>CM038675.1:626170043-627384543 GCA_021605145.1 Aegilops bicornis | reverse complement strand
AATTCAATAACTAATTGCATTGGATTTATATTTGATATATTTCAAATATGATCCAATAATTCTGGAAAATGTTGTGGGGCTTTATATTTATGTCACTAGTCCATACAACAATTTACAGAAGTTCAGAAAATGATTTGGGTTGAAAATCAAATCAAAACAAAGTTGCAAAAAAATAGAAAATAGTAATAAAAAGAGAGAGAGTTTACCTGGCAGCCCACTTACCCGGCCGAACCTCTGTAGCTGACCCAGCCCACCACCTGGCCCTGCCAGTCATCCTCTTCCTCTCGCCAGGGGGACAGGGCACGCGCCGGCCAGGCGCACCGGCCACCTCCTGCTTGCCGCTTCCTCCCCGACGCGCCTGGAGACGCCACGACACCCCCAGACCTCTCTCACTCTCCCTCTCTCCCACCCCCTTCCCTGGATCTCTCTCTCTCGCCCGAGCACTGCAGTCGCCACCGCTCGCCGTTGCCGCAACCAGAGCCTCCCCCTCGACCTCTCAACGTGCCCAATAGCTCGCCTACCCCGTCCTCGGCCACCTCTTCCTCCTCGCTGAGCAACGCACCGCGGGAGCCCCTGCAATGCCGCCATCGCCGTCGTCTTCAACCTCAAGCGCCTGTGATCACCGCCAACGCCACGTCGCCGTCCGGCCTCCCCCGAGCCCGCTGAGACCGTCGTCCGACCCTCTATGAGACCCTCCGTCGTTTCCCTCTCTCCCCTCTGTCGATCTCGACCCCGAACCCCGCCAGCCACCAAGCCCGAGAGCTCACTACCGCCGGCCATGTCGCCGCCGAGGACACAACTACCACCGCTTGCGTCCAAGCACTGGAATGTGCTCAGCACATCCCCAACAACCCAGCGCCAATACCCACGCCCTCAGAAGTGCACCGTAGCCTTTCGCCCACTCGAACCGGAACTCCAGCCGCCGCCCCTGTGGTCGTTGTCGTCGTTCCTGCAACCCCGCGGCCCTCCTGTTGGGTCTGCTAGATGCGGACGAACGCGGGCCACCTTCAGTGGTCTCCATGGCGTCCGACCGCCGCTAAATGCACAAGTATGGTGAGTTGCCGCCGCGGTTCTGGTCGCCGTCGGCCGAACTCCAGCGATCGCCGACGTGGCTTGATCATTAGGACTAATTCCCCCCCCCCCATTAGCCACCTCACTGCCACTGACAGCGGGCCCTACACATGGGTCAAACCCAGTCAGCGCCGTTTTTGACTAGGATTAACCAATGGGTCACTGACCAATGGGGCCCACTGATCAGGTTTGACCCTGGTCAGCCATGGTTGACCTGGTGACGTCGTGCCATTGTCATGCTGACGCAGAAATGATTTTCTGGATTAAAAATAATTCAGGAATTCCAGAAAATAGCCAAAACTTCTAAAAATCATAGAAAATCAACCGTAACTCCAAATGAAATAAATTATATATAAAAAATGATCAGAAAAATCCAATCTATCCATCTGTACAGCTTTCATGCATGTTTAAACAACCTAACCTTGATTTTAGATCAAAACATGATAATGCACTTTATAAACCTATAATTTGAGTTTGTATTTGAATCTTTGATTCAAATGATCTCAAACCACCCTGGTTGTAGATGCATTAGGTCAATCAACAGCATATCACCATGTCACATTCATGCATCATTTTGTCGCATTGCATTGATGGTGTTCTTCCTTGTTTGCCGTGGTTGTTCCCTCTCGATAGACGTGGTTCCGACGATGAGTTCGATGACACCGATGAAGAACTATACTATCTTCAGAAGTGCCAGGAAAGCAAAACCCCCTTGTTCATTCCGATATAATCCCACTCTCTCGCTCCTGCTTTCTTTTACTGCTTTAGGACTACATCGATTCAACTGTTACATGCTGCGGTAGCTGAACCCCTTTTCCTCTGCATGACCTGTCATTGCCACAGTAAATTGATGAAACCCACTAGCATGAGTAGGAGTTGTTTGAGCCCTGATGTGCCTACTCATTCATGCATGTTTGTCATGCCTACAGCTACTTAGAGTTGAGTTAGGTCTGATTCATCAGGGATGAATTGGAATGGTGATGAACATGTCCTACTGTGTGTGAACACGATTTGGTAAAGGTATCGATGAGAGGCCATGTAGGAGTACATGGTGGGTTGTTTCATTGGAACCATCCTTAAGCACTGAGATCTATATGTGTGATTTAAGATTCAACTACTACCATGCATTGGGCCCGAAACCAATGGACCCTCTCGGCTTCTTATCCACCCTTGTCCTCTGTCCAGGAGTTGCAAGTAGTTTCTGGTGTTTGTAGTATGCTGGAGGCCATGCGCAACACTGACCCGAGGGGTGGGCTGTGATGCGGTAGGCACGTGGTCGGGCATGCCGGGCGCCCGTTTGGTGTCTCGGAACCCTGTACACATCGTTCGGGGCCGTATGTGGAAACCTCGGCCGGACTCCCTGTGGATGGAACCTGAATAGGCGATAAACCTGGACTAGAGGTCTGAGTGTTTAGGTAGGCTGTGGCCGACACCCTCGCTGGGCTTTCGCTTGAAGGTTGCCGAGTACATGTCGTGTAAACGGCGATAAGTGGTGAGAGCGTGTGTGAAGAAGTACACCCCTGCAGGGTTAACATCATCTATTCGAATAAGGCGTCATGATAAAGGACTACTTGGTTGCCTATACGATTGCATAGACAAGTGAAAGTGGATACTCTAAAACTCGCATGATAAGGATGAGTGCTATGGATGGCCTTCTCGTAGGGAGACGGGAGCGGATCCATAGTGGTGTATTGATATGGTGAATATGTGGACTCGTGTGCGCTACCTCAAAAGAGTTACTTGCAGTCATAGTTTAGGATAGCCACTGAGTCAAAGTTGGCTTGTTGCAGTCAAACTCCACCACCCCCTTTGTTGATACTGATGCATTTGTAGCTAGTTCTGTTGTAAGTCTTGCTGGGTACATTTGTACTCACATTTGCCTATTTTATGTTTTGCAGAGAGACGTCAGTCTCGCTAGTAGTTCCGTGTGGACTTCAACGTTTAGCTTGATACCTCAGCTACGAGCTTGTGCCCTCGGCAGGATCTGGTAGATAGTCAGGCTTCTCAGCCTTTTTCATTTGTAGACGTCTTTACTCAGACATGTTAAGCTTCTGCATGTGCTTTGACTTGTATGCTCTGAATGTTGGGTCATGAGACCCATGTTTGTAATATCTTGGCTCCTCGGAGCCTAATGAATAACTACTTTAGTCGTAGAGTTATGCTGTGATGCCATGTTGTATTTACACATAACGAGCATATTGTGTGTATGATTGAAATGCTTGGTATGCGTGGGATCTGACAACCTAGTTGTTTATCCTGGGTAGCCTCTCTTATGGGGAAATGTAGTCTTGTGCTTCCATGAGCCATAGTAGTCCGCTACAGCCCGGTTCACCGGAGTCCTGCTAGCCCAGCACTACCGCTCCAGAACACTTGACTGGCCGTCATGTGATTCACTTCGTTCTTGTGTCTGTCCCTTCAGGGAAATTTCACGCGGTGACATCCGGAGTCCTGCCTAGCCTGCTACAGCCCGGTTCACTGGAGTCCTATTAGCCCAGCGCTACAGCCCGGATTCGCACGCTGCTAACCGACATGCTCGATTTGATTCATGTATGCCTGTCCCCGTAAGTTAGTGCCACTTTGGGTTCACGACTAGTCATGTCGGCCCGGGTTCTCTGTCATATGGATGCTAGCGACACTATCATATACGTGAGCCAAAAGGCGCAAACGGTCCCGGGCCATGGTAAGGCGACACCCGTGGGAATACCGTGCGTGAGGCCGCAAAGTGATATGAGGTGTTGCCGGCTAGATCGATGTGACTTAGAATCGGGGTCCTGACACAGTGGCATGTATCATTCTTGCATTTACCTAGGATAGTTCGTTTTCCATGCATAATCCATCTATGTTTATCACCTGCTTGGTTGTCACCCACCACGGGAGCTACACATGCTGGCACGGCGCTTGTGCTCGGGTCCGTCCCTGCAACGTCGACAAATCTTAGCGTTCGAGCTCTGGCCTGCGGCACGCCACCTCACCAGGCCCTCAGTGCCTTCATCTTCTTGAAGAGTGACCTGCGGCTGACCGAAAATCATTGTGGCGATCTATGTCCCTCCTCGTGCTAATCTGTAGGGACCTCCTGAGGACGACAGCTGGTGGTACCACAGGCTCCTTCTACTCCCATGCGATTTGCTTGCGCGTTAAAAGGGGGGCTCCTGAGCATCGCAGCGCAGGAGATCTTACTCGCTCTCCAGCCCTCACCCCCTGGCCTTGACCACGGCATCGCGACCTGGCATACCAGCAGCGGCTGAGCTCGCTCGAGGGTCGGGACCTGAGGGCGCAGAGCACATAGGAGAGCATGGAAAAGAGGGGGAGGCTCGCACGGGCCTAACCTAGCTACCCTACAGTAGCCGATGCACAAGTCTGGCACAACGCAGGGAACCAACTCTCGACGGCCAAGATAAGTCTCGCGCCTGGGTTGACCCAGCACTACAGCATAGGATCCTCACCCGTGGCAGCCTTGTTACGGCAATGTCGCCACCCTTTCCCACCTCCCGGTCATTGCTTGAGTGCTAAAGGGGACCTCTTGAGCATCGCGCCTCAGGAGCTCTTACTGGACCTCGGGCCGCTCACCTCCTGGCCTTGACCACGAGATCACGACCTGGCATACCAGCGACGGCTGCAGCCTGCTTGGGGACCGGGACCTATCGGTGTAGAGCACCAAGCCGCCGCGGGGTTGAAAAGGGGAGGCCGAGCAGAAACAAGACATGCGTTCACAATTTTCATAATAAGGATGATATGAACAGAAGACATTACAGACCCCTTACACGCCCCCACGGGGTCCATTTTGATTCCTTGCAGGGAAAAAAAGAAGGGAGTTCCTAGGAGCTCTATCTACACGCGCCAGCGCAGCCGATGCCATGATCAACAGTGGGCCACGGGAGGCCAGCGCCAACCCCATCCAGATCAGCGACGACGGCGACCGAACGTTGCGGACTTGCTCCGGGCCCGACGAGAGATCGGGGGTATGTAGCTTTCGTCGCTCGTCTCCGGGGTCTCGTAGGGCTCGGGAGTGTTGCTGGACTCCCAAGTGTCACCGCTGCTGCTGGAAGAGACACTGGCGAAGCCGGCGGCAGGCTCGGCGTTGGTCGCTGCACCGTCCCGATGACCCCCTCTAGGTTAGCACTCCAGGCGGCGGCCTTCCTCGTCGAATACCTTGAAGAACATGGTGGAGGCGTCGTCATACTTGAAGTGGATGGCGAGGGCGCCTTCCGCGTGTTAAACCCGGGCGACCTCGCCCCACCCGCGGGTCATGAAGATCTTGCCCGGGGAAACGACTTCCACCTCCGCTCCAGTCGCCGGGGCGTCGAAGTCGGCGTGCTGCAGCCAAAGCTCGAGGGGGCCCCTCGGCGGCATCTCGGCGGCGAAGCACTGCGGGAAGCGAATCCAAGTGCGCGGAGGCATCGCCGCCCACATCACGAGTTTGCGCGAGGAGTCCGCGGCGTGGGCTCCAGGAGCGACAGCGTGCGCCACCACGGCGCGGCGACCACGACCAGCCTCTGCCTCCAGAGCCCTCAGCTTGGGCATGTAGAGGCAGCGGGTACCCAGGAGGAGGCCGCTTGCACCAAGGCCTCGACACCTCCTGCCTCACGACTACATCACGGCGGTGGGCCGGTCTCTTCTTCGGCGGAAGTGGCCGGGGCTTGTCGCGGGGGTTTTTTCCCTTCTCCGCGGCCGAGAACCTCGAATCTGCACCATGGGTATCGCTTCTAGCAATGGAGCAAGGGAGAAGGAGCGAGCGGAGCAGGAAGAGATGAGCAATAGGGGTTATGCCCGATCCTTGTTTATAGCGGGAGAAGACCAACCGGCGATCCCCATGATCACATGTAATAATGATTTTTCTCTGCATGTAGCAAGGACTCGTCAAGTTGGGCAGTTGCCGAGGCATCGTGGGGAAGCAGAGGCGCCCACGTCCAATCAATCGCCACGCATCAAGCGGGACTGCAGGCTATTGGGGCCCGCAGCGCTCCACACTTGCCCTTTGGCTTCACCTCGAAACCCAAGTCCGAGCATGCATTGGGCCTGGGAGCTACTGTCGGCGTTCAGCGAATGGGGGTCCCCAGACTTGCATGCCTGCGGCCCACGGCGTGGCTCCACCAGCGGCCCTGCATGGCCCATCTTCACCAGCAAGCACTCAAGACCCTCACTAGGGGCCAAGGAGGCGGACGATGCAAGACCTCCTCGGGGGCGGCCTCACCAGGCTGGCTCGCGAGGGGCAGAGAGATCCAGGCAAGGGGTAGCTCATGAGGTTCCCGTGACGTAAGCCATGACGACCAAGGCCAGGCGGGCGCCGGGCGGCCGCCAGCACGCGCAGTGTCCTCGTTTCCTCTTTGGTGCTAAACAGGCAAGCGCAGGCGAGGAGTCTCGAGGCATGAGGCAAAGGTTTCCATATCGGTGCAACAAGACCGAGACCAGCAGGATGGCAGGATGAAGGTCACCGTGGAGCCCAAGACGGCGTCACCACCAAAGCCTTTGGCAGGCGAAGACCACATTTATTCAGGATATCTTGTACTAGTTGTCTCCCTTCGAATTTGGCCGTTCTGGGATCCCTTCCCGCTCAATATTTGGGAAGATGACCAGGGCCTCTATAAATAGGACTAGCCACCACCATAGACGGGGGACTAATTACTCAGATCATCCTCAACCACACAAGTTCGCCAAGCACAAGAACACCTCTCCTCAGGAGGCTGCTCTTCCCTTGTAACTATTCATCCTCAGCCCAAGAGGCAGTCCACCACACCACACTGGACTAGGGTATTATAGCCCATCGGTGGCCCGAACCAGTATAACTCTTGTGTCTCCTTGCTCTTTGGGTTCGAAGCGCTAGGACCGACGATCGTTGTGAGAGCGAGCTAGTTGGAGGGAGAGATCTTCATGCGCACCCCAATGTTTGAACCTCAAGGGTTTTGCTGGAACCCGAAATCTGACAGCGTCTTATGAATCTCGAACCAAAGATGATAAAACTTAGATCCTTGCCTTACGCCTAGCTAAGGGCGTAAAACTATAGCGCTTGTTGGGAGGAAACCCAATGAATAAAATTTATTTTTGCCTTTTGCTTTCTGTCCTTGTGTGTTTGCACAGTTATGTTGATGAGTAATTATGCTTTAGTAAGAATATTGGTGTTAAGGTTTGTGATTCCCTATGCATGCACGAAAGTCAATAGTCATGCAACGAAATTATATCCTACTTGTGGTGCATTATTCGGTGTTAATTATGCTTAATGCTTGCTTATGAGATTATTCGTTTCTTGGTTGGTCGCTTCTCAATCTTTTTGCTTGCCTTCATTTTGCACTAAGTATGACCTCTACTTGTGCATCCAAAATTCTTTAAACCAGTTTTGCCACATGAGTCCACTATATCTACCTATATGCGGTATTATTTTGCCGTTCTAAGAAAATTTGCATGTGCCATCTCTAATTAACAAAATAAACTTCTCTTTTGTGTGTTTGTTTCGCTCGCGGAACGGTAACGGGTGGCTAATATTTTCCATGCTAGATGTGTTATTCTCACGATGAGTGTTTATTCACTTGTCATTGCACGAGAGTAAGGCATAGGTTTTAGGGATGCTCAGTCCCGAAATGCAAAAATGAATTTACTTTATGTTGTCAAATAATAAATTCCTTGGAAAGTGTTGGTATGGAGGGCACCGGTGGATACGGTTAGCCATGGAAAGTGAAAGAATGGTGGAGAAAGGAATAAACTATATTTTCTATTTGGGACCGCTTGTCGGTGTACAAAAGTTGGGAAACTTTATTTTACTTGTGCACGGGCAGTCAGAGCCGCGCGCCGCGGCTACACTTAGCAGGGCAGAGGAGGGAGGCCGGAAAGAAGCCGGAGCACAAGATGGTCAAGGCAACGCCAAGACCAGAAACACAGGAAAGCAAAGGCGTGAGGTGGACTCCCCCGGCAAGACCCATGCTGGGGCGGCCTCCGCGGCCCCGGCAAGGGCCTTGTCAGGGAAACTTGCCCAATGCCAGCAGAGCAAGCCACCCTTGAGCCCAAGGGTTCCAAACGTCATCAACAACTACATTGGAACCAAGGCTCGGGAGGCACCTCCGTGGTGCCATGCAGATCTTTGCCAAGATCATAAACACAGGATCTGACGAGGACCAGAAGGCAGCGACCCTCAGCGGGATCCTAGCCGAGGAGATCCACAAGACCCCCGGCAAGCGCCTTGCCGGGGCGACTGCGATGCCACAGCAATATCCTTGCCGAGGGCATCAGTGGGGCCACTGCCAGGCCCGCACGAGCCAAGACTCCACCACCGTCCCAAGCAGCTGCTAACTCAACTAGCTGGGCAGGCACCTCCGTGACGACGGGCGGCCTCTACACCAACTCAGCAAGCACCTGCGTGGTGGCATGCAGATCTTCGTGAAGGCTCCACCACCGCGCCACCTCAGCAGCCTGCCTGCCTACATGGCACCGCACGCATCGCTGGCCTGGGCGCGTGTCGAAGCGAGGCGGAGCGGCGACGGACGGGACGGGCCTCGTTCCCGTCCCCGATAAAGCTAATGGACACCTAAGTAGCGCATTTAATGCGCTTTGTCCCGTAACGCCGGGCGATAAGCTCGCGTGCTGTACACCTTTCCACCTCATGTGTGCCACTGTGGCGACCCCTTTTGCCTATAAAAGGAGGCCCGAGGCGACCAGGAGAGGGATTCAGCCCTTTTGGGCAAGTTACACCCCGTAGCTAGCTCAAGAACACAAGGAAACTCAATACATCCACCAAAGAAGGACTAGGGTATTACGCATCCTCGTGGCCCAAACCTGGGTAAAGGATCCGTGTGCTTCCTGTTAGACCTGCTCTTCTCACAACCCCGTGCCCGCCAACCGTAGAAGGGATTCCAGTGATCCCATAGTTGTCGTTTCTCTGACATCTTTGGCCCGTCAGGTAGGGGACGCAGTTGTGAGAATCTGGTTTAGCAACCAGCTTAGCAGTTCCTCGTGGCCATGGTTTCTAAGGAAGAAGACGACCAAGAGAATAGCGCCGCCTGCAAGCACGAAGGGCGCCATCGCGGCGACAGGAAAGCTAAGTCATGCCGAATTTTAAACATGCCTTTTTATATAAGGTTATTCCCCTCGAAGATCTCGTCCTTTGTATGGAAAACCTGCGCGCAATGGGAACATTCCGCTATTGGCAACGCCCTTACTCTGTTTCGAGTCCGCTCAACAGCTTAAGCGGCCGCGTCGAGAATGGCACAATAGCCTTCCGCAATTGGCAACGCTCTCGATTCTGACTCGAGTCAAGCTCGACAATTCGAGCGGCCGCGTTGAGAGATGTAAGGTGGTTCTCCTGGAAGAAAGCACACCCGACGGACCATTGGGGATCCGTCCCCGAGGCGCCGCCATGGATTTACGCGCCGGCAAGCCTACCCGATTAAGGTAGGGTGAACATATAAAGGAGAAATTGAACAGGAAAATAACATGCGCTGATTCAAAAGTACTGCAGAGTTACATCACTTGTTGTCGCAGTTCTAACGAAAGATAAAAATTGTCTTGGTTGTGAACTTGCAGCAACGAAAAGAAGCGGGGTGCCTAGTCCCGGCGCTGGCCCTCTACCCTCTGGATTCTATCGATGCTGCTGATGATGGGTCGATACGCTCCTTGAGCGGCGCAAGGTCCACACCCTTCGGCAAGCTCTCCAGTGCAGCATCAAAGTCGAGGTTGGGATTCCAGTATGCCACCTTGGTGAGAACCTTGGTCATGGTACCCCGGCAAAGCCTTCGGGCCTCATTGGCCAGGAAAGTCGCCCTGGTGGAGCCGAAATGCTCCAGGGATCCAAGAACACCCTCGAAGAATATGGTCAGCCTGGCATTGGAGGTCATGCTGCGATCCTGGGCGTACCTCACATTTGTCATGCCCATGGTGGCCAGCTGCATGGTGATCCTACCGGCGACGTCCTCGAGGCGGCTGATCCAGCGATTCTCACCCTCCACAAAGTCCTTGTGGTTGGCGGGTTCGTTCTTCCGCTGCAGCTTCTCGGCCTCCAGATCCTTGGCCAGGGTCTCATCCCGAGCCTTGGCTTTTGAGAGCATCTCCTCAAGGCCCTCCAGCTTCAGCTCCAGGTCGTTGATGCAATCGTTGGCCTTGGAGAGCTGCTCAGCCTTGCCATGGACTGCGCCTACGCCTTTGCCAGGGCACCGTTGAGCGTGTCTTTCTCCTTGGCCAGCTTCTGGGTCTGGTCCTTTAGCCCGTCCCGCTCCACCTCCAGGTCCTTCACCCTGTCGGCGTGAGCCAGAGCCTGGGCATCGAGTGCCTCCTTGTGCCGCTGCTCCAGCTCCTGGGTCTGTTGCACGACGAGCTTCTCCACCTCCTCATCCTTGTCGCGGAGCGTTGCGGCAAGCTTCTCCTCATGCGCGGCAAGATCCTCCTCCTGGGAGTTCAGCGCGGCCTGGTGCTGGGTTCGAGCGGCCTCGGCTGCGGTGGCCAAGTTCTCCGCCATCTCCTGGGCCTTCTTGATGTCGGCCCGCTTCATAGTGAGCTCCACGTCGCGCTTGGCCAGCTCACCCTGGGCGACCTTCAACTCCTCGCAAGCCTGGCGGAACCAAGTCTGCGTCTCGGCGACGCGCACCTTGAGGTCCGCCTCCGCCTTGTCCACCATTGCCATCCTGGACTTGGCCTTGTTCAGGCGGGCGCAGTGGAGGGCTTGGAGCTTCTGGAAATTGGCACCCATGGACTGGAGAAGCCGCTCCTCCTGAGAACCGTCGCCACCGGTGCTCGGTTCGTCAACAACCTCGAGCCCGGCGGCGGCAAGCACCTCTTCATCGAACACCTCTCCCTCGATGGGCGCCCTGGAGCTCGACGCCCCTGGGAGGTGGATGAAAAGGTCGTCGCTCACCCTCAGATACCTGCCGGAGCCAGAGGTAGCAGAGGAGGAAGGCTAGTCATCAACCACCTCCTCCTTAGCAGCGGCGTTGCCGGCAGGCCCCTTGCCGGCCTCCTCGGCAGTAACCTTGCGGGCTCCCTGGCAGGACCCTTGGCGACGTCCTCAGCAGTGCCCTTGGCGGCCTCCGCCTTGGCGGCCTTGGAGACATCCTCGATGATAGTGTCTATGTCCTCCTGGTCCGCCGATGGGGGATCTGGATACCAAGAAGGGGGATGAGGTGAAGCCAAGACCAAGATTCAGAAAGAACAGAAAAAGAACAGGGACGGAAGGCGAGCAACTTACCCGTGCCGGGCTGGGAAGCAAAGGTCCCCTCCCCGCTAAAATTTGGCACCGAGGTGAAGCCACCAGCGCCGGGGTTCTCCTCCTCCTCCTCCTCCTCCGTGTGCATGGGCTCGGTGCTTGGCGCCCTTGCCGAGACGCCCCTCGGGGTGGCGTGGTTGATGGGGGCGGCATGTTGGGGGTAGCCCTCTGTGGCTCCTCCTCCTGTTGTCCTCCTCCTGCAACCACGGCAAGGTCAGCACCAAGAGATCGTGCCCCCAACACACGTCGACGAGGGGTGAGTGGTGAACTTACGATGGGGGTTGTGCTGGGGGCTGCTATCCGGGCTGGTCAACAGCACCAGCGGTGTACCGGAAATCCCTGCCAGGGGCTGGCTGCTCGCCGAAACCCTGGCCCTCTTCACCCTCTGGGCCAGTGTCTCCGCATCCCTGCAAAGATGAAGACGAATCAAGATAAGTGGCATGATCCGAGGAGACAGAGATGATATAAAGGGACAAGATACTTACTCGTCCTCCACCTCCTCCTCTGCTGCTTTCCTCTTCCTCCTTGGGCTGAGGGACCCGAAGTCAAAGGTGACCTCCGCATCGACGTCCGCATCGACGTCTGCCGGAGGAGGGGAGGAGGGCGGAGTCTGGACGCGCTTGGACGAAGAGGAGGCAGATGCTTTCTCCTTTGCTACAACAGCCTTGACCGATTTCTTCACAGCCGCGGCCCTCGTCTGGCACGCGGACGCCTCCTGAGCTTGCCGGGGCTACCCGACCCTGCTGGGCCGAACCGGCTCGCCAGAGGTGGCCCGCCGCAGGACTCGCCCTCTCCCCGTGGCCGCAGGGTCGACAGCCTCGGCCTCCTCCTCCGACAACTCGTCGACCACATCTTCAACAAGAGGGTCCCCGGTGCCGGCGCTGCTGGCCTCCCCAGCGGCCTCCGCCCACTGGGCCAGCTCCTTCTTCGCGGTCGCCGCAGCCTCGTCCTCTACACCGCCAGCACTACCGGCCTGCCTGGCAAGCTCCGCCTGCACCGCCCTAGCAGCGATATAGTCCAGCTCTTCCTGGGTGGTGTCCTGGATAAGCAGCGGCTCCTTGCGGACGTATATCTCCGCCAAGCCGTCAAAGAACTCCTGCACCTCCTCCTCCAGCGGCGGGACCCAATCTAGGACCGGACTGTGCGCGTTGCAGTCCGACATCATGGCGATGATGTCGGTCTGGCGTGAGTTGTTGCTCAGCGGGACCACCCCCACCAGCAACCCAAACAGGGGCCCCTTGACGACCTTGCCGGCCTTCGTAGCCTTGCCGGACCTCTCGGCCCAGCCTTCGCGGTTCACGTCGAGCTGGAAGATCCGCTGGCAAAAGTTCTGCGTGCCCCATCACCGTGAAGTTGTGATTGAGGCCGGGGCGAAGCCTCATGATGTCAGCTGCGTTCTGGAAAAGCCAGGCCGACCTCCCCTTGTTGTGCAGAGGAGCGATTCGGCGGTGGAGGAAATCCACCCCAATCATCTCCAGGGTAAGCCCGGCAACGGTGAGGCGGTGGATCCTGGTGGTGGCGATCTTGAGCTTGTCGTCCTGGGCGTCGACATTGCCCCAGTCGTTCCTGCGAACCGGCGGCGCCTGGCGGACCCGGCAGAATTCTTGTGGATCGTCCTCCTCAATCCAGCACCACCGGCCCCACCATTCTTCCCACCTCTCCTTCTGGGCACCCTCCGTGTACGTCCCTTGGGACCTTGGGAATCAGGTGACGCAGCCAGAAATGGCGCCCCCCTTCTGGATGCGAGGGTAAAAATAATGGCGGAAGAGCCCCGTATTGGGAAGAACTCCGACGAAGCCCTCAGAGAGGTGGGCGAACAGGGCCATGCATGCCACGACGTTTGGAGTAAAATCCAGAAGGTGGAAGCCAAATGTGTGCATTATATCGTTGAAGAAATCGAAGAAAGGGGTGCAAAGGCCGCAAGAAAAGTAATCGACGAAGAACGGGTACCGATTCGGGGCGGCCTCGGCACAATTGTTGGGGATGACACGCGTGGCTGGATCCCCCGTCGTCTTCCCCCCAGTCTTGCACCCCCATAGGGGCTTCAAGCAGTCCCGGAGCTCGAACACGTCGACCGTCAAGGGGAAGTAGGCGAGCTGTGTCCGCCGCGCCGCGAACTTGCTCTCCGGCGGCTCACCTGTCACGGCGCCCTTGACCACTCCCTTGCCTATACTGGTGTTGGGTACCATGGCTGCTGCGGGGAGCAAGGAAGGCACAGAGGCGGCGAGCAAAGGCGAAAGCTTGGGAAGGAAGGAGAAGGGGATGGCGGTTCCGAGATTGGACAAGATGCATGGGGTAAATGAGCAGCGGGACGCCTCTTTTCCCACTAACTGCGATGGGACGCATGCGTGCGGGAACTGCCCCACGCATGACCCCCACGTCACGCACGCCCCTCCACGTTGCACATTCAACGCGGGTCGTGGGGAAGCGCAGCGGACCAAAAATTTACTGCGGTAAAATCCGCCCCACCTGCCTGCGCATCGTTCTAGGCCTAGCCCAACAACGTGTTGCGCTTATGTGTGGCACAGGCCCAGGGGCTCCTGTCGGTGTACAAAAGTAGGGGCTCTTCTTTTGACCCCTTTACTTGTGCACGGGCAGGCAGAGCCACGCACCGCGGCCACACTTAGCAGGGCACAGGAGGGAAGCCGGAAAGAAGGCGGAGCACAAGACGGTCAAGGCAACACCAAGACCAGAAACATGATGACCCACAAGTATAAGGATCTATCGTAGTCCTTTCGATAAGTAAGAGTGTCGAACCCAACGAGGAGCAGAAGGAAATGATTAGCGGTTTTCAGCAAGGTATTCTCTGCAAGTACTGAAACAAGTGGTAACAGATAGTTTTGTGATAGGATAATTTGTAACGAGCAACAAGTAACAAAAGTAAATAAAGTGCAGCAAGGTGGCCCAATTCTTTTTGTAGCAAAGGACAAGCCTGGACAAACTCTTATGATAGGAAAAGCGCTCCCGAGGACACATGGGAATATCGTCAAGCTAGTTTTCATCACGTTCATATGATTCACGTTCGGTACTTTGATAATTTGATATGTGGGTGGACCGGTGCTTCGGCGTTGTTCTTACTTGAACAAACATCCCACTTATGATTAACCTCTAATGCAAGCATCCACAACTACAACAAAAGTATTAAGGTAAACCTAACCATAGCATGAAACATATGTATCCAAATCAGCCCCTTACGAAGCAACGCATAAACTAGGTTCAAGCTTCTGTCACTCTAGCAACCCATCATCTACTTATTACTTACCAATGCCTTCCTCTAGGCCCAAATAATGGTGAAGTGTTATGTAGTCGACATTCACATAACACCACTGGAGGCTAGACAACATACATCTCATCAAAATATCGAATCTAATACCAAATTCACATGACTACTAATAGCAAGACTTCTCCCATGTCCTCGTGGAACAAACGTAACTACTCACAAAAGCATATTCATGTTCATAATCAGAGGGGTATTAATATGCATATAGGATCTGAACATATGATCTTCCACCAAATAAACCAACTAGCATCAACTACAAGGAGTAATCAACACTACTAGCAACCTACTAGTACCAATCCCAGACATTGAGACAAGAATTGGATACAAGAGATGAACTAGGGTTTTGAGAGGAGATGGTGCTGGTGAAGATGTTGATGGAGATTGCCCTCTCCCGATGAGAGGAGCATTGGTGATGACGTTGGTGATGATTTCCCCCTCCCGGAGGGAAGTGTCCCCGGCAGAACAGCTCTGCCGGAGCCCTAGATTGGTTCCGCCAAGGTTCCGCCTCGTGGCGGCGGAGTTTCGTCCCGAAAGGTTGCTTCTATTTTTTTCTCGATGAGATACCTCATATAGCAGAAGATGGGCATCGGAGGGCCACCAGGGGGCCCACGAGGTAGGGGGGCGCACCCTAGGAGGGGGGGGGGGCACCCCCACTGACGGTGTCCAGGACTAGGGGGGACTCACCACGTCGTCTCCCGATCAGTTGGATTGGCCCGAGGACCCCCATGGCCGTATACTCATGGGCCAGTCCGGACAGGTGCCGCATACAAGGAAGATTCCACAAGACTTGGTGATCAAGACAAGGACTCCTCCCCCATCGGCGTATTCGGCTAGGACTCTTGTTATCCTAGGCCTCACGGTGCATTATATAAACCAGGGCCAGGCTAGTCGACAGATATACAATATACAACAATCATACCATAGGCTAGCTTCTAGGGTTTAGCCTCTTTGATCTCGTGGTAGATCCACTCTTGTAACACACATCATCAATATTAATCTAGCAGGACGTAGGGTTTTACCTCCATCAAGAGGGCCCGAACACAGGTAAAACATCGTGTCCCTTGTCTCCTGTTACCATCCGCCTAGACGCACAGTTCGGGACCCCCTACCCGAGATCCGCCGGTTTTGACACCGACATTGGTGCTTTCATTGAGAGTTCATCTGTGTGTTCGGCAAAAGGTTGATGGCTCGCCTGCAGATCAACCGTGACTTCGGCATATTCGTCACCAGCTCGACTGGTCACCTTGGTTCGACCAAGGACTGCGCCCTATCTCCGATCGTCATGTTCGGATGAGGGCCTTCATCAACATCAGCTCCGATCCCTATCAAGATCATGGAGGAATCATCCAGTGAGCCCGGGGGCTCAACGTCAACAATTCCCTCGGGCGACCGTGCTGTTTTCCTGGACAGCGAACTTGTATCCGCCGTCACCGCCTCCTCGAGCGTCGGTTCGACAATTCCTTCGATGAAATAGTTTGGAATTGAATCTACAACAACCCTGGAAAATTTCGTCGAGTTCCGATGGAGGAATCTCTGGCAATCTCCGGTATACCGGAGCCGCATTGAATCTGGACGAGAATCCGGACAAGTGTAGGGCGTGGTGTCCAGGTTCTAGCTCGGACTTCCTTTGGAAGATCCAACCGTTGATCGGCTGCGGAATTCCTATATCTGCCACCCCTCAAAATTTCAGCTCGATCCGACCGTCCAAACTCCGAGAACCTTCCGATTAGTGCATCACTTCTCGGATCTGTTTTCTACAGCAACGAATCCGACCCGAGTTCGTCTTTTTTATGAACGGGATTTCGGACATCCTTTTTGAAGGAAGTTCTGGGGTATTGTGTTTTGTTTCCGAACACATCCCACTAACTTTAAAGATCTTTTGAACATGATCTTCAACATCATGCTGGTGTCAAACCAGTCCGGCAATATTGCTCCACGGCTGCCGACCTGCGCTAGACACGTCGTCACTTTGTTGAGCCGAGCTCAACTTCTTCGGATCATCATCTCGGCAAGCCGAACAAGAGTCTGGCATTGCGAAGGATAAATCATCACCAACATCGCCGCCCCACGGATTACACGGAGCGGGCATGCCGGCATCGCCGCACGGTCGCTTCATCAAGCCGGAATCGACCACGTCACGACCTGCATCGGCAGGGCCGCTCTATTGCTTCTTCAAGCTGGTGTCCATCACGCCGACCTACTTCGACATCTCGGTTGGACCGGGGGCTTCGCCATCTCTTCATCAACCTACTCCGGACACTTCGGCGTCACTAGCCGACCAGGCAATGGGTGCGCGGATCGAGTCCCAATTTTGGCAATCACCTTCCTTCGGATTGCTACAACAAATAAACCAGGTGCTATCAATCCTAGTATTTCTTTTTGCTTGTTTGGGTTAATTGTTCCCAAGGAATTATTACTCTGGTTTGTCCATCATAGGTACACAGGTCTATCACATGATGGCCGCATTATCGAGGGTCGCATGATGGTTAGGTCAGTTTCCGTACATAGTCCGGCGAACGCCGCATCCGGAACTCGAACCGACCTGTGAATTCAGGCCTTGCCATGCCTTTACCGCATCACGCCGCCGCCACGCCGACATTGACTTGGCGCCATGCCATATTTATTTTATTACTCACTTTGCATAAATTATTTATTATGCAACGATTTTTTTATTACTATTATCTCTGGTTTGCACTATTTTTTGTGCACAGGAAAATGATCCAGCCGGACTATATCCTTTGACGTCACCTCGGCTGGACGGGGGGCTCCGTCAACACTTCATTACACCATGCAGGGGACTTCGTTATCACTCTGTCGTCCTGCATTGACCGTGCTATGTCACCACTTCGGAGTGCCGAGCTCTTTTGCTCCGCCACCTCGGGATCGGCTTGGCGGATGGAACCTTGTCCCGCATCAAGCTCGGACCGCGTCGTCAATACCGAACACATTAACCAGCTAAGTTGCCTTCATGCTCAAAGTTATGAATTTCTAACTTGTGTTCGGTTCGACCATGCATTATACTTTTTTGGAAAAAAGTTGCGTGTAAAATTTTTCCTTGTCCAAACTTTGTTTGCACATACTTGACGCGCTACCAGCTCATTATACACAGGGCTTCTCTAATGAGCTTATTAATTCAGGCTTTATGCCCAACACATGTGTCACACTTCCGCATGTACCTTTTATTCACCATTATATGCATCGATATGACTTAAGTTTTGGCCAAGCTGGGTTGCCTGGCTCCTGTGCTTACCCCTACGTTCTTGATTGTTCGGCTAGGTGGTAAACGGAGCACCTCTGCGATTGTTGCTGCCGGGTCAGCCGGATGTGTACCTCAGACTGGGTGAAGCCGAAAGCTAGCGATCTTAAGGGAATACTCGGTCGGTGAACTAAAAGATGATTTCTTACCTATTTATTTACCTGCCCCCATATGTTTTTCTGCTCTTTTCGCAGTCCGGACATGCACTTTAGGGCATGCTTCCCAGGGAAAGGAACCTCTAACGGAACTATTCTCCCTGGAAGATGTTTCTTACTAACCATGTAATATAACATAACTAGTTGGGCACTTGTCTGATAAAGCACTAATGACCCCTACGCCTGGTCTCCACGCATGCCCGGTTTTTATAACCATGAGAGTATTCGGACACACTCCGGACTATCGGGTCCAGAGGTTGAAGCGAAAAGGTCCGCTACGACAAACGATCTACAATCCGGCTAGAAGGAATTCTACATGTCACTTTACATTTTATAGTCAACTTTTACCCAAGTCGCTTGGGGGCTCTTATGTTTATTTGAGCCGTTTCATACTAAGTGTTTTTCTTCTTAGTCGTTGCAAAGTTAAAGCACGGCAGAAGCACTTTTTCTAAAGTCCAATTTTCGGATTGGCACCGAACACTTGATCTTTTGGACGTCATGTTTTTCTTGACAGTTTTTGTTTTCCAAGCTTTTGGCACTTTTAAACTATTTGTGTGTTTCCAGACAAGTCTCGCATTGCAACGCCGGACACCTTTAGAGATTCGGCAAAAACATTCTCGGATATTGCTATATATGCATCAGTTTGAATTGTGTCTTCGGTCAATAGTTGGGTTGCCGGCTCCGAGCTTGCCTCCTACGTTCCGCTTTGTTCGGCTAGGTGTGCAAAGGAGAACCATCGCGATTGTGCTTCCAGCTGCATGGTCAAGCACCTCGATGGAGAAAGCCGAAACTGACTATCACAATAGGTGTAAACTGGTCAGCGATCCGATGACTATATTAAATGACGGGCCATCCATAAAATTGGCGAAGTGTTTCGGCTTGACCTCGACTGTCGCCCGAACACTACCGGGGCTAGTAATCGCCTCCCGAACTAAATCCTCAATATTTTGCTCTTACATTGGAGCTGAGGTTTCATGATCATGCTTAGCATGACAACCCAAAGAAAGGAACCGATAAGCGGGACTATTTTCTTTGGAAGACATTTCTTCTATTAAACAGTAATATAACATATCTCTCTGCGTACCTTTGTTTATAAAACCGTATGGCCAGATTGCCTTGTTTGTCGTAAATCTTTGAGCTCATAAAGGCTTTATAAAGTAGGACAAACACTCCTCGGCTATTGGCCGAGGAGGTTGAAGCCGATGGTCGGTCAACAAAGTTTTGTACATTGCGGATCCGAGCATTAATGACATAAAGTACTTGGATACATTGAGTCATTACACATAATTTGTGATTTTACTATGGATATTGATCCTTAATTCGCCACACGGTATGCGCATTAAGGCTCGGGGCCTCTTGGGCTTCGGGCTTATTATTTACAAATATTAAAGGGGCACATCGATCCCTCGATCTCGTATTGCCACCCGACCGGTGTCTCAGGGCTACCGCATTGCCTATCCAATGCGAGAAAATTTTAAGTGTAATACAGTCTCCGAGGAGATTTTGATCCTCGGGTTGGTCGGCCGCACCCACCCGAGTCTTGAGGACTGAAACGCCGCTTTTTGTGTCCGAAGTATTACGCCGAGCTAGGACTTGATCCTCGGACCGATTTTGCAAATCAACCTCGAGTCTCGGTGACTCTTTGGGATCTGCGGTCTTACGTCATCCTTCAGTGCATCTTGGGTTTTAGACCGATACCCACCTTGAGGGCTACGGCTATGTATCTCGGCAGAGAATAAGTTGCACCAACCAAAAATATTGACAAAAATCAGCCCACATTCGGGTGGTGCACCACCTCGGTAGCGATCCGACATAAAGCTCGGACGCTAGTGGCTGGCTCCATAGAGGGCATTTCCGGCATTAAGCTCGGCTAAACTCCTTCAAACTTCTTTGTACCAAGGTGATTTACGACACCTCGGATACAGTCCGGCGTTGGAGCTCGGATACATAGTCTGGCTTTGGAGCTCGGATACCGTCCGGCGTTGGAGCTCGGATACATAGTCCGGCGATAGAGCTGGGAAGCAGTCCAGCGTTGGTGCTCGGCTGCAAAAGATACCTCGAATGTAGTACGGCGTTAGAGATCGGACGCAAGAGGACACTGCCTCCCGGGAATAACTTCAAACCCGAGGTGTGGCATAAAAATAACAAGGCATTGATAAAGGCCGTAAACTTAAAGGGGCTCCTCGGATACCCGACGTGTAAACTCGTCGAATGCATTTTGGCGATCCTCAAGATCGAAGATGAGAAGATTTGTTGAACCAGTTTTCAAGACCGACGACCGAAGATGAAGAACAGTTCGGAAGAATCGAGGAGCGTCCCTAACTTGAAGACCGGTTCAGGGGGCTACTGACGGTGTCCTAGACTAGGGGGGACTCACCACGTCGTCTCCCGATCAGTTGGATTGGGCCGAGGACCCCCATGGCCGTATACTCATGGGCCAGTACGGACATGTGCCGCATACAAGGAAGATTCCACAAGACTTGGTGATCAAGACAAGGACTCCTCCCCCACCGGCGTATTCGGCTAGGACTCTTGTTATCCTAGGCCTCTGGTGCATTATATAAACCAGGGCCAGGCTAGTCGACAGATATACAATATACAACAATCATACCATATGCTAGCTTCTAGGGTTTAGCCTCTTTGATCTCGTGGTAGATCCACTCTTGTAACACACATCATCAATATTAATCTAGCAGGACGTAGGGTTTTACCTCCATCAAGAGGGCCCGAACCTGGGTAAAACATCGTGTCCCTTGTCTCCTGTTACCATCCGCCTAGACGCACAGTTCGGGACCCCCTACCCGAGATCCGCCGGTTTTGACACCGACACCCACCCTCGTGGACAGGGTGTGGGCACCCTGGCCTTCATCTTTGGCGAGGATTTTTTATTTTTTATTGTAATATATTCCGTGGAGTTTCAGGACTTTTGGAGTTGTGCAGAATAGGTCTCTAATATTTGCTCCTTTTCCATCCCAGAATTCCAGCTGCCGGCATTCTCTCTCCTTATGTAAACCTTGTAAAATAAGAGAGAATAGGCATAAGTATTGTGACATAACATGTAATAACAGCCCATAATGCAATAAATATCGATATAAAAGCATGATGCAAAATGGACGATCAACTCCCCCAAGCTTAGACCTCGCTTGTCCTCAAGCGAAAGCCGATAACGATAAATATGTCCCCATGTTTAGAGGTAGAGGTGTCGATAAAAATAAAATACGGACATGAAGGCATCATGATTATTCATAACAACAACATATATAGATATTGTCATATGATTGCTTATGTTCAAGTAATAATCAATTCACAATGCAGAGTACGAATCATAAACTTTATTGAAAACCAACAAACTATAATCTCAGTCATTGAAGCAACTGCAATTTATCATAACATTAGAAAGAGTCTATGTCAGAGCTTAATAGCAAGTCCACATACTCAACTATCATTTAGTCTTTCATAATTGCTAACACTCGTGCAATACTTGTGGTTACGGAGTTTTAATCGAACATAGAGAAAGATAGGGGCTTATAGTTTCGCCTCCCAACCTTTTACCTCAAGGGTAATGTCAACAATAATACCTCATGCCCCCTACATCCAATTAGATATATCAATCAAGATCTTTCCAACACACTATGCTTGCCAAAGGATAAAATGTAAAAAGGAAAGGTGAAGATCACCATGACTCTTGCATGAGGTAGAGGATAATAATAAAAGATAGGCCCTTCGCAGAGGGAAGCAGAGGTTGCCATGCGCTTTTATGGTTTGATGCACAAAATCTTAATATGAAAGAACGTCACTTTGTATTGCCCCTTGTGATATGAACCTTTATTATGCAGTCTGTTGCTTTTATTTCTTCCACATCACAAGATCGTATAAAGCTTATTTCCCCACACCAATAAATCATACATATTTAGAGCAATTTTTATTGCTTTGCACCGATTACAACTTACTTGAAGGATCTTACTCAATCCATAGGTAGATATGGTGGACTCTCATGGCAAAACTGGTTTAAGGGTTTTTTGAAGCACCAGTAGTATCTCTACTTGGTGCTGAGAATTTGGCTAGCATGAGAGGGAAAGGCAAGCACAATATGTTGGGAGATCCATGACAACATACTTTACCTCAGATATAAGAAAACATAACCCATTACGTTGTCTTCCTTGTCCAACATCAACTCTTTAGCATGTCATATTTTAATGAATGCTCACAATCATAAAAGATGTCAATAATAGTATATCTATATGTGAAACCTCTCTTTCCTTATTAATTCCTATTAATTTCAACGATGACCAAAGCTATGTTTGCCAACTCCCAACAACTTTCAATCATCATACCCTTTCTATGTGAAGTCATCACTTTCAATAAGATCAATATGAACTCTTTGTTTCTTTTTATTATTTTTCTTGTTTTCTTTTATTCACTCAAGATCATGGAAAAATAGTCAAGCCCTTGACTCAACACTAATCTTTATTATATAGCTCACGGACTCGATTACATAGAGAGATCATAAAGCAAAACTCAAAACTATATCATGACATAGACTTTATTCTACTAGATCAAGATACTACTAATAAGATCGAACTAAGAAAAACGGTAAAGATAGGAGATGTGGTTGTGATACGATACCGGGGCATCTCCTCCAAGCTTGGCAGTTGCCAAGGGGAGTGCCCATACCCATGTGATTATGTCTCCTTCTTTGTCAGTGAAGATGGTGGAGGTGATGGATAGTCGCACAATGAGCGTAAGAGGTCCTCCAACTTGCGAATAATGCCCTTGAGTGCAACGATATGCTCCTTCAACAAAATATTTTCACTTGTGAGATACTTGTTTTGAATACGAGCTAACTCAATCATCTTGAAAGCTTCAATTTTAGTTGGGGTGAGAAAGTTGTGATCAAGTTGAATGATGTCTTCTGCTGCCGGAGCTTGGTCCTCCGTGGCCATCTTGATCCTTTCATCCTTGTTGATCTCCATGGGTTCTTCCCTCTTCAGTTATATCTTCATTAGCCAAGCAAAATTTTCACCATTGTTGTAGGAGGGAGACGACATGATGCTCGGCCTTGACAACCCTGACAGAAAACAGCTCGAAACAAGAACAGAGGATAATTGCGTGATACGGGAGTCAAAACCTTCGGGAGAATATATAATGAAGTTTTACCGACCAAAATACGTATCGTGCAAGAAAACGGAGTCCGGAAGGCACACGAGGTGCCCACGAGGTAGGGGGCGCGCCCAGGGAGGTAGGGCGCGCCCTCCACCCTCGTAGAGCCCTCGTGTCCTTCCCGGACTGCTACTTATTTTTCTATTTTTCTAAATATTCCAAAACGGAGAAATATTGCCTTAAAAATTGTTTTGGAGTCGGTTTACTTACCGTACCACATACCTATTCCTTTTCGGAGTCTGAGACGTTCCGAAAAGTGTCCCTTATGTATTCCTCCGGGGTTATGGTTTCAATAACATTGGTTTCAACATTTATAGGATTACCTGAGATACATTGTTTGATTCTTTGACCGTTTACCACCTTCGGATTTGTGCCTTCGAAGTTGTTGATTTTTATGGCACCGGAACAATAGACCTCCTCGATAACGTAGGGGCCTTCCCATTTAGAGAGAAGTTTTCCTGCAAAAATCTTAACCGAGAGTTGTATAGCAATACATAATCACCTACATTAAACTCACGCTTTTGTATCCTTTTGTCATGCCATCTTTTAACTTTTTCTTTAAACAACTTGGCATTTTCATAAGCCTGGGTTCTCCATTCATCAAGTGAGCTAATATCAAATAACCTATTCTCACCAGCAAGTTTGAAATCATAGTTGAGCTCTTTAATATCCCAATAAGCCTTATGTTCTAGTTTGAGAGGTAAATGACATGCTTTTCCATAGACCATTTTATACGGAGACATACCCATAGGATTTTTATATGCAGTTCTATAGGCCCATAATGCATCATCAAGTTTCTTGGACCAATTCTTTCTAGACCCATTGACAGTCTTTTGCAAAATTAATTTGAGTTCTCTATTACTCAATTCTACTTGACCACTAGACTGTGGGTGATAAGGGGGTGCGATTCTATGATTAACATCATATTTAGCAAGCATTTTACGGAAAGCACCATGAATAAAATGTGAACCACCATCAGTCATTAAATATCTAGGGACTCCAAACCTCGGAAAAATAACTTCTTTAAGCATCTTAATAGAAGTGTTATGATTAGCACTACTAGTTGGAATAGCTTCTACCCACTTAGTAACATAATC
Organism: Aegilops bicornis; assembly: GCA_021605145.1. Taxonomy (NCBI): domain Eukaryota; kingdom Viridiplantae; phylum Streptophyta; class Magnoliopsida; order Poales; family Poaceae; genus Aegilops; species Aegilops bicornis. Next base: position 627,360,344 of record CM038675.1, on the reverse strand, counting down.
AACAACAACTAAAATATGTGTATATCCATTGGAGGCAGGAAAGGGTCCCATATAATCAAAGCCCCAAACATCAAATGGTTCAATAACAAGTGAATAGTTCATAGGCATTTCTTGACGTCTACTAATATTACCAATTCTTTGACATTCATCACTAGATAAGACAAACTTACGGGCATCCTTTAAGAGAGTAGGCCAATAAAAACCAGATTGCAATACCTTATGTGCAGTTCTATCTCCAGCGTGGTGTCCTCCATAAGCTTCGGAGTGACACTTGCGTAGGATCTGTTCCTGTTCATGCTCGTGTACACAACGCCTAATAACACCATCTACTCCTTCTTTATAAAGATGTGGGTCATCCCAAAAGTAATGTCTCAAATCATAGAAAAACTTTTTCTTTTGCTGGTATGTGAAACTAGTTGGTATAAATTTAGCAACAATGTAATCAGCATAATCAGCATACCATGTAGTACTACGAGAAGTACTTATGACATTCAATTGCTCATCAGGAAAGCTATCATCAATAGGCAGTGGGTCATCAAGAACATTTTCTAACCTAGACAAGTTGTCTGCAACGGGGTTCTCAGCTCCCTTTCTATCAACAATATGCAAATCAAATTCTTGTAGCAAGAGAACCCATCTAATAAGTCTAGGTTTAGCATCTTTCTTTTCCATCAAGTATTTAATAGCATCATGATCAGTGTGAATAGTTACTTTAGAATCAACAATATAAGGTCTGAACTTATCACATGCAAATACAACTGCTAAGAATTATTTTTCAGTAGTAGCATAGTTTCTTTGAGCATTGTCTAGAGTCTTACTAGCATAATGGATAACATTTAATTTCTTATCAACTCTTTGCCCTAGAACAGCACCTACAGCATAATCACTAGCATCTCACATTATTTCGGAAGGTAAATTCCAATCAGGTGGCTGAACAATAGGTGGAGAGATCAATGCTTTCTTAAGTATTTCAAATGCTTCTAAACAATCATCATCAAAGACAAATGGTATATCTTTTTGTAATAAATTAGTCAGAGGCCGAGAAATTTTTGAGAAGTCCTTAATGAACCTCCTATAAAATCCGGCGTGACCAAGGAAAGTTCTTATACCTTTGATGTCCTTGGGACATGGCATCTTTTCAATAGCATCAACCTTGGCTTTATCAACTTCAATACCTCTTTCAGAAACTTTATGCCCCAAGACAATACCTTCATTAACCATAAAGTGGCACTTTTCCCAATTCAAGACAAGATTTGTTTCCCAATTCACATCTCTGCAAAACTCGATCAAGATTGCTCGAGAAATCATCAAAGGAGGATCCATAGACGGAAAAGTCGTCCATGAAAACCTCACAAATCTTTTCACAAAAGTCGGAGAATATAGCCATCATGCATCTTTGAAAGGTAGCAGGTGCATTACATAAACCAAAAAGGCATACGTCTATAAGCAAAAGTACCAAAAGGGCATGTAAAAGTTGTCTTTGATTGATCTTTAGCCGACACAGGTATTTGAGAGAAACCAGAATAACCATCTAGAAAGCAATAATGTGTATGTTTGCATAATCTTTCTAGCATTTGATTAATAAAAGGTAAGGGGTAAGGATCTTTCTTAGTAGCTTTATTTAATTTGCGGAAATCAATTACCATCCTATAACCTGTAATAATTCTTTGTGGAATCAATTCATCTTTATCATTAGGAACAACAGTAATACCTCCCTTCTTAGGAACACAATGAACAGGACTTACCCACTGACTATCAGCAACGGGATAAATTATACCTGCCTCCAGAAGCTTTAGTATTTATTTTCTTACCACTTCTTTCATCTTAGGATTAAGCCTTCGTTGATGATCACAAACCGGTTTCGCATCTTGTTCCAAATTTATTTTATGTTGACATAGAGTGGGACTAATGCCCTTAAGATCATCAAGAGTATATCCAATAGCAGCACGATGCTTCTTCAGAGTTTTCAATAATCTCTCTTCTTCATGCTCGCTCGACGGCCGGGACCCGAGGACGTAGAGCAGAAAGGGGAGTAAAGGCGAGAGGGAAGAGGCACGTGGGGACCTCGCCGGGCAACTCCTCATCTGCCGATGCGCGGACCTAACGCCGCAACAAAGAAGCGGTTCCTGACTCCCGAAGATAAGTCATCCTCCGAAAATACTAGCTATCGCAGCACCGACCTCGCACCTAAAGCAATCCCATGTTAACAACGTCATGCTCCTTTCTCACCGAACGATGGCTACTTGAGCGCTAAAGGGGACCTCCTGAGCATCGTGACTCAGGGGGTCTTACTAGACCCCGGGCCGCTCACCTCCTAGCCTTGACCACGGCATCGTGACTTGGCATACCAGCGATGGCTGAAGCCTGCCTTGGGACCGGGACCTATTGGCCCAGAGCGTCAAGCCCTCACGAGGTTTGAAAGGAGGAACTAAGCTAAGATGGGATGAGCATCTCGCACCACTTCACTACAATGATCATATTAACAAACGGAGCCGCCGGCACCTTACAAGCCCCCACGGGGTGTGTTCTTCGATTCCTCGCAGGGAACAAAAGGAGCAGACCCTAAAGAGCGCTAACTACACGCGCCTCTGCAAAAGACGCCGTCATCAATAGTGGGCCGTCAGACACTGGCGCCAACCTCATCCAGATCAGTGGCGGCGGCGGCCTGACGCACCCACCCGACTCCGAGCATGGTGCGAGCTCGGGGGCTCGTAGCTGTCGTCGCTCGTCTCTGGAGTCGCGAAGAGTTCGGCGGAGTCGCTGGATCCTCCGACGCCTCCGCTGCCTGAGGAGCTGCTGGGGGAGCTGTCGGCGAGCCCAGTCCTCGACACGGCAGGGCCCCGACCGCCTCTCTCAGGGCAGCACTCCAGCCGGCGTCCTTCCGCGTCGAAGACCTTGAAGAACATTATGGAAGCACCGTCGTACTCCAGGTGGATCACGAGGGCGCCCCTCATCCTACAAACCCGGGCGATCTCGCCCCAGCCACGAGTCATGAAGATCTTGCCCGGAGCAATGACCGCAACCTCCGCTTCGGTCGCAAGGGTGCTGCAGCCGGCGTGCTGCAACTAGAGCTCCAGAGAGCCCCTCTGCGGAATCACGAAGGCGAAGGAGGGAGGAAGGCGAATCCAAGACTGAGGAGGCATGGCGGCGTGGAGCACAAACTCTCGGGAGGAGCCCTCGGCATGGACTCCGGGAGGAATAAGACTCACCGCCGTGACCCGTCGACGCCGACGGCGGCGTCGTCCGTGGCGCTCGGCATCAACTCCTTCAGGGCCCTCAATGCGGGCGTACAAGGGCAGCGGGAACCCTGGCGGTGGCCGCTCGTACCAGGGCCTCGACACCTCCTGCCGGGCGCCCTCATCTCGGCGGCAGAGGGCTAGCCGTTTCTTCGGCGGAAGCGGATCGGGACCCTCTCGGGGGGCCTTTACTTTCTCTTCTGAGTAGAACCGGCGGATCGGAGCTATTGCCGCAATGTGGAGCAAGGGCAAGGATAGAGAAGAAGGAAAAGCAAGAAGAGATGGACTGGAAGGGCTCGCGCCGTTCCGTACTTATGGCCGAAGAAGGCCAACCGTCGACCTCCACGATCACAGGTAATCATGACCCGCTTTGCATGCAGGGACTCGTCAATTCGTGCAGTTGCCGAGGCGTCGTGGGGAAGTGGGGACGCCCATGTCCAATCAACCGCCACGCGGCGCCCAAGGCTGCAGGCTGTTAGGGCCCGCGGCGCTTCGCACTTGCCCCTTCGCTTCTCTGCTAAGCCAAGTCCAGGCGCGCCTTGGGCCCGGGGGCTACTCGCGTTGCAGGAACGGGGGTACCCAGACTTGCCTGACTACGGCCTGCGGCGTGGCTCAAGGGGTGGCCCAGTATGGCCCATCTTCATCAACACAAGCTCAAGACCCTCGCGAGGGGCCAAGCCTCGCGGGGCAGACGATAGGAAGATTACTCAGGCACGGCCTCGTCAGGCTGGCTCGCGAGGAGGCGGAGAGATCAAGGCGGGGTACCTCACGAGGTGCCCATGACGCAAGCCATGACGACAGAGGGCGCCAGGCGGGCGCCAGCCCACACAGTGTCCTCATTTCCCCTTTGGTGCAAAGGAGGCAAGCGTTGGACGAGAGCATCAAGCAAAGGCAACCATTTCGGTGCAACAAGACCAAGACCAGCAGGACGGCAGGAAGGAGGTCATTGTGGAGCCCAAGCCGGCGTCACCGTCAGAGTCTTTGGCAGGCGAGGACTGATTTTAGTGAGGATTAGTGTACTAGATGTTCCCCTTCAAAATGGCCAATTGTTGGCGCACTTCCTGCTCAATATTTGGGAAGAGGCCCAAGGCCTCCCACTATAAAGAGAGCTAGCCACCCACAGGGTAGGGGAGGAGAGATCGAGACCTGATCGACCGGAAAGATAAGCAAGAGAGAGAGAGAGAAGCGACTGAACTCCCCCTAGCAGTTCATCGCACCGGCCAAGAACAGACCCTCACGAGGCTGTTCTTCCTTGTATTATTCATCATCAGCCTCTGAGGCAATCCACCACACCACACACTGGAGTAGGGTGTACACCACAATGGTGGCCCGAACCAGTATAAACCTCTTGTCCCTTGTGTTGTTCTTTGTGTAGTTTAGATCCTTGCGAGGCGACGAGGCGTAGGTAGGTTGGAGGTGTGATCTCCGCGTGCACCCCAGAGTTCGAACCTAGAGGGTCTGCCGGAACCCGAAACCCAAAATTTGGCGCGCCAGGTAGGGGTGCACCGGAATCCGCCTTCCGCTGCCCTGCTCTTTGCCGCCCTCGCATCCATATCAGACGCTCGTCGAGCCCGCGCCGAGCGCCGGGCCGCTCTCGCTACTCGCGTCGCCCAGACGGCCCCCGTCGGTGGCCGCCCCCGCCGTTCCCCGTCGCCTGCCGTCAATGCCGCCACCGGCCCGACAGGGAAGGAGCAGCAGGAGTCGTCCCGGCATCCATCCGTGAGGCGAGACGGCCGCACCGCTACTCCTTCGCTCGCCCCAGCTCGTTCTTTGTCCCGCGGGCTCCGCGCGCCCATGGAGGCTCGAGCCGCGCTCATCGCGGCAAACAAGCTCCTGCGCTACCGCCCCGTCGATGATGTCTACGAGGAGTGGCTCGACCGCGGCTCGTCCGCGCCGCAGGGGGCTCCCCTGCGCCGTCCTTCTCGCTGCACCGCGCCCCGCCTTGCGCGGGCGATGAAGCTCCGGGGGCGCCTCAACCGCCTCCCCCTCAAGAAGGCGCCTTGGCCCCAAAGGCGCGTGGCCTGGGCGGAACTCCACTGGCCCGCACCAGCCAAGAGAAGAGCAGAGCTGCCAAGAGGTCCCGTGCCCCCAAGAAGCTGCCCCAGTGCTCCCTGCACCGGTCCTTCACGACCGCGCTCCTGCTCCAGCACACCAAGACCCCGCGCTGCTCCCAGCAGTAGCGCGCGGGGACCCGCAAGATCAATCCCTCCGTCACCAAAGGCCTCCCGTGGCCACTGCAGGCTGCCGCGCCTTCACCGCCGAGCTATGCAGCGTCGCATGGCCCGGCAAGTCCAAGCCAGACCTGCCTCTATGCTACGATGCCACGTCCGATCCTGCAGAGTTCCTTCAGCTCTACGAGCTGGGCATCTAAGCCGCCAACGGGTACGAGAAGGTCATGGCGAACTAGTTTCCCTTGGCGCTCAAGGATGGTGCCCGCACCTGGCTCCTGAACCTGGCTCCTGGCACGATCTCCTCCTGGGACGAGATGCGCACCCGCTTCATCGCCAACTTCCGAGGCACTCGCGACCAGCCTCCTGCCGTGAGCGACATGCGCCGCATCAAGCGGCAGCTAGGAGAGACCTGCGAGAAGTACATCCAGCGCTTCAACAATGCACGCTGAAGATTCCCAAGGTGACTGAGGAGGCCATCATCTCAGCCTTCTCCGACGATGTGCGTGACGTCAAGATGAAGGAGGAGCTGGCGATGTATGAAGACCTGTGCACATCCCTGGAGTTGTTCAACTTGGCGACCAAGTGCGCCAGGGCTGAGGAAGGACGCCTTTCCCTCCTCGAGCTGCTGGCTGCCGACCCAGAAGGGAAGAAGCCCAAGGTCAAGGATGTGAAGCGCAAGGGGGCTGCCGTGCTCGCCGCAGAACCGGACACCAAGCAAGGAAGGGATCAGCCTGAGTCATCCAAGGGCAGTCGGTACTGCGTGTACCACGACCTCCACACCCACAACACCAACGAATGACAAGGGCTCAGGGTCGTGCGAGAAGGGCGAATCGGTCGATGCCCCGATCGCAGTGATCGAGGCTACGACCGAGGAGGAGGAAGAAGCACGGGACGCTGGGAAGACCGAGGCCCTCGCCAAGGGTGGCGTGACCGACCTCGCGAGGACCACTGGCAGGATCAGCCTCGCGAGGAGGTTGGAGGGACCCGCCTCGCGAGGGAGGCTGGAGGGATCAGCCTCGCGAGGATCGCCCACAAGGCAACGTAGACCTCCCTCCTCTGCCACCGCAGCCAAGGAGAAATGAAGACCATCATCAGGACGAGGGGGCTGGGGGCTTCCAGGAGCCGCGTGCAATCGCTTGCATCCTGGGCGGAGCTCAAGCCCCAGCCTCTCAGCGCATCTTCAAGCAGTTCGCCCGCGAAGTGAATGCAGTCCTCCCCAAGCTCGAAGCCACGCGCCCTCTCAGGTGGTCAGTGTGCGCCACCATGTTCAGCTCAGCGGATCAGCTCAAGTGCGCAGCCACAGCCGGAGTCTTCCCAATGCTTTGTTCCCCAATCATCAGCAACGTGCAAGTCACCAGGACCCTCATCGATGGCGGAGCAGGGCTCAATGTCCTGTCCGTCGAGACATTCAACAATCCCCAAGTTCCATACAATCAGCTTCAGCCAACCAAGCCTTTCTCCGGAGTCACTGATGGTTCCACAGCTGCGATTGGGCGGGTCTGCCTTCCTGTCACCTTCGGGACACGCGACAACTACCGCATAGAGCTCATTGACTTCGACGTCGCTCACATTCGCCACGAGATCAGAGAGGCTAAACCCTAGAAGCTAGCCTATGGTATGATTGTTGTTCGTCCTACGGACTAAAACCCTCCGGTTTATATAGACACCAGATAGGGTTAGGGTTAGGGTTACAGTCGGTTACAATGGTAGGAGATCTACATATCCGTATCGCCAAGCTTGCCTTCCACGCCAAGGAAAGTCCCATCCGGACACGGGACGAAGTCTTCAATCTTGTATCTTCATAGTCTAGGAGTCCGCCAGCGGTGACAGTTCGGCTATCCGGACACCCCTAATCCAGACTCCTCGATGGCGCCCGAACCAGGCTTCAATGGCGATGAGTCCGACGCGTAGATTGTCTTCGGCATTGCGAGGCGGGTTCTTCTCCAAATTCCATATACTTGTTGAATAGTGTCTGGCTTCTGATAAATGCTGCGCTCCTTGGCTTCCACGCCCAATAATGGCCATCTTCCACGTGTTTGAATGAAGGCGAAAAGCCAGGGTATTTTTACATTTATCCCCCTAGATGCGCAAATGAGCCGCATATAAAAGGGACGAGGATCTAGATCTGAGTCACACCATCCCCTCCATGAAGCTTTCATCGGGCGCCTTTGACAAAAATCCATTCCATCATGGACGATCAGCGGCTCCTCCTCTCGCGCTCCTAGCCCTCAGCCTGGAAATTGGGAGAGATGCTCAGTCCCTCATAGCAAGCTAGTGACACTCCAAACCAAGGGATTTCTTCCCCCGGCCTTCATGGTTCCGGTTCGAGCCGGACTCGCCACCTATAAGGGCAGAAAGCAAGCGGAGAGTGTCCCCGATCCCTCCAAAGGAGAGCGGGTATGCTTTATCTCTTATCTAGTAAGAGGACTCAGATTTCCAATTCATCTGTTTCTCCGGGGGCTCTTGGAGTTCTACGGCCTCAAGTTGCACCACCTTACGCCTGCCTCCATTTTGCACATCGCGGGCTTCGTGGCCCTTTGCGAACTGTTCTTGGGCGTCGAGGCTCATTTTGCACTATAGAAGAGATTATTCTGCCTTGTACCCTGTTCTCATGAGGGGTCAATATATCAACTGGGCGGAGCCGAGCTATGGCGCATCGCCGGGACAGGATATCTATCGGGAACCCCGGAGAAGGCGTCCGAAGACTGGCCTTCAGAATGGTTTTATATAGAAGACGTCCCACTGCCGGATCCTGTTCGGATCGGTCTCCCGGAATTCAGCAATGCTCCTTTGAAGAAACGCGTGAGTTGGCGCCTGCGGAGCTCCCAGAGGGAAGACGACAGGGACGTCCTTTACCTGATGAGCCGAATAAGATTGTTAGCTCATTCCGGACTGACCATGATCGGTGTCATGGCCACATGTATTATGCGGGGGGTGCAGCCGCTCCAGTATAGGGCCACCCCATGTGGGATTTCAACGGGGAGGACGATGCCACCCGTCATGGCCATAAGGGGCCGGGATCGGTCACCGATCTGGTGAAGATCTTGTCCGCTGTACAAGGAAGAAGAGGAGGATTTTCTCCGCGTCAGTCCATTGAACGGATTTTCTATGAACAATCCTCGAAGCTGGGTAAGCGGACATTTCTTTTTTGCACATCCGATCCGTATTCCCATGGTTAGGTATCTCATTTTGTGATTTTGACGCAGGCTGTGCCAGCCATAAAAGACATAAACAGCCCGCCTCCACAACCCGAGGATCCGGAACGGCTCCTCGATTCGGCCTCCCAAGAGGATCCGGACATATTGGTGGAGCTGATTGATGGGGTATTTCACCAACTGAGCATCGATAATTCCTTGGTTGCCATTACGGTCGATTACCCCGGAATACTTCCAGCCTCACAAGTAACTGAGAACGAGGTCCCAATACTCTGATAATGACCCATTCGTGCTTATTTTTGATCACCGTATACCAATGGTGTTTCGCAGAGGGTGCCTTGAGGCGGGAGGCCGAGCCAGCGGCTAGCCAACAAGGGGCAGCACGGCCCCGCAGGCTAAAAAGAAGTGCGGTCCAGATCGAAACGCCGCTGCAACGGTATGGCGCGTCACCATATTCCCAGGATTGATTCCTGGAAGGCGTACTAATGCTGGTGCTCTTTTCTGGAAAAAGAGCGCTCGCCGGACTGTGTCCAGAGAGGTTGCCAATCGAGCCTCCGCCAGCCAGGCTCCAAAGCCGGGTCCAGAAGTGGAGGTGAGCACGAGGCGTACGTCGGATGCTCCTCCGATAGAGGATGCCGACAGATTGTCCGCCACCAACTCCGAGGTGGAGAGCGCCATGAATCACAGGCGCCGCCGGACAGTTCTTCATGACGCATGTTTCTCCCAAGAGGCATTGAATGCCTTCAATTCGGGAGATGCGCACCTCCGTGCCGCTCAAGATGGTCTAGCCAGAGCCACGGAGCAGTATGTAAAGGACATAAGGGTGAGGAAATTTGACGGTTATATATGCCAGTAGCCCCCGAGACTTAAAATAGTTAGAATAACTTATTTAAGGATCATTTGTTATGCAGGATATTACAAAAAAGAATACCCGACTATCCCAGGAGCTTGAAGAATGCAAGGCCCAACTTGAGGCCGCACTAGCCACTACAGGGGGAGCCACAGAGAGCCCCTCTGGTAATATATGCTTCAAAATATAAGTAGTTTGTGAAGTACGGCGTGTGTGTAAATCTGACAATAATATTGCAGATGGTGCCAGACTAGATCCGGACAAGCAACAGCTCTTGCGCCGGTTGAAGGCCGGCGAGAATGTGCTTACAAGGGTGAGGCAAGAGAAAAATAATCTCCAGGATGCCAACACCCAGCTGGGTGAGGAACTAAAGGATGTTCGTGCCCAGCTGTCTGACTCCGTGAAGGAGAATAGGCGACTTCGTCGCAGCATTTATAGTAAGTGCTTGAGCAAACTTTGAAAAAGAGTTCGGCGAGGAAGTCAACTAACAGAGTTATGTCTCAGAGGGTATGCTCACGGGTCGTCTGCGGAGGAAATGCCCGGTTCTACGGGTGACTTTCTTCCCGAGCTATTGCAACTGCACGAACGAGTTCGACAGGTGATGAAAGGCGTCGCACAGGCCTTGTGGCCATCTATCTCCCTGCCCGAAGGCCTTGGAGAGCTTGTAGAGAAGCTTCAGGGAGCACGGAGGCGCTTCCGACTATGGAAGATATCAGCCTATCGTCAAGGCGCCAGGGAGGCCTGGGCCATGGTGAAGACGGGTACACGAAGGCGGACCCAAACCACATGGCCGAGGTCGGACCTGTGGGGCCCGACGGGAAGGAGATCCCTGTGAGCTTAGTGTACGACCAAGTAGAGTTGGCATAAAGTATTCCCAGCAAGACTGTAAACTAGACAGCCTATTAGATGGCATTGAAGAGGAATACAATCAGTCAATTTGACTATGTAATGTAAAATGACATGTAAAATGCCTTCTAGCCGGATTGTAGATCGTTTGTCGTAGCGGACCTTTTCGCTTCAACCTCGGGATCCAATCGTCCGGAGTGTGTCCGAATACCCTCGCGGATATGTAAAAACCGGGGCATGCGTGGAGACCAGGCGTAGGGGTCATGAGTGCGTTATCAGACAAGTGCCCAACTAGTTATGTTATATTACATGGTTAGCAAGAAACATCTTCTAGGGAGAATAGTTTCGTTAGGGGTTCCTTTCCCTGGGAGGCATGCCCTAAAGTGCATGTCCGGACTGCAGCGAGAAAAAGCAAGCATCTCGGGGCAGATAAATGAAAAAATAAAAAATCGTCTTTTAGTTCACCGACCGACTATTCCCTTAAGAATGCTAGCTTTCGGCTTCACCCAGTCTGAGGTACACGTCTGGCTGACCCGGCGGTAACAATCGCAGAGGTGCTCCCTTTACCACCTTGGCCAAAACTTAAGTCATATCGATGCATATAATGGTGAATAAAAGGTACATGCGGAAGTGTGACACATGTGTTGGGCATAAAGCCTGTATAAATAAGCTTCGTTAGAGAAGCCCCGAGGTATAATGAGCGCGGATAGCGCGTCAAGTGTGTGCGAACAATGCGCGAACGAGCCTTTAACGGCTTCGGAAAAAAGGAGGAAGAAGGAGAGAAATAAAAGACATCTTAAAGTGTAAAATATAGACAGAGGAAGGAGACAAACTCATAATCCGGCGATAGGCATAGAATCTTCGGAGACGGGTTGCGTTCCATGGGTTTGGCTCGAGTCGGTTATCCGATGTGTTTCGCAGACAGTACGCTCCGCCGGTCAGGACTTGGTCGATGATGAAGGGGCCCTCCCATTTGGGCTTGAGTTTGTCCTTTTTGTTGTCCGCAGCGTAGAACTAGTTCGCCAACGTTGTAAGCTTTGGCCCGTACTTCCCTGCTTTGATATCTTCGAGCCTGCTGCTGATAGAATGCGGAACGAGCTTTTGCCACGTCGCGCTCCTCCTCCAAGGTGTCCAAACTGTCCTGCCGATCGAACTCGGCTTCTCTTTCTTCGTACATGCGCATGCGAGGTGGGTCATGAATTATGTCGCAGGGCAAAACTGCCTCTGCGCCGTATACCATAAAAAATGGTGTGAACCCGGTAGTGCGATTCGGCGTGGTCTGCATCCCCCAGAGTACGAAGTCGAGCTCCTCAACCCAGTGCGTGTTAGATTCCTTGAGGGACCGCACTACTCTGGGTTTAATGCCGCTCATGATTAGACTGTTTGCTCGCTCGACTTGACCGTTAGTTTGGGGGTGATAGACTGAAGCGTAGTCGAGCTTGATGCCCATGTTTTTGCACCAGAGTTTGACCTCGTCGGCCGTGAAGTTCGTGCCGTTATCAGTGATGATGCTACGGGGGACGCCGTAACGGTGTACTACCCCTGATATAAAGTCTATCACCGGTCCGGATTCGGCCGTCTTTACAGGCTTGGCCTCTATCCATTTGGTAAATTTATCCACCATGAACAATAGGTATTTTTGCTTGTGGGTTCCTCCTTTAAGGGGTCCAACCATGTCAAGCCCCCAGACTTCAAAGGGCCAGGTGATGGGTATAGTTTTGTGGGCGGTGGGTGGCATGTGGCTTTGATTAGCAAAGAGCTGGCAACCGACGCATCGTTGGACTAAGTCATGAGCATCTGCCCGGGCCGTCGGCCAATAAAATCAGGTACGGAAGGCCTTGCCTACAAGGGCCCGGGCTGTGGCATGGTGCCCACCGAGTCCGGCATGAATTTCAGCCAGGAGATTCCGCCCGTCCTCTTCGGGGATACACCTTTGAAGGACTTCAGTTATGCTTTTCTTATAAAGCTCTCCCTCATGGACCTTATAGGCTTTAGATCGCCGCACTATGCAGCGGGCCTCGTTTTGGTCCTCGGGAGTTCCTGCCTAGTTAAGTAGGCTAGGAATGGTTCTGTCCACGGGGCAATGACTGCCATTATTGCGTGGGCTGACGGTGTTATTTCATTGGCGGAACCACCAACTATGTCGGAATGTTCGGTGTGGGGCAGTGTGGTTGGGTCCGGGTTGTTATTTCCGGACTCTCCCTCCCATAATATGGATGGCTTGAAGAGCCTCTCTAGGAAGATGTTGGGGAGACGGCATCGCGCTTTGTGCCAATGCGTGCCAACACGTCCGCTGCCTGGTGGTTATCCCGGGCTATATGGTGAAATTCGAGCCCCTCAAACCGAGCTGACATTTTTAGGACGGCATTGCGATAAGCTGCCATTTTCAGATCCTTGGCATCGAAGTCCCCATTTATTTGGGATATCGCGAGGTTCGAATCCCCGCGCACCTCTAGGCGTTGAATGCCCATGGAGACTGCCATCCGGAGACCATGTAGAAAGGGCCTCGTGTTGGCTGCATTGTTGGAGTCCGTGTACATTATTTGAAATGCGTATTGGACTGTATCTCCGGTTGGGGACGTCGAGCAGCGCCAAACCACTAGGCCGGCCAACATTTTGGAGCCGTCGAAGTGCATGATCCAGTTGGAATATGCGCCGTACTCTTTAGGGAGTTCGACTTCAGTCCATTCAGCGACGAAGTCAGCCAAAACTTGCGACTTAATAGCTCGTCGTGGCTTGTAGGTTATGTCGAACAGGAGGAGCTCAATGGCCCATTTAGCAATCTGGACCATTGCATCGCGGTTGTTTATAATGTCATTAAGAGGTATTTCGGAGGCTACTGTTACCGAACACTCTTGAAAGTAGTGTCGCAGCTTCCGGGATGCCATGAACACCGCGTATGCTATATTTTGATAATGCGGGTACCGTGATTTGCATGGAGTTAGGACAGTGGACACGTAGTAAACTGGTTTTTGGAGAGGGAACTTGTGTCCTTCCATTTCTCATTCGACAACGAGCACCGCGCTTACAACTTGATGGGTTGCTGCGATGTATAATAGCATTGGTTCGCCCATGTTGGTAGCGGCCAGACCGGATTTGTTGCCAATATGGCTTTGATTTCTTGAGTCCGGCCGTGGCGGCGTCAAATCCACTCGAAGTGTTCGGTCTTGGAGGAGGCGATAAAGGGTAATGCCTTTTCTCCTAAGCGGGAGATAAAGCGGCTTAGAGCCACCACGCATCCAAATCAATTTTGTATTTGTTTGAGGTCTTTGGGGATATCCAATTGTTCTGAGCTTGGATCTTGGCTGGGTTTGCTTCACTTCCTCTACGGATACAATGAAGCCCAAGAGCTTTCCTACCGGGTACGCAAAACGCATTTTTCCGGGTTGAGCTTGATGTCATATGTTCGGAGATTATCGAATGTGAGCCTCAAGTCGTCGACTAGGGTTTCGACATCCTTGGATTTGTGACCACATCGTCTATGTATGCCTCCACTGTTTTGCCGATCTGGTTTGCGGACATGTACGAATCATCTTGCGCTGATATGTTGCGCCGGTGTTTTTGAGCCCAAAGGGCATTGTGTTGAAGCGAGAATGGGCGCATGGAGTGATGAATGCCGTTCTGCGGCTTGGTCTGCAGCTCTGCCATCTTAATTTGGTGGTAGCCGGAGTATGCGTCAAGGAAACACAATGAATTGTGTCACAGGGTAGCGTCGATAATTTGATCGATGCGGGGAGGAAGGAACCTTTGGGCAAGCCTTGTTAAGGTCCTTAAAATCGACACATAGGCGCCAGGATTTGTCCTTCTTTGGTACCATTACCAGGTTTGCTACCCAGTCCGGATGTTTAATGTCTCTGATGAATCCGGCCTCCAATAGTTTGGCTAGCTCCTCTCCCATGGCCTGTCTCTTGGGTGCGGAGAAACGCCGAGGAGCTTGTTTGACTGGCTTGAATCCTTTTAGGATATTTAGGCTTTTCTCGGACAGCCGGCGTGGGATTCCTGGCATGTCTGAAGGGTGCCAGGCAAAAATGTCCCAATTTTCGCGTAGGAATTCCCGTAATGCGGCGTGCACATCAGGGTTTTATTGTGCCCCGATGGAGGCTGTTTTTGTAGGGTCCGTTGGATGGACTTGGAATTTGACTATTTCGTCTGCCGGTTTAAAAGAGGTGGACTTGGATCTCTTATCGAGTATCACATCGTCCACTGTTCACCGTGGAAGCGCAGCGATGAGTTCGTCTGCCGCTAGGGCTTCGGATAGTGCCTCAAGGGCAAGTGCGGCTGTTTTATTTTCGGCACGGAGCGCTATGTCCGGGTAACTAGCGAGAGTGATAATTCCTTTGGGTCCGGGCATTTTGAGCTTCATGTACCCGTATGGGGTATGGCTTGAAAAATTGTGAATGCCTCTCGCCCTAATAGAGCGTGGTATCCGCTGCTGAACGGGGCCACTTCGAATGTGACCTCCTCGGACCTATAATTGTCCGGCGTGCTGAACACCACATCTAGTGTGATCTTTCCTGTATAGCATGCTTCCCGACTGGGGATTATTCCTCTAAAGGTTGTGCTGCTTTGCTCAATGCGGCTCCAGTCTATTTCCCTTTTTCGAAGGGTTTCCTCATAGATGAGGTTTAATCCGCTGCCGCCGTCCATGAGTACCTTGGTAAGGCGAAAGCCGTCCACTATTGGACTGAGGACCAATGCGGCTGGTGCTCGAGCTGTTCGAATTTAGGTTAAATCCTTTGGCGTTAAAGGTAATAGCCGCGTGTCCTCCATGGATTTATTGTTGCTATCTGGTAGACTTGACAAGGCTGCGGAGTGTTCGTTTCGCATATTATTTGATGCGAAGTCTTGAAGACTGTTAATACCGTCTTGGTATTGCTGGGCTGGTGCTTTCTGTAGCTAGAGCTCTTCGCCGATTTTGGCCACTGCCGTAGTATCCAACATGATCTAAGGCTATGAGTTGGAGTGGCGCCCTCCGTGCTATGAATTTTGCGAGGTCCATTGAGCCATCCCTCCGATGCAGTTCCATGCCCTTTGGGGGTTTTTGCTTTTGGTATGTAACCGGTGCTGGTGATGATGCACCCTTTTATTTCGGACTAGGGTTGTATTCGGGGCGGATTATCCCAAAATTTGATTTCGGTTTTCGGGCGCTCTCCATCAGTGATACTTTCGTACTATGGACGCCAAGTCAGCGAAGCGTGTAATTTCACGATGACTTATGGCGTTTAGGATTCCCTTGTCCGTGCAATTATTGCGGAAGAATGAAATTGCGTCCTCCTCGCGGCAATCCTTTATCCTGTCCATAACCAGGAGGAATCGCCCGATAATGATATCTTTGTTTCACCGGCTCTTGCGGATTTGGGATAGATCGCTTATGTTTGGGTGGGCGGGTGGAATTAAATTCCGAACCCCGTCCAATCTAAGATTCAGGGGCCAAGAAGTTTCCGGACTTGGAAGCTTGGGTTCTTGGAGGTTGTCCAATGAATCTAGCCCGCTGCCTAACTTTAAGTTCAGGGCTTGAGTGGTGTCCTCCCCTCCGCGGGAATCCGGCATGGAGGGGTCAGGAATCCGGACATAGCTAGTCCGTAAGGTAGGAGAAGAGTCGCCGTATTGTTCCTCTACCACAGTAACGTGGTGGGTAGCCTGGGAAGAGTTGATCTCTCTCAGATCGGTTTTAGGCCCAATGTGATCGTGATGCATGGCGACTCCCAGGGCGGCGATGCGATCCAAGAGCTCGTTCAAGGAAGAGAGCTCCATCGGATCTAACTGCTCGGTGAGTTCCGAGTTAATGTGAAGATTGCTTTCGATGACCCGAGAAGTCATCGTCGGCGCGGCAGCCGAACAGGCGCTCATAAGAAAACCGCCTAGCCGGAGAGTTTGGCCGGTGGCCAAAGCTCCTTTAACAGCAGTGCCGTCTCTAAAGGCGGGATGAGGCATCCTTCTGGCGGGGGCGACCTGGAGGAAGTCTCAATGAAAGCACCAATGTCGGTGTCAAAACCGGGCGGATCTCGGGTAGGGGTCCCGGCGTGCGTCTAGGCGGATCGTAACACGAGACAAGGGACACGATGTTTTACCCAGGTTCGGGCCCTCTCGATGGAGGTAAAACCCTACTCCTGCTTGATTAATATTGATGATATGGGTAGTACAAGAGTGGATCTACCACGAGATCAGAGAGGCTAAACCCTAGAAGCTAGCCTATGGTATGATTGTTGTTCGTCCTACGGACTAAAACCCTCCGGTTTATATAGACACCAGATAGGGTTAGGGTTACACAGAGTCGGTTACAATTGTAGGAGATCTACATCTCCAAGCTTGCCTTCCACGCCAAGGAAAGTCCCATCCGGACACGGGACGAAGTCTTCAATCTTGTATCTTCATAGTCTAGGAGTCCGGCCAACGGTGATAGTTCCGCTATCCGGACACCCCCTAATCCAGGACTCCCTCAGCCGTGACTCATCACGGCTACAATGTCCTCAAGATGCCAGGAAGCGGTGGAGTCATCACGGTGCCTTGTGAAGAAAGGGACGCAGTGTGTTCCCTGGAGCGTGCTTTTCAAGCCGCGTCAATTGAAGACCCAGATCACATGAGCGGGAGGCCTCTAGAGGTTGCTCCTAAGAAGAAGAAGACATCGCCTGGCCCGACCCCTCGGGAGGCAGGCCCCTCAGTGTCCGCGCCTGTTCAGGGGGCACCTCCTTCTGTCGCATAGGAAGGCGCACCCGGCGCCCTCGTCGAGCAAGGCTCGGGGGCTCTCTCCTGGAGGGCCACCGACTTTGCTAAGATCACGAGGGAGGTGCTCGGGCACCACCTGGAGGCGTGTTTCAAAGCACGTTTCCCTCAGGAAGGAGCAAGGAAAGGAGGGCCAAACCCTCAGGAGTTCTTCAGCAAGATCATTCAGGAGCTGCAGGAGTCAAGGTCATGAGTGCCAGCCGCCGCTTACCCGCAGTAGCTCCCCATCCAGGCGAGGATGGTGGGCTATGCGTCTGCATCGACATACCAGGGCTCAACCGAGCCGCCTCTCAGGAGCGCCTCTGGCCCTCACGCGTGGGGCGCTGTGAAGGTCCAACCCACAGCTATGATCGCATGCCTTACGGCTTGCGGAACGCGGCTGCCACGCGCCAGCGCCTCACGAGGAGCATCCTAGAGGCTCAAGTGGCCACGCGTTCCGCAGTCCTGGCGGAGATGGAGATGGTCCGCGAGGAGCCACCAGCGCCTCCGAAGCCTCCCGAGGCTCCTGGGCCTGGGGGCTCGTGAAGATCGGCTTCCGCAGTGCACGCCGTTCGCTACTTCAGCATCCCTTCATCTTCAACGTTATCAGGTGACATCCTTCGAGTTTCATTTTCAGCTGGGAGCGCCCCCCAGGGCTGCATCATTCCCAGGCCGCGTGGGTCCATCCCTGCGGCATGTATCCCTTTTGATTCATGTTTCTAGTTAATTGATTGGGGGCGCCCCTCGGGCTGCGGCATCCCCAAGTCGCTCGGGCCCGACCCAGCGATGTCCGCCTTCTCTGCACCTATCTAAATGGATTTGCTCCTTCGTGATTAAATTGTTTGACCTAGTCGCCCACTCGATTGACACCAACTGATGGAGCTGCTCCCTAACGGCACGACGGTTGCGAATGGGTTCGTCCCTGCAACGCCGACAAACCTGAATGGCTGAGCTCTGGCCGCGGCAGCCCCGCATGGCGCCACCTCGTCAAGCCTTCAGTGCCTCGTCACCCCTCCAGAGCAACCAACGGCTGACTGTCGATTGTCATGGCGAACTCTTGTTCTTCTTGTGATGAGCCTGCAGGATCTCTTCAAGGAGCAGCATCAGGCGAGGCCTTCACGGCGTCTCCTTCACTCTCTTCCGTGCAAACCGCTTGCACGTTAAAGGGGGGGTACCTGTGCATCGCGACTCATGGGCTCCTACTGGCTTGCTAGCCCTCACCCTCTGGCCTTGTCCACGGCACCGCGGCCTGGCATACCAGTGACGGCTGAGCTCGCTCCGGGGACCCGGGACCGAGGGCGTAAGCGAAAAGGGGAGTAAAGGCGAGAGGGAAGAGGCACGTGGGGACCTCGCCGGGCAACTCCTCATCTGCCGATGCGCGGACCTAACGCCGCACCAAGAAGCGGTTCCTGACTCCCGAAGATAAGTCATCCTCCGAAAATACTAGCTATTGTAGCACCGACCTCGCACCTAAAGCAATCATGTGTTAGCAACGTCGCGCTCCTTTCTCACCGAACGATGGCTGCTTGAGCGCTAAAGGGGACCTCCTGAGCATCGCGACTCAGGGGCTCTTAGTGGACCCCGGCCCGCTCACCTCCTGGCCTTGACCACGACATCGCGACCTGGCATACCAGCTACGGTTGAAGCCTGCCTTGGGACCGGGACCTGTCGGCCCAGAGCGTCAAGCCCTCGCGAGCTTCGAAAGGAGGAACTAAGCTAAGATGGGATGAGCATCTCGCACCACTTCACGACAATGATCATATTAACAAACGGAACAGCCGACACCTTACAAGCCCCCACGGGGTGTGTTCTTCGATTCCTTGCAGGGAACAAAAGGAGCAGACCCTAAAGAGTGCTAACTACACGCGCCTCTACAGAAGATGCCGTCATAAACAGTGGGCTTTCAGACACCGGCGCCAACCTCATCCAGATCAGTGGCGGCGGCGGCCTGACGCGCCCACCCGGCTCCGAGCGCGGTGCGAGCTCGGGGGCTCGTAGCTGTCGTCGCTCGTCTCCGGAGTCACGAAGAGTTCGGCGGAGTCGCTGGATCCTCCGACGCCTCCGCTGCCAGAGGAGCTGCTGGGGGAGCGGTCAGCGAGCCCAGTTCTCTCCACGGCAGGGCCCTGACCTCCTCTCTCAGGGCAGCACTCCAGTCGGCGTCCTTCCGCGTCGAAGACCTTGAAGAACATCATGGAAGTGCCGTCATACTCCAGGTGGATCACGAGGCGCCCTAAATCACCTGCAAACCCAGGCGATCTCGCCCCACCTCGAGTCATGAAGACCTTGCCGGGCGGCGGCGCAATCTCCGCTCCGGTCGCAAGGGTGCTGCAGCCGACGTGCTACAACCAGAGCTCCAGAGAGCCCCTCTGCGGAATCACGAAGGCGAAGGAGGGAGGAAGGCTAATCCAAGAATGAGGAGGCATGGCGGCGTGGACCACAAACTCTCGGGAGGAGCCCTCGGCATGGACTCCGGGAGGAACAGCGCGCACCGCCGTGACCCGCCGACGCCGACGGCAGCGTCATCTGTGGCCCTCGGCGTCAACTCCTTCAGGGCCCTCAATACAGGCGTACAAGGGCAGCGGGAACCCTGGCGGTGGCCGCTCGTACCAGGGCCTCGACACCTCCTGCCGGGCGCCCTCATCTCGACGGCAGAGGGCTAGCCGTTTCTTCGGCGGAAGCGGATCGGGACCCTCTCGGGGGGCGTTTCCTTTCTCTTCTGAGGAGAACCCGCGGATCGGAGCCATTTCCGCAATGTGGAGCAAGGGCAAGGATGGAGAAGAAGGAAAAGCAAGAAGAGATGGACTGGAAGGGCTTGCGCCGTTCCGTACTTATGGCCGGAGAAGGCCATCCGTCGACCTCCACGATCATAAGTAATCATGACCCACTTTGCATGCAGGGACTCGTCAATTCATGCAGTTGCTGAGGCATCATGGGGAAGTGGGGACGCCCATGTCCAATCAACCGCCAAGCGGCGCCCAAGGCCGAAGGCTGTTGGGGCCCGTGGCGCTTTGCACTTCCCCCTTCGCTTCTTTGCTAAGCCAAGTCCAGGCGCGCCTTCGGACCGGGGGCTACTGTCGGCGTTCTGGGAATGGGTGTACCCAGACTTGCCTGCCTGCGGCCTGCGGCGTGGCTCAAGGGGTGGCCCAGTACGACCCATCTTCATCAACACAAGCTCAAGACCCTCGCGAGGGGCCAAGCCTCATGGGCGGACGACAGAAGCTTCCTCGAGCCTGCAGCCTCGTCAGGCTGGCTCGCGAGGAGGCGGAGAGATCAAGGCGGGGTACCTCACGAGGTGCCCATGACGCAAGCCATGATGACCGAGGGCGCCAGGTGGGCGCTAGCCCGCGCAGTGTCCTCATTTCCCCTTTGGTGCAAAGGAGGCAAGCGCAGGACTAGAGCATCAAGCAAAGGCAACCATTTCGGTGCAACAAGACCAAGACCAGGAGGACGGCAGGAAGGAGGTCATCGTGGAGCCCAAGCCGGCGTCACCGTCAGAGTCTTTGGCAGGCGAGGACTGACTTTAGTCAGGATAAGTGTACTAGATGTTCCCCTTCAAAATGGCCAATTGTTGGCGCCCTTCCCGCTCAATATTTGGGAAGAGGCCCAAGGCCTCAAATTATAAATAGAGCTAGCCACCCACAGGGTAGGGGAGGAGAGATTGAGACCTGATCGACCGGAAAGATAAGCAAGAGAGAGAGAGAGAGAGAAGCGACTGAACTCCCCCTAGTAGTTCATCGCACCGGCCAAGAACAGACCCTCGTGAGGCTGTTCTTCCTTATATTGTTCATCATCAGCCCCTGAGGCAATCCACCACACCACACACTGGAGTAGGGTGTTACACCACAATGGTGGCCCGAAACAGTATAAACCTCTTGTCCCTTGTGTTGTTCTTTGTGTAGTTTAGATCCTTGTGAGGCTGACGAGGCGTAGGTAGGTTGGAGGTGTGATCTCCGCGTGCACCCCTGAGTTCGAACCTAGAGGGTGCGGAACCCAAAATCCGACAACGATAACGAGATTCTTTTCATGATCTATCTTAGCATTAACAGTATTCAAGAAGGGTCTACCAAATATAATGGGACAAAAGCTATCTTGTGGGGAACATAGAACAAGAAAATCAGCAGGATATTTAATTTTCCCACACAAGACTTCAACATCTCTAACAATTCCTAGTTGCGATATGGTATCTCTATTGGGATGTTTAACTGTGACATCAATATCTTCTAACTCAGCAGGTGCAATTTCATGCTTAATTTATTTATACAAGTCATAAGGTATAACACTAGCACTAGCACCCATATCACATAAGCCATGATAACAATGATCTCCTATTTTAAGAGAAATAACAGGCACGCCTACCACAGGTCTATGTTTATCTTTAGCACTAGGTTTAGCAATTCTAGCGGATTCACCATGTAATTGAATAACATGCCCATCAATATTATCGGACAAGAGATCTTTAACAATAGCAATATTAGGTTCTACTTTGACTTGCTCGGGAGGTGTATAAGTTATAATATTGCTTTTACGAACCACGATTGAAGCTTTAGCATGATCCTTTATTCTAACAGGGAAAGGTGGTTTCTCAACATAAGAGGTAGGAACAATAGGATCATTATAAGTGATAGTCTTTTCTTCAACTTTAATAGGTCCAGCTACTTTTACTTCTATGGGAGGATGATATTTAAACCACTTATCCTTGGGGAGATCAACATAAGTAGCAAAAGATTCACAGAAAGAAGCTACTATCTCATAGTCAAGTCCATACTTAGTGCTAAACTTACGGAAAATATCGGTATCCATAAAAGATTTAACACAATCAAACTTAGGTGTCATACCTGACTCCTTACCTTCGTCGAGGTCCCAATCTTCAGAGTTGCGTTTAATTCTATCCAATAAATTCCATCTGAATTCAATAGTCTTCATCATAAAAGAGCCGGCACAAGAAGTATCGAGCATGGTTTGATTATTATGACAAAGCCGAGCATAAAAACTTTGAATAATTATTTCTCTCGAGAGCTCATGATTGGGGCATGAATATAACATTGATTTAAGCCTCCCCCAAGCTTGAGCGATGCTTTCTCCTTCGCGAGGCCAAAAATTATATATATAATTGCGATCACGATGAACAAGATGCATAGGGTAATATTTTTGATGAAATTCCAATTTTAGTCTTTTTTAGTTCCATGATCTCGTATCATCACATAGCCTATACCATGTCAATGCGTCTCCCTTCAAAGATAAAGGGAAGCCCTTCTTATTGACAACATCATCGGGTATACCTGCAAGCTTAAATAGTCCACAAACTTCATCCACATACATTAGGTGCTCATCAGGATGCTTTGTTCCATCTCCTGTAAAAGTATTAGCTAGCAGTTTTTCCATCATACCGGAAGGAAATTCAAAGGGAATATTTTCATATTCATTTTGATTAGGTTCACTAGGTTGAGGAGCAACTCTTTGCTCTACTGGTTGGGGTGAAGATACCCAGAACAAGCCCCTCAGAGGATTACTTTCCATAGTAACAAGTGACAGTAAATTTCAGCACACTATATAATTTTTTCCTTACCAAATTCCACCTACAACGGTGCCAGAAAAGAGTCTTGATGACCCACAAGTATAGGGGATCTATCGTAGTCCTTTCGATAAGTAAGAGTGTCGAACCCAACGAGGAGCAGAAGGAAATGATAAGCAGTTTTCAGCAAGGTATTTTCTGCAAGTAATGAAACAAGTGGTAACAGATAGTTTTGTGATAGGATAATTTGTAACGAGCAACAAGTAACAAAAGTAAATAAAGTGCAGCAAGGTGGCCCAATCCTTTTTGTAGCAAAGGACACGACTGGACAAACTCATACAATAGGAAAAGCGCTCCCGAGGACACATGGGAATATTGTCAAGCTAGTTTTCATCACGTTCATATGATTCGCGTTCGGTACTTTGATAATTTGATATGTGGGTGGACCGGTGCTTGGGTGCTGTTCTTACTTGAACAAGCATCCCACTTATGATTAACCTCTATTGCAAGCATCCGCCATAAATACAACAAAAGTATTAAGGTAAACCTAACGATAGCATGAAACATATGGATCCAAATCAGCCCCTTACGAAACAACGCATAAACTAGGGTTCAAGCTTACATCACTCTAGCAACCCATCATCTACTTATTACTTCCCAATGCCTTCCTCTAGGCCCAAATAATGGTGAAGTGTTATGTAGTCGACGTTCACATAACACCACTAGAGGCTAGAAAACATACATCTCATCAAAATATCGAACGAATACCAAATTCACATGACTACTAATAGAAAGACTTCTCCCATGTCCTCAGGAACAAACGTATCGACTCACAAAATATATTCATGTTCATAATCGGAGGGGTATTAATATGCATATAGGATCTGAACATATGATCTTCCACCAAATAAACCAACTAGCATCAACTACAAGGAGTAATCAACACTACTAGCAACCTACTAGTAACAATCCCAGACTTGGAGACAACAATTGGATACAAGAGATGAACTAGGGTTGTGAGAGGAGATGGTGCTGGTGAAGATGTTGATGGAGATTGCCCTCTCCCGATGAGAGGAGCATTGGTGATGACGTTGGTGATGATTTCCCCCTCTCGGAGGGAAGTGTCCCCGGTAGAACAGCTCTGCCGCAGCCCTAGATTGGTTCCGCCAATGTTCCGCCTCGTGGCAGCGGAGTTTCATCCCAAAAGGTTGCTTCTGATTTTTTTCTCGACGAAAGACCTCATATAGCAGAAGATGGGCATCGGAGGGCCACCAGGGGGCCCACGAGGTAGGGGGCACGCCCTAGGAGGGGGGCGCGCCCCCACCCTAGTGAACAGGGTGTGGGCCCCCTGGCCTTCATCTTTGGCGAGGATTTTTTATAATTCATTGTAAGATATTCCGTGGAGTTTCAGGACTTTTGGAGTTGTGCAGAATAGGTCTATAATATTTGCTCCTTTTCCAGCCCAGAATTCCAGCTGCCGGCATTCTCCCTCCTTATGTAAACCTTGTAAAATAAGAGAGAATAGGCATAAGTATTGTGACATAACATGTAATAACAGCCCATAATGCAATAAATATCGATATAAAAGCATGATGCAAAATGGACGTATCAAAACACAGGAGAGCAAAGGGGCGAGGTGGACTCCCCCGGCAAGACCCTTGCCGGGGCGGCCTTCGCGGCCCCGGCAAGGGCCTTGCCACGGCAACTTGCCCAACGCCAGCAGAGCAAGCCACCCTTGAGCCCAAGGGTTCCAAACACCGTCAACAACTACGTTGGAACCAAGGCTCGGGAGGCACCTCCGTGGTGGCATGCAGATCTTTGTCAAGATCATAAACACACGATCAGATGAGGACTAGAAGGCGGCGACCCTCGGCGGGATCCTAGCCGAGGAGATCCACAAGACCCCCGGCAAGCGCCTTGCCGGGACGACTGCGACGCCACAACAAGATCCTTGCCGGGCCCCCGGCAAGACCCTACCCGAGGGCATCAGCAGGGTCACTGCCAGTCCCGCACCAGTCAAGACTCCACCGCCGTCCCCAAGCAGCTGCTAGCTCAACTAGATGGGCAGGGACCTGCGTGGCGACGGGCGGCCTGTACACCAACTCAGCAAGCACTTGCGTAGTGGCATGCAGATCTTCGTGAAGGCTCCACCACCGCGCCACCTCAGCTGCTTGCCTGCCTACATGGCACTGCACACATCGCTGGCCTAGGCGCGTGTCGAAGCGAGGCGGAGCGGCGACGGATGGGACGGGCCTCGTTCCCATCCCCGATAAAGCTAATGGACACCTAAGTAGCGCATTTAATGTGCTTTGTCCCGTAACACCGGGCGATAAGCTCGCATGCTGTACACCTTTTCCACCTCCCGTGTGCCACTGTGGTGACCCCTTTTGCCTATAAAAGGAGGCTCGAGGTGACCAGGAGAGGGATTCGGCTCTTTTGGGCAAGTTATACCCCGTAGCTAGCTCAAGAACACAATGACACTCAATACATCCACCAAAGAAGGACTAGGGTATTACGCATCCACGCGACCCAAACCTGGGTAAATGATCCGTGTGCTTCCTATTAGACCTGCTCTTCTCACAACCCCGCGCCCGCCAACCGTAGAAGGGATTCTAGTGATCCCATAGGTGTCGTTTGCCCGACCCCGCCTATGGAATATCTAGCATGGAAAGTATTCGTAGCTCTACGTCGTTTTCGTTGGTGGGATGGATACACCTCCCAAAATGTTTTTATCTCTATTTTTTCTGCTTTGAGTTCTAGCACCTCTACAAATCCCTACTTCCCACTGTGAAGGGCCTTTCTTTTACTTTCTGCAATTTTTATTTTGAGTCTTCATCTTCTCTCATAAAAAGCACCAACTAGGAGGCAATATGATTGTGCTTAAGTATTGGGTGTAGTTAATATTCGAGTGTGTTTCATGAATGGATCAATGTTTGAGCATGATGGGCTAGGGATAACTTATTTTATCATTGATATTTTGAAAGACATGGTTGCTTGTTGACACGCTTGAGTATCTGAATTATTATGTCAAAACTAGACTATTGCTTTGAATCACATAAAAGTCCAAATATCCATGCTATAAAGAAAATAATATGGTATGACTTGATGAACAACACCCACATCAAAAAATCTATTTTTATCACTTACCTACTCGAGGACGAGCAGGGTTTAAGCTTGGGGATGCTGATACGTCTCCAACGTATCTATAATTTTTGATTGTTCCATGCTATTTTATTATCAATCTTGGATGTTTTATAATCATTTTATAGTCATTTTATCTCATTTTTCGGTACTAACCTATTGACATAGTGCCAAGTGCCAGTTGCTGTTTTTTCCATGTTTTTTACATCGCAGGAAATCCATATCGGAGCCGAAGTCCAAATGCCTGAAACTCCACGATGATTTTTAATGGGCGAGAAGGAAGGCCTTTGGGCCACAGTTGCACTGGGGTCCCGTGGGAGAACAACCCACCGAGCGCCAGCGGCCCAGCGCGCCACAGTGGGTTGTGCCCACCTCGGGTGCCCCCGGGACCGCCTCTTTGCTCTGTACATACCCCAAAAATACTAGAACCTTAGAAGTGTCGATGAAATATTCATCCAGCCGCCGCAGAGTCCAGAACCACCAGATCCAATCTAGACACCATAACGGAGGGGTTCACCACATCCATTGGTGCCTCTCCGATGATGCGTGAGTAGTTCTTTGTAGACCTTCAGGTCCGTAGTTAGTAGCTAGATGGCTTTCTCTCTCTCGCTGAATTCTCAATAAAATGGTCTCATGGAGATCCATATGATGTAACTCTTTTGCGGTGTGCTTGTTGGGATCTGATGAACTTCGAGTTTATGATCAGTTATATCTTTTTATATCCATGAAAGTTATTTGAGTTTCTTTGATCTCTTATTGCCTCGTATTTCTTCTCCGATATTTGGGTTTTGTTTGGCCAACTTGATCTATTTATCTTGCAATGGGAAGAGGTGCCCGGTAGTGGGTTCGATCTTACGGTGCTTGATCCTAGTGACAGAAAGGGAACTGATACGTATGTATCGTTGCTACTAAGGATAAAAAGATGAGATCTATATCTACCGCCATAGATAAACGAATCTTTTCTACATAATTTCATCGTTCTTATTGCATTACTCCATTTTTCCATGAACTTAATACCTTTGGATGCATCTTTGGATAGCGGTCGGCGTGTGGAGTAATAGTAGTAGATCTTGAGGCAGAGTCTGTCTACTAGTCTTGGACGAGATGCCTATGTAATGATCATTGCCTGGATATCGTCATAATTATTTGAAGTTCTATCAATTGCCCAACAGTAATTTGTTTACCTATCGTTTGCTATTTTTCTCGAGAGAAGCCACTAGTGAAGTCTACGTCCCCCGGGTCTTCTTTCTCATATATTTGTTTTGCGATCTTTTTTATTTGCACTTTTTATTCAGATCTATTAAACCAAAAATACAAAAATCCTTTGCTGCACTTTATTTTATTCGCGATCTATTATTTCAATCTATTACAACTTTCTCTCGTCCGCACGCCATTTCTGGTGTTGTTACCCGAAAGGGATTGACAACCCCTTTAACACGTCGGGTTGTGAGGTGTTGTTATTTGTGTGCAAGGGATGTTTTACGTTGTGTTGCTTGGTTCTCGTACTGGTTTGATAAGCTTGGTTTCATATCTGAGGGAAATACCTACCGCCACTGTGCTGCATCATCCCTTCCTCTTTGGGGAAATACCGACGTAGCTTCAAGCGACATCAGCAGGCCCTGCCTGGCTGTTTCGTTGGTTCGCGCCTGCTTGCTTGACACGTCCCAGGACGGGTGTCGCTTGGAGGTATTTCTATAGGAAATGGCTGCCATGTGGCAAACAGCAGCCGCTTAGTCACTTTCTGGCTGGACACCGCACTGATCGATGACTTGCGTCACTGTGAGCTGGTGCGGCGAAGTAGTTTGCCTCTGCGAGCCCCGACAGGCCTGCTGGGATGATATGAAAGCTTGCTTCCGGGGAAAAACCACCCTCGCCAGGCTCACCTGCCCGACAAGGGAGGTTTTTCCCTTAGTTGTATCCTGTCTCTCTGGTTAGTCTTTGTCTTCTTGTGTTGCACGTTGGTCCTTCGATGAACTGATCCCTTGTGCTTCAATCTGATCTTGGTGCGGTAATCTTGTTCTTGTGCCTGTGCATAGTCTAGGCAACGGACCTAGGGTTCTGTTGCACCGACAACATAAAACTTACAAATTTCTGTCCAAAGGCCAGTGCCAAAATAGGAGTCACCACGTTCATCAAGTCTTACAGTAGCAACGATTGTAAATCCATGGTTTGTGTTCAGTATGACATCCCTGCAGTCTTGATTTGTGTAAAGGGAAAGAATGTGCACTACAGATTTTGTGGCATAGCAAGGGGCGTGCTGCGGAAAATGGTAGAATTGTTAAAAAAATATGGTAACATGCAAATATGGGCCCAAATTGAAAGAACTGTAGAGCAGTTGAAATCGAATGACAAAAAACTATAATTAAACAGGTAGGGTAAACATGTTATCATGGAAATATGAGAGTAATCGAAAGAACAACACATCATTAATTTACCGAATATAGAAAGAAGAGGAAAAATCCCCTTTGACATATATGGTGCATGTGGCACCTTTTAGCCAAATGTAGCAATATTTAGTATATGTTCAGGAAAGTAGGCCATGCCAACCGATTTAGGGTGAGATTGAACATACCACGCGCATCCTCAAGTCATCTGGTACGATGAGATGGAACTTCATGGTTGTCTGGCGGAGGTCGCATAGTCTTGATGTGTCCAAGATGTACACTCTATGAATGAAAGAAAACCCTCAAATCAGCTCGAATAAAAATGAATTCACGGCGATTTCGACCGGGTGAGTAAAGGAGGCAGATGAACTGGGATAAGAGATGAGATAATATCTCATTAAATTAGGTACCTTGTTGTCCATGAGAAAAAAAACCTCAGTATGGCAGATTTCCCAACAGGGCAGAGCTGGGTCGACCGCGAGCAGCGTCGATAAAGTCGATGGCGATAGGCGGCAGCAAGCAGAAGTGGTGAAATATGGTGGGGTTTGCCGACAGCCTGGAGGCGGCAGGCGTCGAGCTAAATGGTTGCCGCCGCGATAGGCGGTGCCATGCATAGACGCGGAGGATCTTGTGCAGGTGTGAATGGGGACCAGAGGGGGTGGCGGGCGGGCTGAGGGTTTTCTTTTTTTTTTCTGAATTGGGTGGTGAGAGTTTTCTGTCCCACAAATAGTTTTGGAGGCAACGGTTTGCTAGAGCCAACCGTGTGTGATTGACGTAATAGGCAAAATGAAAATCATTGCACACGGTTCCAATTTTGGGAACCATGTGTGATTGACGTACTACCTCTATCGGGGAAACGACACCTATGGGATCACGTGGATCCCTTCTATGGTTGGCAGGGAAAAGAGGAGTGCACAAAGAACAGATCTAACGATCAACACGATGGATTTTTACCCACGTTTGGACCTTTGAGAAGTGTAAAACCCTTGTCGGGGGTTGGGTGCGACATATGACAAAGTATGGCTTATCATGGTGGGAGCGAGTAGAACGTCGCCGGTGTCCGGAAACGGGATGAGGCGTAGACACGAACGCCGGCGTACTTTACCCAGGTTCAGGGCTCTCCTAGGAGATAACACCCCTACTCCTGCTCTGCACGGTCTCCGCAAGATCACTAAGGCTCAAGTGAATGCACGAGTGCTCCTCGAGCTGTATGCTAGAGGTAGGAGAAGGCAACGCTAGCTCTCTCCTTTCCTCTAGGATCTTGTCTAACTAGCACTGGTTCCGAACCCTTTGCATGGGTGCCCTGGGGGGGTTTATATAGGCCTAACCTCCAGGGGTACATTGGTAATCCGGCCGGGCTGGGCCCGCTGTCGATCTCGTGTGCCGGCTTCTCCGCCCGGCTCTTTGAAACCCGCCGCTGGTGGGTCCTGCCGATTAGCGAGTGCAGGCCGACATGCCGTACCCGCTGCTCCCGGGCTTGTCGGCGGCTGATTACTGTAGCCGCATCTCTAATGACGAAGGCTTGGTCGGGGGGTCATGACTACAGCCCCGCCGCCTGGCGGGCGATTACTTTAGCCACTCCCCATCTTGTCTGGTTGATGGCGCACGGACCCCAAGGAAGGGGCCGGCCGACTCCTAGAGGCCGACCTCCCTTGGGTCCGACTGGTAGGGCTCTTTGTCGTCTTCTGGACTCTCGCTGACGTGCGGGGCCCGTCATCCTTGGGTCGTACAGACAGGCCGTCATGGGAACATGACTCCGCCCATACGGGGTGATGTCAGGGAAGCGGTGGCAATTGCAGCTACCGGGCGGAGATCTCCGCTGCACGATGCACTACATGCTTGCCTGATTTGGAGGAGGGGACGGGCTGTACTGTAGCCACTCCCGGTCCCGTCCTCCTGACGAGGGCACATGCTCGGCAGGTGTCGCGGGCCGACTTCACAGGCCGGCTTCTGCAGGAGCCGCCCGGTGAAGGAGTCGGCTTGACTCAGCCTTGCGTCCAGGACTCGGCCGCTCATGGGAAGCCGGCCACTCCTTCAGTCGGCTTCCAGAAGGCGACACCTCGCCTCGTCGTCTTGAGGGGCGTTGTCAGCCCCGATGTCTTGAAAGGTCTTGGGACTCGGGTTAGCCTACCCGTGGCCCATAACTCCGACAGTAGTCCCTGAAGCTGGTGAGGCGCTGCGGATGATTGGTCGAGGAGCCTCAGCAGTTTCCTTCTCCCGTCGTCCGTGGTGGAGCTTCGTCTGTCTCCTGCCAAGCCGACTGGTTGGAGTCGGCCTCGCCCCAACCCGTCTTGACCAATCTTTTGAACGCCTCGGCGGGAGCCATGTGGCGTACCAGCGAAGCCTCCGTGCCTCCGCCAGTCTGCCCGCTTATGCATGCGATGGGACACGTCTTCGGACCGGGCCCGCCACTACCCTCCTCGGCTTTCGAGCGGATCCGCTGCGGCCGAGGCGGGCGGTTGAGATTCCCACGGAGTTACTGCGCGCAGTAACTCGTGTGGTGGGGATCGTGGGGGGCGTGGGGTTACGGCACAATTAATCCCACGGTCGCCCCCTCGGCTTCGCAGCCCGAGGGTCTATAAGTAGGCGGGGGAGGGGGAGGAGCAGGGCACGCGCGTCCCCCTCCTCATTGCCTCCTCTTTCTTGCCTCTCGCCGCCGCGCCCCCAAGCTTCGTCGAGCGTCGCGGCGACCTGTTCCCGATGAGCTCCTCTTCCACCGCCATGCCACCCGCGGTGCGCTCCGGGGAGTGGAACGGCTTCGAGGTTCATGAGGACCACATCGACTTCCTCCGCAAGACGCGTCGGTTGCCTCGCGAGGAATTCGTGAAGGTCCGCCTCGCGCCGGAGAAAGAAATCTCACCGGCGACGGAGGAGAGTGAGCGGGTCGTCTTCCGCTTGCACTGCCTGCGCGGCCTCGGTCTGCCGGTGAGCGGCTTCTTCCGCTCCTTCCTCGAGTTCTACGGACTCCAGCCGCACCACCTCACTCCGAACACGGTGGTGTTGTTGTCCGCCTTCGTCACTCTGTGCGAAGGCTTCCTCGGCGTCCTCCCCACCCTCGAGCTATGGGGGGAGTTCTTCTACACCAAGCTTGGCACCCACGTCGCCTGCATGCCGTCTCAGTGCGGCACGTTTATCACGGTGTGGAGGACGGGTGCCGACAACCCATTTCCCCCCATCGTGCTGATAAAGTCGGTGAAGATGTGGCAGCAGTCGTACTTCTACATGAAGAGCGTCTTCGCGGAGGCGGCCGTCAACCTGCGGCTTCTACGGCCGGCCTTGGTGGAAGATAGCCCAACTGTCGTAAATGCCGGGCCAGGCGGCGGCGCTGTCGGAGCCGCCGCCGTCGCCCGACTCCAAGTGATGACGCAGTCGGAGGGCGTGACCGGGCCCGACTTGCTGGCCGCCTTCATGGCGCGCCGAGTGCTCCCGCTTCAAGGCCGTCCTCACATGATATGTCGATGGCGGCCAGGATCCAAGCCGGATGTGCACCAAGGAGATGCCTCACGAGGAGGTGGCCTACATGGTGAACTAACTTGCGAACTGCGAGCTCTCGGAAGAGTGGCAGTTTGGCAAGGAGCCGTATTCGCGCGCCCATCCTGCGCCCATGGTGAGTTGTTACTTTTTCCGGCTCCCCTGATTCCTTCTTGCCGAGTCCGCCTTGCTAGGTCTCGCCGACCGGTCTTTGGTCAGAGCCCACTCCTCCAGCCAGCAGCCGGCACCACGGGGCCGGCCCGCGAGTTCCTCCTCGACTAGGCAGAAAGAGGTATCGACGACCCCGACTTGGGGGCGGCGGCCTTGGAAGACGACGCCGAGGGAGGAGGCGGCAGAGCAGACGGCGCGAGGCGCGAGGCCAGCCTTGAAGACTGGCCCGACGACGACGCGGGGGAGGTCGCCCTGCACCACCAACCAGGAGCCGGGAAGCCAGGTGCGAGCTCCTCTGTCGCGCCGGACGCCCAAGGCGGCGCAAAGAAGCGAAGGGCGGCGCCGTGCTTGTTCGGCAGCCGGCTGAAGAAGCCCAAGGGCTCGGCCGTGGCGACCAAGCGGGAAGAGGCAGACGCGAAGGTCAACCGCTTCCGCAGGGAGGTGAAGACGCCGCAACTGGTCTCCGCGTAAGTGCTTTCCTCCCTTGCATCCTTATCTTCTCTTCATCGATTTGTTCTGAGTTTTCTTCTTTGTTTTCCTTGGCCCAGGGCTCCCCTTTCTCTTGAGAAGGCAGCCGCGGCCTCCATCATGGGGTCGGCGAGGACTTTCGCCACAGCCCGGCGGACTGACCCGACTGCCGACCTTGGGAGGCGAGGGAGCGGAACACGCGGGAGGCGCGCGAAGAGCAGGAGGCCACCTGGCTGAAGAAGGCGGAGGCCGAGAAATCAGAGGCCGTCGCCAAGGAGAAATTTGCGGAGGACGCAGCCGCCGTCGCAGCGAAGAAACGGGTCGAAGAAGCCGCGCACAGCCAGTCGGCGATCTTTGTTACCCCTCTGAACTCTGCCCCACCGGCCCCGGAGTTCTTGGCACAGGCTGGGGAGGCTGGCGGTGAGCATCCGATCAAGGAATGGGACGGCGGCGACGCCTCCATACCACACGTGCTCATGCCGCCACCGCCGTCTGGGAGCACTCCGGGCAGGAAGCCGGTGACCCGCCGGTGCCTCCGACCGGAGAGGTGGCGGCGGGACCGGATCTCGGGGTCGGCGCACCAACGCGCCGCCGTCTTGCAAAGGCGGCTTCTGCGCCACGCCCGCTGGAGACCGGCGCCACGAGTTCCTCGATCGCAGACACCGAGGCGACGAGTGCCGCGCCCACCGGGTGGGTGCGAGGAAGCGGGACTGGCCCGATGAATCGGGCGCTCTTGGACGTCCAGGCCAAGATCCGAGCCGAGAGCGAGGCCCTGAAGAACTGCAACAAGGCGCACCTGGCCGCGCGAGAAGCCGTCCGGGTACGTTCTCCTCTTCATTTTTTGTTTCTTGTGCTTTTCGGTGGGGGCGTACCAGTCCACCCTCTGGGTGTAGTCCCCGAGTTTCGGGCCGGCTGCTGAGAAGGCGGCCCGGAACTCTAATCGGCGAGTTGCAAGTACTGACACTCGTCTGAATTTCATTTTGCAGGATTACCATAATATACGCGAGATCACCTTCCACTCCAATGCCCAGGAGCTGGCTCAGCGGACCGCCGACTTGTCGGACAACCGGAGTACGTCCTCTTCTTTCCGCAGGGGCGCACTAGCGCACCCGCGGGCTGTAGTCCCCGAGATTCGGGCCGACTGCTGAGCAGTCGTGCTGGATCTCCCCGGCGACTATGTTTCTTTGTTGGCAAATAACACCTTGCTTTCTTCTTTCTTTCGCAGAAGCCAGCGCTGCCTTATAGGAGCAGCTGGATGAGGCCAACGCCGCGCTCCGGGTCAAGGAGGAAGAGTGCAGCTAAATTTGGTGGAGGCCTTGATCGGTGACCCAGCATAGCTGTCCGAAAGCAGAAGGCTCTTGAGAAGGCTCAGAAGGAGGCGAAGGACAAGGAGTTAGGTCTCCTTGCTGAGATCGCGAGCGAGCGCTCCTCTTGGTCCGACAGGGTGGCGATGCTGACCTCTGGCTGCCACGAGATCGAAGACATAGTTCATGGTGAGTCTTCCTCATTTTCTTCTTTGTGCCGCCGGCTGTTGGTTAACACCGGCTTCTAGTCTTCAACTTTGCTCTTTGCTTCTACTTTGGCAGTCTTCTTCCCTGGTCACTCGGACATCGCCAACCGGGCCATCGAAGCTGACCGCGAAGGGCGGAGGGCGGATGGTGCGAAGATCGCCGCCGATGCCCCCGATCCCTTTACGAGCAGATCCTGAGCATTGAGGCTCGTCTTCAGCCGGCTCAGCGGATGCTGCGCCGGCTTCAGCGTGTCGGCGCCCAGGCAGTCGCCGCCCTCCGGCCGGACATGACGGCACCGTGCACTCCCCGTCGGACCGCCGACAGGCTGGAGGTAGCGGCCGGCCGTCTTGAGGCTTGGACGGGCTCTTCGGCCCGGGCTGGGGCATGCCGGGCCTTGGAGTTCGTCAAGGCGTGATACCTTGGGCTGAAGTTAGCCCTGCTGGCCACGTTCCGGCAGGAGGCTCAGGCAGAGTTGGCGGTCGTGGAGGACGATCTTGTCAAGCGCGCGGCGTCGATCGCCGAGTACACCGACACCAGCATCTTCGCCCCAGAGCGGATTGAAAACGGCGACGAGGCGCCGCTAGAATGGTTCGGGCTGAACCCGGCCGACGACGAGGGCTCAGTGGAGGTGATCGACTCCAGCGGCGAGGAGGAAGGCGAATCGGAGGAGGGCGGCGAAGAGGAGGTGCCAGAGGTCAGAGCGGACGGCCAGCCTCAGCTCGACCGCGCCTCCAGCAACGAGTCGCGCCCGACCGAGCCAGCTACTACTGGAGGCCATCAAGCAGAGACCGACCAGCCGGCCGCTCCGGCGACTGGCACCGCTGACTCCTCCGATCCTCCGAACCATTCTGCCGCCTCCTAGGCTGCCGCTTTATCTTTTGTTTCGCCTGTCTTATTAGTCTCGAATGAACTTGTTAATTTTGCACAATTCCACCCGCGGGGTGTATCAAAACTTTGTTGAAGATTGGCCAAGGGCCCTTATTATGTAAATATTTCCCGAGTTCCGACTCTTCTTGCTTATCGCTCTTTGGCTTTTTCCTTTGCTGCCTTCCCTTGGTTGCCGCCTTGTCAGCCAAGCAGCCGCTCTGCGGTCTGTTGCTGGGTCAAGTTCCTGGCTACCTTGGGAAGGCGAGTACTTCGCCGTTTTAGAGTTTTAGCAAGTCGAAATAGGAAACGGCCAGCCGACTGCTGAACAGTCGGTTGTATAAAAGGCTGGAAACCGGCTTAAACTATGCAATGCTTTGAGTCCTTAGCCATTTTTCGTGTGGGCGCCCTTTCTACCTTGCTCCTGCCCGCCAATCAGTCGCTCTGCGAGCTGCGGCTTCTGGTAGGAGACGGCTTGAGTGCCACACATTACTTGTCCGGCCGCAGGAAGCATTTCATAGCTCGAGGCGGCAAGTCCCCGGGTCGACTAGGCGAACCCTGTGACAAGTGGCATAACAAAAAAATGACATACTCATAGGCATAATTCTTATCATATAGATAAAAGAGGGCAGTCCCTGAGCTCTTCTCGGGGGACCCGGAGTCGTCGTACTTTAATACAAAAGGTAGCATGGTACATACTGCGTTAACTGTAAAATCTTCGGAGGAGATTTGCATTCCATGGCCGCTCCGTCTCTTTGCCGGAGTTGTCCCTGTTGCGTGCTCGAGGCTTCTGAGTGTCGATCAGGTAGTAGGAGTCGTTGCCCAACACTTTGCTGATGATGAAGGGGCCTTCACAAGGTGTTGAGAGCTTGTGCTGGCCGGCTGTTCGCTAGATCAGCCGGAGCACAAGGTCTCCTTCTTGGAAAGATCTCGGCACGACCTTCCGGTTGTAGTATCGGTGCAGGCTCTACTGGTAGATGCTGGACCGGCTGAGTGCTAACAGCCGGCCCTCTTCCAGCAGATCAACGCCGTCTTGCCGTGCTTCTTCTGCTTCCTCTTCGGTGTACATGGTGACTTGAGGGGAGTCGAACTCTATGTCCGTTGGGATGACGGCTTCGGCACCGTAGACGAGGAAGAAAGGTGTAAAGCCTGTTGACTTGTTCGGTGTTGTGCGCAGGCTCTAGAGGACGGCTGGCAACTCGTCGAGCGAGCAGCCGGCCAAACGCTCGAGAGGCTCGAGCAGTCGGGGCTTGATGCCGGATAACATGAGGCCGTTTGCTCGCTCAACTTGGCCGGTTGACTGCGGGTGGGCAACGGACGCTAAGTCCAGTCAGATGCCTTGTGTCGCGCAGAAACGAGCCAAGGCGCCCTTGGCGAAGTTGGTGCCGTTGTCGGTGATGATGCTATGCGGTATGCCGTACCGAGTAGTGATGTCGGCGATGAAAGTCACGGCAGTCGTCCCATTCAGTTTCTTGATTGGCCTTGCCTCTGTCCACTTGGTAAACTTGTCCACAGCGACAAGCAGATGAGTCATGCCGCCACGAGATGTCTTGAATGGTCCCACCATATCCAGGCCCCAGACGGCGAAGGGCCAGGCGATGGGGATAGTCTTGAGTGCAGAAGACGGCTGATGTGGCTTCGAGCGGAACACCTGACACCCTTTGCATTTCAGGACCAGATCCTTGGCGTCTTCTAGGGCAGTCGGCCAGAAAAAACCGTGGCGGAAAGCTTTGGTGACAAGTGCTCTTGAAGCCGCGTGGTGGCCACATTCGCCTTGGTGGATATCTTTGAGAATTGCTTGGCCTTGCTCTGGTTCGACGCAGCGTTGGTAGACACCAGTGACGCTGCGCCTGACCAGCTCTCTGTTGACTATGGTGTAGGCCGCGGCCCGGCGTTGCACTTGCCGGGCCGAGATCTCATCAGGCGGCAGCTCCTTGTTCACTAGGAAGTTGAGGATGGGCTGGGCCCAAGAAGGTGCTGCGACTTCTGCAACTGTTAGGACCGCAACTTGGACGAGGGCGGCTGGGCCGGGAGGCGGCGCGTTGGAGTCGGCAGCCGTTTGATGGGTCGATGAAGTCCCCGGGCCGAGCTCTGAAGTCCCCGGGCTGGCCGCTGTAGTCCCCAGGCCGGGTTCTGAAGTCCCCGGGCGAAGTGCAACTGCTGCGGCCCATGGGCCGCCCGCCAGAATTCCTGCGCCGACTGTTGGAGCTCTCAAGTCGGATCCGACCGCTTCAGGAGGAGCCGGCATGAAGATAGAATCTGATTCTGGCGAAGGCTTGACAGACGGCTTGGAGAGGCGTTGAAGGGCGACGCCGGTCGGTATTACTTGACGGGTCGAGCTGATTCTTGCCAAGGCGTCTGCTTGCTCGTTGCCGTTCCTTGTCACATGAAGAAACTCGCACCCCTCAAAATATTCGCTGAGTTTCTGTACGAGGAAGC
The DNA here is from genome assembly GCA_021605145.1 of Aegilops bicornis. Classification (NCBI taxonomy): domain Eukaryota; kingdom Viridiplantae; phylum Streptophyta; class Magnoliopsida; order Poales; family Poaceae; genus Aegilops; species Aegilops bicornis. Next base: position 627,323,423 of record CM038675.1, on the reverse strand, counting down.
GGTAGCTCGCCATGTTTGCATCTTTAGCGTCCAGTCACCTGACGACTGTTGGACCACCAAGTCAGAATCACCATAACACAGGATCCGGCGGACGCCGAGCTCTTTGGCAAGCCGGAGTCCATGAATGAGTGCCTCGTACTCGGCGACGTTGTTGGAGACGGCGAAATAGATTTGCAGCACGTACTTGAGCTTGTCGCCTTTGGGAGAGGTAAGGACGATGCCGGCTCCCAGACCGGTACGCATCTTGGAGCCGTCAAAGTGCATCCGCCAATGAGTGGAGTCGGGCGCTGGTGGCAGGTACTGGGTCTCGACCCAGTCGACGAGGAAGTCGGCAGCGCTTGCGACTTGATGACGTGCGAGGCTGGTATAGATGGTGTAGGGGGCAAATCTATGGCCCACTTGGCGACTCGGCCCGAGGGATCTCAGCTTCCAATGATCTCGGCCAATGGAGCCGTGCAGACCGCAGTGATTGTGTGCTCTTGGAAATATGGCTTCAACTTTTTGGCGGCGAAGTGTACATCGTAACACATCTTCTGATAGTGGGGATAGTTCTGCTTGGAGGTCGTTAGTACCTCACTCAGGTAATACACCTGTCACAGCCCTAGAGCTTGCTTGCAACTAGTGGCATTGCATCCATGCATCATGCTTCATTTTCATGAAATTTGAAATGGGGATGACCAAGCCCTAGCACCAAAGCAATTCAAATAGGTTCAACTAAGAAATATTTTTCAATGAACCCAAATGGCCTTAAAAAATGTTCACCATTTTGGAAAATCTTGGAAGCTTGATAACGGAGATGTTGCACATTTTTCCATGACATTTGGATTTTGAATTAAATCATATAGTATTTGCATTTGGGCATTTAATGCTAATAAATAGTTTAAATGTTCAAATAATCATAAACTGAAATGTTTGTTGTTGGAAATATTCCAAGCAGTGACATTGACCAGTTTCATGATTTTTGGAAATGCCAGCATTTTTATTAAAGCCAAACATAATTACAGAAAATAGAAAATGGAAATAAAAGAGAGAAGCCCAGCCACTTACCTAGCGCTCACCTGGCAGCCCATCTGGCCCGCCCAGGCCACCAGGGGCAGGGAGGTCTTCTTCCTCCCGCCAGTCGGATGCATAGTGCGTGCCCGACGCTCGCCGCGCCACCTCCTGCTTGCCGCTCCCCTCCCCCGACGCTCTGGACGTCTCCCCCGAGCACCATGCACCCCCCTGACCCCTCTCTCCCTCGCCCATGGCCTCTCCCCTCCTCTGGTCTCTCACTCGCACGCACCCGAGCGGCCCCGTCGCCACCGTCGCCGTTCGTTGTGGCCACCGACCTCCCCACGGCCAGCCATCCCGCCCACGAGCTCCGCCTCGCCACCCTGAACCTCTCCGCCGAGCCACGGCACTTGATGCCCCGAATAGCGTCTCGCGGTCGTCTTCTACCTCGGGCAACCGAGATCGCGGAGATGCTCCGGCGCCGTCCGGCCTCCCCGAGCCCGGCCGAGCTACTCATCGACCCGATGTGAGCTCCTCTGCCGAACCCTCTCTCCCGTGCTCTATTTCCCTCTCTAGCCGTTGATTCCGCCGGACCAGAGCTTCCCGCCGGCCATGGTGCCGCCAGAGCTAGAGCGCACCCACGACGCATTCGAGCCTACCCTCGTGTTCGGTGAGTCCGCAGGACTCATGCACCCTCCGCACCTCCTGCCGTGCCTCCTAGCGACGACCCGAGTTCGTCCAGAACTCCGGCCGCCAACCTCGTTCTTGGCCGATTCCGGACGCCCGAGCTCAACTAACTCCACCAAAAGCTGTGGTTTGCTCCGGCTATCCAAAGACACCCTCCGCTGCTCGTTTGGTTGCCGAAATGACCAAATCCACTCTCGCCGCCTTGGCGTCGCTAGATGGCTAGGCGCGGTGTAGCCGACTTTGACTTTGACCACGGGTGGACCACGGTTGACTCTGTTGAGTCAATGACAGGTGGGGCCCACATTAACTAATCGAGGTTTAGTTCTAATTAATATTTTGCTAAACTAATTATCTTTGACACGCGGGACCCACTGTCAGGTTTGACTCGGACCGTGCCCTGTTGACTCTGCTGATGTCACCCCGACGTCATGCTGATGCAGTATTTGTTTCTAGGATTTTAATAAATCAGAAGTGATTTATTATTTTCAGAAAATACCCCAAACTTCCAAAAATCATATAAAATCAACCGTAACTCCAAATCAAATAAGTTATATATGAAAAATGATCAGAAAAATATGAAGAATCTGTTTATGCCATGATCATGCATGTTTGAAGAAGTTAACCTCACTGAATAGGACAAATGGTGATTAGGGCAATTTATGAAATAACATTTGGAGTTGGAATTTGTTCTTGTTTGAGTTCCACTTCAATTAACTTGGCTAGATATTGCATTAGGTGAATTCAGTACCTTAACATGACATGTCATTCATGTGAATGTGCATTGCATTGATAGTGTTCTTTCTCGAGTTGCGGTGTTTGTCCCCTCTCGATGAGACGTTCCGACGATTGTTCGATGACACCGATGAAGAACTATATTATCTTCGAAGTGCTGCAAGGAAAACCCCTTGTTCATTCCGATACAATCCCACTCTCTCGCTCCTGCTCTCTTTTACTGCATTAGGACAACAACGATTCATCTGTTACTTGCTGCGGTAGCTGAACCCCTTTATCCTCTGCATGACCTGTCATTCCACAGTAATTAGATGAAACCCACTAGCATGAGTAGGAGTTGCTTGAGAAATGTTGTGCCTACTCATTCATGCTTGTTTGTCATGCCTGCTACTGCTTAGAGTTGAGTCAGGTCTGATTCATCGGGGATGAATCGGAGGTGTGTGAACATGTCCTACTGTGTGTGAGCTAAGTGTGTGAACATGATTTGGTAAAGGTAGCGGTGAGAGGCCATGTAGGGAGTACATGGTGGGTTGTCTCATTGAAACCGTCCTCGAGGCTGAGTTACGTGTTTGTGATCCATGAACAGTTACTACCACACATTGGGATCCTTAATTGACTCTCTCGGCGTCTTAACCACCCTTGTCCTTAGTCCGGGAGTTGCAAGTAGTTTCTGGTGTTTGTAGCATGCTGGGGGCCGCACGCAACGCTGACCTTAGGGGTGGGTTGTGTTGCGGTAGGCACATGGCCCGGTGTACCGATTCACCCGTTTGGTGTCTCGGGAACCCTGCACACATCGTTCGGGGCTGTATGGAAACCTCGGCGGACTCCTGCGGATGGAACCCGAATAGGCGATAAACTGGACTAGGGACTTGAGTGTTTAGGTAGGCGTGGCCGACACCCACGTTGGGCTTCCGCTGAAGGTTGCCGAGTACATGTCGTGTAAACGGGCGGTAAGTGGCGAGAGCGTGTGTGAAGAAGTACACCCCTGCAGGGTTATAAATGATCTATTCGAATAGCCGTGTCCGCAGAAAAGGACTTCTGGGTTGCCTATATCAGTTCATAGACAAGTGAAAGTGGATACTCTAAAATGCGCAAGATAAGCGTGAGTGCTATGGATGGCGTTCTCGTAGGGAGACGGAGCGGTTCCATAGTGGTGTATTGATATGGTGAATATGTGGACTCACATGCGCCACCTCAAAAGAGTTACTTGCGGTCGTAGTTCGTGATAGCCACCGAGTCAAAGCTGGCTTGCTACGGTCAAAATCCACCACCCCTTTTGATAATGATGCATATGTAGTTAGTTACGATGTAAGTTTTCTTTGAGTACGTTTGTACTCACGTTTGCTTATTTTATGTTTTGCAGAGAGACTTCGGTCTCGCTAGTAGTTCCGCTTGGGCTTCGACGGTTAGCTTGTTACCTCAGCTACGATCTTGTGCCCTCGGCAGGATCTGGTAGATAGTCGGGCTTCTCAGCCTTTTTCATTTATAGTTATGCGTACTCGAGACATGTTTAGCTTCCGCTTGTGCTTTGACTTGTATGCTCGAGTGTTGGGTCATGAGACCCATGTTTGTAATATCTCGCTCCTCGGAGCCTAATGAATAAATATTTGAGTCGTAGAGTTATGTTGTGATGCCATGTTGTATTTACACATATTGAGCATATTGTGTGTATGTTTGAAATGCTTGGTATGTGTGGGATCCGACAAACTAGTTGTTTATCCTTGGCAGCCTCTCATATGGGGAAATGTAGTCTCGTGCTTCGAGCGATAGTAGTCCGCCATGTTCTCGGTTCACCGGAGTCCTGCTAGCCCAGACTACCGCTTGGACACTTGATCGGCCGGCATGTGTTTCACTTCGTTCCTATGTCCGTTCTTCGGGAAATGTCACGCAGCGTTGATATTCGGAGTCCTTCCTAGCCTGCTACAGCCGGGATACCGGAGTCCTGTTAGCCCAGTCTTTACTGACCCGAATTCATATGTTGATGACCGACATGCTCGATGTGATTCATGTATTCCTGTCCCCATGGGTTAGCGCCGCTTTGGGTTCATGACTAGCCATGTCGGCTCGGGTTCTTTGTCATATGGATGCTAGCGACACTATCATATACATGAGCCAAAAGGCGCAAACGGTCCCGGGCCATGGTAAGGCGACACCCGTGGGAATACCGTGCGTGAGGCCGCAAAGTGATATGAGGTGTTACCGGCTAGATCGATGTGACTTGGAATCGGGTCCCGACAGCGTTGGTATCGAGCCCGATGCTCAGAGGATTACCAAGCCAAACTGGTCGGTTGTGTCTAGAAATGCTTTAGTTATATAAGGGAATTGATTGTGGAAGGGAACGTAAGGCTCTTTTTACTTCTTATACCTCATGGCCCTCTGATCTGAGTCATCCTCTTCTCTTCTACGGGGTTTAAGAACTAGGCCTTCTCATCTATCTATCAGGATGACATGTTACTAATCCATAGACCTTTAAGATTGTTGGTTTTAAGCCCCGATTCAGTTCCTACTATTTACGTATGTTAGCTGTTGATCTCGTAATCTTGTTATGATGTTGTAGAGTGGTTATGCCACCATTTTGCATGATGTCTCAAATCTTTTTGAGCATTTACAGCCGTTATGCTGTCCGAGTCATCCCAGGTCTCTAAATAGTCTGATGCATTTGCAAATCTTTTCCTTCCGTTCCCGATGTCCTTTTTGGTCAGCATAAGCACACTAATCGGTAAGTTGAGGTACTTTGCTGCCTCGGCGTAGATGTTGGAGCTATTATTGTTTAGGAAGTCACCTAGCAATTTAGCAATGCTTTTGTATCCCCAGTGTGATGATTCTGACCATTATTCTTGAGAGCATCCCGTGATGCCATTTAGTAGTAGGCATTCTACTCCTGGGTTTCTGAACCCGAGATTCACCCTACTTCATGTTGTTAGTATTTGCTAGTTCCTTTAGGATATTAGTAACTTTGCGATAGTCCTCGAGGTCCATGGTATTTCCTTCTTCCAAATACCATGAACTAGTTAAGGCAGAAATTCTTTGAATTAAAAGATCACAATCGAGTACTCTTGAGGAGTTCTCCATTCATAATTGTGACTCTGCCAGTCCTACCTTCTCTGCATGGGTTATCCGGAAGAAATGTTGAGCTTTGCTCGATATACTAATGCATGCCTCCACAACTCGAAAATTTATATGTTCCTTGAGTTGTCCCTCCTTAGTTGTATTCCGACCCTCCTCTATCAATTGATAACCAAGAGTATGTGTGCGATCGTGTTTATCGATGCCTATTATCCTTGTGGTCCGTCAAGCCATTCTATTTCAGAATGACTAGGAGAAACAAACTCCAGTACCTCATCCATTTCTAGGATTGGGTCAAAGTAGTTGTATTCCGCAGATCAAAATGCAAATTCAGTTTTGTTCTGTTCTACCCTGAAGTATTACCATCTTCATGTCAAGAATGTCATGAGAATTGCACCTTCTCCTATGAATTCTTGATGCAGTGATACTCTCGCCATCATCCTTCATTCCTCAGTTCCGTGTTGTTGTAACCGGAATGCCGACAAGTGAGTTGTGATGTGTGAAATCAATACTCCGAGCAACTTGTTGCTTGGCAGCTAATGGACAATATCCTCATTCTTAGCGTGTTGGTTATTAAATCATCATACTAAGATTGATCGTGCTACCTAGTCCTTAGTTCTGGTGCGCTCTTCGATCTATGAGTTAGGATTGTGTCAATCCCTCACTCTTTTGATCATATCGTCTTGCCCTCAAAAGCAAGATTGTTCTCGAGCTTAGTAACATATCGGTGGTTCGTGATTTTCCGAATATCTTCTCGGAAGTATTACCAGGTTGTCACCTGACCGCTATGTTGAGTTCGTGATCATATTGGTTTTCCTCTAAACCACCCATTCTCCAAGAATCTTTGTTGGATATACCTGAGCTAGTTGGTTAAGCTAGACAACAACTTGGGGAGTTGGAAGATAAAAGCTTGCCTAACTTAGTACGTTCCAAAGGGATATTCTTGTGTGTGTGTGTTGAAGAAAGATGATATTTTCATCGATTGGTCCCTGTGATCAGTTGTTGGATCTATTGTATTATCAATCCTTTGATTTGAGTGTGGGCTATCGTCAAATCAAATCAGTACCAACGATGCTCGTAATGTTGTCTTACTCGTGGTTGATCCCTCGAGCATACACCATTATATCTTTTGGTCTGACCAATGCTATCACCGTGTTCACATGATGGTGGAAGTCCAGTGATATGGAAATTCCGATGAGTTGCTGTTGAGCCCATCAGTAGCATTTTGTCTCCCCCATGATTCATGCTGAACATCAACCTAGTGTTGAAAATTTTATAAGCAATGCCTTCGTGTTCCGTTCATGAAGCTTATGCTTTGGTGAAAGAAGTGACTTCGTCTAATTCACGTGCATTTGGTGCAAGTTGCCGCCGTGAGTTTGAGAAGGATTGTTTTTGTTTCCTCTGGAATCGTCCCAAGTCAGTCATGCATGTGCGAAGTATTATATGGTCTGATAGACTGATCATCTTCATTCCATACGAATTTCCTAGCACACCAAGCCACTGATTGATTTGTTCAAGGAGAAGAAGTTCCTTCTTAAGACCGCGGCTTATACAAGGACTTCGATATCCTCGATGATGGTTCCCCACCTGAACTCGGTAGTGTTTTATGATAAGACTACTATGTGGTCATTCTTGTCTTGGACAACATGCTCACTTGTATGTAGCAGAACCAGCTCATGTTTTGGAGCTTGCTATCGTAGTTCATATCCCGAGAATCTCGCAACATTATCCCATCGATTTGTGTTGCAACCTTTCCTTTTCAGACATGCCGAGTCTAAAGTATCCTATCACCAATCGGATCTGAATCTCAGGCACATATGATGGTTGGAACATTCCAACAGTTGCATTTTGTTCCCAGCTTGCACCGTCCTTGTGCCATTTCACTATGGGCTGCCTTCTTAGTAATTCTTGTCCAGGTTCATCTTCAAAGGTGGACTTACCATGGGTCCCATCCATTTCCGGTGATAAGCAAAAATCATCCATTGCTTTGTCTTCAACAAGGTAGTCCACATCATCCATTCTAGTCTGGGTATGCCATTCCTTGCACTCCACCAAACGATCTTTGTGAATTGCCTTAGGCTGGTATGAAGAGTTTCAATGATCTCTGATTCAAAAGTAATTATTTTTGCCACTTAAGGGAATAGTTCCTCGTGTCACCTCCCCTGGGGTGCCCCGTTATTGAATCATGGCAAATATTTCCTCGCCACCTTGACACCATCCACCATCTTTCTAAGCGTGGAATTATTGCCCACCAATCCAACCCCGTCGTTTGTTCTTCCATCCCTCTCGATGTGTGTTTGGTGTCTCAACTCAAGAGATGTTCTTACGTCTCACTCCATGAACTGATCTTGAGTTGCTCGATCTTCAAGAAGATTTAATCCTGTAGGGTTTCCCCCTTCTTTCTGTTGTCATGTTGAGTGAAGATCTCTAAAGAAAACAAGTCAAGACAAAGATGATGGAATGAATCAACATCTTCGAGAAGGGAAAATGGATCATGAAGATTGCGATAGTTGTGTGACTCCTTTTCCTCTTACCTCACGTCTTGAATCTCGGCGAGATTCTTGTTTAGTGGGGTGAGTTGTCACAGCCCTAGAGCTTGCTTTTGCAACTAGTGGCATTGCATCCATGCATCATGTTTAATTTTCATGAAATTTGAAATGGGGATGACCAAGCCCTAGCACCAAAGCAATTCAAATAGGTTCAACTAAGAAATATTTTTCAATGAACCCAAATGGCCTTCAAAATGTTCACCATTTTTGGAAAATGCCGAAACAAGAACTTGAGATGTTGCACATTTTTCCATGACATTTGGATTTTTGAATTAAATCATATAGTATTTGCATTTGGGCATTTAATGCTAATAAATAGTTTAAATGTTCAAATAATCATAAACTGAAATGTTTGTTGTTGGAAATATTCCAAACAGTGACATTGACCAGATTCATGATTTTTGGAAATGCCACAGCATTTTTATTAAAGCCAAACATAATTACAGAAAATAGAAAATGGAAATAAAAGAGAGAAGCCCAGCCACTTACCTGGCGCTCACCTGGCAGCCCATCTGGCCCGCCCAGCCCACCAGGGGCAGGGAGGTCTTCTTCCTCCCGCCAGTCGGATGCACAAGTCGTGCCCGGCCTTCGCCAGCGCCACCTCACGCTTGCCGCCCTCCCCGACGCCTGGATGTCTCCCAGAGCGCCACGCACTTCCCCGACCCCTCTCTCCCTCGCCTGTGGCCTCTCCTCCTCTGCTCTCTCTCACTGACGCACCGAAGCGGCCCGTCGCCACCGTCGCCGTTCGTCGTGGCCACTGACCTCCCCACGGCCAGCCATCCCGCCCACGAGCTCCGCCTCGCCACCCTGAACCTCTCCACCGAGCCACGCGGCACCGGATGCCCCCGAATGACGTCTCCGCGGTCGTCTTCTACCTTGGGCAACCGAGATCGCCGGAGATGCTCCGACGCCGTCCGGCCTCCCCCGAGCCCGCTGAGCTACTCATCGACCTCGCCGTGAGCTCCTCTGCCGAACCCCTCTCTCCCCGTGCTCTATTTCCCTCTCTAGCCGTTGATTCCGCCGGACCCGAGAGCTTCCGCCGCCGGCCATGGCGCCGCCGTAGCTAGAGCGCACCCACGACGCTTTCGAGCCTACCCTCGTGTTCGGTCGTCCGCAGGACTCCGTAGCACCCTCCGCACCTCCTCCCATGCCTCCTAGCGACGACCCGGTTCGTCCGAACTCCGTGCCGCCAACCTCGTCGCCGGCGCCGATTCCGGCCGCCCCGAGCTCAACTAACTCCACCAAAAGCTGCGGTTTGCTCCCAGCTATCAAAAGACACCCTCCGCGGCTCGTTTGGTTGCCGAAATGACCAAATCCACTCTCGCTGCCGCGTCGGGCTCGCCGGCGGCTAGATGCCGGTGTAGCCGACTTTGACTTTGACCACGGGCAGACCCTGGTTGACTCTGTTGAGTCAATGACAGGTGGGGCCCAGCCCTGTTAACTAATCAGGTTTAGTTCTAATTAATATTTTGCTAAACTAATTATGCTGACACGCGGGACCCACTGTCAGGTTTGACCCGGACCGTGCCCTGTTGACTCTGCTGACGTCACCCCGACGTCATGCTGATGCAGTATTTGTTTCTAGGATTTTAATAAATCAGAAGTGATTTATTATTTTCAGAAAATACCCCAATCTTCCAAAAATCATATAAAATCAACCGTAACTCCAAATCAAATAAGTTATATATGAAAAATGATCAGAAAAATATGAAGAATCTGTTTATGCCATGATCATGCATGTTTGAACATGTTAACTTCACTGAATAGGACAAATGGTGATTAGGGCAATTTATGAAATAACATTTGGAGTTGGAATTTGTTCTTGTTTGAGTTCCACTTCAATTAACTTGGCTAGATATTGCATTAGGTGAATTCAGTACCTTAACATGACATGTCATTCATGTGAATGTGCATTGCATTGATTGTGTTCTTTCTCGGTTGCGGTGTTTGTCCCCTCTCGATGAGACGACGTTAAAGCGATTGTTCGATGACACCGATGAAGAACTATATTATCTTCGAAGTGCCGGGCAAGCAAAACCCCTTGTTCATTCCGATACAATCCCACTCTCTCGCTCCTGCTCTCTTTTACCGCATTAGGACAACAACGATTCATCTGCTACTTGCTGTAGCTGAACCCTTTATCCTCTCGCATGACCTGTCATTCCACAAGAATTAGATGAAACCCACTAGCATGAGTAGGAGTTGCTTGAGAAATGTTGTGCCTACTCATTCATGCTTGTTTGTCATGCACACTCGCTTAGAGTTGAGTCAGGTCTGATTCATCTGGGATGAAACAGTGGTGTGTCAACATGTCCTATTGTGTGTGTGCTAAGTGTGTGAAAACGATTTGGTAAAGATAGCGGTGAGAGGCCATGTATGAGTACATTGTGGGATGTCTCATTGAAGCCGTCCTCGTGAACTGAGTTACGTGTTTGTGATCCATGAACAGTTACTACCACACATTGGGATCCTTAATTGACTCTCTCGGCTTCTTAACCACCCTTGTCCTCAGTCAGGAGTTGCAAGTAGTTTACGGTGTTTGTAGCATCTTTGGGGGCATACGCAACGCTGACCTTAGGGGTGGGTTGTGTTGCGGTAGGCACGTGGCCAGTGTACCGATTCGCTGTTTGGTGTCTCGAACCCTGCACACATCGTTCGGGGCTGTATGGGAAACCTCGGCCGGACTCCCTGCGGATGGAACCCGAATAGGCGATAAACCTGGAATAGGGACTTGAGTGTTTAGGTAGGCCGTGGCTGACACCCACGTTGGGCTTCCGCTTGAAGGTTGCCGAGTACATGTCGTGTAAACGACGTGTGAAGAAGCACACCCCTGCAGGGTTATAAATGATCTATTCGAAAAGCCGTGTCCGCGGAAAAGGACTTCTGGGTTGCCTACATCAGTTCATAGACAAGTGAAAGTGGATACTCTAAAATGCGCAAGATAAGCGTGAGTGCTATGGATGGCGTTCTCGTAGGGAGACGGGAGCGGGTCCATAGTGGTGTATTGATATGGTGAATATGTGGACTCGTGTGCGCCACCTCAAAAGAGTTACTTGCGATCGTAGTTCAGGATAGCCACCGAGTCAAAGCTGGCTTGCTACAACAAACTCCACCACCCCTTTTGATAATGATGCATATGTAGTTAGTTACGATGTAAGTCTTGCTGAGTACGTTTGTACTCACGTTTGCTTATTTTATGTTTTGCGAGAGAGACTTGATCTCGCTAGTAGTTCCGATTGGACTTCGATGTTTAGCTTGTTACCTCGGCTACGATCTTGTGCCCTCGGCAGATCTCGTAGATAGTCGAGCTTCTCAGCCTTTTTCATTTATAGTTATGCGTACTCAGACATGTTTAGCTACAGAATCGGCTACTTTGCCGTCGCCATGGCGACGGCAAAAGGCATGAATGGCGGACGGCAAAATCCTTTGCCGTCGGCCCTTGAGCAACAACAGTTCGCAACGTAGGCTACGGTAAACAGCTACTTTGCCGTCCGCTTCTGGCGGTGACGGCAAACCCTTTGCCGTCGCGACGGACGGCAAAGAGAGCGGACGGCAATAATTGCGCCGTCGATCCGTTAAGTGTCTAACGGCAGGCCTTTGCCGTCTCCGCCGACAAGAAAATTTCTAGTGTCTTTGCCGCCCCGCCACCGATGGCAAAGTGCAGAGTTCTTTGTCACGCCACGGATGGCAAAGTGCAGGTTCTTTTGCCGTCGCCATCGATGGCAAAGTGACCAAATGGGTCACTTCCAGAAGCACAGCTAGATGCCACGTGTCTTCTTTGCCGTCCGCGGAAGACAAAGAGCGCTGTCATTGTCGGTGTGAGCGGCAAAGAGCCCGTGATATTGGCTCTTTTATCTGTTTTTATTAAATCCAACAATTTTCATCACAAATATATATGACATATATAGATATATTTCAAAAGGCCATTACAGAGCAAACATATAAGATATCCAACACATAACTTCATCATCCAAACATATATATTACATGCATAGTTCCATCATACATAACAAGTTCAACATAGAGGCATCCAACCATATATATTACAATAGTTTCATCCAACGATACATGCATAGTTCAACGATACAAAAGAAACAGAGAAAGGGATAAGGAGCACTCCATCTATGCAAGCTTTCATCAAGTGAATGAAATCTGCAAAATGAAAAATAAGAAAGTTAGAACAAGAAGAGTAGAACAAGAAGAAGACTAGAACAAGAAGAGTAGAACAAGAAGAAGACTAGAACAAGAAGAGTATGCCATTTATGAGCTAACTTACGTGAAATGGATCATATATGAGCTAACTAAGTTGAAATGGGTCGCTTATGAGCTAGCTAAGGTGAAATGGATCATTTATGAGCTAACTAAGTTGAAATGGGTCGCTTATGAGCTAGCTAAGGTGAAATGGATCATTTATGAGCTAACTTAGTTGAAATGGATCATTTATGAGCTAATTTAGTTGAAATGGATCTTTTATGAGCTAACTTAGTTGAAATGGATCGCTTTTGAGCTAATTTAGTTGAAATGGATCTTTTGAGCTAACTTAGGTGAAATGGATCATTTAAGAGCTAATTTAGGTGAAATGGATCGCTTTGTAGCTAACTTGGTGAAATGGATCATTTAAGAGCTAATTTAGGTGAAATGGGTCATTTTGAGCTAACTTGGATGAACTGGATCATTTATAAGCTAACCTAGGTAAAATGGGTCATTTTAGAGCTAACTTAGGTAAAATGGATCGTCTATGAGCTAATTAAGCTAATTATGCAATTTTTGACATAAGTAAGCTAAGTACAAATCATTTTAGAGCTAACTTAGGTAAAATGGATGGTTTTGGAGGTCAGTAAGCTTATTAAGTCATTTTGGAGGAGAAGAAGCTAAGTCTAGGTCATTATGGTAAGCATTGGAGGAAATAAAGCTAAGTCTAGGTCTTTATGCATGTGTTAAGCAAAACACTAGATAAACTTACCAAGATCCAGGAGGTGTAGGAGCGGGGTGGCTCGTGGCTCAGTAGTCGGAGAAGGATCGTGCGATGCTTGTGCGGAGTTACGCTGCACCAAAGATCATTTCCAATGTCTTGTTAGCATGATGACACTCAAATGTTAAGACTAGCAAGTAATGTCCATTCAAATAAAACTCACCGTGGTCCCAGGAGCAATCACTGCATCGGCGGAGCAGTCGACCTGTCTTCTCGCACGCATCGCACATTTGGTTTTGACGACTCAGTCATACTAGTTAGTAATGAGACAAACACTACATGAATGTTTTGGCTAATCTGCAGAAGAAACTTACCACAAGGAGCTCGTACATGGCCCTTGCCTACATGTCATTCCGTGCCCTCTCCTCCTCCATCATCTTTGTCGTCCTCTCCTCCAACTCCCGCTGCCTCTCCGCCGCCTCCGCCAGAAGTTTCTCTGTTCTATCTCTCTCACTCTGTATAGCAGCCTGCAACACCACTCACATGACCATTTGTAATCATTGATGGAAGCGCACACAATGTAATGGAGAAAGATAACTGAGTATGTATCACTAACCTTGATGGCGAGTTGCACCGCCGTTCACGAGGCCTTATCTCAGGAGCGGAGCTCGATCAAGCGCGCCTTGATCTCCGAGAGAGTGCTAGGACAACGAATAAGTCCATCTCCAATGGCTATGGAGCCATGGGACCTCCCGCCACCAGATATCATCAACAGCTCTGGATCAATGGGACCACGGCTCAAGTTAAAGTCCTCCCCTTTCCTCGCCTTCCCTCATCTCTATATCTCACGAGCTTGTTGTGGGAGGAGATGTTGGTGAAGTTGTTTGCATCATCGAGGCGGTGAGAGAAATCCTTGACTTTCTTGAAAGAGGCAAGGTGTGGGCCATGGCATACAGTGTCGTACACCTCTGGCACCTTATCCGCCTTATTGTAGCGTGCACGAAAGAGAGAAACAATGAAAATTAGTAATTAAAGGGCTCAAGCTAGCATGATGAATGAATTGCATGAATCATGAAGAAAACCACATACCCAGCCATGCCTCGAACCGATATAAGTTGGAGCTGCCTTGATGGTGTGGCACACCTTCCATTTGGGCACGTTTGTCCTTGGCCTCGTTGTGGAGGGCTAGCCATTGTTTTGAGCACCACTCATCGACCAACACCTCCCAACAATCCATCCGATCCAAGCACACCATCTCGGAGGCGCCTAAGTTAGCAAATAGAAACTTGGGCGCTACGGCTAAGAATTACTAAATGAAGGAACTTAAGTAGAGAAGGCCTTAAGAATTACCTTCATGTACTGCTCCTTACTCAAGGAACTTATCGCGGCACGCCCGGCTTGGTCTTCTTGATACCACGCATAGGCGTAGTAGTCTCGAACAGCCTCGCACCCGAGCCTCGTGCCGTAAGTTACGGAGTAAGGCGCTTCTTGACGTTCTCGATAACATGTGCCGCGTCCTCCTCGTATCCCTACTCACACCTGTAGAATGTCCGCAATCAAATGAGACAATATTGATTAGTACAATTAATAACTAGCTAGTTGAAGATTTTTAAATGTGTAAAGGAGAAATTACCTGTAACTTTCGATCACCATATATGCCCTCGTGTCGCATACACGACACCGCTGATAATCTCATCCGGCGGGCCGGGCAGCCACGTAGTGCTCCCAGCTCAATCCAAGCTCGAAGCCGACCCTCACCAGGCAACGTGACAAACCCCGGGAAGTTTTGCCGGCAAAGAACTCCAAGGACGGAGTTGGGCGGCGGACACTATGATGGTGGTCCCAACCTCTGCAGCATGACAAGGCCAACGCATTAGTTATTTGCAAAAACGTGAATGCACAAGGTACAAAAATATTAAATGCACTTACGCACCTCTCCCCATCGGGGAAAATCAACCACCTCTGCTTTCGCGGGTCACCCGCTTGCAGGCCAGGGAGCCGTGTAGCACCACGCCGGTAGACGGTGCCCCCTCCTCCTCAAGATCGATCGGCTCCCTGCCATCATCAAGATGGCCACTCGGCTCCTCGGGCTGATCCGGCCAGTACCCCATCCCGGACGTGTGCTCCTCCGGGGTCACGCGTGGGCCGAACTCGAGGCCCAAGACCCGTGGACTGGAGGCTCGTGGACCGAGTCCGTGTAGCCTCCTACTCGGACGAGTCCACCCTAGCAGTCACGCGTGCTCGGGTGAAACAATTTGGGGTGGCGGCGAGGAAAGGCGCGCCAGCGATCACCCTACCTCCTCTCCCACGACCACGTGCCCTACCTCCTCTCTTCCTACCTCGTCCCTACTGGGCACCGCGGTCGACAAAGAAGGGCGGCGGTGTGGCCATCTTGTCCAGCAACGCTCGGCGGAGAGGTGCGTCTGGAATGTAAGACCTCAGACCACGCTCCCGAACAGCGCCCACAATCTTTCAACACCTGCCATGACAAAAAGTAAACTAAATTAGTACAACATAAAAAAAGACCGACATGAATAATAATATGTGTATCACTTAAGTGTATCATCATCAAGTACAACATAAAAAATGTAATACGACACTACTAATAATCTCGATCAAGATCATCAATAAATGCATAATCATCATCATCACTATAATCAATGACGGGCTCATAGGGTTCATTGGCATCAACATGTGCAAGGCCACCTTGACGTAATCGGTCAAGCATTGACAGGTCATCCGCAGCAGTAACCTCTTCTTGTTCCTCCTCTGGGGTGATGTCGGATTCATTGTCGCTGTCTACTTCAATGTTTTGGGGTGAAGTATAGCGGTTCTTGAAACGCTTTTTGGAAAGACGTGTCTCTTGGAAGAATTCTCCTTCATATGTGTCTGGGTTAATGTGAGGTTCATAATCCTCTTCCTTTGGGGGAGAAAGTCTATCACGTGGCGGCACTTCATAAACGACATCCCAACCTTTCAGATTTGGATTAGTTTGGCAGGCCCACGGTAGATAGAATACTTGGGTCGCCTGTTGAGCCATAATATAGACATCAGGAACATCTAAATGAGTGCTTTGGTTGATTTCAACTAGCCCTACATGTTCATGAGTCCTTCTAGTCTCCTTCGGCTGAAACAAATAAGAGTAGTTCAAAGGAAATAGAAGTTGCGAAACAATGTACCGAGAACTTACTCAATGTACGGCTGCACTTCTATCAGGTTGTTGAAGATATACAACGAAATGGTCCGCCATTCTTCGTTATTCAAAGATACTGGATGTGAAACACTAGCTGGTGCGAGATTTCCTTTGAATAGGCTGAGGTTGGATCCACCCTTTTAGGCTCGTCGAGATTGTACCGAGGCTTCGGATTATGCAAATGACGATTTTTGGCTTCAGAGTGCTTATTTATTCACGAAGTTTGCCGCCTCCTCCGTGATGAATGCCTCAGCCATCGATGCTTCAATTCTATGTTTATTTTTACATTTTTGTCGAGCGTCTTACGCATTCTCTCGGTTAGGTAGCACCAACGATTTTGCACGGGCCCCCCCAATCTTGCCTCGGTCGGGAGATGCAAAATCAAATGCTGCATTGGATTAAAGAAGCCCGATGGAAAGATCTTCTCTAACTTGCAGATCAACTCGGCGCCAACTCTTCCATTTCTTCTAGCACGCCAGGCGATAATTCTTTCGCACAAAGAACACGGAAGAAATAGCTGAGTTCTGCTAGTACTAGCCATTCATCCTCAGGGATGAAGCCACGCAACATCACCGGCATTACCCGCTCAATCCATATGTGCCAATCATGACTCTTGAGACCAAATATCTTCATTTTATCAAGATTTGCTCCCCTCTTTAGATTCGCTGTATACCCATCGGGGAACATCAACTGTTGTTGCACCCAAAAGATAATTTCCCTCATAGCTGGCCTTCCAAGATTGAACCATGCCTTTGGCTTCGTCCAGTTCTGCTTTCCTTTCGGTTCTTTCATGTTTTGTAACGGCCTATGACATAGCGCCTCCAGATCGACTCTAGCCTTATGTAACGCCCTCGATGCAGCTATATCTCCCACGTGTCGAGGCACGACTTAGAGGCATAACCGCATTGAAAGCAATGTCGCAAGTGAGGTAATCTTCACACAACCCATGTAATACATAAGGAAAAAGATACATAGTTGGCTTACAGTCGCCACTTCACACAATACATAAATAAACATCCATCATTCAGAGTGCACTCAAGGTCCGACTACGGAACCAAAATAAAGAAGATACCCCAAATGCTACAGAGATCCCCGATCGTCCCAACTGGGCACCACTACTGATCATCTGGAAAAGACACATAGTAACGACCACGTTCCTCGTCGAACTCCCACTTGAGCTCGGTTGAGTCACCTGCCGCATCGCCGGCACCGCAACTGTTTTGAAGTATCTCGTGAGTCACGGGGACTCAACAATCTCACACCCGCGAGATCAAGACTATTTAAGCTTATAGGAAGGACAGAGTAGCACAAAGGAGCTGCAGCAAGCGACTAGCATATATGGTGGCTACTTCGCCAAAGAGAGCGAGAAGAGGAGCAAAGCACGGTCGTGAAGCTAGTAGCGATCAAGAAGTGATCCTGAACTACTTACGCCGAGACATAACTCCAACACCGTGTTCACTTCCGGACTCCGCCGAGAAGAGACCATCACGGTTACACACACGTGGTTGATGTGTATTTTACTTGAGGTCAACTTCGGGTTTTCTACAACCGGACATTAACAAATTCCCATCTCGCCTCATAACTTGGGCACGGCTTTGAAAGATATTACCTGCAGGGGTGTCCCAACTTAGCCCATTATAAGCTCTCACGGTCAATCGAAGGATATTCCTTCTACCGAAGACCCGATCAATCTCGGAATCCCGGACTACAAGACATTTCGACAAAGCAATAAAACAAGACCGACAAAGCCGCCCGATTGTGCCGACAAATCCCGATAGGAGCTGCACATATCTCGTTCTCGTGGCACATCCGGATGAGCAGTCCATACAACTAAAACCAGACCTCAAGTTTCCTTGAGGGGCGCCGCAGGAGCTCTAGTTCGGGCCAGACTCGAAGGAGCACTGGTCCGGGGTGTAAAATAAAGATGACCCTCGGGCTCGCGAAAACCCGGGGAAAAAGGCTTAGGTGGCAAATGGTAAAACCAATGTTGGGCCTTGCTGGGACGAGTCTTATTCAAAGCGAACTGTCAAGGGGTCCCATAAATCACCCAACCGTAAGGAACGAAATCAAGGAACATAACACCGGTATGACGGAAACTAGGGTGGCAAGAGTGGAACAAAACACCGGGCATAAGGCCGAGCCTTCCACCCTTTGCCAAGTATATAGATGTATTAATTATAGCAGATATATATTGTGATATCCCCAACAAGTAAACATGTTCCAATAAGGAACAACATCTCCATGTTCCAACAAGGAACAAACTTGACTTCACTGCAACTAGCAACGCTATAAGAGGGGCTGAGCAAAGCGGTAACATAGCCAAACAACGGTTTGCTAGGAAAGGATGGTTAGGGGCTGACATGGCAATATGGGTGGCATGGCATAGCAAGTGGTAGGCATCGCAGCATAGGCATAGCAAAAGAGCGAGCATCTAGCATAGCAAAGATAGAAGTGATTTCGAGGGTATGGTCATCTTGCGCAATGTTCTCGAGTTGTCGAAAGCTTGATCCTCGTAAGCGTTCTCAACAGGTTCCTCGTTCACGTACTCGTCTCCCGGCTTTACCCAAAGCAACAACACAAACAAAGGAACCACAATAAATCACGGTGCAATGCACAATCAACATGATGCAAAACATGGCATGATATGCGGGATGTGATATGCAATGCGTATAAAGCGCTCGAAAGGAAAATGATGAACCAGGCATCAACTTGGCAAACCAAGTATGCCACTGGAAAGATGAGATGATTTCGGTTGAAATCGATATAAAGATCACCGGAATCGGATGCACGGTTTGGAAATGACAAGCAAAACAAGAATGGCACAAATCTGCCATTAACAGCATGATGCCACTTAGCAAGCAACAATAAATTAAGCTACTGCACCCAAACGTACCAACAAAGTATAAGGAAATGATCTACACAAGATGCTTGACAAAAGATGAGCATTGAGCTTCGGCTAAATCACATCATAACGGGTTCAAACAAGCATGGCAAAAGTGCACAAAATATCAGGCTGGACATGGCAAAACAGCATCAGGTTGCAATGTTCAGAGCAAGAAAACTACCTGCTACAGGAACTTAAAATAGCAAAACAAGGCATGGCATGAAGCTACTCAAATCATAGAAAAGAAGTCCCTTACTGACCATAAGCCAAAAAGGACCATAAAATATAGTAACACCCATGTCAATATTGAAAGTTTCGTTAACAGATTCAGCAACATGGCATGTCAAAAACTGATAACAAGTAGGCATGTTTAAGAGCTCGATGCACTCACTACAGAGCCTAATATGATAAACTAAGCATACATACATCAATAATACATGGCATAGAAGACATACATGGCAAGAACAATAACATATCATGAATGGATCAACCATAACAACCTTGGCAAAATTGAATAACATGTATACAATCTGCCAGGAAACATTTGATAGCAAAAGTAGAGCTCTATTGACTCAAGCTATGGCACTCCATAATTGCAAACCAGGGCATGGATGGATAGAGCAAGGCATTTTAAACAAAACATCCTTACTGAAGTATCTCAAAATATGCATAGATCTTTCGGTAGCATCAAGTTAACATGGCATCAAAATATCAGCTAAACAGGGCTGAAAACAGCAACATCAGGACACCTACTTTGCATGCTTGTGCTAGTCACCACATAGATCACAAAAATACATGGCATACACCCCTGGAAAGATGGCATGGCATATTACAAAACACATGTAGGACTCCAATTCATAGGGTGCACACAATAATCATGGCAAAAATAACAAAAGTGCAAGTTCTGTTAAGAAACAGAAACTAACATCGCATAGCCCTCTTCTAACAGCATTTAGGGCATCAATATGACCTCAAATTAAAATGGTGAAATGAGATGAAATGATCTATACTTCGAGACGAACATTTTGACATATTATACGCGCAAAATGGACCTACAGATGCAAAGATATACCACTTTGAAATTGACACAAAATAACAAAGATATCAAGACTTAGAAGAAAAAGAGGGGGAAAGAGAAGTCAACGGCGCGGGAACCGAGGCCGGATCGGGCCGGGCGACGGGCGGCGGCTGATTCGTGAGCTCCGCGAACTTGGTGGAGGTGGCCGCAGAGGGGCGGCGAAGGCGGTGGCGGCCGGCGGCGAGTCGGGCCGGATAAGCGGCCGGGCGAAGCGAGGTGGTTGAGTGCCGGGCGGGCCGGGCGAGGGTCGCTGGCTGCTGCCGGGCGGCGGGCGGCGCTGGAGGCCGGGCGAGGAGGCGGAGCGGGCGCTGGGCGGCGGCGCTGGCGCGGGCGGCGCGTAAGCAGCGGGCGGTTTCGCTGGCTCAAGTGGCCGGGCGGGGCGGCGGCGGCGACAGGTGGCGCCCGCGATTGGGCGCTGAGGCGGCAGCGCTGACGGCGGACGTGTCCGGACGGGCGGTGGCGTCCGGCCGAGGTAGGGAAGGCTAGGGTTAGACCCGAGATTGGAATGGGGTTTGCTTAAATAGGCATAGAGGGAGCTAGGAGAGTCCAAATGAGGTGTAGTTTTTACCACACGATCGTGATCGAACGACGGAGAGCATGGAAGTGACTTAGATGGGTTATTGGGCTGTTTTGGAGGGGTGTTGGGCTGCAACTTAAAAGAGGCCTTCGCGAGAGTGCGGTTAACCGTTGGAGTACCAAACGAGCTCCAAATGACCCGAAACTTGACCGGTGGTCTACGGGTGGTATACCAAGGCCACTAGACAAACCTCGGTCCATTCCGAGACGGTTTAGTACCCGCATTACCGGAAAAAACGTAAAAGGGCCGCCGGAGATAGGAGTGCCGGATTGCAAAACGGACAACGGGGAAAATGCTCGGAATCATGAGACGAACACGTATGCAAATGCGATGCACATGATGACATGATGTAAAATGCATGACATGGACAAAATGCAAAATGAAGAAAAAAAACCCAACCACGGAGGGAATATCATATCACAATGCCGAAAATGGCAAGAGTTGGAGTTACAAATATGGAAAGTTACATCCGGGGTGTTACAACACTCCACCACTACAAGAGGATCTCGTCCCGAGATCTAGGACTGAAAGAACTCCGGATATTCGGACGGAGGTGATCCTCGCGCTCCCGGTAGCTTCTCGGTCGGAATGGTGTGACCACTTCACTTTCGTGAATTTGATTGACTTGTTGCGAGTCTTGCGCTTCGGTTTCTTCAAGAATAGCAACGGGTGCTCATGATAAGAGAGATCTTCTTGAAGGTCAATCTCTTCAAGTTGATAGTGCGTTCAGAGTCTTGAAGCACTTGCGAAGGCTGTGACATCGTGGAACACATCGTGCACATTTGCAAAGTTGGATGGAAGCTCAAGTTGATAGGCGAGATCGCCTCTTTTGCCAATGATCTTGAAAGGACCCACGTATCTAGGGGCAAGCTTCCCTTTGATACCGGGTTGACGAGTGCCTTTCATTGGAGAGACGCGGAGGTAGACATGGTCTCCGATTTCAAAAGCCACATCACGGTGCTTATCATCATAATAGCTCTTTCCGCGCGATTGCGCTGCTTTGAGATTCTCACGAATGACTTGGCACATTTCTTCCGCTTCGTGATCAAGTCATTGCCAAGAAGTTGGCGTTCACCTGTCTCGCACCAATTGAGAGGAGTACGGCACTTTCTCGCCATAGAGAATTTCAAATGGGGCCTTGCCCGAACTCGCTTGGAAGCTGTTGTTGTAGGAGAACTTCGGCATATGGAAGACAATCTTCCCACTTCATACCGAAAGAAATGACACAAGCCCTGAGCATATCTTCAAGGATTTGATTGACTCGCTCGACTTGGCCACTTGTTTGAGGGTGGAAAGCTGTGCTGAATCGAATGTTGGTGCCCATGGCTTTCTGAAAAGAATCCCAGAACTTGGAGGTAAAGATGCCGCCACGGTCTGAAGAGATCAATTATGGAATGCCGTGCAAGGAGACAATCCTGGAGGTGTATAGCTCTGCCAACTGAGCTGCTGTGATGGATTCTTTGATAGGAAGAAAATGAGCCACTTTAGTAAGCTTGTCAATGACAACGAAGATAGCATCATTTCCACGCTTGGACTTTGGAAATCCATTCACGAAGTCCATCTCGATATGATCAAACTTCCATTCTGGAATAGCAAGAGGTTGAAGGAGACCAGCTGGTCTTTGGTGTTCTGCTTTCACTCTTCTGCAGACATCACACTCATTCACGAATTGAGCAATTTCTCGCTTCATTCGAGTCCACCAATATGACTGCTTGAGATCATGGTACATCTTCGTACTTCCAGGATGAATGGATAGAAGCGAATTGTGAGCCTCGTTCATAATGACTTTTCTCAGATCACCCTTAGGAACCACAATCTGGTCCTCAAAGAAAAGAGTGTCTTTGTCATCGACGTGGAAGAACTTGTACTTGGAAATGCCCTTGTCGATACCACGTTTCACCTTTTTCACCATGGTATCCAGGAGTTGAGCCTCACGAATCTGATCTTCCAAAGTAGGAGAGACTATGAGGTTGGCAAGAAAGCCTTGAGGAACAACTTGAAGATTCAGCTATGGAAAGCTTCACAAAGATCCGGCTGAAAGGGCTTGAGGATTAGATCACACAGTAAGCCTTCCTGCTCAAAGCATCTGCAATGACATTGGCCTTGCCCGGAGTATATTCAATACTTGGGTTGTACTCTTGAATCATTTCGACCCATCGAGTCTGCCTGAGGTTGAGGTTGGGTTGAGTGAAAATGTACTTGAGACTCTTGTGATCGGTGAAAATGTCCACTTTCCTTCCCAACAAGAGATGTCTCCATGTTATCAATGCATGGACAACTGCCGCCAACTCAAGATCGTGAGTGGGGTAGTTCTTTTCGTTGGGCTTCAACCGACGAGAGGTATAAGCCACAACTCTCTTCTCTTGCATTAACACAGCACCGAGACCTTGAAGAGAAGCATCACGTAAAACTTCGAATGGCTTGGATTCATCAGAGGAGTCAAGACAGAGCTGTGACGAGTTTCTCTTTGAGAGTATTGAAAGCAACATCACAAATGTAAGACCGGACATACTTCACATGCTTCCGGAGGAGGTTGGAAAGAGGCTTTGCAATCTTGGAGAAGTTCTCAACGAATCTTCGCAATAGCTTGCAAGACCAAGAAAATCATGAGCTGCTTGACATTCTAAGGAGGTTCCCAATTCACAATTGCGGACACCTTCTCGGGATTAACAGCGATGCCCTTGGCGGAGATGATATGACCAAGATAAAGCACTTCATCAAGCCAAAATTCACATTTGGAGAACTTAGCATAGAATTGATACTCTCTGAGCTTGTCTAGCACCAATCCCAAATGTTTGGCATGATCCTTCTTATTGTTGGAGAAGACCAAAATATCATCAAGATAGACCAAGACGAATTCATTGGTATAGGGGTTGAAAATGAAGTTCATCATCCGAGAGAAAGTTGGAGGAGCATTGACAAGGCCAAAAGACATGACAGTATATTCATAAGAACCAAAGCTTGTTCTGAATGCTGTCTTGGGAATATCTTGTTCAC
Organism: Aegilops bicornis; assembly: GCA_021605145.1. Classification (NCBI taxonomy): domain Eukaryota; kingdom Viridiplantae; phylum Streptophyta; class Magnoliopsida; order Poales; family Poaceae; genus Aegilops; species Aegilops bicornis. Next base: position 627,299,758 of record CM038675.1, on the reverse strand, counting down.
GAATGCGAATCTGATGATACCCCATACGAAGGTCAAGCTTGGAGAACACTTTCACCTTTGAGTTGCTCGAAAAGCTCATTGATGTTGGGAAGTGGATATTTGTTCTTGATTGTCTTCTTATTTAATGGACGGTAATCGACGCAAAGTCGGTCCGTGCCATCCTTCTTCTGGACAAAAAGAACGCCACAACCCCAAGGAGATGAACTCGGTCCGATCAAACCCGACGCTCTTGTTCATCGAAGCTGCTTCTTCAATTCCTTTAGCTCATTAGGTCCAAGCTTGTATGGACGCTTGCAAACGGGTTCAAAGGCCGGGCTCAAGATCAATAACGAACTCAATCGGCGGTGAGGAGGCATTCTGGAAGCTCTTCTCGAAAGACATCTTGGTACTCACAAACGACCGGAATCGAGAGATAGCATCCAATTCGCCCTTCTCATTGAGAGAAAACAACCGAATGGTTTCATCACGAGCGGCATAGATGATCACATCATTAGAAGAGTGAGTCAATTGAATTTCCTGGCAGCACAATCAAGCCGAGCTTTGTGCTGAGAAAGCCGATCCATTCCGAGAATAAGATCAATATCCGAGTCACCAAGAACAATTGGTTTAGCAATCTATAATCGCCCATCTTGATACCGACATTCGAACCAAAACTCGAGAAGTCATCTGCTTAGCCGGAGAAACAATAGACAAAGGTCTCGCAATGCTTGAGTAACCAAATCATGCATAGCCACAAAAGGTCTTGAGATGAAAGAATGCGATGCACCAAAGTATCAAATAAGACTTTTGCAGAATATCATTAATCGAGAAATTACCCATTATCACATCGAAGAATCCTCCGCTTGAGCTGCATTCATCATATTCACCTTGGCATGCTTTGGATTATGCTTGACCACCGCATTGCTTGAAGATTTCACAGAGGAGGAGGCGGAAGGCGCCTTTGGTTGAAGCACTTGTTCGCATAGTGACCTTTTCTTGACATTTGTTGCAAGTCACCTCGAGAGCGGACGGTGGTAAGGAGCACTTGACCTTGGAGCTTGAGAATTAGACTTGTTACGATAGCCAGAGGTTGGGTGGGTGGGAAGATCCACGGCCACCGAAGTTCTTCTGGCGATAAGGCCGACGGAACGGAGGAGGAGGAAGGTAAAACTTCTGCTGCTTAGCTGCCACTTGAGAGGAAGAAGAAGACTGAATCGCATCCCCGATTCTCTTCTTAGAAGCCTCACATTTGAGCTGGGTAGCTTCTTGCTTCAAAGTGCCATGTTGTAGAAATCATCATACTTATCTGGCTCAAAAGCACAAGAGCTAATTGCAGATCTTCTCTCGCACCACCTCTCAATTGATAGATCATACTCTTTTCATCGTGAACGTCTTGCTTAGCAAAACGAGCGAGCTTCGAACTGGATATTGTATTGATAGACAGACATGTTGCCCTGCTTGAGATTGCGGAACTCCTCACGCTTGCTCTCAACAACACTTTTCGGAATGTGGTGAGCTCTGAAATCACGGCGGAACTCATCCCAGGTAATGACACGACCTCCTCTGGAATCTTTGTATTGCTGGTACCACTCCGCAGCTTGATCCTTGAGTTGAAACGATGCAAACTTGACAAAGTCCTCAGGTCTGACATTGCTACAATCAAAATGCTTGCAGATGTCCACAAGCCAATCGTCAGCGTCTGTGGCCTCGGCTACGTAAACCGAAAGACTTGGCTGATTAGCGAGGAACTGATCGAGAGTAGCAAAGTGCAGCTGATTGTTGCCTTGACCCTGATTTCCTTGACTGCCTTGCCCTTGAGTACGTTCTTGCAAGAGCTGCAAAATCATCTGAGCATTGGCATTGGTGGCTGCCATGATAGCTTGCCAGGCCTCTGGAGGCGGAGGTGGAGGTGGAGGATTCGATTGATCCCCATCATTGCGATCCGGATTCAGACGCTACATGAGCCATCCTCAAGAGGGTGACATCCGTTAGTCCTTTGATAGACAAATAGATAAGTAGAATCAACGGATAGAAATTGCAACATATAGTCTTCACAATAAACATTCGAACAAGAATGAACGAATGAATTCCAAAGTTAATCGTCACACGACCATTAAGGTGAGAAGCCACTTAGATAAAGGTATGGGAACAACATCTGCCTTAGAAACAAATCGAATATCACAACTGAAAACAAAGATTGGCTTCTAGAATGAGCCGGAACAAACACATGATAGAGATTTCGCCCAAAGTGTTCGTGGTGGGGCCCACACGGGCACGACGTATAGCGGCCGTCACGAATGACAAACAAGACGTCCCCGAATCAGCATAGCCAAGGATTCTTTAAGACGCCTCGTGACCATCGTCGAATCGACCGTGAATGGGCGGACCACTAAACTTTGAACCCCAATCTCAAATCATACATCCGCCGGAAAGAATATCCCGCAAGCTACTAGAATTCCCACCTATAAACTCCCGAAACTTTCTGGTTATGCAATCTGGTGTTGGGGATACAGGGACACAAAATATATCACCCAAACTAACAATACCTAGATCCACCAGTATCCATCCGTCAACACATAACCAAGAAATCCTCGGAAATCGTGGTACCTCAACCTTCAAAAACATCCGTTATACAAGTCATGGCAATACTCCACTTTTCGCCTCGATCTTTGGGCTATCGTGGTTATCTCACCAACAACTGCACAAAAGAGATTTCGATGTCGGCAAAACTCGTGTATTCCGTAATCAAGAACGATAAAATTGTGACGACAACACCTCGGAGCTCAACTCCCCGGACACCGCCACAACCCCTAAATGTCGAGGCACCAAGAACAATGTTCTCGCCACAAAACCATCGGAACGATTCCAAGATACCCACGTGATCCTAAAAAATTTTTAGTGAAAATTGAGGAGAGAAGAGTCAAAACTCTACGTCGGGATACCTCACCAGAGCGACGAAGGACCGAAGTAAAAGAATCCTACTCCGATATATATAATCCTAAGACTCAAAACATTTTCCATTCTAGACTCAACAACGCCAAAGAAACAATCAAGTAGGGGGCTCCTAAGTCGGAAGGCTCGATTACCAACTTGTAACGCCCTCGATGCGGCTATATCTCCCACGTGTCGAGGCACGACTTAGAGGCATAACCGCATTGAAAGCAATGTCGCAAGTGAGGTAATCTTCACACAACCCATGTAATACATAAGGGAAAAAGATACATAGTTGGCTTACAGTCGCCACTTCACACAATACATAAATAAACATCCATCATTCAGAGTGCACTCAAGGTCCGACTACGGAACCAAAATAAAGAAGATACCCCAAATGCTACACAGATCCCCGATCGTCCCAACTGGGCACCACTACTGATCATCTGGAAAAGACACATAGTAACGACCACGTTCCTCGTCGAACTCCCACTTGAGCTCGGTTGAGTCACCTGCACTGGCATCGTCGGCACCGCAACTATTTTGAAGTATCCGTGAGTCACAGGGGACTCGGTAATCTCACACCATGTAGATCAAGACTATTTAAGCTTATAGGAAGGACAGAGTAGCACAGTGGAGCTGCAGCGGCGACTAGCATATATGGTGGCTACTTAAAAAGAGAGCGAGAAGAGGAGCAAAGCACGGTCGTGAAGCTAGTAGCGATCAAGAAGTGATCCTGAACTACTTACGCCGACATAACTCCAACACCGTGTTCACTTCCGGACTCACGAGAAGAGACCATCACGGTTACACACGCCAGTTGATGTGTATTTTACTTGAGGTCAACTTCGGTTTTCTACAACCGACATTAACAAATTCCCATCTGCCTCATAACCGCGGCACGGCTTTGAAAGATATTACCTGCAGGGTGTCCCAACTTAGCCCATTATAAGCTCTCACGGTCAACGAAGGATATTCCTTCTACCGGAAGACCCGATCAATCTCGGAATCCGGACTACAAGACATTTTGACAAGAATAAAACAAGACCGGCAAAGCCGCCCGACAGCCGACAAATCCCGATAGGAGCTGCACATATCTCGTTCTCGTGGCACATCCGTTGAGCAGTCCATACAACTAAAACCAGACCTCAAGTTTCCTTGAGGGGCGCTGACAGGTTTAGTTCGGGCCAAGACTCAAGGAGCACTGGTCCGGGGTTTAAAATAAAGATGACCCTCGGGCTCGCGAAACCCGGGGAAAAAGGCTTAGGTGGCAAATGGTAAAACCAATGTTGGGCCTTGCCGGAGGAGTCTTATTCAAAGCGAACTGTCAAGGGGGTCCCATAAATCACCCAACCGTGTAAGGAACGCGAAATCAAGGAACATAACACTGGTATGACGGAAACTAGGGTGGCAAGAGTGGAACAAAACACCAGGCATAAGGCCGAGCCTTCCATCCTTTGCCAAGTATATAGATGTATTAATTATAGCAGATATATATTGTGATATCCCCAACAAGTAAACATGTTCCAAAAAGGAACAACATCTCCATGTTACAACAAGGAACAAACTTCAGCTTCACCTGCAACTAGCAACGCTATAAGAGGGGCTGAGCAAAGCGGTAACATAGCCAAACAACGGTTTGCTAGGAAAGGATGGTTAGGGGCTGACATGGCAATATGGGTGGCATGGCATAGCAAGTGGTAGGCATCGCATCATAGGCATAGCAAAAGAGCGAGCATCTAGCATAGCAAAGATAGAAGTGATTTTGAGGGTATGGTCATCTTGCCTGCAATGTTCTCAGAGTTGTCGAAAGCTTGATCCTCGTAAGCGTTCTCAACAGGTTCCTCGTTCACGTACTCGTCTCCCGGCTCTACCCAAAGCAACAACACAAACAAAGGAACCACCATAAATCACGGTGCAATGCACAATCAACATGATGCAAAACATGGCATGATATGCGGGATGTGATATGCAATGCGTAAAAGCGCCCGAAAGGAAAATGATGAACCAGGCATCAACTTGGCAAACCAAGTATGCCACTGGAAAGATGAGATGATTTCGGTTGAAATCGATATAAAGATCACCGAATCGGATGCACGGTTTGGAAATGACAAGCAAAACAAGAATGGCACAAATCGCCATTAACAAAGCATGATGCCACTTAGCAAGCAACAATAAATTAAGCTACTGCACCCAAACGTATCAACAAAGTATAAGGCAATGATCTACACAAGATTCTTGACAAAAGATGAGCACTGAGCTTCGGCTAAATCACATCATAACGGGTTCAAACAAGCATGGCAAAAGTGCACAAAATATCAGGCTGGACATGGCAAAACAGCATCAGGTTGCAATGTTCAGAGCAAGAAAACTACCTGCTACAGGAAATTAAAATAGCAAAACAAGGAATGGAATGAATCTAATCAAAGCATAGAACAAAAGTCCCTTACTGACCATAAGACAAAAATGATAAGAAAATATAGTAACACCCATGTCAATATTGAAAGTTTCGTTAACAGATTCAGCAACATGGCATGTCAAAAACTGATAACAAGTAGGCATGTTTAAGAGCTCGATGCACTCATTACAGAGCCTAATATCATAAACTAAGCATACATACATCAAGAAGACATGGCATAGAAGACATACATGGCAAGAACAATAACATAGCGTAAATGGATCAACCATAACAACCTTGGCAAAATTGAATAACATGTATACAATCTGCCAGGAAACATTTGATAGCAAAAGTAGAGCTCGATTAACTCAAGCTATGGCACTCCATAATTGCAAACCAGGGCATGGATGGATAGAGCAAGGCATTTTAAACAAAACATCCTTACTGAAGTATCTCAAAATATGCATAGATCTTTCGGTAGCATCAAGTTAACATGGCATCAAAATATCAGCTAAACAGGGCTGAAAACAGCAACATCAGGACACCTACTTTGCATGCTTGTGCTAGTCACCACTTAGATCACAAAAATACATGGCATACACCCCTGGAAAGATGGCATGGCATATTACAAAACACATGTAGGACTCCAATTCATAGGGTGCACACAATAATCATGGTAAAAATAACAAAATTGCAAGTTCTGTTAAGAAACAGAAACTAACATCAAATAGCCCTCTTCTAACAGCATTTCGGGCATCAAGATGAGCTCAAATGAAAATGACGCAATGAGATGAAATGATCTACACTTCGAGGCGAACATTTTGACATATTATACACGTAAAATGGACCTACAGATGCAATGATATACCACTTTGAAACTGACACAAAATAACAAAGATATCAAGACTTAGAAGAAAAAGAGGGGGAAAGAGAAGTCAACGGCGCGGGAACCGAGGCCGGATCGGGCCGGGCGACGGGCGGCGGCGCTGATTCGTGAGCTCCGGCGGCTTCGGTGGAGGTACGCCGGCAGAGGGGCGGGCGAAGGCATTGGCGTCGGCGGCCACGGCGAGGTTTGCCGGGCATGGGCGGGCGCAAGGCCATGAGCGAGGGTGGCCGGAAGCGGGGCGGCGCGGCGGGCGAGGTGGCTGAGCGGCCGGGCGGGCGAAAGGGCGAGGGTTGCCGTGCAAGGCCGCGGCGGCGGTGCTGGAGGCCGGGCGAGGAGGCGCGGGCGAGCGTGGCGCTGGCGGCGCGCCGGACAGCGCGGCGGGCGCGGGGCGCTGGGCGCGGCGAAGTGTTCGCCTGGGTTCGGCTGGCGGCGCGGGCGGCGGCGCGACAGGTGGCGTCCGCGACATGGGCTGGGCGGCGGTGACGGCGGACGTGTCCGGACGGCGCGGGGGTGGCGTCCGGGCGCGAGGTAGGGGAAGGCTAGGGTTAGACCCGAGATTGGAATGGGGGTTTGCTTAAATAGGCATAGAGGGAGCTAGGAGAGTCCAAATGAGGTGTAGTTTCGCCCACACGATCGTGATCGAACGACGGAGAGCATGGAAGTGACTTAGATGGGTTATTGGGCTGTTTTGGAGGGGTGTTGGGCTGTAACTTAAAAGAGGCCTTTGCGAGAGTGCGGTTAACCGTTGGAGTACCAAACAAGCTCCAAATGACCAAACTTGACCGGTGGTCTACGGGTGGTATACCAAGGCCACTAGACAAACTCTCGGTCCATTCCGAGACGGTTTAGTATCCGCACACGGAAAAAACGTAAAAGGGGCCGTGGGGAGATAGGAGTGCTTGGGATTGCAAAAGCGGACAACGGGGAAAATGCTCTAATCATGAGAAGAACACGTATGCAAATGCGATGCACATGATGACATGATGTAAAATGCATGACATGGACAAAATGCAAAATGAAGAAAAAAAACCCAACCACGGAGGGAATATCATATCACAATGCCGAAAATGGCAAGAGTTGGAGTTACAAATATGGAAAGTTACATCCGGGGTGTTACACCTTAGTATTATCCTTTGACTTCCCATCTATGCCGAACAATGTACCAAAAAGTGCCTCGGCGATATTCTTCTCAGTGTGCATCACGTCGATGTTGTGTGGGCAAAGGAGGTCTTTGAAGTAAGGCAGATCCCATAAGCATGTTTTGTGAGTCCACGCGTGCTTAGTATTATACCCCTTGAAGTACCCTCGGACGTTGTGGATCCGCTCGAGAGCCGCTTAACCGATCCAGTGGTCTGTTGGCTGTCAATGCAGGTGGTGCAGAGTTTTGACAACTCTACCCCGATGAAGTTCTTCTTGTCTTTCCCGAACTTATGGCGAGGATCCAGAACTCTCTATGCATGTCGAAGCAAGAAAACTTGCGACCGCCCGGCCAACGTAAACTCAAGAGCTCCCTTGCATGTGGGGCACGGAACCTTCCATGCACACACCAGCCAACGAATAGCGCATACGCCGGCAAGTCATGCGTCGAGTACATGTACCGCATACGCATTATGAAGTTCCGCTTGCTAAAGGCATCGTATGTCTTGAACCCATTATCCTGTGCTTGCAATTGCCCCCTTAAGCGGCTGCATGTACACATTCATATTTTTGCCCGGATAGTTGGGTCCTGGAATTATCAACGTCAGAAAATGTTCTTTCTTTGCATAATCTGTCCGGGGAGATTGAGTGGAAAGAAAATACGGGCCAACAATCAGATATTGGGCTGCCGTCATACCAAACACATCGAACCCATCCGTGTTGATGCCGACTCGAGGATGCCTCGGATCTGCCGCTTTGTCAAGATGTAATTCATCAAACTTTTTCCACGCAACACCATCTCGATGTGTGTACCATCATCGATTCCCATCCGCATCTAGTTCGGTTCTTTTGCCTGTTTTGTGCCATGTCATCTGTCGCCGCCTCTTCGACCATGAAAAGACGTTGAAGTCTTGGTACGATTGGCATATACCGAAGAACACTAACGGGATTTTGGTCTGTGTCTTCTCACCCATACCGTTGTTCACCACAATATACCGAAGACTTGCAAATGGGACAATAGTTCAAGTCCGCATAGTCAAGCCTAAATAAGGCACATCCTTTCTCACGTGCATGTATCTTCTCATAGGGCATCTTCAAAGGCACGGAGGATTTTGTCCGACCGGTACAGGTTTGCGTGCATTACATGGCCTTTGGGTAGAAAGCGCCCAAATACTGTCATAATTAAGCGCCATAGCATTCTCTGCCCAAGTTGAACTGAGCCTTCAGAGCCATTACTTGTGAGATGACATCCAACCGACAAAGCTCGCAGTGCTCGTGGAGCGGACGCTTCAAGACTCCAACATTTCATTGAAGGCCTTTGCAGATTCCTCCATCTCCTCGTCCGAATCCCGAGCATCATCATAGCCTTGCACCATGTCTTCCATCCCGGTACCATGCTCGCCGGTGCGCATTTACGATCCACCTCAGCTCAAATCATGTTGGGCAGACTCACCATGAAATGTCCACACCATATAATCGGGCGAAACCACTCTTCTGCAGTGTTTGCCCATTTCAGCCTCCTTCTTCTTTTCCCAATTGCCGCACCGGAAACAGGGGCACCAGGTTTTCTTTTGGCCATTTGCAAATGCGGCTTGCACAAACCCCTTAGTTTTTGTGAACCATTCAGCGCTCCATTTGTTCTCGACCAGTGTGACCGTATACATCCAAGCACGGTCACTCATCTTGACTTTCGTGAGCTACCGGACACACAACAATTATATATGTAATTCACCATGTATATATTCATCGCTTGATCTACTTTGTCAATTTTATTACGCCCATGCAACCTACACTCTAATAGGTAATGATAGGTCCTAATCTCACTGGTATGTGTAGATTGGGTTTATTTTCCATGTTATGCTTCAGATCCGACGTTAGGGTTTCGGCAGCATTCCCCGCCGCTCTCCTCGATACACGTCTCTGCAATAAACAGAGAGGATGTGTACCCGGAGAACAACAGGGGAGGCACTGACTAAATATATGCGTCGGATCCGGAGCAAAGCATATGGGAAAACGAACCCAATCTACACATACTCGGGCTGTCCATGGATAGCGTTGGACAATTCGAAGAATCAAGGTTATAAAATGCAAATGCATGCATATTTATAACTATGACGCTTTCGAACGGGAGACACATATTGGTTACGTGATCTTGATGATTCAAGACACATATATAGCTAGCTATCAAGTTTCATCGAATAGATCAAATAATTAATGGGGAGGAGGAGTTGTTTCGGGTCGGGGTGTCGGGGTGCCGTGTCGGCGTCGGGGTGTTGTTTCGGGGTCGGGGTGTCGTGTCGTGGTCAGGTGTCGGGTCAGGCTGGGTCGGGGTGTTGGATCAGGCTCAGGGGTCGGGGTGTCGGGTCGGGGTGTCGGGTCAGCCTTTGGGGGTCGGGGTGTCGGGTCGGGTCGGGTGTCGGGGTCGGGTCTCGGGGTCGGGCCTGGGTCTCGGGTCGGGGTGTCGTGGTCGGGTCTGGGTACCATGTCGGGTCGGGTCGGGCCGGGTGTCGGTCGGGTCAGGGTCGGGTCGGGTGTCGGGGTCGGGTCGGGGTCGGGGTCTCGGGGGTGTCTTCTTCTTCTTCTTCCTTTTCCTTTTCTTCCTTTTTTCCTTTTCTTCTTCTTCCTCCTTTCCTTTTCTTCTCTTTTTTCCTTTTCTTCTTCTTCTTCTTCTTCTTCTTCTTCTTCTTCTTCTTCTTCTTCTTCTTCTTCTTCTTCTTCTTCTTCTTCTTCTTCTTCTTCTTCTGCTTCTTCTACTTCTTCTTCTTCTTCTTCTTCTTCTTCTTCCTCCTTTCCTTTTCCTCTTCTTCTTCTCCTCCTCTCCTCTCTTTTCTTCTTCTTCTTCCTCTTCTAAATCTAAACCTAATACTAAACTAAAACTAAACCTAATACTAAACTAAAACTAAACCTATAAACCTAAAACTAAACATAAACCTAAAACTAAAAAACAGAAAAAGGAAAAAAGAAGAAGAGACTCACCTGCAGCCGAGGGTGGAGGAGGGGGCGTGCGGCCTCGGGCGGCGGAGGAGGGGGGCGGGCGGCTCTGGGCGGCGGCGCTGGCTGCCAGCTGTATGGCGGGCGCTGAGGTGCTGGGCGTGGCGGGCGCCTAAACGGGTGGCGGCGGGCGGGGCGGGGGGGGCGCGGCGAGGGTGGGAGGAGGGGCGGTGCGGCTGGGCGGCGGAGGAGGGGGCGGGCGGTTCGGGCGGCGGGCGCGCTGGCTCGCCGGGCGGCGGGCGCGGAGGTGCTGGCGCTGGCGTGGCGGCGCCAGACGGTGGCGGCGGCAATGGGGGGCGCTGGGTGGCGCGGGCGGGGGGCGACGGGCGCTGGGGCGCAAGGCGGCGGGTGGTGCGGGTCATGAGGTGGGAGAGAAAGAGAGAGGGGGTGGGGCGGCCCCGTTAACGCTACGCGGGGCTCTCTCTTGCCGTCCGCCACCCTTTGCCGCCCACCTTTCTTGCTCTTTTTGCCGTCTGCTAGCGGACGGCAAAGAGGGCCCCGTTAGGTTTTTTTTTTTGCAACTCGCCAGGGCTCCCTCTTTGCCGTCCGCTAGCCGACGGCAACGAATCTTTTTGCCGTTCATGAAGCGGACGGCAAAGAACTGGCCGATGGTAACCTTGGTCTTTGCCATCAGCCAGCTTCTTTGCCGTCCGCTTTTTGGGTAGCTGATGGCAAAGAGCTTATTTGCCGTCCGCTAGCAGACGGCAAAGAGCTGGCAGATGGCAAAGTAGCTGATTCCATCTGGCCCGCCCAGCCCACCAGGGGCAGGGAGGTCTTCTTCCTCCGCCACGGATGCACAAAGGCGTGCGACGCCGCCAAGCGCCACCTCCTGCTTGCCGCTCCCCTCCCCCGACGCTCTGGATGTCTCCCCCGAGCGCCACGCACCCCCCCTGACCCCTCTCTCCCTCGCCCGTGGCCTCTCCCCTCCTCTGCTCTCTCACTCGCACGCACCCGAGCGGCCCCGTCGCCACCGTCCTCCCCACGGCTAGCCATCCCGCCCACGAGCTCCGCCTCGCCACCCTGAACCTCTCCACCGAGCCACGCGGCACCGGATGCCCCCGAATGACGTCTCCGCGGTCGTCTTCTACCTTGGGCAACCGAGATCGCCGGAGATGCTCACGCCGTCCGGCCTCCCCGAGCTCACCGAGCTACTCATCGACCCGCCGTGAGCTCCTCTGCCGAACCCCTCTCCCCGTGCTCTATTTCCCTCTCTAGCCGTTGATTCCGCCGGACCCGAGAGCTTCCCGCCGCCGGCCATGGCGCCGCCGTAGCTAGAGCGCACCCACGACGCATTCGAGCCTACCCTCGTGTTCAGTGCGTCCGCAGGACTCCGTAGCACCCCTCCGCACCTCCTCCCATGCCTCCTAGCGACGACCCCGAGTTCGTCCGAACTCCGGCGGCCGCCAACCTCGTCGCCGGCGCCGATTCCGGCCGCCCCGAGCTCAACTAACTCCACCAAAAGCTGCGGTTTGCTCCGGCTATCCAAAGACACCCTCCGCGGCTCGTTTGGTTGCCGAAATGACCAAATCCACTCGCCGCCGCCGCTGGCTCGCCGGGCTAGATGCCGTGTAGCCGACTTTGACTTTGACCACGGGCGGACCTGGTTGACTCTGTTGAGTCAATGACAGTGGGGCCCAGCCACATTAACTAATCAGGTTTAGTTCTAATTAATATTTTGCTAAACTAATTATGCTGACACGCGGGACCCACTGTCAGGTTTGACCCGGACCGTGCCCTATTGACTCTGCTGACGTCACCCCGACGTCATGCTGATGCAGTATTTGTTTCTAGGATTTTAATAAATCAGAAGTGATTTATTATTTTCAGAAAATACCCCAAACTTCCAAAAATCATATAAAATCAACCGTAACTCCAAATCAAATAAGTTATATATGAAAAATGATCAGAAAAATATGAAGAATCTGTTTATGCCATGATAATGCATGTTTGAACATGTTAACTTCACTGAATAGGACAAATGGTGATTAGGGCAATTTATGAAATAACATTTGGAGTTGGAATTTGTTCTTGTTTGAGTTCCACTTCAATTAACTTGGCTAGATATTGCATTAGGTGAATTCAGTACCTTAACATGACATGTCATTCATGTGAATGTGCATTGCATTGATTGTGTTCTTTCTCGCTTGCGGTGTTTGTCCCTCTCAAGAGACGACGTTAAACGATTGTTCGATGACACCGATGAAGAACTATATTATCTTCGAAGTGCGTGCAAGCAAAACCCCCTTGTTCATTCCGATACAATCCCACTCTCTCGCTCCTTCTCTCTTTTACTGCATTAGGACAACAACGATTCATCTGTTACTTGCCATGTAGTCAACCCCTTTATCCTCTCGTGATGACCTGTCATTCCACAAGAATTAGATGAAACCCACTAGCATGAGTAGGAGTTGCTTGAGCCATGTTGTGCCTACTCATTCATGCTTGTTTGTCATGCCCGCTACTGCTTAGAGTTGAGTCAGTCTGATTCATCGGGATGAATCGGAGGTGTGTGAACATGTCCTACTGTGGTGTGAGCTAAGTGTGTGAACACGATTTGGTAAAGGTAGTGGTGAGAGGCCATGTAGGAGTACATGGTGGGTTGTCTCATTGAAACCGCCCTCGTGAACTGAAGTTCTGTGTTTGTGATCCATGAACAGTTACTACCACACATTGGGATCCTTAATTGACTCTCTCGGCTTCTTAACCACCCTTGTACTCATTCCGGGAGTTTCAAGTAGTTTCTGGTGTTTGTAGCATCTTTGGGGGCCGCGCAACGCTGACCTTAGGGGTGGGTTGTGTTGCGGTAGGCACGTGGCCCGGTGTACCGATTATTTGCTTGGTGTCTCGGGAACCCCGCACACATCGCTCGGGCTGTATGGGAAACCTCGGCCGGATCTCCTCGCGGATGGAACCCGAATAGGCGATAAACCTGGACTAGGGACTTGAGTGTTTAGGTAGGCCGTGGCCGACACCCACGTTGGGCTTCCGCTTGAAGGTTGCCGAGTACATGTCGTGTAAACGACGTGTGAAGAAGCACACCCCTGTAGGGTTATAAATGATCTATGCGAATAGCCGTGTCCGCGGAAAAGGACTTCTGGGTTGCCTATATCAGTTCATAGACAAGTGAAAGTGGATACTCTAAAATGCGCAAGATAAGCGTGAGTGCTATGGATGGCGTTCTCGTGAGGGGAGACGGAGCGGGTCCATAGTGGTGTATTGATATGGTGAATATGTGGACTCGTGCGCCACCTCAAAAGAGTTACTTGCAATCGTAGTTCGTGATAGCCACCGAGTCAAAGCTGGCATGCTACGGTCAAACTCCACCACCCCTTTTGATAATGATGCATATGTAGTTAGTTCTGATGTAAGTCTTGCTGAGTACGTTTGTACTCACGTTTGCTTATTTTATGTTTTGCAGAGAGACGTCAGTCTCGCTAGTAGTTCCACTTGGACTTCGATGTTTAGCTTGTTACCTCAGCTACGATCTTGTGCCCTCGGCAGGATCTGGTAGATAGTCAGGCTTCTCAGCCTTTTTCATTTATAGTTGTCTGTACTGTACATGTTTAGCTTCCGCTTGTGCTTTGACTTGTATGCTCGAAAAGTGTTGGGTCATGACACCCATGTTTGTAATATCTCGCCTCCTGAGCTTAATGAATAAATATTTGAGTCGGAGAGTTATGTTGTGATGCCATGTTGTATTTACACATATTGAGCATATTGTGTGTATGTTTGAAATGCTTGGTATGTGTGGGATCCGACAAACTCGTTGTTTATCCTTGGCAGCCTCTCATATGGGGAAATGTAGTCTCGTGCTTCGAGCGATAGTAGTCTCACATAGCCGGTTCACCGGAGTCCTCGCTAGCCCAAAGACTACCGCTTGGACACTTGACTGGCGGCATGTGTTTCACTTCGTTCCTTATGTCCGTCCTTCGGGAAATGTCACGCAGCGATATTCGGAGTCCTGCTTAGCCTGCTACAGCCCGGGATACCGGAGTTCTGTTAGCCCAGTGCTACAGCCCGAATTCATACGTTGATGACCGACATGCTCGATGTGATTCATGTATGCTTGTCCCCATGGGTTAGCGCCGCTTTGGGTTCATGACTAGCCATGTCGGCCCGGGTTCTTTGTCATATGGATGCTAGCGACACTATCATATACGTGAGCCAAAAGGCGCAAACGGTCCCGGGCCATGGTAAGGCGACACCCGTGGGAATACCGTGCGTGAGGCCGCAAAGTGATATGAGTTGTTACCAGCTAGATCGATGTGACTTGGAATCGGGGTCCTGACAACACCGGTCTTTGGACTGGTAGTGCCTTGCCTTCCTCTTTGCGCTCCACCATGATGACTGTGCTGACCACCCGGCTGGTGGCGGCGATGTAGAGGAGCATGGGTTCTTTAGGAGTCGGGGCCGCCAAAAATGGTGGAGTAGTCAACATCTTTTTGAGCTGGAGGAAGGCTTCATCCGCCTTGTCGTTCCACTCGAAAAAGGTGGTTTTCTTCATGAGCTGGTACAGAGGAAGAGCCTTCTCCCAACCGATGATGAACCGGCCGATGGAAGCCAAACAGCCAGTGAACTTCTGCACATCCAACAGTCGGCGGGGTACTTCCATCCTCTCGATGGCCTTGATCTTCACAGGGTTGCACTCTATGCCGCGTTCAGAGACTAGGAATCAAAGAAGCTGGCCGGCTGGTACTCCGGAGACACACTTCTCTGGGTTGAGCTTGATTTGAAATCGGCGCAGATTCCCAAAGGTCTCCTTGAGGTCCTCAAGCAGCGTTCCACGCTTCTCCTTCTTCACCACCACATCGTCCACGTAAACGCATGCGTTCAGATCGAAGTTGCTTGAGGAGGCACTTCGCATGCAGCGTTGAAAGGTGGCGCCGCATTCCTCAAGCCAAACGTCATGGTCGCAGCGTAAGGCTCCGAACGGTGTGATGAAGGCGGTCTTCAGTTGGTCAGCCGGATTCAGCTTGATTTGGTGGTACCCTGAGTATGCATCCAAGAAGCTCAACAGCTCGCATCCGGCTGTGGAGTCTATCACTTGGTCGACTCTTGGAAAATAAACGGGTCTTTTGGGCATGCTTTATTGAGGCTAGTGTAATCGATACACATACGCCACTGCTTGTTTTACTTCAGCACGAGGACTGGGTTGGCCAACCACTCTGGAAAGAACACTTCCATGATGAAGCCGGCTGCCAACAGCTGGGCTATCTCTTCTCCAACGACTCTTCTCTTCTCTTCTGACAGGCGGCGCAAGGGCTGCCTGGCAGGCCTGGAATCGGACCGGACGTTTAGTTTGTGCTCGGCGAAATCCATCGGAACACCTGGCATGTCTTTGGGGGACCATGCGAAGATGTCCCGATTCTCACGGAGGAAATCGACGGGCTCGCCTTCCTATTTGCTGTCGAGGCTTGTACCTATGAAAGCGTGCCTCTCCGGGTGCTCCGGGTCCAAGGGTATCTTCTTTGTCTCTTTGGCCGGCTTGAACAAGCCTTCAGCTTCCGACTCCTTGGGGTCAGGCGACATCTCCGGCCGCTTTCCAGCCATCGCCAGAACCCGGTCAAGGAGCCGCTTCTCAGCCGCAATCACGAGGGACTCGGCCAGCCGACTGCTCTCTGCTGCACAGGTGGACGACTTCTGGTAGTCGCCGGCTATGGTTAGAATCCCCTTGTTACTCGGCATCTTCACCTTGAGGTAGGCGTAGTGGGGACCGCCATGAATTTGGCCAGAGCTAGCCGGCCAAGCAGCGCATGGTATGGGCTTTCAAGGTCTACCACCTCAAACCAGACCTACTCTCGGCGAAAGTGATCTTTGCCCCCGAAGAGGACGTCTATCAGGATCTTGCCGATTGGTGAGCAGGACAGGCCAGGAACTATGCCATGGAAGACGGTCCTACCGGGTCAAGCTGTCTTTGCTTGATTCCTAACTTCTCCATTGTGTCCTTGTACAGATGTTGATCTTCTTTGCCGCCGCTCATCGTAACCCGGGAGAAACGAGCATCTCGCCTGTCTGTGGCAAGGGTGGCGTCCAAAACCAGAGCATAGGAGCCGGGTTTGGGCATCACCTCTGGGTGATCGGCTCTGCTCCAGCTGATGGGTTTCTCCGACCAATGCATGAACTCTGGGACCTTGGCTGCTACTGCGTTCACTTCTTGATGCTGCTACCACCTGCTGCGCCGGTCAACGGCCACGCTGGTGAATATGAATTAGGCTCCATGCTCTTCTGGAACCTCGTCCTGTACGGCTCCGACCGCCTTCGACCGCCCGGCCGGGGGGAGGAGGCTGCTACCAAAGCGGGGAGGCAGGAGGTCGTCTCCTTTGGCGATCCTGGTGAGCCAGTGACACTTCTGAGTGGTGTGGTTTAACGGCTTTTCGCCGCTGTGGAACTTGCATGGTGCATCAAGAGTCTGCTCGTACGAGAAAGCCGGCAACCAATTGGGCTTGCCGCCCTTCTGTCGCTTGGGTGGAGCCTGCCCTTCCGGCCGCTGGTCTTCGACTATTGCCACCAGCCGGCTGGTGGAAGCCCGCTGCGGGGCCTTGCGCTTGTGATCGTTCTACTGTTGACGCCGGCTGGTGTCGCCAGCCGGAGTTCTGGAGCCTGAGGGGTCATCTTGCCAAATGTATTTACATGGATCTCTGCCTTCATGGAGGAGTCGGCCGTGGCGTATTTGTCTGCTATGATTAGCAGCTCGTCGAGAGTTTCCGGCTCGTCGTAGAGAATCTTGTGCTTGAGGAGGGTGCCCTCTCGGCATCCGGCGGTGAAGTACTCGATGGCCTGCACCTCGTGCACGCCCTCCCAAGAGTTGCGGAGCTCGGCCCAGCGCGTGAGGTAGTCGCGAGTCAATTCGTCATGGCCTTGTACGCACAGGCAGAGCTGGCGGGGCTTGGGCGGCCGCATGTACGTGCTGGTGAAGTTGCGGACGAAGGCGTCGGTGAAGTCGACCCAACTGTTAATTCTTCGGGGCTTCAAGCTGTTCAGCCATGTCCGGGCTATGCCCTGGAGCATGAGCGGAACGTATTTCACGGTGACTCTCTTGTTGCCGTTTGCTATGCTGACGGTCGTGGAGTAGTCAACTTGCTGGTCCTCCGGCTTCACGGAGACGGTGTATTTGGGTGTGTCTCTTGGAAGCGTGAACCCTTTGGGGAAGGGCTCATCTCGTATGTGGGGGCCGAAACAAGGCGGACCCAACTCATCTTCTTCTTCTAGCGCCAAGGATCGGTTGAGGCGGTCGATCCGGTGGCGGGCATCATTCTCTCCGATTCCTTCTCGGCGGCCAAGGTGGTCGCCGAGTGATGGGTGATCAACAGGCGGTGGGGAAACGCGCCTTTCCCTGCTAGGGGGAGGAGGCGGGCAGTCTGGCGTGCCGGGCTGGCTGCGCTCGCCAGGAAGGGTTCCTGGCCAGAACAGGTCTCCGGACAATGGTGCACCTCGCCCCATGGTGGGCGCCAAATGTCGGGGGTTGGGTGCGACATATGCCAAAGGATGGCTTATCATGGTGGGAGGGAGTAGAACGTCGCCGGTGCCCGGAAGCGGGATGAGGCGTAGACACGAACGCCGGCGTACTTTACCCAGGTTCAGGGCTCTCCTAGGAGATAACACCCCTACTCCTGCTCTGTGGGGCCTCCGCATGATCACTAAGGCTCAAGTGAATACTCGAGTGCTCCTCGAGCTGTATGCTAGATGTAGGAGAAGGAAAGACTAGCTCTCTCCTTTCCTCTAGGATCTTGTCTAACTAGCGCTGGTTCCGAACCCTTTGCATGTGTGCCCTGGGGGGTTTATATAGGCCTACCCCCCAGGGGTACATTGGTAATCCGGTCGGGCTGGGCCCGGTTGTCAGTCTCTCGTGTGCCGGCTTCTCCGCCGGCTGCTGGGGCCCGCTGACTGGTGGGTCCCGCCGATTGGCAAGGTACGGGCCGACAGGCCGTACCCGCCGCTCTCGGGCTTGTCGGCGGCTGATTACTGTAGCCGCATCTATAATGACGCGGGCTTGGTCGGGGGATCATGGCTACAGCTCCTCCACCTGGCGGGCGATTACTGTAGCCACTCCCCATCTTGTCTGGTTGATGGCGCACGGACCCCGAGGAAGGGGCCGGCCGTCTCCTAGAGGCCGACCTCCCTCGGGTCCGACTGGTAGGGCTCTATGCCGTCTTCTGGACTCTCGCTGACGTGCGGGACCCATCGTCCTTGGGCCGTACAGACAGGCCGTCGTGGGAACATGACTCCGCCCATATAGGGTGATGTCAGGGAAGCGGTGGCAACAGTGCCGCGCCGGGCGGAGATCTTCGCCGGTACGGGGCACTGTGGCCATGCTTGCCTGATTTGGAGGAGGGGACGGGCTGTACTGTAGCCACTCCCGGTCCCGTCCTCCTGACGAGGGCACAGGCTCGACAGGTGTCGCGGGCCGACTCCCTGGAGCCAGCTTCTCTGGGAGCCGCCAGGCGGGAGTCGGCTTGACTCGGTCTTGTGTCCAGGACTCGGCCGCTCATGGGAAGCCGGCCACTCCTTCAGTCGGCTTCCAGAAGGCGGCACCTCGCTCATCGTCTTGAGGGGCGTTGTCAACCCCGATGTCTTGAAAGGTCTTGGGACTCTGGTTAGCCTACCTGTGGCCCATTACTCCGACAACCCTAGTCCTGCTTTGAGTGTATATCGAGTGTTCTTTAGCTTTGGCTAGCTGCTACGCATGCAAACTAGGCCGGAAAGTCCAAAAGTCCCTTCTTGCATCGCCCTGGGCCTCCTTTTATACCAACGGGCTACCACAGTGGCATGCAGGCACACATGAAGTGTAAAGTGCTACAGTGCACGTGCTTATCTCTAGCGTCTTAGGACAAACGCATTAAATGCGCTGCTTACGTGTCCTCTAACTTCATCAGGGACAAAAATAGAGCCCATCCCGTCCGTCGCCGCCTCACCCCATATTGACATGCATCCAAGATGACACGGCATTCTACCCCAAGCTGACTCGCTAGTCGCTGTGCTGGAGCGGTGACAGGGTCTTCACGAAGATCTGCATGCCACCATGCAGGTGCTTGCCTGGTTGGCTGGCTAGTTGCTGTGCTGGAACGGTGGCGGGGCAGCAGAGCCTCGCCATGCGCGAGCCTTACTGTGGCCTCACAATCATCCCCGGCAAGAGTCTTGCAGGGGCCTCGCAAACGTCCCCGGAAAGAACTTTGCTGGGAACTTTGCCATCTGGTCTTCACAAAGATCTGCATGCCACTAGTCTTGACCAAGATCTGCATGCCAGCAGTCTTCACAAAGATCTGCATGCTACTATGCATGTGCCCCTAGGTCTTAGTCTTGACATTGTCGATTGTGTCAGACCTCTCAACCTCAAGGGTGGTGGTCTTGTCAGTGTTTCACAAGCCGTCCCGGCAAGGATCTTGCCAGGGCTTCACGAGCCATCCCGGCACGGATCCTGCCGGGGGTCCAGCTTGTCTTCTGCTTTCTGGTTACTGGCTTGGACGTCGTCTTGTATTTTGCACCCAGCTGCCCCTGTCGAGCCTCGCTGCATGTGTGGCTGCAGCTGCCCATGCACAAGTAAGGGGTACCAAGGGGCCCAAACTTTAGTACACCGACAGGAGCCCCCGGGCCTGGGCCATACACGAGTGCGACGTGTCGTTGGGCCAGGCCCAAACAGTGTGTGGGTACGTGTGGCATGGGTTAACTGCTGTAATCATCTCGTCTGCTACGCTTCCCCATGATCCGTATTCAGTGCACGACGTGGGGGTCATGCGTGAAACAGTCACAGCACGCCTACGAAAATGCCTTCACATCAAATATTAAAGAGGAAGCCCCCGCGCCTTCCCCATAAAGAGAGGAATTCGTAGGGGCGCTGCTCATTTACCCCTTTTTCCCACTCAATTCTAGGAACCGCCGTCCTCTTCTTCTTCCTCGAGGACAAACCAGAGCTTCCTCCTCCGTCCACCGCCGCCGTGCCCTCACCGCTCTCGGTCCCCCGCCCTTCCTCGGCTCCTATGGCGACCAAAACGAGCAAGGGCAAGGGAGCGTCCAAGGCGAGCGAGGGGGAAGAGGTGTCAGAGAGCGAGCTGGTGAAGATGCGGAGGGAGCACGTCGTGTTTGCTCCGATGCTCGATGCGCGCGCGCTCAGGGACTGGTATCAGTGCATGTGGGGGAGAGAGACGACAGGGCATCCTGCCACCCGCGTCAGCCCTGCTTCTTGCGCCGTGCCCGCTCCAGATAAATTGCCTTTCTTTGTTGATTATTTCTACTGCGGTCTCTGCACCCCATTTTTGGATTTCTTCAACAACATCATGTACACCTTTTGCTTCCATCTCCTGGACTTCACGCTGAATGTTGTAGCGTGTATGGCCATCTTTGCCCACCTTTGCGAGAACTTCGCCGGGGTGGTCCCTAATACGGTGCTCTTCCGGCCTACTTCGTCCCCCACATCCAGCCAGGAGGGGCCCTTTTTGGCTGCGTCACCTGGATCCTGAGGGCCTTGAGCAAGAAGATGTACCCAGATGGGACCCACAAGGAGAAGGGGAAAGAATGGCAGGGCAGGTGGTGCTGGATCATGGAGAAGGACCCATAGCCGTTCTGCATGCCCCGACAGACGAAACTGGTCCGTGCCGGCAACTAGGGAGACATCACACTACAAAAAAAAGACACATCCGTGACATTTTGGGCCGAACGAAATTTTTTCTGTCATGCTTATGACACTTCTATGTCGATAATTGGGACAAAACCCGGTATCATCATAGATGTGGTGGGCTCCAACTTCTATGACAAAAAATCATGACAGAAAATGGGCTTTTCGTCCTGGGCAGGCCGGTGACGTAGCTGCATGACATTCTTCGGGCCATCCTTGACAGAAAAAACCACGGTAGAAGCGAGGGCGAGGAAAATATCGGGGAGTTCCTGGTTACGGTGGGTGGTCGGGGGCCGAGCGATGCTCGTTTCTCTCGTGACACGCACGCTGCGTGCGAGTGCGGCGTTGGGTTCTAATCTTAACCCGGCGAGGCATTCGCCCATCGAAACCGAAGCGACAGACCGCAGCTACGCGTTACTGAACCCGAGCGATCGATCGATCCTTGGCTGTTAACTGAACCTGGTCGAGTGATTCCTTGCTACTGCTGGTAACTGAAGCCGATCGAGCCTGCTGCCTCCTTCCCATGATGAACAGTGAGTGTTGTTGGGGGGGTGGGGTTGGATGAATAGTTCCCGGTGGGGGGTTGGATGAACAGGACCCCGTGGTAGTAGAGGTCGTTGCCGCTGGATGAACAGGACCCCGTGGAGGGCTGGATAATAGGACCCCGTGGAGGGCTGGATGAACAGGACCCCGTGGAGGGCTGAATGAACTGGACCCCGTGGAGGGATGAATGAACAGGATGACCCCGTGGAGGTCTGGTTGACCAGTAGCCGGTGGAGGGCTCGATGAACAGTAGCCTGTGGAGGGGTGGTTGAACAGGACCCCGTGGAGAGGGTTGGCTGAACAGTAGCCGGTGGAGGAGCGGTGGAGGCTGGATGATCAGGAGCCCATGGATGAACAGGAGCCCGTGGGGACTGGAGGAGGTCGACGGTGGATGAACAGTAGCCCGTGGAGGCTGCAGGAGGTCGGCGGTGGAGATGAACAGTAGCCTGTGGAGGTCTGTTTTGCGGCACACACACCCCTCCCAATGAATAGGACCCCCGTTTCGACCGTAACACTCCAACATATTCCCGTTTCCTCCGCTTTGTTGTACGCCACACCCCTCCCGATCAACAGGACCCCGTTTTGACTATACGCGGTCGAACACAAGTCTGTTTCCTCCGTTATGCGGTATGTCAGACCCCTCCCGATTAATAGGATCCCGTTTTGACTGTGGCCAGTCGAACACAAGGCCGTTTCCTCCGTTCTGCGGTACGCCAGGTGATTGCGGCTTGAAGCTACGTTGGTATTTCCCCAAAGAGGAAGAGATGACGCAACACAGCAGTGGTAGGTATTTCCCTCCGTGATTAAACCAAGGTTATCTAACCAGTAGGAGAACCAAGCAACACAACGTAAACATCCCTGCACAGAAATAACAAATAATCGCAACCCGACGTGTTAAAGGGGTTGTCAATCCCTTTCGAGTAGCGGTGCCCCAAGATAGGCAATCAGACGTGAATAAAATTGTAGTAGATTGATAGATCGAACCCCTAATAAAATAAATAAGAATAAAACGCGGCAAGGTATTTTTGTATTTTTGGTTTAATAGATCTGAAAATAAAAGCAAAGGAAAAGTAGATTGCAAAGTCAAATAATATGAGAAAGAGACCCGGGGCCGTAGGTTTCACTAGTGGCTTCTCTCGAGAAAAATAGCAAACGGTGGGTAAACAAATTACTATTGGACAATTGATAGAACTTCAAATAATCATGACGATATCCAGGCAATGATCATTATATAGGCATCACATCCAAGATTAGTAGACCGACTCCTGCCTGCATCTACTACTATTACACCACACATCGACCGCTATCCAGCATGCATCTAGTGTATTAAGTTCATGGGGAAACGGGGTAATGCAATAAGAATGATGACATGATGTAGACAAGATCTATCTATGTAGAGATAGACCCCCGTCATTTTATCCTTAGTAGCAATGATACATACGTGTCGGTTCCCCTTCTGTCACTGGGATCAAGCACCGTAAGATCGAACCCACTACAAAGCACCTCTTCCCATTACAAGATAAGTAGATCAAGTTGGCCAAACAAAACCCAAATATAGGAGAAGAAATACGAGGCTATAAGCAATCATGAATATAAGAGATCAAAGAAATTCAAATAACTTTCATGGATATGAAAAGATAGATCTGTTCATAAACTCAAAGTTCTTCAGATCCCAACAAACACATCACAAAAAGAGTTACATCATATGGATCTACAAGAGACCATTGTATTGAGAATCAAATGAGAGAGAGGAAGCCATCTAGCTACTAACTACAGACCCAAAGGTCTGCAAACAACTACTCACGCATCATCGGAGAGGCACCAATGGAAGTGGTGAACCCCACCGTGATGGTGTCTAGATTGGATCTACTGGTTCTCGACTCCGCGGCGGCTGGAATTGATTTTCGCCGAATCCCCTAGGGTTTCTGGAATATTGGGGTATTTATGGAGCAAAGAGGCGGTCTGGGGGGCACCCGAGGTGGGCACAACCCACCAGGGCGCGCGTGGGCCTCCTGCCGCGCCCTGGTGGGTTGTGCTCCCCTTGGAGCACCCCCAGGCGCTACCTTGGCCCATTGAGTGTCTTCTGTTCCATCAAAAATCTCCATGAAGTTTCGTTGCATTTGGACTCCATTTGGTATTGATTTCCTGTGATGTAAAAAACATGCAAAAAACAACAACTGGCACTTGGCACTATGTCAATAGGTTAGTACCAAAAAATGATATAAAATGAGTAGAAAATGATTATAAAACATCCAAGATTGATAATATAAAAACATGGAACAATAAAATATTATAGATACGTTGGAGACGTATCTGCATCCGCAAGCTTAACTCCTGCTCGTCCTCGAGTAGGTAAGTGATAAAAACATAATTTTTGATGTGGAATGCTGCCTAACATGTCATCTCATATTCTTTTCTTTATAACATGGACATTTGTACTTTTATGTGGTTCAAAGCAATAGTCTTGTTTTGACATGAAAACTTAAATACTCAAGCATACCAACAAGCAACCATGTCTTTCAAAATATCAACGCTAAAATAAGCTATGCCTAGCCCATCATGCTCAGCCATTGATCCATTCATGAAACACACTCGAATATTAACTACACCCAATGCTCAAGTACGATCATAGTGCCCCCTAGTTGGTGCTTTTATAAGAGAAGATGGAGATTCAAATTCAAAATTAAAAATTGCGTCAAGTAAAAGAAAGGACCATCCCAGAGGGAAGTAGGGATTTGTAGAGGTGCCAGAGCTCAGAGCGAAAAACTTAGAGATAAAAACATTTTGGGAGGTGTGTCTTTCCCACCAACAAAAATGACTTAGAGTTCCCAACACTTTCCATGCTAGATATATCATAGGCGATTCCCAAACATAAAATAAAGTGTATCCCTTTTTCCACCATACTTTCACTTTCCATGGCTAACCGTATCCACGGGTGCCTTCCATACCAACACTTTCCAAGGAATTCATTATTTGACAACATAAAGTAAATTCATTTTTCATTTCATGACTGGGCATCCCTAATACCTTTGCCTTACTCTCGTGCAATGACAAGTGAATAAACACTCATTGTGAGAATAACACATCTAGCATGGAAAATATTAGCCACCCCTCACCACTCCGCGAGTGGTACGAACACACAAAAGAGAAGTTTATTTTGAAAATTAGAGATGGCACATAAAAATTTGCTTAGAATGGTAAAAGAATACCGCATATAGGTAGATATAGTGGACTCATGGTGCAAAACTGGTTTAAGGGATTTTGGATGCACAAGTAGATATTGTCGGCGTTCTGGGAATGGGGGTCCCCAGACTTGCCTGCCTGCAGCCCACGGCATAGCTCCACAAGCGGGTCCGTACGGCCCACCTTCACCAGCGAGCACGCAAGACCCTCCGAGGGGCCAAGCCTCGCGAGGCGGACGACACAAGACCTCCCCGGGTGCGGCCTCACCAGGCTGGCTCGCGAGGAGCGGAGAGATCAAGGCAAGGCAAACCTCGCGAGGTTCCAATGACGCAAACAATGACGACCGCAACCAGGCTGGCGCCCGCGCGCGTAGTGTCCTTGTTCCCTCTTTGGTGCTAAAGGGGCAAGCGCAGGCGCGGAGTGCCGAGGCATCAGGCAAAGGTTTCTATATCGGTGCAACGAGACCAAGACCAGCAGGACGGCAGGACGGAGGTCACTATGGAGCCCAAGACGGCGTCTCCACCAGATCCTTTGGCAGGCGAAGACCGCTTTTGTCAGGATAAGCTGTACTAGTTGTTCCCCTTCAAAATTGGCTGTTGTGGGATCCCTTCCCGGTCAATATTTGGGAAGAGGACCAGGGCCTTTATAAATAGGACTACCACCACAGAAGAGGGGGACGAAAAAAACCCTTCTCCAGCTCACCAGCACAAGAACACCTCGCCTCAGGAGGCTGTTCTTCCCCTTGTATTGTTCATCCCCAGCCCAAGAGGCAATCCACAACACACACTAGAGTAGGGTATAACACCACATCGGTGGCCTGAACCAGAGTAAATCTTCTGTCTCTGTGTTCTTTGGGTTCGGCTAGTTAGTCCACTAGATCGTGGAGTGCGAGAGCTTGGGAGAGGAGAGATCTTCGCGTGCACCCTAGTGTTCCAACCTTGAGGGTTTTGCCGAAACCCGTGATCCGACATTTGGCGCGCTAGGTAGGGGTGCGCTGAAGCTTTCCTCTCGTCAACCCGTGTTTCGCCGCTCCACCACAACCATGTCGGACGCTCGTCGCGCCCGCGCTGAGCGTCGGGCTGCCTTCGCCACCCGCGTCGCTCAGACGGCTCCTGTCGGCAGGCCTCACCGTCATTCTCCGTCACCCACAGCCAATGCTGCCACCGGCCCGGCCGGAAACGAGCAGAAGGCGTCCTTGCTGCACCCCTCGGTGCGGCGGGACGGCCGCACCGCCACTCCGTCGCTGACCCCCGCCTGTTTGTCGTCTCACGCTCGCCGTGCTCCCACGGACGCGCAGGCCGCGCTGCTCATGGCGCGCGAGCTCCTGCATTACCACCCGGTCGATGACCTCTATGAGGACTGGCTCGACCGCATTGCCGAGCTCGTCAGCGCTGCAGGGGACTCCCCAGCGCCATCCCTCTCGCTGCCTCGTCCCCCGCCAGCTACGGGCGACGTAGCTCATGGAGCGACTCCACCACCTTCGCACCAAAACGGCGTCCTGACGCCAAGACACGCGGCCCCGCGACGGGACCCACCACACCAGGCGCCCGCACGTGAAGAAAGAAGCTGCCAAGAAGTTCCTCGACCGCAAGAGAATGCACCACCACTCCCGGCAATTGCCATGTCAGGATCGCTTTCCATGGCATGGCCATGCGCCACTTGCCGTGGCGGCGTGAGGCCACCACAATCTAGCTCCACTCCCAGGGTGGGCTCAAGTGGCGACGGCAGGCTGCCGCCCCTTCACTCCGGAGCTGCATAGTGTCATCTGGTCGGGCAAGTTCAAGCCAAACCTGCCTCCTCGCTACGAAGGCACCCCTGACCCTGCAGAGTTCTTGCAGCTCTACAAGCTGAGCATCGAGGCGGCCAACGGTGACAAAAAAGTCATGGCGAACTGGTTCCCCATGGCTCTCAAGGACGGCGCACACTCTTGGCTCTTGAACCTGCCCACGGGATCCATCTCCTCCTGGGGTGAGATGCGTGACCGCTTCGTCGCCAACTTCCAGGGCACTCTCGACCGCCTGACGGCCGGGGGTGGCATGCGCCGCATCAAGCAGCAGCCTGGAGAGACTCTGCAGAAGTACATTGAGCGCTTCAACTGCGCCCGCCTCAGGATCCCCAAGGTGACGGATGAGGCCATCATCTCCGCGTTTCCAACGGCGTCCGCGACATAAAGATGAAGGAGGAGCTCGCTATCCATGAAGACCTGTGCATGGCTCTGGAGTTGTTCAACCTGGCGATCAAGTGCACGAGAGTCGAGGAACAACGTCTCTCCCTCGTCGAGCTCTCGACGGCAGATCTAGAAGACAAGAAAGCCAAGGCCAAGGACGTGAAGCAGAAGGGAGTAGTCGTACTTGCAGCAGAGCCAGATACGAAGCGCGGCCAGGACCTTCCTGAATCGTCCAAGAGCAGCCGACCATTCTGCGCCTTCCACAACGTGCACCGCCACAACACAAATGACTGTCAAGAGCTCACGGCCATTCTAGATGGACGCTTTGATCGACGCCCCGAGAGCAACGACCAGGGCTATGGCTGACGAGGAGGACGAGGTGGAGGACGCTGGGACGACCGCGACCCTCTCCAGGAGTGGCGCGACCGACCTCATGAGGACCGCTGGCTGGACCAACCTCGTGAGGGCCACTTGGGGGATCAGCCTCGCGAGGATCACCCTCAGGGCAATGCTGGCCTTCCTCCGCTGGCACCACCACCAAGGAGGAACGACGATGACCATCAGGACGAGGGGGCTGGGGGCTTCCAGGAACCTCGAGCTATCGCCTGCATCTTGGGCGGAGCTCAAGCCCCAGCTTCCCAGCGCATCTTCAAGCAGTTTGCCCGCGAGGTGAACGCAGTCCTCCCCAGGCTCGAGGCAACGTGCCCGCTCAGGTTGTCCAAGTGCGCCATCACCTTCGGGCCGCAGATTAGCTCAAGTGCGCGGCAACACCGGGCGCTCTCCGATGCTTTGTTCACCACATCAAGAACGCATAAGTCACCAAGACCCTCATCAACGGCGGCGCGGGGCTCAACATCATGTCCGTCGAGACGTTCGACAGCCTTCAAGTGCCATACGATCAGCTTCAGCCTACCAAGCCCTTCTCAGGAGTGACCGACGGCTCCACCACGCCGTTGGGGCAGATCCGCCTTCCCGTCACCTTCGGAGAACGCTACAACTACCGCACCGAGCTCATCGACTTCGACGTCGCTCACATCCGTCTGCAATACAATGCCATCATCGGGTACCCAGCACTAGCCAAGTTCATGGCGGTCACTCATCACGGCTACAACATCCTCAAGATGCCTAGAAGCGGCGGGATCATCATGGTCCCCTACGAAGAAACAGATGCAGTGTGCTCCCTCGAGCGCACCTTCCAAGCCGTAGCAATTGAAGACCCCGACAACGAAGGAATCATGTACCCTCCCGAGGCCACCCCCATGAAGAAGAAGCAGCTACTCCACGCAGGTCCTCAAGAGGGCGACACCACCAGCAGCACCACTTCAAGACCAGTGCCCTTAGGTGGGTGCCTCCCTCCCGTGCATAGGAAAGCGCGCCCGGCGCCATCCTCGGGCAGGGCTCGGGGGCTCTCTTCTGGAGGGCCTCTGACCTCGCCAACGTCACGAGGGAGGCACTTGGGCACCACGTGGAGGCGTGCTTCGCAGCATGTTTCCCTCAGGAAGGCGCCGAGCAAGGAGCGCTCGGTGCTCAGGAGTTCCTCGACAAGACCATTCAGGAGCTGGAAAATGCAAGGGCAATGCGCGGCGATCGCCGCCCACCTCGTGCGGCCCCGCATCCAGGCGAGGATGGTGGGCTGCGTGTTTGCGTCGACATCCCAGCGCTGAATCGGGCCGCATCCCAGGAGCGCTTATGGCCTTCACGCGTGGGACGCTGTGAGGGCCCACCTCACAGCTACGTTCGCATTCCTTTTGGCCTGCCGAGCGTGGCGTCCGCCTTCGAGCGCAACCTGCGGAGCATCCTGGTGGCTCAGGAGGCTAGGCATCACATGGTCCTGGCGGAGATGGACACAGTCCTCAAGGAACCGCCTGGGCCCCCAGAGCCTCCCGAGGCTGAGGGCCCGGGTGGCTCATGAGGAATAGCCTCGTCACTACGCACCTTCAGCTGCACCAACATCTTGTCAGGAACTAAACCAGGTGACATTTTCCAAGTTCATTTAGATGGGAGCACCCCTCGGGCTGCATCATTCCCAGGCTTCGTGGGTCCGTCCCTGTGGCATGTATCCTTCTATGTCTTTAGCTCACTTTGCTGGGGGCGCCCCTCAGGCTACATCATCCCCAAGCCGCTCGGGTCCTACCCAGTGGCATGTGTCGCTTTTGCATTTACTCAAGCTTTTCTGCCTTCTCATGCATGGTTTATCTATGATTATCACCTGCTTGATTGTCACCCATCTCGGGAGCTGCTCATGTTGGCACGACGCTTGTGCTCGGGTCCGTCCCTGCAACGTCGAAAAATCTGAGCGGGGACTTGAGGCACGCCTCGCGCATGTCACCTCACCAGGCCCTCAGTGCCTTCACCTTCTTGCGAAGCGACCGACGGCGAAACAGCGATCACAAGAGCAACTTGTGCCCCTCTTTGCGTTAACCTGCAGGAGCCTCCGGAAGATGACAACAGGTGGTACCACGGGCTCCCTCTTCTCCCATGCAATTCGCTCGCACATTAAAAGGGGGCTCCTGAGCATCACGACGCAGGAGCTCTTACTGGCTCTCCAGCCCTCACCCCCTGGCCTTGACCACGACATCGCGACCTGGCATACCAGTGGCGGCTGAGCTCGCTCGAGGGTCGGGACCTGAGGACGTAGAGCACTTAGAAGAGCGTGGAGAAGAGGGGGAGGCTCGCACGGGCCTAACCTAGCTGCACAATGCCCAACGGCCCGCGAGTCTGGCACACCACAAGGGATCGTCTCTCGACCGCAAAGATAAGTTTCGCTCCGGCATTGATCGAGCAGCTAATTATAGAATCTCCACCTGTCGCAGCCCCATTGCGGCGATGTCGCCTCCCTTTCCTACCTTTCCGTAGCTGCTTGAGTGCTAAAGGGGACCTCTTGAGCATCGCGCCTCAGGAGCTCTTACTGGACCTCGGGCCGCTCACCTCCTGTCCTTGACCATGGCATCGCGACCTGGCATACCAGCGATGGCTGCAGCATGCCTGGGGACCGGGAACTTTTAGCGTAGAGCACCAAGCTATCGCGAGATGGAAAGGGGAGACCGAGCCGGGACGGGAGACGCACTCGCACGATTTCACAATAAGGATAATATCAACAAAAGCGTTACAGGCCCTTTACACGCCCCAGCGGGGTTCATCTTGATTTGTCACAGGGAACGAAAGAAAGGAGTTTCTAGGAGCCCCTCTACGCGCGCCAGCACCGCCGACGCCATCATCAACAGTGGGACCTGTGAGGCCGGCGCCAACCCCATCCAGATCAGCGACGGCGACGGCCGGGTGCTGCGGCCTTGCTCCGGGTGCAGCGAGAGCTCGGGGGCACGTAGCTGTCGTCGCTCGTCTCCAGAGTCTCGTAGGGCTCAGGAGAATCACTGGACTCCCAAGTGTCGCCGCTGCTGCCAAAGGGACTGCTGGCGGGGCAGTCCTGGTGGCCCTGTCTGGGGCAGCACTCCAAGCGGCGGCCTTCCGCGTCAAAGACCTTGAAGAACATCATGGAGGCGCCGTCGTACCTGAAGTGGATGGCGAGGGCGCCTTCTGTGCGGCAAACCCTGGCGACCTCGCCCCAGCCACGGGTCATGAAGATCTTGCCCGGGGAGACAGCTTCCACCTCCGCTCCGGTCACCGGCGCATTGCAGTCGGCGTGCTGCAGACATAGTTCAAGGGGCCCCCTCGGCGGCATCTCGGTGGAGAAGAACTGGGGGAGGCGGATCCAAGTGCGCGGAGGCATCGCTGCCCACAGCACGAGCTCGCGCGAGGAGTCCATGGCATGGACCCCTGGGGCGACGGAGCACGCCACTGCAGCGCGGCAACCACGGCCGCGGCGTGGGCGGCGCCAATCGCCGCCTCTTCCTCCTGAGCCCTTAGCCTGGGCACATAAAGGCATCGGATACCCGGGAGGTGGCCGCTCGTACGAAGGCCTTGTCACCTCCTGCATTGCGACTACATCACGGTGATGGACCGACCTCTTCTTCGGCGGAAGCGGCCCGGGCTCGTCGCGGGGAGTTTTCCCCTTCTTCGCAGTGGAAAACCTCTTCAGCGACGCCATTGGTGTCGCTACTAGCAATCGAGCAAAGGGGAGAAGCGAGCGGAATGGGAAGAGAAGGGTGACGGGGGCTCAGCCCCCCTCCCCATTTATAGCAGGAGAAGGCCAATCAGCACCGCCCGTGATCACAGGCAATGATGATTTTTTCTTTGCATGCAGCAGGGACACATCAAATCGGGCAGTTGCCGAGGTGGCATGGGGAAGCGGAGACGCCCACGTCCAATCAACCGCCACGCGTCAACCAAGGTCGCAGGCTATCGGGGCGCAAGGCGCTCCGCACTTGCCCTTTGGCTTTGCCTCGAAGCCAAGTCCGAGCGCGCCTTCGGCCCGGGGGCTATTGTCAGCTACTTGCCTACCTGCGGCCCATGGCGTAGCTCCACATGTGGGCCCGTACGACCCACCTTCACCAGTGAGCACTCAAGACCCTAGCGAGGGGCCAAGCCTCGTGAGGCGGACGATAGAAGACCTCCTCAGGAGTGGCCCCACCAGGCTGGCTCGCGAGAAGCGGAGAGATCAAGGCAAGGCAAACCTCGTGAGGTTCCAATGACGCAAGCA
The DNA here is from genome assembly GCA_021605145.1 of Aegilops bicornis. Taxonomy (NCBI): domain Eukaryota; kingdom Viridiplantae; phylum Streptophyta; class Magnoliopsida; order Poales; family Poaceae; genus Aegilops; species Aegilops bicornis. The sequence goes on along the minus strand of CM038675.1, from coordinate 627,268,337 downwards.
ATGACGACCGCAACCAGGCGGGCGCTCGAGCATGCAGTGTCCTTGTTCCCTCTTTGGTGCTAACGGGGAAAGCGGAGGCGCGGAGTCTCGAGGCATCAGGCAAAGGTTTCCATATCGGTGCAACGAGACCAAGACCAGCAGGACGGCAGGACGAAGGTCACTGTGGACCCCAAGACGGCGTCTCCACCAGAGCCTTTGGCAGGCGAAGACCGCTTTTGTCAGGATAAGCTGTACTAGTTGTTCCCCTTCAAAATTGGCCATTGTGGGATCCCTTCCCGCTCAATAATTGGGAAGAGGACCAGGGCCTTTATAAATAGGACTAGCCACCACAGAAGAGGGGGATGAAAAAAACCCTTTTCCAGCTCACCAGCACAAGAACACCTCGCCTCAGGAGGCTGTTCTTCCCCTTGTATTGTTCATTCCCGGCACAAGAGGCAATCCACGACATACACTGGAGTAGGGTATTATACCACATCGATGGCCGAAACCAGTATAAATATTGTGTCTCTGTGTTCTTTGGGTTCGGCGAGTCAGTCCGCTAGATCATGGAGTGCGAGAGCTTGAGAGAGGAGAGATCTTCGCGCGCACCCCAGTGTTTGAACCTTGAAGGTTTTGCCGGAACCCGTGATCCGACAGAGATCATACTTAGTGCAAAATGAAGGATAGCAAAAGATTGAGAAGCGACCAACCAAGAAACGAATAATCATAAGCGAGCAATAAGCATAATTAACACCGAATAATGCACCACAAGTAGGATATAATTTCATTGCATAATTATTGACTTTCGTGCTTGCATAGGAAATCACAAACCTTAACACCAATATTCTTACTAAAGCATAATTGCTCATCAACATGACTCACATATCACATCATCATATCTCAAACCTATTACTAAGAATCAAGTTTATTTTGTCCAATGATCATCATGAATGTTTTTATTATATCCTTCTTGGATATCTATCACTTTGTAACTAATTTTCATATGTTGCTTTCGATAAGCTCAAACAAATATAAGTGAAGATCATGAGCATAATATTTCATTCTCTCAAATTAATTTAAGTGAAGCAAGAGAGAATTTCTTGAAAATTTTACTAACTCTCAAATAAATCTAAGTGAAGCAAGAGAGCATTTCTTCAAAAATACTAAAGCACACCGTGCTCAAAAAGATATAAGTGAAGCACTAGAGCAATCCCATAGCTCATAAAAATTTTAGTGAAGCATAGAGTGCAATTCTAACAAGTCATGACATGATTTTGGCTCTCTCAAATAGGTGTGTCCAGCAAGGAATCCAGACTTAAAACACAAAATAAAACAAGAAAGACTCTTATCATACAAGATGCTCACAGCAAAACACATAGTATGTGACGAATAAAATATAGCTTCGAGTAAAATACCGATGGACGTTAGAAGAAAGAGGGGATGCCACTCGGGGCATCCCCAAGCTTAGTTGCTTGCTCTCTTTTGGATAATAGCTTGGGATGTTGGGGCATCCCCAAGATTAGGCTCTTCTTACTCCTAGTTGGTGCTTTTATAAGCGAAGATGGAGACTCAAATTCAAAATAAAAAATTGCATAAACTAAAAGAAAGGCCCTTAGCAGAGGGAAGTGGGGATTTGTAAAGGTGCCAGAGCTCAAAGCGGAAAACTTAGAGATAAAAACATTTTGGGAGGTGTGTCTTTCCCACCAACGAAAACGACCTAGATTTCCCAACACTTTCCATGCTAGATATATCACAGGCGGTTCCCAAACAAAAAATAAAGTTATATTCCTTTCTCCACCATACTTTCACTTTCCATGGCTAACCGTATCCACGGGTGCCTTCCATACGAACACTTTCCAACGAATTTATTATTTAACAACATAAAGTAAATTCATTTTTCATTTCAGGACTGGGCATCCCTAATACCTTTGCCTTACTCTCGTGCAACAACAAGTGAATAAAAACTCATCTTGAGAATAACACGTCAAGCTTGGAAAATATTAGCCACCCCTCAGCACTCCGTGAGTGGTACGAACAACAAAAGAGAAGTTTATTTTGAAAATTAGAGATGGCACATAAAAATTTGCTTAGAACGGCAAAAGAATATCGCATATAGGTAGATATAGTGGACTCATGTGGCAAAATTGGTTTAAGGGATTTTGGATGCACAAGTAGAGATCATACTTAGTGCAAAATGAAGGCTAGGAAAAGATTGAGAAGCGACCAACCAAGAAACAAATAATCTCATAAGCGAGCATTAAGCATAATTAACACCGAATAATGCACCACAAGTAGGATATAATTTCATTGCATAATTATTGACTTCCGTGCTTGCATAGGGAATCACAAACCTTAACACCAATATTCGTACTAAAGCATAATTGCTTATCAACATGACTCACATATCACATCATCATATCTCAAAACTATTACTCAGAATCAAGTTTATTTTGTCCAATGATCTTCATGGAAGTTTTTATTATATCCTTCTTGGATATCTATCACTTTGGAACTAATTTTCATATGTTCTTTTGATAAGCTCAAACAAGTATATGTGAAGATCATGAGCATAGTATTTGTTTCTCTCAAATTAATTTAAGTGAAGTAAGAGAGAATTTCTTGAAAATTTCACTAACTCTCAAATAAATCTAAGTGAAGCAAGAGAGCATTTCTTGAAAAATACTAAAGCACACCATGCTCAAAAAGATATAAGTGAAGCACTAGAGCAAGTCCATATCTCATAAAAATTTAAGTGAAGCATAGAGAGCAATTCTAACAAGTCATGAGATGATTTTGGCTCCCTCAAATAGTTGTGTACAGCAAGGAATCAAGACTTAAAACACAAAATAAAACAAGCAAAGACTCTTATCATACAAGACGCTCCAAGCAAAACACATAGTATGTGACGAATAAAAATATAGCTTCGAGTAAAATTCCTATGGTCGTTAGAAGAAAGAGGGGATGCTTCTCGGGGCATCCCCAAGCTTTGTTGCTTGCTCTCTTTTTGATTATATCTTGGGATTCCGGGGCATCCCCAAGATTAGGCTCTTCTTATTCCTTATTTCTTCATCCATCATAAGATAACCCAAAACTTGAAAACTTCAATCACACAAAACTCAACAAAACCTTCGTAGATCCGTTAGTATAAGAAAGCAAATCATTACTATAAGTACTGTAGCAAACTAATTCATATTTTGTTCTTGCATTATATCTAATGTATCCCAAATTTTCTATGGCAAAATCTCATCAAAGAAAAGCATAGAGCCATTAAAACAAGCACACAACACAAAGAAAACAGAATCTGTAAAAAATAGAATAGTCTATAGCAACCTGGATATTTCGAATACTTCTGGAACTCCAAAAATTCTAAAAAATTAGGACAGCCTGAGCAATTTGTATATTAATCTTCTGCAAAAAGAATTGGTATTTTTATCATGTTGTGGTTAAAAATAAGAATTTTTTTCGTGAGCGCAAAAGTTTCTGTTTTTCAGCAAGATCAAACAACTATCACCCAAGAAGATCCTAAATGCTTTACTTGGCACAAACACTAATTAAAACACAAAAAACACAATCATAACGGTAGCATAATAGTGCAAATACTCAAGAACAGAAAGCAAAAAGCAAAAATAAATTTTATTCATTGGGTTGTGTGGCACCCCAGCTCAGAGAAACCAGAACTGTCACAGCCCTAGCTTAGCCTTTGCTTGTCCTCGCATGATCATCGTGTCATCATGTCTAAATTTCATTTAAATATGAAATGGGGATTCTCAAACCCTAGCACCAAATGAATTCGACTAGGGTTAAAATAAAATCTTTTTAATTGAACTCAAAATGCCCTTTAAAAATGTTCAACATTTCTGGATTGAGGTGGAATCATCTACCAAAAATGGTTTAAATTTTTGCAAGACATATTTGAGCTTTGAATTAATTCAAGCATATTTGAATTGGAGCTATTTAAATTCTATATATATTTTAGGTGCTCCAAAAATGTTGGAAATTGTTATGGGTCACTGGAATAGTTCAGACAACACCCCTAATTATTTCCAAGATTTCAAAACAAAACAGAATAAATAGAAAACAGAAACAATTTAAATTAGAAAACAGAGAGAGAGAGAGAGAGAGAGAGAGTTACCTGGGCCGGCCTACCTGTTCAGGCACTTTGGCGGCCCAACCCACCGATGGAAGAGCCGTCTTCTTTCTCCTGCCAGTAGGTAGAGGGTAGTGTGGCGCGCGCGTGTGCGTTCCCGGCCACCTCCTGCTTGCCTCCCTCGACCTGATCCGCGCCCGACGCCTCCCCTCACTTCCCCCTCGCTCTCTGGCTCCCCCCCCCCCCCGCTTTGCTCTCTCCTCGCTCGTGTCCGAGCGCAGCTGCCGACCGCCGTCCCGTGAACATGTAGCACCGTGTCCACCGCCGCCCCATGCCCCGTGGCTGCGTCCACTAGCTCCGCCTTGACGCCGTGAATCTCCAAGCCGAAGAACGCGCCCCGGATGCCCTGCAGCATCGCCGCCATCGCCATCTTCCTCACCGCCTCGGCCACCGAACGCCATCGCCGAATTCGCCGCTGACAGGACGTCCCCGAGCCCACTTACCCTCCCTATGAACTCGCGGTGAGCCCCCGAGTCGTTTTCCCCTTCTTCCCTGGTCGCTTTTGACCTCTAGGCCATAGCCCCGCCTTGGCCGAACTCCGGCCGCCGCCAAACTTGCCGCCGCCTCTGCCATAGATCGCCCCGTGACTAGCAGGTGCCACCCCTGGATGCGGGCGAGCGAGGGCAACCCACTGGTGCCCTTGGCTTGACCCACTGCCGCCCGTAGCGCCGCTCCGGCGACCTTCCGCCGCGACTTGAGGTCGCCGGCACCTAACTCCAGTGACGCTAATGTGGCGCCATTAGTTTAGGTGTTAATCATGTTTAGTTAGTGTCACGTGTCGATGACATGTGGGCCCTACCGCCTATTTTAACCACGGGGTAAACCCCTGTTAAGTTTTAACCTAAACACAGTGGACCCCACACGTCAGTTGACCCGCTGACGTCACCGTTGACCTGGGCCCACCTGTCGAAGAAGACAAGCGGCATCGGGTCATCGACTACCGGGCCCTACCGGGTCAGGTTTGACCTGGACCGAGCAGTTGACTTGCTGACATGGTGCTGATGTCACTCCGACATCATAAATCTTTTTCTGGAATTAAAATAAATCAGAAATGATTTATAAATTTCAGAAAATACCCCAAACTTCGAAAATTCATAGAAAATCAACTGTAACTCAGAATGAAATAAATTATATATGAAAAATGATCAGAAAAATCCAATCTATCCATCTGTACCATTTTCATGCATGTTTGAAAAAATACAATTTGAATTAATGATATTTGAAATCGTTGTTAGCTGCATTAGCTCAACTCACAGCATCTTGCCGTGTCACATTCATGCATCATATTGTGGCATTGCATTGATTGTGTTCCCTCTTCTTTGCCGGTGGTCGTACCCACTCAGTAGACGTATGTTCCGACGATGAGTTCGATGACACCGATGAAGAGCTATATCATCTTCAGAAGTGCCAGGCAAGCAAAATCCCCTTGTTCATTCTGATACAATCCCACTCTCTCGCTCCTGCTCTCTTTTACTGCATTAGGACAACAACGCTCCAACTGTTACATGATGCGGTAGTTGAACCCCTTTCCTCTACATGACCCATCATTGCCACAGTAAATAGATGAAATCCACTAGCATGAGTAGGAGTTGTTTGAGCCCTGATGTGCCTACTCATTCATGCTTGTTTGTCATGCCTGCTATTGCTTAGTGTTGTGTCAGGTCTGATTTATCGGGGATGAATTGGGAAGTTGTGAACATGTCCTACTGTTGAGAGCTAAGTTTGTGAACACGATTTGGTAAAGGTAGCAGTGAGAGGCCATGTAAGAGTACATGGTGGGTTGTCTCATTGAAACCGTCCTCAGGAACTGAGTTATGTGTTTGTGATCCATGAACAGTTACTACTACACATTGGGTTCCGGTAACTCGACCCCTCTCGACTTATTAATCAACTTGATCTCTCTCCAGGAGTTGCAACTAGTTTCTGGTGTTTGTAGGTAGTGTTAGTAGTCTACCAAGTGGCACCCGGTACAGGTGGGCTTGGGATAGACTAGGAACAGTGGCACGGTGTACCAAGTGGCACCCGGGTGGTGGGCTTGGGAACCCTGCTCGCATCGTTTGGGGCCGTCAGCGACACCCCGGCCGGATCTCCTTGCGGATGGAACCTGAATAGGCGATAAACCTGGACTAGAGACTGGTGTGGTTAGTCAGGTCGTGGCCGACTCCCTCGCCAGCTTCCGCTTAAAGGTTACCGAGATGCAGGACGTGTACATAGTGGTAAGTGGCGAGAGAATGTGTGAAGAAGTACACCCCTACAGGGTTAACATCATCTATTCGAATAGCCGTGTCCGCGGAAAAGGACTTCTGGGTTGCCTGTACAGTTCATAGACAAGTGAAAGTGGATACTCTAAAATGCGCAAGATAAGTGTGAGTGCTATGGATGGCGTTCTCGTAGGGAGACGGGAGCGGATCCATAGTGGTGTATTGGTATGGTGAATATGTGGTCGTGTGCGCCACCTCAAAAGAGTTACTTGCAGTCGTAGTTCATGTTAGCCACTGAGTCAAAGCTGGCTTGCTACAGTTAAACTCCACCACCCCCTTTATTGATACCGATGCATATGTAGATAGTTCTGATGTAAGTCTTGCTGGGTACATTTGTACTCACGTTTGCCTATTTTATGTTTTGCAGAGAGACTTCAGTCTCGCTAGTAGTTCCGCGTGGACTTCGACGTTTAGCTTGTTACCTCAGCTATGATCTTATACCCTTGGTAGGGTCTTGTAGATAGTCAGACTTCTCAGCCTTCGTCATTTGTATTTGTCTGTACTCAGACAAGTTAAGCTTCCGCACGTGCTTGTTGCTTGTATGCTCTGTATGTGGGGTCATGAGACCCATGTTTGTAATACTTGGCTCCTCGGAACCTAATGAATAAATACTTGAGTCGTAGAGTTATGTTGTGATGCCATGTTGTATTTACACATATCGAGCATATTGTGTGTATGATTGAAATGCTTGGTATGTGTGGGATCCGACAACCTAGTTGTTTATCCTTGGTAGCCTCTCTTATGGGGAAATGTAGTCTTGTGCTTCCATGAGCCATAGTAGTCCATTACAGCCCGCAGACACCGAGTCCTGCTAGCCCAAAGACTACTGCTCCTAACACTTGACTGGCCGGCATGTGATTCACTTCTGTTCGTGGTTCCGTCCCTTCGGAAAATGTCATGCGGTGACATCCGAGTCCTACCTAGCCTGCTACATGCCCTGGTTCCCTGAGTCCTGTTAGGCCGATTACTACAGCCCGGATTCGCAGCTGGCGGCCGACATGCTCAATGTTGATTCATGTATGCATGTCCCCGTAAGTTAGTGCCACTTTGGGTTCACGACTAGTCATGTCGGCCCGGGTTCTCTGTCATATGGATGCTAGCGACACTATCACATACGTGAGCCAAAAGGTGCAAACGGTCCCGGGCCATGGTAAGGCGACACCCGTGGGAATACCGTGCGTAAGGCCGCAAAGTGATAGGAGATGTTACAGGCTAGATCGATATGACACCCCAAAAATTTAACCATGTTTTGTTTATTAAAATTTTGCCAGGAAACTTAAACTTTTATTTTCTGGATTTCCTTTTGATTTCAGAACCATTCTTTTCTTTATTATTATGGAGTTTTTACCCCAAGTGAAAACTTTTCAATCATTATTGGACTTATTTACCCTCTCAAATAAAACAATTCTTTTATCAGTGGGATTATTTATATAATTATTTCTCTCTGAGCCCTATTCCTTAAAGTGAGTTTGCTTTAGTTTTAGGATCCCATTTGTACTGCAACCCTTTTATAAATTCATTTAAAAATCCCACCAAAATTTGGGGATGTCATGTGATGTTTTTAAATCACTTTTATGCAAAAATATATTTCATTCTTTGGATATTTTGAGCTCTACATCAAATTTTCAAATCTGGTCCAGTGGGCAATTTTGCACTACAGCCTATTTAAATATTCCTTTAAAACTTCCACCAAAATTATGGGATGTTAATAGGAGTATGTTATTCAACTTTATGCAAAAAAACCAGTTATGTCCTTTGAAAAATTTGAGTAAATCATCCTCATTTGCATTCTGGTTCAACTTGGTGATTTGTACTACAACCATATATTTGCTTGCTCTTTCTCCCTTGATTCTTTCTCCTAATTGTAGACCACCCTACAAAACCCTTAAGTCCAGAAGAGTGGACCCATTGGAGGATTTTAAGTGCTTGCAATCATGCCTTTTTCTTTCTGTCCAAAAATGTAGATTTGCAAAACTTGCACTAACAAGTTTATGTTTTTGACAAACTAACTTTACCACCCTCTTATTCATCCAAAGAGACTATTATCTGGGGACTTTAGCCACCCCAAGAGTTGCCTAGAGGCTCCTGACATTCTGTCGAACACCTTGAGTTCATGAACAGAATTGACATGCTCATGAGTTTGCATTACAGACTTGCCACAGCAGCCAAACGAGCATGTCCACTAGCATCTCAGCTACCACTAGCCTAGATCTGTTGGTCACCAGCCCCTCCTATGCCCTCTGGTACACGTTGGCATTTCGGCAAACACATAGCGTGCATGCGATGGGCGCGCCTAGAGCGTGCGTTTTGCACGTGCGTGCGCCCGAGCCGCCGCATCACGCCCTGGCCTTTGCCCGCCCGCAGAGCCACGCCCTACCCTCGACCACTCGCCAGAACCCTCCAAACTGCCCTGGCGCCCTACAGCGCCGCCGTCAGGGCCCTCTTGGCGGCACGCCGGCGGCCACAGTACGCCTCTGCCATGGATGGCGCTTCCCGAGCCACTAGCGCTCGCCAGCTCGCCCCTGAGCAGTTCTCGCTTATCACCTCGCCCTGCCAGACACCGCCAACCATCGCCACGCGCCACCTAGCTACAGAACGGTGGTCGCTGATGATCTTATCCTCGGCCGCTGCGGAACCGCCATTTCTCGCCTATTTAAGGGGCCCCCGAGCTCGTACAGGCCCTCAAGCAACCTCATACCACCCCTCTAGAGCCCCCCGTAGCCAGAAATCGGCGAATGACGGCCGTCTTCCTCGTCACCGACAGGTTCGGCCGCCGCAACACTCCGGTGAAATCCGGCCAAGGCGGAGGCCCCCAAACCCCTCCCATGCTTCCATCCTTCTTCCCTCAACCGTGCAGAGCCGCCCACCCTCTCAGCATCGAAAGGGAAGCACCATAGCCCAAACCCCCAAACCTCCCGAAACTTTCGTCCGCCGCAAAGCTCGCCGCCGGCGACTCCCTTCATCCCCGCCACCCTCTCGACCACCGGGAGGACCGTCCCGGAGTGGCGGATCCATCCCCGCCCTCAGAGCCCCGCGAGGAGCCGCCGTTCGCCGGAGTCGATCGCCGGAGCCCCCGCCTCGGCTCGGACAAAGGAAGAAGAAGGCGGGGGACTAGTCAAACCTGACCAGTGGGCCCGCTGGATCCACTGTCAGTGACCCAGCCCCGCCACCACATGTTTTAAGTGGAGGCGCATTCCCAAAGTACGTCTTCGACGTGTACTCTTTTCGAAACGTTTTCCTTTTTTCAGTTTTATTTTAAAAACAGAAAGTTGACTAAACTTTGACTGGCTATAACTATTTAAATATAAATCCAAATGACTTGATTCCTTTTCTGTTGTTTCCCAAATATTGTTTAGTTTATTTTTATATTTATTTGAAAATTTCCAAGAAACTTTTTTGTACTGTTTTTAAAGTATGTGTTATTTGAATATTTTTTTTGAAAATAGGAATTTGGAGGGGAGATTATAACTTTCAAAAGTTTTGAAGTGCACCTCACCCCTCCACAACTTGAAGGCAAGCATTCTGAACCCTAGCATAATACTTCCGTGTGTTGGTTGACACGATTATAACACCACCTTAATACGGAAAACTCGTTATTTTATGTGGACGCGATCATTTGCATGAATGCATATTGGAGATTTTCTTGCTGTTGGAAATGGATATACTTGTGATGGTAATCATCCTCGTATGCCTTGCATGCATGCAAGAAAGAAACCCGGGAAAACCTCTGCCTTGGGTAAGCGTGAGCTTGTCTCCGGTCTCCGTCGGGACGGTTATGTCCGGTACGGCATAGTGAGGTATAATGAGTGGTGATTTTGTTGGTTGAAATATATGTTGGTTACACATATCATGCAGGGAACTTTTAAACCTCCTGAGTCGACCATAGATCGAATCTTGTTCCAGTAACCCCCATATTTGTTTCGTACTACCACTTGTCCCTGCAGCAAGTATGGTACAGTTCAGTAAGTTGTCAACCCCTTTCTAGCACACACCGTACAGAGAGGCCATGGTGGAAGATACCGACTGCAGCCGGTAGGCATGCCACCTGGTCCGGGGGCGTGGGTGTTTCCGGTTGGGACCGAGAGGGGGGCACCCATTAGAGCGCGCGATATAAATTTGATCCCATGCTACGCGAGGTTGTAGCCTCCCCACTTAGAGTTTTGCTTGACAGGTGTCGTGGGTGATTCCAGACACCGGTAAGTTAAGCTGGTATGTGCAAGTCAGGCGTGTTTTCAGTTAAAAGACCGTAGACGGAATTAGTCCCGATGGACTAAAGGAATCCGTTACTCGTGGGTAAAGAGTACACCCTCTACAGAGGTTAAATCTTTTCGAATAGCCGTGTCCATGGTTAAGGACTACAGTCTGGGATGGGTCAAGTGTCGGTCCTAGTGTCGGTCTTCGGAGGAGAAACTGCCAAACCAGAACATGGATCATGACTTGTGACTTGTGTTGATTATGATGATTGTGATTATTATTATTATTATGGACTAACCCATTATATTACTTGAATTGTTGAGTATCCCTGGGACGGTTCTACCTCCTGGGTATTCACTTTGACTATTTACTTTATAAGCCCTTTATGTGTTGTCGCTCAGACGCCCGACTGTGGCAGGCTTGTTATTTATTTATTTTATAAGCCCTTTATGTGGTGTCGCTCAGACGCCCGACTGTGGCATGCTTGTTATTTATTTATTTTATAAGCCCTTTATGTGGTGTCGCTCGACGCCTTATCGTGGCATGCTTGTTATTTATTTACTTTATAAGCCCTTTATGTGGTGTCTCATAGACGCCCGACTGTGGCATGCTTGTTACTTATTTCACTTATAAGCCCTTTATGTGGTGTCGCTCAGACGCCCGACTGAGGCATGATTTATATTATTGTCCTTTCGAGGCGTCGCTTCAGACACCTGATCGGTGCATTCTATTTTTATTCCCTGATTTCATACTCCTATTTTAGATGAATAACCTGCTTGCATGCATCAGGGATTTTATTTTAGGACTAACAATGTGATCATAGAATATTTCGGAGCATGATTATCGTTTGTTATATTATACCCGTGTTCATAATGTTTGCGAGTACATTCAAAGTACTCACTGGCTTGTCCCTGGCTATTGTCTTGGCCAGATTTCTTGCGTGGAGAGGAGCATTGCGATGACAACCCCGGAACCTAAGCAATGGTGATAGAAGCCTCGCGAAGATAGGAGTTAACCTGGTCAGCTGTTCCTGTGGGAAATGGAGTCCCATAGACGCTGATGATCCACAAACCACTTCCGCCATCAACCACTAGAAACCATTTGTTGTACTCATAGGCCAGAATGGTCTTGTACTACACATTATGTTTTTTTTTGCTTGGAGTTTCTGTATCAAGTTGGTGCCTCATCAGCTAACAGTAATCCTGGGGCTGGTGAGCACAAGGGCCCTTTTCTAGAAATTAATATCCCGAAAACCCGGTCATGACAATCGGTGTGACCTAGAATCGGGGTCCTCACAGCTTTGGTATCAGAGCCTGACTTCCTGTAGGATTACCAAGCCTAACTGGTCGAAGTTGAGTCTAGAAATGCTTTAGTTATGTAAGGGAATTGGTTGTGGAAGGGAACGTAAAGCTCCGTTTACTCCTTTACCTTATGCCCTTCTGATCTGAGTCATCCTCTTCTCTTCTACGGGGTTTAAGAACTAGGATTCTCATCTATCTATCAGGATGACGTGTTACTAATCCATAGACTTATAAGATTGATGGATTCAAGTCTCAGTTCAGTTTCTATTACTTCCTTATGTTCATAGCTGGCCTGGGAACCTTGATATTGGGATGTTGAGTGGTCATGCCACTATTTTGTAGGATGTCTCAAATCCTTTGAGCATTTACAGCCGTTATGCTGTCCGAGTGATCCCAGGTTTCTAAACCATCTGATGCATTTGCAAAATCATTTCCCTCTGGTTTGTTGTTCTTTTGGGCCAGATTAACCACACTAATTGCTGAGTGAGGTACTCCACTACCTCGACATATCTGTTGGAGCTATTATTATGACCCTAAGTGTTTTAGGGAGTCACCTAGTAATCTAGCCATGTTTTGTGTTCCTAGTGTGATGAATCTGGCCGTTATTCCCGAAAGCATCCCGTGATGCTACTTAGTAGTAGGTATTCTACTCCTGGGTTTTGAGCCCAAAATTCACCCTACTTACCTCATGTTGATAGTGTTGCTAGTTCCTTTAGGATATTAGTAACCTTTGAGATAGTCCTCGAGGTTCATGGTAGAACCCTCTTCCAATTACCATGAACCATTCTTGGCAGGAGTTCTTTTGAACCAAAAATATCACAACCAGAGTGCTCTTGATGAGTTCTCAATTCTATATTGTGAATCTGTCAGTTCTACCCTTTCCGCATGGGTTATCCGGAAGAAATGTTGAGCTTCGCTCAACATACTAATCTATGCATCCACAACTCAGAAAATCGTATGTTCCTCTGATTTGTTCTCTTTAGTTGATTTCTGACCTTCTCTATCAATTGATAGTCAAGAGTATGTGTGCATTCGTTCGTCGATGCCCATTACTCTTGGGGTCCGTCAAGCCATTCTATTCTAGAATGACTAGGAGAAACAAGCTCTAGTACCTCATCCATTTCCAGGATTAGGTCAAAGCAGTTGTATTCCGCAGATCAAATGCCAATCCAGCTTTTGATTCTGTTCTACCCTGAAGTATTTCCCTCTTCATGTCAGGAATGTCATGATAATTGCACAAACTCTTATAAATTCTTGATGCAGTGATACTTCTCACCATCATCATTCGCACCTTGGTTCCCTCTTGTTGCAGCCGGAATACCGACAAGTGAACCGTGATGTGTGAAATCAATACTCCTAGCAACTAGTTGCTTGGTAGTAAATGGACAATATTCTCATTCTTAGCGTGTTGGTTATTGAATCATCATTCTAAGATAGATTGTCCTACCTAGTCCTTATTTCTGGTGCACTCTTTGATCAATGAGTTAGGATTATTCAATCCCTTGCTTATTTGATCATATCGTCTTGCTCTGAAAAGCAAGATTGTTCTCGAGCTTGTAACATATCGGTGGTTCGTGATGTTCCGAATATCGTCTCGAAAGTATTACCAGGTTGTCACCTGACCGCTATGTTGACCCATCATTGCCACAGTAAATAGATGAAATCCACTAGCATGAGTAGGAGTTGTTTGAGCCCTGATGTGCCTACTCATTCATGCTTGTTTGTCATGCCTCCTATTGCTTAGAGTTGTGTCAGGTCTGATTTATCGGGGATGAATTGGGAAGTTGTGAACATGTCCTACTGTTGAGAGCTAAGTTTGTGAACACGATTTGGTAAAGGTAGCAGTGAGAGGCCATGTAGGAGTACATGGTGGGTTGTATCATTGAAACCGTCCTCAGGAACTGAGTTATGTGTTTGTGATCCATGAACAGTTACTACCACACATTGGGTTCCGGTAACTCGACCCCTCTCGACTTATTAATCAACTTGATCTCCGGCCCGGTTGCAACTAGTTTCGCTGTTTGTTTGTAGGTAGTGTTAGTAGTCTACCAAGTGGCACCCGATACAGGTGGGCTTGGGACAGACTAGGCACAGTGGCACGGTGTACCAAGTGGCACCCGGATGGTGGGCTTGGGAACCCTGCTCACATCGTTTGGGGCCGTGAGCGACACCCCGGTCGGATCTCCTTGCGGATGGAACCCGAATAGGCGATAAACCTGGACTAGAGACTTGTGTGGTTAGTTAGGTCGTGGCCGACTCCCTCGCTAGGCTTCGGCTTAAAGGTTGCCGAGATACACAACGTGTACATGGTGGTAAGTGGCGAGAGCGTGTGTGAATAATTACACCCCTGCAGGGTTAACATCATCTATTCGAATAGCCGTGTCCGCGGAAAAGGACTTCTGGGTTGCCTATACAGTTCATAGACAAGTGAAAGTGGATACTCTAAAATGCGCAAGATAAGCATGAGTGCTATGGATGGCGTTCTCGTAGGGAGACGGGAGCGGATCCATAGTGGTGTATTGGTATGGTGAATATGTGGACTCGTGTGCGCAACCTCAAAAGAGTTACTTGAAGTCGTAGTTCAGGTTAGCCACTGAGTCAAAGCTGGCTTGCTGTAGTTAAACTCCACCACCCCCTTTATTGATACCGATGCATATGTAGATAGTTCTGATGTAAGTCTTGGTGGGTACATTTGTACTCACGTTTGCCTATTTTATGTTTTGCAGAGAGACTCCAGTCTCGCTAGTAGTTTCGCGTGGACTTCGACGTTTAGCTTGTTACCTCAGCTACGATCTTGTACCCTTGGGAGGGTCTTGTAGATAGTCAGACTTCTCAGCCTTCTTCATTTGTAGTTGTCTGTAGTCAGACAAGTTCAGCTTCCGCATGTGCTTGTTGCTTGTATGCTCTATATGTGGGGTCATGAGACCCATGTTTGTAATACTTGGCTCCCCGGAGCCTAATGAATAAATACTTTAGTCGTAGAGTTACGTTGTGATGCCATGTTGTATTTACACATATCGAGCATATTGTGTGTATGATTGAAATGCTTGGTATGTGTGGGATCCGACAACCTAGTTGTTTATCCTTGGTAGCCTCTCTTATGGGGAAATATAGTCTTGTGCTTCCATGAGCCGTAGTAGTCCGCTACAGCCCGGTTCACCGGAGTCTTGCTAGCCCAGCACTACTGCTTTGGAACACTTGACTGGCCAGCATGTGATTCACTTCGTTCATGTGTCTGTCCCTTCGGGGAAATGTCAAGTGGTGACATCCGGAGTCCTGCCTAGCTTGCTACAGCCCAGGTTCCCTGAGTCCTATTAGCCCAGCGCTACAGCCCGGGTTCGCACGCTGCTGACCGACATGCTCGATGGTGATTCATGTATGCCTGTCCCCGTAAGTTAGTGCCACTTTGGGTTCATGACTAGTCATGTCGGCTAGGGTTCTCTGTCATATGGATGCTAGCGACACTATCATATACGTGGCCCAAAAGGCGCAAATGATCTCGGGCCATGTTAAGGCGACACCCGTGGGAATACCGTGTGTGAGGCCGCAAAGTGATATGAGGTGTTACTGGCTAGATCGGTGTGACCTAGAATCGGGGTCCTGACGGGAACGCCACGTATTCCAGCCCGGAGATCGAGATGAAGTCTTCTTGAATACGACACTGCTTAGCACAGAACAAATCAGCTCTTTATTACAATCTATTTGGGTACAAGGGTTACATTGGCATGGAGACACTATGCCTGCCGCAGTTGCAATATGCAAGCAGTAGAACAACTCGAAGCAGCAGAGCAGCGACGACGGTGATGAACTCCACTCCGCAGGGACTCTGGCTGGAACGCTTAGCGTAGCTCGCAAACAAGGGATCCACGACAAACAAGGAATCAAATCCGGCATGACCTCCAAACTGGCATGACACGCCAGGTCAGTACATTGAATGTGCTTGCAAGATAATGGCAACCAAAGCAATCAAGACAAACAACAACATGGCATTTACAGGTTAAGCAGGAATTATCATGAGATCATCAGGATAACATGGCATGAACAACATGAACATGATACAGCTAGAACAATATGAGCTTGACATGAACATATAAATCTGACGATACTAGCATGAAGCATGATGACACTATATGCACCACTTATTCTGCTCGGGTTACCTCGTAACCATCACATGCATCACTTACCAGCCTTAGACATCACATGATCATCTCAGGATCCAATCAAGCTTGGTATAAACAATACCATAGTAATCATTAAATGACCACAAGGAGCTTGCTCTTTACCCATGATTCTCACACAACATCACGAATATCAAACAACTCGTTATCCTCGATACCACGGTGATCATTCACAGATCACAAACGGAACCACTCTGTGCCCAACGGGTTACCACGTAACCAAACGGTGATCATTCACGGATAACAAATGGAACCAGTCTTAGTTCAACGGGTTTCGCCATAACAAAACGGTGATCATTCATGGATCACATAACCAACTTATCTCATCATCGAACCAGGGTTGTTATTAAGCACATTATTATTATTACTGTTGACCCACAGTGTGACCAACTACGAATTGGGCCCTTATCCGCGGGCGCGGCTATCAATAGTTTCAATACACACTCTGCAGAGGTTAGTACACTATACCCGCACCATGGAACCCATGGCCTCGCACTCCCATTCGGGTGGACCAACGACATTCCAACAAAACAGTCCTACTGCCACGACAATCTCCCGGCCACTCCGACCAGATCCCCTTGGGGTTCAGTCCTGGGTGGCCCCGTGCCTACCAAAGGCATCATGGCCACCGTTGTGGCAAAACGGCCACCATCATGGCAAAACATAAACGGTCCCAAACGGGGACAAGGTACCATAACAACAACTACGGGCTCACAAGGCTTATGTTCGCTTACCTGATCAGGGTAGCGTGCGCCCATAACCTTCCCTCATTGGAGGCACCGGCGAGAGGCATGACAATAGACCCAGTTAGGACCTTCCCATAAAGGCAAGTGTGGTTGCACTAGCCAGCTCGATATGGTGGAACCATGACTCGGCCAACAGGTGTTCAAGTTCAATTTAATCCAGTTAAACTTGAATGCAATATGCCGAGCCATGATAAAATAACATGATGCAATTACAATGCATATCAACATAAGCATGGGGGTGCAACATAACTATCAACCATATCAACAATGACTCATATCCAACTGAGCATAGGCGGGGCTATCAACATAACTATCAGCTATCAACCATAGGGGGAACGACTCAACATTTTTAGAATTTTGACACATGGTGAAAATGATACCAACAGAACGGGCTTGACGAAACGAAGAAGTGGGCTTTGGAATCACCTCATTTGGAATTAGGATCAAGAAGTTATGATTGTTTTTCTACAAGGGGCCTATTTGTAACAAAATCAACACAAACAGACCCTTGGCTGGAAAAACAGAACGCGCACTCGAGCAAATACGCTTTCGGTGAAGTGAAAGCATATTCCAGCCCACAACTACAGCTGCTTACACTTTCGATTAGCGAAAACGTATTCCGAGGAATACGTTTCCACTAATCCACGTCAGCGAGGGCAGGTCAACCGGCTATGCGGCTGACGAGTGGGGTCCGCGGGTGGTGGGGTCCGCGGGTGGTGGGGCCCGCCTTGCCTGGGCTTGCTTCAACCTCGCTCGCTCCCACGCTGGTTAGAGAACCGGCCAGCCATGACGAGGCTTGTCGGCCACTCTAGGCGTCTCCCGCAGTGCTCCGCCTATGGGCGAGCTCAGCATGGAGAGGCGCATCTGGTGGTGCCACCCACGACCAGTGAGGTGGACCGAGGTGGCGGTGGCTATGAGGCCAGCGGACGGTGGCGTCGGGAGGAGATGGGCACGACACCCCGGTGCGCCAGAGGAGGGGCTGAGGAGCTGGGGTGACTCCGGGGTGATGGTGGAAGCGGTTGGTGGAGGAATGAGGAGGGGAGGGGCTCGGCATGCCACGAATTTGAGAGGAGGAAGCCGGCAGCCGAGGCGGCCATTGGCGGTGGGTAGAGCCGCTTGAACTCGGGGAACTGGTTAGGGGAGGCTATAGGAGGCGAAGGATGCTAGTGGTGAAGCAAGACAGGGTCGGGGTAGCCTTATATAGGCGGGGGAGGAGGGGGTCGAGCTGGCATCACCGCGGACGCGTGTCCGGCGCCGCAGACGCATGTGCACACATATGAGCTCATGTTAGACGAGGAGAGGGAATAGGAGGGAGAGCTCACGGGGAAGAGGCGGCCAAGGGAGCGCAGGGAGGAAGAAGAAGACGGCCAGCTACAACGCGCCCGTGGGCACGCGGGGACGAGCGCCATTAAAGCCCTGTCGGAGGGGGAGAGGTGTCCAGGGAAACGGAGACAACGAGAGTAAGACGTTGGACATGGCTAGGGGAAGAGGGATCGAGTGAACAAGCCGAGAGGAAGAGGCCGAGGCGCCAGAGCGCGCTTGCTGCAGCCAGAGCGCGTGAACGGAGAAATATCCACGCGGTCACCATGGGACAATGAATAGGGAGGTAACGAGAGGCAAGTAAATGGTGTCTAGCGTTACGTCCTTCCGAGATGGAGCATTTATGCTGCCATGGCTTGATCTGGGGTGCTATGGTTAAATGGTAACTAAGTTCTGAAGTTTACTACATCAAACTTGGCAGAGCACTTCTGATCAATAGGAAACTGATTGGGTCAAATGGTGTTGTCTGGGATGATTAACTACAAAAGGACTGTGATCCTAGAGGTTTTGATGCTAAATGGAGCACACACTAATATAGTTGCCGTGTAACTCACATTATGGGCCCAGAAACTTGATTAGGAAGGTGCACTCACATGGAGAAGCCACTTGAGCTGAAATTGAGCAAGGCCTAAGGATTTGGACATATGAAGATGCTGTAAAAATCTCATACAATTGGGTTCACCAAAATGGTACTTCCTTCGCAGCTATTCTCTCTGTCCAGAAACTTGCAAATTTTTTGGAGATATAATGGCTTGATGAAATGGTCCCAAATTTGGTGGAGAGATGTTATATAGGTAGGAGCACAATCTGGTAATTTCTCAGAATTAATGAAGCAATAAAAATTATACTTGCTTCACAACCTGAAAAATATTAGCAGAATCAAAGATTTGATGTTGTGCTCACATAGATGATAGGATGGAGCTGAAACTTGGAAGGGTGTGCTTATATGAGCACATGAAGGAGTGTGCAAAATTTCAACTCATTTGGATAACCCTAGCTAGTACTTCCTTCACAATGCCTTCCGTCTGACAGTTTGAAACATTGCCGAGGCAATGATTTGGACATAACAAAATTCCCAAAAGGTTTGGGAGCAATCAGGAAAGGATAGGTGGCACTTCCTTCACAGAAAGCCACACTGGACAGAAATGAAGAATAATTATTGGGTAATTATTCTTGGGCTAAGACGGGAAAGTTTGGGCATATTTGAGCAATATATGACCCAAGGGAATTATGAGAATTATTTGGGGATTTTTGGATGGACAGAAATATAGGTTGCTTCACAACCTAGGGCAGACCACGTTATTCCTTTAATAGAAAAAAGGAATATTCCCTAGAAAAAGATTTTAGGGTTTGGTCAAGGAGTGAAGTGACATGATCTTGGAAGGTTTTGAGAATGATGGGCCACTTGGGAGGGGGAATGAGGATGATTTCCCAGGTGGCAAGGCCCTAGAACCACTCCAAAAATAAAAACAGAGCAAAAACCAAATAAATCAAAAGAAAAAGAAAAGGGCCAAAAACCAGGCTGTTACAACTATTACCCCCTTAAAGAAGTCTCGTCCTCGAGATTTGGTTGCTCAGGGAACAAGTATGACTTGAGGACACCGTTTTCAACTCAGGTATCCTTTTTTCCTTTATTTATTGTTCCCCCAAGAATTTCAGATGATCAACTTACCTTGCTCTGGGGTGGCTTGCTTCACCTTTCCCAAATCCTGATGGGTCATTGCTCATATACTGATTCCTTTTTATTGACGTTGATTCTCCGTACCTGGGGTGATATCCAATGGATCTGAGCATAGATTTTCTTTTGGTCATGAAAACCTTTTTACTTCTGTCATGGGGTTGCTTCAAATAAATGCAGGCCTTCTAGTTTCAACAAATGCTGAGAATTAAGCATGGCCATCTTCTAACGGGATCTGCCTGCTCATAGGTGGTACTGATTTATTTTGATTCATTCCTTTGGCTCGAGCATGAGATATGTACCAAAGATTCGACTGCCTTTTGTCGTGAGCAATATAATGGTGTATGGAGTTTTAGCTATGTCATACCTCAAATATTTACATCTTGAGAGTGGCCCGACAGGGGGCTGACGGACAAATGTTTTTTCTGATAGACTGACCATGTACTTGATTTTGTCGGTGGGTATACTAGGTCTGAGTTGATTGTTCGGCTTTTGACTTTCTCATTTTGTCGGTATACTCATTTGGATTTTCTACACTAACCATTCCAAGCGGGTCAGCGGGATATGAAATTCTTGTAAAACAGAGTAGGCCTCTGAGGGTATGCCTTGGTGGATCCATATGGAATTACGACCTCCAACTGATTTGGGTATTCGGACGCTGTCCTTGATTCTTCCTATGACCATGGACGTGATTAGTGCAATATTTTTGACATTATTCCTTGTGCCTGTTTTCTGACCTGGGTCCGCTCACATATGACATATACCCGAGGTTTGTAGCTGTACGGAGCTCATTGCTGAGGCCAATTATACAAGAAGGTGACAAGGTTTTAGGACAACTCCTTGTCAGTTGCGGGAATAATGACCTTGATGACCATTGTCAAGATTGTTGATTCTGTGATGTCATCCCCAGATCTTGTCGATCCTTGTAATTCGTGAGATGTATCTCTGATTATTTTCCTTTGCCTAACTCGTGAGGTTCTGGGATCCTTACTTTCCTTAGGTATACCTGCTGGATCCTTGCCGCATCTATATGAGTGTCTGATAGGACTGGGGATACATACTTACCATATATGTGGAAAGATGTTTAGCCGAACACTTGATTTCTGAAGCAGACATATGCTTTGACTAACCTGTACTTCTGACCAAAATATTGCTGATCTGACTCTTGAGATGTACTGCCATATATTTCCAACTCATCATATAATCTCTGAGGACGGTACATAGTGTTGTACTGACGGGGGCTGAGGGGCTTACAAGAGAAGCTATCCGAGTAGCTTGCTGAGGAAGACTTGTTAACTTCTGCTCAAATCTTTTGTCTGGGTATCGTGCAGAAGAAGGATCTATAACTTACACACGAAGCTTGGTCTGATTATTGTGCAGGAGAAGTCTTAGTTTCGTACTTGATAAGCTTCTCCTCGGGTTTGCTTGTTGAGAAAAATTCATTTCCGTCTGTCCGAAGCTTTTACCGAGGTGAGAAAGACTTGGTACCGTGGGCCGGAAATTGTTCACATATCATGTTGAGGAAACTCGAGGAGCCTTGCATCATAAATTTCTTCCGATAACATGTGGAAGAAGACTGGGTTTCTTACATCCAAAGCTTCATACTAATATGCGGACTAAAATCTACACACACACCCATAATATTATGTGGATGATTATTTGCATGAGAAAATTGGTTTTTTTGTATTCCTTGATCATAGCACATTCTGACTTTCTTTTGCATTATAACATATTTCAAGAATCATTTATTGCTGAGCCAGACCTTGTATATGAGCCATACCTTTGACTGAAAATATTCCATTGGTCTTGCAACTGATTTGTCTTTCTGCTGGCTTGAGCATTACTGCTGTGAGGATTTTGTACTGATGTAGACTTGAGGCTGATAATCAATCCAATACACCATTGGTATTCTGAGCAGATATTAATGCTATAATGCAGTTGACTGGGTCAACCATAATGTTTAGCTGAGCTTCTTCCAAATATTTGAAATCCTTATTACTTCTTTGAGTCCAGTGTCAGTTGATGAGCAACTCTTCATATGGAAAAAATAATGTAACACCGGGGCCCAAAAAGAAAGAAGCAAAAGAAAACTCAACTAAACAAAAGCACAAAACAACAATCACTACACACTCAAACAATGTCACATTTTACTGCTAGTCACACAATATGCATGCCTACTGAAGCACACAAATCTCGCGGGATCTCCGGTTCTACGATCTAGCATGCCATGATGATGTGCATGAGGATGAATAACTGCATGGAAGAATTAGTGTAAACAGCGCTACACCAAGTGCTAGCTTAGCTAGGTAGCAACCTGGACTAGCTTGTAACACCCCGAGACCGACGCTCCATATGCCTTCCTTGTATTCCGAGATTCGTCATGTGATTTGTTTTGTTCGTTGCATTCATCCTTGCATCATGTGTATTGCATCATGTCATCATGCAACCCCTTTTGAAAACTCACCTAAATAAATTGCATAGATTGTTGATCTATTTAAATCGAGGAATATTCACATGGTGATTTCTCTTTAAAACATATTCAAAGTCTCCTACTATTATTAGGGAGCTATAATAAAATTATTCCATTTATTTGGAATTGATCATAACACACTTGCAAATAAATTCCAATGCCTTTGTTATCTCAATTCTTGGTCTCCAACCTTGTCCATAGTTTCTTTCATCATTTTTCGGAGCTCCACCAAAAATCTCAACATTTTTGGACACTTCAAAAACCAAGTCCTAGTTCAAACCCATTTGAACTAAATTCAAATGAGTTTGAATTTACATCTTTCAATCCTGGTTTTTCTATTTTCTCGGAACAAGCATATTTTTGTGAGTCCAGAAAATAATCCCCATGCCCAAACTCTTTCTCTAACCTTTTCTTTTCTTCCCTTTCCTTTCTTTTTCTCTGTTTTAAGAGAAGAGAGAGAGAGAGCCAGCCCAGCCGGCCTCTTGGGCACGACCAACCCAGACTGCCCGTTCCACAGGCCCAGCCACGCCCTATCTAATCCTAACCCTAGCCCGACCTCCACCTCACTCCCATCGATCTCAATCTCTCCCTCTGGTTTCCCCTCAACACCGTCACCTACCCTCGCTCCCGCGGCCACTCCTCCTCGATCCCTTCCATCCTCCTTCCGCCGCCACGCACACACACAGAGAGGAGCGAGAGCCCCGCTCGCTCGATTCCCATCTCTCTTCCTCCCCTCGATTCCGTGACTCCACTCCTCTCCTCGCGTCGCCTCTCCATCGCGCCACCGTCCCGCGCCTCTCCACCTCCTCGCGCCGGCCGCTCGCACCTCGCCGCGCCGTGTCGGTGACCGCCGTCGCCGACGAGCTCCACCAGGAGCCCGCGTTTCGCTGATCTCCTGCCCCGCCGGAGACCTCTCCTGCTTCGCCTCGCCTGCCCTCTGTCGTTCGCCGCCGTCATCTACATCCCCGTCCTCCTTGTTCGCCATGCCTCTTCGTCAGCGGTAGCAGTCCCGGCCTCCTCTGCTTCGTGGTGACCACCACCATGGCCGCGGCTACCATCAGCCAACCGCGCGGCTCGCCCCCTGCCTCGTCCGTCTTCGAGCTTGCCTCATGCACGACGTCAACCGCCTCCTCTGCTACAGCCACGGGCATCTCCTGCCCGAGACGACGTCTCTGTTTTGCCTGCAGCAGACCCGCATCTCCCGCACCTTGGCCGTGGTTTGCCGCTGCCTAGACCACCTTCAGCCGGGTGCCCCGCCTCCTGCTTCGGCCAAAGTTCCTTCGCCTCCAAGCTGCTTCTCGAGCTGTCGCTCGAGGCTGTAACCTCCGTGTGTGCTACCACCCCGTGCACGTCGCCAAGCACGTCGCCAAGTACCACAACATCGATAACCATACAGACCGCCAAGAACGACTACGGGGATTCACCAAGTACCTTTCGGATGCGCCAAGTTCGACTACATGTACGGCTACACGACGACCCGCCAAGACCCTGAACAACTACTTCCCACGACGACCCGTGAACGACTACTTCCTCTACATCGTACCGAACCCGAACCGCTCCGAAAACGCACGCTTCAAAGGTATAACCGCCGAGACGACCTTCCGAGAATGCATGTTGTATGAGATGCTCGTGTTTGCACCGTGCCCGTTTGCTTCATGCACGTTCCTCCTTGTTTGCCATGCCACTAACCCGTGGGAACCCGGTAACCGGGATCACCCCACCATCTTTTGCATGTTCCGCACGTCCACACTTTCTTTTGCACCGACATCTCGACGAGTTGTCGGATCATCGGAATGTTGCCGTGGCACCATTTCCGTTGTCGTTGTCGTGGCACCCCTTTCGTTCCGCCATGGTGACCAAATGCTTCATAACATGCTCATGTCAACATTTTCATAAAAATTGCATAAACCTTGATTATGTCATCCGCATCATGTTAACTACATTTAAATGGTTATAACCGTGTTTTCTTTTAAATTACTAAATAACTATGGGGATTTTCCAGAATTGTTGTTAGTTGTTTCGGCCTCATTTAAACTTGCCTAAATAGGTAGTTTAATTATGCTTCACCTTTTGCCATGCTTAACCACAGTTAATGTTGTTGGGTACATAAACCGAGAGAGAACTAAATAATTGATGTGGTGTTTCGTCAATATGCAACTCGTTGCATATTGGGCTCCATTTAACTTGTAGTTTTGTTTGTGCATATTGCCATGCCATGCTATTTAAACCGGACATGCATTATACTTGGTTGTGCATCATGCCATGTGTATGTGATGGTTGTTTACTATGTTGTTTGTTTCTTTCCGGGTTGCTTCTCTTGTTAGCTTCGGTTTTGTTCCGGAGTTGTGAGGATTCGTTCGACTACGTCCGTTTGTCTTCTTCATGGACTCGTTCTTCTTCCTTGCGGGATCTCAGGCAAGATGACCATACCCTCGAAATCACTTATATTTTTGCTTGCTAGTTGCTCGCTCTTTTGCTATGCCTATGCTATGATGCCTACCACTTGCTATATCATGCCTCCTATGTTGCCATGTCAAGCCTCTAACCATCCTTTCCTAGCAAACCGTTGTTTGGCTATGTTACCGCTTTGCTCAGCCCCTCTTATAGCATTGTTAGTTGCAGGTGAAGATGAAGTTTGTTCCTTGTCGGAACATGGAGATGTTGTTCCTTGTTGGAACATGTTTACTTGTTGGGATATCACAATATATCTAATTTAATTAATGCATCTATATACTTGGTAAAGGGTGGAAGGCTCGGCCTTATGCCTGGTGTTTTGTTCCACTCTTGCCGCCCTAGTTTCCGTCATATCGGTATTATGTTCCCGGATTTTGCGTTCCTTCCACGGTTGGGTGATTTATGGGACCCCCTTGACAGTTCGCTTTGAATAAGACTCCTCCAGCAAGGCCCAACCTTGGTTTTACCATTTGCCACCTAAGCCTTTTTCCCTTGGGTTCTGCAGACTCAAGGCTCATCTTTATTTTAACCCCTGGACCAGTGCTCCTTTGAGTGCTGGCCCAACCTGGGCGATGTCCGGCGCCCCCTGGGCAATCCAGGGTCTATGCAAACCCGATGTCTTGCCCATCCGGTGTGCCCTGAGAACGAGATACGTGCAGCTCCTATTGGGATTTGTCGGCACATTCGGGCGGCTTTGCTGGTCTTGTTTTACCATTTTTGAAATGTCTTGTAAACCGGGATTCCGAGACTGATCGGGTCTTCCCGGTAGAAGGAATATCCTTCGTTGACCGTGAGAGCTTATAATGGGCTAAGTTGGGACACCCCTGCAGGGTATTATCTTTCGAAAGCCGTGCCCACGGTTATGAGGCAGATGGGAATTTGGTAATGTCCGGTTGTAGAAAACCCGAAGTTGATCTTAATTAAAATACACCAACCGCGTGTGTAACCGTGATGGTCTCTTCTCGGTGGAGTCCGGGAAGTGAACACGGTGTTGGAGTTATGCTTGACGTAGGTTGTTCTAGGATCACTTCTTGACCATAGTTGTTCGACCGTGCTTTTGCCTTCTCTTCTCGCTCTCATTTGCGTATGTTAGACACCAGATATGCTAGTCGCTTGCTGCAGCTCCACCTCACTACCTCCTCCTACCCATAAGCTTAAATAGTCTCGATCTCGCGCGTGTGAGATTGCTGAGTCCCCGGGACTCACAGATACTTCCAAAACCAGTTTGCAGGTGCCGATGAAACCGTGCAGGTGGCCTTTTGAGCTCAAGGAGGAGCTTGATGAAGATCTTGTTCATTGTGTTGTTTCGTTTCAATTGATCAGTAGTGGAGCCTAGTTGGGACGATCGGGGATCTGTGTAGCATTTGGGGTAGTCTTCTTTTATTTTTGGTTCCGTAGTCGGACCTTGATTGTATCGGTATGATGTAATGATTTACTCATGTATTGCGTGAAGTGGCGATTGTAAGCCAACTATGTATCTCTTTCCCTTATGAATTACATGGGTTGTGTGAAGATTACCTCTCTTGCGACATTGCTTTCAATGCGGTTATGCCTCTAAGTCGTTCTTCGACACGTGTGAGATATAGCCGCATCGAGGGCGTTACATGTTGGTAATCAGAGCCATCCCCGACTTAGGAGCCCCCTGCTTGATTGTTTCTTTGGCGTTGTTGAGTCTAGAACAAAAATGTTTTGAGTCTTAGGATTATATATATATCGGAGAGTAGGATTCTTTTTACTCCTCAGTCCCTTCATCGCTCTGGTGAGGTCTCCTGACGTAGATGTTTTGACTTTCCTCTCCTCAAATTTCACTAAAAAAATTTTAGGATCACGCGGGTATCTTGGAATCGTTCGATGGTTTTGTGGCGAACATTGTTCTTGGTGCCTCCTGACATTTAGGGGTTGTGGCAGTGTCCTGGGGAGTTGAGCTCCGAGGTGTTGTCGTCACAATGTTATCGTTGCAGTTCTAGAATAGCTGAGCTTTGCCGACATCGAAAAATCTCTTTTATGCAGTTGTTGGTGAGATAACCTCGATAAGCCAGTACTGGGGCGAGCTCGAGAGTATTGCCATAACTCGTATAACGGATGCTTTTCGAAGGTTGAGGTAAACGATTTCCGAAGGTTTCTTGGTTATGTGTAGAAGGATGGATACAATGGATGTAGGGATTGTTAGTTTGGGTGATATATTTTGTGTCCCCTGTATCCCCAACACCAGATTGCATAACCAGAAAGTTTCGGGAGTTTATAAGTGGGAATTCAAGTATCTCATAGGATATCTTTCCAACAGACACATGATACGATATGGGATCTATCGTATGTTTGTTTCCGGCTTATTCTGCAAGCCAAATCCTTTGTTTTTGTTTCGTTTTGTGGTATTCAAGTTGCTTCAATGCCAAGTGTTGATTCCATACCTTATTCTAAATGGTGTTCTCATATTTCTATGTGAATACTAATCCTTCTTGATCATCGAGTTTGTCATCTCAATTTCTTCTCACCGGTGCGCTTCTCTTCAAGATGATCCCATCATTCTCGCCATTCGCGAGATCAATTCTCGATTCTTTGCAACGGTGCTTGCTTCATCCGTCCCAAGTTGTCTTTGTTTTCCCCGCCTCCACCCTTTTCTTCAAGGACTCAGATTTCTTAATCAAATATCCATCATATGGATGTGAAGTCTCTTAATTCTTTTCCTCAATGCTCTTATCCGGTGATTCTCATGAAGATGCTAAAGGAAGCTTCGAGTTTATTATTCTTCATTCTTTTCTTCTCCGGTGGACTCAAGTCAAGTTTTCAGTGTTGATCATATTCCCTTCCTCGTTTCAAATGTTTTCTCATGCTGGTGCACCTCTTAATTTTTCACTTCTTGTTATTCATTTGTTTCCGGAGTGCTAAAGATTATCTCAGAAGATTCGTGTTTTCATTCCTAATCCGTGCAAGATTTCTCGAAGTTGTTATCCCTCTTGAGCCATTTAATTCAACCGGTGAAATCTCTCTTTTCAAACAATTGTTCAACGGTGGTTCTTTTGAGTGGGCTCTAACCCACAGGTCTTTTTCCAGTATCTTACCTGACTCTTCTAATTTTTCCGGAGCTTCTAAAATTCTTTTCTAAATTTGACGTAAGAATGGGTTTTCATCAGTCATGGCTTTCTCCTAGATCTTTCAAATTCTTTTCATCATTGGTTCAACCGTTCTAATTTTCATTCTGGAGTGCCTCAACAATTCATGGTGGTGTTTCTCGTCGTCATTCTTGAATTTTGAAGACCGAAGAAGAGTTTCTCTTTAATCTTGCTCCATTCTCTTCAAGATTCATGGTTCTAGCTTCGTGCCATCCTCATAATTGTTTTGATTGTGAGAATTCTTTTCACCCATCCGGAGCAATTCAGGAGTTTTTTTCAGTTTGATTCTTCCGAGCCCATCATCTCGTAATTATTCATTCCAGCTTTCAGCTCTCGTTCTCCAAATCTTACCGTGCATCGTTCAAATATCCTCTAATCAGTTCATGATCTCTTTGTTCTCTTGTATCTAAATCCCCTCAAATATCTTCATTCGTTTTCCAATTCTTCCCGGTGAATTGTGCCTTTGCTACGTTCAATTTCAATTCTTACGGTGGTTTGTTCAAGAGTTCTCTTCCTTCATTATTATATAGATTCATTCGTCTTCCCGAATCCTACCGGCGGATCGTTGAAGACCTTCCCAAGTTGAGCAATATCTCTCTTCAATCCTTTTTTCAACGAGAATAAGTAGTATGCCTAATCCGTTGCTTGTCATCAATCTAAATTGGTGAAGGATACGCATAACATAATTCTTGTTCTTGTTTCATCCAAGTGATTGATTCATTCTTCCGGAGTTTGTAATGGTATCAATTTCTCAGTTCTAAGTTGTTCATCTCTTCTTTCCGGAGTTTGTTCATCTTATCACATTCTCGGTCCGAGATGCTTCATCTTTTCTTTCCGGAGTTCAAAGTTTTCTCGGTTATATCATTTCAAAGCTTCATCTTATCACTGCAAGGCTTCACCTTGTGTTGTCAACTTCTGTTTCTTTCTATCATCCTTTTGTTTACCGGAGTTCTTCATGGAGGCTCTACATGATGGTTCGTTAAGGATTCTTTTCATTCTTCAATTGTTCTTCAAGACTTCTCTCGAGGTTATGATCCGCCAAGCTATACTCTAAAATAAATATGGTGTTCAACACATGTTTTGTTTTGAGGAGTTCAAGTATTCTTCTTCTTGCATTTCAAGTGCAATTCGTTCTACCTTATCATTTGAGGTGGTGTTATGTCATTCTTGACAATTTGAGTTCGTGTTTCATGATTCACATGTTGTCAAGAATGAGGTATTTTAAATCCATCAATCCCTTTGTTGGAGTTATCTTGGGTCATATTTCACCTAAAGCCTTCCCTAAGGAATGTTGCTATTGTGGTGCTTATCAATGATCCAAGTTATCTCTCCATCCTCTCGGCGAAAGAAGTTTTTCATCTCTTCTTTGATCTCAAACAAGCAATTGTTTTCGTTAGTGGCAGAATTTCACCTCAAGTGTTGAGATGTTTCCATAAGCCCACTACAAGCTTATTCTTTTCGTTGTTGGTTTTCCGACAACTCCGTTATAACCTTCTTGGAAGGGTGCTTTCCAAGCTCATTTGTGGAAGAAGTTGGCATTTTGTTCTCCATTCTATTATTCCAATGATCTATCTTCTATTATTTCTTCCGGAGGCATTGTGATGTTGCTCTCTTCGTCCCATCATCTCGTTTGGCCAAGATTATATTATTTTATTGCTTATCCATTTAACCAGAGTGCGGTCTGAAATCTTTCTTACCCCTTGTGCCATTTTTTCAATAGTTCCAGAGGCAGTGTTTGTTGATTTCATCAAGTATCCTCTTTTTCTTTCATCAAGTATCCTCTCGTCTTGTCAAGATCATGTTCAATTCCCTCCATTTATAGTCGGAGTGCTGCCCAAATTATATCATTCTTATTCCTTCCCTATCTTGTTTTAACCGGAGTGGTTTAAATATATATCTTGTCACTTAACCTCTTAGTTCTCGTAATGTTCCTTGTTCCTCTTTTCTAACAGATTGTTTGCAATCTCATTCATCTCTGTTGTACTCTTTCTTTTAAATTGCTCAACCTCTCAAGGTTCGTGGTTTCACTCGTTCGTCAAAGAAGCAACTTAGTTTTACCTCTTCTCTTCCTCTTCCGTTTTCTCTCTGGTGCCATCCTAGATCTCGGGACGAGATCCTCTTGTAGTGGTGGAGTGTTGTAACACCCCGAGACCGACGCTCCAAATGCCTTCCTTGTATTCCGAGATTCGTCGTGTGATTTGTTTTGTTCGTTGCATTCATCCTTGCATCATGTGTATTGCATCATGTCATCATGCAACCCCTTTTGAAAACTCACCTAAATAAATTGCATAGATCGTTGATCTATTTAAATCGAGGGATATTCACATGGTGATTTCTCTTTAAAACATATTCAAAGTCTCCTACTATTATTAGGGAGCTATAATAAAATTATTCCATTTATTTGGAATTGATCATAACACACTTGCAAATAAATCCCAATGCCTTTGTTATCTCAATTCTTGGTCTCCAACCTTGTCCATAATTTCTTTCATCATTTTTCGGAGCTCCACCAAAAATCTCAACATTTTTGGACACTTCAAAAACCAAGTCCTAGTTCAAACCCATTTGAACTAAATTCGAATGAGTTTGAATTTACATCTTTCAATCCTGGTTTTTCTATTTTCTCGGAACAAGCATATTTTTGTGAGTCCAGGAAAATAATCCCCATGCCCAAACTCTTTCTCTAACCTTTTCTTTTCTTCCCTTTCCTTTCTTTTTCTCTGTTTTAAGAGAAGAGAGGAGAGAGGAGCCAGCCCAGCCGGCCTCTTGGGCCTGACCAACCAGACCGGCCCGTTCCACAGGCCCAGCCGCGCCCTATCTAATCCTAACCCTAGCCCGACCTCCACCTCACTCCCATCGATCTCAATCTCTCCCTCTGGTTTCCCCTCAGCGTCGTCACCTACCCTCGCTCCCGCGGCCACTCCTCCTCGATCCCCTCCATCCTCCTTCCGCCGCCACGCACACACACAGAGAAGAGCGAGAGCCCCACTCGCTCGATTCCCATCTCTCTTCCTCCCCTCGATTCCGCGACTCCACTCCTCTCCTCATGTCGCCTCTCCATCGCGCCACCGTCCCGCGCCTCTCCACCTCCTCGCGCCGGCCGCTCGCACCTCGCCGCGCCGTGCCGGTGACCGCCGTCGCCGATGAGCTCCAGCAGGAGCCCGCGTTTCGCTGATCTCCTGCCCCGCCGGAGACCTCTCCTGATTTGCGTCGCCTGCCCTCTGTCGTTCGCCGCCGTCATCTACATCCCCGTCCTCCTCGTTCGCCATGCCTCTTCGTCAGCGGTAGCAGTCCCGGCCTCCTCTGCTTCGTGGTGACCACCACCATGGCCGCGACTTCCATCAGCCAACCGCGCGGCTCGCCCCCTGCCTCGGCCGTCTTCGACCTTGCCTCATGCACGACGTCGGCCGCCTCCTCTGCTCCAGCCACGGGCATCTCCTGCCCGAGACGACGTCTCTGTTTTGCCTGCAGCAGACCCGCATCTCCCGCACCTTGGCCGTGGTTTGCCGCTGCCTAGACCACCTTCAGCCGGGTGCCCCGCCTCCTGCTTCGGCCAAAGTTCCTTCGCCTCCAAGCTGCTTCTCGAGCTGTCGCTCGAGGCTGTAACCTCCGTGTGTGCTACCACCCCGTGCATGTCGCCAAGTACCACAACATCGATAACCATATAGACCGCCAAGAACGACTACGGGGATTCACCAAGTACCTTTCGGATGCGCCAAGTTCGACTACATGTACGGCTACACGACGACCCGCCAAGACCCTGAACAACTACTTCCCGCGACGACCCGTGAACGACTACTTCCTCTACATCGTACCGAACCCGAACCGCTCCGAAAACGCACGCTTCAAAGGTATAACCGCCGAGACGACCTTCCGAGAATGCATGTTGTATGAGATGCTCGTGTTTGCACCGTGCCCGTTTGCTTCATGCACGTTCCTCCTTGTTTGCCATGCCACTAACCCGTGGGAACCCGGTAACCGGGATCACCCCACCATCTTTTGCATGTTCCGCACACACTTTCTTTTGCACCGACATCTCGACGAGTTGTCGGATCATCG
Organism: Aegilops bicornis; assembly: GCA_021605145.1. NCBI lineage: Eukaryota > Viridiplantae > Streptophyta > Magnoliopsida > Poales > Poaceae > Aegilops > Aegilops bicornis. Next base: position 627,236,440 of record CM038675.1, on the reverse strand, counting down.
GAATGTTGCCGTGGCACCATTTCCGTTGTCATTGCCGTGGCACCCCTTTCGTTCCGCCATGGTGACCAAATGCTTCATAACATGCTCATGTCAACATTTTCATAAAAATTGCATAAACCTTGATTATGTCATCCGCATCATGTTAACAACATTTAAATGGTTAAAACCGTGTTTGCTTTTAAATTTCTAAATAACTATGGGGATTTTCCGGAATTGTTGTTAATTGTTCCGGCCTCATTTAAACTTGCCTAAATAGGTAGTTTAATTGTGCTTCACCTTTTGCCATGCTTAACCACAGTTAATGTTGTTGGGTACATAAACTGAGAGAGAACTAAATAATTGATGTGGTGTTTCGTCAATATGCAACTCCTTGCATATTGGGCTCCATTTAACTTGTAGTTTTGTTTGTGCATATTGCCATGCCATGCTATTTAAACCGGACATGCATCATACTTGGTTGTGCATCATGCCATGTGTATGTGATGGTTGTTTACTATGTTGTTTGTTTCTTTCCGGTTGCTTCTCTCGTTAGCTTCGGTTTCGTTCCGGAGTTGTGAGGATTCGTTCGACTACGTCCGTTTGTCTTCTTCATGGACTCGTTCTTCTTCCTTGCGGGATCTCAGGCAAGATGACCATACCCTCGAAATCACTTATATTTTTGCTTGCTAGTTGCTCACTCTTTTGCTATGCCTATGCTACGATGCCTACCACTTGCTATATCATGCCTCCTATGTTGCCATGTCAAGCCTCTAACCATCCTTTCCTAGCAAACCGTTGTTTGGCTATGTTACCGCTTTGCTCAGCCCCTCTTATTGCGTTGTTAGTTGCAGGTGAAGATGAAGTTTGTTCCTTGTCGGAACATGGAGATGTTGTTCCTTGTTGGAACATGTTTACTTGTTGGGATATCACAATATATCTAATTTAATTAATGCATCTATATACTTGGTAAAGGGTGGAAGGCTCGGCCTTATGCCTGGTGTTTTGTTCCACTCTTTCTGCCCTAGTTTCGGTCATATCGGTATTATGTTCCCGAATTTTGCGTTCCTTACACGGTTGGGTGATTTATGGGACCCCCTTGATAGTTCGCTTTGAATAAGACTCCTCCAGCAAGGCGCAACCTTGGTTTTACCATTTGCCACCTAAGCCTTTTTCCCTTGGGTTCTGCAGACTCAAGGGTCATCTTTATTTTAACCCCCGGACCAGTGCTCCTTCAAGTGCTGGCCAAACCTGGGCGATGTCCGGCGCCTGGCAATCCAGGTCTATGCCAACCCGACGTCTTGCCCATCCGGTGTGCTCGAGAACGAGATATGTGCAGCTCCTATCGGGATTTGTCGGCACATTCAGGCGGCTTTGCTGGTCTTGTTTTACCATTGTCGAAATGTCTTGTAAACCGGGATTCCGAGACTGATCGGGTCTTCCCGGTAGAAGGAATATCTTTCGTTGACTGTGAGAGCTTATAATGGGCTAAGTTGGGACACCCCTGCAGGGTATTATCTTTCGAAAGCCGTGCACGCGGTTATGAGGCACATGGGAATTTTTTAATGTCCGGTTGTAGAAAACCCGAAGTTGATCTTAATTAAAATACACCAACCGCGTGTGTAACCGTGATGGTCTCTTCTCGGCGGAGTCCGGGAAGTGAACACGGTGTTGGAGTTATGCTTGACGTAGGTTGTTCTAGGATCACTTCTTGACCATAGTTGTTCAACCGTGCTTTTGCCTTCTCTTCTCGCTCTCATTTGCGTATGTTAGACACCAGATATGCTCGTCGCTTGCTGCAGCTCCACCTCACTACCTCCTCCTACCCATAAGCTTAAATAGTCTCGATCTCGCGGGTGTGAGATTGCTGAGTCCCCGTGACTCACAGATACTTCCAAAACCAGTTTGCAGGTGCCGATGAAACCGTGCAGGTGACGCACCTGAGCTCAAGGAGGAGCTCGATGAAGATCTTGTTCATTGTGTTGTTTCGTTTCAATTGATCTGTAGTGGAGCCCAGTTGGGACGATCGGGGATCAGTGTAGCATTTGGGGTAGTCTTCTTTTATTTTTGGTTTCTTAGTCGGACCTTGATTGTATCGGTATGATGTAATGCTTTACTCATGTATTGCGTGAAGTGGCGATTGTAAGCCAACTATGTATCTCTTTCCCTTATGAATTACATGGGTTGTGTGAAGATTACCTCTCTTGTGACATTGCTTTCAATGCGGTTATGCATCTAAGTCGTGCTTCGACACGTGTGAGATATAGCCACATCGAGGGCGTTACATAGCTCGGAGGCGAGGACACACTCGGTAATCATGTAGTTGGACACGAAGGTCGCAACCACATTATTATCAAGCGGACGGAAAAATATCTGTACTCGTCCAAGAAATAGGGTACCCGGGAAAAACTGAGGCTACTGATATTGCCCTTTCTTGATAACTAAGATCATTAAGGGTTGCCAACATGACCAAATGGAAGTGCGATTCAGGATAGAAGCATCCCCGTGACCAAAACGATAGGCGGGGCTCAAAGGAGGACATTGCTACGTCTTGACCTTGCGTTGGTTTTCCTTGAAGAGGAGAGGATGATGCAGCAGAGTAGCGTAAGTATTTCCCTCGGTTTTTGAGAACCAAGGTATCAATCCAGTAGGAGGCCACGCACAAGTCCCTCGTACCTGCACAAAACGATAGCTACTCGCAACCAATGCGATTAGGGGTTGTCAATCCCTTCACGGTCACTTACGAGAGTGAGATCTGATAGAGATAATATTTTTGGTATTTTTGGTATATAGATGCAAAGTGAAAAGTAAAAGGCAAAGTAAAAACAAAGCAAGTATTAAAGTGATGGAGATTGATATGATGAGAATAGACCCGGGGGCCATAGGTTTCACTAGTGGCTTCTCTCAACAAAGATAAGTATTCTACGGTGGGTGAACAAATTACTTTGAAAGCAATTGATGTAATTGAGCATAGTTATGAGTATATCTAGGTATGCTCATGTATATAGGCATCACGTCTGAGACAAGTAGATCGAAACGATTCTGCGTCTACTACTATTACTCCACTCATCGACTGCTATCCAGCATGCATCTAGAGTATTAAGTTAAAAACAGAGTAATGCCTTAAGCAAGATGACATGATGTAGAGGAATAAATTCATGCAATATGATAAATAGCCCATCTTGTTATCCTCGATGGCAATAATACAATACGTGCCTTGCAACCCTTTACATCCTTGGGTAAGGACACCGCAAGATTGAACCCAAAGCCATGCACTTCTCCCATTGCAAGAACTACCAATCTAGCTGGCCAATCCAAATGGATAATTCGAAGAGACTTGCAAAGATAACACAATCATACATAAAAGAATTCAGAGAAGATTCAAATATTATTCATAGATAAGCTGGATCATAAACCCACAATTCATCGGTCTCAACAAACACACCGCAAAAATAAGATTACATCGAATAGATCTCCACGAGAGAGGGGAGAACATTGTATTGAGATCCAAAAAGAGAGAAGAAGCCATCTAGCTACTAGCTATGGACCCGAAGGTCTGAAGAAAACTACTCACACTTCATCGGAGAGGCTATGGTGTTGATGTAGAAGCCCTCTGTGGTGGATGCCTGTCGGATTTCGGGTTCCGGCAGACCCTTGAGGTTCGAACTCTGGGGTGCACGCGGAGATCCAACCCTCCACCGTCTCGTACCTCGCCGAATCGTAGGGACCTAAACTACTAACAAGAACAACACAAGAGACGCAAGATTTATACTAGTTCGGGCCACCATTGCGGTGTAATACCCTACTCTAGTTTGTGGTGTGTGGATTGCCTCTGGGGCTGACGAAGAACGATGCAGGAAGAACAGCCTCGCGAGGGTCTGTTCTTGGTGGGTGTGATGAACTGCTAAGTGGTATCCCGTTTCTCTAGCCTAAGGAGCGGGTTTCTCTCTCTCTCTGGATTCCGAATGCTCGATTCCCCCCCCCTCTACCATGGTGGCTAGCTCTACTTATATAGACGAAGGCCACAGGCCTCTTCCCAAATATTGAGCGGGATGGGCGCCAACACTTTGCCATTTCGAAGGGGAACATCGGGTACACTTATCCTGACTAAAGTTGGTCCTCGCCTGCCAAAGGCTCTGGTGATGACGCCTGCTTGGGCTCCACGATGATCGCATTCCAGCCGTCGGGGCTGGTCTTGGTCTTGTTGCACCGAAACGGATGCCTTTGCTTGATGCTCTTGCCTGCGCTTGCCCCCTTTGCAACAAAGAGGAAAGGAGGACGCTGCGCGGGCTGGCGCCCGACTAGCGCCCTTGGTCGTCATGGCGTGCGTCATGGGCACCTCGCGAGGTACCCCGCCTTGAACTCTCCGCCTCCTCATGAGCCCGGCTGTGAGGCGGCGCTGAGGAAGCTCTTGGTCATCCGCCCATGAGGCTTGGCCCTCGCGAGGGTCTTGAGCTTGTGTTGATGAAGATGGCCCGTCACAGGCCTCCTTTGAGCCACGCCGCAGCCGCAGGCGAGCAAGTCTGGGACCCCCATTCTCGAACGCCGACAGTAGCCCGGGGCCCACGCCGCCCGGACTTGGCCGTGCAGAGAGGCGAAAGGGCAAGTGCGGTTGCCAGGGCCCTAACAGCTGCGTCCTTGGGCGCCCGCGTGGCGGTTGATTGGGCGTGGGCGCTGCTCCCCGACGCCTTGGTAACCGCCCGGATTCGACAAGTCCTTTCATGCATGGTCACCATGATGACCGGTGATCGTGGAGGTCGACGGTTGGCCTTCGCCCGGCTATAAATGCAGGCAGCGCGCCCTTCCAGCCTATCCTTTCTTGTCTCTCCTTCTTCTCCATGGCTCCACCAAGAAAGTTCTCGGCTGCAGAGAAGGGAAGGGCCGCCAGTCGAATCTTCCTCTCCTCCGCCTAAGCGTGGTCGAGGTCGCCCTCGCAGCACCCGTGGCCTCCACGGCGGTCTCCCATGATCGTGAGGGGGCTCTCAACATGGCGACGAGCGGCTGGCCATGGTTGGAGGGCGTGCCCCGGCCGCTCGTCCCCCGTAGCCGCGCCTCCACGCTGCTGAAGCGCTGCCGGAGTTCTTGGTGAGGGCAGAGGAGCCGTTCAGCGTCCGGCTTCAGCTCCCGTGCTTCCTCCTTGGTGAGCTCCCAGATGGCGCCCTGAGTGGCCTCTGGATCCAGGCAGATGGCTGTTGCAGACGGGCTTCATGGGCTTCTCTGGAGGTCTCTGCTGCAGGGAACTTGTTCCTGGCCTGCGGCTGGCAGACGTTCGCGCGTGCGCGTGGTCTCCGCCGCCGGTGCTCCCTGCACTTCAAGTATGATGGCGACGCCACCCTCTACGTGAGGGTGTTCGGGGAAGACGGCCGCCGCAGGGGTTGCTGCCCTGAGGACGACGACAGCGGCCGAGGACTCACCCCCGGCGCGGGCGGAGGGGGCAGTGCGCGGGCGGCTGGTGATGCCCGCGATTCCCCACGCTTCGCCAGCTCTTCTTCGGGTGGTGATTCTTCCAGCAGCGGCCACGGCCAGCCCCCACGCCGCTTGCGCCGCTTGGGGGTGGCAGCGGTCCGCTTGCCGCCACGCCCGGTGAAGCGAGATGGAGTCCGACCGAGCTCGAGGCGGCTCGGGCCTCCCAAGAGAGCCGGCACGGGCGTGCTTCACCTGCTTTGTCCTTTTCTTTCCTTTTCTCTTGCGTAAAAAGGAACAATGTTCGGCCCGATGGGCGTGTTTAAAGGCAACGCCGTTAATTATTGTACTGCTTTTGTTATCCTGATATTGTTCCTTCGCCAGGCGCCCATTCGCAGTTTAACTCCGATCGTGGCGGCTGCGGCGACGACCCCTGGTCCCGTGTTCGCGTTGTGCTGCCCGTGAGGCATGGTCAGGAGGGGTGCTCCAGCCATGGACCAGGGCCGTGAAACTTGAGCGATAGGGGTAGGAACACTCGCGGGGGCTCCCGAGGCTTCTACCCCGCGAGCCCCCGCGCAAGAGAAACCGAGGCAGGAGGGCGAAAAGATCGAAGGACCATGGACCAAAAGCAGGCGATAGTTTCAATAAAAACTTCAAATGGGAATAACTAGTCAACTGCAGAAAGCAAATGAAAAAAGCCGCGTCCGCACCTAGTCTAGTCTTGGGCGTCTTCTCACCAGGTGAGCTAAGTGCTGCTACTGGTCGTAGGAGGGAGCCCCAGGGCCTAAGGCCGGCACCCTGAGACTCCGGGGCGTGTACAACCCCACTCATTGTTACGTGAGAGTGTCACGGGGCGGCGAGCTTCACAGGCACTGGGCCTTCTTCACAGGCTCCGGGCCTTTTCCTCTGGTAAGCAAGCTTCACTGGCGTTCGCCCTCTTCACAGGCTCTGGGCCTTTCCCAAGAGGTGAGCTTCACAGGCATTCGCCTTCGTCACAGGCTCCGGGCCTTTTCCAAAAGGATGAACTTCACAGGCATTCGCCTTCTTCACAGGCTCTGGGCCTTTTCCCAAAAGATGAACTTCACAGGCATTCGCCTTCTTCACAGGCTCTGGGCCTTTTCCAAAAAGATGAACTTCACAGGCATTCGCCTTCTTCACAGGCTCTGGGCCTTTTCCAAAAAGATGAACTTCACAGGCGTTCGCCTTCTTCACAGGCTCTGGGCCTTTCCCAAGAGGTGAGCTTCACAGGCATTCGCCTTCTTCACAGGCTCCGGGCCTTTTCCAAAAGGTGAGCTTCACAGGCATTCGCCTTCTTCACAGGCTCCAGGCCTTTTCCAAAAGGATGAACTTCACAGGCGTTCGCCTTCTTCACAGGCTCTGGGCCTTTTAGGGGTAGAACCTCCGGAGGTGCTGGATGTTTCACGCGTTTTGTATAGGTACTCCCTCTTGTGTCTCCAAGCGCACGGAGCCAGGCTTGGAAACATGAACAACCTTGAATGGGCCCTCCCACATGGGAGAGAGCTTATGCAGTTACTCCCTGGAGAGGACCCGTCGGAGCACGAGGTCTCCTACCTCGAGAGTTCTGGGGCGGATGTTGCGGCAGTGGTATCGCCGGAGTGCCTGCTGGTACCTTGCCGCTCGCAGTGCAGCTTCCCGACGGCGCTCCTCCCCCAGCACAAGAGCCGTCCCCCGCATGGCGTCCTGCTGCGTTTCATCGAACGCCAGACCCAGCGGATCGGCAACTTGACCTCGTGAGGAGGACCGCTTCGGCTCCGTGAGACCAGGAAGAAGGGGTCTCTCCGATCGGCTTGGTCGCGGTTGTGCGGATGGACCACAAGACGGAGGGGAGCTTCGTCGTACCAGCCTCTACCGCGAGCTTCCAGCTTCTTCTTGAACGTCCCGGTCTTGAGGCCTCTCGGGACCTCTGCATTGGCCCGCTCGGCTGTCCATTGCTGCGGGTGTGCCACCGGCGTAGCATATCTGCGTTCAAGGTTAAGCGCGGTATGTTTTAAAAGGTTACTTTGGTGAACTACGAACCGTTGTCGGTGATGATGCGGTTCGGCACTCGAACCGGCTCATGATGCCCTTGATGAACTTGACCGCAGAACCAGCGGGGATGGCGCAGACGGCCTCGACTTCGGCCCACTTGGTGAATTTGTCCACGGCGACGTAGAGGTAGCGATAGCCCCCTGGCGCCCGAGGGAAAGGGCCCAGAATGTCTAGCCCCCAGACGGCGAATGGCCAAGTGAGGGGAATGGTTTGCAGGCCTCCTGCTGGCTGGTGGATCTGCTTGGCATGGAATTGGCAAGCCTTGCAAGCCTTCACGAGGTCGATGGCGTCGTTGAGCGCGGTGGGCCAATAGAAACCGCTGCGAAACGCCTTCCCGACAAGGGTCCGTGACGATGAATGGTGCCCACAATCTCCGCTATGTATATCTGCCAACAATTCCTTCCCCTGTTCCCTGGTGATGCAGCGTAGGGATACGTCGTTTGGTCGTCTCCGGTAAAGCTCTCCATCCATGATGTTGTATGCCGTGGCTTGCCGCGCCACACGCTCTGCCTCCTCCTCCTTCTCTGGCAAAGTCCCATGCGTTAAGTAACTCTTGAGCTCCGTGATCCAGCTCTCCTCTTGAGGTTCCATTGTTAGGAGCAGGCGTGCTCCCGAGGCCGGGCCACAGGCTGGGACTCCCGAGGCTGGAGGCTGAGGGAGCTCCTCCCGAGGCTGTGCCGTGCTTGATAACGGCGGCAGGGCTAAGGGCTTGAAGAGCCGTTCCTCAAAGACACCCGGCTCCTGGGGTAACCTCCTGGAGGCTCGTTTGGCGATGTCGTCGGCCTCTTGATTGGTGCCTTGAGGCACGTCTTGCAGCTCCAACCCCGAACTGTTTCTCCATCCTGCGGACCTCCATGAGGTAGGCCTCCATGTGTTCATCCCTTGGCTCGTACACCTTGTTGGAGAAATTGATGAGGAGCTGCGAATCGCCCTTGATGGTAAGGCGCATCACCCCCAGGGCAGCGGCAGCCTTCAGACCTGCTATCGGCCCCTCGTATTCTGCTATATTGTTGGAGACCTTCTCGCCATCTTTGGAAAGCAGCTGCACGACATAGTAGAGCTTGTCCCGAGAGGGGATATGAGTACTGCCCCAGCCCAGTATACATGCGGAGAACGCTCCGTCAAGTACATGACCCAACCTTCGCGCCGCTCCCGGGAGAGGGACCGATCCTCGCCGGCCCCGAGGCCCAGTGCTTCTGTCCATTCGGCCATGAAATCTGCCAGCGCGCCCCCTTGATGACTCTGGTCGTACTGAACTCGATCTGGAATGCTTGCAGCTCAATGTTCCACTCGGCGACCCTTCCTGTCGAGTTGGGGCTCCTGAGCACCCTCTCCAGGGGGTATGCCGAGACAACCTTGATTGGATGACCCTGGAAGTAGTGCCGCAGCTTGCGCGAAGCCACTAGAAGTGCCAGGAGGAGCTTCTGCGGCATGGGGTACCGTGCCCTCGCATCCCGTAGCAGTGCTTGGCCAAGTACACCGGGTGCTCGACGAGGTTAGGGGCGTTGGTACTGGTGGCGTCCTCCGGAAGCGGTGGTGCCTCCTGAGGCGTCGGCGCCTCCGGAAGCTGGGTGCTTGGACGGGAGGTCCCCCCGCCCTAGCTGTGCTCTGCTGCGACGGCTGATCTTCCTCCATTGCGGCGCTGACTTCTGCTAGTTCCTTCTGATTCGGTCTTGCCTTAGCTCGGGTGGCCGCCGTGGTCTTGGCCTGACACTCCTCCCTAACCGCCACTAGAGCAGTGCTAGCGGAGTAAGGAGTGGCGGCGAGGTAGAGTACCAAGGGCTCCTGAGGGCACGGGGCCACCATCACTGGAGGGCTGGTCAGGTACCTCTTGAGGTCTTGAAACGCTTGGTCGGCCTCTTGATCCACTCGAAGGGCCCTTTTTCTTCATCTGGAAGAAAGGCAGCGCCCGCTCCCCAATCGGGAGATGAAGCGGCCCGGCACCGTTCTGGCGCCATGTGAGCTTCTCATCTCCCGAGGGTCTTGGTGGACTCATGTATTCCACCGCCTTGACCTTTTCTCGGGTTGGCCTCGATGCCTCGGTGGGACACGAGAAAACCAAGGAGCTTGCCTGAGGGAACTCCAAACACACACTTCTTCTCTGCAGGTTGAGTCGCGGGCTCACTGCGTTGAGGCTCATGAAGATTTCTTCCAGTCTTGTATCAAGGTCTTGGCCTCGCGAGACTTCACCACGATGTCGTCGGACGTATGCCTCCACATTCTTCCCGAGCTGCGGGCCCAAGGTGATGTGCATGAGCCCGGAAAGTTGCCCCTGCGTTGCGCAACCCGAATGGCATGCAGGTATAGCAGTATACTCCACACGGGGTCAGGAAGGCCGCCTTCTCCACGTCTTCCACCGCCATCTTGATTTGGTGATACCCCGAAAAGGCGTCCAAGAAGCACAACAGGTCACACTCGACGGTGGAATCGACGATCTGGTCGATGCGAGGGAGTGGAAATGGATCATGTGGGCATGCTTTGTTGAGGTTGGTGAAGTCGACACACATGCGCTCCTTTCCTCCCTTCTTCGGCACCACCACGGGGTTGGCCAACCAATCTGGGTATCGGACCTCGCGGATGACCCCCGCGGCTTCTAGCTTGCGGGTCTCTTGGACGATGAAGGCCTGCTTTTCGGTGGACTGCCTCCTCGCTTTCTGCTTCACTGGACGCACGTTGGGGCACACGTTGAGGTGGTGCTCGATCATGCCCCGTGGAATCCCAGCCAGCTGATCGGGCTCCCAGGCGAACACCTTCTTGTTCGCACGCAGGAACTTGACAAGGGCTTCCTCCTGTTCGGGCTCGAGGTTGGCGCCTATGGTGAAGGTGGCGTTTGTGGACCCGTCCTCATCGACGGGTATCTGCTTGGTCTCCGCCTTGTCTTGGGTGAACAATTGGTTCTTCTTGGTCGGCAGCCCCCTTGGGCTTGGGGGCTTCCGCATCGGCGGGCTGTGCTGCGGCCGCCGTCCTGAGGGTGAGCCTGAGCGCTCGCAGCGCACCTTCGGTCTCCCCGGGCACGGTGAGGACGCCACTGCTCCCTGGCATCTTCATGAGGTTGTACCCCGGGTGGGTTGCGGCCATGAATTTGGCCAATGCCGGATAGCCGAGGATGGCGTTGTAGGGGAGGCTGATGGGGGCGATGTCGAAGTCGACCAATTCCGTGCGGAAGTTGTCGTAGGTGCCGAAGGTCACCGGAAGCCGGATTTGCCCCAAGGAGCTGGATGACCCTCCTCCTACGCCCGAAAAAGGCCGGCTGGGCAGCAGCCGCTCCCTGGGTATGCAGAGGAGGTTGAAGGCCTCGACCGAGAGTACATTGAGGCCGGCGCCGCCGTCGATGAGGGTCCTGGTGACGGCGACCTGGCAGATGGCAGGTGTGCAGAGCAGCGGGAGCGCGCCCGAGCCGGCCGAGTTGGCGGGGTGGTCTTGCGAGTCGAAGGTCAGCCCGACCGACGACTCCGTCCGGCTTGAGGGAGCCCCCTACCGCGTGGAGGCAGCGCCGAACCGGCGGACGAATGTCTTGACATGGCGGCTGGAGGGCGGCGCCTGGGAGCCGCCGAGGAGGGCCGCGACGAGTGGAGAAGCCGGCGCGAGGGGGCGGGCGACCAGGGAGCTGCGCGGCCTCCCCCATGAAGTCACCGGGGAGCACAGGGGTGATGCTTGCTGCCCGTCCCCCGCCAGGCCGATGGCGGTGTTGTCGGCGGGTGACGGGGAACGACGAGGGCGCCCGCTGACGGGAGCGGCCCGGGCGACGTGGGAGGTGAGGGCGGCTCGGCGCTCGGGTCGGGCCCGACGAGCGTCGGACATGGTTGCGGTGGCCGGGGAAGAACGAGGTGATGAAAGGCAAATTCCGGCGCACCCCTACCTGGCACGCCAAATGTTGGATTTCGGGTTCAGCGGACCCTTGAGGTTCGAACTCGGGTGCGCGGAGATCCAACCCTCCACCGTATCGTACCTCGCCGAATGGCAGGGACCTAAACTACTAACAAGAACAACACAAGAGACGCATGATTTATACTAGTTAGTGACACCGTTGTGGTGTAATACCCTACTCTAGTTTGTGGTGTGTGGATTGCCTGCTGACGAAGAAACAGATAGGGAAGAACAGCCTCGCGAGGGTCTGTTCTTGGTGGGTGTGATGAACTGCTAAGTGGTATCCCGTTGCTCTAGCCTGAGGAGCGGGTTTCTCTCTCTCTCTGGATTCCGAATGCTCGATTCCCCCCCCCCTCTACCATGGTGGCTAGCTCTACTTATATAAACGAAGGCCCTGGGCCTCTTCCCAAATATTGAGCGGGAAGGGCGCCAACAATTGGCCATTTCGAAGGGGAACAGCGGGTACACTTATCCTGACTAAAGTTGGTCCTCGCCTGCCAAAGGCTCTGGTGATGACACCTGCTTGGGCTCCACGATGACTGCATTCCAGCCGTTGGGGCTGGTCTTGGTCTTGTTGCACCGAAACGGATGCCTTTGCTTGATGCTCTTGCCTGCGCTTGCCCCCTTTGCACCAAAGAGGAAAGGAGGACGCTGCGCGGGCTGGCGCCCGACTGGCGCCCTTGGTCGTCATAGCTTGCGTCATGGGCACCTTGCGAGGTACCCCGCCTTGAACTCTCCGCCTCCTCATGAGCCAGCCTGACGAGGCCGCGCCTGAGGAAGCTCTTGGTCGTCCGCCCCGCGAGGCTTGGCCCCTCGCGAGGGTCTTGAGCTTGTGTTGATGAAGATGGGCCGTCCTGGGCCTCCTTTGAGCCACGCCGCAGTCACAGGCAGGAAAGTCTGGGACCCCTGCTCCTGAACACCGACAATGCCCCTCCAGTGAGCTCCGGAACAGGCCCCAAGATGGGATCTCGTGGATACAGGAAGTTGCGGCGGTGGAATTAGGTTTTTGGCTCTGTTACGATCGTTTGAAGTGCGTGAGGTACATATAGGAGGAAGGAGTACGTCGGTGGAGCAACATGGGGCCCACGAGGCAGGGGGCGCGCCCTAAGGGGGCGCGCCCCCCACCCTTGTGACCGCCTCCGATGTTCCTTGGCGTAGGGTCCAAGTCTCCTGGATCACGTTCGGTGAGAAAATCACGTTTCCCGAAGGTTCCATTCCATTTGGACTCTGTTTGATATTTCGTTTCTTCGAAACACTGAAAAAGGCAAAAAACAACAATTCTGGGCTGGGCCTCCGGTTAATAGGTTAGTCCCAAAAGTATTATAAAAGTGGAAAATAAAGCCCAATATAGTCCAAAACAATAGATAAAGTAGCATGGAGCAATCAAAAATTATAGATACGTTGGAGACGTATCAGGCATCCCCAAGCTTAATTCCTGCTCGTCCTCGAGTAGGTAAATGATAAAAAGAGAATTTTGATGCGGAGTGATACTTTGGCATAATTTCAATGTAAATCTTCTTAATCATGGTATGAATATTCAGATCCGAAAGATTTAAGACAAAAGTTCATATTGACATAAAAATAATAGTACTTCAAGCATACTAACTAAGCAATTATGTCTTCTCAAAATAACATGGCCAAAGAAAGTTATCCCTACAAAATCATATAGTCTGGCTGTGCTCCATCTTCCCCACACAAAATATTTAAATCATGCACAACCCCGATGATAAGCCAAGCAATTGTTTCATAATTTAACATTTTCAGAACTTTTTCAATCTTCACGTAATACATGAGCGTGAGCCATGGATATAGCACTATAGGTGGAATAGAATGATGGTTGTGGAGAAGACAAAAAGAGGGAAGATAGTCTCACATAAACTAGGCGTATCAACGGGCTATGGAGATGCCCATCAATAGATATCAATGTGAGTGAGTAGGGATTGCCATGCAACAGATGCACTAGAGCTATAAGTATATGAAAGCTCAACAAAAGAAACTAAGTGGGTGTGCATCCAACTCGCTTGCTCACGAAGACCTAGGGCATTTGAGGAGGCCCATCATTGGAATATACAAGCCAAGTTCTATAATGAAAAATTCCCACTAGTATATGAAAGTGACAAAATGAGAGACTCTCTATCATGAAGATCGTGGTGCTACTTTGAAGCACAAGTGTGGAAAAAGGATAGTAACATTGTCCCTTCTCTCTTTTTCTCTCATTTTTTTATTTTTATTTGGGAATTTTCTCTTTTTTTATTTTTTATTTTTCGTCCGGAGTCTCATCCCGACTTGTGGGGGCATCATAGTCTCCATCATCCTTTCCTCACTTGGGACAATGCTCTAATAATGATGATCATCACACTTTTATTTTTCTTACAACTCAACAATTACAACTCGATACTTAGAACAAAATATGACTCTATATGAATGCCTCCCATGTGTACCGATATGCAATGAAACATGAGTGACATGTATGAAGGAATTATGAACGGTGGCTTTGCCACAAATACGATGTCAACTACATGATCATGCTAGCAATATGACAATGATGGAGCGTGTCATAATAAACGGAATGGTGGAAAATTGCATGGCAATATATCTCGGAATGGCTATGGAAATGCCACGATAGGTAGGTATGGTGGCTGTTTTGAGGAAGATATATGGTGGGTGTATGATATCGGCGAAAGGTGCGCGGTATTAGAGAGGCTAGCAACGATGGAAGGATGGGAGAAAGTGTGTATAATCCATGGACTCAACATTAGTCATAAAGAACTCATATACTTGTTGCAAAAATCTAGAAGTTATCAAAGCAAAGTATTACGCGCATGCTCCTAGGGGGATAGATTGGTAGGAAAAGACCATCGCTCGTCCCCGACCACCACTCATAAGGAAGACAATCAATAAATAAACCATGCTCCGAGTTCATCACATAACGGTTCACCATACATGCATGCTACGGGAATCACAAACTTTAACACAATTATTCTTTAAATTCACAACTACTCAACTAGCATTACTCTAATATCACCATCTTCATATCTCAAAACAATTATCAAGCATCAAACTTATCTTAGTATTCAACGCAGTCAAAAGAAAGTTTCACATATCTTGAATACCAAGTATATTAACATTAAGCAAATTACCATGCTATTAATGACTCTCAAAATAATCTAAGTGAAGCATGAGAGATCAATAGTTTCTTTAAAACAAACTCACCACCGTGCTCTAAAAGATCTAAGTGAAGCACTAGAGCAAAAATTATCACGCTCAAAAGATATAAGTGAAGCACTATGAGCAAAACTATCTAGCTCAAAAGATATAAGTGAAGCACATAGAGTATTCTATCAAATTCCAATTCATGTATGGCTCTCTCAAAAGGTGTGTACAGAAAGGATGATTGTGGTAAACTAACAAGCAAAGACACAAATAATACAAGACGCTCCAAGCAAAACACATATCATGTGGTGAATAAAAATATAGCTCCAAGTAAATTACCGATGGAAGTGGGCGAAGAGGGGATGCCTTCCGGGCATCCCCAAGCTTTGACTTTTGGTGTCCTTGGATTATCTTTGGGGTGCCATGGGCATCCCCAAGCTTAGGCTCTTGCCACTCCTTGTTCCATAATCCATCAAAAGAATTCACACAAAACTTGAAAACTTCACAACACAAAACTCAATAGAAATCTCGTGAGCTCCGTTAGAGAAAGAAAACAAAAGACTACTTTAAGGTACTGTAATGAACTCATTCTTTATTTATATTGGTGTTAAACCTTCTGTATTCCAACTTCTCTATGGATCATAAACTATTTTACTAGCCATAGATTCATCAAAATAAGCAAACAACACACGCAAAACAGAATCTGTCAAAAACAGAACAGTCTATAGTAATCTGTAACTAACGCAAATTCTGGAACTCAAAAAATTCTACCAGAATTATTCGACCTAGAAAATTTGTTTATTGATCAGAAGAAATTAGAATCAGTATTTTATCACGTTCTGGTGATTTTTAACAATTCGGGCACTGAGCGCAAAGTTTCTGGAAATTACAGCAAGATCAAATAACTATCTTCCAAGAAGATCCAATAGGTTTAACTTGGCACAAACACTAATTAAAATATAAAAACACATCTAAACAGAGGCTAGATGGATTATTTATTCCTAGACAGAAGCAAAAACAAAAAACAAAAAATAAAATTGGGTTGCCCCCCAACAAGCGCTATCGTTTAACGCCCCTAGCTAGGCATAAAAGCGAGGATAGATCTAGGTATTGCCATCTTTGGTAGGCAATCCATAAGTGGCTCTCATAATAGATTCATATGGTAATTTTATTTTCTTTCTAGGAAAGTGTTCCATGCCTTTCTTTAATGGAAATTGGAATCTAATATTTCCTTCCTTCATATCAATAATTGCACCAATCGTTCTAAGGAAAGGTCTACCAAGAATAATAGGACATGAAGGATTGCAATCTATATCAAGAACGATAAAATCTACGGGCACATAATTCCTATTTTCAACAATAAGAAAGTCATTAATTCTTCCCATAGGCTTTTTAATAGTGGAATCCGGAAGATGCAAGTTTAGAGAGCAATCATCAAAGTCAACGAAATCTAGCAAATCACACAAAGTTTTGGGAATAGTAGAGACACTAGCACCCAAATCACACAAAGCATTAAACTCATGATCTTTAATTTTAGTTTTGATTGTAGGTTCCCACTCATCATAGAGTTTTCTAGGGATAGAAACTTTCAACTCAAGTTTTTCTTCATAAGATTGCATCAAGGCATCAACAATGTGTTCGGTAAAAGCCTTATATTGACTATAAGCATGAGGAGAATTTAGCACGGATTGCAACAAGTAAATACAATCAATTAAAGAGCAATTTTCATAATTAAATTACTTGAGATCCAATATAGTGGGTTTAGCAACATCTAGATTTTTATTTCTTTCAATCCCACTTTTATCAATTTCATCATCAAGATCTGAAAACTCTGAATTCTTAGAACGCCTTCTAGGTAAAGGAAGATCATATTCAGTTTCATCAAGATTCATATTGCAAAACAAAGATTTAATAGGGACGATCAATAACTTTTAGATCTTCATCTTGATTTTCATAGGAATTAGAAGAACACGCTTTAATAAAGGCATCTTTGGAAGCACGCATCCTAGCGGTTCTTTCTTTCCACTCATCAATGGAAATTATCATAGCTTTGAGAGACTCATTGATATCATGCTTAGGAGGAATAGATCTAAGCTTTAAAGAATCAACCTCAAGAGAAATTCTATCAACGTTCCTAGCCAAATCATCAACTTTAAGCAATTTCTCTTCAAGCAAAGCATTAAAATTCTTTTGTGAATTCATAAACTCTTTAACACTATTCCCAAATTCAGAGGGCATCTTATTAAAATTTACATAAGAGTTGTTGTAGGAATTTCCATAAGTATTAGATGGATTACTAGGATAAGGCCTAGGATTAAAATTCCCTCTATACGCGTTGTTACCAAAATTATTCCTACCAAGAAAATTCACATCCATAGATTCATTATTATTATCAATCAAGGTAGACAAAGGAATATCATTAGGATCATAAGAAACACTCTTAGTAGCAAATAATTTCATAAGTTCATCCATCTTTCCACTCTAAACAATAATTTCTTCTATCGCATGCACTTTTTTATTAGTAGATCTTTCAGTGTGACATTGAGAATAATTAACCATAAAATTATCTAGGAGTTTGGTAGCATATCCTAAAGTGATTTCCGTAAAAGTGCCTCCCGCGGCCGAATCTAAAAGATTTCTAGAAGCAAAATTCAATCCGGCATAAATTTTTTGTATAATCATCCACAAGTTCAAACCATGAGTAGGACAATTACGTATCATTAATTTCATTCTCTCCCAAGCTTGTGCAACATGTTCATGATCAAGTTGCTTAAAATTCATAATATCGTTCCTGAGAGAGATAATCTTAGCGAGAGGAAAATACTTAGAGATAAAAGCATCTTTGCACTTGTTCCAAGAATCAATACTATTTTTAGGCAGAGATGAAAACCACGCTTTAGCATGACCTCTAAGCGAAAAAGCAAATAGCTTCAACTTAACGACATCATTATCGACATCTTTTTTCTTTTGCATATCACATAAATCAACGAAGCTATTCAGATGAGTAGCGACATCTTCACTAGGAAGGCTGGAGAATTGATCTTTCATAACAAGATTCAACAAAGAAGTATTGATTTCACAAGATTCAGTATTGGCAAGAGGAGCAATCGGAGTGCTAAGGAAATCATTATTATTGGTATTGGTGAAGTCACACAATTTGGTAGCATCTTGAGCCATCGCGACAAACAAGCAATCCAACACACGAGCAAACAAGCGGACGAGGAAAAGGCAACGGGAAAAAGAGGAGGAGATTGGGAAAGAGAGGGCGAATAAAACGGCAAGGGGGAAGTGGGGAGAGGAAAACGAGAGGAAAATGGCAAATAATGTAACGTGGGAGATAGGGATTGTGATGGGTACTTGGTATGTTGGCTTTTGCGTAGACTCCACGGCAACGGCGCCAGAAATCCTTCTTGCTACGTCTTGAGCTTGCGTTAGTTTTCCCCGAAGAGGAGAGGATCATGCAATAGAGTATCGTAAGTATTTCCCTCAGTTTTTGAGAACCAAGGTATCAATCCAGTAGGAGGCCACGCACAAGTCCCTCGTACCTGCACAAAATGATAGCTACTCGCAACCAACGTGATTAGGGGTTGTCAATCCCTTCACGGTAACTTACGAGAGTGAGATCTGATAGAGATAATATTTTTGGTATTTTTGGTATATAGATGCAAAGTGAAAAGTAAAAGGCAAAGTAAAAACAAAGCAAGTATTAAAGTGATGGAGATTGATATGATGAGAATAGACCCGGGGGCCATAGGTTTCACTAGTGGCTTCTCTCAAGAGCATAAGTATTCTATGGTGGGTGAATAAATTACGGTTGAGCAATTGACAGAATTGAGCATAGTTATGAGTATATCTAGGTATGCTCATGTATATAGGCATCACGTTCGAGACAAGTAGATCGAAACGATTCTGCATCTACTACTATTACTCCACTCATCGACCGCCATCCAGCATGCATCTAGAGTATTAAGTTAAAAACAGAGTAACGCCTTAAGCAAGATGACATGATGTAGAGGAATAAATTCATGAAATATGATAAATACCCATCTTGTTATCCTCGATGGCAACAATACAATACGTGCCTTGCAACCCTTTCACATCCTTTGGGTAAGGACACCGCAAGATTGAACCCAAAGCCATGCACTTCTCCCATTGCAAGAACTACCAATCTAGTTGGCCAAACCAAATGGATAATTCAAGAGACTTGCAAAGATAACTCAATCATACATAAAAGAATTCAGAGAAGATTCAAATATTATTCATAGATAAGTTGGATCATAAACCCACAATTCCTCGGTCTCAACAAACACACCGCAAAAAGAAGATTACATCGAATAGATCTCCACGAGAGAGGGGGGGAACATTGTATTGAGATCCAAAAAGAGAGAAGAAGCCATCTAGGTACTAGCTATGGACCCGAAGGTCTGAAGAAAACTACTCACACTTCATCGGAGAGGCTATGGTGTTGATGTAGAAGCCCTCCGTGGTGGATGCCCCCTCCGGCGGAGCTCCGGAATATGACCCAAGATGTGATCTCGTGTATACAGGAAGTTGCGGCGTTGGAATTAGGTTTTGGCTCCTTTTACGATCATTTGGGGCTACGTAGGTATATATAGGAGGAAGGAGTACGTCGGTGGAGCAACAGGGGGGCCATGAGGCAAGGGGCGCGCCCTAGGGGGGCGCCCCCCACCCTCGTGACCGCCTCCGATGTTCCTTGGCGTATGGTCCAAGTCTCCTGGATCACGTTCAGTGAGAAAATCACGTTCCCGAAGGTTTCATTCCGCTTGGACTCCGTTTGATATTCCGTTTCTTTGAAACACTGAAGAAGGCAAAAAACAACAATTCTGGGCTGGTCCGCTTGGACTCCGTTTGATATTCCGTTTCTTTGAAACACTGAAAAAGGCAAAAAACAACAATTTTGGGCTGGCCCTCCAGTTAATAGGTTAGTCCCAAAAGTAATTTAAAACTGGAAAATAGATCCCAATATAGTCCAAAACAATAGATAAAGTAGCATGGAGCAATCAAAAGTTATAGATAAGTTGGAGACGTATCAGACATCGACGCGATACCTGAGCACCATTTCTGCAAACAGTGTCAGGATCACTTGGCATCACTCTGCTTGGACAGAAATGACACCAAACACCGAAGAATGAGCAAGAAAAGAAAACTGAAGAAATGCAACGGCTGAGCTGTAGTGGGTCTGAACCGATGCTAGGTACACTCACCAGATAAACTGTTAGCAACAAATATTGAGGCTATATGCATGCTATGCAACAAACAAATGCAGCAACCAAATGCAACAAACCAGACATACTCTATACTACTGATTTCTACCGGTTTCTACCTCTCGCGCTGACTAGGGAGTCCTACAGCCAGACCTGCTCTGATACCAAGCCTGTGGCACCCCGGCTCAGAGAAACCGGAACGCCCTGTATTCCAGCCCAGAGATCGAGATGAAGTCTTCTGGAATACGGCACTGCTTAGCATAGAACAAATGAGCTCTTTATTACAATCTATTTGGGTACAAAGGTTACATCGGCACATCGACACTATGCCTGCCGTAGTTGCTCTACGCAAGCAGCAGAACAACTCGAAGCAGCGGAAAAACTTTTAGCAGTGGAACAACGACGACGGTGATGAACTCCACTCCACATGGACTCTGGCTAGAACGCTTAGCCTAGCCCGCAAACAAGGGATCCATGGCAAACAAGCAATCAAATCCAGCATGACCTGCAAAGTGGCATGACACGCCAGGTCAGTACAATGAATGTACTTGCAATCTCACAGCAACCAAAGCAATCAAGAGAAACAACAACATGGCATTTACAGGTTAAGCAGGATTTATCATGAGGTCATCAGGATAACATGGCATGAACAACATGAACATGATACAGCTAGAACAATATGAGCATGGCATGAACATATAAATCTGACGATACTAGCATGCAACATGATGACACTATATGCACCACTTATTCTGCTCGGGTTACCTCATAACCATCACATGCATCACTTACCAACCTCGGACATTACACGATCATCTCAGGATCCAATCAATCTTGGTATAAACAATTCCGTAGTATTCATTAAATGACCACAAGGTGCTTGATCTTTACCCATGATTCTCGCACAACATCATGAATATCCAACAACTCGGTATCGTCGATACCACGGTGATCATTCACAGATAACAAATGGAACCACTCTTGGCTCAACGGGTTACCTTGTAACCAAACGGTGATCATTCACGGATCACAAACGGAACCACTCTTGGTTCAACGGGTTACCTCGTAACCAAACGGTGATTTCACGGATCACATAACCAACTTATCTCATCATCGAACCAGGGTTGTTATTAAGCACATTATTATTATTACTGTTGACCCACAGTGTGACCAACTACAAACTGGGCCCTTATCCGCGGGCGTGGCTATTGATAGATTCAATACACACTCTGTAGAGGTTAGTACACTGTACCCACACCACGGAACCCATGGCCTCGCACTCCCATTAGGGTGGACCAACAGAGTTCCGACAAAACCGTCCTACTGCCATGACAATCTCCCGGCCACTTCGACCAACACCCCCTTGGGGTTCAGTCCTAGGTGGCCTCGTGCCTACCAAAGGCATCACGGCCACCATCGTGGCAAAGCATAAATGGTCCCAAACGGGGACAAGGTACCATAACAACAACAACGGGCACACAAGGCTTATGTCCGCCTACCTGATTAGGGTAGCAAGCGCCCATAACTTTCCCTCGTTGGAGGCACCGGCGAGAGGCTTGACAATAGACCCAGCTAGGACCTTCCCATAAAGGGAAGCGTGGTTGCACTGGTCAGCTTGATATGGTGGCACCATGACTCAGCCAACAGCTGTTCAAGTTCAATTTAATCCTGTTAAACTTGAATGCAATATGCTGAGCCACGATAAAATAACATGATGCAATTACAGTGCATGAGCATGATATCAACATAAGCATGGGGGTGCAACATAACTATCAACCATATCAACAATGAATCATATCCAACTGAGCATAGCATAATGACGAGCATGAATATTACAAGTACAACACTACTCATAGCATAACATGACCACTAGCATTAACAATAAATACCATGCAAGAACTTATCAATAACATACCGAGTAAACACAACCAACTAACAGAAAAAGAACAATGCATATCAACGATACTTGGTAACCGACGACATTCATGCACCGAAGAACATGACCAACCCAACATGTACTACTACCAAGCATAGCCAAAATGAAAGTAATACTAGCAGGTAGAACATGATAACAGAGTGCAACAAAACATAGCATGATGGTAATCACTGATCCATAAGCATAACCGAAATAACGACAACAGTAGAAAAACAAACATACAGTTATTAAAGATTTAAGTTGAAAACCAATGCTACTGCATGGCTATCATGCAAATGGTGGTTGTGGCTTGCCTGGGGTGGAAGAAATCACTGGGAGGAAGTGCGAGAAGCTCGCGGAGCGACTCGCAAGGGAAAAATGGTCATTTTCAGGATGCTAACACATGGTGAATTGATACCAGCAGAATGGGCTCGACGAAGCGAATAAGTCGGCTTTGGAATCACCTCATTTGGAATTAGGATCAAGAAGTTCTGATTGTTTTTCTTCCAGGGACCTATTTGTAACAAAATCATCACAAACAGACCCTCGGCTGGAAAAACAGAACGCGCACTCGAGGAATCGGTGAAGTGAAAGCGTATTCTAGCCCACAACTGCAACTGCTTACGCTTTCGATTAGTGAAAACATATTCCGAGGAATACGTTTCCACTAATCCACGTCAGCGAGGGCGGGTCAACGGGTTGTGCGGCTGACGAGTGGGGTCCGCGGGTGGTGGGGCCCGCCTATTCTAGGCTCGTCTTCAACCTCGCTCGCTCCCGCGCTTGTTAGAGGACCGGCCGGCCATGTGGAGGCTTGCCGGCGACTCCGGGCGTCTCCCGCAGTGCTCCGCCTATGGGCGAGCTCAGCGTGGAGAGGCGCATCTGGTGGTGCCACCCACGACCAGTGAGGTGGACCGAGGCGGCGGTGGCTACGAGGCCGGCGGACGGTGGCATCGGGAGGAGATGGGCATGGCGCCCCGGTGCGCCAAAGGAGGGGCTGAGGAGCTGGGGTGACTCCAGGATGATGGTGGAAGCGGTTGGTGGAGGAATGAGGAGGGGAGGAGCTCGGCATGCCACGAATTTTAGAGGAGGAAGCCGGCGGCCGAGACGACCATTGGCGGTGGGGAGAGCTGCTCGAACTCGGGGAAGTGGTCAGCGGAGGCTAGAGGAGGTGAAGGAGGCCAGTGGTGAAGAAAGAAGGGGTCGGGGTGGCCTTATATAGGCGGGGGAGGAGGGGGTCAAGATGGCGTCGCCGTGGATGCGTGTCCGGCACCGCGGACGCGCGTGCACACGCATGAGCTCGGGGTTAGACGACGAGAGGGAATAAGAGGGAGAGCTCACGGGGAAGAGGTGGCCAAGGGAGCGCAGGGAGGAAGAAGACGAAGGAAGAAGACGATGGCCGGCTATAGCGCGCCCGTGGGCACGCGGCGGCGAGCGCCATTAAAGGCCTATCGGAGGGGGAGAGGAGTCCAGGGGGACGGCGACGACGAGAGTAAGACGTTGGACATGGCTAGGGGACGAGGGATCGAGTGAACGAGCCGAGGGGAAGAGGCCGAGGCGCCAGAGTGCTCTTGCTGCAGCGAGAGCACGCGCACGGAGAAAAATCCACGCGGTCACCACGGGACAATGAACAGGGAGGTCACGAGAGGGAAGTAAATGGTGTCTAGCATTATGTCCTTCCAAGATGGAGCATTTATGATGCCATGGCTTGATCTGGGGTGCTATGGTTAAATGGTTACTAAGCTCTGAAGTTTACTGCATCCAACTTGGAAGAGCACTGCTGATCAACAGGAAACTGATTGGGTCAAATGGTGTTGTCTGGGATGATTAACTATGGAAGGACTATGATCCTGGAGGTTTTGATGCTAAATGGAGCACAAACTAATATAGTTGCTGTGTAACTCACATTATGGGTCCAGAAACTTGATCGGGAAGGTGCACTCACATAGAGAAGCCACTTGAGCTGAAATTGGGCAAGGCCTAAGGATTTGTACATATGAAGATGCTGTAAAGATCTCGTACCAATTGGGTTCACCAAAATGGTACTTCCTTCACAGCTATTCTCTCTATCCAGAAACTTGCAAAACTTTTGGAGATATAATGGCTTGATGAAATGGACCCAAATTTGGTGGAGAGATGTTATATAGGTAGGAGCACAATCTGGTAATTTCAGAGAATTAATGAAGCAATAAAAATTATACATGCGTCACAACCTGAAAATATTAGCAGAATCAAAGATTTGATGTTGTGCTCACATAGATGATAGGATGGAGCTGAAACTTGGAGGGGTGTGCTTATATGAGCACATGAAGGAGTGTGCAGTATTTCAACTCATTTGGATAACCCTAGCTAGTACTTCCTTCACAATGCCTTCTGTCTGAAAGAAACATTGCCGAGGAAGATTGGCTAGTCAAATAAAGTTGAATTTTGGCATGAGGCAATGATTTGGACATAAGAAAATGCCCAAAAGGTTTTTGAGCCATCAGGAAAGGATAGGTGGCACTTCCTTCACAGAAAGCCACACTGGACAGAAATGAAGAATCATTATTGGGGAATTATTCTTGGTCTAGGACGGGAAAGTTTGGGCATATTTGAGAAATATATGATCCAAGGTAATTATGAGAATTATTTGGGATTTTTGGATGGACAGAAATATAGGTTTCTTCACAACCTAGGGCAGACAGGGTTATTCTTTTAATAGAAAAAATGAATATTCCCTAGAAAAAGATTTTAGGGTTTGGTCAAGGAGTAAAGTGACATGATCTTGGCAAGGTTTTGAGAATGATGAGCCACTTGGGAGGGGGGATCAGGATGATCTTTTTCTAGGTATTCCTTTTTTCTATTAAAGGAATAACCTTGTCTGCCCTAGGTTGTGAAGAGACCTATATTTCTGTCCATCCAAAAATCCCCAAATAATTCTCATAATTCCCTTGGGTAATATGTTGCTCAAATATGCCCAAACAGACATAAAGTTTAAAAAATTGCTGAGGAATATTGGCTAGGTAAATAAAGTTGAATTTTGGCATGAGGCAATGATTTGGACATAAGAAAATGCCCAAAAGGTTTGGGAGCAATCAGGAAAGGATAGGTGGCACTTCCTTCACAGAAAGCCACACTGGACAGAAATGAAGAATAATTATTGGGGAATTATTCTTGGGCTAGGACGAGAAAGTTTGGGCATACTTGAGCAATATATGACCCAAGGGAATTATGAGATTTTTTTGTGGATTTTTGGATGGACAGAAATATAGGTTTCTTCACAACCTAGGGCAGACAGGGTTATTCCTTTAATAGAAAAAAGAATATTCCCTAGAAAAAGTGTCAGGACCCCGATTCCAAATCACATCGACCTAGCCGGTAACACCTCATATCACTTTGCGGCCTCACGCACGGTATTCCCACGGGTGTCGCCTTACCATGGCCCGGGACCGTTTGCGTCTTTTGGCTCACGATATGACAAAGTGTCGCTAGCATCCACATGACAAAGAACCCGGGCCGACATGGCTAGTCGTGAACCCAAAGCGGCGCTAACCTATGGGAACAGGCATACATGAATCACATCGAGCATGTCGGTCATCAACGATAAATTCGGGCTGTAGCACTGGGCTAATAGGACTCGGTATACCCGGGCTGTAGCGAGCTAGGCAGGACTCGAATAACACCGCGTGACATTTCCCGAAGGGACGTACATAAGGAACGAAGTGAGACACATGCCGCCAATCAAGGGTCCAAGCAGTAGTGCTGGGCTAGCGAGGACTCGTGAACCGGGCTGTAGCGGACTACTATCGCCGTAAGCACGAGACTACATTTTCCCATATGAGAGGCTGCCAAGGATAAACAACTAGTTTGTCGGATCCCACACATACCAAGCATTTCAAACATACACACAATATGCTCAATATGTGTAGATACAACATGGCATCACAACATAAATCTACGACTCAAATATTTATTCATTAGGCTCCGAGGAGCGAGATATTACAAACATGGGTCTCATGACCCAACACTCAAAGCATACAAGTCAAAGCACAAGCGGAAGCTAAACATGTCTGAGTACGCATAACTATAAATGAAAAAGGCTGAGAAGCCCGACTATCTACCAGATCTGCCGAGGGCACAAGATCGTAGCTGAGGTAACAAGCTAAACGTCAAAGTCCAAGCGGAACTACTAGTGAGGCCCGTCTCTCTGCAAAACATAAATAGGCAAACGTGAGTACAAACGTACTCAGCAAGACTTACATCAGAACTAACTACATATGCATCATTATCAAAAGGGGGTGGTGGAGTTTGACTGCAGCAAGCCAGCTTTGACTCGGTGTTTATCCTATACTACAACTGCAAGTAACTCTTTTGAGGTGGCGCACACGAGTCCACATATTCACCATATCAATACACTACTATGGACCCACTCCCGTCTCCCTACGAGAATGCCATCCATAGCACTCACGCTTATCTTGCGCATTTTAGAGTATCCACTTTCACTTGTCTATGAACTGGTATAGGCAACCCAGAAGTCCTTCTCCGTGGACATGGCTATTCGAATAGATCATATTAACCCTG
Source organism: Aegilops bicornis (assembly GCA_021605145.1). NCBI lineage: Eukaryota > Viridiplantae > Streptophyta > Magnoliopsida > Poales > Poaceae > Aegilops > Aegilops bicornis. The sequence continues at coordinate 627,210,295 of CM038675.1, read as the reverse complement.
CAGGGGTGTGCTTCTTCACACACGCTCTCACCACTTACCGCCGTTTACACGACATGTACTCGGCAACCTTCAAGCGGAAGCCCAACGTGGGTGTCGGCATCGACCTACCTAATCACTCTAGTCCAAAGTCCAGTTTTATCGCCTTTTCGGTGTCCATCGGCAGGGAGTCCGGCCGTGGTTTACCATTCATCCCCGATCGATGTGTGCAGGGTTCCCGAGAAACCAAGCAGGCGAATCGGTACACGGGCCACGATGCCTACCGCCTTTAACCCACCCCTACGGTCGGCGTTAACGTGCGGCCCCAAAGATGCTACAAACACCGAAACTACTTGCAACTCCCGGACCGAAGAAGGGTGGTTAAGAAGCCGAGAGGGTCCATTGGTTTCGGGCCCAATGCGTGGTAATAACTGTTTCATGGATCACAAACACAGAACTCAGTTCCTGAGGACGGCTGCAATGAGACAACCCACCATGTACTCCTACATGGCCTCTCACCGCTACCTTTACCAAATCGTGTTCACACACTTAGCTCACACACAGTAGGACAAGTTCACACAACTATTCCAATCCATTCCCGATGAATCAGACCTGACTCAACTCTAAGCAGTAGCAGGCATGACAACAAGCATGAATGAGTAGGCACAACATGGCTCAAACAACTCCTACTCATGCTAGTGGGTTTCATCTAATTCTTGTGGAATGGCAGGTCATGCAAGAGGTTAAAGGGGTTCAGCTACCGCAGCAAGTAACACATGAGTCGTTGTTGTCCTAATGCAATAAAATAGAGCAGGAGCGAGAGAGTGGGATTATATCGGAATGAACAAGGGGTTTTGCTTGCCCGGCACTTCAAGATAGTATAGTTCTTCATCGGTGTCATCGAATTCATCGCTTGCATGCGTCGCTCACCGAGAGGGGACAATTACCGGCAAACAAGAGAGAACTCAATCAATGCAATGCACATTCACATGGATGACATGTCATGTTAAGGTACTGAATTCACCTAATGCAATATCTAGCCAAGTTAATTGAAGTAGAACTCAAACAAGAACAAAGTTCAACTCCAAATGTTATTTCATAAATTACCCTAATCATGATTCATCCTATTCAGTGAGGTTAACTTCTTCAATCATGCATGAAAGTTCCATAAATAGATTCTTCATATTTTTCTGATCATTTTTCATATATAAATTATTTCATTCTGAGCTACGGTTGAATTTATATGATTTTTAGAAGTTTAGGACATTTTCTGGAATTTCCTGAATATTTAGAAAATAAACTAAATTCCAGAAAAGGAATATTGCGTCAACATTGCGTCACTATGATGTCAGTGGTCAACTGCGGCGGTCCAGGTCAAACCCTGACCTGTGGGTCCTGAGTGTCAGTGTCTAACTAAACTAACCTAGCTTAGTTAATACTAACCTAACTTAATTAGCCGGGCGGGGCGCGCATGTCAGTGAGGGAGAGGGTGAAGTCAAACCGGGCAGTGGGGTCAACCCACGCCGGTCAGTAGTCAGCGGTGGCGGCGTTTAGCCGCCAGCCCGAGTCGAGGCAGCGGAGGCTCGAAGCGAGCCACGTGGCATCGTTCGGCCGTGGCTTGTTGTGTCGATCGCTGCAGCGATGGCGCGCATCTAGTGGTGTCGGTGATAGGTGCCGGGTAGCCGGAAAAGTGGTCGGCGACGAGGTTTGGCGGCGGCAACTTCGGCCAATCTTGGGGTGGCGCTTCTGAGCACTAGAGGAGAGACCGAAGAAGGCGCTGCGGGCTCTGGGAGGGCGGCGAACATGGTGGCCTTCAGCGCAAGCTGGTGGTGGCCACAGCCGCAGCGGCGCCATGGCTCGCGGAACCGAGCTTGCGGCTCCGGTGGAATCGGTGGCTACATGGTGCAAATAACGCAGGGAAGAGAGGGGTTAGTGGCAGGAGCTCACGGAGGTTTGAGCAGGCGGACGACGTACTCGGGAGGCGTTGGGAGGGCACACGGTCGCCGCGATCTCGGCTGCGAAGCTTGAAGAAGGGGTCGAGGAGCTGCAGGCCAGCGTCACCGGGTGGCTTAAGCGGGGGACGGTGTATAGGTCAAGCGGAGCTTCTTGGCGCGTCGAGAGGCGCGTGGAGGCAGTGGCCGTGGTGGTGCTCGTCGGCGGCGGGGGGTGTGTTCGGTGGTGCCACACGGAAAGCAGAGGAGGGGAAGGAGGTCCAGGGAGAGAGGGGAGAGGACGAGGGGGTCGGGGGGGTGTGCGTGGCACCCTCGGGTGCCTCCAGCGGCGAGCAGGTAAGCAGGAGGTGGCCGGGGCTCTCGGGCGCGCGCCACGCCTCGCCTCTGCCTACTGGCAGAGGAAGACGACGAGCGGCGAGGTAGGTGGGCTGGGCTGGTCAAGCTGGGCCGGTTACAGGTAAGTGGGCCAGGTCGGCTCCTCTCTCTCTTTTTCTAATTATGTTACTGTTTTTCTATTTATCTGCAACTGTTTGGCTTAACTAAAAATACTAAATCAATCCCAAAAATCATGCAACTGCTCATGACCACTGTTGGAAATATATCCTACAGTAAACATTTCAGTTTGGGATTATTTGAGCATTTAAAATATTTTATAGTATTTAAATGCCCAAATGCAAATACTTTATGAATTAATCCAGTGACCAAATATGTCATGAAAAATGTGCAACACCTCTGGTTATGGTTTAAAACATTTTTCCAGAAATGATGAACATTTTCTAAAGCCATTTGAAATCACTGAAAAATATTTTTGGTTGAGCCTATTTGAATTCCTTTGATGCTAGGGTTTAGGCAATCCCCATTTCAAATTTCATGAAAATTAAACATGATGCATGGATGCAATGCCACTAGTTACAAGCAAGCTCTAGGGATGTGACAAAAAGATTTTAGGGTTTGGTCAAGGAGTGAAGTGACATGATCTTGGCATGGTTTTGAGAATGATGAGCCACTTGGGAGAGGGAATGAGGATGATTTCCCTGGTGGCAAGGCCACAAAACCACTCCAAAAAGAAAAACAGGGCAAAAACCAAATAAATCAAAAGAAAAAGAAAAAGGCCAAAAACCAGGCTGTTACAGGTTGCCTCCCAGCAAGCGCTATAGTTTTACGGCCTTAGCTAGGCATAAAGCAAGGATCAAAGTTTTGTCATCTTTTTTTTTTGAAGATCCATAAGATGCCCTCATGATTGATTCATAGGATGGCCTAATTCTTGTTCTAGGGAAGTGTTCCATACCCTTCCTCAAAGGAAATTGGATTTAATATTGCCTTCTTTTTCATATCAATCACGACACCAATAGTGCGTAAAAACGGTCTACCAAGAATAATTGGACAAGACGGATTGCAATCAATATCAAGAACAATAAAATCTATGGGAAGATAATTCCTATTTTCAAGAATAAGAACATCATTAATTCTTCCCATAGGCTTTTTAATAGTAGAATCCGCCAAATGCTTATTCAAAGAACATTCTGCAATATCGGTAAGATCAAGCACATCACATAAAGATTTCAAAATTGTAGAAAGACTAGCACCCAAGTCACACAAAGCAAAACACTCATAATTTTTAATCTTGACTTTGATAGTAGGTTCCCATTCATCATACAATTTTCTAGGAATTGAAACTTCTAATTCCAACTTATCTTTTAAAGCTTTCATTATAGCATCAACAACATGTTTAGTAAAAGCTTTATTTTGTTCATAAGCATGGGGTGAATTTATCATGGATTGCAACAAAGAAATACAATCAATCAAAGAGCAACTATCATAATAAAATTGTTTGCAATCCAAAAGAGTGGGCACATCACTAGTTAAAGTCTTGACCTCTTCAAACCCACATTCATCAATTTTCTCAACAAGATTTTCACCTTCCGAATTATCGGGACGCCTTCTAACTAAAGTTGACTCTTCTCCAGTCCCTTTTTCATCAATCTTAATTTTACTAAACAAGGAATCAATATAAGAAACACCAATCATTTTAAGATCTTTATCACTTCTGCGAAAGCAGTCACTAGAAAACGCTTTTTCTAAAAATTCTCTTTTAGATCTAAGCATAGAGGTTCTTTTCTTACTTTCATCCATAGAAACGTAAGGAGCTTTGATTGATTCCTCAACCTTAGGCACGAAAAATTTCGTCTTGAGATTTTCCACATCATGAGAAATTCTATCAACACTTTTAGACAAATCATCAATCTTATTCAACTTTTCTTCTATGGTAGTGTTGAAAACTTTTTGCGTATTGATAAATTCTTTAATATTGTTCTCAAGATCAGAGGTGTTCCTATTATTATTATAAGATTGATTTCCATAGGAATTACCATAATTATTAGAGGAATTACTAGGAAAAGGCCTAGGATTAAAATTACCTCTATAAGCATTGTTGTTGAAATTATTTTGGGAGATAAAATTCACATCTACGACATCACTAGTTTGCTCAATCAAAGTAGACAAAGGCATAACATTGAAATCAATAGGAGCACTTTTACTAGTAACCAATTTCATAAGAGCGTCAAATTTTTCACTCAAAGAAGAAATTTCTTCAACCGAATTAACTTTTTTACTAGTAGGAGCTCTTTCGGTATGCCATTGTGAATAATTTTCCATAATATTATCAAGCAATTTGGTGTCTTCACCAAAGTAATTTCCATAAAAGTACCACCCGCGGCGGAATCTAAAAGATTACGAGAAACAAAATTCAATCCCGCATAAATTTTTTGTATGATCATCCAAAGATTTAACCCATGAGTTGGGTAATTCCTTATCATCATTTTCATCCTTTCTCGAGATTGTGCAACATGCTCATGTTCAAGTTGCTTGAAATTCATGATCTGGGTTCTAAGGGAAATAAATTTTGCGGGCGGAAAATACTTGGTGATAAAAGCAGCCTTGCACTTATTCCAAGAACCGATACTATTGCGAGGCAAAGAAGGAAACCAAATTTTTGCAGAATCACGCAAAGAAAACGGAAATAATTTCATCAACACAACATCATTGTCCACATCTTTTTTCTTTTGCATATCGCATAATTCCACGAAGGTATTAAGATGGGACGCGACATCCTCATTAGGAGTACCAGAAAATTGATCTTTGATAACGAGATTCAGCAAAGCAGTATTAATATCACAAGACTCTGCACTAGTGGCGGGAGGAGCAACCAGACTGCCAATAAAATCATTGTTGTTGGTATTTGAGAAATCATACAACTTGGTGTTCTCTTGAGTCATGATGACTACACAACAAGATTGCACTCAAAAACAGATTCGGCAAGAAAACGGCGAACGAAAAAGAGGGGCGAATAAAACGGTAAATTTTTGTGAAGTGGGGGAGAGGAAAACGAGAGGCAAATGTCAAATAATGTAAATTGTGACGAGATGAGATTTGTGATTAGGAAGCTGGTATATGTTGAAGATCCTCCGCGGCAACGACGCCAGAAATTCCTTTTGATTATGGCTTCAAGCTACGTCGGTATTTCCCCAAAGAGGAAGGGATGATGCAGCACATCAGCAGTAGGTATTTCCCTCAGTGATGAAACCAAGGTTATCGAACCAGTAGGAGAACCAAGCAACACAAAATAAACAGGCCCTGCACACAAATAACAAATACTCGCAGCCCGACATGTTAAAGGGGTTGTCAATCCCTTTCGGGTAGCGGCGTCCCAAGATAGGCAAACATACGTGAATAAAATTGTAGTAGATTGATAGCTGGAACGCCAAATAAAATAAATAAGAATAAAAAGCAAAAAGCTATTTTTTGTTTAATAGATCTGAAAACAAAAGCAAAGGAAAAGTAGATCGCAAGGCAAATAATATGAAAAGATACCCGGGGGCCGTAGGTTTCACTAGTGTCTTCTTTCAAAAAAAATAGCAAACGGTGGGTGTCAGATTTCGGGTTTCGGCAAAACCATTAAGGTTCGAACACTGGGTGTGCACGAAGATATCTCCCTCCTTCTAGCTCTCTCTCTCTCCATGATCTCAAAGCTCAGCACGTCGAACTCGAAGAATAGGGGACACAAGAGTTTGTGCTGGTTCGGGCCACCGATGTGGTGTAATACCTTACTCCAGTGTGGTGTGGTGGATTGCCTTGTAGGCTGAGGATGAACAAGTACAAGGGAAGAACAGCCTCCTGAGGAGAGGTGTTCTTGGGCTCGATGAGCTTGTGTGGTTGAGGATGATCTGAATGGTCCGTCCTACTAAGGTGATGGCTAGTCCTATTTATTGAGGCCCGCGTCCTCTCACTAAATATTAGGTGGGAAGGGATCCCACAACGGCCAATTTGAAGGGGGACAACTAGTACAAGCTATCCTGACAAAAGGTGGTCTTCGCCTGCTAAAGGCTCTCGTGGCGACGCTGTTGTGGGGCGATGACCTCCGTCCTGCCGTCCTGCTGGTCTTGGTCTCCTTGCATCGATATGGAAACCTTTGTCTGATGCCTTGGGACTCCTCGCCTGCGCTTGCCCCTTTAGCACCCAAGAGGCAACGGGTGCTCTGCGCCCACTGGCGCCCGCCTGGCCTTGGTCATCACGGCTCATGTCACGGCAACCTCACGAGGTGCCCCTCGCCTTGATCTCTCTGCCCCTCGCGAGCCAGCCTAGTGAGGCCGCCCCTGAGGAGGTCTTGTGTCGTCCGCCTCTCGAGGCTTGGCCCCTCGCGAGGGTCTTTAGTGTTTGCTGGTGAAGATGGGCCGTACCAGGCCGCTGGTGGAGCCACGCCGTGGGCAGTGAGCGAGCAAGTCTGAGACCCCGTTCCCGACGCCGATACTAGCCCCCGGGCCCAAGGCGCGCTCGGACTTGGCTTCGAGGTGAAGCCAAAGGGAAAGTGCGGAGCGCCGCGGCCCCAACCGCCTGCGGCCTTGATTGACGCGTGGCGACTGACGGGATGTGGGCATCCCTGCTTCCCCATGAAGCCTTGATATCCGCCTGGCTAGGCGGCCCCCGTGGCTAACACAGTTAATCCTTCGTCGTTGGCGACGCGCTGCCCCAACTCTTTCGCCTACTCGAAACAACAGCCTCTGCTTCCAATCTGAATGAAGCTCTGTCCCCTCCGCCGCCATGGCCCCGATCCAAACAAAGAAAGGGAAGAAGGAGCCCCAGTCCTTAACCGAGCCACCCCCAGCCTTCGAGCCAGCTGTCGAGAGATCGGTGGTGCTTAACCAGGAGTCCATGGGCAAGGTCCGTCCAGCGCTCGACACCGACTTCAATGAGTGGGGGAAGACGGTGGCCTGGCCTGCATCTCGCGCCTCCGTCGATAGGGCGGCCACCGAGATCCACTTCCTCCTTGACGCCCTGTAGGTCGGCCTGGTTCCCCCTTTCCCACCTTCTTCAACACCGTGCTTTCCGATTATCAGATCCATATGCTGCACTTGGATCCCCAATCCGTCACTCTCCTTGCCATCTTCGCCTTTGTCTGCGAGGCCATGGTGGGCATTGCTCCCTCCGTGGCCTTGCTTTGCCATTTCTTCTCGTTGCACCTGACCGGCCCTCGGCAGTGCTCGGGGTGCCTGAGCTTCTAGGCCGTGGCGGCGACTGCCGGCTCGGGGATCGACTTCGAGCTTCCCCCATCTCCGAGCGGGTTCCCGAGACGGTGTGTCGTGATTTTGTCACGGCAGATTTCCTAGTGTGAGGACTTAGTCGTGGAGCCATCGCAATGTAGTTAGCTTAAAGGGGTTAAAGCGGATAAAGGATTTATACTGGTTCGGCCCCTTGCGGTGAAGGTGAAAGCCTAATCCAGTTGTGGTGGAATTACTAGGGTTTTGATGACCAGGGAGCGAATCCGCTTGACCTGGATCTCGAGTTATTGTTTGTTGTCCCTAAACCGCCGCCGGGTCATCCCTTTATATATACAGGTTGACGCCCGGCGGTTCACAGAATCCCGGGCGGCTCATAAACGTGTCCGGCTCGGTTTCTATCCTTTCCTATCTTGCAACACAAGTTACATATCATATGGCAGTGTGTGTCTATGGGCCCTAATCCGCCCTTGGACCCTGGGCCTTCGTGTAGATCTCCTCCGTAAAGTGCCATACTCCTTATCTTCATGGGCTTCAATATGACTAACTCATTATGGGTATAACCCGGCCCCTCCTGGCCGGTTTATACTCAGTGGTAATATCCCCAACATTAGGCCCCAGATTGATTTGAACCTGTTCATGTCAATCTTCAACACTTAGGAAAATTTCTTCTCTAGCGCCTTCGAGTAAACCTTGTAATCCGCCATGATGTCATCCTCTGGGATTATAGTAAACCGTCATGCCATCACCTATTCATTAAAAAAACGTATATACCTTACTTTTATTAATGAGCCTCTGAAAACCGAGGCGACAGCTCTGTCACGTATCCAATTTTTGGGCTCGTTGATTCCTGCGCCCGTCGCTTATCCCTTCGTCTTATAAATAGGGACAATGGTCCCTTTTCTTTTCTGCCATTTCCTCTTTGCCTTCCTTCCACCTCGCGTCGCCTTAGTACTCGAGCGCTACCGCCGCCGTCGACCTTCGTCTCTGCCCCAACAACGGCCGCTGCATCAACCTGATTTGACCAGAGTTCCGCCTGTACGCCTCGGCGCTCAACAGCCCTGGTGAGTCTTTCTTTGCTCCTCCCATAGATCCCGTTAGGGTTTTCTGCAAGTTCATGGAAGCTTTAGTACAGTTCTTCCCTGTTCTTCTCCATAGCATAAATGGCGGGTTTAGATCTTGTATTTTCCTGTGCAGTCGTAGTTATAATCCCCTTTTTCATCATTAGGGCATCCTCACTGTATAGAATAATCTCATCTGGACCTGATGAACTGCTGAAGCACCTATATCTTAGGTCTGAATATATTTTGACTTACCGATACGCTGTAGATCTGAAATTATCATATCAATCTGTGAAACTTGTTTTTTTCTTCCACTTAGATATTTTAGATCTGTACCTTCCATACCAAAGTAGGCGGTTTAACTTTTAGAAAATGATAATCCGGTAGGTACCATTAGTCCCCTCTTAAACCGCCGATTTGTTTATCTTTGTAATCCTTCCAATGTTAGACTCCGGTTTAACAATGTGTAAATGCCTCAATGTCTTCTCGTGCTGATCTTGCGACGCTTTATACTTGCCAGTCATGATGCTTAAAACGGCATTTTATATGTTCTTTCAGCTTTTCATTGAAATGGCCAAGCAATTTTATGCTTGTAATTGGGTCCCCTCCTGGGTTACTGAAGAGCAACTAAACGGATGTCTCGCAACTAGCGCTTTAGCAAAAAAGGAAGTCATCCACTGGAGGGGCCCTGGTCCAGAAAATCCTCCTGAGCCCAAGGATGGAGAAGTAATCGTGTTCGTTGATCATTTGGGTCGAGGGTTTAGCCCTCCCGGATCAAAAAAATTCCTTGATGTGCTTGCTAGCTCCCAACTCCACCCTCAAGATATTGGACCTAACTCTGTGTCCAATATTCGTAATTTCCAAGTATTTTGCGAGACTTATCTGCAAGAGGAGCCCACAGTTGAGTTGTTTAGGGATTTCTTCTATTTGAACTGCCATACAGAATTTACAGACGGACCCAACACTGAACTTGGCGGGATGGCAATACAGAAAAGGAAAGATGCCAGCTTCCCTCACAGCAAACATCATAGTCACCCCAAGGACTGGAATCAGACTTGGTTTTATTGCCGAGACACGTCTCCAACTGATGAGAATCCTCTACCGGGTTATCGTCCTCACCGGCTTACCAACACAAATCCATTCCCCAAATGACTTAGCGCCAAAGAACGATCCAAGTATGTGCCACAGCTTTCAAAGCTTCGGGCCTTCATTGCGAACGGTTTAACAGGTGTTGATTTCGTTCATTGCTGGATCTCTTGGAGCATTCTGCCTTTAAGCCGACGCCCCGGTTTAATGTGCGAGTACACAGGGGACTTGAAAGATCCTCAACGACATATTGACATTCAGCTAACAGAGGCTGAAATTACTAAAGCTTTGAAAAATATATTGGATGAATCTGTGGCTGTCTGCAGCAAAACAAGGCTGAGTCCCTTCTGTACTTCCAATAAAACGCCCGCTATAAGAATCATATAAATCTTGCTTTAATCCGACCCTTTTTAAATATTCCCTCAAACTTTTGTCAATCTTTAATAGGGTGATGATCCATTCTGGAAGAAGAAACCACAGGATAAACCGGCAAAGACACCTCGCCCCAAGACTAAGGTTACCAAAAAACCTGCCAAGAAGAAAACCGCTGAATCCTCTGAACTAAACATTGACGATGATCTGGATAATCCGGAATCAAAGGTAGAACTTGACTCTCTTGGTTCGTTTTTCATACACCTCATTGACAATGACTATTATCAGGATGATGCTGAAGGCAGCCAAGCTGATGATGTACAGGTAATTATTCTTTCCTCCAGTTCAAATCCTCTGCCAACACAGAAAATCCGTCAAGCAAATCGAAAAGTAAGATTTTCTCACCCCCTAGCTCACTTGGACCCAAACTTTCTTTTGAAGAAGCAGCAACACGAAGCTCGCCGCACAACCCGGCACAGCGGCCAAGTAGTTACCTCAGCCGGTTTACCGAGCACTCTAGTTCGGAAACGTCAATCCGAGGTCTCATATATTTCTGATATTCCTTATCCCAAGGCGGGTTATTTCTGACAACCTCTTAATCCGTCCGATTCAAATTACCAGGGGACACCTCATTCATCATCTGGCGAGTCAACGACTACACAACTCCCTCCTCTCAAGACTGTTCCTGGGTGAGCATATGAAACTTGACCCCTTATGCCTTATACTTGTTTATTGTACTATCCTTTATGCCTGTTTCTTTCAGTGCTAAGGCTAGACCCAGAAAGAAGGCAAAACTGAATAAACTGGCTGATGATAACCCCGACACTGAACCGGAGAAAACCCCAGAACCACTGGACCCAAATGCTGATGCTATCTTGGATGATCCGGTACCTCAAGTTCAAGATACTTTTGTTGAGCCAGTGGAGACAGACACAATAAGTCAGGCCGCTGATCCGCCAAGCCTAGCAAAAACGGCTGATAAACCGCCAAGTCCAGCCAAAGCTACTAATGACAATACAGAAGATATTATGATAACTGGTGTCGGCCATACCACCCCTGGCAATCCTGTCGCTTTATCAAAGCACAGTCCCAAGGAAGAACTTTCTGCTATGGATAAGGGCAAGTGGAAAACAGATTTAGCAAGCTATGCCCACCTCAACGTCCAAGACATTCATTCTGGATTCTTAAACCGCCTGTACACAAGCCGCGACTATGAAGCTGGTTTAGTGGGTCTGATGAAGGAGTGGTATGAGGTAAATATCACTCACTCTATAAGCTTTCTTTCCTTATGACCGGTTTAGACTATCAATTCCAGTAGCCCCCAAGGGTCGGTTCATAGTATTAATGTGTACCGGGACTTGTAGCAGATCAATATTTACTTTTGCTTGCATAGCCACCAGCGACCGTTTTATACCTTTAGGATGAACCGGTACCTTTCTGTCATGAGGCTTCCAAAATTTCTTGATAATCATCCTTGTAATCCGATTGAAGAAGGAAAAATCCATAACCTTGTCTTGAGCAAACATGCATTAGCCCCCAAGTGTCAAGTGTATAACTTGTTATGTGCTTGGGACTTAAAGTAACAGTTGATAAGAGCAATATGCATTAGCCCCCAAGTGCCAAGTGTATAACTTGTTACGTGCTTGGGACTTTAAATATGCACTACCAACTCATTAAATGTCTCGTGCAGGCTGAGCTGAGCAAAAAGGAGTCTCAAATTGCCGACCTTCAAGCGAATATCAAGTTCCAGCAAGCAGAAACTTCCAAAGCTAAGGAAGAGCTGACCAGCGCTTTAACATCCATGGAACAACTGAAGGAAAGCTTTAAAGGCGAACGGGCAGGATGGGATACTGAAAAAGCAGCTCTGCTAAAGCAGGCGGAGGACGCTGAAGCAGCTCTTAAACCGGTAGCAGAAGAACTGACTGGCTTGAAGCGCCAAATCAATGTTATGACCACAGCTGTCTTTGGTAAATATCCTCTTCATAGACCTTGAATAAACTACATCCCTGAAACTGCCGGTTTACCAATATTTCGATCATTGCAGGTAGCCGCGTTACTCATCTTGGCTCGGACATGCGCAAAAAACTGAAGGCTGCTTACACACTGATAGACCAATTATATACCGGCGCTCAACGGGTCATCTGCACAGCTTCGCCTAACAAACCGGCCCCATCTTTAATCAAGGAAACATTGGAAAGGTTATCTATGATGCCTGCCCGGTTTGAGGAGTTGAAGAAATCAGCTGCTAGGGCTGGCGCTCTTACTGCATTAACTCGGGCCAAGGCATGGATATCTGACCTTGATCCGGAGGACATTGGAAACGGCTATCCAAGCCAAAAAGAGGACGGGTCAGATTTTGATAACGACGACCTTAGGGCCTTAGCGAGGGAAATGCGTCCACTAGTAAGAAAATTGGCTGAAGAAACTGACTTTTCATACTACCAGTCGATTTATGACGCCAACAACAAACGGGTGAACGCACCAACTTATGATGTGCAGAATCTTATCCCGCCAATCCGTAAGCACACCTACGCCCCTGATGTTGAACCGTCCACCCTTATAAGTGATGAAGCTGTCTTCCAAGCCTTAACTGGGATTGACTAGGCAACCATTAACTTCTAGCCATTGGGTGGAGAGGAGGATGATGAACCAGCGCAGGATGATCCACAACCTTCAAGTCAGCCTGGCGAAAATTAACGATCCGGAGGCCGGTTTAACTTCTTCATACTACAACGCTTGTGTTAAACAATTTATCCTTTTGGGCATCAAAACGCCTTGTAATAGGCTAGTTGAAACACTTGGTCTGCTATGCCATCGTGCATATTCACTTTTGCATAACACTCTTAATCCATCATAATAATGCTATGTCTGCTTATGATCCTTAGCAGCTTATTCAACCTGTTTCTGCATAAAACAAGTTTAAAATGTCCTGGCGGTTTACCGCCGGACGGGTCATAATACCCAACATATAACCCGGTTTATAACCAAGGCTATACTTAAAAATAATCAAATATGAAATAGATGATACCTGTGATATTGAATCACATCGTTGGTTTACCAATGTTTTGTAGTAAGGGTGATAACCCCAATCTTGAGTACTGATAACTCCTCCCATATTTTGCCGGCTTATAATAAAACCATACCGGGTTGTAATAAACACCGGATTATCCATATATAATACTGGCGACTTGTAGTCGAAACCAGGACGGGTTTATAAATACCGGTTTATTTTATACTGGTGACTTATAATAAAAAACCAGGCCGGGTCAATAAACACCGGTTTATCATAAAGTGTTGTAAACCTCAAAACAAGAAAATTTGTCAAATAAAAGCATGGAAAGACGCGAGGCTTTTCATGGGCTGCCAGGCCACTGAGCTAAACCATTTTACAAAGCCTTTTAAGATGGACCTCACATTAACCAATCGTCGTTTTAACTTTGACAAGTTCAGGGTCTGTATAATATTGACTTGCGAAACGTTCGTCGGTTCATACCAGGATTACCTGGGCGGTGTGAATTACTTAAAAAGGCAGGATAACCTGGGGTTTTAGGTGAATACACCTGGCTTCCAAGCCTGGCTTGATAGCCTATTACAAGGGTCATAAAAACACTTTGTTGCTGTGCAAAAAGAGCCCCTAGATAATATTTTGAGCTGTGCTCAGTGGGTGCCTATGTTTGAGTGGTGCTTTTGCAACACTCTCTTTGGCCCCTTTTTAACTTTGGGTGACAAGCCCCCAAGTTTTTTGTGGATTTATAAGCTGGATCACTGGGTAGTCAGAACTTTGCTGTATAAATAGAAGCCCCCATGTAACCAAAAACTCTTAAGGGAAAACAGCAGAGGCCCCGCTTTAGCAGGGATGCCGGTTTATTATATTGATCATGATATATACATTGTAAAAAATATGTACATAAGAGGAGCCTATGGCTCAGGTGTAGTAGGGCCGAAGATGAGCAATATTCCACGGCCAGTGGGTCTCCTCCTCCAATTTACGTGAGACTTTGTGCTCTCAAACATCGATAAGGTAGTATGACTCATTATGCAGATTCTTGCTGATCACAAAGGGTCCTTCCCAAGGTGGGGATAATTTGTGCATATCAGTTTGATCCTGGATGAGTCGGAGCACCAGATCGCCTTCTTGAAAAGTTCTGGTTCTAACCCGGCGGCTGTGATAATGATGCATATGTTGCTGGTAAATCACCGAACGAGTTGCTGCAATGTCACGCTCCTCATCTAATAGGTCAAGTGCTTCCTGTCGTGCCTTCTCATTGTCAGCTTCGACATAAGACGCCACACGAGGCGAGTCATGACAGATGTCACTAGGGAGAACCGCCTCTGCTCCATAAATCACGGAAAAAGGTGTGTAACCCGTAGATCTGTTGGGCGTGGTATTGATGCTCCATAACACAGAAGGTAACTCTTCCACCCAACAACCCGGCGTCCCCTGCAGGGGAACCATAAGCCGGGGCTTGATGCCTCTCAGGATCTCTTGGTTGGCTCTCTCAGCCTGACCATTAGATTGAGGATGAGCCACCGATGACACGTCAAGCCGGATGTGCTCACGTTGACAAAAGTCTTTCATAGCACCCTTGGATAGATTAGTGCCATTATCAGTTATAATGTTGTGTGGAAAACCAAACCAGAAAATCACCTACTTGATGAATTGAACCGCCGTGGCTGCATCACACTTACTAACTGCCTCTGCTTCCACCCACTTGGTGAACTTATCAACCGCCACCAAAAGGTGGGTCTTCTTATCCTTCGATTTCTTAAAGGGCCCAACCATATCCAGCCCCCAAGTTGCAAACGGACAAGTTATTGGAATCATCCTCAATTCTTGAGCCGGTACATGAGCACGCCGTGAGAATTTTTGACAGCCATCACACTTTTTGACCAAATCTTCAACATCAGCATGAGCCGTCAGCCAATAGAAACCGTGATGAAAAGCTTTAGCTACCAAGGTCTTTGAACCGACATGGTGACCACAATCTCCTTCGTGGATCTCATGCAAAATCTCACGGCCCCCTTCAGGAGATACGCAACGATGAAACGCCCCTGTTACACTGCAATGATGCAATTCTCCATTGATGATAGTCATTAAGTTGGACCGCCGGATTATCTGCCTGGCCAAAGTTTCATCCTCTGGTAACTCGCCCCGGTTCATATACGCCAAATATGGAACCGTCCTATCTGGGATAACATGAAGAGCTACCACCAACTGAGCCTCCGGATCAGGAATAGCCAAATCCTCCTCTGTAGGTAGCTTGACCAACAGGTTATGCAAAACGTCCAGAAAAACATTGGGTGGAACCGGTTTACGTTGCGAACCCAAACGGCTTAAAGTGTCCGCCGCTTCGTTCTTTCGCCGGTCCACATGGTCAACCTGATAACCTTTGATGTGTCCAGCAACAGTGTCCACCTCACGACGATCTGTTGCCATGAGCGGTTCCTTGGAATCCCAAGTACCAGATACTTGTTGAGCCACCAGGTCCGAGTCACCAACGCACTTAACCCGGCTTAAATTCATCTCCTTAGCCATTCGAAGACCGTGGAGTAAAGCCTCATATTCAGCTGCATTGTTAGTGCAAGAGAACATTAAATGGAGAACATAACAAAATTTATCACCTCGTGGGGAAGTTAACACAACTCCAGCCCCCGAGCCCTCCAATGTCCTGGATCCATCAAAATGAATAGTCCAATAAGTATGATCCAGCTTTTCTTCCGGTGCTTGTAACTCTGTCTAGTCATTGATGAAATCCGCAAGCGCTTGGGACTTGATTATCGTACGAGGCACATATTTTAACCCGTGAGGTCCAAGCTCAGTGGCCCACTTGGCAACCCGGCCAGTTGCTTCCCTATTTTTGATTATATCTCCCAAAGGGGCCGAGCTGACCATAGTGATGGGATGGCCCTGAAAATACTGCTTAAGCTTCCGGCTTGCCATGAAAATGTCATACACCAGTTTCTGCCAATGTGGGTATCTCTGTTTGGACTCAATAAGCACCTCACTGATATAATAAACTAGCTGTTGAACCGGATATTCCTTCCCAGCCTCCTTGCGCTCCACCACAATGGCCACACTAACAGCCCGGGCATTAGCAGCCACATATAACAACAGCGACTCTTTCTCGATTGGAGCAGCAAGGACAGGTGGCTCAGCTAACTATTTCTTCAAGTCCTCAAACGCCGCATTAGCAACATCACTCCAAACAAAATTGTCTGTCTTTCTCATCATATGATATAGAGGGATAGCTTTCTCTCCCAATCGGCTGATAAACCGGCTCAGCGCTGCAATACGACACGCCAGACGTTGAACATCATTGATGCACGCCGGTTTAGCCAGAGACGTAATAGCTTTGATCTTTTCCGTGTTAGCTTCAATGCCCCTGTTAGACACCAGAAAACCCAAGAGCTTGCCTGCCGGTACACCAAAAAAACATTTGGCCGGATTAAGCATCATCTTATAAACCCGGATATTATCAAAAGTTTCCTTCAAATCATCTATTAATGTCTCCTCCTTCCTGGATTTAACCACAATATCATCCACATAAGCATGAACATTGTGCCCAATCTGATTATGAAGACAATTCTGCACACAGCGTTGATAAGTCGCCTGTGCACTCTTGAGCCCAAAGGCATAGATACATAGCAGAAGGCTCCAAAGGGAGTTATAAAAGCTGTCTTCTCCTGGTCCTTAACTGCCATTTTGATCTGATGATAACCAGAATAAGCATCCAGAAAACTCAAACACTCAGAACCCGTCGTAGCATCAATAATTTGATCAATATGAGGGAGAGCAAAGGGATCAGCTGGACAAGCCTTGTTCAAATCTATGTAATCCACACACATATGCCAAATGTCGTTCTTCTTAAGTACTAGCACCGGGTTAGCCAACCACTCAGGATGAAATACTTCAATGCTAAACCCAGCCGCCAAGAGCCTGGCTACCTCCTCACCAATGGCCTTGCGCCTTTCTTCATTGAAGCGGCGGAGAAACTACTTGACCGGTTTAAACTTGGGATCGATATTAAGAGTGTGCTCAACGAGTTCTCTCGGTACACCTGGCATGTCAGAAGGTTTCCATGAAAAGATGTCCCGGTTCTCACGGATGAACTCGATGAGCGCGCTTTCCTATTTCTGATCCAGGTTAGCGCTGATGCTAAACTGCTTGGATGAAGCGCCAGGAACAAAATCAACCAGCTTATTCTCATCAGCTGATTTAACCTTCAAAGCCGGATCATGCTCTGTAGTTGGCTTTTTCAAAGAAGTCATATCCGCCGAATCAACATTGTCCTTGTAGAACTTCAACTCCTCTGTTGCACAAACCGACTCAGCATATGCCGCATTACCTTCTTCACATTCCAAAGCGATCTTATAGCTCCCATGTACTGCGATGGTCCCCTTATGACCCAGCATCTTGAGCTGCAGATACACATAACAGGGCCTTGCCATGAACTTAGCATAATTCAGCCGTCCAAACAGGGCATAATATGGGCTCTTGATTTTTACCACTTCAAAAGTCAAGGTCTCTGATCTTGAATCATGCTCATCTCCAAAAGCAACCTCCAGAGCTATCTTACCAACTGGGTACGCTGTTTTACCAGGCACCACACCATGGAAAATAGTGTTCGACGGTTTAAGATTTTTATCTGTCAACCCCATGCGACGGAAGGTTTCATAATAGAGGATATTGATACTGCTCCCTCCATCCATGAGTACCTTGGTGAATTTATACCCTCCAACCTGAGGTGCCACCACCAACGCCAGATGACCCGGATTATCAACCCGGTGAGGATGATCCTCTCGACTCCACACAATGGGTCGTTCAGACCAGCGTAAATAACGGGGTATCGCCAGTTCAACGGAGTTCACTGCCCTTTTATGAAGCTTCTGATCGTGCTTGCACAGGCTAGTGGTAAAGACATGATACTGCCCACTATTCAACTGCTTCGGGTTGCTCTGGTAACCCGACTGTTGCTACTCCTGACTCCCCTGATGATTATAACCACCCTGGTTGCCCTGACTACCCTGATTGCCATACCCGCTTTGATTACCTTGAAATCCTGATCCAGAACTGCCTCCACCATAACCCGGCCCATGAGAACCGGGCCAGGAACCACCGGATGGTCCATGATCATACTGGAAAAGATCTGAATTTTTGAACTCCCGCATGATAAAGCAATCCTTCCAGAGGTGCGTAGCTGGCCTTTCTTTCGTCCCGTGCCTTGGGCAAGGCTGATTTAATTGGGAATCAAGATTGACACTTGAACCTCCACCCTGCGGGGGCGGTTTACCCTTACGACGCTGACCATTATTCTGCGTGTTGGTGTTAGCCACAAAATTTAAACTGTTATCCGCTTTACACTTATCGTTGTTTCCATGGCCCGCCGGGTTATGCTGCTGCCCTTTGGTGTTGCTGCTCTTCTTTCCCTTTCCCGGCTTTTCATCTTCAGACTCAGGGTCCTTGGTACTATCAGAGTCGGCATACTTGACCAGAGCTGCCATAAGAGTTCCCATGTCATTGAAGTGACGCTTGAGTCGTCCCAACTTCAGCTTCAGAGGCGCGAACCGGCAATTGCCTTCCAATGTTAAAACTGTTGTATCAGCGTTGATGCGATCCGATGAATGCAAGATTTCTGAAACCCGGCGCACCCAATGGGTTGTTGGTTCAGCTTCCTCTTGGACACAGGCAACTAAGTCCACAATTGACATGGGCTGCTTGCACGTGTCTTTGAAATTCTGGATAAACCGGGCCTTTAACTCGGCCCATGACCCAATGGAGTTAGCTGGTAAATTCTTCAGCCAAGTGCGAGTTGTCCCTTCCAACATCATGGTGAAGTATTTAGCACACGCTGCTTCGTCCACATCCAGCATCTCCATTGCCATCTCATAGCTTTCGATCCATGACTCGGGGGGTAAATCGGCAGTGTAATTGGGTACTTTACGTGGACCCTTGAAATCCTTGGGCAGCCGTACACTACGTAGAGTCGGGGTGAGACATGGCACCCCCAAAGAACTGGAGGTAACCCCTGGTTCCACCGAAGTTGTTGGACGAACCGGAATAAGATGACGGGCCGCGTACTGGGCCGCTAACTCGCCTTCTCGACGTGCCCTACCATGATCCACCACATCCTGCACATTAGTACCATCACCCGCCAGATTATGTCCTCGAGGCAGGTTAGGGTTTCGCGCACGGCTCGACACAGCCGGTTCATCAATATGCCTGCTGTAACTCTGGCTTGGGTGGGGAGTGGAATGAATCCTCTCGTGGCTGTATGAATAAGCCTGCTGTTGAGTCAAGGCTGTCTGAAGGAGCTCTCTAGCCCGTCGTGTCTCAACCGCTACTGGGGACTCGCCTTCGATCGGTAGAGCCGCCAATCATGAAGCGACGGCAACTATGTTATCCGACGGGTTAGAGTAAAGACCCGGAGGCGTTGAGACCTGCTGCGACAGGACATTGTTCTGACGAGGCGGACCATCGGGCGCGGCTGAACCGGCGCCCCCGTTCCAGGTGCCTCCACCCAGTTTACCACTGGCTGGTTACTGGTTCCTGCTCCTGGCGTGTTAAAGAGATTCCTTGCCTCATAAACCGGAGGCAGGTTGGATCGATACCTTCTCCTTAAGACATCATTTGACACACTCTGATCCAACATAAGTCGGTAAGCCTGTGCATCCAACTCGGCCCGCTCTGCAGCCATCCTGGTGTCCTCAGCTGCTAGGTATGCCTTGGCCTGAGTTATCTGATCCTTCACTTTCGCAACTTCCGCGTTATGCTCATCCTGATTTGCCGGGTTAACTTCTGCCGCTAGTAGCGTTGCCAAAGCGTCAAATAAATTGGACAAAACCTGAGCCAGCGGTCACGCAGGGCCTCCTGCCCGGCTCTTTGTCGTCATTCTTGACCGGAGATCATCACTAGTGCGGTCGAAGAGTCTTTGCGCGGTAATGTACCGCCATGAAGATCGCAACCCGGCTCGATGGATCGAAGGGGTCCGGAATAATGTCGCCATCAGAACAGCCCCCAAACCAACCATCTTGCAATTGGTACAATGTCTCGGTCTCTCCTGTAGATGACTCGTAATCAGAGTAAACAACAGTTTCACCACCAGATGCCGATCTATCCTCAGATTCCGCTCCGTGGATAACTCCCATGAAGGCACGTTTCCGCTCCGGACGGGTCTCGCTCGCTGGGCCGTTTCGACGATGTCGGTGCAGATTTCCGGCTCAGGGCCCGGTTCGCCGATCTTGCCAATGAAAACGTGAATGCCGCCGAAGGGGACCCGGTACCCGTACTCATCGAACCGGCCTCGGGGCCCCAGCCTGTGTTGTCGATGTAGAGCTTGCCGTGATGACTCTTGGTCATCCGGCCCACAGCGTATCCCTTGAGCCCTTTGAAGCTGCTCTCTAAGAACTCGAAACCATCATGTGATAGCCCCATGGTGGGCGCCAACTGTCGTGATTTTGTCATGGCAGATGTCCTAGTGTGAGGACTTAGTCATGGAGCCATCGCAACGTAGTTAGCTTAAAGGGGTTAAAGCGGACGAAGGACGCAAGGAGTTTATACTGGTTCGGCCCCTTGCGGGGAAGGTAAAAGCCTAATCTAGTTGTGGTGGAATTGCTAGGGTTTCAATGACCAGGGAGCGAATCCGCTTGACCTGGCTCTCGAGTTATTGTTTGTTGTCCCTAAACCGCCGCCGGGTCGTCCCTTTATATACACAGGTTGACGCCCGGCGGTTCACAAAATCCCGGCCGGCTCATAAATGTGTCCGGCTCGGTTTCTACCCTTTCCTATCTTACAACACAAGTTACATATCGTATGGCGGTGTATGTCTATGGGCCCTAATCCGCCCTTGGGCCCTGGGCCTTCGTGGTGATCTCCTCCGTATAGCGCCATACTCATTATCTTCATGGGCTTCAATATGAATAACTCATTATGGGTATAACCCGGCCCCTCCTGGCCGGTTTATACTCAGTGGTAATATCCCCAACAAGGTGGGTATTCGTGGATATCGGCGTGCTCAGCCCCCTTCTCTTGCTTCCGTCGGCACCCGCCGTTCCCAGCTCTGGCTGGGGCCACGAGAGGCTCACCGACCTGCATCTTGCCTTTGTCTGGCTCCGGTTGAAGAGGCTGAAGGATCTCGGTGTGACCGCGGCCATGGTGGTGAAGGAGTTCATACGACGCCGTGTTGCCCCGCTCCAGCGCCATTCACGACTGATGTGGACCTTATCGGTGGCAAGGATCGCATGATGCTTCACGAGTCCAGGCTTCCTCTTGAGGCGCAACAGGCTGTGCTCGAGATCCTGGCAGGCGACCCGTCACCAGCCAACATGCCGGGGGAGGGCTGTCTCTTGTACTGCTGCTCGAACAAGGTAGACTTCGTGAGGCAGATGCCCCCTTTCGATGAGTGGGGACCATGTCCGGCTGGTCTTGAAGGGCCTCGCGAGAGCCCTGTCTCTGTTGCTCCCTTGCCTAACGACAGAGCGGCAACCTCCCCAGAAGTGGACGTAGAGGGAGATCACCATCATGCGCTGGCAGCGCGGCTGCTGAGGAATCGGCGCCGCTCGGGGCTCTCGAGGGGCCGCCCCGCGGGCCCTTAGAGAGCCGTCTTGAGGAAGCGGCCGGAGGGGTGCCGCAGCCCGATGCTCTTGAGGACGCAGCACCCGGAACCCTGGCGGGTCGCCGGGAAGCGGGGGCCAAGGTCCCCACGCTGCCCCTAGCTCCTGAGGTCACCTCCTCATGAACCACTCCAGCCACGCCCGGCGCTGGTTATCGCACCGAAGGCTTCGGCCGGCTCCGAATGAACTTCGACACGCTCCGAAAGAGGAAAGGATCTCTAAGCTGCAGCGGTGATGTCTTCTGGCCATTGAAATAGAGGAAGTACATCGCCATAGATGAGTGATTACCTTATCCTTGTAATTTCTCGAGCGCTGCTCCCCTTTCTAACTGTGGCTCCTGTTCGTTCCTTCCAGCTAGGCTGGCGAAATCTGTCGAGAAGCAACTTCCTCCTGCCCTGAATTCCCCGCCGGCCTTCGTCGCCCCACATCAGCGCGTCGGACTCGTCTTGAGGTCGGTCGGAGAGGCAAGCGAGCTAGCCTGGCGCCTTGAACCCGTGTTCTTACCGTTCCTCCTTTGCGTTTTTGCCTGGGGTGCAGGAGGTGTGCCCAGGGCTCCTCCCCTGGTCGTCGACGGTGGCTGGATGACCTCGGTCTTGGCCTCTTCTTCAAGCCACGAGCTTCTGCCCCTCCAGGCCTCCACCGAGGCCTGAAGGGCAACTAGGAGGGCGCCGGCCTCCAGCCCTCGGCTGGGGGGAAACGAACTGTTCGGACTCCTCCGCCATTGATTATTGTGGAGGACGGACCCGGCCGCGCGCTCGAGCTTGCGCACAAGCGGGGTGCCGTCCATCACGAGCTTTTCCGAGAGGCGATGGGTGCACTGTGCCGGCTTGGGGAAGAGCTTGTGGACGTTGACACTCGTCTTGAAACCGAGGGCCTCCGACTGGTGGACGAATGGCGCCAACTGAAGGTGGCCATTAACCTCGGGCGCCTAAAGCGTGAGCACGCCAATGCGGAGGCTGAGGTAACCCTGGCTACCTCGCGCGAGGCCAGCGCCCGGGCCTTGGAGGAGGCCAGGGAGGCAGACCACCGCCGCGAGATCGCCGAGAAGCGCATGCAGGAGCTCTAGGCCCTGACAGCCTCCATGGAGCAGCAAGTGGAGGTGCGCAGAGCCGCCTTGGCGTCGATGAAGGGGGAGCCGTCCGACGAGGAGGGGGTCCTGAGGTGCGAGGAAGCGCTGATGCTGGAGGCCATGGAGCGCAGTCTTTAACTTTAGCGGTTGGACATGAGGGAACGCCAAGTTACCCAAGCGGAGGATGCTGTTAGCGTGCGCGAGGCCAGGGCCCAGGAGGAGATTGACCACAGGGTGGCCAAGGCTCGTGCTGATCTTGCCAATAGGTATGACCTGAAGCTAAAGCTCGTGGAAGCCGAATATGAGGGAAGGACTGCGCCCTCAACTCGGGGTTGGCCGAGGCGGAGCAGCGCAAGAGGGCTGCAGCGGCTGCCCTGATCTCTGTTCAAGCCGAGCTGGCCTCCGCCCGTGCTAAGCTGCTCCCGCTTCAGCAACGGGTTACCAGCACCGAGTCCATCATGCAGCAGAGCAAGGAAGAGGCGCTTCGTCAGCAGATGCTACTGCGCGAGCATGTTTCCATGCTTCGGGATCTCAGGACGAGGGCTAATCAGGCGCTAGGTACCATCTGTGATGAGCACGCCCCTCACCCCCACGCTGAGGACTATGCCAGCCATCTTCGCTCCTTCACCGTCATCGTGACGCGCCTGGAGAACCGGGTCGAGAGGGCCCGCGAGCTTGTGGACGAAAAGAGCCGAGGCCTCCTCGGGCGCACATTCTCCCACGTCTTCAGCCATCTCCTGAACACCAATCCTGACTTTGACTTCGACACCGCCATTGCACCAGTGCCTGAGGTCATCCGGGACAACCTAGCATGCTGGGTGGACGACAATGTGGATGCTCTGGTTAGGGCCTTTGCTTCTGATGATGACGCGGTGGTGGTCGTGGCGGACGAGGGCGACGTGGTTGATGATGGCAGAGATAGCGCTGGCGACCGCGCCAGCAGCCTGTCCGGGAGAGACTCGGGAGACGAGGCGAGCGATATGTCCGACTGAGCCTGCGTTCTTCATCTTGAACCTGCACGCAAAATCTTGGGCACGGCCCCTCACAAAGTAAGAGCATTTTGGGGAGTGGGAGCCCCTCATGTAAACAGACTACTATTTCACTCCTTAGGCTAGGCTTAAAACGTGCTCGTGTGTGCTTGCGAGCCCCTTGCGGGCTTGCTACCGTAACTTACTTTGGTCCAGTCGAGCTTCGAACTGATTTGGCAGCTGCGGATGTGCATTTCTTCTGAGGGGAGCCCCTTGCGAGCTCGTGAGGTTTTGGTTTCCTGAGGGGTCCGCTAGTCCACCCGAGAGGACCTCGCGAGAAGCAAGCGCCAGTAATGGCGAGGTGCGCATGTAGTGCGTGTGTGCCGCTGCCGGCCCTCGCCCGCGAGGTGCGCAGAAGGGGGAGATAGCGGATGCAAATCTCAAAACAAAGCACAAATCCAGAAACTCACGAAATCAACACGAACGAGAAAGGATGCCCCCCACGATTGCCAATGGAAATACAACTTGAAATTCAAGATCAAAGGCTGCAAATCTGAGCTACGAAAAAGAGTTCAAAAGAAAATGGCCACGTCCGGCACCTAGCTAGTCTTCTTGTCTTCGCACCAGTGCGGAGCTAAGTGCTTTCACTGGCTGTGAGCATAGTCATTGGGGGATAGTGTCGACGGCCAGCGGAGCATGGTGCTTCCACTAGGACGTGGGCGGGAGCCCCCGTGGCCCGAGGGCGGCACTCCGGAGACTCCGGGGTGTGTACAGCCCCACACATTATTACGTTAGAGTGTCACGAGTGGAGACCTTCACAGGCGTGAGCCTTGCTTCATATCGTCGGATGAGAGCCCCGCCTTGCGCCACCGTCGACCACCTTGCCAGAAACCAGGACAATGCCAAGGGGCAAAGGGGGATGCTAGCGACGCCCTCGGCAACCACGGGTCCTCTGCCGAGGGGAAGGCTCGCCAGTGCCTCCCCGGCAGAGGACCTACCTCCGGGCAACGCATTGCTCCGTGCAATGCGGGGAGGGGCCTTGCTCCCGGCTCCTTCCACGCAGCCCCTAGTGCGCTTCCCCTGGTGGAAGGGGGCTGCCGTGCTGGGGCCTCGTCCACCGCTGTGACCAGATTCACTTGCGACCCATGGTTAGCGTAAGCCTGCTCCTGAGAGTTTAGTGGTACCCTGCAGCTGTTGCCGGCGGGGTCGGCGAGGCTCTCGGGTGGCTCCTGGAAGGCCCCAACTTCCAGCGTCTCCTCTTCCCAAACCGGCTCAAGGAATGAGCCGGGGTCATCTTCCGGCGTGTAATCCTTGTCCATCATGCGGAGCACATAGGCCTCCAGAGCCGTCGCCCCGGAAACCCCGCAGAAGTGCCCTGCGCTCCATGTCATCGGGCCCAGCACGCCGCCCCGAGGATGGAAGGGCGGCATCCTGCTAGGGCCGTAGGGGGCAAAACTGATGGCTGCGCCCATCACGGGAGGCACACGTACGGCTGGGTGAACGGCTCCACTGGCTACGTCGCTGCCGATGAACCCTCCTAGTGCGCCTGGGAGCGTGTGGGCGCGGCGAGGCCCACCGTGTGATCCGGCCACAACTTGAGGCATACGTAGCGAGCAGAAAGGCGGCGTGCCCCTGGTCGCGTCGTCCAGCAGTTCAACGACGCGTTCCAGCAACGCATCTTGGCCGCTCTCTGCTAGTCGGCACCGCAGCAGCTCCCGTGCCACTATGAGTGCAGCCCTCATGTTTTCTTGCTCCTGTCGGGTGTGCGGCGCCGTGGCCACGGCGTAGCTCGAGGCCCTTGCGGTGACCCGCACGCGCCGCTGGGTAAGGGTGGAAGGCGTCGGACCGCGCCGCCAGTGCCCCGTGGCATTTGGCGGTGCGCGTGCCGCCTGGAGCGCAGAGTTGAGGTCTTCTTGGGCAGACGATGCCGCCCGAACTGGCCAAGCTTCCCAGTGGTTGGCGTTGGCCCTCGGGTCGTCGGACATCGGCGCTGTAGAGTGTTGCTGGGTCTGCTGATGGAAGAGAGGCTTCGGCGCACACCTACCTGGAAAATGTCGGATTTTGGGTTCCGGCAAAACCCTTAATGTTCGAACACTGGGGTGCGCATGAAGATCTCTCCCTCCCTCTAGCTCGCTCTCTCTCACCATGATCCCAAAGCTCAGCATAGGGGACAGAAGAGTTTATACTGGTTTGTGCCACCAATGCGGTTTAATACCTTACTCCAGTGTGGTGTGGTGGATTGCCTTGTAGGCTGAGGATGAAGAAGTACAAGGGAAGAACAACCTCCCGAGGAGAGGTGTTCTTGGGCTCGATGAGCTTGTGTGGTTGAGGATGATCTGAATGATCTGTCCTGCTAAGGTGATGGCTAGTCCTATTTATAGAGTCCTGGGTCCTCTCCCCAAATATTAGGCGGGAAGGGAAACCACAACGGCCAATTTGATGGGGGAAAGATAGTACAAGCTATCCTAACAAAAGGTGGTCTTCGCCTGCCAAAGGCTCTGGTGGCGACGCCGTCGTGGGCTCCACGATGACCTCCGTCCTGCTAGTCTTGGTCTTGTTGCACCGATATGGAAACCTTTGCCTGATGCCTTGGGACTCGTCGCATGCGCTTGCCCCTTTAGCACCAAAGAGGCACGGGTACTCTGCGCCCGCTGGTGCCCGCCTGGCCTTGGTTATCACGGCTCATGTCACGGGAACCTCACGAGGTGCCCCTCGCCTTGATCTCTCCGCCCCTCGCGAGCCAGCCTAGTGAGGCCGCCCCTAAGGAGGTCTTGTGTCGTCCGCCTCGCGAGGCTTGGCCCCTCGCGAGGGTCTTGAGTGTTTGCTGGTGAAGATGGGTCGTACCAGGCAGCTGGTGGAGCCACGCGTGAGCCGTAGGCAGGCAAGTCTGGGGACCCCTGTACCCAGAACACCGATAGTGGGTAAACAAATTACTGTTGGGCAATTTATAGAACTTCAAATAATCATGACGATATCCTGGCAATGATCATTATATAGGCATCACATCCAAGATTGGTAGACCGACTCCTGCCTACATCTACTACTATTACTCCACACATCAACCGCTATCCAGCATGCATCTAGTGTATTAAGTTCATGGGGAAATGGAGTAATGCAATAAGAACAATGACATGATGTAGAGAAGATCTATCTATGTAGATATAGACCCCGTCGTTTTATCCTTAGTAGCAACGATACATACGTGTTGGTTCCCCTTCTGTCACTGGGATCAAGCACCGTAAGATCAAACCCACTACAAAGCACCTCTTCCCATTGCAAGCTAAATAGATCAAGTTGGCCAAACAAAACCCAAATATCAGAGAAGAAATACGAGGCTATAAGAAACCATGCATATAAGAGATCAAAGAAACTCAAATAACTTTCATGGATATAAACAGATAGATCTGATCATAAACTCAAAGTTCATCCGATCCCAACAAACACACCGCAAAAAGAGTTACATCATATGGATCTCTACGAGACCATTGTACTTAGAATCAAACGAGAGAGAGGAAGCCATTTAGCTACTAACTACGGACCCGAAGGTCTACAAAGAACTACTCGCGCATCTTTGGAGAGGCACCAATGGAAGTGGTGTACCCCTCAGTGATGGTGTCTAGAATGGATCTGGTGGTTCTGGACTCTGTGCCGACTGGAATTGATTTTCGTCGACTCCCCTAGGGTTCTAGAATATTGGGGTATTTATACAGCAAAGAGGCGGCCCATGGGGCACCTGAGGTGGGCAGAACCCACCAGGGCGCGCCTGGGCCTCCTGGCGCGCCCTGGTGGGTTGTGATCCCCTCGGAGCACCCCCCCCCAGGCGTTGCCTTGGCCCATCGGGTGTCTTCTGGTCCATAAAAAATCTCCGTGAAGTTTCGTTGCATTTGGACTCCGTTTGGTATTGATTTCCTGCGATGTAAAAAACCTGCAGAAAACAGCAACTCGCACTATGTCAATAGGTTAGTACCAAAAAATGATATACAATGACTATGAAATGATTATAAAACATCCAAGATTGATAATATAATAGCATGGAACAATCCAAAATTAGAGATACATTGGAGACGTATCACCAGGCCTCGTTTCGATCGGCTGTTCCATCCAAGCCGGTTGGCTCCCGATGAATACGACGACACTGTCGGATGTGGGGTTCCGGCAACCCTTAAGGTTCCAACACTGGGGTGCGCGCGAAGTCTTTCCCTCCTACCGATCTACGCCCTATCTCGCTAAGATCTCGCGGACGAACTCGACGAACTCGCAACACAGAGAGACATGAGGTTTATACTGGTTCGGGCCACCGTTGTGGTGTAATACCCTACTCCAGTGTGGTGGTGCTGGATTGCCTCTAGGGCTGATGATGAACAGTACAAGGGAACAACTGCCTCCTGAGGTTGTGGTGTTCTTGTGCTTGGTGACTTACGGGTGAGAGCTGGATGAACTGCTCGATCGGGTTGGATCAGGCTAAGATGAGATGATATCAAGCTACCCCCTTTGGTGGTGGCTAGCTCTACTTATATAGGCCCTGGTCCTCTTCCCAAATATCGAGCGGGAAGGGAGCCAACAACGGCGGGCAAATTTGAAGGGGGACAACTAGTACAAGCTATCCTGACAAAAGTGGTCTTCGCCTGCGAAAAGCTCTAGTGGTGACGCCGTCTTGGGATCCACGATGACCTCCGTCTTGCCGTCCTCCTAGTCTTGGTCTCGTTGCATCAATATAGCAACCTTTGCCTGATGCTTCGGTACTCTTCGCCTGCACTGGCCTCCTTAGCACCAAAGAAGAAATAAGAGGGCGCTACTGGCGCTGGCGCAATGCTCGTTAAATCATGGCTCACGTCACGAGGGCCTCGTGAGGTTTACCATGCCTTGATATCTCCGCTCCTCGTGAGCCTGCCTAGATTGGCCACTCCACAGGAGGTCTTGCGTCGTCCGCCTCGCGAGGCTTGGACCCTCGCAAGGGCCTTGGATGCCTTGTTGGTGAAGATGGGCCGTACGGCCTGCTGGCTTAGCCACGCCGTGGGCCGCAGGCAGGCAAGTCTGGGGACCCCCAATTCCCAGAACGCTGACAGACGCATTTCGTTCCGACCCAGCCGGTTGGCTCCCGATGAACACGACGCCGTTGCTACCTCTCCAAGTACACGAGCCCTAGCCGTACATATGCGCGAGTAGGCGTTCGAGACCCCGCCCGTTGTACTTACGTGGCCGTATTTACTTTCTTGCACCCTGGCTGTACGTACGTGTACATGATATTAACGGGACTGTGCGACATGCCACGTGTGCGCCTCTACTACGACACGTGCACGCCTATACTACGACACGTGCCTTTCCTTACATGGCCACGGTTCATCGCTGCAGCCTGCAGACAGACCGATCGTATGTACGTACATGTTCGCGACCATAATGACAACGCTACGTACGCTTCGACCAGGTGGGTCCCGACTGTCAAGGAGGATAAAGAGGCACTTCCTTGTGTGCGAAGATGTAGCTGGTGGGTCCCAGCAGTCAGGGGGAAACGTTTTTTCATGAAATACGATGGCCCGTCTGGTGGGTCCCTGCTGCCAGGTGGAGGAATCATTATTTTCTGCGTAATAAGGAGGTGTCGGTGTCAAAACCGGCGGATCTCGGGTAGGGGGTCCCGAAATGTGCGTCTAAGACGGATAGTAACAGGAGGCGGGGACACGATGTTTACCCAGGTTCGGGCCCTCTCGATGGAGGTAATACCCTACTTCCTGCTTGATTGATCTTGATGATATGAGTATTACAAGAGTTGATTTACCACGAGATCATAGAGGCTAAACCCTAGAAGCTAGCCTATGGTATGATTGTTCTTCTTGATGGGGCTTGGCGGATCAGTTCTCCACGAGCTGCGATCAGATCAAGGGTGATCTGATCGAACAGTTCCTCTAGTGCACTTACATAGTGCACCAGATGCAATAATGCAGGATCCGTCTCGTGATCTCCGTTGGCAACCTGGGGTGGCCTACCATACCCGTCAAGGCTGGGATAGTAGTAGAATGAGTGACAGGAAACTCTGGGCGACAAGTGCCGGAGTTGAACTATAGCTTCTCGAGCAGCTAGTTGGATGGCTTGCGGCTCAAAGGAAGTTGTCCTTCCGGTGAACACAGAGGGCGTTCTGGTGATAGACCCCTACCATAGATGTGCACAGTGGCCCAGAATTGACGGCTCTCACGCACGGGTCCTTGGTACACAACATATTCTGGGGGCTCTTCTAATGCATAGGCATGATGGGTGAGGTTTGCGAGTATGGTCACAAAACCTCCAAGGTTGGTTGTTGTGGTCTCATTGTGCACGATGGGGCCAGGCATCGTAGCTTGGTTTGGGGGAAGGGGTTGTGCTGTGTTGTGCGGGGTTGAGGCTAGCGTGCCCTTTTTATAGAAAAAGGGGATGGAGTCTACCTTCGCACGCTTGCGAAAAGGACTATTTAGGGGCTGGTCACTGGCGCGTGATCGACAGGCTAGGCTGGTAGGTTGGGCACCGTCTGCCAAAAGGTGTCGGGTCACTGTGTGGCTATCTTGCACGAGAAGCTTTACCGGGGTTTGGTCAAGGTCTGGTGGGTTGGTTTACCTAGGTTTTTCGACCTGGCTAAGATTGGATTAGCCAATGGTCAGCCTGGCTCTGATACCAAGTTTGTTAGACCGGATTTTCGGGATATTAATTTCTAGAAAAGGGCCCTTGTGCTCATCAGCCCCAGGATTACTGTTAGCTGATGAGGCACCAACTTGATACAGAAATTCCAAGCAAAATACATAATATGTAGTACAAGACCATTCTGGCCTATGAGTACAACAGATGGTTTCTAGTGGTTGATGGCGAAAGCGGTTTGTGGATCATCAACGTCTATGGGACTCCATTTCCCACAGGAACATCTGACCAGGTTAACTCCTATCTTCGTGAGGCTGCAATCACCATTGCTTAGGTTCCGGGGCTGTCATCGCAACGCTCCTCTCCACGCAAGAAATCTGGCCAAGACAATAGCCAGGGACAAGCCAGTGAGTACTTTGAATGTACTCGCAAACATTATGGACACGGGTATAATATAACAAACGATAATCATGCTCTGAAATATTCTATGATCACAACGTCAGTCATAAAATAAAATCCCTGATGCATGCAAGCAGGTTATTTATATACGATGTGAATATGCTATAACAGAGTAGTAAAATGCACTGATCGGGTGTCTGAAGCGACGCCTCGAAAGGATAGTAAATAACGAGCATGCCTCAGTTGGGTGTCTGAGCGACACCACATAAAGGGCTTATAAAGTAAATAAAAAACAAACATGCCACAGTCGGGCGTCTAAGCGACACCACATAAAGGGCTTATAAAGTAAATAAATAACAGACATGCCACAGTCGGGCGTCTGAGCGACACCACATAAAGGGCTTATAAGGGAATAATCACAATGAGTATCTAGGAGGTAGAACCGTCCCATGGATACTCAATAATTTCAAGTAATATAATGGGTTAGTCCATAACAATAATAATCATAATCATCACAAGTCACAAATCATGATCCAGGTTCTGGTTTAACAGTTTCTCCTTCGAAGACCGACACTAAGACCGACACTTGACCCATCCCAGACTGTAGTCCTTAACCATGGACACGGCTACTTGAATAGATTTAACCTCTGCAGAGGGTCTACTCTTTACCCACGAGTAACGGATTCCTTTAGTCCATCGGGGCTAATTCCGTCTACGGTCTTTTAATTGAAAACACACCTGCTTGCACACACCAGCTTAACTTCACCGTGTCTGGAATCACCCACGACACATGTCAAGCAAAACTCTAAGTGTGGAGGCTACAACCTCGCGTAGCATGGGATCAAATTTATATCGCGAGCTCTAAGGGGTGCCCCCCTCTCGGTCCCAACCAGAAACACCCATGCCCGGACCAGGTGGCATGCCTCTACCGCTATGATCGGTATCTTCCACCATGGCCTCTCTGTATGGTGTGTGCTAGAAAGGGGTTGACAACTTACTGAACCGTACCCTACCTGCTGCAGGGACAAGTGGCAGTACGAAACAAGTATGGGGGTTACTGAAACAAGACTCGATCTACAATCGACTCAGGAGGTTTAAAAAAGATTCCCTGCATGATATGTGTAACCAATATATATTTCAACCAACAAAATCACCACTCATTATACCTCACTATGCCATACCGGACATAACCGTCCCGACGGAGACCGGAGACAAGCTCACGCCTACCCAAGGCAGAGGTTTTCCGGGTTTTCTTTCCGGCATGCATGCAAGGCATACGCGGACGATTACCATCACAAGTATATCCATTTCCAATAGCAAGGAAATCTACAATATGCATTCATGCAAATGATCGCGTCACCACATAAAATAACGAGTTCTCCGTATAAGGTGGTGTTATAATCGTGTCAACCAACACACAAAAATATTATGCCAGGGTTCAGAATGCTTGCCTTCAAGAGTATGCAAGTGGGGTGTGCCTTTTGAAAGTTCACTACTTCTTCAAAAACCTATTTTTGAAATTATTCAAATCAGCACATAGTTCCAAAACAGTGCACAAAAGTTGTCTACAAATTTTTCAAATAAATCTTAAAATAAACTAGACAATATTTGAAAGAGGTAGGAAAAAGAATCAGCTCATTTGGAGTTATATTTAAAAAGTTATAGCCAGTCAAAGTTTAGTCAATTTTCTGTTTTTAAAATAAAACTGAAAAAAGAAAAACGTTTCGAAAAGAGTACATGTCGAAGACGTACTTTGGGAATATGTCTCCACTTAGAACACGTGGTGACGTGGCTGGGTCACTGACAGTGGGTCCAGCGGGCCCACTGGTCAGGTTTGACTAGTCCCCTGCCTTCTTCCTCCTCTGTTCGAGCCGAGGTGGGGGCTCCGGCGATCGACGCCGGAGAACGACGGCTCCTCGCGGGGCTCTGAGGGCGAGGATGGATCCGCCACTCCAGGGCGGTCCTCCCGGTGGTCGAGAGGGTGGCGGGGACGAAGGGAGTCGCCGGCGGCGAGCTTTGCGGCGGACGACAGCTTCGGGAGGTTTGGGGGTTTGGGCTATGGTGCTTCACGATCGATGCTGAGAGGGTGGGCGGCTCCGCACGGTTGAGGGTGGAAGGATGGAAGCACGGGAGGGGTTTGGGGGCCTCGGTCTTGGCCGGATTCCACCGGAGTGTGGCGGCGGCTGAACCTGTCGGGGACGAGGAAGACGGCTGTCATTCGCTGATTGCTGGCTACGGGGAGCTCTAGAGGTGTGGTATGAGGTTGCTTGAGGGCCTGGACGAGCTCAGGGGTCCTTAAATTGGCGATCGGGGTCGGTTCCGACGGTGGCCGTGGATAAGATCACCGGCGACCGCCATTCTGTAGCTAGGGCGACGTGGCGGCGACGTGTGCTAGAGGACGAGTTTGCGGATGAGCTTGAGCTACTCCAGGGGGCAGCTGGCGAGCGCTAGTGGCTCGGTCGGCGCCGTCCGGGGCAGGAGCCCACTGTGGTCGGCCGCTAGTCGCGTGGCTGACCTGACGGCGGCGCTGTGGGGTGCCAGGGGTGGTCGGGGTGGCTCTGTGGTGCAGGAGGAGACGGGGCGCGCTGGCTGCGGTTGGCCAAGGGCCAGAACGGGCGCGGGGTGGGCGGCAGCGAGACGCGGCGGCTCGGTGCACGCGTGTGCAAAACATGCACTCTGGGCGCGCCCGGAGCACGCACGCTAGCTGCTCGACGAAATGCCAATGCATGCCACAGGGCTTGAGTGAGGCTGGCACTTAGCAGACCTAGGTTAGGAGTAGCTTGGAGCTTAGTGGACAAGGTTGTTGGGTCAGTGGATCAAGTTCATATTTCAAACTAAAAATCATGCCAAATCTGGCTATGCACCCCAAGTGTTTGACCAAATTCCATGGGCTGCTAGGCAACTCTTGGAGTGGCCAAAATCTCCAGATCAGTCTCTCTCTAGGTGTAGGTGATGATGGCAAGGTCATTTGGGCAAAACCAGAAACTTGCTAGTGCAAGTTTTGCAAATCTTCTGTTCTGGACAGAAGGTAAATGGCATCATTGCTTGCACTAAAAATCCTCCAATGGGTCCACTCTCCTGGACTTAAGGGTTTGGTAGGGTGGTCTAAAAGCAGGAGAAAGAATCAAGGGAAAAAGGGCAAGCAAAATTATGGTTGCAGTACAAATCACCAAGCTGGACCATAATGAAGATGAGGTTGATTTACTCAAATTTTTCAAAGAACATCAATGGGTTTTTGCACAAAGATGAATAATATACACCTACTGACATCCCCTAATTTTGGTGGAAGTTTTAAATA
The DNA here is from genome assembly GCA_021605145.1 of Aegilops bicornis. NCBI lineage: Eukaryota > Viridiplantae > Streptophyta > Magnoliopsida > Poales > Poaceae > Aegilops > Aegilops bicornis. The sequence continues at coordinate 627,176,352 of CM038675.1, read as the reverse complement.
AATATTTAAATAGGTTGTAGTGCAAAATTGCCCACAGGACTAGATTTGAAAATTTGATGTAGAGCTCAAAATATCCAAAGAATGAAATATATTTTTGCATAAAAGTGATTTAAAAACATCACATGAGATCCCCTAATTTTGGTGGGATTATTAAATGAATTTATCAAAGGGTTGCAGTGCAAATGGGACCCTAAAACTTATGAAAAACTATTTTAGAGAAATAAAGCTCAGGGAAAAATAATTATATAAATAATCCCACTGATAAAATATTTTTTTTTATTTGAGAGGGTAAACAAGTTCAAATAATAATTGGAAAGTTTTTACTTGGGGTAAAAACTCCATATAAATAAGGAAAAGAATGGTTCTGAAATCAAAAGGAAATCAAGAAAATAAAAGTTTAAGTTTCCTGGCAAAATTTTAATTGATAAAACAAGGTTAAAATTTTGGGGTGTCACAACACTACCCCCCTTAAGAAAAAATATCTCGTCCTCGAGATTTGCTAAGGGTTGTTTTGAAAATATCATTCCTATTAGCTTGGAAACAAAGGTTTACTCATAGCACAAACTTTGCGTCGTTGGGGTTGGTTTTTGGTAACTACGCTCGGAATTAAAAATGCAACCGTACACCAACATAATTATGCATGGCTACTATTTAAATAGGGGCACACATGCAGACAACATTGTGGCGATACAAGGTCACACAATTACAGGGTGTGGACATACTGAGACTCGGTACTACTCAAGTGACTTAGTCCACCTCGTTTATATCTAAGCGGGCGTGCCTTGTGGACGTCGAGGCTTCTCCACGGTTTTCACCATCGGGATTAGCTGGAAGGGGTTGAGGGGCTGCAGAGTCGGGGTAGCGATGATGACCCTCGCGGGGGTTGTTGGCCACAATCCCGTTGGAGTGTGCTCCCAAAAGGCGAAGAAGCACTTCTGGGGTCATCAAAGCACCTTGGTTGATGGCTGGGGCTGACCTCAAGGTCTCGATCGGTTGTCCGAACAGCACAACTGGGTTATCGGCGTCGGGCTCATCTTCTCTTCTTGCTGGGGCTCGGCGGATCAGTTCTCCACGAGCTGCGATCAGATCAAGGGTGATCTGATCGAACAGTTCCTCTAGTGCACTTACATAGCGCACCAGATGCAATAATGCAGGATCCGTCTCGTGATCTCCGTTGGCAACCTGGGGTGGCCTACGATACCCGTCACGGCTGGGATAGTAGTAGAATGAGTGACAGTTAACTCTGGGCGACAAGTGTCGGAGTTGAACTATAGCTTCTCGAGCAGCTAGTTGGATGGCTTGCGGCTCAAAGGAAGTTGTCCTTCCGGTGAACCTGTAGGGGCGTTCTGGTGATAGACCCCTACCATAAATGTGAACAGTGGCCCCAGGTGTGGCTCTCACCACTCATGGGTCCTTGGTACACAACATATTCTGGGGGCTCTTCTAATGCATAGGCACGACGGGTGAGGTTTGCGAGTATGGCCACAAAACCTCCAAGGTTGGTTGTTGTGGTCTCATTGTGCGCGACGGAGCCAGCCATCGTAGCTTGGTTAGGGGGAAGGGGTTGTGTTGTGCTGTGCGGGGTTGAGGCTAGCGTGCCCTTTTTATAGAAAAAGGGGATGGAGTCTTCCTTCGCACGCTTGCGAAAAGGACTATTTAGGGGCCGGTCACTGGCGCGTGATCGACAGGCTAGGCTCATAGGCTGGGCACCGTCTGCCAAAAGGTGTCGGGTCACTGTGTGGCTATCTTGCATGAGAAGCTTGGCCGGGGTTTGGTTAAGGTCTGGTGGGTTGGTTTACCTAGGTTTTTCGACCTGGCTAAGATAGGATTAGCCAATGGTTAGCCTGGCTCTGATACCAAGTTTGTCAGGACCGGATTTTCGCGATATTAATTTCCAAAAAAGGGCTCTTGTGCTCACCAGCCCCAGGATTACTGTTAGCTGATGAGGCACCAACTTGATACAGAAATTCCAAGCAAAATACATAATATGTAGTACAAGACCTTTCTGGCCTATGAGTACAACAGATGGTTTCTAGTGGTTGATGGCGGAAGCGGTTTGTGGATCATCAGCGTCTATGGGACTCCATTTCCCATAGGAACAGCTGACCAGGTTAACTCCTATCTTCGCGAGGCTGCTATCACCATTGCTTAGGTTCCGGGGCTGTCATCACAACGCTCCTCTCCATGCAAGAAATCTGGCCAAGACAATAGCCAGGGACAAGCCAGTGAGTACTTTGAATGTACTCGCAAACATTATGGACACGGGTATAATATAACAAACGATAATCATGCTCTGAAATATTCTATGATCACAACGCCAGTCATAAAATAAAATCCCTGATGCATGCAAGCAGGTTATTTATATACGACGTGAATATGCTATAACAGAGTAGTGACAAAATGCACCGATCGGGTGTCTGAATCGACGCCTCGAAAGGATAGTAAATAACGAGCATGCCTCCGTCGGGCGTCTGAGCGACACCACATAAAGGGCTTATAAAGTAAATAAATAACAAGCATGCCACAGTCGGGCGTCTGAGCGACACCACATAAAGGGCTTATAAAGTAAATAAATAACAAACATGCCACAGTCGGGCGTCTGAGCGACACCACATAAAGGGCTTATAAAGTAAATAAATAACAGACATGCCACAGTCGGGCGTCTGAGCGACACCACATAAAGGGCTTATAAGGGAATAATCACGATGAGTATCCAGGAGGTAGAACCGTCCCAGGGATACTCAATAATTTCAAATGATATAATGGGTTAGTCCATAACAATAATAATCATAATCATCACAAGTCACAAGTCATGATCAAGGTTCTGGTTTAAGAGTTTCTCCTCCGAAGACCGACACTTGACCCATCCCAGACTGTAGTCCTTAACCATGGACACGGCTATTCGAATAGATTTAACCTCTGCAGAGGGTGTACTCTTTACCCATGAGTAACGGATTGCTTTAGTCCATCGGGCTAATTCCGTCTACGGTCTTTTAATTGAAAACACACCTGGCTTGCACACACCAGCTTAACTTACCGATGTCTGGAATCACCCATGACACCTGTCAAGCAAAACTCTAAGTGGGGAGGCTACAACCTCACGTAGCATGGGATCAAATTTATACCGCGCGCACTAAGGGGTGCCCCCTCTCGGTCCCAACTGGAAACACCCATGACCCAGACCAGGTGGCATGCCTACCGGCTGCAGTCGGTATCTTCCACCATGGCCTCTCTGTATGGTGTGTGCTAGAAAGGGGTTGACAACTTACTGAACCGTACCCTACCTGCTGCAGGGACAAGTGGTAGTACGAAACAAGTATGGGGGTTACTGGAACAAGACTCGATCTACGGTCGACTCAGGAGGTTTTAAAAAACATTCCCTGCATGATATGTGTAACCAATATATATTTCAACCAACAAAATCACCACTCATTATACCTCACTATTCCATACCGGACATAACCGTCCCGACGGAGATCGGGGACAAGCTCACGCCTACCCAAGGCAGAGGTTTTCCCGGTTTTCTTTCCGGCATGCATGCAAGGCATATGAGGACGATTACCATCACAAGTATATCCATTTCCAACAGCAAGGAAATCTACAATATGCATTCATGCAAATGAGCGCGTCACCACATAAAATAACGAGTTCTCCGTATAAGGTGGTGTTATAATCGTGTCAACCAACACACAAAAATATTAAGCCAGGGTTCAGAATGCTTGCCTTCAAGAGTATGCAAGTGGGGTGTGCCTTTTGAAAGTTGACTTCTTCTTCAAAAACCTATTTTTGAAATTATCCAAATCAACACATAGTTTCAAAACAGTGCAAAAAAGTTGTCTGCAAATTTTTCAAATAAATCTTAAAATAATCTAGACAATATTTGAGAGAGGTAGGGAAAAGAATCAGCTCATTTGGAGTTATATTTAAAAAGTTATAGCCAGTCAAAGTTTAGTCAACTTTCTGTTTTAAAATAAAATTGAAAAAAGAAAAACGTTTCGAAAAGAGTACACGTCGAAGACATACTTTGGGAATACGCCTCCACTTAAAACATGTGGTGGCAGGGCTGGGCCACTGACAGTGGGTCCAGCGGGCCCACTGGTCAGATTTGACTAGTCCCCCGCCTTCTTCCTCCTCTGTCCGAGCCGAGGCGGGGGCTCCGGCTATCGACCAGCGTGACAGCGGCTCCTCATGTGAGGCTCGAGGCGGGGATGGATCCGCCACTCCAGGGCGGTCCTCCCGGTGGTCGAGAGGGTGGCGGGGACAAAGGGAGTCGCCGGCGGCGAGCTTTGTGGCGGACGGCAACTTCGGGAGGTTTGGGGGTTTAGGCTATGGTGCTTTCCGATCGATGCTGAGAGGGTGGGCGGCTCCGCACGGTTGAGGGGAGAAGGATGGAAGTATGGGAGGGGTTTGGGGGCCTCGGTCTTGACCGGATTTCACCGGAGTGTGGCGGCGGCCGAACCTGTTGGGGACGAGGAAGATGGTCGTCATTCGCCGATTGCTGGCTACTGGGAACTCTAGAGGGGTGGTATGAGGTTGCTTGAGGGCCTGGACGAGCTCGAGGGTCCTTAAATAGGCGATCGGGGTCGGTTCCGACGGTGGTCGTGGATAAGATCACCGCGACCGCCATTCTGTAGCTAGGGCGACGTGGCGGTGACATGTGCTAGAGGACGAGTTCGCGGATGAGCTTGAGCTGCTCCAGGGGGCAGCTGGCAAGCAATAGTGCTTGGACGGCCCCGTCCGAGGCAGGAGCCCACTGTGGCCTGCCGCTAGTCGCCGTGGCCGACCTGACGGCGGCGCTGTGGGGTGCCAGGGGTGGTCGGGGTGGCTCTGTGGTGCAGGAGGAGACGGGGCGCGCTGGCTGCGGTTGGCCAAGGGCCGTAATCGGTAGGGCCGGCGGCGAGACGCCGGGCGGTTTCGGTGCACGCCATGCTGCAAACGGCGCCTGAAGCGCGCCGAGCACGCACGCTTAGCTGCTCGGATTTAAATGCCAATGCATGCCACAGGGCCTGGGTGAGGCTGGCACTTAGCAGACCTAGGTTAGGAGTAGCTTGGAGCTTAGTGGACAAGGTTGTTGGGTCAGTGGATCAAGTTCATATTGCAAACTAAAAATCATGCCAAATCTGGCTATGCACCCCAAGTGTTTGACCAAATGCCATGGGCTGCTAGGAAACTCTTGGAGTGGCCAAAATCTCTAGATCAGTCTCTCTCTAGGTGTAGGTGATGATGGCAAGGTCATTTGGGCAAAACCAGAAACTTGCTAGTGCAAGTTTTGCAAATCTTATGTTCTGGACAGAAGGTAAATGGCATCATTGCTTGCACTAAAACTCCTCCAATGGGTCCACTCTCCTGGACTTAAGGGTTTGGTAGGGTGGTCTAAAAGCAGGAGAGATAATCAAGGGAAAAAGAGCAAGCAAAATTATGGTTGCAGTACAAATCACCAAGCTGGACCAGAATGAAGATGAGGTGGATTTACTCAAATTTTTCAAAGAACATCAGTGGGTTTTTGCACAAAGATGAATAATATACACCTACTGACATCCCCTAATTTTGGTGGAAGTTTTAAAGAAATATTTAAATAGGTTGTAGTGCAAAATTGCCCACTGGACCAGATTTGAAAATTTGATGTAGAGCTCAAAGTATCCAAAGAATGAAATATATTTTTGCATAAATGTGATTTAAAAACATCACATGACATCCCCAAATTTTGGTGGGATTTTTAAATGGATTTATCAAAGGGTTGCAGTGCAAATGGGACCCTAAAACTTATGAAAAACTATTTTAGAGAAATAAAGCTTAGGGAAAAATAATTATTTAAATAATCCCACTGATAAAAGAATTTTTTTTATTTGAGAGGGCAAGCAAGTTCAAATAATAATTGGAAAGTTTTTACTTGGGTTAAAAGCTCCATATAAATAAGGAAAAGAATGGTTCTGAAATCAAAAGAAAATCTAGAAAATAAAAGTTTAAGTTTCCTGGCAAAATTTTAATTGATAAAACAAGGTTAAAATTTTGGGGTGTCACAGTCGGCCTGCGCCTCCCGGAACTGCTCCTCACGCATCTGCATCACCCTGTCCATATATCGGGCACGGGCCTCGCCGATGGTCATGGTGCAATGCACCGGCGAGGATGGCGCGGAGGAGGGGGTTGTCGCTGGATCGTCGACTACCATGTTCTCCGTTGGGACGTCGTCGTCCTCCGGTTGCCTGCCGGCCAGCCGGTCGGCAACAATGGCTGCCATCTCCTTGTGGTCCGTCGTCCGCCCGTCCTGAAGAGTGCTGGAGCGTGAGGAAGCCATGGTGGGCAGTAATGGTGTGGAGAAAGGGAACAGATGCGGATGACTGCGGCTATGGCCGACGCAGCAGTTTATATAGCAATGGTGGGCGGGCGGAGGGACGGACGTGTGGCGCCGGAGTAGCCGCCTCAAGAACCGTGTATTATTAATGTGGGCGGCAGACGGACGGACATATGGCACTTGTGTCGTTTGAAGGCGGAGCAATCGCCTGCACTGGGAAGCGGGGCGGGCGGCGCCGACTGCTTCAAGCGGAAGAGGCCTTGTGGCGAGAGATGAATTTACTTGGAGAGGATGACAATGGGGACCCACCAGGGCCATAGCCGCACGTACGCAAGTGCCTCCTTATTAGTATATAAAACTATAATTTATTTTGCTTCCTCCTGGTTTCCTGACATCACGGTCCCACACCATTGTCAACCTCCTGGAGTAGTCAATAAATGAGAGAATTGCACAAGAAGCGGCCGGCTACCGGGACCAAGCAGCTCGAGCAGATTTGTGCAGAGTTTTTGATGTTTAGCCCAGATATTAATTTTTCTCCTCTGAACAACAACGAAAACATCGCTGCGAGGTATTAACTTGGCGGGTCGTGGCCGTCTAGCCTGTGCTAGATATCCAGCCCAGATATTAATTTTTTTTCAAGCTGAAAATGGCTAGCCCAGCTATACTTTTTTTTAGGAATACCCACGCAAGGTCAAGTTGTTATTCTCCGCCCCACTGGGTTGCAAATGTTTCCTAGGAGGGATGCATTAGGCTTAACAAGAAAATGGGCTTTAAGAAATAAAAAATGGGATGTAATTGTAAAAGCTGAGGCAAAGAACTATAAAAAAATGCACCAAACACGTGATTTCTTTATAAATTATTATTTTTGGATATTGAAAATTTTAATTTCATTAATTGTTATGCGAGCTTAATGTTTCATTGGATTTTACGTAATATAAATTTATATTGAAATTATATTTAATCGACTAGAAATTTCGGGATAAAAATATTTCGGATCCCATCAAAATGTGGGAAATTTTATTGAATTCTGTTTTGAACGGTTGGTTGAAATGGGCTGTACTTTTAACAAACTGTAAATGGGCTGTAGTAAATTCCATTAGAATTCAAAATTGGGCTACACATTCTTACAAATCTCAAATGGGTTGTAAGTTCTTTCTACGCCACACACTTACGGCCTTACTAAGTTGACGCGTCCCTAAAAAACAGAGTTGACGCGTATGCAAGGCTTTGTCAACTTATAGTCAACACACGGTTCTAGCAGCAGTGGCCGTTGGATGTCCATCCAACGGATGCCGTGCTTCTTCTTCAATCTCAGATATTCTAGCTTCACTTGCCCAAAAAATGATTCCTCCCCTTGACATCTGGGGCGCACCGTTTCGGATGTCGACCAGGCCTACTAAGTTGACGTACCAAAGGGATTTGTCAACTTAGTCAATATAAACGATTCTAGCTGCAAAGTGACCGTACGATGTCCATCCAACGGCTGTCGTGCTTCTTCAACCTATGGTCTTCTTGCTCCAGCCGCCCAAAGCAGCGCCGGTCGTGCCGCCTGCTCCTGCCTCCCGTGGCCGGCTGTGCTATCGCGGAGGCCTCACCGCCACCTACTACTCCCACCGCTGGCCAGGCCATCCCTCCACTCACCCACACCCCCTGTTATTCTGCGGCAACGGCAGCACAACCGAACCAGTGAACCCTCCTACTCTTCTCCGCGTGTGCATCCACTGCCGCGTCTTCCCCGGCTCCGCGTCGTCCCCTTCCTAGGCCTCGCCGTCGTCCATCGCCGTGGTGCTCTCGGCACGGTGTGGTCAACGTGGTCAAGGAACGACTTCCATCGGACGTGGAGTGTACGTGGAGAGGCTAACAGCTGGGTCCACGGCAGCCGCAAGGAAGTGCTTCCTTATTACGCGCAAAATAATTATTCCTCCACCTGACAGCGGGGACTCACCAGACGGGCAACCGTATTTCGCGAAAAAAATGATTCGCCCCCTAACTGCTGGGACCCACGAGCTACATCTTCGCACGCAAGGAAGTGCGTCCGGGAAAAAAAGATTCGCCCCCCTTACTGCTGGGACCAACCAGCTACATCTTCGCACGCAAGGAAGTGCGTCCGAAAAAAAACGTTTCGCCCCACTTTGGGACCCACGCAACACCATCGCTGCAAGGAAGTGCGTCCGGAAAACAAAGCGATTCGCCCCCGATCGCTAGGACCCAAAGCAGCTACACCTTCGCACGCAAGGAAGTGCGTCCGGGCAAAAAAACAAAACGATTCGCCCCCCTGACTGCTGGGACCCACCAGCTACATCTTCGCACGCAAGGAAGTGCGTCCGGGCAAAAAAAATGATTCGCCCCCTGACTGCTGGGACCCACCGGCTACATCTTCGCACGCAAGGAAGTGCGTCCGGGCAAAAAAATGATTGGCCCCCTGACTGCTGGGACCCACCAGCTACATGTTCGCACGCAAGGAAGTGCTTGTGATCGGGACCCACCTGGTCGGGCGTCGTAAGCGTTGTCATTCTGGTCGCGAACGGTATGCGTACATACTGGTCGTTGTAGAGGCACGCACGTGTCGTAGTAGAGGTGCGCCGCGTAGCATGTACACGCACGTCTGACCGCCGTGGTGCAAGAAAGAAAATACGGCCACATATGTGTACATACGGGCGGGTCTCAACGCCTACTTTCACAGCATACGTCTGGCCAGGGCTCGTGTACATGGCTAGGTCGGAACGGAGAAACAGCGTCGTCGTCGTGTTCATGGGGAGGCAACGGAGTGCGTCGTGTTCATGGGGAGGCAACGAAATGCGTCGTGTTCATCGGGAGGCAACAGAACGCGTGGGAGCCAACCGGATGGGTCGGAACGAAATGCGTGGTCGTGTTCATCGGGAGGGCTTGGACGGAACAGGCGATGGAAACGAGGCCCAGCGTACCGCACAACGGAGGAAATGGACCTCCTACGTTCGGAATGGGGTCCTGTTGATCAGGAGGGGTGTGGCGTACCGTAAAACGGAGGAAACGGACCTCCTACGGTCGAAACAGGGGTCCTGTTGATCGGGAGGGGTGTGGCGTGCCAAAACGGGATTTAAACGGACCTCCTACGGTCGAAAACGGGGTCCTGTTGATCGGGAGGGTATGGCGTACGCAAAACGGATTTAAACGGACTTGTGTTGGAGCTTCTGGTCGAACTGGGGGTCTTGTTCATCGGGAGGGGTGTGGCGTACCGCAAAACGGGACTCCACGGGATATTGTTCATCTCCACCGTCGACCTCATCCAGCCTCCACGGGCTCCTGTTCATCCAGCCTCCACCGCGCGCTACTCCACCGGCTTTTTTCAACCACTCCTCCACCGTCTACTGTTTATCCAGCCCTCCACACCACGGGGTCCTGTTCAACCACCCCTCCACGGGCTCCCCTCCACCATCTACTGTTCATCCAGCCCTCCACACCACGGGGTCCTGTTCAACCACCCCTCCGCGGGCACCCCTCCACCGTCTACTGTTCATCCAGCCCTCCTCACCAGGGGTCCTGTTCATCCAGAGGCAAATGCCACCCCCCCCCAGAGGCAGCATCGATCGGCTTCAAGCAGCAGTAGCGAAGGAATCGCTCGATCGGGTTCTGTTAACAGCCATCGATCGATCGCTCGGAGTTCGATGAACGCGTAGCCCTCTGGTCTGTCGCTCGGGTTCGATTAGAGCCCAACGCCTCGCCGGAGTTCGATTAGAGCCAACACCTCACACACACGCTGCAGCGTGCGTGTCACGAGAGAAAGCAGCGCATCGCCGGCCCCGACCTCCCACCGTAACCGGCAACTCCCCGAAATTTTTCTCCCCCTCGCTTCTACCACGGTTTTTTCCGTCATGGACGGCCCAAAGAATGTCATGCAGCTGCGTCTCCGGCCCGCCCAGGACGAAAAGCCTATTTTCTGTCATAGAAGTAGGAGCCCACCACATCTATGATGATACCGGGTTTTGTCACAATTATTGTCATAGAAGTGTCATATGTATGACAGAAAAAAATTCGTTCGGCCCAAAATGTCACGGATGTGTCTTTTTTTTGTAGTGTAGGCCTCTGGTGCATTATATAAACCAGGGCCAGGCTAGTCGATAGATCAGATAACAACAATCATACCATAGGCTAGCTTCTAGGGTTTAGCCTCTACGATCTCGTGGTAGATCAACTCTTGCAATACTCATATCATCAAGATCAATCAAGCAGGAAGTAGGGTATTACCTCCATCGAGAGGGCCCGAACCTGGGTAAACATCGTGTCCCCCGCCTCCTGTTACCATCCGCATTAGACGTACCGTTCGGGACCCCCTACCCGAGATCCGTCAGTTTTGACACCGACAAGGGGTATATATAGCCTCCACACAAAATCTAACTGTTACACACAATTCACCAAACTCGGTGGGACTGAATCATGAAACTCGGTCAGACCGATTTAGTTCAATATGTGAATGTTAGGCTTTTCGGTGGGACCGACATGTGAACTCGGTGGAACCGATTTGATTAGGGTTAGGGCATAACGTAATCTCAGTGAGACCTATTACAAAAACTCGGTGGGACCGATTTTAGTAATAAGCAAACAGAGAGTTGGTCAGGCAAACTCGATGGGACCGATTCGCTCATTTCGGTGAGACCGAAACGTTACGAAAGGGAAACAAAGATTTTGCATTGCAAACTCGGTGGGATTGATCACTCATCTCGGTTGGACCAAAATGTTACAAATGGAAACAGAGAGTTTGCAATCCCATCTCGGTGAGACCGAGATCCCTATCGGTGAGACCGAAGTGACTAGGGTTTCTGGCAGTGGCTATGTTAAATGAACTCGCTGGTGCCGGATAGATAAAATTTGTGGGGCCGAGTTTGACTTTTGGGTTTGGGACATATGTGGATATGAGAAAGTGGTTGAGGGTTTTTGGAGCATATCACTAAGCATTTTGTGCAAGCAAGCCATTAAGCAACACCTCATCCCCTTTTAATAGTATTGGCTTTTCCTACGGAGTCAACGTGATCTTGGAGCACTAAAATGAAAATGTACAGTCTTGAGCTTGAGCCAATATGTGTCCTTATAATTTTGAGGGGTCCACATTCCAAATCCATGCCATGCCAATCTTTGAACTTCCTGAAATAATCATCTTGAAGTAGCATTAGTTCAATGAGCTATATGTTGTTAGTAATTACCAAAACCACCCAGGGATAGTTGCACTTTCAACAATTTAACCAGTTAACAAAGTGCGACATCGACTATGTGGCCGGTCAGTAGGGTGCAATACTGTGCTCTCCGATGAGCTAGTGATTGTATAATAAAAGCAAAACTATATAGTGACCGTAAAGAGCATATTGTTACATACGTTGACCGCTAGTGTATTTTTCTTGTTTCAAATTAAGCCATATTAACCGGAAAGGACGCAGTAAGGACTAGTACTAGTACTGCTTTGATGTGTCCCGTCAACTCGGCGAACGAGGAGAAGCATGCTTACTACGCCTCTCCCTCGCCCACACGCGTGGTGGCTCGCAGGACGAGGAGAGGGTTTTGACTAAAGCGCCCTCTCCCTGTCCGTCTCCATCTCCCTCGCCCTCGCCCTCGCCCTCACAGTGGACATGCAGCAGTTCCATTTGTGTCAGATTGCCAGAAGCATATTGTACTGTAGTATCATCATTGTTGAACCTTCCGAAGAGGCGAAGAGACAAGTGCAAGGTTCACACGAGTACGAACTGTTGAACCTCCCGAAGAGGCAAAGAGCCAAGCGCAAGGTTTTATAGGAGTTGTCATCCTAGTAGGAGTACATTACAACTATAGCGAATGATGATACTGTATGATGCCGCCATGTCACCTATCACTACAGGAATCAGGCACTTTGCCGTCTACCATGGTGTACGGCAAAGGCATGCCTGGCGGACGGTAAAGGCATGCCTGGCGGACAGCAAAGGCCTTTGTCGTCCGTCAGCAGATGGCAACAGGTCCGGCTGAATAGGCTACGGCGAAGGGCTCTTTGCCGTCTGCTGGCCGACGGCAAAGATGAAATGGCCTTTGTCGTCCGCCGGCAGACGGGGTCCTGGACGGCACACCTGGCAGCTTATGGCCATTAGGGGGTTAACGGTGCGCTTTGCCATCCGCTGGCCGACGACAAAGACCATTGCACCTTTGTCGTCCCCCAGCGGACGGCAAAGTAACCAAATATGCGAGACCCCAGGTTGCACAGGTAGCTGCCACATGGCAGATTTGCCGCCTGCTGGCCAACGGCAAAGCTCTTCGCCGTCTGCCAGCGGACGGCAAAGAGCCTGTATAGCCCCTGTTTTTTCAGGTTTTTCTTAAATTCATTCAATTTCAACACACAAGTTTGAACACACAAATTTCAACACACAAATTTCACAGTAGACATATCCAACACACAAGTTTCATCATATATACATACATAACCAACACACAGTTCCATCCATACATATTACAATAGTTTCACATTGTTCATCCAACACCTATCCATCCATCCATTTAACAAGTTCCAAATTGTTCATTGATACAAAATAAAAGCAGAAAGGGAAAAGAAGCACTCCATCCATGCAAGCTTCCATGAAGTAAATGAAATCTGCAAAATGGGAAACAAGAAAGTTAGAAGAAAAAGACTAGAAGAAGAAGAATAAAATGAAGAAGAAGAAGAAGAAGAAGAAGAAGATTACTAGAAGAAGAAGTAATCACACTTAGGTAAAATGGAGATAACCTAGCAAATTATGCCATTTTTGAGTGAACTAATCATATTATGCCACTTTTGATATAAAGCAGCTAAGTATAGGTCTTTATTGAGCTAACCTAGGTAACCTTGATGGCCTCTATTGGCATACTTTTTTCCAACTTCGGTTAATTCGGTTTAACCGAACGGTTTTCGGTTTCTAACTGAAAAAACCGATCATCAAATAGTTTCTAAATTTCAAAACTGAAACTGAAACCGAAAACCAAAAAAGCTGAAATTTTGGTTCGGTTTGGTTTTTTCGGTTTGGTTTTCGGTTTTTGGTTCGGTTTTGCACAGGCTGAGGTATACCTGACATAGTTCACTCCTCCTTCTTCTCCTTCTCCTTCATCATCCAGATGCGCCTAGAGCGGCGAGGCAGTGGAGGCAGTGGGATGTAGTCTTCTACCATAATTGGCATGGTCATGTCGCCCCGCCTGTGGGATCGCCGGCGCCACCAACATCGCGAGGTCATTGTCAGGCACCACCACCATCGTGAGGCCATCTTCAGGTAGCACCATCGCTAGGTCATCCTCAGCCACCACCATCTCTTGCCCATCGTCAGCCACCACCATCTCTTGCCCATCGTCAGCCACCACCATCGCTAGGTCATCCTCAGCCACCACCATCTCTTTCCCACCATCAACCAGCACCTCCTCATTCCCACTCCACTCCTCTTATTCCCCACTCCATTCCGGATCATCCTCGCTGCTGCTTTTGCTGCAGCCAGAGTCGCTACAGCTTTGGCTATAGCCAGAGTCGATGCTGCTGCTCCCATTGCCTGACCAAATGCAACAATGACCATTAACAATCGATGTGAGACAAAGCCAAATGTAGAGGAAGAAGAGGAAGAATGTACTGGCATCATCGTTGTCCTGGTAGCGCATGCGACACATAGTCGTGTTGAACACCATCACGGTGAGCATGGTGTCGCCGTCGTACCTGAAGAGAAAGAAGTACCCGTGATGCAGGTCATAGGCACGGTAGAACTACTCCCAGCCACGACATAGGTACATGTGGCCGTACCTGATCACCACCTCCACATCGCAATGCCTGCGAAGCCCGCTGTCGGCCTGTCGTAGCTTCACATTCTTTGGCCGATGGCCGTCTAGCATCTTCATAAAAGTGTCAGGCAGCCTCTGCAGTTTGGGACAAGGAGTGATGTAGCAAACAGCAGAGTTATCATAATGAGATGGGTGAAGGGGAGATCTCTCCTTTTATATACCCGCCTCCTGGAGGAATTCCCAAGTATGATAATGAAGAACTCGAAAGCATCCAACTCGTACTCCGGTGTGGCAGAGCAGAGCCTGCGGTGGCGGCCTCCCCCCATCTCTGATAAGCAGCAGAAGAGACCAATTACTTTAGACATGAAAGAAAACTGAAAATTTTGAAAAAAGAGCATTGTAACTAAGCAGTTCCTTGTGGTGTGCTAGTGAGAAAGCGGCCTCTTGTTTAGATTGAGATTATGCTTTCATGCCTATGCTAGTGAGAAAGACACGCTAGACTTTCCTTCGGCTTGCTGAATGTATAGTTTGCCTTTCCGCAAAAAAGAAAGAAAAAGACGGGTATGGTTTCCCTCTTATGATAGATTCCATAAGAAATATGTGTGCCTTGTTGTTTTCTTAGTTTTAACTAATTCGAGTGTTGCTGATTACTTTAACATGTTCATGCTTAATTATTTCAATATTTTTAAAATGCTTCATTATGTGTTGTTTTTGTAGGGTGCAGAATTATCATAATTGAATGCAAAGCTAAACGAGAACAAATTTCGTATATATAAATGTGGTGACACAAAGGAAATTATCATGAAGTTGTACCACACTACGTAATAATTGAGATAAAGTAGCAAGGAATGACCTGTGGGGGGAAAGAACAATATAGTACTCGAAAAAACTGCTTATATTGTTAGAATTCAATTTAGCTCCCTCTAAAGACAAAGAAAAATAGGTTTGTATATTTGGCAAGTCTATTTTCATGTAAAAAACAGGGAAAACATCAAAGGACATGATGACAACAACCATTCCTTGGACACTGGAAATACCAGAATTACACTTATTCACTATGCATAATATAGCAGTAGAGTAGTAGAAGAATTCTGACGGAAAATTGTAGAACAAGCACAACACCACTGTAAGTAGCAAATCATGCTCCATGATTGACTGAACATTCAGTACAAACCTAAACTAATGTTTGGATTAGCTATGGTAATCAATTCTTGCACTGCAATATAAGGCTATCTACTCTAAACCTAAACTAAAGTTAACCTAAATTAAACCAAACCTAAACTAAACCTAAACTAAACTTAAAATACATAAACAAAAACAGAAAAAATACAAGAGGTCTCACCAGAGGGGTGGGGCGGCCACGGTGATGGAGGAGAGGGGCGCCGGTGCGGCCGGGTGGAGGAGGGGGCGTCGGCGTGGCGGGGCGGCCGCAGTGGTGGAGGAGAGGGGCGGGGCCACCGAGGTGGAGGTGGGGGCGCCGTGCCAACTGCAGTGGCGTGGGGCGGCGGCGGCTCGGGCACGGGTAAGGGCCGGGGCAGTGCAACGTGGTGACGGGGATGGCGTGGGGCTGGGGAGGTTGCTGTGGCTGCGGGGTGGGGGCGGGCGTGGCTCGGGCGCTGGGTGGCGCGGGCGGCGCACGAGGGCGGGTGGCGCAGGCGGCGGCTCAAAAGGGGTGGCGCGGGGCGGCGGTGGCTCAGGCGCGGGCGGAGAGAGAGAGAGGGGACAGGGAGATGGGGCGCAGGCGGGCATCGTTGGAATTTTAGTTAGGGCATGGTTCTTTGTCGTCTGCTAGCAGACGGCAAAGTGCCTAGCTAACATACATCAGTTTGGTCACTTTCTTTGCCATCTGCTAGCGGACGGCAAAGAAAGTGTCTGTTAGGTCGTTGGATTTTAGTTAGGGCACGATTATTTGCCGTATGCTAGCCGACGGCAAAGATGCTATGTCGTCAGCTAGCAGACGGCAAAGAGTGGGCTGATGGTAAACATGGTCTTTGCCGTTAGCTCTTTCTTTGCCGTCAGCTTCTTTCAAGCAGAGGGAAAAGACCTTCTTTGCCGTCAGTTAGCAGACGACAAAGATCTGGCTGACGGCAAAGATCCTGATTCCAGTAGTGTATATCCAAAGTTGTGCCACCTTTTTTCTCAAAGAGTGTGTTGGAGCCCGTGCAACAACCAAAAAAGTTGCATGTACACATAACACATTTACTAGTAATAAATTCTAAAGGACAAATGCTAGTATGCCACACAAGTTCACCTCCACTTCATGTGATAAATTTGTGCATGACTAGTCTACATATATTCACAGCGCTACCGTTCGAAATTTACCATACTCCACTTACACGTTATAGATGGGCTACATGTCCTCCTCCAGGGTCCAGTCCCAGGTGTTCTTCATGGATGGCACGATCCATAGAGGTGGGCAACGGGAATCATTGTCGCAGCTTTCTAGTCCAGTTCCACACGATGGAGACTCATCAAAGCTGAAGTGGCATAAATCAGGGATAGCGTGTCCCAGCATGTCGATCATCTAGCGGTGCGCACTGAAGACACAACCATGCTTCATGAACGTCAGGCCTTCGCTGTCGTGCACAAAAGGTGGCATCCGCTTCACAATTGGGTAGTTATCCCCAATGAAAAGCGAGTACTCTCCAAGAGTGTTCCTCGGCACCCACGTAGCATCACGGGGGTCGAACTCGGCGCCATTCATCTGGTACACGCGGCATCTCAGATCTAGACACATGGTGACGTACATAGTCAAGGTTCATGCATAAATATGTTGTGCTCAAATATGGCGGTAAGTAATATTTTGCAGCAAATAGTACTACTCCGGTATAGAGGAAGTAAAATAACCAGCTTATTATATATAACAACTCTTGGCTACATGGATGAGATAGTAAGACATGGAAAAAAATGGTGGGAGCTAGTGGGTTCAAGTCTTCAAGGGCCTAGCTAGCTATACACGTCCTCGAAGGTAAAAACTACTCCTACTAGTACTAGTAAGTAGTACAACAATGAAAGAGAAGGCGAGAGGGTTAAAAAATATAATACTAAATGGAATACCTGGGTAGATGGTGACGGTTCGATCGTGGTAGATTGTGTGACCATGTTGCACATTAGTGGTACCATGGGTAACGACTGCTAAGATAGTTGATCCAATATGCCAAAGTCAGCTAAAAGGTTCCAGGTTAGACCGAATCGCGGATGCAAATGAACATCCAGGATCGGCGATCTTATTTTGATCGGGTGATGACTGGTCCGTGCAAAATAATGGAGTACCTTTAGGGATGCAAATGATGGTTCGTACATTCCGTTTGTAATCTCCCGTACTGTAGGATGGCAACACGATGAAACAAGTCCCCTGGCTTGTCACCGCGAAGATGCGGCCTAGATGGCGCCCGGCGTCTTCGAACATGTAGGGGTACAAATCTGCCGCAGCCAACATGCGCCAGCCTCTCCCGTTACCACCTCTTGCATTGATGGCAATCCTTATGTCGAACACCGCGATGAGACAGTAATCGCCGTAGTCGCTTCGCTTTGTTGGCGGGTCTGCAATTGCTATCTTCTTCAATCGCATGTAGGCATCATCATATGTATTCAAGCCCAGACAGTCCGGAAGTCTGATCCCAATGGTGGAGAAGGGGTCTACGGGAATGGCCGCACTGTTGTGGATGTTGTGCAAAATTATGGTGGTATCCCGAGGTATGCAAACCAATCTTCGTTGGCACCGACCCAGACCTATATATAAGACAGTGGGCGGCGGAGAAATTACGGGATGGAAATGGAATAACTAAGTACTAGATGATCAAACACCATGACTGACCCGCTCATCGGACAAAATCCAACTACCTCTCAACGTCGACAACTCTAGCGGAGTCAATGTGCAACCATGGCCAGGGAGGGGTGGACTGTTCGAAGGATTGTACCATAGAAGAACCTTCTCCTCAAGGATGCATGGAAGACCAACAAGCATGGCCTTTTTCCAAGCTTGTTTAAGCACTGTCTTAAAAAAGTTGGTGCAGGAAGCACCGAGTCTAGCGGCGGTGAGGACGTTGGAGTGGCGTGCGATTTCTCCCAGAGGATTATTTTCCAAGGTCTCCCAGCCCCGACGAGGAGGACAACCGCCTGGCGAATCCATGGGAGCAGCGACAAACTACCTTCTCTTCGGGGGGGGGGGACTGGCGAGGAGGAGCTAAGAGTGTAGTAACCGCAAGTCCTCGTCTCTTCCAACTGTAGCTCCTTGATCGTTCCTTAGCAAAGGGGTGAGGCTATTATTTACTACGTACTCGTACTGTAGCAGTACTACTAGTACTTTCTCAACTAGTAGTGCGATGTACTGTACTTCTAGTATAGTGCACCAGTTTTGAACTCTTGAATCTCAGGGCCAAGGAGCTACAGTTGGAAGTGGAGGGTACTACTGTTCTCTAGAACCATCATTGTACTATCAATGCAGGGAAAGTACACCTGCGTAGTGGGTGCTCTCGGTGCTCTATTCAAGCGCATAGATGGCCTACTCAGTCGCTCCTCTCATGCACACAATAGCAGTCTGTTTATCAGCGACGGTTACTGCGGGGGCAGAACATTTGAGCTATTTGATACAACGAGACTAGGCTTTTTGCTTCCATTGGGGGAGGTGTAATGGAACTCGTCGAGCTTTGTTAGTAGTTACTTCTTTATGAATGAGATGGGGCAAAGCTTTTGCCTCCGTTTCAAAACAAAAAAAATCACGTCAAGAGGAATTCTTTCATAGAGTCGATAATGGAGTGAAGTCCATGCATGCAATGCCACAAGCTACAGAGTAGTAGGGTACTATCACTTTACGTACAGAGCCATATTGCACAGTTCCCAATGCTGCGCCAGGCTTTTCCGGCTCCTCGGGCTTAATTGGAAGGCGCTGGTTTAAATATGCCACCAGTTGATGAGGAAGCTGCAAGCGAGCTGCGGCTAGGGCGAGCACGCGAGCCACGAGATGATGGGAGGGAAAACCCGTTCACGTGGCTGGGCTATCCAGTGCACCCAGATTGTGGTGCGACATGTCCATTCGACTTCAAAACTCAAACTATTAGTGTACAATATTGGCTCGCAGCGAAGTTACTATTCTAAAAAAGGCCGCCGTGCGTTCGGCCGGGATCGAACCCACAAAACGAGTAATACACTCCTGCGACCACTAGTTGTACTCGTTGGAGTATAATGCAACCTAGAATCGCCTTTTGTCGCTAGTACATTGTTCCTTATAAGAAACCACTAATAATGCCAAGAAACTACTACCACTTGCATATGTGGCAGACTTAAGATAAGACTACCTTATCAACCATTGTACATGCCCTTACCAACCAGCCCTACCAAGAAACGACTACTCTACAAAGTGTCGTTATAGGCACATTTCAACCCATGTCGCCCCTTATGTCAATGCCTTCTATTCGACCGGCAAGTTAGGCACTATGACTTGTGGGACCTACATGTCAGTCTGCACAAAAATCCGCGAGTGACCTCCTACCTCTGGCCCATCCACCTAGTCATCCTCGGCCATGGGACGCAGCTACCATCGCCGGCAGAAGGCGAGGTCAAAACCGCCGGCGGTGCAGAGCCCATCTTGCGGCATCCCGGATGCCAGCTCCGTCCGGCGCTCGCGGCCGCTAGCTAGCCAAGATAGCACACACCCTACTGGATGCATCCAGCTGCCTGTCTGCAAGGTTTGCTACCTAGATTGGCACGGTGGTGCGGCGGCTTGCTCACGCGCGCTGCGCTAAGGCCAGCCATCTGGCTCGAGCGAAGGCCAGCGCAGTGGCTTGCTCGCGCGTGAGTCACGCTCGGGCCGGCCTGCCAACCCGTGCGGAGGCCAGCGCGGTGTGCGGCCCGTCCGGCGGAGCGGCGGCCAACTCGCTCATCACCGGCTCCACTGACGAACACACATCAGTATTGTTTGAAGTAATGTTCAGGAAAAATAATGATTTGAGGGGGGAATAACAGGATAGAAGGTCAGATGTGGTTCCCTCGTGTCAACGGTCAAACAAAATGTGTTGTTTAAGCTGCCTCATCAGCACGGACGTGTGGGCCAACCCTGTCATAAACGGGTTTAAACGAGCCTAATCGGCACCAGGTTGTAGGTTTTGGCGCGGATTAAGAAATTTTTGGTATGTTTTTGCTATTTTTTGTACAATAGTTTCTTCCTAGGGCTGGTTGAAAGTGGTTAATTTTTTGTTAAATACACTGCGCCCGCCGACGGCTTCGTCCACTGCAACGGACCCGCTCTACGGACGCCATATTCAACTCCACCTACCCTGATTTACTGACGCCGCAGCCTCATCAGGTTATTTCGATTTGTACTCCTTCGGTTTTTCTCTTTTTTATCGTGGAACTGTTCACTTACCACAGATGAGCTTTCTTGTATGTCGACAGGCGCCGCAACCGACGCACCGGAGCCGCTTCAGCAACGCCAACAGCCAACCCAAACTCAACCACAACATGAGCACCATCGACGATCCTTAGCTATCAAGTATGACAACGATACCCATACGCCGCCGAGAATCAGGTACTATTATGCAACGGCCGGCGCCTAGGTTCACTTTCTAGGGCTTAAGCACCGCACCTTTGAATTTCTTTAGGGCATCATTCAATTTTTCATGAGACGTATTATTCTGCTTGCACCTGTAGGGCCATACTTCTGGCAGTGAACATGTTACATGTGCTAAATTACAAACAAGTGCACATATAGTAACAATGCTTTAGTTTTGTCCTAAGTATTACTCTACTTCTTAGATATCACTTCCTAATATTTTACTTCTTGCATGCTATATTTATGATAATGGTGTTGTTATGATGCCACCTGTTTGTTCCATCAGACTGCTTCATGTTCTCTATGCTTAATTACACACCAGCAAACTAGCATGTGGATCCGCTGCTTTTTGTTCATTTTACCCTACATTTTCTGATGCTAGCTATTACATCACTGCTCCGAGCCTCTGTTCATTAATTTTTTGTGTGTTCTTGATCTTCCCAAGTTGCATGACTGATTTGATGCTTCTATTAATTATGGAGCTGCCAACCCCATCAAGCAAAATATTTGTTCTTTTTGGGTTGGCACCTCAAACAAGCATAAAAATAGAGTGAAGCACATATATTGTCGTGTAAGCACACACCCTTCTTTCATTAGTTTAGATGAACCATTGATGATCAATTCGAATTAGTGCATGCAACTAAAATTAATTTTATCGAAATAGAGGGTGAAGAATAAACTACAACAACTAGATTTGCAACCACGGGATGCTGACGATTTCTTCAAAGAACATTGCAACAGCAATATATGGTAAGCCAGTGTGTTTTAGTACACGTGTAATGCAATGCATGTGGGCTTGTTTCTTTGCTTGTGCCCTCAACCTGTAATCCTACAGAATTACAAATATTTCAGTTGTCTGCTTTGCTGTATCGCTTGATTCGAATGCTTGTTTCACTACAAAAAAAGACACATCCGTGACATTTTGGGCCGAACGAATTTTTTTTTCTGTCATACTTATGACACTTCTATGATGATAATTTTGACAAAACCCGGTATCATCATAGATGTGGTGGACTCCTACTTTTATGACAAAAAATCATGACAGAAAATGGGCTTTTCGTCCTGGGCGGGCCGGAGACTCAACTCCATGACATTCTTTGGGCCTTCCATGACGGAAAAAACCGTGGTAGAAGCGAGGGCGAGAAAAATTTCGGGGAATTCCCGGTTATGGTGGGTGGTCGGGGGCCGAGTGATGCGCGTTTATCTCGTACACGCACGCGCGTGTGTGCGAGGCGTTGGGCTCTAACTGAACCCGAGCGAGGCGCTGGGCTCGAACTGAACCCGAGCGATTGCACTGCAGGCTATGCATTACTAAACCCGAGCGATCGATCGATGGCTGTTAACTGAACCCGATCGAGCAATTCCTTCGCTACTGCTGCTAACTAAAGCCAATCGACGCTGCCTCCGGATGAACAGTGAGCGTTGCTGGGGGGTTTGGATGAACAGTTCCCGGTGGGGGTGGGTGAACAGGACTCTGTGGTGTTGCCTCTGGATGAACAGGACCCCGATCGATCGAGCCGGTTGAGGCTGGATGAACAGGACCCCGTGGAGGGCTGGATGAATAGGACCACCCCATGGAGGGCTGCATGAACAGTAGACGGTGGAGGGATGGATGAACAGTAGCCCGTGGAGGGGTGGTTGAATAGGAGCCCGTGGATAGGGCTGGTTGAACAGTAGCCGGTGGAGTAGCGTGCGGTGGAGGCTGGATGAACAGGAGCCCGTGGATGAACAGTCACACGTGGAGGCTGGAGGAGGTCGATGCTGGATGAGCAGTAGCCAGTGGAGGCTCGAGGGGGTCGACGGTGGAGATGAACAGTATCCCGTGGAGTCCCGTTTTGTGGTACGCCACACCCCTTCCGATGAACAGGACCCCCGTTTCGACCGTAGCGCTCCAACGCAAGTCCGTTTCCTCCATTTTGCGATACGCCACGCCCTCTCGATCAACAGGACCCCCGTTTCGACTGTAGGAGGTCTTTTTCATCCATTTTGTGTTATGCCAGACCCCTCACGATGAACAAGATCCCGTTTTGAATGTGGCCGGTCGACCACAAGGCCGTTTCCTTCGTTCTGCGGTACGCTAGGCCTCGTTTCCATCGGCTATTCCGTCCAAGCCGGTTGGCTCCCACGCGTTCCGTTGCCTCCCGATGAACACGACACATTCCGTTGCCTCCCCAAGAACATGACGACGACGCAGTTTCTCCATTCCGACCCAGCCATGTACACGATCCTTGGCTGTACGTACGCGCGAGTAGGCGTTCGAGACCCTGCCCGTATGTACATATGTGGCTGCATTTACTTTCTTGCACCCTGGCCGTTGTAATGACGCAGTACATGCTACGTCGCGCGCCTTCTACTACGACGAAAGCGCCGCCTTCACATCGACCGGATATGCATACATCGTCATGCCAGAATGACAACGCCACGCACGCTTTGACCAGGTGGGTCCCGACCGCCGCACTTCCTTGCGTGCGAAGATGTAGCTGGTGGGTCCCAATAGTCGGGGAAATGTTTTTTCGCAAAATATGGTGGCCCGTCCGGTGGGTCCCTCTTTGTCGGTGGATGAATAATTATTTTGCGCGTAATAAGGAGGCACTTCCTTGCTCCGGCCGTGGACCCAGCTGTCAGCCTCTCCACGTACAGTACTCTTCCGATGGAAGTCGGTCGTTGACCACATTGACCACTCCGCGCCTGTCGGCGTTCTGGGAATGGGGGTCCCCAGACTTGCCTTCCTGCGGCCTGCGGCGTGGCTCAAAGGAGGCCCAGGACGGCCCATCTTCATCAACACAAGCTCAAGACCCTAGCGAGGGGCCAAGCCTCGCGGGGCGGACGACCAAGAGCTTCCTCAGGCGCGGCCTCGTCAGGCTGGCTCATGAGGAGGCGGAGAGCTCAAGGCGGGGTACCTCGCGAGGTGCCCGTGACGCAAGCCATGACGACCAAGGGCGCCAGTCGGGCGCCAGCCCGCGCAGCGTCCTCCTTTCCTCTTTGGTGGAAAGGGGGCAAGCGCATGCAAGAGCATCAAGCAAAGGCATCCGTTACGGTGCAACAAGACCAAGACCAGCCTCAACGGCTGGAATGCAGTCATCGTGGAGCCCAAGCAGGCATCATCACCAGAGCATTTGGCAGGCGAGGACCAACTTTAGTCAGGATAAGTGTACCCGCTGTTCCCCTTCAAAATGGCCAATTGTTGGCGCCCTTCCCGCTCAATATTGGGGAAGAGGCCCAGGGCCTTCGTCTCTATAAGTAGAGCTAGACACCATAGTAAAGGAAGAGGATCGAGCATTCGGAATCCAGAGAGAGAGAGAAACCCGCTCCTCAGGCTAGAGCGACGGGATACCACTTAGCAGTTCATCACACCCACCAAGAACAGACCCTCGCGAGGCTGTTCTTCCCTGTACTATTTTTCATCAGCCCCAGAGGCAATCCACACGCCACAAACTAGAGTAGGGTATTACACAACAACGGTGGCCCGAACTAGTATAAATCTTGCGTCCCTTGTGTTGTTCTTGTTAGTGGTTTAGGTCCCTGCGATTCGGCGAGGTACGAGACGGTGGAGGGTTGGATCTCCGCGCGCACCCCAGAGTTCGAACCTTAAGGGTCTGCCGGAACCCGTAATCCGACAGCGCCGAGAGCACCACGGCGGTGGACGACAGCGAGGCCTGGGAAGGGGACAACACGGAGCAGGGGAAGACGCGGCAATGGATACCCACACGGAGAGGAGTACGAGGGTTCACTGGTTCGGCTACGGTGTGAGGCTGCCATCGCTGCAGAATAACAGGGGGTGTGGGTGAGTAGAGGGATGGTCTGGCCAGCGGTGGGAGTAGTAGGGGGCGGTGAGGCCTCTGCGGCAGCACAACCGCCACGGGAGGTAGGAGCAGGCGGCACGACCGCCGCTGCTTTGGGCGGCTGGAGCAAGAAGACCAGAGGTTGAAGAAGCACGACGACCGTTGGATGGACATTGTACGGTCACTACCGCTAGAATCGTTTATATTGACTAAGTTGACAAAGCCCTTGGGACGCGTCAACTTAGTAGGCCCACAGGTCAGCTTCCGAAACGGTGCGCCCCAGATGAAAGTGGCAAAATACAGGCCAACAGTTGTGAAATATCCTTATCTTACCTCAATGGGATATTGTGGTGCACATACAGATTGGAAGTCTTGTCTCCATTTGTGCAGTTCACTAAAATCAAGCAACATTACCGTACAAGTAGCACAACATATGAAAGCACATTGCAGAATCATGTGAAAGAAGGATAGTACTGACCTCTCATGACGCGGAATTCAAACAACTCACAAGAAGAAGATCTAAACCAAATTTGCCAACATAGATAGGAAGTAAGATCTCCTCTTGTGCAGTTCCACTAAGATCAAGCAATCAAGCAATGTTGTCGGTGTGACATTTTGGTTGAAGTACACAAAACACTCTTAAAACAAAAGTGTTTTGTGCAGTGCAACAAAAGGTCACAATGGCAATGAGGTGAAGTAGATAACCATGTTTACACAGAGGTGCAAAGGAAACAACCAGTGGTCAATAACGGTGGATGACACAGAAGCCAACAAAAAGAAGCATCTACCTTATCTAAATGGGAAAGAAAGTAAGACAGTAGCATTTCTCAAACGGTGGCATTGATTAATATTAACATAGAGATTATATTAACAATAAAATTCGTTAAACATGTAATTTGCTTTTAACTGTGGCATTGCATCAATTTTCCAGCGGCATTATTAGAGGGTGTTTGTTTACAGGGACATTTTGGTGGACGAACTTAAAAAAACTCCATGACAGTCCCATCTAAACCAAACAGGAGGGACTTTTAGGGACTAAAAGTGGGCATTTGGGACTAAAGAAAGAAGACCCCGAAGGAGAGTCTTTTTGGGACTTTTTCCAATAGTTTCCCCTGCCACGCATCGCACCTTGTCTCTATTAGTTCATTACTAGGGGTAACATGGTCTTTTTGTCACAGCCCTAGATCTGATTGTAGTTAGGTTCATCAGCATCCATGCATCATGTCTAAACTTATTTGAAAATGGAAATGGGGATGTTCAAACCCAAGCACCAAATGGAATTCAAGCAGGCTCAACTTAAAATCCTTTTCAAAGAACCCAAAATGCCCTTTGAAAATGTTCATGATTTCTGATAAAGGTGAAAACCTCTGCCGAAAATGATGAGCATATTTCTTGGCCATTTATGGATTTTTGAATTAACAAAAAAAAAATTGAATTGGAGCCATTTAAATGCTATATATATTTTAAATGTTCCAAATATTCTGAAGTTATTTGTGGAGCTCTGAAATAATTCAGTTAACCTCTAAGATAATTTTCAGAATTTATTTAAATGATTTAGTGCCTAAACTAAATCAGAACAGAGTAAAGAAAACTAGAAAACAGAAACAATTAGTAAAAGAGAGAGAGAAGGCCACCGGGCCACCTTCCTGGACCTACCTGGCTGGCCCAGCCACTGGCCAGCGCCAGTCATCTCCTAGCTCGCGCCAGAGGATTTAGCGTGGCTGGCTGAAGCACGCGCCCCGGCCACCTCCTGCTTGCCTGTCTGCGTGGACGCCGCGGAAGACCTCACCGCAGACGTCTGGATCGAGCCGAGGCCGCTCACTTTCCCCTTGCCCTCTCCCTCGCTTTCTCTCTCCCAAAGCCGAACGCCGTCGTAGTCACCGACACCGTTCGTCGTAGCCGACGTGCTTCCCTCGCCTCCCCGACTCGCCAACAAGCCCCGCCTCGTCCCCTCTTCCTCCTCACCAAGACGGAAGGCGCCGAAGCCACTGGATGCCGCCAGCTCCGCCGTTCCCCTCCTCGGCCACGGGGATCGCCGCCCGCCGATTTGCCGCCAGATCCGCCTCCCGAGCTCTTGAGACCGTCTCCACCTCAGTGAGCTCCACCTTCTTCTCCCCTGCTCCCCGTGCCCGTACGCACCCGCTAGCTGCCCGAGTCACCGGAGCTTTGAGCTCCCCGCCGCCGGCCATGTCGCCACCGCAGCCACACCTACGGAAACCCGCAACTGAGCACGCCACCGTTGTCAGTGCGTCCCCAGGAGAAGAACACGACCAACCCCGGCCCCTACCGTGCACCGTAGCCCCCTAGTCGCTCGAGGCCGAGCTCCGGTCGCTGCCTTGCTCGCCACCGCCGACGCCACAACCCACCCGAGCACCTGCCACTGCCACCGTTCGAAGCGTCGCAACAGCAGCTCTCCAACGCACCCACCCGCACAAGCTCTAGCTGTCGGAAACGGCCGGCCGGTGATCGCCGCTGCAGATGCTTAAGCGCCCGGCGATTAGTCGCCGGTGAACCCGTTGTTAGCACTAATTAACCCCCCTCTCTTTGACACGTGGGCCCCGATTGCCTAAATTAATTAGTTTAACTTCTCTGTTAGATTAGTACTAATCTCAGGGGGCCCCGCCTATCAGCGTTGACTTGGCCACGTCAGCATGTTGACCGGTCCCACCTGTCATAAGCACAAGCCAGCAATGTGACACTGACCAAAGGGCCCCACTGGTCAGGTTTGACCCGGACCAGCCCCTTTGACCTACTGACATCATGCTTACACATTGCTGACGCAGTAAAGGAATTTCTGTATTACATCGAATTCAGGCAATTCCGGAGATGTTTAAAACTTGTAAAAATCATAGAAATTCAACCGTAACTCCAAATAAAATAATTTATATATGAAAATGATCAGAAAAATCCAATCTATCCATCTGTACCATTTTCATGCATGTTTGATCAAGTTAACTTCACTGTTTAGGATGAAACATGAATAGGACAACTTTGATAATAGTTTTGGAGTTGGGATTTCATGTAGTTCGAATTCCACTTCAATCAAAATGACTTGTTGTTGCATTAGCCCAAATCACAGCATATTGCCATGTCATGATCATGCATCATATTGTTGCATTGCATTGATTTTGTTTCTTCTTTGTTTGCCGGTGTTTGTCCCCTCTCGATAGACGTGGTTCCGACGATGAGTTCGATGACACAAATGGAGAACTATAATATCTTCAGTAGTGCCAGGCAAGAAAAACCCCCTTGTTCATTCCAATACAATCCCACTCTCTTGCTCCTGCTCTCTTTTACTGCATTAGGACAACAACGTTTCAACTGTTACATGCTGCGGTAGATGAACCCTTTCCTCTGCATGACCTGTCATTGCCACAGTAAATAGATGAAACCCACTAGCATGACTAGGAGTTGTTTGAGCCCTGATGTGCCTACTCATTCATGCTTGTTTGTCATGCCTGCTACTGCTTAGAGTTGTGTCAGGTCTGATTCATCGGGAATGAATTGGAAAGTGGTGAACATGTCCTACTGTGTGTGGGCTAAGTGTGTGAACACGATTTGGTAAAGGTAGCGGTGAGAGGACATGTAGGAGTACATGGTGGGTTGTCTCATTGTAGTCGTCCTCAGGAACTGAGTTCTATGTTTGTCATCCATGAACAGTTACTACCACACATTGGGTTCCGGTAACTCGACCCCTCTCGACTTATTAATCAACTTGATCTCTGTCCAGGAGTTGCAACTAGTTTCTGGTGTTTGTAGGTAATGTTAGTAGTCTACCAAGTGGCACCCGATGCAAGGTGGGCTTGGGACAGACTAGGCACAGTGGCACGGTGTACCAAGTGGCACCGGTTGGTGGGCTTGGGAACCTGCTCACATCGTTTGGGGCCGTGAGAGACACCGGACGGATCTCCTATGGATGGAACCCGAATAGGCGATAAACACAGACGAGAGACTTGTGTGGTTAGTCGTCGTGGCCGACTCCCTCGCCCGGCTTCGCTTGAATGTTGCCGAGGTACATGACGTGTCTGTAGGCGATAAGTGGCGAGAGCGTTTGTGAAGAAGTACACCCCTGCAGGGTTATCATTATCTATTCGAATAGCCGGATTCCTCGGATATGGAAACTTGGACCCCTTGCATAGTTCATAGACAAGTGAAAGTGGATACTCTAAAACTCACAAGATAAGCGTGAGTGCTATGGATGGCGTTCTCGTAGGTAGACGGGAGCGGATCCATAGTGGTGTATTGGTATGGTGAATATGTGGACTCGTGTGCGCCACCTCAAAAGAGTTACTTGCAGTCGTAGTTTAGGATAGCCACCGAGTCAAAGCTGGCTTGCTGCAGTCAAACTCCACCACTCCCTTTGTTGATAATGATGCATATGTAGTTAGTTCTGATGTAAGTCTTGCTGAGTACATTTGTACTCATGTTTGCTTATTTTATGTTTTTGTAGAGAGACTTCAGTCTCGCTAGTAGTTCCGCGTGGACTTGACGTTTAGCTTGTTACCTCATTTACGATCTTGTGCCCTCGGCGGAGATCTCAGTAGATAGTCAGGCTTCTCAGCCTTTTTCATTTTTAGTTGTTTGTACTCAGACATGTTTAGCTTCCGCTTGTGTTTTGACTTGTATTTTCTGAATGTTGGGTCATGAGACCCCTGTTTGTAATATCTCGCTCCTCGGAGCCTAATGAATAAATACTTGAGTCGTAGAGTTATGTTGTGATGCCATGTTGTATTTACACATATCGAGCATATTGTGTGTATGTTTGAAATGCTTGGTATGTGTGGGATCGGACAATCTAGTTGTTTATCCTTGGCAGCCTCTCATATGGGGAAATGTAGTCTAGTGGTTCCCGAGCGATAGTAGTCCGCCATGACCGGTTCACCGGAGTCCTGCTAGCCCAGACTACCGCTCTGGACACTTGACTGGTCGGGCATGTGTTTCACTTCGCTCTGTGGTTCTGTCCCTTCGGGAAATGTCACGCGGTGACATCCGGAGTCCTGCCTAGCCTGCTACTGACCGGGTTACTGAGTCCTGTTAGCCCAAAGTGTTACAGCCCGGATTCATACGTTGATGACCGACATGCTCGAAGTTGATTCATGTATGCCTGTCCCCATGGGTTAGTGCTGCTTTGGGTTCACGACTAGCCATGTCGGCCCGGGTTCTCTGTCATATGGATGCTAGCGATGCTATCATATACGTGAGCCAAAAGGCGCAAACGGTCCCGGGACATGGTAAGGCGACACCCGTGGGAATACCGTGCGTGAGGCCGCAAGGTGATATGAGGTGTTACCGGCTAGATCGATGTGACTTGGAATCGGGGTCCTGACAGCTTTGGTATCGAGCTTTGCTCAGAGGGATTACCAAGCCAAACCGGTCGAAGTTGTGTCTAGAAATGCTTTAGTTATGTAAGGGAATTGATTGTGGAAGGGAACGTAAGGCTCTTTTTACTCCTTATACCTCATGGCCTTCTGATCTGAGTCAACCTCTTCTCTTCTACGGGGATTAAGAACTAGGCTTCTCATCTATCTATTAGGATGACGTGTTACTAATCCTTAGACTTTTAAGATTGTTGGTTTAAGCCCCAGTTCAGTTTCTACTACTTCCATGTGTTGATAGTTGGTCTCGGAACCTTGATATGATGTTGTTGAGTGGTTATGCCACCATTTTGCATGATGTCTCAAATCTTTTTGAGCATTTACAGCCGTTATGCTGTCCGAGTCATCCCAGGTTTCTAAAACAATCTGAAGCATTTGCAAAATTCTTTCCTCTCATTTTGATGTCCCTTTGGTCAGAATAAGCACACTAACCGGTGCGTTGAGGTAATTTATTGCCTTGACATATATGTTGGAACTATTATTATGACCCTAGGTGTCTTAGAGTATCACCTGGTAATATGGCCATGTTTTTGTGTTCCCAGTGTGATGATTCTGGCCGTCATTCTTGAAAGCATCCCATGATGCTATTTAGTAGTAGGTATTCTACTCCTGGGTTCTTGACCCAAGATTCACTCTACTTACCTCGTGTTGATAGTGTTGCTCGTACCTTTAGGATGTTAGTAACCTTTGCGATAGTCCTTGAGGTCCGTGGTATTTCCTTCTTCCAAATACCATGAACCATTAAGGTAGAAGTTCCTTGAACCAAAAGCTCACAATCAGAGTACTCTTGAGGAGTTCTCCATTCATAATTGTGACTCTGCCAGTCCTACCTTTCTGCATGGGTTATCCAGAAGAAATGTTGAACTTGGTTCGACATACTAATCTATGCATCCACAACTTAGAAAGATATATGATCCTTTGAGTTGTTTCCATTGCAGCTGTATTCCGATCCCCGTCTATCAGTTGGTAGTCAGGAGTAGTTGTGCATTCATGTTATTGATGCCTATTACTCATGTGGTCCGTCAAGCCATTCTATTTCGGAATGACTAGGAGAAACAAACTCCAGTACCTCATCCATGTCTAGGATTGGGTCAAAGCAGTTGTATTCCGCAGATCAAATGCCAATTCAGCTTTTGTTCGTTTCTACCCTGAAGTATTACCCACTTTATGTCAGGAACGTCATGAGAATTGCACCTTCTCTTATGAATTCTTGACGTAGTGATACTTCTCGCTACCATTATTCATTCCTCGGTCCCGTGTTGTTGTAACCGGAATGCCGACAAGTGAATTGTGATGTGTGAAATCGATACTCCTAGCAACCTCGTTGCTTGGTAGTTAATGGACAATATTCTATTCTTAGCGTGTTGGTTATTAAATCATCATACTAAGATTGATCGTGCTACCTAGTCCTTATTTCTGGTGCACCCTTCGATCAATGAGTTAGGATTATTCAATCCCTTGCTTATTTGATCATATCGTCTTGCCTGAAAAGCAAGATTGTTCTCGAGCTTAATAACATATCGGTGGTTCGTGACTTTCCAAATATCTTCTTGGAAGTGCTACCAGGTTGTCGCCTGACCGCTATGTTAAGTTCGTGATCAAGTTGGTTTCTTGTAAACCACCCCTTCTCCAAGAATCCGTGTTGGATAACCCTGAGCTAGTTGGTTAAGCTAAACAACAACTTGGAGAGTTGGAAGATAAAAGCTTGTTCGACTCAGCTCATTCCAAAGGGATATCTTTGTGTGTGTGTGTGTGTGTTGAAGAAAGATGATATCTTCATTGATTGATCCCCGTGGTCAATTGTTGGATCTATTGTCTTATCAAAGCCTTGATTTGAGTGTGGGTTATCGTCAAATCAAATCAGAACCAACGATATTCGTAATGTTGTCTTACTCGTGGTTGATCCCTCGAGCATACACCATTACATCTTTTGGTCTGACCAATGCTATCACCGTGTTCACATTATGGCGGAAGTCCAGTGATATGGAAATTCCGATGAGCTGCTGTTGAGCCCATCAGCAACATTTTGTCTCCCCCATGACTCATGTTGAACATCAACCTAGTATTGGAAACTTTTACTAGCATTATCTTCATGTCCCATTCGTGAAGAATATGTTGGATGAAAGAAGTGACTTTCTCTGATTCACATGCATTTGATGCAAGTTGCCGCCGTGAATTCAAGGAAGTTAGTTTTGCTTCCTCCGAATCATCCCAAGTCACCATGCATATGTGCGAAGTATTACGTGGTCCGGAGACTTGCAACCTTCATTCCATATGTATCCCTAGCACACCAAGCCACTAACTGATTTGTTCAAGGAGAAGAAGTTCCTTCATAAGAGCTAATCATATGACTTATGCAAGGACTTCGTTATCCGTGATGATGGTTCCCAACCAGAACTCGGTAGTGTTTTATTATAAGACTACTACGTGGCCATGCTTGTCTGGGACAACGTGTTCACATGTTTGTAGCAGAACCAGCTCATCTTTTGGAGCTTGCCATCGTAGTTCATATCACGAGAATCTCGCAACGTCATCTCGTCGATTTGTGTTGCAAACTTCCCTTTCGGACATGCTGAGTCTGAAGTATCCTATTACTAACCAGATCTGAATCTTAGGCAGATATGATGGTTGGAACATTCCAACATTTGCATTTTGTTCCTAGCTTGCACCGTCTTTGTGCCATTTCACTATGGGCTGCCTTCTTAGTAATTCCTGTCTAGGATCATCTTCAAAAGTAGTCCTATCATGGGTCCCATCCATTTCCGGGGATAAGCAAAAGTCATCCACTATGTTGTCCTCAATAAGGTAATCCACATCATCCATCCTAGTCCGAGTATGCCATTTCTTCGAGCTCTTTCAATCGATCAATTGTAAATTGCCTTAAGCTGATATGAAGGGTTTCAATGAACTCTGAATCAAAAGTAATTCTTTTTGCCACTTAAGGGGATATTTCTACGAGTCACCTTCCCTAAGGTGCCCTGTTATGGTATCATGGCAACCCAACTCCTCGCTACGTCGACAACGGTTCACCACCTTCTTAAGTGTGGCATTGTTGCCTACCTTCTGAACCTTCGTCATCCGTCTTACACCATCACTCTAGTTTTATGCTCCGTGTCTCAGCTTGAGAGATGTTTCCATGTCTCAATCCATGAGTTGATCCTAAGTTGTTCGATCTTCGAGGAGATCGATCCTTCTAGAGTTTTCCTTTCCTTCTTGTCATCATGTTGAATGAAGATCTCGAAAGCAAAGACGTCAAGATCGATTTGAAGCAATGAGTCAACATCTTCGTGAAGGGCAAATGGATCATGAAGATTGTGATAGTTTTGTGACTCCCCCTTTCCTCTTACCTCACGTCTTGAATCTCGGGGCGAGATTCTTGTTTAGTGGGGGTGAGTTATCAATGCCCTAGATCTGATTGTAATTAGGTTCATCAGCATCCATGCATCATGTCTAAACTTATTTGAAAATTGAAATGGGGATGTTCAAACCCTAGCACCAAATGGAATTCAACCAGGCTCAACTTAAAATCCTTTTCAAAGAACCCAAAATGCCCTTTGAAAATGTTCATGATTTCTGATAAAGGTGAAAACCTCTGCCGAAAATGATGAGCATATTTCTTGGCCATTTATGGATTTTTGAATTAACAAAAAAATATTTGAATTGGAGCCATTTAAATGCTATATATATTTTAAATGTTCCAAATATTCTGAAGTTATTTGTGGAGCTCAAATAATTCGCTTAACCTCTAAGATAATTTTCAGAACTTATTTAAATGATTTAATGCCTAAACTAAATCGAGCAGAGTAAAGAAAACTAGAAAATGTAAACAATTAGTAAAGAGAGAGAGAAGGCCACCGGCCACCTACCAGACCTACAGCTGGCCCAGCTCCTGTGCAGACCATCTGGCCCAGCCACTGGCCAGCGCCAGTCATCTCCTAGGTCACGCCAGGAGGACGAGCGCGTGGCTAGCGCGCGCGAGCACGCGCCCCGGCCACCTCCTGCTTGCCAGTCTGCGTGGACGCCGCAGAAGACCTCACCGCAGACGTCTGGATCGAGCCGACGCTGCTCACTTTCTCCTCGCCCTCTCCCTCGCTTTCTCTCTCCCAAAGCCGAACGCCGTCGTAGTCACCGACACCGTTCGTCGTAGCCGTCGTGCTTCCCTCGTCTCGCCGACGCGCCAAGAAGCCCCGCCTCATCCCCCTCTTCCTCCTCACCAAGACGGAAGGCGCCGGAAGCCCTGGATGCCGCCAGCTCCGCTGTTCCCCTCCTCGGCCACCGGGGATCGCTGCCGACGATTTGCCGCCGTCTCCGCCTCCCCGAGCCTGCTGAGACCGTCTCCGACCCCGCTGTGAGCTCCACCTTCTTCTCCCCTGCTCCCCGTGCCCGTACGCACCCGCTAGCTGCCCGAGTCACCGGAGCTTTGAGCTCCCCGCCGCCGGCCATGTCGCCACCACAGCCGCACCTCTGAAACCCAGAATCGAGCATGCCACCGTTGTCAGTGCGTCCCCAGGAGAAGAACACGACCAACCCCGGCCCCTACCGTGCACCGTAGCCCCCTAGTCGCTCGAGGCCGAGCTCCGGTCGCTGCCTTGCTCGGCACCGCCGACGCCACAACCCACCCGAGCACCTGCCACTGCCACCGTTCGAAGCGCCGCAACAGCAGCTCTCCAACGGACCCACCCGCGCAAGCTCTAGCTGTCGGAAACGGCCGGCCGGTGATCGCCGCCGTGCACTGCTTAGCGCCGGCGATTAGTCGCCGGCTGAACCCCGTTGTTAGCACTAATTAACCCCCCCTCTCTTTGACATGTGGGCCCCCAGTGCCTAAATTAATTAGTTTAACTTCTCGGTTAGATTAGTGCGAATCTCGGGGGCCCCGACTATCAAGATTGACTTGGCCATGTCAAAGATGTTGACTGTCCCACCCGTCATAAGCACAAGCCAGCAATGTGACACCGACCAAAGGGCCCCACTGGTCAGGTTTGACCGGACCAGCCCTTTGACCCTCATCGACGTCATGCTTACACATTGCTGACGCAGTAAAGGAATTTCTGTATTAAATCTAATTCAGGAAATTCCAGGAGATATTTAAAACTTGTAAAAACCATAGAAATTCAACCGTAACTCCAAATAAAATAATTTATATATGAAAAATGATCAGAAAAATCCAATCTATCCATCTGTACCATTTTCATGCATGTTTGATCAAGTTAACTTCACTGTTTAGGATGAAACATGAATAGGACAACTTTGATAATAGTTTTGGAGTCGGGATTTCATGTAGTTCGAATTCCACTTCAATCAAAATGACTTGCTGTTGCATTAGCCC
Source organism: Aegilops bicornis (assembly GCA_021605145.1). Classification (NCBI taxonomy): domain Eukaryota; kingdom Viridiplantae; phylum Streptophyta; class Magnoliopsida; order Poales; family Poaceae; genus Aegilops; species Aegilops bicornis. The sequence goes on along the minus strand of CM038675.1, from coordinate 627,141,302 downwards.
AAATCACAGCATATTGCCATGTCATGATCATGCATCATATTGTTGCATTGCATTGATTTTGTTTCTTCTTTGTTTGCCGGTGTTTGTCCCCTCTTGATAGACGTGGTTCCGACGATGAGTTCGATGACACCGATGGAGAACTATAATATCTTCAGTAGTGCCAGGCAAGCAAAACCCCCTTGTTAATTCCGATACAATCCCACTCTCTCGCTCCTGATCCCTTTTACTGCATTAGGACAACAACGTTTCAACTGTTACATGCTGCGGTAGCTGAACCCTTTCCTCTGCATGACCTGTCATTGCCACAGTAAATAGATGAAACCCACTAGCATGAGTAGGAGTTGTTTGAACCCTGATGTGCCTAGTCATTCATGCGTGTTTGTCATGCCTGCTATTGCTTACAGTTGTGTCAGGTCTGATTCATCGGGAATGAATTGGAAAGTGGTGAACATATCCTACTGTGTGTGAGCTAAGTGTGTGAACACGATTTGGTAAAGGTAGCTGTGAGAGGCAATGTAGGAGTACATGGTGGGTTGTCTCATTGTAGCCGTCCTCAGGAACTGAGTTCTGTTTTTGTGATCCATGAACAGTTACTACCACACATTGGGTTCCGGTAACTCGACCCCTCTCGACTTATTAATCAACTTGATCTCTGTCCAGGAGTTGCAACTAGTTTATGGTGTTTGTAGGTAGTGTTAGTAGTCTACCAAGTGGCACCTGGTACAGGTGGGCTTGGGACAGACTAGGCATAGTGGCACGGTGTACCAAGTGGCACCCAGTTGGTGGGCTTGGGAACCCTGCTCACATCGTTTGGGGCCGTGAGCGACACCCTGGCCGGATCTCCTTGCAGATGGAACCCGAATAGGCGATAAACCTGGACGACAGACTTGCGTGGTTAGTCAGGTCGTGGCCGACTCCCTCGCCCGGCTTCCACTTGAAGGTTGCCGAGGTACATGACGTGTACAGGGCGATAAGTGGCGAGAGCGTGTGTGAAGAAGTACACCCCTGCAGGGTTATCATTATCTATTCGAATAGCCGGATTCCTCGGATATGGAAACTTGGACCCCTTGCATAGTTCATAGACAAGTGAAAGTGGATACTCTAGAACTCGCAAGATAAGCGTGAGTGCTATGGATGGCATTCTCGTAGGTAGACGGGAGCAGATCCATAGTGGTGTATTGGTATGGTGAATATGTGGACTCGTGTGCGCCACCTCAAAAGAGTTACTTGCAGTCGTAGTTTAGGATAGCCACCGAGTCAAAGCTGGCTTGCTGGAGTCAAACTCCACCACCCCCTTTGTTGATAATGATGCATATGTAGTTAGTTCTGATGTAAGTCTTGCTGAGTACATTTGTACTCATGTTTGCTTATTTTATGTTTTTGCAGAGAGACTTCAGTCTCGCTAGTAGTTCCGCGTGGACTTCGACGTTTAGCTTGTTACCTCAGCTACGATCTTGTGCCCTCGGCAGGATCTGGTAGATAGTCAGGCTTCTCAGCCTTTTTCATTTTTAGTTGTTTGTACTCAGACATGTTTAGCTTCCGCTTGTGTTTTGACTTGTATTTTCTGAATGTTGGGTCATGAGACCCCTGTTTGTAATATCTCGCTCCTCGGAGCCTAATGAATAAATACTTGAGTCGTAGAGTTATGTTGTGATGCCATGTTATATTTACACATATCGAGCATATTGTGTGTATGTTTGAAATGCTTGGTATGTGTGGGATCCGACAATCTAGTTGTTTATCCTTGGCAGCCTCTCATATGGGGAAATGTAGTCTAGTGCTTCCTGAGCGATAGTAGTCCGCTTCTGACCGGTTCACCGGAGTCCGCTAGCCCAAAGACTACTGCTCGGACACTTGACCGGCCAAAGATGTGTTTCACTGCCGTTCGTGGTTCCGTCCTTCGGGAAATGTCACGCGGTGACATCCGGAGTCCTGCCTAGCCTGCTACAGCCCAGGTTACCGGAGTCCTGTTAGCCCAGTGCTACAACCCGGATTCATACGTTGATGACCGACATGCTCGAAATTGATTCATGTATGCCTGTCCCCATGGGTTAGTGCCGCTTTGGGTTCACGACTAGCCATGTCGGCCCGGGTTCTCTGTCATATGGATGCTAGCGACGCTATCATATACGTGATCCAAACGGCGCAAACGGTCTCGGGCCATGGTAAGGCGGCTCTTGTGGGAATACCGTGCGTGAGGCCGCAAGGTGATATGAGGTGTTACCGGCTAGATCGATGTGACTTGGAATCGGGGTCCTGACACTTTTAGCATGTCATTTAGTAACCTCTAGTCCATGTTTAGTCCCTGGAACCAAGCAAGTATGGACTAGGGAGTTTTTAACCAAACAAGGCCTTAAATTAACAACAGCTAAAGAGTTGCACGGGACAGTGGACGCACCAGCACCATGTGCATCTACCGATGTACTGGGGTGATGCATAGTCTGTTGCAACAAAGAACAAACAACCAAGGAGCATATTTGTGTTGGTCCCAATTTTGTTATCTTTAGACACCTTTCCCTATGTGAGCACGGCAAATCTAGTCCTGCTCAAACTCTACAGCCTTGTCCCCCAAAACAAAAGACCAGTTCGTTACAGATGTGCGTACTGCGTTTGTCATTGTTTTCCCTTTTCGACGAATGTAGGTGCTGGATAGCCAGTCTGTACTAGTAATTTCCCCACTTCCTTTCCTCTGTGAACCACGTCCTAGATTTATGCTATACAACTTTCCCCACTACTTTCCCCCTTCCTTTCCTTTTTGAACCACTTCCTAGAATCATGCTATACAACTTTTCCCACTACTTCCCCCAATTCCTTTCCTCTTTGTACCACGTCCTAGATTCATGGTATACAACTTCCCCCACTACTTTCCTGTTTGATCCAACACCTAGATTCGAGTGTAGAAGTGGAAAAGGCCCACATGCAGCTAGAGCAATGCATGTGGAATAAGTAAATTATACCTTAAGGTTCTTGGGGTGTGGTTCGGTGGGCGACCGGAGGCCGTTCGACCCACACTATGTACGGCGGCGAAGAAGAAGGGGTCGGAGGCCCTCCCGCGCCGCTGCTGGGTGAAAGTGAACAGCTGCGCTGGTAGTGGATTCCCTCCCTCGCCAACGGCGACAGCGTTAAGCCTCCTTCCCTTCCCGGCGGACGGATCCTGCCGGCTCTTTGACCAGCAGTGAGGGGAGAGAGAGAGAGAGGCCAACGAAGTCTTGTTTAGATCTGGAGAGGGTGAGAGAGTGTGAAGAGAGCAACTACAAGCAGACCAGCAGTGAGGGGAGATAGAGAGAGGCCAACGAAGTCTTGTTTAGATCTGGAGAGGGTGAGAGAGTGTGAAGAGAGCAACTACAAGCGCTGAGGCTCCAGCGTGTATATATATACTAGAGAGAGTGTGAAGAGTGCAAACCCTAGAAAACAAGCGCCGTGGCTGCAACTTATACATGATGAGGTGATTATACGGTCACTACGAGATCGTATAGCTCCGTATCCATCCATTTTGACCAGTCAAAGAATCCTCCTGGCACGAATTATGCTCAAGTGTAGTTATCGAACCCGAGACCTCAAGTTTGATGAGCGAACAGGCTAACCAGCTACACAACCCTCCCGTTATGTTCAACGAGAGGAAAATAACCTTTTATACATTCCTACATTCGTGTGACAAGCATGCCGTGTTTTTTTGTGTGTGGGAGTCATTGGGATTTATATCATAATCGTGTCATGTGGCTTTGGTTGTAAGAATATCCACAGTGGTGCAAAAATAATGCAGCCTTAGTCACCTTACCTCTCTCCACGTAGTACGTTGGGTCCCACCAGTCAGAGGGTGAAACAAACAAATTAATAAGAAAAATTAAAAGCGCCACCGGTGTATCCTACCTCACACATCTCGCTATCGCTCAGAACACTGTCCAATTGATCCCTCTCGTCATTAACGTACTATTTTAAGTGAATCCTTATTATAACATGCACACAATTTTTTGCACTTGTATTCGACCTAGGTCAGTGTGCCACCGTATCTCGTATGACTCCCTCCGTCTAGGTGTAATAAGTCACGTTAATGGGACCAAGGTGTAAGCAGATTGGAGGAGAAGGAGAAACTTGACCGGTCATTCTTCCAATCAAAGCCCTGATTTCTGTCTCTAAAAGCAACAATTAATCCAAACAACTAAGAGATGCCATTTTAGCTACCATGCAGGGCCATGTATTAACTCGCATGTAAGCCGACTTTGATTTCTTGACTGATCAACGCGTAGTTGCGCTCCATGCATTGGGTTTCCAGGGGAGATAACAAGGCAGAGTAAGGAGCGTTCGGTTACATTGCTTAGGATGGTCATAGTGGTGAGTAACTTGGACTAGTAACATGCATATGTTACTAGTCTATGTTACTACTACGCGAAGTTTGCCGTCGGAAGCGAGCCGATCTGGCAATCCTGAGCTAGCAAGGTTTTTCTAGCCCACCCAAGCTAGCTGGCCCACAAAAGCTAACATTTTTAGTAGTTCCAAACGCCTAACCTTGCCCGGCTATGCTATAAGCTGTTCTTGCTAAGGATCCAAACGCTCCCTAAGTAACAACGCTCGCTAGCAACGAGGCCAGGAGGGGATTGAGATGCGAAGTTAATGGACGACGCCTAAACATTTTGGGAATATCTGATCTCCGTAGGACGACTTAACACCTAGACAGAGGGAGTACTACTCCTCAGTCCAGGTTTTATGGAATATTCGTCACCTCTTCTCTTCTTGTACGTACTCCATTTGTATACAACTTCCTGTGGCTTCGCACTCGCACGATTTTCCTATTCTATGAACCTGTCTGTGCATGTGTGTGTGCGTGTGTGTGTGTGTTTAACAGCATGTGTGTGTTAGAGAGAGCGACAGATCGACCTACTCCTACAGAGAGATGGTGTGTAGTGTACGATTTTAGCCGCGAGAGTCGGTGCATCCTCTCATTTCCGGGCGTCCGGTAGGGACAGGCGGACAGCTGCCACGCCCGCTCCTGACCAGCCTAGCCCACCCAAAGCCCCTCCATCGCCCGCGCACGCTTCCCGCCCGATACGGTCAGCGCCGCTCCAAAGAATGGGTGCCGCATTCATGCCCGGGCAAAGCGGACGCGACCTCTCACAGGCGCCTGCGTTGAAGGGAGAAGCATATTCAAGAGTGATGGTTGCTTCATCCGTCCAACTTACTGTTGGGTCCATGTGATTTGACGGCTCATTGGTCATTATTACTGAGGTGGTAGGACTGCTGGATGTCCCACGCTTTCGGCGAAAGGAGGTGCTACTAGATTACAATTTTCTCCATTCTTCCGGCAGAGGAGTGCAAGAGCAGTGAAAACACGCAGGCTCAGTGATTCCATGGCCCACCTCACACTATCACCATATTTCCTGGACATAGTGCGACACCTAACTCTTTACATAGTACTCCCTCTGTTCCTAAATATAAGTCTTTGTAGAGATTCCACTAGGTGGACTACATATGGAACAAAATGAATGAATCTACACTTAAAATGCATCTATATACATCCGTATGTGGTTCATGGTGAAATCTCTACAAAGACATATATTTAGGAATGGAGGAAGTACTTGTATAGTACGTACTGTAATTTATCAGCGAGATAATACAATGCTATGAAGCTTCCAGCTTCTGTTACATGGATCTTGCGTCCAAGGTTGCCCGTTGCAACATTTCATCAAATACAAAGGAGACTAACATGCATGCTATTGCATCTCAATGATTGACAGATCATAGCAAATATGTACTCCCTCCATTCCAAAATAAGTGTCTCAACTTTATGCTACATACAGAGCAAAACGAGTGAATCTACACTCTAAAATACGTCTATATACATCAGTGTTTGGAGTATGTACTAGTAGTTCATATTGAAATCTACTAAAGGACATATATATTCCAAACAATATGACAATCTCTCTAACTAAGGTAGTAGGGACAAGGACTAAACGGAGGGAGTAGTAAAGTTCTCTCCTCGTCCTGCGAGCCACCGCGCGCGTGGGCGAGGGAGCGGGCGTAAGGCGTACAGTACTACTACTAGTAAGCAAGCTTCACCTCATCCTGCGAGCCACCGCGCCTGCATGGGGAGACGGCGTACTAAGAAAGCTTCTCCTCGTTCTGCTAGTTGACGGGACACATCAAAAGTACTCTAGTGTATAGAGCCTTGCCTCTAAGGTAGGCCCCACATGGTTTGCCTCTTTTTTAACATAACGCGTCAAGTCGCAATTTGTTTGTTCACCCGTGGTAGACGATCCTCCCTCCATCTAGTGGACAACCAGTACACGTGTCAAATTACCACGTGGGCTGCCTTTTCGTACAGAAATGAGCTCCACCGTGTACCCGCGAGGGTGTGGTTGGGAAAGAGACGGGAGTATGTGCGCCGTGTGTGCACCTCTTCTCTTCGTGCACGTCCCCCACCTACGTGGGTGTGTGTGAGAGATACAAACCTAGACAAATGGCTTGTGCGTTCATGAGTGTTTTTTGTTTTGGGGGGGGGTTGATTTCGTGAATGTATTTGTGGGAATATGTGTCAATGACATCTCAAACAAAATTTTGCATGCAATGTGTGTGAAATGGAGGCCTATCCATATCATATATAGAGGGTCGGGCGATCCACGAGAAGAGATGGAGGGGTCATAGATATCGATAGAGTCGAAGAGAGGATCAAGTGGGTTGGTGCGAGATCGATGAAGAGGCGGCTCGCGCCTTCCCCATAAAACACGCGACGTGGGGGTCATGTGTGTCATGGGGGGCATGCCTGGGGCGGTTCTCGCATGCATGTGTCACATCATAGTAAAGAGGCGGCTTGCGCCTTCCCCATAAAAAGAGGGAGGCATGGAAGTACGGCTAATTTACTGAGTGGACTCGGGTCGCGGCCATCAAGGCTCCCACGCCCCATGATCACGGGGCGGGGAACGGTCGCCTCACCCGTCCCCTCGGCTCTGCTTGTTCGCGACGTGGTCCTCATGCAGGTGGCAGGCGGTGGAGGCGGGAAACTGAGCCGTCACTGATTGGGGTAGCGGGTCGGTCCTGATTCCCTGCGCCCTTGATGACTGGATTGGTCGAATGGGGCGGCCGAGCCCCGGTTCCGCCCCTTTATAAGAAGGGGAGGGGGACGGCATCCCACATTCTCTCATCATCCATTTCCTTCTACCTCTGCTCCTTTCCTCCATCTTTCATGGCGAGAGGAGGTGCTGGTCCTTCGACGATGGGCGCGAGGGTTGCTGCTCAATAGTGCATCCCTCCTTCCGAAGATCTCGTGGCGACGGAGCCGGCCGCGAGGGGAAGGGGAAGTGGGCAAGGCCGAGGTCACCGCGGCGGTCGGGGGAGAGGGGGGCGAGGCGGCGCAGTGGCCGTGCCTCCGCCAGCAATGCCTCCCGCGATGGAGGGCCGTGTCGGGGACCGGCCCCACGAGTTCTTCATTAGGCTACGCCAGCCACCGCGTCGTCGTCTATGCCTCCGCACCCCTTTTGCTCAGGAGATGGAGCTCGATCCGCCCCAGAGCCTTAGGCTGCACATGAGGGGTTGTGGGAACGGCGGCACGCAGGTCGACGTCGACTTCCCAGCTCCTGAGGTTATCTACCTGCACCGCGGATGGAAGACGTTCACCCGCATCCACAGCCTGACGGTGGGGCTCGTCCTCTACTTCAAACTAATGGAGGTCGGCCTGCTCTCCGTCAAGGTCTTCGGAGATCTTGGAACTCGCCTGAAGTGCTGCGTGGAGAGCTCCTCCGACGATGAAGATTCCTCCTCGAGCGAGAGTGACGAGGAGGACATCGACAGCGACGACGAGGGTAGTAGGTGGGAGGATGACGGGTCTGACTAGGTGTCGGATGCGCCATCCTCGGGGAAATGGTGGCAGCATCACCATCTACACCTGGCCCTTCTTCCCTGCAAGGTAACTTGCTGGGGGCGGGGCCAGCTCCTTGAACTTCTCGGGGTCGTCTCCTTGGGCGGCTCGCGTTGGGAGGCCTGGAGAAGATGAAGGAGGCGGGTGGCGGGCCGTCAACTCGGAGTATGCAGGCACCAACGCCTTCATCGCGTATTGCCGGTCCTGCTGCCTCATCTTCCAGCTCTTCTCCCGCCATCATCATCACCAGCCTCCCTTCGGGGCGGCTACCGAGATGTTCTCTTGGTGTCTTCTGCTGCTCGTACCTCGCCCAGGCGCCCCTTTTGCACTTTGGCCATCTTGCTCTGTCTGCTGAGGAGAGGGACAAGAAAGGGATTACGGGCACCTTATCTCTTTTTAGTTTGTAAGCCTTCGGGCCTTAGTAGAATTTAAAACTTGTAATCCCCTTGCTCATGTTTTTTATTCCGTATGAACTGTACCTGTATGGAACGTTTTTAATGAAAAAAAGGTGTTTGTTGGGTTCTTTGTGCGTGAGCGGGCCATGCCAAGGACGAATCCTTGTTATTTCTAAAGTAAACAGTGTCGCCCGGCAACAGGCCTCGCCGTCCCCCCGCTTTGGTCGACCAGCCTCATGCTCTTGGCGGAGGCAGGGGCAAAGCAGGGTTAAGCTCCTCGTTCATTTCTCTTGCCACCGCGACTACGACCAAGTTCCGACCCAGGGGATAGCTCTTGGGTACAGGAAAAGGGGAGCACGGTGGTTTTAGGAATATAAATGAGGTTTGATATGTCCCAATTCTATACGGAAGTGCATAACAGGGGAATGAAAGACTTATCTGAAACCGCAGCCCCCGGCAACCGTGGCTTGCCGTGGTTGGATCCTTGTGTCTTCAGCCCCCGGCAATCCTGGCTTGTCGGGGCCGGAGCACCGATCCGTCCTCTTCCTCCCAAGCGGCTCAGGAGAAGTGTCCACGTGCCCTGCGAACCAAAGAGGACAGAAAGACGCAAACTCGACATCTAGGCTAGGGGTTAGTCGCCGCTAAGCACTATCTACCCTAACCAAGGAAGAGACTCAACCTAGCATGCATGCTATAACTTAGAGCGCCAGCGCTTCATTTACTTATGCTCAGGGTCTGCGCCTGGCTTTGTGTAGAGGGTTACATGCCTTGCCGACAAAGCTTGTACAAAAGGTGGCTTGCCGGGACGCCCGACAAGCCGTGCCTTATGGGTAAAACTTGCGAAGATGCTCGATGTTCCAGGAGTTGCTCATTAGGACAGCATCTTCGGTCTCCAGGCGGACTGCACCAGGCCTGGTGATTCGTATTACCCGATAAGGGCCTTCCCACTTTGGCGTCAACTTGTTGGAATTCTTGGCCTACTGAACACGCTGAAGAACAAGGTCGCCTTCCTCAAAGCTTCGGGCATGGACCTTGCGGCTATGGTAGCGGCGCAAGGCCTGCTGGTAGTGTGCCGCTCTCACAGCTACCCGAAGACGATCTTCCTCAAGGAGCGTTGCGTCATCTTGCCGCAACTGCTCTTGCTCAAGCTCATCATAAGCGAGCACTCGAGGTGACCCGTATATGAGTGTCGTGGGGAGAACTACTTCTACCCCATATACCAAGGCAAATGGTGTCTGGCCAGTGGCTCGATTTGGCGTCGTCCTGATCGACCAAAGAACCTCCGGCAACTCATCAATCCAGCGTCTTCCTCTCTTGTGCAGCTTGTCAAAGGTCTTCGTTCTGAGGCCTCGCAACACTTCAGCATTTGCCCTCTCCGCTTGGCCGTTGCTCTAGAGGTGTGCCACGGAAGCAAAACAGACCTTGTTGCTGAGGTCTTGAATGTATTCCATGAAGGTGTGGCTTGTGAACTACATGATGTTATCGGTGATGACTCTGTTTGGCTCACCAAAATGGCAGACTAGTCCCTTGAAGAACTTGACGTCTGACTGTGCTGTCACCTTCCTCACCGGTTCCACCTCTGGCCACTTTGTGAACTTGTCGATTGCAACGTACAAGTACTCAAAGCCCCGACAAAGACAGGAAGGGGCCCAAGATATCGAGCCCTGCACCGCGAATGGCCAGGAGAGAGGGATTGTTTGAAGGGCTTGAGCTGGTTGATGAAGCTTCTTTGAATGGAACTGACATGCTTCACACTTGGTTACTAGTGCCATTGCATCCTTGAGGGCGGTGGGCTAGAAGAAGCCTTGCCGGAATGCCTTGCTGGCAAGGGCCCTTGACCCTATGTGGGAGCCACATATGCCTCCATGTATCTCTGCCAACAGCTCTAGTCCTTCCTCCCGGGGGATGCACTTCAATTTCACACCGTTCGGTCTTCTTCTGTACAGGACGTCATCGACGAACTGGTACAAGGCAGACCGACGGGCTACATTTTCCGCTTCTTCCTGCTCCTCAGGAAGTTCCCCTGTCTAGAGGAAATGGATGGTATGTTGTGCCCATGCTTGACCTTGGGGCTCGACGGCAAGGACCAGAGGCATCTCTTCCGCCATGGCGGCAGCCGTCTCTATGGCTAGGGCTTGGCGCCCTGCTGGAGCCAGCCATCCCTCGGCAGGCTCAGGATCCACGACAACACCCTTGTCGGCTGCCCCTGGGGGCTCGGCGTGAAAGTGTCTATCGGGGCCTGACTTCCTCCGCTTGTTCTGCTCTGTTGATGGCTCGACGGATGGTCGAGTTAACCGAAGCAAAAAGGTACCTGGCTCCATAGGTAGCTTGAATGCAGCGCGCTTTGACAGGTAATCAGCGATGTCGTTCTCCGCTCGGGGAATGTGCTCTACTTGTATACCGTCAAAGCGCTCCTCCAGTTTCCTCACCTCATTTACGTAGGCTTCTATCAATGGACTCTGATAATCCTTGTTAACTTGCCTGATGACAAGCTGTGAATCACCCCTGACGATGTGCTTTTTCACCCCGAGGTCCGCCGCGATCCTGAGACCGGCAAGCAGCCCCTCGTATTCAGTAGTGTTGTTTGTGGACATCTCCCTGGGAAAGTGCATCTGGATCACATACTTGAGGTGCTCTCCGGTGGGTGCGACAAGCAGCACACCGGCACCGGCGCCTTGTAGTGAGAAAGCCCCATCAAAGTACATGATCCAGTCGTGGCTTGCTTCCTTGCCGGGGAGAGCGGTCTCCTGAATTTCCTCGTCGAGTGTTGAGGTCCATTCAGCAATGAACTCTGCCAAGACTCTGCTCTGGATTGTTGAGGTACTTTCAAACTTCAACCCGAAGCTCGACAACTGCAAGGCACATTCCACAATCCTTCCGGTCGCATCTGGGTTGTGCAGTATCCGTTGCAACGGGAGGCAGGTGACGATAGTGATCTCGTGGGCTTGGAAATAATGATGCAGCTTCCTCGAGGCCATAAGGAGGCCGAACAGCAATTTCTGCACACCGGAGTACCTCGACCTAGCCCCCTGCAAGAGGGAGCTGACAAAGTAAACCGGGTGCTGCATCATCTTCTTCTTCTGCACCACTTCACTTGATCAGACGGCACCGCCCAATGGCGTCGAGACTGTCGGGGCCTTGCCTTGCTGGCACCAGGCCTTGCCGGGGGAATCTCTGGCTTGCCATCCGCTAGTCCTGTCGTCGCCACTGCCTCCTTGTCGACCTCCCTCTGTGCCACCAGTGCGGCGCTGACCACTTGATTCGTTGCTGCTAGATATAGCAGTAACGGCTCCTGTGGTTTAGGCACAACCAGTATTGGCATGGAGGAAAAGTATTTCTTCAGATCCTGTAATTCCGCCTAGGTTTCTGGGATCCACTCCATCGGGCATGCCTTCTTCAAGATTTTAAAAAAGGGGAGGGCGTGCTCGGCGGACTTGGAGATGAATCGGATCATGGCGGCAACACAGCCAGTGAGCCGATGCACGTCCTTGATCCGCTTGGGTGCCTCAGTCTGTTCAATAGCCTTGATTTTGTCTGGGTTTGCCTCGTTCCCGCGCTGCGACACAAAGAACCCGAGAAGCTTGCCGGACGGAACGCCGAAGACACACTTCTCAGGGTTCAGCTTCAGGTTGATCTTGCGCAGGTTGGCAAACGTCTCTTCTAAGTCTTGCACAAGAGTTTTCCTGTCCTTGGTTTTGACCACTATGTCATCCATGTATGCTTCCATATTTCTATGGAGCTGAGGTTGAAAACCAATTTGGACCGCTCTTGCAAACGACGAGCCGGCACTCTTCAACCCGAAAGGCATCCGTAGAAAGCAATACGTACCACATGGGGTGATGAATGTCGTCTTCTCTTCATCTTCTCTTGTCACGAATATCTGGTGGTAGCCTGAGTAGGCGTCGAGGAATGACAACAGATCACACCCGGTTGTGGGGTCAACAATCTGGTCGATGCACGGCAACGGGAAGGGGTCCTTAGGACAAGCCTTATTTATGTCTGTGTAGTCAATACACAGCGTCCACTTCCCATTTGCCTTGCACACCACCACCGGATTGGCCAACCACGTCGGATGGAGCACTCCTCTCACTAAACCCACCGCTTCCAACTTCCTGATCTCCTCTGTGATGAGTTCTTGCATTTCCAGAGCCTGCTTCCTGACCTTCTACTTGACGGGCCACATGTGAGGACAGACAGCTAGGTGGTGCTCAATCACCTCCCTGGGAACATCGGAGATGTCGGATGCTTGCCATGCAAACTGAAAGGATCGAGAAGAGGTGTCTAGAGGGGGGTGATTAGACACTAAGTACCAAAAGTTGCAGTTTTTAACTTCTTTAAGTTGGAGTGGAGTTTAGGCACAAGTTTAACACTCAAGCAAGCATGCAAAGAGTATATGAGCAGCGGAAAATAAAGCATGCAACTTGCAAGAATGTAAAGGGAAGGGTTTGGAGGATACAAACGCAATTGGAGACATGGATGTTTTTGTCGTGGTTCCGATAGGTGGTGCTATCGTACTTCCACATTGATGGAGACTTCAACCCATGAAGTGTAACGGTTGCGTGAGTCCACGGAGGGCTCCACCCACGAAGGGTCCACGAAGAAGCAACCTTGTCTATCCCACCATGGCCGTCGCCCACGAAGGACTTGCCTCACTAGCGGTAGATCTTCACGAAGTAGGCGATCTCCTTGCCCTTACAAACTCCTTGGTTCAACTCCACAATCTTGTCGAGGCTCCCAAGTGACACTGGCCAATCTAGGAGACACCACTCTCCAAGAAGTAACAAATGGTGTGTTGATGATGAACTCCTTGCTCTTGTGCTTCAAATGATAGTCTCCCCAACACTCAACTCTCTCTCACAGGATTTGGATTTGGTGGAAAGAAGATTTGAGTGGAAAGCAACTTGGGGAAGGCTAGAGATCAAGATTCATATGGTAGGAATGGAATATCTTGGCCTCAACACAAGTGTAGGTGGTTCTCTCTCAGAAAATGTGTATTGGAAGTGTAGGTTCATTCTGATGGCTCTCTCCATGAATGAAGAGTGGGTGGAGGGTATATATAGCCTCCACACAAAATCTAACCGTTACACACAACTTACCAATCTCGGTGGGACCGAATTGAGAAACTTCGGTCGGACCGATTCAGCAAATCTAGTGACCGTTAGGATTTTCGTGGGACCGACATGCACCTCGGTAGGACCAATATGGTTAGGGTTAGGGCATAACGTAATCTCGGTGAGACCGATTACACAAACTCGGTGGGACCGATTTTGGTAATAAGCTAACCAGAGAGTTGGTCAGGCAAACTCGGTGAGACCGATTACACAAACTCGGTGGGACCGATTTTGGTAATAAGCTAACCAGAGAGTTTGCATTGTAACCCCGGTAGTACCGATTGCTCAAAGTCGGTGATACCGATTTTTGTAATGGACATACACAAAGAGATTACAATCCCATCTCGGTGAGACCGAGATCCCTATCGGTGAGACCGATTTGCCTAGGGTTTGTGGCAGTGGCTATCACATCTGAACTTAGTGGCGCCGGATAGAAAGAATCGGTGGGGCCGAGTTTGACTTTTGGTTTAGGTCATATGTGGATGTGAGAAAGTAGTTGAGGGTTTTGGAGCATATCACTAAGCACTTTGAGCAAGCAAGCCATTAAGCAACACCTCATCCCCTCTTGATAGTATTGGCTTTTCCTATAGACTCAATGTGATCTTGGATCACTAAAATATAAAATGTAGAGTCTTGTACTTGAAGCTTGAGCAAATCCTTTGTCCTTAGCATCTTGAAGGGGTTCCACACCCTTTAGTCCATGCCACTTCATTGTTGAACTTATCAGAAACATACTAGGTAAAAGTGTTAATCCAACAAGAGATATGTTGACATTAATTACCAAAATCACCCAGAGAGCACTTGTGCTTTCAATCTCCCCCTTTTTGGTAATTGATGGCAACATACATCAAAGCTTTAGATAAAGATATAGAGAATAACAAGTAAAGCTTTGGAAAGACATATAACATGCATAGGCTCCCCCTACATGTATGCAATCATGTGAATATGGAATATTCACATGTGAGAGCATAACCATGACAGAGTAGGAAATGTGTTACATGTATCTTGGCTATATGCATCAGAGCAAAAGATGTGAATGTGGGAAATGTACCTTCATGGTCATGAGTCCTTCTTGCAAACAATATGTACATCAGCAAGAATTCCTCATACACATGATTGTGATGCATATACTTACCTTGTGGTCTTGAGTTGGCTAAGGATTGGATGAACCTGCGTAAACAAGGTTAGATAACACAAGTACACCTACTAGCCAGAGCAAACAAAAGAAATCACAAGAGTACCCGGACTGGGATGACATGTAGAGTGAGTACTAAGTACCACAATAGATATTGACATGTCCCCAAAGGTAAAGATATGCTAGGAATTTAAGAAATTTCTTTCCCTTAGATGTCTTGCTCCCCCTGAATCTAGCATGGTATACTGGGAGAAGATAGGGAACAGAAAATCAGAGCTCAAAGAAACAAATGAATAGAGCTAATGCAAATAAGCACATATGAACATGTTTTTCCCCTCAAGAAGACATGTGGCATCTCTCCTCTTGAACACCAAGCATCTGGGATCCTTGAAGATTACTCTTTCCTTGAGTATTCCCTCCCCCTAGAGATGTGAGTATTCTCTCCCCCTAGAGATATGATTAAGCTTTGATGTGATCTCTCTCCCCCCTTTGACATCAATTTTCAAGAAGGGTTTTCTAGAATTTGTCGTGAATGGGTTTGGTCCTTGAGTAACAGCACAAAGCACTAACGTAAATGTGATGCTTGTAGAGGACAAGATTCATTGAGTGGAGCTGGATCAAGAGTAATGCAGGAATAAATGGCAAAATGTTTTTCCTATAATGAAATCGGTGGCACCGAGTTGTATGCTTCGGTTGCACCGAAAAACTTCGGTTAGACCGAAAACAAGAAACCGGTGTGACCGAGTTCATCAGAGAGAAAAGCATTTGTCACATCAGCTCACTAGACAAGTAAGATCTCACAAGGATTTGCAAGGAATTAACTGAAAGATTTGCAATGAATTGGATGCAGGGAATGCAGAACAAAAAGAAAAGAAAAGAAAAGAAAGGAAATCTAGATGAAATATTTTTTTTTGAGAAAGGGGAAACAAATATGCATGAGATAAATGCAAGGGCACAGAAAAGAAAACACAAGAAAACTTCATCTAGAGATGGTCGGCGACAAACTCGCCTATGTTAGAGTATATTGACTGAGGAGTCAAGTGAGATCACTTGATCATAGGTCATACTCATAGTTTAAGCTCAAAAATTGGGTTGCCATTTTTTGTTTAAGCATCTTGATGTATTCACATCTTGTCGAGTTGCTTTGACTAATGACTTGGAGTAAAGCTTCTCTAAGATGGAATAACATACCTTGGGTGGTGGTGTTGATCGTGATCATGTAGTTGAACTTGTGTGGGTTGCTCAAGGTTGATGTAGCTCATCAAGAGTTGGGAGCACCACTTGGAATTTGAGTTCATCTACCTACATGGGTTAGTTTTCGCAAGGAAGAGCACTTGTGTATCCAAAATGACAATCATGAAACTCAACATAGAATTTGTCAAAAGATATGTTTGAATGGTTTCGTGCTTCCTTGTATTCAACCACCATATTGTGTAGAGACTTGGTGATGTAGAGATTGCTCAAGATGTGAGAGAGTTGCGATCTCATAGATTTAGATTCATCCAAGTACCTACAAGGGTTAGATAACATGCAAGATGCAAATATATCCAGGACATAAGATAATCATCATAAGAGAAATATCAAGGATTAGTCATAAGCTCAAGTCTTGCATGTATCCAATGGAGTTCCTACTCGAAGTTTGAAGCATCAATGATGTTCAATTCACCTCTTAACCTGCAAAACACTTTCTCATCAAGTGGTTTAGTGAATATATCCGATAATTGCTTGTCTGTGCGAACATGCTTAAGATTAATGTCACCCTTAGCAACGTGATCTCGAATGAAATGATGACGAACTTCAATATGCTTAGTTCGAGAGTGTTGCACGGGATTGTGAGCAATCTTGATAGCACTTTCATTGTCACAAAGTAATGGAACATGTTTCACATATATCCCATAATCTTTAAGAGTTTGGGTCATCCAAAGTAATTGAGCACAAGATGAACCAGCGGCAACGTATTCCGCTTCGGCGGTGGATAAGGATACCGAGTTTTGTTTCTTGGAAGACCAAGACACAAGAGATCTACCAAGAAATTGACAAGTACCCTAAGTGGACTTTCTATCAACCTTGTCACCGGCATAGTCCGAGTCGGAGTAGCCAACAAGATCGAAAGAAGACCTCTTAGGATACCAAATGCTAAAATTTGGTATATGTATTAAGTATCTCACTATCCTTTTCACGGCCTTAAGATGACATTCCTTAGGAGCAGCTTGATATCGTGCACACATGCACACACTTAGCATGATATCGGGACGTGAGGCACATAGATATAACAATGAACCAATCATAGAGCGATAAACCTTTTGATCAACCGGTTCACCATCTTTGGTCAAATCAAGATGTCCACTAGTAGGCATGGGTGTATTCATACCTTTGCATTCTTGCATATTGAACTTCTTGAATAAGTCCTTGGTGTACTTTTTTTGAGAGACAAAGGTACCTTCCTTAGTTTGCTTGATTTGCAAAGCAAGAAAGAATTTGAGTTCACTCATCATAGACATCTCAAACTTCTCCGACATTAGCTTCCCAAACTTTTCACTAAAATGAGGGTTAGTAGAACCAAATATAATATCATCAACATAAATTTGGCATACAAATAGTTCTCCATTGACCCTTTTAGTAAAAAGAGTAGAATAAATTTTTCCAATTTCAAAGCCTTTTTCAATAAGGAACTTGGTCAAGCATTTATACCATGCTCTAGGAGCCTGTTTAAGACCATAAAGGGCTTTGTGAAGTTTGTAGACATGATCAAGTTTCTTAGGATTGACAAAGCCGGGAGGTTGCTTAACATAAACTTCCTTCTCAATTTCACCATTTAGAAAAGCACTTTTAATGTCCATTTGGTACAAGGTGATATCATGGTGATTAGCATAAGCAAGTAAGATGCGAATGGACTCAAGTCTAGCAACGGGAGCATAAGTCTCACCATAGTCCATACCTTCGACTTGTGTGTAGCCTTGGGCGACGAGACGTGCTTTGTTGCGAACCACTTGTCCATCTTCATCTTGCTTGTTGCGAAACACCCATTTGGTACCGATGATGTTGTGGTTGTTGTCGGGCTTCTCAACCAATGTCCACACTTGATTTCTCTCAAAGTTGTGTAGCTCTTCATGCATAAGCGTTTATCCAGTCCGGATCTTCCAATGCTTCTTCAACCTTCATAGGTTCAATGCTAGAGATGAACGAGTAATGTTCACAAAAGTTAGCTAAACGAGTTTTAGAGCGAGTGATTCTCCCGGTTTGGATATCTTTGTAGATTTGCTCGACGGTATGGTCTTTAGAAATTCTTGCTCGAACTCGCGAAAGCTTTTTCTTTTGTTGAACATCTTCTTCATCTTGTTCTTCTTCTTGGCCTTCTTCATTGTTGGCGTTGTCATTCTCTTGTCGTGGTGGAGAAGGAGGTTGTTGGCGTTCTCTTGGTACACTTCCTCGTTTTCTTCATCTTGGTTTGTCCCACTTGTGGATGCCTCCGTATCAACTCTTGGTTCACCTTGTCGTGAGGTAGAAGCTTCCACTTGTACGGACGAGGTACTCTCCTTCACCTCCGTTGGACGAATCTTGCCAATAGACAAGTCTTGGATTGCTTCTGAGGGATCTTTGTCTCCTACATCAATTGGCAATTGCTCTACTTGCGAGCCATTAGATTCATCAAACTTCACATCTACCATTTCTTCAACCTTTCGGGTGAAATTGTTGTAGACACGGTATGTGTGAGAGTTTGAGCCATAACCAAGTAGGAAACCTTCATGAGACTTAGGAGAAAATTTAGAACGATGATGCTTATAAAGAATGTAGCACTTTGAGACGAATACTCGAAAGTATCCAACTTGGGGTTTGATACCAGTGAGGAGCTCGTATGCCGTCTTCCCGAGTAGCTTGTGAAGATACAAGCGATTTGTTGCATGACAATCTGTCTCAACCGCTTCTGCCCAAAAGTGCTTTGGCGTCTTGTACTCATCAAGCATCGTTCTCGCCATTTCAATGAGCGTCCGGTTCTTCCTCTCAACAACTCCATTTTGTTGAGGTGTGTATGTAGCCGAGAACTCGTGTGAAATGCCTTCTTCATCAAGAAAGGTATACACATTTGCGTTCTTGAACTCCGTTCCGTTGTCGCTTCGAACCTTCTTGATCCTCATGTCAAATTGATTTTGGGCATTCCTAGCGAAGTTTTTGAAGATCTTTTGGACCTGCGATTTATCATCGAGAAAAAATAACCACATAAATCTAGAAAAATCATCAACTATAATTAGACCAAAAGAATTTCCACCGAGACTTTTGTAAGCATTGGGACCAAAAAGATCCATGTGAAGTAGCTCAAGTGGCCTCCTTGTGGTCATGATGTTCTTCACGGGATGCCTTCCTCCAACCAGTTTACCTGCTTGCCAAGCGCTACAAAGTATATCCTTATCAAATATGACATCGTTAATGCCAAGGATATGATTTCCTTTAATAAGCTTGTCAAGGTTTCGCATACCAACATGACCTAGTCTTCTATGCCACAACCAGCCTTTAGAAGATTTAGCAATAAAGCAAGTTCTAGGTTGAGCCTTTTAGTGAAATCAACAATGTAGAGATCACCTCTCATTACCTTTGGTAAAGACCATTTTATGATTATCTCTACGAAACACTTGGCAATCTACTTCAGTAAATATGACACTGAAACCGAAATCAGCAAGTCTAGATACTGAAAGTAAGTTGTAGCCAAGAGATTCAACGAGCATGACGTTTTGTATGGAGCTATCATGTGAGAAGGCCACCTTACCAAGGCCAACCACCTTACCCTTTGAATTATCACCAAAAGTGACATATTTTCGAGGGTCGTCGTTCTCAGCAAGCTCACGGAACATGTCTTTATCTCCGGTCATATGATCAGTACATCCACTATCAAGGACCCATTCCTTTCCTCCAGCCATGTAGCCGCGAAGATTTGCCATAAGACCAAAGTGTCTCATTGCATCATCAAGATCATATTCACTATCATCATCCCCATCATAGTATCCATGTTCAACATCGTCTTGTGATTGATCAATTCCTCGAGAGGGTAATTCATTAGACAAATGATCATTTCTATGATTGTCTTTATGGATTCTAATAGCTTCGGAAATAATATTGCTAATGATTCCAACATCTCCTATGGCACGCATGAGATTTGTAAGCTCAAATAGACAATCACCAAAGCTAGGATCACTAGAATTCATCTTACTCAAGGCAACAGACTTATGGAGAATTTCATCTAAATTTTTCAAGGAATAATATGGAAATCGTTCCTCAAGAAATTTCCATATGGTATAGGCACAATCAAGAGTAGGCAAACTATCAATCATGTTTTTGGGCAATACTCTTTTGATAAGATTGATGGTTCTAAGATTGCAAATCATGTCATGATCCTCTTCGAGTGTGGGATGCAAGGGATCAATATGAGGAGAACAAGGGCTAGTAATGTACTTGTTCAAATGATATTCATTGAAAATCTCAAGCACTTCATTTTTCCACTCATGAAAATATTCTCCATCAAGAATAGGCACTCTATGTCTAAGACTCCCTAAAGTAGACACATCCATCTTCCTCCAAAGGTGTTTAAACCAAGGCAATGGAGACCAAAGCTCTGATACCAATTGAAAGGATCGAGAAGAGGTGTCTAGAGGGGGGTGATTAGACACTAAGTACCAAAAGTTGCAGTTTTTAACTTCTTTAAGTTGGAGTGGAGTTTAGGCACAAGTTTAACACTCACAATACATATCAAGCAAGCATGCAAAGATTATATGAGCAGCGGAAAGTAAAGCATGCAACTTGCAAGAATGTAAAGGAAAGGTTTTGGAGGATTCAAATGCAATTGGCGACACGGATGTTTTTGTCGTGGTTCCGATAGGTGGTGCTATCGTACATCCACGTTGATGGAGACTTCAACCCACGAAGGGTAACGGTTGCGCGAGTCCACGGAGGGCTCCACCCACGAAGGGTCCATGAAGAAGCAACCTTGTCTATCCCACTATATATGGCCGTCGCCCACGAAGGACTTGCCTCACTAGCGGTAGATCTTCACGAAGTAGGCAATCTCCTTGCTCTTACAAACTCCTTGGTTCAACTCCACAATCTTGTCAGAGGCTCCCAAGTGACACCTAGCCAATCTAGGAGACACTACTCTCCAAGAAGTAACAAATGGTGTGTTGATGATGAACTCCTTGCTCTTGTGCTTCAAATGATAGTCTCCCCAACACTCAACTCGCTCTCACAGGATTTGGATTTGGTGGAAAGAAGATTTGAGTGGAAAGCAACTTGGGGAAGGCTAGAGATCAAGATTCATATGGTAGGAATGGAATATCTTGGCCTCAACACAAGTGTAGGTGGTTCTCTCTCAGAAAATGTGTATTGGAAGTGTAGGTTCATTCTGATGGCTCTCTCCACGAATGAAGAGTGGGTGGAGGGGTATATATAGCCTCCACACAAAATCTAACCGTTACACACAACGTACCAATCATGGTGGGACCGAATTGAGAAACTCGGTCGGATCGGTTCAGCAAATCTAGTGACCGTTAGGATTTTCGGTGGGACCGACATGCAACTCGGTAGGACCGATATGGTTAGGGTTAGGGCATAACATAATCTCGGTGAGACCGATTACACAAACTCGGTGGGACCAATTTTGGTAATAAGCTAACCAGAGAGTTAGTCAGGCAAACTCGATGAGACCGATTACACAAACTCGGTGGGACCGATTTTGGTAATAAGCTAACCAGAGAGTTTGCATTGTAATCCCGGTAGTAACGATTGCTCAAACTCGGTGAGACCGATTTTGGTAATGGACATACACAGAGAGATTACAGTCCCATCTCAGTGAGACCGAGATCCCTATCGGTGAGACCGATTTGCCTAGGGTTTGTGGCAGTGGCTATGACATCTGAACTTAGTGGCGCCGGATAGAAAGAATCGGTGTGGCCGAGTTTGACTTTTGGTTTATGTCATATGTGGATGTGAGAAAGTAGTTGAGGGTTTTGGAGCATATCACTAAGCACTTTGAGCAAGCAAGCCATTAAGCAACACCTCATCCCCTCTTGATAGTATTGGCTTTTCCTATAGACTCAATGTGATCTTGGATCACTAAAATATAAAATGTAGAGTCTTGTACTTGAAGCTTGAGCCAATCCTTTGTCCTTAGCATCTTGAAGGGGTTCCACATCCTTTAGTCCATGCCACTTCATTGTTGAACTTATCCGAAATATACTAGGTAAAAGTGTTAATCCAACAATAGATATGTTGACATTAATTACCAAAATCACCCAGGGAGCACTTGTGCTTTCACAAACACGTCGGCATTCGCTCGTAGGAAGGTGACGAGCGTGCCTTCCTATTTGCTGTCGAGGGTGGAGCTTATGGTGAAAGCCCCTCCCGTGCCATCCTCCCTAACGGACACCTTCTTGGTCTGCAGTGGCTCAGCTCTGGATTTCTTGCTCTTGCCGGTGGA
The DNA here is from genome assembly GCA_021605145.1 of Aegilops bicornis. Classification (NCBI taxonomy): domain Eukaryota; kingdom Viridiplantae; phylum Streptophyta; class Magnoliopsida; order Poales; family Poaceae; genus Aegilops; species Aegilops bicornis. The sequence continues at coordinate 627,119,350 of CM038675.1, read as the reverse complement.
GCTCTCTGGCACGTCCTCGACGGTAGCACAACACTCCGAAGATGTGCACTTGCCGGAGTGGGTGCGATAGGTCTTGCGGGGCTTCTTCTTCCCTCCTGGGGCTTCTGCGGCAGGAGCAAGTGCCTTGGCGCCAGCTGCTGCAACTGCTTCCCGGTAGAGTTGGTCGGCGCAAATCAGCGCGTCCTTCTTGTCAAAGGGGACGGTGATGATGTTCATCAGCGCAGGCATCTTCAGCGCGTTGTAGGCGTTGTGCGACGCCACCATTAACTTGGCCAGTGTCGGGCGGCTGAGGATCCCGTTGTAGGGCAAGGGGATCTCGGCTACGTCAAAGACAATCCTCTCCGTCATGTAATTCAGCTCACCTCCAAACGTCACGGGTAGCGTGACCTTCCCTTTTGGTTGGCTCCTCCCCGGGTTGACCCCTTGAAACGTGCCCGTTTCCTCGAGGTCTCCTTCAGGAATTTGCAGCCTTTTGATCACAACGGGTGAGATCATGTTCAGACCGGCCCCGCCGTCAACAAGCATCTTGTTCACCTTGAGGTTGCGTATCGTTTTTGAAACTAACAATGGGAAACACCCGACAAAAGTTGTGCGGTCAGGGTGATCCTCGGCGTCAAAGATGAGGGGCGTGCTGGACCACTTCAGTGGCTTCTGAGCGTCGAACGAGGGCTCCGCTGCTGTAATATCACGCGCCCACTATTTGAGCCGGCGGTGAAAAGTGAAAGGCAAAGTAAAAACAAAGCAAGTATTAAACTGATGGAGATTGATATGATGAGAATACACCCGGCGGCCATAGGTTTCACTAGTGGCTTCTCTCAAGAGCATAAGTATTCTACGGTGGGTGAACAAATTACTGTTGAGCAATTGACAGAATTGAGCATAGTTATGAGTATATCTAGGTATGATCATGTATATAGGCATCACGTCCAAGACAAGTAGACCGAAACGATTACGCATCTACTACTATTACTCCACTAAATCGCTATCTAGCATGCATCTAGAGTATTAAGTTAAAAACAGAGTAACGCCTTAAGCAAGATGACATGATGTAGAGGAATAAAAATTCATGCAATATGATAAATACCCCATCTTGTTATCCTCGATGGCAACAATACAACACGTGCCTTGCAACCCTTTACATCCTTTGGGTAAGGACACCGCAAGATTGAACCCAAAGCTAAACACTTCTCCCATTGCAAGAACTACCAATCTAGTTGGCCAAACCAAGCGGATAATTCAAGAGACTTGCAAAGATAACCAATCATACATAAAAGAATTCAGAGAAGATTCAAATATTATTCATAGATAAGCTGGATCATAAACCCACAATTCATCGGTCTCAACAAACACACCGCAAAAAGAAGATTACATCGAATAGATCTCCACAAGAGAGGGGGAGAACATTGTATTGATATCCAAAAAGAGAGAAGAAGCCGTCTAGCTACTAGCTATGGACCCGAGGGTCTGAAGTAAACTACTTACACTTCATCGGAGGGGCTATGGTGTTGATGTAGAAGCCCTCCATGGTGGATGCCCCCTCCGTGAGCTCCTAACAGGCCCCAAGATGGGATCTCATGGATACAGGAAGTTGCGGCGGTGGAATTAGGTCTTTGGCTCCTGTTCTGATCGTTTGGGGGTACGTAGGTATATATAGGAGGAAGGAGTACGTCGGTGGAGCAACAGGGGGCCCACGAGGCAGGGGGGCGCGCCCCACCACCCCACCCTCGTGACTGCCTCTTTCATTCCTTGGAGTAGGTTCCAAGTCCCCTGGATCACGTTCGGTGAGAAAATCACGTTTCCGAAGGTTTCATTCCGTTTGGACTCCGTTTGATATTCCGTTTCTTCGAAACACTGAAATAGGCAAAAAAACAGCAATTCTGGGTTGGGCCTCCGGTTAATAGATTAGTCCCAAAAATAATATAAAAGTGGAAAATAAAGCCCAATATAGTCCAAAACAGTAGATAAAGTAGCATGGAGCAATCAAAAATTATAGATACGTTGGAGACGTATCGGGCATCCCCAAGCTTAATTCACTGCTTTCGTCCTCGAGTAGGTAAATGATAAAAAGAGAATTTTTGATGTGGAGTGATACTTTGGCATAATTTCAATGTAAATCTTCTTGATTGTGGTATGAATATTCAGATCCGAAAGATTCAAGAAAAAAGTTCATATTGACATAAAAATAATAATACTTCAAGCATATTAACTAAGCAATTATGTCTTCTCAAAATAACATGGCCAAAGAAGGTTATCCCTACAAAATCATATAGTCTGGCTATGCTCCATCTTCCCCACATAAAATATTTAAATCATGCACAACCCGATGACAAGCCAAGCAATTGTTTCATACTTTAACATTTTCAAAACTTTTTCAATCTTCACGCAATACATGAGCGTGAGCCATGGATATAGCACTATATGTGGAATAGAATGGTGTTGTGGAGAAGACAAAAAGAGGGAAGATAGTCTCACATCAACTAGGCGTATCAACGGGCTATGGAGATGCCCATCAATAGATGTCAATGTGAGTGAGTAGGGATTGCCATGCAACGGATGCACTAGAGCTATAAGTATATGAAAGCTCAACAAAAGAACTAAGTGGGTGTGCATCCAACTCGCTTGCTCACGAAGACCTAGGGCATTTGAGGAAGCCCATCATTGGAATATACAAGCCAAGTTCTATAATGAAAAATTCCCACTAGTATATGAAAGTGACAAAATGAGAGACTCTCTCATGAAGATCTTGGTGCTACTTTGAAGCACAAGTGTGGTAAAAGGATAGTAACATTGTCCCTTCTCTCTTTTTCTCTCATTTTTTTTATTTGGGCCTTTTTTTATGGCCTCCTTTTTTTTCATTTTTCTTCTTTTTTTTTTCGTCCGGAGTCTCATCCCGACTTGTGGGGGAATCATAGTCTCCATCATCCTTTCCTCACTGGGACAATTCTCTAATAATGATGATCATCACACTTTTATTTACTTACAACTCAACAAGTACAACTCGATTCTTAGAACAAAATATGACTCTATATGTATGCCTCCGGCGGTGTACCGGGATATTCAATGATTCATGAGTGACATGTATGAAAGAATTATGAAAGGTGGCTTTGCCACAAATATGATGTCAACTACATGATCATGCTAGCAATATGACAATGATGGAGCGTGTCATAATAAACGGAACGGTGGAATGTTGCATGGCAATATATCTCGGAATGGCTATGGAAAGGCCATGATAGGTAGGTATGGTGGCTGTTTTGAGGAAGATATATGGTGGTTGTATGATACCGGCGAAAAGTGTGCGGTATTAGAGAGGCTAGCAATGGTGGAAGGATGGGAAAAAGTGCGTAAAATCCATGGACTCAACATTAGTCATAAAGAACTCATATACTTATTGAAAAAATCTAGAAGTTATCAAAGCAAAGTATTACGCGCATGCTCCTAGGGGGATAGATTGGTAGGAAAAGACCATCGCTCGTCCCCGACCGCCACTCAATAAATAAATCATGCTCCGAGTTCATCACATAACGGTTCACCATAAGTGCATGCTACAGGAATCACAAACTTCAACACAAGTATTCTTTAAATTCACAACTACTCAACTAGCATGACTCTAATATCACCATCTTCATATCTCAAAACAATTATCAAGCATCAAACTTTTCTTAGTATTCAACGCACTCAAAAGAAAATTTCACATATCTTGAATACCAAGTATATTAACATTAAGAAAATTACCATGCTATTAATGACTCTGAAAATAATCTAAGTGAAGCATGAGAGATCAATAGTTTCTTTAAAACAAATCCACCACCGTGCTCTAAAAGATCTAAGTGAAGCACTAGTGCAAAAATTATCACGATCAAAAGATATAAGTGAAGCACTATGAGCAAAACTATCAAGCTCAAAATATATAAGTGAAGCACATAGAGTATTCTATCAAATTTCAATTCATGTATGGCTCTCTCAAAAGTTGTGTACAGAAAGGATGATTGTGGTAAACTAACAAGCAAAGACGCAAATAATACAAGACGCTCCAAGCAAAACACATATCATGTGGTGAATAAAAATATGGCTCCAAGTAAATTACCGATGGAAATAGACGAAAGAGGGGATGCCTTCCGGGGCATCCCCAAGCTTTGACTTTTTAGTGTCCTTGGATTATCTTGGGGGTGCCATGGGCATCCCTAAGCTTAGGCTCTTGCCAATCCTTGTTCCATAATCCATCAAAAGAATTTACCCAAAATTTGAAAACTTCACAACACAAAACTCAATAGAAATTTCGTGAGCTCCGTTAGAGAAAGAAAACAAAAGACTACTTTAAGATACTGTCATGAAATCATTCTTTATTTATATTGGTGTTAAACCTACTGTATTCCAACTTCTCTATGGATTATAAACTATTTTACTAGCCATAGATTCATCACAATAAGCAAACAACACACGCAAAACAGAATCTGTCAAAAACAGAACAGTCTGTAGTAATCTGTAACTAACGCAAACTTCTAGAACTCCAAAACATCTACCAAAATTAGACTACCTAGACAATTTGTTTATTGATCAGCAGCAATTGTAATCACTATTTTGTCACGTTCTGGTGATTTTTAACAATTCGGGAACTGAGCGCAAAGTTTCTGGAAATTACAGCATGATCAAATAACTATCATTCAAGAAGATCCAATAGGTCTAGCTTGGCACAAGCACTAATTAAAACATAAAACACATCTAAACAGAGGCTATATGGATTATTTATTCCTAAGCAGCAAGGAAAAATATTGGGTTGTCTCCCAACAAGCGCTTTTATTTAAAGCCTTTTTAGCTAGGCATTGAGATTTCAATGATGCTCACAAGAAAGACAAGAATTGAGGCACAAAGAGAGCATCATAAAACATGTGACAAACACACTTAAGTCTAACATACTTCCTATGCATAGGCATATTATAGGCAAACAAATTATCGTAGCAAGCAAAAACTAGCATATGCAAGGAGGCGGAAAGGAACAATAGCAATCTCAACATAACGAGAGGTAATTTAGTAACATGAAAATTTCTATAACCATATTTTCCTCTCTCATAATAATTACATGTAGGATCATAAGAAAATTCAACAATATAGATATGACATAACATATTCTCAACACGATCCACATTCATGCAAAGTTGATACTCTTCCAAAATAGTGGGATTATCATTAACTAAAGTCACGACCTTTCCAAACCCACTTTTATCAAAAACTTCATAAGATTGAACATTATCCAAATATGTGGGATCTAAAGTTGACACTCTTCCGAACCCACTTTCAATATTATTGCAAACAATATTATCAATCTCATATTCATCGTGGGGCTTAAATAAATTTTCAAGATCATAAGAAGAATCACCCCAATCATGATCATTGCAACAAGTAGCAAACATAGCAAAACTAGCATCCCCAAGCTTAGGGTTTTTCATCTTATTAGCACAATTGACATCAAAAGAATTTGTAATAAAATCATTGCAACCATGCTTTTTATTCAAAGATCTATCGTGAGTCACTTCACGGATTTCAGGCAAAACCTTGTAAAGATAATCTAGTGCATCCATATCACTAGGAATTGGTTCATCATAATTGGATCTCTTAAAAAGATTGGCAAGCGGATGAGGATCCATAGATATTGGCTTCTTTGTTTAGGAATAAATACTCAACTATTTCAACCAAACGAACAAACGAGCCAAGTAAGACATCAAGGCAAACGAAAAGAGAGGGCAAATAAAACGGCAACGGTGAAGTGGGGGAGAGGGAAATGAGAGGCAAATGGCAAATAATGTAATGCGGGAGATAGGGATTGTGATGGGTACTTGGTATGGAGCTTGACTTGCTCTTGCGTGAGCCTCCTCGGCAACGGCGCCCGAAATTCTTCTTGCTACCTCTTGAGCATTGTGTTGGATTTCCCCGAAGAGAAGAGGATGATGCAGCAAAGTAGCGTAAGTATTTCCCTTAGCTTTTGAGAACTAAGGTAAAAATCCAGTAGGAGGCCACGCACAAGTCCCTCGTACCTGCACAAAACAATAGCTCCTCGCAACCAACGCGATTAGGGGATGTCAATCCCTTCACGGTCACTTGCGAGAGTGAGATCTGATAGAGATGATATATAATATTTTTGGTATATAGATGCAAAGTGAAAAGTAAAAGGCAAAGTAAAAAAACAAAGCAAGTATTAAAGTGATGGAGATTGATATGATGAGAATAGACCCGGGGGCCATAGGTTTCACTAGTGGCTTCTCTCAAGAGCATAAGTATTCTACGATGGGTGAACAAATTATTGTTGAGCAATTGATGTAATTGAGCATAGTTATGAGTATATCTAGGTATGATCATGTATATAGGCATCACGTCCAAGACAAGTAGACCGAAACGATTCTGCATCTACTACTATTACTCCACTCATCGACCGCTATCCAAAGCATGCATCTAGAGTATTAAGTTAAAAAGCAGTAACGCCTTAAGCAAGATGACATGATGTAGAGGAATAAAAATTCATGCAATATGATAAATACCCCATCTTGTTATCCTCAATGGCAACAATACAATACGTGCCTTGCAACCCTTTCTATCACTGGGTAAGGACACCGCAAGATTGAACCCAAAGCTAAACACTTCTCCCATTGCAAGAACTACCAATCTAGTTGGCCAAACCAAACTGATAATTCAAAAAGACTTGCAAAGATAACCAATCATACATAAAAGAATTTAGAGAAGATTCAAATATTATTCATAGATAAGTTGGATCATAAACCCACAATTCATCAATCTCAACAAACACACCGCAAAAAGAAGATTACATCGAATAGATCTCCACAAGAGAGGGGGAGAACATTGTATTGATATCCAAAAAGAGAGAAGAAGCCATCTAGCTACTAGCTATGGACCTGAAGGTCTGAAGTAAACTAGTCACACTTCATCGGAGGGGCTATGGTGTTGATGTAGAAGCCCTCTGTGGTGGATGCCCCCTCCGTGAGCTCCTAACAGGCCCCAAGATGGGATCTCGTGGATACAGGAAGTTGCGGCGGTGGAATTAGGTTTTTTGCTCCTGTTCTGATCCTTTGTGGGTACGTAGGTATATATAGGAGGAAGGAGTACGTCGGTGGAGCAACAGGGGGCCCACGAGGCAGGGGCTGGGGCGCTCCCCACCCTCGTGACCGGCTCTTTTGTTCCTTGGAGTAGGGTTCGAGTCCCCTGGATGACGTTCGGTGAGAAAATCACGTTTCCGAAGGTTTAATTCCGTTTGGACTTCGTTTGATATTCCGTTTCTTTGAAACACTGAAATAGGCCAAAAAACATCAATTCTGGGTTGGGCCTCCGGTTAATAGATTAGTCCCAAAAATAATATAAAAGTGGAAAATAAAGCCCAATATAGTCCGAAACAGTAGATAAAGTAGCATGGAGCAATCAAAAATTATAGATACGTTGGAGACGTATCAGGCATCCCCAAGCTTAATTCCTGCTCGTCCTCGAGTAGGTAAATGATAAAAAGAGAATTTTTGATGCGGAGTGATACTTTGGCATAATTTCAATGTAAATCTTCTTGATTGTGGTATGAATATTCAGATCCGAAAGATTCAAGAAAAAAGTTCATATTGACATAAAAATAATAATACTTCAAGCATATTAACTAAGCAATTATGTCTTCTCAAAATAACATGGCCAAAGAAGGTTATCCCTACAAAATCATATAGTCTGGCTATGCTCCATCTTCCCCACATAAAATATTTAAATCATGCACAACCCCGATGACAAGCCAAGCAATTGTTTCATACTTTAACATTTTCAAAACTTTTTCAATCTTCACGCAATACATGAGCGTGAGCCATGGATATAGCACTATATGTGGAATAGAATGGTGTTGTGGAGAAGACAAAAAGAGGGAAGATAGTCTCACATCAACTAGGCATATCAACGGGCTATGGAGATGCCCATCAATAGATGTCAATGTGAGTGAGTAGGGATTGCCATGCAACGGATGCACTAGAGCTATAAGTATATGAAAGCTCAACAAAAGAATTAAGTGGGTGTGCATCCAACTCGCTTGCTCACGAAGACCTAGGGCATTTGAGGAAGCCCATCATTGGAATATACAAGCCAAGTTCTATAATGAAAAATTCCCACTAGTATATGAAAGTGAAAAAATGAGAGACTCTCTATCATGAAGATCTTGGTGCTACTTTGAAACACAAGTGTGGTAAAAGGATAGTAACATTGTCCCTTCTCTCTTTTTCTCTCATTTTTTTATTTGGGCCTTTTTTATGGCCTCCTTTTTTCATTTTTCTTCTTTTTATTTATTTTTCGCCCGGAGTCTCATCCCGACTTGTGGGGGAATCATAGTCTCCATCATACTTTCCTCACTGGGACAATGCTCTAATAATGATGATCATAACACTTTTATTTACTTACAACTCAACAATTACAACTCGATTCTTAGAACAAAATATGACTCTATATGTATGCCTCCGGCGGTGTACCGGGATATGCAATGATTCATGAGTGACATGTATGAAAGAATTTTGAAAGGAGGCGTTGCCACAAATACGATGTCAACTACATGATCATGCTAGCAATATGACAATGATGGAGCGTGTCATAATAAACGGAATGGTGGAAAGTTGCATGGAAATATATCTCGGAATGGCTATAGAAAGGCCATGATAGGTAGGTATGGTGGCTGTTTTGAGGAAGATATATGGTGGGTGTATGATACCGGCGAAAAGTGCGCGGTATTAGAGAGGCCAACTATGGTGGAAGGATGGGAAAAAGTGCGTAAAATCCATGGACTCAACATTAGTCATAAAGAACTCATATACTTATTGCAAAAATATAGAATTTATCAAAGCAAAATATTACGCGCATGCTCCTAGGGGGATAGATTGGTAGGAAAAGACCATCGCTCGTCCCCGACCGCCACTCAATAAATAAATCATGCTCCGAGTTCATCACATAACGGTTCACCATACGTGCATGCTACAGGAAGCACAAACTTCAACACAAGTATTCTTTAAATTCACAACTACTCAACCAGCATGACTCTAATATCACCATCTTCATATCTCAAAACAATTATCAAGCATCAAACTTTTCTTAGTATTCAACGCACTCAAAAGAAAATTTCACATATCTTGAATACCAAGTATATTAACATTAAGAAAATTACCATGCTATTAATGACTCTAAAAATAATCTAAGTGAAGCATGAGAGATCAATAGTTTCTTTAAAACAAATCCACCACCGTGCTCTAAAAGATCTAAGTGAAGCACTATAGCAAAACAAATCACGATCAAAAGATATAAGTGAAGCACTATGAGCAAAACTATCAAGCTCAAAATATATAAGTGAAGCACATAGAGTATTCTATCAAATTTCAATTCATGTATGGCTCTCTCAAAAGGTGTGTACATCAAGGATGATTGTGGTAAACTAACAAGAAAAGATGCAAATAATACAAGACGCTCCAAGCAAAACACATATCATGTGGTGAATAAAAATATAGCTCCAAGTAAATTACCGATGGAAGTAGACGAAAGAGGGGATGCCTTCCGGCGCATCCCCAAGCTTTGACTTTTTGGTGACCTTGGATTATCTTGGGGGTGCCATGGTCATCCCCAAGCTTAGGCTCTTGCCAATCCTTGTTCCATAATCCATTAAAAGAATTTACCCAAAACATGAAAACTTCACAACACAAAACTCAATAGAAATTTTGTGAGCTCCGTTAGAGAAAGAAAACAAAAGACTACTTTAAGGTACTGTAATGAAATCATTCTTTATTTATATTGGTGTTAAACCTACTGTATTCCAACTTCTCTATGTATTATAAACTATTTTACTAGCCATAGATTCATCAAAATAAGCAAACAACACACGCAAAACAGAATCTGTCAAAAACAGAACAGTCTGTAGTAATCTGTAACTAACGCAAACTTATAGAACTCCAAAATATCTACCAAATTAGACTATCTATACAATTTGTTTATTGATCAGCAGCAATTGGAATCACTATTTTATCACGTTCTGGTGATTTTTTACAATTCGGGCACTGAGCGCAAAGTTTCTGGAAATTACAGCAAGATCAAATAACTATCATCCAAGAAGATCCAATAGGTCTAGCTTGGCACAAACACTAATTAAAACATAAAACACATATAAACAGAGGCTAGATGGATTATTTATTTCTAAGCAGCAAGGAAAAATATTGGGTTGTCTCCCAACAAGCGCTTTTCTTTAAAGCCTTTTTAGCTAGGCATTGAGATTTCAATGATGCTCACAAGAAAGACAAGAATCGAGGCACAAAGAGAGCATCAAAAAACATGTGACAAACACACTTAAGTCTAACATACTTCATATGCATAGGCATATTATAGGCAAAAAAATTATCATATCAAGCAAAAACTAGCATATGCAAGGAAGCGGAAAGGAACAATAGCAATCTCAACATAACGAGAGGTAATTTAGTAACATGAAAATTTCTATAACCATATTTTCCTCTCTCATAATAATTAGATGTAGGATCATAAGAAAATTCAACAATATAGCTATCACATAACATATTCTCAACACGATCCACATTCATGCAAAGTTGATACTCTTCCAAAATAGTGGGATTATCATTAACTAAAGTCATGACCTTTCCAAACCCACTTTTATCAAAAACTTCATAAGATTGAACATTCTCCAAATATGTGGGATCTAAAGTTGACACTCTTCCGAGCCCACTTTCAAGCAAACAATATTATCAATCTCATATTCATCATGGGGCTTAAATAAATTTTCAAGATCATAAGAAGAATCACCCCAATCATGATCATTGCAACAAGTAGCAGACATAGCAAAACTAGCATCCCCAAGCTTAGGGTTTTGCATCTTATTAGCACAATTGAAATCAAAATAATTTGTAATAAAATCATTGCAATCATGCTTTTTATTCAAAGATCTATCATGAGCCACTTCACGGATTTCACGCAAAACCTTATAAAGATAATCTAGTGCATCCATATCACTAGGAATTGGTTCATCATAATTGGATCTCTTAAAAAGATTGGCAAGTGGATGAGGATCCATAGATATTGGGTTCTTTGTTTAGGAATAAATACTCAACTATTTCAACCAAACGAACAAACGAGCGAAGTAAGACATCAAGGCAAACGAAAAGAGAGGGCGAATAAAACGGCAAGGGTGAAGTGGGGGAGAGGAAAACGAGAGGCAAACGACAAATAATGTAATGCGGGAGATAGGGATTGTGATGGGTACTTGGTATGCTGCTTGACTTGATCTTGCGTGAGCCTCCTCGGCAACGGTGCCAGAAATTCTTCTTGCTACCTCTTGAGCACTCCGTTGGATTTCCCCGAAGAGAAGAGGCTGATGCAGCAAAGTAGTGTAATTATTTCCCTCAGTTTGAGAACCAAGGTATCAATCCAGTAGGAGGCCACGCACAAGTCCCTCGTACCTGCACAAAACAATAGCTCCTCGCAACCAACGCGATTAGGGGTTGTCAATACCTTCACGGTCACTTACGAGAGTGAGATCTGATAGAGATGATAGATAATATTTTTGGTATTTTTGGTATATAGATGCAAAGTGAAAAGTAAAAGGCAAAGTAAAAAACAAAGCAAGTATTAAAGTGATGGAGATTGATATGATGAGAATAGACCCGGGGGCCATAGGTTTCACTAGTGGCTTCTCTCAAGAGCATAAGTATTCTACGGTGGGTGAACAAATTACTGTTGAGCAATTGACAGAATTGAGCATAGTTATGAGTATATCTAGGTATGATCATGTATATAGGAATCACGTCCAAGACAAGTAGACCGAAACGATTCTGCATCTACTACTATTACTCCACTCATCGACCGCTACCCAGCATGCATCTAGAGTATTAAGTTAAAAATTGAGTAACGCCTTAAGCAAGATGACATGATGTAGAGGAATAAAAATTCATGCAATATGGTAAATACCCCATCTTGTTATCCTCGATGGCAATAGTACAATACATGCCTTGCAACCCTTTACATCCTTTGGGTAAGGACACCGCAAGATTGAACCCAAAGCTAAACACTTCTCCCATTGCAAGAACTACCAATCTAGTTGGCCAAACCAAACGTATAATTCGAAGAGACTTGCAAAGGTAACCAATCATACATAAAAGAATTTAGAGAAGATTCAAATATTATTCATAGATAAGTTGGATCATAAACCCACAATTCATCGGTCTCAACAAACACACCGCAAAAACAAGATTACATCGAATAGATCTCCACAAGAGAGGGGGAGAACATTGTATTGATATCCAAAAGAGAGAAGAAGCCATCTAGCTACTAGCTATGGACCGAAGGTCTGAAGTAAACTACTCACACTTCATCGGCGGGGCTATGGTGTTGATGTAGAAGCCCTCCGTGGTGGATGCCCCCTCGTGAACTCCTAACAGGCTCCAAGATGGGATCTCGTGGATACAGGAAGTTGCGGCGGTGGAATTAGGTTTTTGGCTCCTGTTCTGATCGTTTGGGTGTACGTAGGTATATATAGGAGGAAGGAGTACGTCGGTGGAGCAACAGGGGGCCCACGAGGCAGGGGCGCGCCCTAGGGGGGCGCGCTCCCCACCCTCGTGACCGCCTCTTTCGTTCCTTAGAGTAGGGTCCAAGTCCCTTGGATCACGTTCGGTGAGAAAATGACGTTTCCGAAGGTTTCATTCCGTTTGGACTCCGTTTGATATTCCGTTTCTTCGAAACACTGAAATAGGCAAAAAAAACAGCAATTAATTTGGGCCTCCGGTTAATAGATTAGTCCCTAAAATAATATAAAGTGGAAAATAAAGCCCAATATAGTCCAAAACAGTAGATAAAGTAGCATGGAGCAATCAAAAATTATAGATACGTTGGAGACGTATCAGGCATCCCCAAGCTTAATTCTGCTCGTCCTCGAGTAGGTAAATGATAAAAAGAGAATTTTTGACGCGGAGTGATACTTTGGCATAATTTCAATGTAAATCTTCTTGATTGTGGTATGAATATTCAGATCCGAAAGATGCAAGACAAAAGTTCATATTGACATAAAAATAATAATACTTCAAGCATACTAACAAAGCAATTATGTCTTCTCAAAATAACATGGCCAAAGAAGGTTATCCCTACAAAATCATATAGTCTGGCTATGCTCCATCTTCCCCACATAAAATATTTAAATCATGCACAACCCCGATGACAAGCCAAGCAATTGTTTCATACTTTAACATTTTCAAAACTTTTTCAATCTTCATGCAATACATGAGCGTGAGCCATGGATATAGCACTATATGTGGAATAGAATGGTGTTGTGGAGAAGACAAAAAGAGGGAAGATAGTCTCACATCAACTAGGCGTATCAACGGGCTATGGAGATGCCCATCAATAGATGTCAATGTGAGTGAGTAGGGATTGCCATGCAACGGATGCACTAGATCTATAAGTATATGAAAGCTCAACAAAAGAACTAAGTGGGTGTGCATCCAACTCGCTTGCTCACGAAGACCTAGGGCATTTTAGGAAGCCCATCATTGGAATATACAAGCCAAGTTCTATAATGAAAAATACCCACTAGTATATGAAAGTGACAAAATGAGAGACTCTCTATCATGAAGATCTTGGTGCTACTTTGAAGCACAAGTGTGGTAAAAGGATAGTAACATTGTCCCTTCTCTCTTTTTCTCTCATTTTTTTTATTTGGGCCTTTTTTTATGGCCTCATTTGTTTCATTTTTCTTCTTTTTTTTATTTTTTGTCCAGAGTCTCATCCCGACTTGTGGGGGAATCATAGTCTCCATCATCCTTTCCTCACTGGGACAATGCTCTAATAATGATGATCATCACACTTTTATTTACTTACAACTCAACAATTACAACTCGATTCTTAGAACAAAATATGACTCTATATGTATGCCTCCGTGATGTCTTTGGGATATGCAATGATTCATGAGTGACATGTATGAAAGAATTATGAAAGGTGGCTTTGCCACAAATACGATGTCAACTACATGATCATGCTAGCAATATGACAATGATGGAGCGTGTCATAATAAACGGAACGGCGGAAAGTTGCATGGAAATATATCTCGGAATGGCTATAGAAAGGCCATGATAGGTAGGTATGGTGGCTGTTTTGAGGAAGATATATGGTGGGTGTATGATACCGGCGAAAAGTGCGCGGTATTAGAGAGGCTAGCAATGGTGGAAGGATGAGAAAAAGTGCGTAAAATCCATGGACTCAACATTAGTCATAAAGAACTCATATACTTACTGCAAAAATCTAGAAGTTATAAAAGCAAAGTATTATGCGCATGCCCCTAGGGGGATAGATTGGTAGGAAAAGACCATCGCTCGTCCCCGACCGCCACTCAATAAATAAATCATGCTCCGAGTTCATCACATAACGGTTCACCATACGTGCATGCTACGGGAATCACAAACTTCAACACAAGTATTCTTTAAATTCACAACTACTCAACTAGCATGACTCTAATATCACCATATTCATATCTCAAAACAATTATCAAGTATCAAACTTTTCTTAGTATTCAACGCACTCAAAAGAAAATTTCACATATCTTGAATACCAAGTATATTAACATTAAGAAAATTACCATGCTATTAACGACTCTCAAAATAATCTAAGTGAAGAATGAGAGATCAATAGTTACTTTAAAACAAATCCACCACCACGCTCTATCTGTAGCGACCCGACCTCAGACGGTCAAGCCTGCGTATCTCTGTGCCATCCTCGGATCAAGATCTTTGGCACACACAAGACATCAATGTATATATCAAAGTGCAATCACATGTATAAATAACGTAAAATGATATATACCTCATAATACTCAGCGGAAACAATCAAACGGGTGTGGAGTCCCATCAACGCCATCGGCAGGTTGAGTGTAGACCGTAACCCTGTATCGTAACTCTTACTCATCGAGGAAATATCTGCAACATGATACGTTGCAGCCGTGTAGGTCAGTACATTGAATGTACCGGCAAGATCACAACATGAATAAACAGATGATAAAACTATACTATATGCAATATGGCTTTATGGCTCAGATCTGAGTTTTGTTTGCGTAAAAGCTGATTTTATTTTCCCTACATCAAAGGAATAGAATGTAGTCTGTACTAAGGAGTTTTCTATCATGACATGGTTCCGCCAACCGATGTCTCATAGCCCAAAATTCATCATATGTTGCCCACAATTAAGTTATCAATCCGGTGTTGAGAGTTCCGAGATAGATCCAAGTCCAGATGCTCAAATTGCCCGTAACCGGGGACACGGCTAATCGATTAGGTTTGAACCCTCTGCAGAGGTTTGTACACTTTACCCGCAAGATTCGATCCCTCTTTTTACGTTCTCGCACTTCAGGGTGTTTGAGAACAAGACGACCGAAACATGGTCTTCCGAAGAGTTCCTCTGACCACTGTCCGGTACTCATCCAATCCTACCGTAGTTCTACATCTGCTAGTACCGTCCCAGCCAGAGTCACCACTAAGGTCAACCAAGCCAGAGCCCATAATGACTTGCGGTTGCAGGTAAGCTTCGGGCATGAAGTATTCTTCCGTCTCTTTGAGTCTGGTTGAAGCTTTCCGCAAGATGTCATGGCGCTTCTCCATGCATCCCGGCCAACCACTGGGTTCTCCAGGTGCCCGTCAACAAATCCTTCACCCAGTGGTGTGTATTGAATTCTTGTCTCGAGTCTTGAAGTCTTGAGGTCTTGAAGATGCAGTCCTTGCAGATTCCATCATGGAGTTGTCGTCATTGACGTAGAGTCCTCCTTCTTCACACCACTCTCGTGCACTCATACCAAACCCGTCTACTATAACGTAGCATCAAAATAAAATATCGTCCGGGCTTGGTAACAGGTGATGGGTTCCTACCTCATGCATACTACTCAACTACAAGAATTTCAATATCACTAATGAGGGGTGGTTGCAAAGATGCCACTAAATGCAATAAAACATAGGTATGAAAGCATGGTCAAAGTGAACTTGCACAGTTGACGATCTTGAAAACTAGGGTTTCAGTAGTAGCAATCTTCGCACTCAGGAAATTCTACCGAGGCAAACAATAACTATAATAAGCACATAGCATATGATCACATAACACAATAGCATACATAGTAACATAACACACCAAACAAACAAATCAGATCTCACAGGAAAAACTCAAAGAAAACCCATTCAAAGTTTTCCTACTTCAAACAACAACTAAAATAGTTTTATATAACAAAAATTTCTTAACATAACCTAATCATGGTTTTATGTTAACTTAACGAGAAAAGGATGCATTAAGCAACTAGGAGCAAAAAGAATTAATTTAAAATCTAATATGAAACTCCTATTAGGCCTAATTCAATTTCTATTAAGGAAAATAAAATAAAACTTTTATTTATTATAAATAAAAGTTCAACCTATAAAGTGACAGAAACTATCCTAGAATAATCAATAACATGTTAAAAATAAATTTATTTACTAATTAAATTAATAGGAAAACAGTAGCTAGCTAATTAATTAGGATTAACAAGATTCTGCTTAAAACTAATTATTTATTAATCCTAAAATACCCAAATTAATTTCTATGGTTTGGCAATGTCAAAATAAAGTTGGGACAAAAATAATCATCCAAAAATAATTTTTCTAACTCAAGTTATATCAGATTTACTATTCTGACTAAAACTAAATTAAAGCAATTTTAATTAATTTTAACATAGCTAAATATATATTCTACAGAAATTACATAAAATTTGCAATCCAACAAAAAAGAATCATCTAAAAATAATAAACAGAATAAAAGATATCAATTTTTTAAAACAGAAACTATTCTCGCTAAAACAGAAAATCAAAATAAAAGAAAAAGGCCTAATGGGCCTATCTGCGTATGAAAGCGTCAAATAGTCTAAACGGGCCTCGGGTTAAAACTAAAAAGCAGACGGCTAAATACTAAAAACCCTAACTAATAAACCCGAGCAGATCGGCGGTTTTCTAATGAAAACTTACCCCTTCGGTGGTTCTAATCCTTGCCGTCTATTTAGGATCGGACGGAGGGGGGAGTTTTCCGGTGGCTTACCGGAGTCCGGCGACGGCGGCGGCGGCGGTGAGAGTGCGTCGAGGGTTCCGGCGTCGGGAGGACCGGGAGTCGCCCGTCTTGGTGCGGGGAGCTCGGTGAGGCTTCTGGTGGGGTCGGGGGTGGTCGGGGTGGCCTAGGGCGTCGACGGCGGCGACTTTGGCGGCGGAGGGAGCTCGGGTCTCCGGTGAGCACGAACGGGAGGGCGAGGGGTCCGGCGAGGTCTCGGGGATGGGGTGCGGAGGGTCGGCTTTTATAGCCAGGGGTCGCCCTCACTTGGGGTCGATCGGGCGTCGGGATCCCGGATCCTGATCCGGGATCCGCGATCCATGGCGACGGCGAGACGGGGCGGGGTAGAAGATGGGCGGGCCCATGGGTCAATGAGAGAGAGAGAGGCGAGGCGAAGGGTGGCCGCGTAGCGTTTGAGCGAGGAGTGGCGGTCGGGCGCTGGGCTGGGCTTGGCGGTGGGCTGGTTATCGGGCCAGCGCTGGGTGCGACATGGGCTGGGGTGGCTGGCAAGGGCGCCTGGGGGGGTTTTCTATTTTTTTTGAATTTATTTTTTTAATAAAACAAAAACAGATATAAAACATAATCTATAAATATTTTATATAGGGTATATATATACCAAAATGATCAGGGGAATATTCCCTATCATTTGAACATTTTTCCAAAGGCAAAATCCAAACTTTATAAAATCCATTTTTTCAAATTCAAATAAAATTCAGATTTGAATCCAAAACTTTTGGCATTGTTTTCTTCTGACATATTTGGAGTGTCATGTTTGCTCCTCTCATACTTTTGATCAAGTATTTATCAGGTTTAGTTTTTGAAATGTTTCCCACTTGCCAAAGTTTTGAATTCAAATTCAAAACTCAAAATTTAAAGAGGGTTTCAAGGCACTTTCAAATGACTTTCAACTTGATACTTTTTAACTTCCAACTCATATTTCATATAATTGAAGAAGTCATTTTATCTTCCCTCATGAAAATCATTGAGTTGCATAAAGCTTTGAATTTGAAATATTCCCAAATGGAATTCAAATCTATTTCCAAAACCCTTTTCATTTCAACATGGATGAAGTCATGTCAACTTCACTCTAGGGTTTCTTTGTTGCAATGAACTTGAGCTCATTGGGATCCAAAAGGCAAAAGGGGAAAGTTTGGGAAAGTCATTTCATTCCCTCTCATTCAACTTTGAAAAGTTTTCAAATTCCACTAAATTTCACTAAATCAATCAGACAAAAAATCAGACAACAATCATAGCTATTTATTTAATATAACATTCCAAAATTTAGAATTTTGGGATGTTACAAACCTACCACACTTAAAATGAATCTCGTCCTCGAGATTCGAAGAGGCTAGCAAGAAAAAGGTTGGGGTTGGGGGTCTTCTAGCAAATGTTTTGGTCAGAAAGGTCAGGGGTGCTACCACGCTTAAAAACAAGGTCATGGTTCCAATAAACTCAGATACTTCCTCTGGAGGGCTGAAAATGTATGTCCCTTCACATATCTTACAATAGCTCCTTCATTAAAGCTCTTCTGCCAGAAGTATAGGGTGTTCCTCAAAATCTTGGGTCGGTGTGTCAAAGTTGAAGTTCGTCCGAGGCTGGATCTTCTTAGTCGATATAGGTCTGGTCCATTCTAGACAACTATCGAAACACTCATGGTGGTCTACCATTAATGGTTTCTCCTGCAGAAAAGCGGGTGCAGGTTGAACTTCACCGTATATCCTACGATTGGCAACGGTTGCTGTAAAGGGTTCCATCGTACTACCATTCTATGGTTTTATGGCTTATCGTGTCGACACTCTTCTAAGGTTTTCAAGGCTCTCGATTTTCCATCAACATATGATAGTTCATGATAGAAGTCTCCGGTATGGGGGCAGTCCATCCCGTACTTGAATCATTACCACATACGTAAACAGTGAATCACGTATTCTAACACTTGGGCATACTCACAAGCATTGCAGAATTTCTCTTGTTCTCGAATTGGTTTCGAGTAAATCCATGGTTTCTGCAAGCCAAACGAAACATCTATCGTTACTTCACCACTCTCGTGTTTTTGGCGTAACCTCCCTACGAAAGCGTATGCTGATTGGATCACCGATTCTTCCAAATTTATTCCTTTATCAAGGTTACATCATTTCCTTATCAAAATCACGGGCACATGGGTTATGGCCCACTTCAACACCGGTGCAGCTTTAACTCATCCTTGGAGTAACTCTCATGTTACACCTCCTTTAAATCCAATAGTACTCTGTTACTTCATACCATCATATCAAGAACAAAACTCCAACTTATTTTGTCCAGCTCCCTTCTATGGACCGTCGTGAATAACATGTTTTTTCTCCATTGATCTTGTGGCTTTACAGAGTACTATGACCAAAAGAAGTGCACAAGTTTATCCATAAAATCTCATTATTTTCATATCAATCCTTCATTACATCCTTAATCATTTTCAGTAAATCCAAATTCCAAAAGTACTTTGTTACAAATGCTGCCACCCACATGATTTGGTATGGTCAGCATTACTTCCAACTTTATTCATTTTTCCTCCTCGAGGATTCTTGATCCACTGGAATTGTGCGACATGAGCCTTGAAATCTTCAATCTTCTTTTTCATCATGGTGGTCTTGAGCTTCATCAACATCATCTCTGCACGTACTTCGCGTAGGTATTCCTGAGTATAACGGAGTCTTGCTTCAAGTATTTCTCCGATCTGGCGTATGGCTTCCATGGCTGCTTCACGAACAGCATCGAAGAAAGTTGCTTGTGGCACACGTGAGATGAAAAATAATGCCCCATCCTCTTTGGGCAAACTCCTTTCAAATGGTGGAGGTGTACCTCCACATACCAAAGTTCCACTCCCTTTTGCATGAAAGGGTAGCCTTTGTAGACTGCATCTCCTTCAAGGTGAATATGCTTCATCATGTCCTTGAGGATCTTGGTGTCGTGATCACTTGTCGAGTCATGATCGTTTGAGGCCCTTAAGGAAAGACTCATAAAGGGTTGTCATCTGCATGTGTAGGATAAGAGAGGTGCTCGTAACAAGGGATGTATCTCCATGGGGAATTTGCAACTGTCTCCGAGAAAAGTTTGGTGTTCAGCTTGTCCATGGGTTCAAGATTTCGTCTGGTTGAGATAGAAAGAGAAAAGCAATTACCCACTCATCAACAAAATTATCGTTTGTAATGGGCCGTTCTACTATGGTTTCGTTTCTAGGTCCTCATTTCTTGGTCTTCAATGCTCGGGAGTTTCCAATTCCTCATTAGGTGTTTCTCCTCACAATGAGGGCATCCATCCTTGTGTTCCTCCCTGGTGTGTCCTATTCCTCCACAAATCTTGGAGGCATAAGGTTTCTTCTTCGGGTTATCATGGTGCCTCCGGATGAGACGTGATCTCAACAGGGTCTTCTTGAATTCCTCCCAAGTCTTTGCTCCATTCCATCCTCAATAGCTTGATGCATCTGCCACCATGTTGCAGAACTTACTTCAAAGTAATGAAAAGCGTACGATACTTCATTATTCATTGAAAACAAATTTCTCCCGAAGTTATTCTCCATGTTCTGAATCCATAGCTCTGCCTCCGGCTGGGTTTTCGGTCCAGAGAATATCAGTCCAACTTCAATCATCATCTATGGGGTCCAAAAGTTTTGGGATGAGATATGAGAGAGGTGGGGAGGGATACACACAATACAAACAATAGTTTTTGAAGAAACGGGTTTTACTTTGTGGCTGTCGGAAAACATCAAACAAATGACAGCTCACAATTCATCGCATCTAACTTAGGTGTATAACATGAATTTGGTCCTCTAACGGTCAAATAATTCTTCTGATTCTTCAAGTAAATGCGAGTCTTCAACTGGTGTAGCTTCAACTCTTCTAATGCATGGTCAAATCCTCTTTACTCTGAAGAGGCCATCAGTTATCCGATATCTTGTCCTTCTTGGAGTAGCTTCAGTTGATTCTTCATGTGATCAAAAGGGAAAGGTGTATATTCTAACTATTTGAGGTGAGAGTGTCTATTTGATAAAATCAAGAGATGAGAAGTAAGAGTCTTTTGAAAATAAAGTTTTAGAGATTTCTGTCCTAGGGCTTTCCGGTTTCTAGGGTCACGTCCTACAGTCAACATGTGCTCGATACCATATTCATGACGACCCGACCTCGACGGTCAAGCCTCGTGTATCTCTGCCATCCTCGGATCAAGATGTCTTTGGCACACACAGTACATCAATGTATATATCAAAGTGCAATCACATGTATAAATAACGTAAAATGATATATACCTCATAATACTCAATGAAACAATCAAGCGGGTGTGGAGTCCCATCAACGCCATCGGCGGGTTGAGTGTAGACCGTAACCTCAGATCGTAACTCTTACTCATCGAGGAAATATCTGCAACATGATACGTTGCAGCCGTGTAGGTCGATTACATTGAATGTACGGCAAGATCACAACATGAATAAACAGATGGTAAAACTATACTATATGCAATTTGGCTTTGTGGCTCAGATCTGAGTTTTGTTTGCGTAAAAGCTGATTTTATTTTCCCTACATCAAAGGAATAGAATGTAGTCTGTACTAAGGAGTTTTCTATCATGACATGGTTCCGCCAACCGATGTCTCATAGCCCAAAATTCATCATATGTTGCCCACAATTAAGTTATCAATCCGGTGTTGAGAGTTCCGAGATAGATCCAAGTCCGGATGCTCAAATTGTCCGTGAATCGGGGACACGGCTAATCGATTAGGTTTGAACCCTCTGCAGAGGTTTGTACACTTTACCCGCAAGATTCGATCCCTCTTTTACGTTCTCGCACTTCGTGGTGTTTGAGAACAAGGCAATCAAACATGGTCTTCCGAAGAGTTCCTCGACCACCGTCGGTACTCATCCCATCCTACCGTAGTTCTACATCTGCTAGTACCGTCCCAGCCAGAGTCACCACTAAGGTCAACCAATCCAGAGCCCATAATGACTTGCGGTTGCACGGGTAAGCTTAGGGCATGAAGTATTCTTCCGTCTCTTTGAGTCTGGTTGAAGCTTTCCGCAAGATGTCATGGCGCTTCTCCATGCATCCGGCCAACCACTTTGGGTTCTCCAGGTGCCCGTCAACCGTCCTTCACCCAGTAGTGTGTATTGAATTCTTGTCTCGAGTCTTGAAGTCTTGAGGTCTTGAAGATGCAATCCTTGCAGATTCCATCATGGAGTTGTCGTCATTGACGTAGAGTCCTCCTTCTTCACACCACTCTCGTGCACTCATACCAAACCCGTCTACTATAACGTAGCATCAAAATAAAATATCGTCCCGGGCTTGGTAACAGGGTGATGGGTTCCTACCTCATGCATACTACTCAACTACAAGAATTTCAATATCACTCTTGAGGGGTGGTTGCAAAGATGCCACTAAATGCAATAAAACATAGGTATGAAAGCATGGTCAAAGTGAACTTGCCTGGTTGACGATCTTCGAAAACTAGGGTTTCGTAGTAGCAATCTTCGCACTCCGGAAATTCTACCGAGGCAAACAATAACTATAATAAGCACATAGCATATGATCACATAACACAATAGCATACATAGTAACATAACACACCAAACAAACAAATCAGATCTCACAGGAAAAACTCAAAGAAAACCCATTCAAAGTTTTCCTACTTCAAACAACAACTAAAATAGTTTTATATAACAAAAATTTCTTAACATAACCTAATCATGGTTTTATGTTAACTTGACAGAAAAGGATGCATTAAGCAACTAGGAGCAAAAAGAATTAATTTAAAATCTAATATGAAACTCCTATTAGGCCTAATTCAATTTCTATTAAGGAAAATAAAATAAAACTTTTATTTATTATAAATAAAAGTTCATCCTATAAAGTGACAGAAACTATCCTAGAATAATCAATAACATGTTAAAAATAAATTTATTTACTAATTAAATTAATAGGAAAACAGTAGCTAGCTAATTAATTAGGATTAACAAGATTCTGCTTAAAACTAATTATTTATTAATCCTAAAATACCCAAATTAATTTCTATGGTTTGGCAATGTCAAAATAAAGTTGGGACAAAATAATCATCCAAAAATAATTTTTCTAACTCAAGTTATATCAGATTTACTATTCTGACTAAAACTAAATTAAAGCAATTTTAATTAATTTTAACATAGCTAAATATATATTCTACAGAAATTACATAAAATTTGCAATCCAACAAAAAAGAATCATCTAAAAATAATAAACAGAATAAAAGATATCAATTTTTCAAAACAGAAACTATTCTGCTAAAACAGAAAATCAAAATAAAAGAAAAAGGCCTAATGGGCCTATACTGTATACAGCGTCAAATAGTCTAAACGGGCCTCGGGTTAAAACTAAAAGCAGGCCGGCTAAATACTAAAAACCTAACTAATAAACCGAGCAGATCGGCCGGTTTTCTAATAAAAACTTACCCCTTCGGGGGTTCTAATTCTAGCCGTCTATTTAGGATCGGACGGAGGGGGGAGTTTTCCGGTGGCTTACCGGAGTCCGGCGACGGCGGCGGCGGCGGTGAGAGTGCGTCGAGGGTTCCGAGCGTCAAGGAGGTCCGGGGAGTCGCCGTCTTGAGTCTTGCGGGGAGGCTTGAGGCTTCGTGGGGTCGGGGTGGTCGGGGTGGCCTAGAGGCGTCGACGCGGCGACTTTGGCGGCGGAGGAGCTCGGGTCTCCGGTGAGCACGAACGGGAGGGCGAGGGGTCCGCGAGGTCTCGGGGAATGGGGTGCGGAGGGTCGACTTTTATAGCTGTGGGTCGTCCTCGCTTGAAGTCGATCGAAGCGATCGGGATCCCGGATCCTTCGGGATCCGGCGATCTCCGGCGGCGACGGCGTGGCGTGGGGCGGGGGAAGAAGATGGGGTGGGTCCCGCGGGTCAGTGAGAGAGAGAGAGAGGCGAGGCGAGCGGGTGGCCGATGCCCAAGGGGTTCGGGCGAGGGGGAGTGGCCGGTCGGGCGCTGGGCTGGCCAGTTGGCCAGGTGGGCCGGCTGGCTGGGCCAGGCGCGGGGGTGCGGCGCTGGCTGGGCCTGGGGTGGCCTGGCTGGCGCCCCGGGGGGTTTTCTATTTTTTTTTGAATTTATTTTTTTAATAAAACAAAAACAGATATAAAACATAATCTATAAATATTTTATATAGGGTATATATATACCAAAATGATCAGGGGAATATTCCCTATCATTTGAACATTTTTCCAAAGGCAAAATCCAAACTTTATAAAAATCCATTTTTTTCAAATTCATTTAAAATTCAGATTTGAATCCAAAACTTTTGGCATTGTTTTCTTCTGACATATTTGGAGTGTCATGTTTGCTCCTCTCATACTTTTGATCAAGTATTTATCAGGTTTAGTTTTTGAAATGTTTCCCACTTGCCAAAGTTTTGAATTCAAATTCAAAACTCAAAATTTGAAAGAGGGTTTCAAGGCACTTTCAAATGACTTTCAACTTGATACTTTTTAACTTCCAACTCATATTTCATATAATTGAAGAAGTCATTTTATCTTCCCTCATGAAAATCATTGAGTTGCATAAAGCTTTGAATTTGAAATATTCCCAAATGGAATTCAAATCTATTTCCAAAACCCTTTTCATTTCAACATGGATGAAGTCATGTCAACTTCACTCTAGGGTTTGCTGTTGCAATGAACTTGAGCTCATTGGGACCCAAAAGGCAAAAGGGGAAAGTTTGGGAAAGTCATTTCATTCCCTCTCATTCAACTTTCAAAAGTTTTCAAATTCCACTAAATTTCACTAAATCAATCAGACAAAAAATCAGACAACAATCATAGCTATTTATTTAATATAACAATCCAAAATTTAGAATTTTGGGATGTTACATAAAAGATCTAATTGAAGCACTAGAGCAAAATTTATCATGCTCAAAAGATATAAGTGAAGCACTATGAGCAAAACTATCAGGCTCAAAAGATATAAGTGAAGCACATAGAGTGTTCTATCAAATTTCAATTCATGTACGGCTCTCTCAAAAGGTGTGTACAGAAAGGATTATTGTGGTAAACTAACAAGCAAAGACGCAAATAATACAAGACGCTCCAAGCAAAACACATATCATGTGGTGATTAAAAATATAGCTCCAAGTAAATTACCGATGGAAGTAGACGAAAGAGGGGATGCCCCGGAACTGTAATGAACTAATTATTTATTTATATTGGTGTTAAACCTACTGTATTCCAACTTCAATATGTATTATAAACTATTTTACAAGCCATAGATTCATCAAAATAAGCAAACAACACACAGAAAACAGAATCTGTCAAAAACAGAACAGTCTGTAGTAATCTGTAACTAACGCAAACTTCTAGAACTCCAAAATATCTACCAAAATTAGACTACCTAGACAATTTGTTTATTGATCAGCAGAAATTGGAATCACTATTTTATCACGTTCTGGTGATTTTTAACAATTCGGGCACTGAGCGCAAAGTTTCTGGAAATTACAGCAAGATCAAATAACTATCATCCAAGAAGATCCAATAGGTCTAGTTTGGCACAAACACTAATTAAAACATAAGGAAAAATATTTATTCCTAAGCAGAAAGGAAAAATATTGGGTTGTCTCCCAACATGCGCTTTTCTTTAAAGCCTTTTTAGCTAGGCATTGAGATTTCAATGATGCTTACAAGAAAGACAAGAATTGAGGCACAAAGAGAGCATCATAAAACATGTGACAAACACACTTAAGTCTAACATACTTCCTATGCATAGGCATATTATAGGCAAACAAATTATCGTAGCAAGCAAAAACTAGCATATGCAAGGAAGCGGAAAGGAACAATAGCAATCTCAACATAACGAGAGGTAATTTAGTAACATGAAAATTTCTATAACCATATTTTCCTCTCTCATAATAATTACATGTAGGATCATAAGAAAATTCAACAATATAGCTATCACATAACATATTCTCAACATGATCCACATGCATGCAAAGTTGATACTCTTCTAAAATAGTGGGATTATCATTAACTAAAGTCATGACCTTTCCAAACCTACTTTTATCAAAAACTTCATAAGACTGAACATTCTCCAAATATGTGGGATCTAAAGTTGACACTCTTCCGAGCCCACTTTCAATATTATTGCAAACAATATTATCAATCTCATATTCATCATGGGGCTTAAATAAATTTTCAAGATCATAAGAAGAATCACCCCAATCATGATCATTGCAACAAGTAGCAGACATAGCAAAACTAGCATCCCCAAGCTTAGGGTTTTGCATCTTATTAGCACAATTGACATCAACAGAATTTGTAATAAAACCATTGCAATCAGGCTTTTTATTCAAAGATCTATCGTGAGTCACTTCACGGATTTCAGGCAAAACCTTATAAAGATAATCTAGTGCATCCATATCACTAGGAATTGGTTCATCATAATTGGATCTCCTAAAAAGATTGGCAAGCGGATGAGGATCCATAGATATTGGCTTCTTTGTTTAGGAATAAATACTCAACTATTTCAACCAAACGAACAAACGAGCCAAGTAAGACATCAAGGCAAACGAAAAGAGAGGGCGAATAAAACGGCAAGGGTGAAGTGGGGGAGAGGAAAACGAGAGTCAAATGGCAAATAATGTAATGCTGGAGATAGGGACTGTGATGGGTACTTGGTATGGTGCTTGACTTGCTCTTGCGTGAGCCTCCCGGCAACGGCGCCAGAAATTCTTCTTGCTACCTCTTGAGCACTCTGTTGGATTTCCCCAAAGAGGAGAGGATGATGCAGCAAAGTAGCGTAAGTATTTACCTTAGTTTTTGAGAACCAAGGTATCAATCCAGTAGGAGGCCACGCACAAGTCCCTCGTACCTGCACAAAACAATAGCTCCTCGCAACCAACGCGGTTAGGGCTTGTCAATCCCTTCACGGTCACATACGAGAGTGAGATCTGATAGAGATGATAGATACTATTTTTGGCATTTTTGGTATATAGATGCAAAGTGAAAAGTAAAAGGCAAAGTAAAAACAAAGCAAGTATTAAAGTGATGGAGATTGATATGATGAGAATAGACCCGGGGGGCCATAGGTTTCACTAGTGGCTTCTCTCAAGAGCATAAGTATTCTACGGTGGGTGAACAAATTACTGTTGAGCAATTGATGAATTGAGCATAGTTATGAGTATATCTAGGTATGATCATGTATATAGGCATCACGTCCAAGACAAGTAGAACGAAACGATTCTCATCTACTACTATTACTCCACTCATCGACCGCTATCCAAAGATGCATCTAGAGTATTAAGTGAAAACAGAGTAACGCCTTAAGCAAGATGACATGATGTAGAGGAATAAATTCATGCAATATGATAAATACCCCATCTTGTTATCCTCGACGGCAACAATACAATATGTGCCTTGCAACCCTTTACATCCTTTGGGTAAGGACACCGCAAGATTGAACCCAAAGCTAAACACTTCTCCCATTGCAAGAACTACCAATCTAGTTGGCCAAACCAAACGGATAATTCAAGAGACTTGCAAAGATAACCAATCATACATAAAAGAATTAAGAGAAGATTCAAATATTATTCATAGATAAGCTGGATCATAAACCCACAATTCATCGGTCTCAACAAACACACCGCAAAAAGAAGGTTACATCGAATAGATCTCCAAAAGAGAGGGGGAGAACATTGTATTGAGATCCAAAAAGAGAGAAGAAGCCATCTAGCTACTAGTCATGGACCCGAAGGTCTGAAGTAAACTACTCACACTTCATCGGAGGGGCTATGGTGTTGATGTAGAAGCCCTCCGTGATGGATGCCCCCTCCGGCGGAGCTCCGAAACAGGCCAAAAGATGGGATCTCGTGGATACATGAAGTTGCAGCGGTGGAATTAGGTTTTTGGCTCCTGTTCTGATCGTTTGGGGGTACGTAGGTATATATAGGAGGAAGGAGTACGTCGGTGGAGCAACAGGGGAGCCACGAGGTAGGGGGCGCGCCCTAGGGGGGGCGCGCCCCCACCCTCGTGACCGCCTCTTTCGTTCCTTGGAGTAGGGTCCAAGTCCCCTGGATCACGTTCGGTGAGAAAATCATGTTTCCGGAGGTATCATTCCGTTTGGACTCCGTTTGATATTCCGTTTCTTCGAAACACTGAAATAGGCAAAAAAACAGCAATTCTGGGCTGGGCCTCCGGTTAATAGATTAGTCCCTAAAATAATATAAAAGTGGAAAATAAAGCCCAATATAGTCCAAAACAGTAGATAAAGTAGCATGGAGCAATCAAAAATTATAGATACATTGGAGACGTATCACAGTACTGCTTGTCGGAGCCCCCTGGCTTGTCGGCAGCCGCCAAGGCCCGGCAAGCGGCGCACCCGGTAACCTCCTTGCCGGGGTCGTCTGCCTTGGCCTTCTTGGAAGCGCCAGTGCTGTCGGATCCCTCGACGGCAAGCGCGGTCTTGCCCTTGCTTTTCCTATTGCGACGCCGGCCCTTCTTTGTTGGGGAGGCGGTGTCTTCATAAGTAGAGTCGGTTTCCACGCCGGCGTCTTCGCCGGGGTACTTCCTTCCCTCTTCAGCCCAGGCGCACCTATCGGCCAGAACATAAAGTTCGGCCACATCCTTAACCTTTGTTCATTGCCAGCTCTTCACGCATCTTGCGGTTGCGCATGTTCTGATGGAACGTGCTGATCACAGCGGCGCGATGAACATCAAGGATGTTGTACTGCACTCGGCTGAACCTCTGGATGTACTTGCACAGGGTTTCCCCTTCCTTCTGGGGAATGATACGCAATTCACTAGCCTGCCCATGAGCTTGGTGGCCTCCAGTCAAGGCGCCAACGAACTCATGGCACATATCCGACCAAGAAGAAATGGAATCCGCCGGCAAGTGCGTCAACCAAGACATGACATTGGGCTTCAGTGCCAACGGGAAGTAATTGGCAAGCACCTTGTCGTCACGAGCTCCGGCAGCCTGCATCACGATGGTGTAGATGCTGAGGAACTCTGACGGATGGGTCTTGCCAGTGTACTTCTCGCTGACGTCGGGCTTGAACGTGCGGTGGGACGGCCACTGGAACTGCCGTAGCTCATGGGTAAAAGCTGGGCAACCCACCTTGTAAGGTAGGCCATCGGAGCTCCCCGGTGCTGGGTGGTACATAGCGGGTCCCGCCCGCTTGTCCGACTAGTGGAGTGTATCGCGCCGGCGCTCGATAGTGGTTCGAGCATCTTCGTGGGCCCGCTCTCGAAGAACTTGGCATTGGTTGCGGTGGGTCCGTGGGTCGGACGACGCTATGGAAATATTATCTCAAGTGTCATCGCGACGGACCGACACCCGCGATGGCTAGCATGGAGGAGGAGAGTGCACCGTGGCCGCAGCACCCCCGGCCCCTCCACCGCTCGCATGCGGTGGCTCAATGGAGCGTCGGCCCTAAGGCCCCGCCGGTCGTGGATCGTCTTTATTGGTGACAACGACGAGGCTCCGGATGGTGGCTCTCCACTCGTCGAGCTTCTCTGCAGTAGGAGGGAAGTCAAGGAGCAGCTGCGCGCACGCCAAAGCTTCCGCTGGCTTGGGTGGTCGTGACAGCTGCGTGGATCGTGGCACGCTTCAACTTATAACCACGGCCCAGCGGCTGCGTGCCATTTTCACGAGCACTTCGGCGAGCATGCTGGACTCCTTCGTCCCGCGGACGATGCACAGGGCTCTTCCCACGGCGGTGTCCGGGATCTCTAGCGTGGTCGTGCTGCTCGTCGCGCGCACCCTGGGAAGAGCGTGCTGTGGGTGCTGGCGTGGGCATCTTGGAGGTTGCTGCGCCGCCCGTGGGTGGCACAACGACACTCCTGCAGGGCCCCGCGCCGCCAGCTGGTGGCCCGGCTCCGTCTTTGGATTTTGCGGTGCGCGGCCTGTCGCCTGGCGCACGAACGACGCCGCTCGCTAGGCTCTGACTACCAGAGCGATGCTAGTGCTCGCGGACTGCGGCCCGGGTCCTGTCCGCGACCGGCCCGCTGCTCGCCTGCACTGGCTTGGGCTGCTCGGCTCCCGACGCACCGATTGTTGTGATCGTCGTCTTCTTGGGAGCCATGGCGATGAAGAACTGCTACGATAACTACTAGACCAGATTCTCACAATTGCGCCCCCTACCTGGCGCGCCAAAGATATCGGTGGGAAACGACACCTATGGGATCACAAGAATCCCTACTACGGTTGCCGGGGTGCAAGGTTGTGAGAAGAGCAGGATTAGCAGTCAACACAAGGATCATTTACCCAGGTTCAGGCCACGAGGATGCGTAATACCCTAGTCCTGCTTTAGTGTGTATTTGAGAGAGTTCTTGAGCTCTCGAACTAGCTATTTGTGTTGCGTAGTTAAAAAGAGCCGAATCCCTCTCCAGTATGCCTTGGGCCTCCTTTTATAGTCGAAAGGGGCTGCCACAGTGGCACACAGGAGGTGGAAAGGTAAACAGTGGTGCGAGCTTATCGCCCGTATTACAGGACAAGGCGCATTTAATGCGCCACTTAGGTGTCTCCTTGCTTTATCGGGGACGGGAACTGAGCCCGTACCGTCCGTCGCCGCCTCGCCTTGCTTCGGCACGCGCCCAGGCCAGCGGTGCATGTGGCGCCATGTAGGCAGGCAGGTAGCTGAGGTGGCGTGGTGGTAGGGTCTTCGCGAAGATCCGCATGCCACCATGCAGGTGCTTACTGAGTTGGTGTAGAGGCCGCCCGTCACCACGCAGGTGCCTGCCTAGCTGTTTGAGCTGGCAGTTGCTTGGGGACGGCGGTGGAGTCTTGGTCGACGTGGGCCTGACTGTGGCCCCGCTAATGTCCTCAGCAAGGGCCTTGTCGGGGGCCCGGCAAGGGTCTTGCCATGGTGTTGCAGTCGTCCCCGGCAAGGCGCTTGCCGGGGGTCTTGTGGATCTCCTCGGCAAGGATCCCGCCGAGGGTCGCCATCTTCTGGTCCTTGTCTGATCTCATATCTCTATGGTCTTGACAAAGATCTGCATGCCATCATAGAGGTGCCTCCGGAGCCCTGGTCCAATCGTAGTTGGTTGGGTTGGAACCCGTGGGCTCAAGGGTGGCTCGCTCTGTTAGCATTGGGCAAGTTGCCCCGACAAGGCTCTTGCCGGGGCCGCAGAGGCTGCCCCAGCAAGGGCCTTGCCGGGGGAGTCCACCTCGCCCTCTTTCTCTTTGGTATCTTTGGTCTTGGTGTTGCCTTGGCCATCTTGTGCTTCGGCTTCTCTCCAGCTTCCCTCCCTTGCCCTGGTACGTGTGGCCATGGCGCGCGCGGCTCTGACTGCCCGTGCACAAGTAAAGGGATCAAAAGGAGAGCCCCTACTTTTGTACACCGACAGACGGGAAATAGGATGGGACAGAGAGAGAGAGAGAGAGAGATGAGAGAGAGGGAGGGAGAGGGGTAGAGTGCTAGATGGGTGATGGAGTTGCTTCTCGAAGATGGTGGGAGAGGCCTACTAGACAAACTGAGGGTGGAACTGCAATATTATCAATAAGAGCGGGGATGTGTTTCTGTGTGTGCCTGTGCGTGATAGATCTGTCGGGACACATCCATGGATGATGAAGGGAACCATGTGTTTGGTAAGCAAACCTAACTAGATCGGTAGATCAATTGTTGTTTGTCGGAGGAAGGGAGAGACATAACTAATGAGGTAGATCGATTGACGCGTGGGGAAAAACGAGTTATAAGGACCTAGCTAGCTATATGTATAGGGGAGATCAGTCGGTGTACGTACATTTGTTAGAGGCAAATAAGGTCGGGCGAGACGGATAGACAGAGAGAATGAAGCTAGGAGGTGGTGTGAGAGGCCCAGCTACTAGCTAGATAGGGGGAAGAGTGTGCGGTTGTGAGATCGATGAAAAGAGGGGCGAGAGTTTACACTTGTGTGGGACCATATGAGAGACACGAGGCAAGGACACATAAAGGAGGAGATGGAAGGTGCGTGTGTATTTTGTAGGCAGACATCGCTGGAGAGGTTTTATCGATCCGTGTGTGTCGTAAAGAAGTTGTGGAGACTGTGGGAGAACGACCTAAAGAAAAAAATTGAATGTACACGATGGATAGAATGCTGAGGGAGGGGGAGGGCGAGGAGGGCGTGCGCATGTACGAGAGAAAGTTAGTGGTAGCTACAAAGGTTAGAGGATTGTGTGGGTGTAAGAGACTAACAAAGATCATAATTTGATATGAAAGTGGATTCATATATTTGAATAGGAGATCATAGTGTTTTAAACATATGCATGCATGAATATAGCGGTGATATGCGTGTTGTGGTTTTGCACATGTTATACCACAATGTGATAATGCATGGCGTATGCAACTCACAGCTAAATGTCGAACAATCTAAACCACACTATACATCGAACAATCTCACATTTTATTTGAATTTGTGATAATGTGTGGCGTTTGCAGCTTACAACTAAATATCGAACAATCTAAACAATACTATATATCGAACATTCTCACATTTTATTTGAATTTGTGGTAATGTGTGGTGTTTGCAACTCACATCTAAATACTTGTAGGCGTAGGGGGCGGGGCACCATACATAATGTGATAAACACATTATACATATGAGACATGGTTTAGTTTGTGAAGATCTAGTTAGAGGTTGAAATGTAGTATGATTTGAAATCAACATAAAGTGGATTCAAAAAATCGAGTTTGAGTTCATATAGTACACATAGTTCATATGTAACTCGAGACTAATCATGTGGTGTGATGTGAAGATAATACACAAACGATGGTTTAACTTGACAATAATGACGATTGTAGATCTTATTAACACAGAGAAACGAATTGAAATGCTTTGACTTCACAACAATCATTATTGTAGATCTTATTCAAATAGAGAAACGAATTCAAATTTAGTTCATATTGAAGCGGTAGTATGTACGTTTGGACTGCACTAAAACGTTCATTTGAGTACTAGGTTTCATGCATTATACACGCAGCGAAATATCTTAATTGAACATAACATGAATTCAATGTTTTGAATGACATTTGTAGAAAAGTAATTGATTTGGTATAGTACACGTTAGGCTTGTCCGAAATTTCAACCAGCGCCTTGTTAGCCCGAAATATATAAGATATATCTTTGTCTCGTTGTGCTCGACAACTCCTCCATCTCAACCCGCGCCTTGCTATTCCAAAATTACAACGTGCGCGAAAACTCCCACCTCCTGTGAAATCCCGACACGCAAAATGCCCGTGGTACCCTTGAACCGAAAGAACCGCCTCAAATCGGTGGGGGTACTTTCGTAACTTACGCCACATTTCGGACAAGCGCGTCCCTAAGCCATGGTTCCCCACTCCCATCCCATCTGCCCACCCATTCATACACCAAGGCCGGGAAAGCCTGCGAAGCCCCACACCCTCCCCCGTCCGCCACCCAGCCGGAGCCTCTCCCCGACGACGTCGTCCACAACAACACCTCGACATCCCTCATCCACAATACCGGATGAGGATCCTTCGTCGATCTGGTCATCCCGCCGGTTCAGCCACCCCGTCCTCCACCTCCAAGGAGCTGCCCCAATGTTCCCCTCGTCTTTCGCGCCACCTCCATTCCCACACCGCCGTCTTCACCTGCACAACCGGAAGAGCATCATCATCACCTTTACCTCGGATGAAGCTGCGGCCTAATCGTTGTCACCAAAGAGGTTGTACACTAATCGCCGCATTTTTTTCTTGATTCGATCTCACGGTGCTGCCGGCGCTCGGTCCCGAGCCGACACGGCGCGGCTCCATCCATGGTGGCATCGCCGGCCACTTCCTCCATGGCTTCGCTCCCTCGGTGGCGACGTCCACATCAGTAGGAGCTGCTGTTGCTTTAGCTCTCGCTCGCTCTGCTGCTCTGCTCTTGCTGTCGGTCCCCTGCCTGGTCTGCTCCTGCTCTTGCTCTTGCTCTTGCTGCTGCTCTCGCTCTTGCTCTTGCTTGCGATGCTGCTCCGATTTAGCTACACTTCAGTCGACTGAATCGACTTTTGGGTCAGTCGATTTTTAGGGGGTGGGGGGGCTCGCCGGAGTTAAGGAAGAACCAGCTGTGGCGGGGAGGGGAGCTCAACGGAGAGGTACCCCACTATCTATCTTAGGGTTCAGGGTGGGGGCGGTGGTCACTGACAGTGGTGGGGCAGTGGCGTGAGGATCGCCGGAGAAAAAGCTCGTCACGGAGGGCCTACAGGGATGGCCGGGGCGGCGGCGGACCGATGGTGGGGAGTATTTTCAGGGCGGGCGAGGCGGCGCACCGCCGGCCGCTGGCGGCAGGGGGCGGCTGTTTGGCCGGTGGTGGCTGGCGGCTCAGGGGGGTGGAGGTTGAAGATGAACTGCAGGCCCTTGATTTCTTATCCAACGGCTGCAAAATCGACTGACCAGAGATGAAAAAGTCAGTCGACTGACGTGTAGCCTCACCCCTAGTGCGTTTAGTTTCGACAGTAAAATTCAGTTTTGACAGCAAAATTCAGTTTCAATAGTTAAGTTCAGTTTCGACAGTTAAGTTCAGGGATGAGCGGCTGATGTATACATCTAGAACTTTGTGGTTATGTATTTTACGTCATCTATTGGAGATGCTATTAGAATTCCACTCAGGTTAGCATTGTCTCTCTTGTCCTGCTTCAGCCTCGATGTCGTACAACTCACTGGAGCTGCTCCAACGACAAAACCCTCCATCACAGCGGAGCAGTACCTCGGGCTCCATCTCCAGACGCCTAAGATCTTCTTCCCCTCCTCCGACAGCCAAGTCAGCCGGAGCATCCTCACCGGCCAACCCAATCACGCTGAGATCGACATGGCTTCACCAAAGAAGTTGTACACTTCTTGTGGTTTGACTTAATCTCACCCTGTGATCTTCCAATTCTTGTGAACCAAACACCCAGATTGGCAGAAATCCTGTGTTTTTAAATTCTCTGTTTTGCACGTGCATTCCTATCCTATTCTTGTCTATTCCCTATCTTTGCATTGTTAGAATCCTCAAATTCAAACATGCCCTTACACAATTACTTCTGTTACACATATGTGTCAAAAAAACCTTGTGTGGTTTGTCCTGCTCTTGAGGTGCTGTGTTCCACCCCAGCTCAGTTGCTCCAATGACGGAAGGGTTCACCACAGCAGGGATCCGCTCCCCAGACTGTCTTTCGCCGCCTCAGATCTTCTTCCCCCGCCGCAGCCACGACAACTGCATTACCATCATCAATCGAAGCAGATGACCTTGAGGACTACACGGGTCCGCAAGAGAGGTCGCACTCTCCTCGTGTTCCGCTTACGTTATGCATCGCTAATATGATGACATGCTACTTTATCATCGTGTTCACTTATTAGACTCGAGTCAGTCCAAACTTATGCTTTGAAACTTGAGTTTTTAAATGGTTGTGGGGTACATATTGGGGCAGCAATCATTACTATCATGCCTACTATCCGTTAATCTCGGGTGTCTACTATGAGTTTCATGTTGGGTGCAAACAAACATTAAATGAGCCATTATCTGTATTTTTTAACTAAAGCTATTATCTGCCCGCTATCATTGGTTTTGGGTCTATCCACAGTTTGCTACCTTCACTCTGGATTTGTACATGCACTCCTTACATAATCTCACTATGTTTTATTCCTATGCATGTCAGTTATTGTACACAATGGAACTGAACATGTAGAGCAAAAGAGACAGCCTTGCGTAGCAATAAAATTTCATGCAGACGTCGCTCCATGGTTGGCGCAAAGGCAGCCCCCCTCCACCCATTTCGGATCGTAATCAAGAGGAAGATAACTATTCTGAGGGGGATTCAGAAGCAGAAGACCACTCCTATTTACCCATGAGGTCTTCGCTCTAACGTGGCATGCTAATGTTTGTAATATCATGCATATGGTGCCTTGCATTGCTTACTTTATACATCAAAGATGTCATCTGCTTAGTTTTGACATGCTTTGTGTCAATGCCATCTGTTTAGTTTCTTTATCGTATATGTGAATCATGCAATGCCATCTTGTTTAGCCAGGCATCATATATGTGAATTTTGCAATGCCACCCTGGTTAGCCAGTCATCTTATATGTGAATTATATCATGACATCATTTTTTTTATTACGTGTTAAATTTGTCAAAAATTTTAGTACATTCAATTACTCTTCCAGTGCATCAGCCATTCAGCACGGTCATGGAAAAATCTGGAGTGGAAATAAGGTCTTCAGAGCAGACAATGCTATCCGACGAAGCGCATGTCTTGCTGGTTACAGGTAGCTCCTCGGAGGAGGATTCAGAGACAGATGACCCATCCTATTCCCCCCCCCCCCGCCGAGGTGCATGCTCTAACTTGGCAGGGTTATGTTGCTCATATCGTGCGTATGGTATCTGGCATTGCTATGTCATTTGCTTAGTTTAGACATGATTTGTGTGAATGCCACCTGTTTAGTGTCTAATTACCATATATGTGAATTATGCAATGCCATCTTGTTGCAAGACATTATATATGTGAATTATGCAATGCTATCTTGTTGCAAGGCATTATATATGTGAATTATGCAATGCCATGCTGTTTAGCCAAGCGTCATATATGTTAATTATATCATGTCGTCCTTTTTTTGTATTTCTCATTTCATTTGTCGACAATGTTTGTATATTCAACTGCTCTTCCTGTGCATCAGCCATTTGAATTGGTGATGGAGAAATTTGGAGTGAAAACAAGGACTTCAGAGAAGACAATGCTACCTGCTGAAGCAGATATCTTGCTGGTTACAGATAGCTCTTCAGAGGCAGATTCAGAGGCAGATGACCAGTCTTATTATCCCCCTGAGGTGTATGCTCAAACTTGGCAGGGTTATACTACTCATATCATGCATATGTTGTATTGCAATGCTTAGTTTTTACATCATATACACGATATTGAATGCCATCTCCTTAGTTGACACATCATATATGCGATTGCCCTCTGCTCACTTCCTTAATATATAAATCATATATTTGAATTACACCATGCCATGATGTTTACATAGACATCATGTATCTGAATTATAGCATGCCAACCCATTTTCTAAAGACATAATATAGTTATATCATCTCATCCTGTTTACATAGTCATCATATTTTGAATTATGTCATTCTATCCGTGAAATATATCATGCCATCATGTTTCCATCGACGGCATGTTTGTGATTTATGGCATGCCAACCACTTTAATAGACACATCGTATAGTTATATCATGTCATGTTGTTTACATAGTCATCATATTTTGAAGTATGTCATTCTATCATGTTTAGTTAGCCATCATACATGTGAAATTGTGTCATGTTATCCTGTTTAATTAGCCATCATATATGTGAAATTATGTCCTGCTATTCTGTTTGGTTAGACAACATAAATGTGAATTATTTCATGCCCTGTTTTCTTCCCTACTATCCATTGCACATGTCTATCTACAATGTCCGTACATTCAATTACTTTTCTTGTTTATCAGTCATTTCAATTGGAGGGGGTGATGGCAGTATCTGTGGGAGTAAAAACACTGTCTTCAGAAAATATCGTGCTACCTGCCGATGGAGATAGAACCACTGTTGTACTTGCCCAAGAACTAGCCCCACCACATATAACCCAGACTCACGCAGATTGTACCCCTACCCAGTTGGACAGAGAACCAGCTATACCCCTTCTAACCCCAACCCCAGCAGATAGTAACCCAGTTCATGTTGACACAACACCGTCTCAACCACAGAGCACCCAAACATGATCAGTTAGTAAGGCAACTGCAGTGCCCAAAGCACGAGGACCACCACTCCGAACCCCAAGTCAATGCTTAAAGCAGAAGAAGAATTGTTCTTAGGTCAGGTTCCGTAGCTATGGTTCATACTACTTTGCTCTTGCATCACTGTATTTACTCATACCAACTAATTTCAAATGGTTCATACTACTTTGCTCTTGCATCACTGTATTTACTCATACCAACTAATTTCAAATTTGAAGGATGCAATTGAAACTCCAATGGCGCAACAGGTATGTTTTAAACATGTTTCTTTAACGTGTTTGCTGTTGTAACTTGCTCTATGTTGATTTCAGTTTCAATTGAATAAACAGTTATGTTCCCATGCCATGCACATTACAAGTGTTGTTATTGCTATGTAGTTTCCCACACTTATATTATGTCTATGCTGCTTTGTATTAAATAGATATGATTCGAACTATATCTATCTTGATTTGGCAACATAAACTAGAATGATATAGACCATACAGTGACCATACTACATAGATATATGTTTGTTTCATGTTGTTATCCTGTCCACCTTACTACTAAACTGGTTTACCAAAATGAGTTTCATATACTACATTGTAAACCTGTGATGTGTTTGTTTGTTTCTCTTTTAGAACGCGGATAAAATATTGGAGAAGAGTACCCTGTTATGCAATGGTAAAGGAAGTAATGCAGATAAGGTTCAAGATAGTGAGACATCTCTGTTGTTCTCCAAGAAAGCTGATAAAAACTATATTGAAGACACTGAGACAACCCCAAAGTCCTGTCTTGATGTAGTGTCCGAGTTACTGGCTACTACTGCTGGCACCAGCTCTTCGAACTCGCTGCCTCAATCAGTTCGGATTCTTGAGTCTCAACTTCAAGTTGAAAGACATCGATCAGATGTTATGCGACAGGAAGCCGAAGGACCGAGGAAGTCCCTGCAGAATTGAGAAGCATACTTTCTGGTGCAACAACAAGTACTGGAGGATTTAAGCGCCAAACAAGAGAAAGTTAATAAGCTTGCTAAGCATCTTGCCAGCATTATGGGTACCCAGGATATTGTTTCTTGAGCTCTTCTGAAGTGGTTTCAGTTCTGGACTTCCTTTGCTGCGACGTTTATATGCTGCTTTGTTCCCTATATTTGCACTTGTGGCGAACTTTGATGCCCAGTGGATGTAATATGTGTAATAGCCGTGATAGCCTAGCGTAAGTTGCTTCCTTATTTATTTCCTTATTGTCTTGTTTATTTGCTTTCTTGTAGTCAGTGCCGTTCTTTTTCCGCGGTTTGCTAGTGGCCGCAATAACCTATTTTTTAAAACTAGGCCACATTAACAATGGGCTACATATTTAGTGTAGTTAACATGGGCCTCCTATGAGCCGTAGAAACAATGGGCCTTCTAAGGGCCGTAGAAACAATGGGCCTTCTACGGGGCGTAGACACAATGGGCCTTCTACGGGCCGTATGATCGGTTGGCCAAACATGGGCCAATAACAGACCACATTATGGCCATTAATGGGCTAGAGTTGAAATTGTCCGTTCATGGGCCGACCATAACGGGTCGTCTTTAATCAGTCGTATTTGATGACGCTATGAAAACGGCCCAACGTATTACGGGCCACAAACGGGCCGACTGTAACCATGGGCTGAATTTGGCCCACAAGCAGAAAATGACAGCAACGGGCCGAAAGTAAACGAATGTTGGAAATGAGCCCAAGAATAAATGGGCCCTGAGAAGGCCGAAAGATAACATGGGCTGGAAACGTCCCAACGGAATTATGGGTCGTTAATAGGTATAAAGTGATACACTGTTCCTTATGGGCCAGTTTTACCACGGGTCGTTAATGGGCCGAGGGTTACTAAGGGCCTCATATGGGCCAAAAGACGTCATGGGCCATACATGGGCCGGAAGTTAAAACGGGCTGGAATTATATTGGACGGCCCAGATGATGCTACTAGGCCTAACTCGGATAGGCCGTAAAAGGGCTCTGGGTTAGCGGGCTGTAAATGGGCTATATGCGAACATACCGTTAACAGGCTTGCCGTAGGCCGGCCTGCCACCTTTTGACCAAGTCAAACGGGCCGGCCTTTTCACATGAATGGGCCTCTGTTGGGCCGTGCCACGTGTCGACGTATCATAGGCGCTTTGGGTCCAATGAGTGGATGACATCTGTCCCAACGGTGAGCTGACATGTGTTTCCTCCAGCCAATGATGATTTTACACGTGGAAAATCCCCATTGGCCGGGGCTGTTAACGGGTTATCGGATCCAAAAGCGGACCCGTTAGCTTAACAGCGTTCCGTTACGGTGGATGCCACGTGTCGGTCACCCTTGACGAAAGCACTTCTGTGACGCGCAATTTATCATCATGGAAGTGGACACTCACTACAACAAATCAGACTTTAAGTAACACAATCATGTAACAGATTGAAAAATGTGTGACAAGGGAAATTACCGTAACACAACATTTTGTGTCGAACAACAGACAATAACACATACTATATAAGGCCTCAAAATGTGTTACCGGGATATTGTAATAGTAACATGTAAGTATGTGTTGGTCAAGTGTGTTACATAGATCTTGACGTGGTAACATATGAATATGTGTTACCGAAATGTGTTACGTAGTTCAACAATGGTAGTAACACATAGTCATGGTTGATACATAGTGTTACAAGCTCTATTATAGGGGGGACTAGAAAAACTAAAATCAACTGCATGCATAGATCACAAATACCTTGACACATAGGGCCCATGTGTCAACATGATAATATGTTCTTGTTTTAGTAAATAGTGTTTTCATTCTTTGGTAATATGGTATGAAAAAGAATACAGTTTGGTAGGTAAATACCAAACTATTTTTGGTCTGGTTGCAGTGAATATCATATTAACTATATTTTTACACGAATTTTAGGATAACTCAACAACCATAAATATGAAATGCAAACATTAAAATGATCACATGAAATTAAGTTTTTGACGTGAATACTCACAAAGAAGTGGAAGACCAACAACGAACAAGAGCTTAAATTTGATGATAGTTTTAAGAACCGGACCGGTGGTTCAACTAGAGAAAAGGGAACCAAGGCCTCGTTCGGTTAAGGTGCGTTGGTCCTGTAGGTCTTTAGCATGACAAATTGTCGACTGTCTACTACAACAAGTTGTGCCCGACTCCGGCGAGGGAGGAGCGATGACAACGGCACGCCTTGGGCTCGCTTTAGTGATTGTAATCATCGCTAGGTGGTCTATGAATCTAGATGTAATTTTTATTATTTCTGGTGTCCATTGTACTGCCATGATTGAATTTGAATAGATTTGATAGTTTCTCGCGAAAAAAAAGAACAAGGAGAGCCACGCTTTCACAGAGAGAGAGAGATAAGGGCAAGTGCGAGAAGGAAGGGAATGTCACGCGACCAAGGCTACTTTGCTACTGTTTTTCTTGAACACCTCAACCTCTGCTGCTCTTCTTTGAGCGCCTCTGCTGTGATGCGTTCCCATGGCTCCTCTGTTGTAGTGTGTTCCCATGGCTCCTCTACTACTGGCCATTGCATCAGCAGTTCAAATGCATATCATCAATAGTTAGGCACCCGATCTGAGCGGCAAGATGGCTAGCAACCAGCTGCAAGTGTAAGCAACAGGCACAACAGCTAGCACCTAGCTGCAAGTGCAAGAAATGTATAACACGTGCAATGGTTGGTTCACAACAACAAAGAAAATATTGAATCAGGTTTTGACAGCAAACAAGCATCCCACATAAATTAAAACGCCAATTTCAAACAGACATAAACTAAGTTTACAAGATGGTAAATCTGGCATAATACTTCTTCGACAAAAGTGTATCTATTTTCAATGACAATATGTCGTACATAAAGCTTAACTTTAGTAACAATTTTCTGAATTTTTCCAAGCTTCATGTTTGAAGAGCAAAAACTATGCAAACATATAAAAGCCCACTAAAAGAACACATTGCTTCATCCAACAGTTTAGAACAATCCTTGTAATCTTGACTTGCAAAATTTTCTGAAAAGGAGGATTCACTGAAGCGCATGAGAAAAAGTTCATAACAAATCAAAAAGAATCAAGTTAAATTCAATGCATATAGGGGTCCACAACGGCGGCATCTATGGAAAATAGGACGAGAAACTGAAAAGCAATAAAGAAAAATAAAAATTGGGTTTATATGTTGAGTGAAAGACCTCATTCCTTCGTATTTTTTGAAGGGTGTAAGCTCAGCCAGCAATCTGCAAGAACATACAATGGTTAAACTCAGCTTTGACTTTAGCTAAAACTACAGCGTATATATAATCAAGAAAATATTGCTTGAACAGAGAAATACCTTTATATGATGTACCATCACCATTCTTCATCGATCAAAGAATTATCATTAGCATCCACAATTGTTCCCTCAATATCAGGCCTTACCCAATGTTGATATTTCCTTTTTGTTTTAAACATATCCATGAGGTGAGAAACATGGAATGGCTCAGCTTCTACGTCTCGTGTGCATTCATCATTTCCAGTGTCACATCTATCTCTAGATAGTTTATTCTGCATCACCACTGACCAACCTGGGTTCAGTTCGTCTTATAGGTAAAACACTTGATCGGCTTGGTTAGGCAAAATAAAAGGCTCATGCTCAATCTTGTCTCTTTTGTGCATCAAATGTGAGAAGTTAACAAGTGTGTAGCCATACTTGTCCTTTTTAATTCCTTTTTCAGAAATATCAACCCATTCACACTTAAATAAATCCACCGAAAATTGTGTAGAGTAGTTCAACTGAATAATATCAATTATCCTGCCATAGTCAGTCACATCACCGAAAACAGGGGTTGCATCACCTGGTGCAGCATATGTAGATGTTTTGGCATGTACCACCACTCCACTATTTTGACTCACCCTGTCTAACCGTTTAGGCCTAAACCGATATCCTCTGGAGTTGTAAGCGTGGTACCTTTTTGCTGCATCTACTGGGCCACGTGCTAGCCATCTAATATCATTATTAATACTACCAATACCATTTTCCTTCTCCAATTTAATTATCTGTAGATTAAGAAGTTGTTTAGTAAATGGCTTTAGTTGTACATACAAAGAATATGAAATACGGACTTACATGAGCTTTGAACCAGTCATTGAACTTATCATGTTGGATGGACTCGACCATGTTTGAGACACCACGCTCGCTAGTGATCTCATCAGCGTGAGCTCTGCAAAGTAATTTTATAATTAGTTTTGAAGTCAGAGAAAGAGTTGTGAAAACATGTCAAAAAAACTAATATTATTTAGAGGATTGAGGTATTACCGAAGGAATGGATTGACATCTAAGCAGTTGAACAACACATATCTATGTGCTTGGAATTTAGTCCTCCCTCTAAGAACATAATTGCTAGGCTTTCCAAGTGGTTTTCCTACCGAAGGAAACAAAGTTGATCCTTGTTCAAAATCAACCGCCTCATCGTCATCGTCATTCCTTGAAGGCTGATTATGCTTGGTGGCGAAACCATCAATATATCTTGAACAAAATGTCATGCACTCGTCTGCAAGATGTGCTTAAGCGATAGATCCTTCTAGATTTGCTCTGTTACGCACATATGACAGCGTTATATCTTAGTGTGGGTGTGGATGGACCCATGGTCTTGTACCTCATCTCTCTGTTTTAAGTTATGATAAGCTGATAGTGCATTGACGTGCTACTGTATACTTCTCTGCCCTCTCCATTCACATGTCTATTGGCAAATTAAATTGTCCCTGTTATGTCATTATTTAATTTGTCTTTACTTGTAATGATTTAATTGACATTTTTATATATAACTTAGGATGGCGACGGACATGTTGACCATATACCTGCA
Organism: Aegilops bicornis; assembly: GCA_021605145.1. NCBI lineage: Eukaryota > Viridiplantae > Streptophyta > Magnoliopsida > Poales > Poaceae > Aegilops > Aegilops bicornis. The sequence continues at coordinate 627,075,716 of CM038675.1, read as the reverse complement.
CTATGAAGATACAAATCAGGAAGCCAAAATTTTACAAAGATCCATGATGAGACGTGATGTATCGTATTACGACTTAATCTTGATGATCGAAGAAGTTGGATTTCAGGCAATTGACTTCTTGTACTATGCGAAAAAAAACCGTCTAGGCAGCTCCTACTTAGTTCACATTTATGATGAAGGTCTTGTGATGAAAATGTTGTCCGACCCTGAGATTGTGAAAGCTGTCCATCTGTATGTGTCTAAGGAGAAGGCTGATGATCATATTGCTCCGCCTAGCAAGCAAATTGATGTTGCTCCATCTAACCATCCAAATGAGAGTGTTCTCTTACGGAGACAGTGGTGTCTCTGTTGAAGGGGCAGGGCAACTTACTATGCAAGGGCATAAAGTATCCCTCTTGAACAATGCTTATTACATATCTGTATCTACTGTTATAATTATTGGAATAAAATATGTATGGTTGTTCTGCAGGACCACCATGTAGGTCAAAAAGGTTGAATGTGATTCAGGTTACGGACCAACGTGATGATGAAGATGGAGACTGCAACAATGGTGAGCAATTCCCACAAGGTCATGAATCACAAGCATTGGTCGATGAAGAGGGTCAAGTTCACAATCAAGGTAACAACCTATTACATTTTGTGCTTCTATTAATTAACTTGTATATGCTTAGTATCGAAAGAATAATTGGCGGGCGTCATTTCATTAGTACTTTTCTTAATTAATCTTGTAGTAGACAAGGAAGTACGCAAGCACAAGAGAACAAGCTTGCCAATTGTCTGGAACATGCCAAAGGGGCAGAGAATAGTTGTGAAATGCAATGAAGATAGCCAGCCTATAGGAGATGAAGGTGCAATCTTGGGGAAGTTTCTGGGCACGATTGCTAGAAATGGAGGATTTTGCCCACTAAACATAAATGATTGGCATCATGTCAAAAATAATAGTGGTGAGGAAAAAATATTGCAGTGCGTACATGTACTTCACAATTAACAAGAAAACAATATATGTTATTTGCTGCCCTTCTATTTATATCTAATTTGTCTACATGAGATGTAGTGTGGTCTGCATGTCTATTTACATCCATTCATTATTTTGTACTTTCAGACAAAGTTCGTGTATTCTCGATCATGTGAAAAATGGATACTCAAATCAATTGGAAGAGACTAGAGGAAATTTAAGTCTAGTTTGAAAGATGCTTTCTTCAAACCCGCCATTGAAAAAAATCCAAACATCAAGCGAAAGGCTTTGTATAAGCTCATCCGTAAGATGTGGACAATGATCAATGGCGTGGGCTTGTTAAATATTGGAAGTCCAAAAAAGGAAGGGTAATGAATGAGATATTGTACTTTCCTTTTTTGACATTTAAATGTGAGTTCTCGGGCTTATCTTAAAAGTTGCATTTACAATATGATTACATCATAACAGGCCCTTGCTGAGAAGAACATAATTAGTCGTTCCCTCGTGAAGGATTCACATAATCTTTGGCACAAAGAGTTATGCTTGTTGGGGTGAAGACATGGTGAGTAATCTTGATTCCTGAAGTGTTTTCCTGTGTCTCTTTTGTCATGTGGGTGTTGTTTCTGTTTTGTAGAGGCAAGCTGATCCTGAAAAGAAATGACCACACAGATCAAAGGTTTATTGAGCAACTCACAAGAAGAAGGACAATGCTGATGCTAAAAATAAAGATAGAAATAAGCGCCTGGTAGGAAATTAATATAGAAATTTTCTAATTGTTCTCGGGATCAAGTTACGGTTCAATCTAACTAGTGTATGCATGATTCTTTTCTTATAGGATCGATTGGAGAATCTAATAACCGAACGACCAGAGTTGGCACAAAATTTGAATGGAAGAGTCGCATGGGAAGGTGATGCCTTGCAGGAAGTGTTAGGGAAAGAAAAGATTGGACAAGTGCATGGCATGGGTTTGCTTCCAACTCCTAAGCAAGTCTATGGTCGGACGCCACGGTATCTAAAGAACATCAATATGACTACAACAGATGGATCACCATATGAAGTTGAACATGACGTTTGGGAGGTAATAGAAAAGATGAAGGATCATATAAAAAATCAAGACCAGATTATTAAAGATATGAATAACAAAGAAGGCTATGTCAATAATGGCATAGAAGAGGTAAAGGACTTCTTTATCCCACCCTTTGCATGCATTTCTATCAATAGTTTACTCAGATTTGTTAGTTCTGTAGGAAAACCTCCAATCAAATGATAATAGTATTTCCCGGTCACCAAGATCGCTTGGTAAAACAAAGGTAATGTTAATAAATGCCTACATCATTGCTTGTCACTTGAAACCATCATATTAATATTTCAGTTTGCAGAGAATCCAGTGCAATGGACCCGTTGAGGCACGCTCGTCTATGCAACATGAAATTCCTGAGGATAATAATTTATCACGTTTGCATGAAAAGGTTATGCATGTAGTTACTCTTACTCATGTCACAAAGATAGAATATAAAATAATTGCTTGGTTACCATTATTGTGTCATGGAACTAGGTTGGCGACCATGATGTCAACCAATTACAAATTCAACAAAATTCATCATCACCACAAGACCTTGTTATTGATTCTGTGCTAGAGGTAATTTTCATGCCTTTTGAGTTTTGAAGTTGTAGCTTTCTGTAGCTTCAAGGTATGAATATCATTCCATCTAATATTATTGTATCTTGGTAGGTGAGGGAAACGAGGAATATTACTGTCGGTGTACTAAACTTGTGCACGGGCAGTCGCAGCGTCCCCGCGGCAAGCCTCACCGGGCATCCGCCAAGACCCTCCGCGGCCGTTCTAAAGGCAAGACCCCGACAAGAGGGGCTTGTCGGAAAAGCCTCTCTAGGCAGACAAGGCCCCGACAAGAGGAGCTTGTCGGGAAGGCCACTCCAGGCACGTAGAAGACAAGGCCCCGGCAAGAGGAGCTTGCACAGAAGGCCGGGCGCGACAAGTCTCCGGGCGCGACAAGGATCCGGCCGCGGCAAGGCGCTTGCCGCGGCATGCAGCTCCTCCCCGGCTCCGCTCCAGCTCACCCAGCGACGTGTCGCCACGGGACCGCTCCATGGGCGCGTGTCGAGCAGCTGTGCAGCCAGCGGAGAGCAGCGATGAGCGGCGCTGACAGGCTCGCCATCGTGGCGAGCGGAGGCGCACCTGACGGTCTCTGTTACACTGTTTGGGCGACAACGACAGGCATTTATTGCTTTTGTCCCCTGCCGTCAGAGTTAGGTATTTTTACCGTACCTTTGTTCAAGTAGGTGTACCAACTCCTGTTTTACATTGTACCCTCGTCTATGTTGCCACCTGTCGGAGACCCTTGAGCATATAAAAGGAGGCCCGAGTGCAACGTGAGAGGGGTTGGCCAGGGTTCGGTTCGTCTTTTCGCAAGGTTCAGTTCATTCGACCGCCATAGACTAGATACACTCACGCTAGGTTTTGTAGCGGGCATTGCTCCCTAGCAAGAACACAATAGATCAAACAGGCAGCGAGGAGTTTTATCTCTCCGGAGAGCTCCGGCTGGGTAAACCGCTCGTGTGCATCGCCTCGATCCGCTCTTCGTGCGACCTCCGCCCCCCTCCGAACCACAAAGGGACCCGCTCCGCCGGGCCCCATAGGTGTCCGTGGGTACGATCAGCCGCCCCGACATCTCCGGGCGCGCCCGGTAGAAGCGTCGAGGCCGTGTGAATCCGATCCAGCGTTCATGCGAGCGGCGCCATCAACATCTTCCTCAACATGCCACCGAAGAAGAAGGCTTCGACGGCAGCAGAGCCGTCCGCGTCGTACCCACCCTCACCGCAGCAAACGGGTGGCGGTGCAGACGCTGGCGGAGGAACGGGCGCCGACGAAGGTGCTCGCGACGCTGCCAAGTCCAAGGACAAGGCACCGCAAACCTCGGCGTCCGCGCATCCCCCGCGCCCATCTCAGGAGACGCGGGACCAACAACGTCATGGCGTTCACAACGCCATACGTTCGCTGGATCGAGACCCTCAAGACCAGCATGCGCGCCAACATGCCGGGCGCTAGTGAGATCTGATGCGCCCGGACGGGGCGCAGCTCCTTCTAACGTAGTTAGAAGTCCGAGCGTGTCCCGCTCCTCGCACCGTTCTCCAATGCCGCCTACTACTCCAGCAGAAGCTCTGGCGAGAGCTGAACTGCTCCTCGACTACCCTCCAACGGCCGACAAGGTCGACGAGTGGAGGACCACTATCCAGAGCCTCATCGGCTTTGCTAATGGCGACGCTCCGCGGCAACCAACGCCATCGTTGCCACGGCGAGACGACAAGGCACGAGCCGGTGGCGACGAGACTGTCGGAGGTGCAACCACCGTGCACTCTCCTCCAAGAAGGCCAAGATCGCTGAGCCAACGGATCCATCTCGACAGCGACTCCACTGCGTCGTCGGATCCGCGCACTCGCCGCGATCAGCGCCAAGTTCTTCATGAGCGACAACAAGAGGACGCTCGAACTCGCATCGAGCGCCGAAGAGAAGCGCGACGTCAGTCTGACAAGCGCGCTGGGCCTCCTGTTGACATGCACGCGCCGGAGGGGCCAGGCGACCTGCCGTACGCGGTAGGTTACCCTGCGTTCACTCGTGATCTGCGGCAAGTCCAGTGGCCCAGCCAGAAAAACTTCAAACCGGACGTGCTGGAGAAGTATGACGGCGGGACGCATCCGTCGGAGTTCCTTAGCATCTACACCATCGCGGTGCAGGCTGCGGGGGGACGGGACGACAAGATCCTCGCCAACTACTTCCCGCTCGTGCTCAAACCCAACGTCAGATCTTGGCTCATGCACTTGCCGGACAGCTCCATATCCTCTTGGGCAGATCTGTGCCATCAGTTTTTTGGCGCCTTCACGGGTTGCCACAATCCTCATGGCCAATAGAGCGACCTTCACTTGCTCGCCCGAAGGAAGGAGAGTCCCTGCGCAAGTTCATTCGAAGATTCAGCCGTGTACTACAACATCCCGGACGTCCACCTGCCCGCGGTGATCAGCGCATTTCATTAGAATGTGCGGAACCGCAGGATGAGGGAGGAGATGGCGATGTGCAAAGTCAAGGACGTCGTGAGCTGTATGCCCCGGCCGACAAGTGTGCACGTCTTTGAGGAAGGAGGAGACTCCCAGAGAGAATGCGTAAGCAGGATCTCGACAAGGATGACACCGCCCGGCAAAGAAGGGCGGCGGCGAGGCAATAGGAAGAAGAAAAGCGAAGTGCTAGCTGTCGAAAGCAGTCCGACAACGGAGGCGGCGACAAGAACGCCAAGGCTGGTGGCTCCGGCAAGGAGGTTGCCGACGCCAACCACCGGTCGGTGGCCGCCCGCCGACAAGCGGGACAGCTCCGGCAAGCGATCTTGCAAGATCCACCGCACCAAGGGCCACGACCTCTAGAGCTGCAAGAAAGTCGAGCAGCTTGTCGAGCAGCGAAGAGCTGAGTACGGCGACGCGACAAGGAGAAGGCCCAGAAGGTGCCGGGGAGCAGGCAAGAAACGCCCCGGCCGGGAGGACGCCGCTGCAAGGTCAAGCAGCGGCAAGGAGATAGACCTCCGCCGCCGTGACAAGGACGAAGATGATGATGACGACGAAGATATGGAGGACGCAGCGGCCGATGAGCAGGAGTTTCAGAAAGCCACAGAGGTTCTCTGCGTTGTGGAGGTGCTTCCCTGCATACCTCCCACCGCCAACTCAAGCAATGGATGCGGGAGGTCAATGCAGTGGAACCATCCATAGAGTCACGCAAGCCTCTGAAGTGGTCCAGCACGCCTATCCTTTTTGATATTGAGGACCACCCTGATCGCATAACTACGGTCGGGTGCTTGCCGATGTTTGTCTCTCCAACCATCCGCAACCTCAAGGTCACAAAAATGTTAGTTGACGGCGGGACCGGCTTGAATCTGATCTCCTCCGCGGTGCTCCAGAAGCTTCAAATCCCTGACAGCGAGCTCGAAGAGACCGGAACCTTCCAAGGAATCGATCCGGGAAGGAGCAAGTCGAAGAGGAAAATTACGTTGCCGGTCACATTTGGCAGCGAGCTGAACTTCAGGACTGAGAGGGTTACGTTTGACGTCGCCGATTTCCCATTGCCTTACAATGGGATACTTGGTCGTCCAGCATTCGCCAAGTTCATGGCGGCCTCTCACTACGCCTACAACCTACTCAAGATGCCAGGCCCGATAAGCGTCATCTCTGTCCATGGCGACAAGAAAGATGCCCTTATCTGTGCCGACAAGATCTTCCGGGATGCAGCAGCCGCGACAGATTGCCAGACATTTGCCGCTGAAGCTCCCGGGGGGAAGAAGACCAAGTCCAAGTCCGGCAAGGGCTCTGATGCTCACTCCGGCAAGCGCACCTCTTCGGAGTGTTGCGCTATCGTCGAGGACGCACCATCGAGCTCCACCGACAAGTGCAAAAAGATGGTGGCTCCGCCGAAGACCGAGAAGGTGCCCGCCAAGGAGGACGGCGCTGGTGGTACCTTCACCATCAGTGCCTCTCTCGACCCCAAATAGGAAGACGCGCTCGTCGCTTTCCTGCGGGCGAATGTCGACGTGTTTGCATGGCAACCGTCGATATCCCCGGTGTTCCCGGAAAGTGATTGAGCACCGCCGCCATTTGTCCTCATCTTGCGCCCGTCAAGCAAAGAGTCAGGAAGCAAGCAGTGGAGCGCCGAGAATTCATAGCTGAAGAGATCAAGAAACTGGAAGCAGCAGGCCTTGTCAAAGGAGTACTCCATCCTACGTGGTTGGCCAATCCTGTAGTCGTGCGCAAAGCAAATGGAAAATGGAGGCTTTGTATTGACTTCACGGATGTTAATAAAGCTTGTCCCAAAGATCCATTTCCCTTGCCGCGCATTGACCAGATTGTTGACTCCACGGCGGATGTGATTTGCTTTCGTTTCTTGATGCCTACTCGAGTACCATCAGATATTCATGGCTGAAGAAGATGAGGAGAAGACCGCATTCATCACACCATGTGGCACATACTGTTTCATACGGATGCCTTTCGGTCTGAAGAATGCTGGTTCAACATTTGCAAGGGTAGTCCATGACGCTTTTGAGCTGCAAACGCACGTAAATGTAGAAGCCTACATGGATGACATAGTGGTCAAGAGCAGGGACAAAGCAACTCTGGTTCAAGATCCGGGACGAGACCTTTGCAAATCTGCGCCAAGATTATCCTCAAGCTCAACCCCGTGAAGTGCGTGTTTGGAGTCCCTTCCGGCAAGCTTCTCGGGTTCTTCGTGTCTCAACGAGGGATTGAGGCAAATCCCGACAAGATCAAGGCCATTGAGCAGATTGAAGCACCAAAGCGCGTCAAGGATGTACGAAGACTTGCCGGTTGCGTGGCTGCCCTCAGCAGGTTTATTTCTAGGTCTGGCGGCATACCGCCATTTTTCAAGATTTTGAAAAAGGCGGGTCCAGTAAAATGGACTCCCGAAGCGGAGGCTGCGCTGCAGGACTTAAAGAGATACTTGTCCTCTACTCCAACACTTGTCACACCTAGGCCACAAGAGAAGTTGCTGCTATATATAGCGGCAACCAATCAAGTGGTTAGCGCTGCGTTAGTGGCGGAGAGGGAGGTGGATGACGAGCCAGCGACCGCGGCAAGCACATCCAGCGACAAGCAGGGGGCTTCGCCGACAAGCTCTGGTCCCGACAAGGACGAGTCCGCGAAGACACAAGAACAGATACAGAAAAGGATGGTGCAGCGCCCAGTTTACTTTGTCAATTCCCTCCTGCAGGGGGCTAGGTCAAGGTACACTGGTGTGCAAAAACTGCTTTTCGGCCTCCTCATGGCCTCGAGAAAGCTGCGCCATTACTTCCAAGCACATGAGATCACAGTTGTCACTCGCTTTCCCCTGAAGAGGATACTGCGAGAATCCGAAGCGGCAGGCGGGATTGTCGAGTGGGCCTTTGGAGCTGTCAAGCTTCGGTCTTAAGTTTGAAAGCACATCAACTATCCAAAGCGAGCCTTGGCAGAATTCATAGCAGAATGGACGCCAACGCCAGATGAAGAGATTCTGGAGACGAGCATCCCCGTCAAAGAAGCAAGCAAAGAGTGGCTGATGTACTTTGATGGTGCCTTCTCGCTGCAAGGCGCCGGTGCCGGCGTGCTGCTTATCGCACCCACCGGAGAGCACCTCAAGTACGTCGTCCAGATGCACTTCCCCAAGGAGCAAGCGACAAACAATACTGCTGAGTATGAAGGTTTGCTTGCCGGTCTCAGGATCGCAGTGGACCTTGGGATCAAGAAGCTCATTGTCAGGGGTGACTCGCAACTTGTCGTCCGACAAGTGAACAAAGATTACCAGAGTCCGTTGATGGAAGCTTACGTCGATGAAGTGAGGAAGCTGGAAGAGCACTTTGACGGCCTGCAAATGGAACATGTTCCAAGAGCTCAGAATGATATTGCTGACGGCCTGTCAAAGTGCGCCGCACTCAAGCTACCTGTGGAACCAGGGATCTTTGTGCTCAAACTGACTCAACCAACCGTAACACCATCGACCGGACAGAGCAAGAAGAGGAAGTTGGTCTCTGGTGACTACTTTCCGACGGAGCTTCCCGAAGCCGTCGTTGCAAAGGTCCCCAAGATCAACACCAGCAGTCTTGAGGAGCGATGCGCTCGACAGGCCCGAGGTTTGTTCCGTTGAAGCAAACGCTCCTGACAAGTCTTGCTCCGGCAAGCTTGTCGGGAGCAACCTGCTCAAGCGGATCCTGTGGTTTGTTTCGTTGAAACAAGCGCTCCGACAAGTCTTGCTCCGGCAAGCTTGTCGGGGAGCATCTAGCTCCGGCAGAGCCGCATGCTCTTGCCGTAGAAGCTGATGTTCCCGCAGCAGCAGATGTGCCTTTAGTCCTTGTTGTCGAGCCACAAGCTCCAGCATGGGCGCAGAAGATTGTCCATTTCCTCCAGACAGGAGAACTTCCCGAAGAGCAGGGAGAAGCGGAAAGAGTAGCCCGGCAGTCAAGTATGTACCAGTTTGTCGACGATATCGCATGTAAGAAGACTCAACGGTGTGAAATTGAAGTGTATTGCCGGGAAGATGGGACAGGAGCTGTTGGCGAAGATACATGGAGGCATATGCGGTCACCACATTGGCACAAGAGCACTTGCCGCAAAGCTTTCCGGCAAGGTTTGTTCTCGACAGCCCTCCAGATGCAACTGCACAAGTAACCAAGTGTGAAGCGTGCGGTTCCATTCCAAACAGATACACCAGCCTACTCAAGCTCTCCAGACGATCCCTTTATCCTGGACATTTTCGGTCTGGGGGCTCGACATCCTCGGCCCCTTCCCCCGAGCTGTCGGGGGCTTTGAGTACTTGTACGTCGCCATCGACAAGTTCACAAAGTGGCTGGAAGTGGAAGCGATGAGGAAGGTGACCGCAGATCGTGATCAAGTTCTTGGTCGATTGTTTGCCGTTTGAATCCCTAACAGGATCATCACCGACAACGACACACAATTTCTGAGTCGCACCTTCATGCGATCGTCCAAGACCTTGGCGCCAAGGTGCCTTCGCTTCCGTTGCTCACCCGAGAAGCAACGGTCAAGCGAAGTGGGCGAACGCTGAAGTGCTGCGGACTCAAGACCGTAACTTTCAACAGGCTGCACAAGTGCGGAAGAAACTGGATCGAGGAGCTGCCGGTGGTTCTTTGGTCGATCGAGCGACGCCAAATCGAGCCACCGGCGGGCACCCTTTGCTCTAGTCTATGGAGCGAGGCAGTTCTCCCCACGGAACTTCGTATACGGGTCGCCTCGAGTGCTCGCTTATGATGAGTTTGAGCAAGAGCAGCTGTGACAAGATGACGCTGCTCCTTGAGGAGGATCGTCTTGAGTTGTCAGCGAGCCGCTCGCTACCGACAAGCTCTGCGTCGCTACCATGGCCGCAGGGTTAATGCGAAGTCTCGAGGAAGGCGACCTTGTTCTTCAGTAGCGTTCAGTCCGCCAAGAATTCAAGCAAGTTGGCCTTGAAGTGGGAAGGCCCTTATCGGGTGAAATGAGTCACTAGGCCTGGCGCTGTCCGCCTTGAGACCGAAGATGGCATTCCGGTGAGCAACTCCTGGAACATTGAGCATCTTCGTAAGTTTTACCCATAAGGCGCGATTGCCGGAACCCATTCCGGCAACCACCTTTTGTACAAGTCTTGCCGGTGTTGCATGTAATCCTTCGTACAAAGCCGGGCGCAGACCCCGTGCATCAGTAAAGCCCATGTTTTGCGCACAACCCGTCAAGTTCATGCTTTCATCAATTTATTGCATGTTTTGGCTAACACTTTGTGCAGCAACCACACCCGGTAAGCAGAATCGAGCCACTGGGCTCTATAACGTTATTTCCTCTTCTTTCTCTTGTCTCAAAGAAAGGGAGGCTCCCTCGCGCACAACTTAACCAGGGGGAAGGAGGAGACAATGCTATGGAACAGACACCGCTCGAGGAAGATTCACCTCATCGGGAAGCAAGAGACCGAAAAGCTAAGTTGCCAAAGTTTGAGCAATCAATTTTTAAAATTTATAAGTTATCTTCCTCGAACGATAGTACTTTGTATGGAAAACCTGTGCGCAGAGGAACCAAATCGTGACTGGTCGCGCCCTTACATTGTTTCGAGTCCGCTCAACAACTTAAGTGAGCTGCGGCTAGTCCGCGACAAGGTTGCTTGTCGGTAGCGACCCCCGCCAAAGAAGGCTGAAGTTCCGCACTTTCAGCTCATGGCAAGGGTGCCTGCACCGGCAAGTTTCCCTGAATGCGTAAGGCAGAAACGTATAAAGGAAGAGATCAAGTAGAGGAAATAACATTGCATTGATCGATCAGTAATAAGTTTTTTTTTAAAAAGTTATCTTCCTTGAACGACCGCGCTTTGTATGAAAAACCCGTGCGCGGAGGAACCAAATCGTGACTGGTCGCGCCCTTACTTTGTTTCGAGTCCGCTCAACAACTTAAGTGAGCTGCGACTAGTCCGCGACAAGGTTGCTTGTCGGTAGCGACCCCGCCAGGCTGCTGAAGTCCCTTTTCGGCGCTCGCGGCAAGGGTGCCTGCGCCGGCAAGTTTCCCTGAAAAGCGTAGGGTAATAACATACAAAGCCAAGGGTCGAGTAAAGGAAGTAACGTAGCGGATGTTGCCCTAATAAAGTTATGTTACAAAGATAACTTATTGTGGCACTGGCTAAATCGTCCTCAGAACTGAAATAACAGCGAAGAGGAGAAGAAGGGCGCGCCGGCACCCAAGCCCCGGCAAGCCAGAGTTGCCGGGGGCCGCGGCAAGCCAGAGTTGCCGGGGGCTGAGATATCAGATAAGCCCTTCGTCCTTTTTCAAACATCCCATTTTCATTAAAAACATTCTACTCGGATACAATCCGTGGGGAATGAAAAACATGAAAGAGAGGATTACAAGCTTTAAATGCGGATAAGGCCCAAAGGCTTACAAATTAAAAGATAAGATGCCGTAATCCTTTTCTGTCCCTCTTTCCGTGAGGCAGGTCAAGGAGGCGGGAAGGGCAAAAAGCGCCTAGGCAGGCTACGGGTGCGGAAGACACCAAGAGAACATCCCGGAGCTCCCGAGGGCTTGGCGGAGATGGCGGCGCCGAAGCGGGGTTCAAGGCAGGCGGCGAGGCGTCGGCCACTGTCGAGGGCACTATGCCCTCGTGCTCCGACAATGACCTTGTCGCCATCCCTCTTCCCCTTCCGCAGCCTCCCTCGCCCGCCCAAGGAGACGACCCCGGGAGTTCAGGGAGCCGCGACACGGATGATGGGGTCGCCGGTGGCCTTGCAGGCGACGCCGACAACTAATCGGGCCCGCCAACCTCGTCGTCTGTCGCTCCCCTCCTCGTCACTCTCGCTCGAGGGGAATCTTGTGTCGGAGGAGCTGTCCACGCAGCACTTCGCCCGAAAGTGCCAAGATCCCGAAGACCTTGACGGAGAGGAGATCACCCTCCATTAACTTAAAATGGAGGGTAAACCCGCCCTCAAGCTGTGGATGCGGGTGAACGTCTTCCACCCGCGGTCGAGATACATCACATTAGGGGCTGGGAATACAACACGGACTCGCATGCCGCTGATTCCACAACCCCTCATGTGCAATCTCAGTGTCTCGGGCGGATCTGACTCCATCGCGCTCGCAAACGGAGCTGGAAGCCGGAGGCGACGACGAGGCGCCCGACGCAGCCTGACGAAGAACTCGCAAGGGTCGTCCCCAGTATGGACCGCCCGCAGGAGGGAACTGCCCGGCGGAGGCGGAGGCAGCGCCGCCCCGTCCGCCTCTTCCTCGACCTCGTCCTCGACCTTGTCCTCGACCTCGCCCCCTCCCTCTTCCTCTCGGGGCTGGCTCTGCCGCCCCGGGTGTAGGGTTGGGAGGGGAGCGCTGTCTAGCGGCGACCCTCGCCGCCACCGACGAAGAACCAAGGCTCTTCTTCTCCATGGCGAATGAGAGAAAGGGGAGCGGCGAAGAAAGGAGGAGATGGGAGAGTGCGGCCTTCTGCACTCCCCTTCTGCCCTTTTTAAAGAAGCAAGGTGGGGGCTCAACCGCCCCGCTCGACAAATCAGGGCATAGGAAGAGCAGGGAATCGGGGCCGACCTGCTGCCTCTGCTCATGATGGCCCAGTTTCCCAGTTCCACCGTCTGTGACCCCAAGAGCATGGGAACCACGTGGCGGGGATGCGAGCAGAGGCGACGGGTGGAAGCGACCCGCACGCCGCCCACTTCCCCCACGACGCCGCAATCGACGCGTGCCGTTACGGGGGGACGCGGCGGATGCGGAGTGGGTTTGGTTTGGACCCAGGCCGCGCGTGCCCGTGCCCTGTTTTGGGCCTGGCCCAACAGCGCTCGGCACCGTGTATGGCCCAGAACCGGGGCTCTGTCGGTGTACTAAAGTAGGGGCACCTTAGTACCCCGAACTTGTGCACGGGCGATCGCGGCGTCCCCGGCAAGCCTCGCCGGGCATCCGCCAAGACCCTCGCGGCCGTTACGAAGGCAAGACCCGACAAGAGGGGCTTGTCGGAAAAAGCCTCTCTAAGCGGAACAAGGCCTCGACAAGAGGAGCTTGTCGGGAAGGCCACTCGAACACGTGAAGACAAGGCCCGGCAAGAGGAGCTTGCCGGAAGGCCCGGAGCGCGACAAGTCTCCGGGCGCGACAAGATCCGGCAGCGGCAAGGCGCTTGCCGCGCATGCAGCTCCACCCGGCTCCGCTCCAGCTCACCCGGCGACGTGTCGCCACGGACCGCTCCATGGGCGCGTGTCGAGCAGTCTGTGCAGCCAGCGGAGAGCAGCGGCGAGCGGCTGACAGGCTCGCCATCATGGCGGCGGAGGCGCACTGACGGTCTCTGTTACCTTTGTTTGGCGACAATGACAGGCATTTATTGCTTTTGTCCCCTGCCGTCGAGTTAGGTATTTTTACCGTACACTGTTCAAGTAGGTGTACCAACTCCTGTTTTTACATTTGTACCCTCGTCTATGTTGCCACCTGTCGGAGACCCTTGAGCATATAAAAGGAGGCCCGAGTGCAGCGTGAAGAGGGGTTGAGGGTTCGGTTCGCGTCTTTTCGCAAGGTTCAGTTCATTCGGTGCCATAGACTAGATACACTCACGCTAGGTTTTGTAGCGGGCATTGCTCCCTAGCAAGAACACAATAGATCAAGCAGGCAGCGATGAGTTTTATCTCTCCGGAGAGCTCCGAAGCTGGGTAAACCGCTCGTGTGCATCGCCTCGATCCGCTCTTCGTACGACCTCCGCCCCCCTCCGAACCACAAAGGGACCCGCTCCGCCGGGCCCAATAGGTGTCCGTGGGTACGATCAGCCGCCCCGACAATTATGGGTGAATCTGTTTCAAGACCGAACCAGCAAAGGACTAGAACTGAACACCCACACCGCTCAAAAAGAAGGCGTTCTTCTTCCATCAAGGTAAAGATTCACCAAGTAGCATGGTTTACTGCACCCAAATTACCAACCCAAACCCTCATTATCATGCCTGCTTGGAAAATGGATTTTGTTAGAATTTTTGCTCAATCTGCTGTATGCAAGTAAACGATAAATTTAACCAAGCATGAGCTAGCGAGGTGACCTTGGGCATTAGACTTCGTTGCCGGGTCCAGTTTATTTAGTTTCTTAGGGCACCTTCTTTGGGTTGACATTAAAAAGATCTCATATTATTCATGCAAATTATATTATCATGTCATAGAATGCTAATATTGATCATAACATAGGCTGCTTCCAAAGTAGTCTTAAAGACTTCAACATATCCCAACAAGCGGAATGTTGCGTATGGTACTATTCGAGTATCTTGATCCAAGAACTAAGGCTGGTGGTATTGAGTTAGGTGCTGAATTTGCTCTTGTGCGCATAGACGAACCCATTCTTGATAATGAGGAGTTGGTAAGGGAAGTTTCTGATTGCAAGATAATTGGCGAGGCTTTCACTTCAGGATACTTAATTGCACGGCCTTGACTTTTGTAAGTTACAATCTTCCCTTCCACATTCTGAAATCATATTTGTGTACATTTAATCACACATATCTAAGGTGCAATTTTCTTCTACAGATTCGAGAGAAGGATGGTTGATTTGCAACTGAATTCTTGGATCAAGAAGCAAATAAAATTTGAAGATTTTAGATACCAATAGTTGTAGTTTACATTGATAGATTTAAAAGTGTAATATCATCCAGAAGATATTTTTCTTTCATCGAATTGATGCAAATGCGACAGTGTAATATTCCCCATAGTTGTGTTTTCTATCCTCAAAATTGTATGACTGATATCTTTATTGTAATGCATATGTATCATACACTCTTCTATATTCGTAATAAATATCTTAAATGCAATTTACGTATGTGTTCTCGCTTGGTTTAAATATCATTTTGATATGCTACCAAGCATAATAATAAAATGATTAACAATATATGCAATTGCATTGATTTTATTAAATAAATTTATATTCCATAAAATGGGTATCCAATTTTGTGGTTACTAATAAAAAACAAATACATTAATTATGTTACCATATTGATATAGTAGTGTTACTGATGGTGTTACTATAGCTACAACATTTGTTACTAGAGTAGTTGACAACTATATTTATAGTGTTACAATACATGGATATTATGTTACTAGTTGTGTTCCGATGCTAAAAAAATGTGTTACCAGTTGTGTTATGATAGTTATAGAAACATGTTACCACCGATGTTCTACGTCTATCAAAATATGTTACTATCGGTGTTACTATAATTACAAAAGTGTGTTACCGGTGTGTTCGGTAACACATAACACACATGTTACTATAATGCAACTGTAACACATTTTTTATCATATGGTAACAATTATTATGTGTGACAGTTGACACCACTTAGTAACACGGTCTAATGGAACACATTTCAAACTGTGTTACTATATGGCCTAGTAACACACTTTTGGACCTATAGTAACACAAGACGGTGTTACCAAAGGTTTGTCCTCTTGTAGTGACTTCCGTGATGATAATTTCGGTAATTTCATGGAACACTTCTACGACAGCACATGTATGACTATCTTGATTCTATCATAAATTTGTCATGGGTGTACATGCATGACAGAAAATGTGACCTACTATAACAAACACGTATCATCACGAAAGTGTATTTTTTTGTAGTGTTTGTTACTTATTAGGCTATACCTGAGTTGGCCAATATGTCAACAGTGCCTATTGTACTATCGTAAAGAAATGCATGCCAAGTTCATTTGAGTCCTTAACTTTTCCAATGAACTTCATCACAAGACTGTCATCGTGGTTTATATGAGGCCACACTGTTAAGTGCTTTCTCAGATTATTTCAACTGCTTACATGCCTTAGCAACCTAAATATAGCAGTGGTACACTCCCTTTCCACTAGGGATGTCAACTGGGTCCCGTTTAATCCCAATTAAAGTCCACTAGTAGCATGATAGTTCAAAAGAGTTTTTGTTTTCTGAGGAAAATGAACTAGGGAGCTAGCAAAAACTAACTAGATGGGACTGGCAGATGTCGTTTATTTGCCACTTACATCCCTAGTTTCATCTTACCATTTTAATTTCTTCTCGGCTGATGCTCCTTCGAACCATTTAGATATAGCTTGCCATGCTCGGTAATAATTTGTATGTCGTTTACCATGTAAGCTTACTGCCTTGATCATGTGATAACTATCTCTTACTTATGTCCAGCGGAAACCTTTCAGGATGTCGTTCACACTAGGACACAAAGTACAACCCCAGAATCTATTTGTGGAAGCAGTGCGCCATCCATGTTACCAGATGGTAGCAGTTCAGAGGCAACACCGACGGAGAGCAGTCTGAGCACGGATATTATAGTTCTTGAGGCTCTACTAGAGGCAGAAAGAGATGGTGTAGCTGCCATGAATGAGGTAATCTTGATCTTGAGGCTGGAAATTATGCAATTAGCTGCACGCAATATGCAAGCAACCCAATAATTGGAGGAAGTAAGAATGTTGCATTTGAAGACGGAGGAGGTCCTGCTGTTTACGCTATCCTGAAGCCGGGGTAATCCAGTTCTTCTTTAGATACCAGTTGAAATTGTCATTAGATTATTGTACTTGCATGTTGTGTCATGTCTCTGAATGGATTATGTTGTAAGACCCCCTATGTTGTCCATGTGTTGTAATGATCCGAATTTTTTAGGTGAGGTAATCCTCAGTACTTGTATGACTGACATAAGGTGAATTGTTTTTCGTGTGAGCATATCGTATTGGATGAAATAACTGTTTGATTAAAAGTGTATCCAACCTACTGAATTCAAAGATCATGGCATTTCTAAATCATAATCATATATAAAGGTGGAATAAATCTTTGTCATGGTTTCGAAGAAATAAATAACAAAACATAGAATTATCTGTGGATATTCGTAATCGAATACAAATTGGATTTAAATTTAGTTGCCAAGGCCCAGGGTAAACGTGAATGCTAATTCTCCCAAGTTTTGAACGAAGCGGCTAAACACCCACTATCATTTGTGGGCTGCCCGAAGCAAGTGTTTGCGAGATGGAAATTACTGTCTACCCCTGACACTTGACATCCTAATCGACTGGATTTACATTGCTGTCGATAGGGGTAGACTAGTAACTTCAATCAGACGTGACACAACCGCCTCTGAGCCCATTCAGACACGGTGGGCGCCAAACGTGGGCGGCAAAACACATTTGATTCAAGCTCGTCCGAAAGGCATGTGTCTCTCCCTCCATTTCCCCATTCATAAACGGTGGGCGGCAAAACAAACTCTCCTCGTCCGAAATCGATGTAGGCAAATATTTTGAATAGGGGCAGATGTGTAACTTCCCTCAGACGTGACACAACCGCCCTACCTGTCAGCCCCCTTCATATACCATGGGCGCCAACCGTGGGCGCCAAAACACCCTCTCCTCTCCCGAAATCACTACCGACAAATATTTGGGGATGCAATATTACCGTCATATTCCCAACCGACGTCGTGTCCAAAATTTTAAACGGGGGATAAGTTTGTAACTTTCCCACATTTCAGACAAGCGCGCCCCAAAGTTTGAGATTCCCCTCCCCCTCCATTTCCCCGTTCATACACCATTGGCGTCACAACAACCTCCCCACTGCGGCCAGCCTCCTCCGTCCGCCACCCCATCCTCCACCTTGCCGGAGCCGCTACCCCTACCCCGTAGTCCATTGCAAGAGATGGTCATCTCTCATCCACGGCGCCTGACCAGGATCCTTTCATCGCGTCCTCTCGCTTCATCAGTGCCGTCGTCCACCTTGTCGTTGCCGCTCCTACGACCGCCTCGTCCGCGGCAACAGGATTTATCCCCCGACCCAGCCGTCTGCCGTCTAAAGTCTTCTTCCGCATCGACGATAGCCATCGCACCCGCAACACCCTCAACGTATCAGCAGGGGCCTACACGGCATCGGAAGAGAGGTGGTACTATTCCATATGTTCTTAAGTTATGGATCTCATGCGGAAAATAGATCGTAAATTGTTTACTGTAGTTTTCTTGTCCGTACCAAATCGTAGTGGCTAGTTGAAAGCAAACACCGATTCTTGAAGTAGCTTTGTCCGGTTTGCACCTTCAGATCTGCCATGGCACGGTCACTATACTCGTAAAGCTTATGGTTTCCCCCCTTTATATTCACTACCATCATCATAGGTGCTTCGTGTCGTGCTAGCACTGCTCCTCAAGACGTCAACCCATCAAGCGATACAACATGCCACTCATAATTCCAAAGCTTAGGTGTTGAAATACGAATCTGATATGATGCTCATATTACTAAAATAGAGAACGTTTAATTGGTCACCTAATGTTCCTATATTCGTTTCGAAAAGCATGTGCGCCACCCACTGGTCCAGCTAGTTCCACTTTCCTGATTTTACTCTTGATTCTTAGGGTTTTCCCCTTTTATCCACTCTACTATGATCTGCGTAGGTGCTTTCTGTCATACTAGCATTACTCCACCCTCCAAGCTAAACAACACAACACTCAAAATTTGAAAGCTTAGTTGTTCAAATATGATTGTGATTTGATACTGATATTAGTTAATAGATACATTTAATTGGTTAGCTAAAGGTCCCACTTGAGTTTCCAAATGCATGTCGCGACATATAGAGAGACAGCAAAATTGCATTTCTTTGTCACTTGTTGACTATACTTTCTTGTCCATACCAAATCTTAGTTGTTATTTCAAAGCAAACATCGGTTCCTAACTACCCTTTGCGCGGTTTGCAGCTTCAGATCTGCCATCCCACTGCCACGGTCAACACTATACTCATCATGCTTACGGTTTCCCCATTTTATGATGACCACAATCAGCCTACGTGGTTTGTGTCATAGTAGCACTGCTCCACCCATCGAGCTAAACAAGCTTAGTTGTACAAATTCAAATCTGATATTATACTGATATTAGTAAAACGGAGAGATGTTTAATTGGTTAGCTAAATGTTCCTACTTTAGTTTCGAAATGCATGTGAGCCACATATGGAGAGACGGGAAGGAATAGTATTTCTCTATGCGCTCTGGTTCATCATGGGTGGGCAACCGACATTCTATAGAAAGACTTGTAATATATTCAATTTGCTTGCTCTTCTGCTCTTCTTTAAGATGATCCTCTTCTCTTCTTTAATAAGTATGTTCCTTTTTGGGAAGAGTAGCAGAGATATTTGCGGTCGACTGGTCAGGTCGATTTGTTCACCCTTAGTATATTTTGAATCTGTCAAGTCAGGTCGACTTGTTCTTCTTTACTATATGTAGAAGCTGTCATCTGCGAAGTATCATCACTTCTGGAGCTCTCATATATTGAGTAGTTGGCTATATTATATTAATGCACACACCAAATTACAGCATGCATGGCATCTCTCAGAAGAATTGCAGAGATAGCACAAAGGGGTTTACTGAGGGCCTTGATGTTGGATTAGAATCACTTCTGCATTACAAAGATAATCTCACTTGTTTTTATGTTTTCATGCATGTCAGGTGTTGAACATTATCAAAATGAATATGAGAATGGGCGCACGAGACAAATATTGCGGAACAATCCACTGGCAAACAAACTTGGCATGGTGGAGGATTGCCTATCTTATTCACCCATCAAGGTGCTTGCTCTAACTTGGCAAGGTTGTATTGGTCACACTTATTTTGCATCTGACCTCTTGCATTACTTCTACTTTGTTACACCATTTTCTTAGTTTAAGCATCATATATGAGTACATGCCATGCCTATCCATTTTCTGTACCTATTCCATGTGTCATCATACTATGTTTTTCCAGTCAAATGTTGTTCTTTCGTAATAGATGTCCAAAAGGAAGAGGGTGAGAGCAGATCCTCAAGGATTAGAAACTAGGTATTTGGAAAAGGTAGTGATACCTGTTAAATTAGATAGATCAGCAGAAAACACAGGCCCAACTGTACCACACTTTACCCCTACTCCACTGGACAAACTCCTATTAGAACTGCTGAGAGCCCAACGTCAGGTACTGTCTATGATATCAATTCAAAATTTGAAGTCCTAAATTTCTGCATGTGCCTTACCTTCTCTCTTGTATGAAAACTAATTTTAGATGAATCTCCTTGCTCAAAGGATCATAGGATCTCACAACAATACTGGGAACTGCATTCCTCTTGTCAATACCTCTTTCCCTTTGCAGCATGCTCACACTCATTGTTGTTTGATTATGTAGCATCACTATAAATGTTCGCTTCTTTATCCTCCCTTTGCTTGAAATTATAAGATCTATATTTACTCTTAGATAAGTGTAGAATTAACACAATGGTTATGAAGTTTTGGATTGCTCATGTAAGTACATGTTGCCATGTACTCCCTATGTATCGAATTAATTGTTGATCAATTGGATGTATTTAGAACTTAATAGTGCTAGATACATCCATTTGAGCGACAAGTAATAACGGACGGTGGTGGTATTACTGTACTTGGATTGCGAGATAGTTGATTATCTAGCATTACTCTACATCTTATCTGCCCTGCCCTCCACTTTCTCCAAATTACCATATCTACATTTACTCTTACCAAAATGTAGAATAAAGCCAATGCCACTGCACACCACTACAAGAAATATGTCAACTTGTGAACTCGACTATTGGTCACTGAAAGGTCATTGTTTTTCATTTGCGACCTTTTTGTGACCAAAAACAGAAGGTTAAAAGCTGGCGGTCGTAAATTGAAATTAACGACCTTCTCTGTGAGAAGGTCGTAGACGTTTACGACCAAAACAGAAGGTCGTTGAACCCATGACCTTTTGTTACAGTCCTTTGGTCTGCCCGAGCCACGTCGGATTCGACGTGGTAATCTGACGTGGCAAAACTACGACCAATTGAAAAGGTCACTGACAAGAATCAGCCCGGTCCGATTGACTGTCTTACATGGGCCTAGCCCATTAATTCAGCCTTTTATATATTTTTTTCCTGTCAATTTACGCTAGCTACATGGGCCAAGCCCAGCAATTCGGCCTTTTTGGTTTCTAAGACACATAACTTTACGGTCCATTTCTTTTTGGGCCTCGGCCTTTTAAAAGTTGACTTCTTTTTGGGCCTCGGCCTTTTGCATGCTATTCACGTTTTGGGCCTTGGCCTCTACCAATAAGTAGGTCCAACTCATCAACTTTCTATTTCTCACATTTTCACAGTACACAAATGACAAATATTTCAAGTGAAACATAACTATATACTTGAAATTATAGCAAAAATTAGCCTATTACAATCTTTACGTAGTGTTCATACAACCAGACGAGTACAGAATACAATGTAACTAGCTATGAAGTACAACCAGAACACAAGGCATATTGATAGATAACCACCACGCTTCATCATCTTCCTCTTCCAAATTCCAAGAAACAAATCACTTAGCATTAGAAGGATCACGCATCAGAAGCATATAAAATCTTTTAACCATCAATATAGTTTGCTTATAAGAAAACATATGGTCTGATGCTTATGAGCTACTGGATTACTAAACACAAATTGCACACTATGCACTCAATTTGATACTTGCTTAACCAACAGTTAAACCTGAAAAGATGCAAAGCTAAAATCTAACTGATGACTGCAGCAAGAGTGCTCCCAGCACAATATCACAATTCTGCATTTCTAACCAGCACAAGGGTTCAGCAATCCAAGCCATTTTGGTGTGGATATTCTGGACTTTGATGCTGCTAGGTTCATTAGTCAAAGGAACACATCAGGAACAAAGTGCGAGCAATAGCAACGGAAATGCATGCGTACCTCATGGAGGAGTGGAGGTTGGCGAAGGCGAGGGCATCTTCGGGGCGGCCGGAGGCGGCGCTTGATGGATGAAAAGTTTCAATATACACTCAGCTCCATGTTGAATTGGACAGGCCAATCCAGCTCTTAACCCGGCTTGCAGATCGATTAACACTTGGCCAATCTGCACAATAATACAGAGACAAAACAATCAACTTGCTGCACACAAGAGGCAGAGAGGATTTCTTTAAAAGAGAAACAGAACTGGTCATAGAGCCACATCCCACATTAATAAATTGTTTGCAGCAGCTGTAACATAGAACCAATACAAATGTTGTATGGACATGAACAGCAGGATAAGTGACTACTGGTGAGAAAGCTGAAGTTTGCAAGTTCTGCTAGTCTCCCGACATGGGTACTGGTTCATCAAACAGCATGAATCACAAATTTCTTGAAATAAACATGCTAGAACAAGTAGTTGTTGGTCCGGTGAATCCTGGGAAGTTATTTATCATGAACAGAAACTTGCTAGAACAAATCACAAACAGACAGTATGCAGGCAGGGTACACAAAGACGAGGAGAAGCAGGGCATGGGCGGCGGCGGCCGCTGTACGCTTCCGCATTTCTAATGGCCATGTAAGCTGTCGCCAATGTCAATTATTTTCATACAAACATTTTCACTAACACCATACAAGCAAACTCCATTACACAATATGCGGTACATAGGAACAGACGAACAGTCAACACGTATATATCTAGTCAATAAAATATGCATGCAAAGTTGTACTGATGTAGACATGCTTTCAGTCATATGCATAGGTGTTTCATAGTTGAACAGAATTGACTACCAAAGAAATCAGAATTGAACAGAATTGTCGTGCAAAATTAGTCATATGCATAGGTGTTTCACACAATGAGGGGGGTTCTTGATTAGTTAAGAAAAGCTCAATTTTCAGGAAAGCTAGTACATATTTCCATGCTTGTCTACCAAAGGAATTGTATCAACTTATCAATTAGTCATGCATAAGTGTTTCACATCAAAAACATACAGAAGTGTAGACACTAGCTAGGAACACCTCAATTGTATCAACATACACTATAGTCTAGAGGCACCTCAATGCATTATTTTCACAGTGGGGATGAAAGGTGCTTGTTAATTAAACATGCACCTCAATTTTAGCACAACTAGGAGAAGGCGACCAAGCACAAAACAGACGCAACCATTCCCTCCTTGCTGCAAGGCTCGGTTCAAAACAGAGTCTTCAGCCAAGGAATCGGAGAAGTAAGTAGTAGTACTCGTTAATGTGAAAATCAGATATATATTTTTTGGGTTGATGATAAACTCTGGCACTAAACTGAAAATTAAACTTGAACTGAACATTGTATATGGTACGTTTGGTAGTGCTTCACTTCCTGATTTAATTAGCATCTGTTGTAGTATTATTAAAACTTTGATAAATTATACAGTAAGCACACGTTAATCTAAGAAATATTGTATAGATTTTGAGCGTTTATAAACACTGGCACTGATCTCAAAATGTACACTTAAACTGAACACTGTTAATGTTAGTTTCAGGCATTCGGTACCATTTCGTCCCCGGCTCAGGCAAAACATCAAACATGCAGCATGCAAACCGATAAAAGCACATGTAGAGAAAACGCAGTTCAGCATGTTCTGAATATCTTCACCAAGCTCCGTTTAGATAGTATTTACTGAGTTCTTGATTGCGAGTCATCTATGCATAGACCTCATCAACGTGCTTATCACTGTGCAAAACAAGCAGCATTCATCGAGATTAAATGGTTAATGCTTAAGGCCACTAACCCCACACGAACACGAAGATGAACCAAGTACATCTACATGCATGGTGATGTTGTGGACTTGACACAAAGGCCTGCGATGGCGAGGCTTGGGTAGTTCGGGATGCGGGAGTTGGGTGTCTTCTTGGTAGTCGCCGCGACCTGCAAGATCAAAAAACCTCAGCAATCCATGTATGAAATTAAATGATCTAAACCATGCGGGCCAAATCGATTTAGTGAGCCAAGATACATACAAGCATCTGAGAAACACTTGACCCAAGAGATGCAACTACCCGAATGCTTCATTCAAGATTTAACACAGTAACTCTACAGGCAGAAACTAAATTGAAGGCAACCTCTTTGCACATCACTTATTTATGAATGGAGGGAGTGATATTCAGCTTCCGCATTCAAAGGAGACCCGTAAACTCATTGCGCACAGTTGCAAAAACACATTATGCAATAGCAATAGAGCATCAATGTGCGTGTGTGTGTGTGCCGTGGTTACCTACATATCCTACTAAACCTCATGCAGCTCTAGCCTCTAGCATCCACCCGAGATTCAGTTCCCATGAATCCAAAATAGCACTAAAATACATGGCAAAGAAGCTTTACAAGAAAAAAAACTACTACTGTATATTGCACTGAAATCAAAGTACCACTACTACTGTAGATTGCAAATAATATGAGCAAAGCAAATCAAAATATTATTGAAAAATATATGGATTTATAGCTAGGATCAGTAAACTATGATCAAATGTCATACTAATATGTCCTAATCCTGTTATTGCTTGCTGCAATCTAAAGAACATCACCACACAAATTATATCATGCATCAGAAA
The DNA here is from genome assembly GCA_021605145.1 of Aegilops bicornis. Taxonomy (NCBI): domain Eukaryota; kingdom Viridiplantae; phylum Streptophyta; class Magnoliopsida; order Poales; family Poaceae; genus Aegilops; species Aegilops bicornis. The sequence continues at coordinate 627,051,413 of CM038675.1, read as the reverse complement.
TAGAAAGATTTGTGCATAAATCCAACCTTTAATTAATACAAAATGAGCAGTTGCAATTCTAGCAATAATCTGAGAACGCAGTCCTATCGGTTTGAACGAGCCAGAGAACTGAACCACAAAGAGGAACATGCTAAGTGCAAACCTTCAATACAGGGGTAAGAAGGTCCTAAGGGTACGTGTCCTTGAAGCCTCCTCGCTTGGCCTTGCACATCGATGTACGGTAAACCTTTGCAAGTGACACATCAAAGGAGAAGAAAGTATAATTAGAACAAGCATGGCATCCATTCCACAATCATCCCTTTCCCTGATTTGCATATCAATAGAAGAGAACGCTCTGCATTTCCAGAACCTAGCATCTACGCAATTTGGACAGAAACTATGATTATCAGCTAGCCGTTGACAGAGTATGAGATCTTTACACTGAACCGTGTAGTGTCCGTGGATCAATTAGTTTTGTTGGTTCTTGTAAAAATAACTGGCATGGTCATCTAGCATGCCTAGTGTGCTCATGACAGTACTACGGGGTTAATCATGCTGTGAAAAAAATCAGTCCCGTGCATATATCATGAGAAGATTCATTTATCTCGCTACCATGGTGCTAGGTGCATGTATCACCCAGCACAATCTTGCAGCCGCTGAAACAGGAACCGGCCAATTCAAGATGGCCTGACTAACCACCTACGTGTTCTTCTGCTGCCACTTACGAGAATCTAGCGAAACCAGATGAATCGGCAGCACCAACCGGTCGGGGCAGGCGGGCAGAGCGAGGAAGGAAGGGAAGGGAAGGGGGCGGGGCTTACTAGGAGGAGGTCGAAGAGGTAGGGGAGCACGTTGATGATGGGGGTGAGGAAGAGCGGGATCAGACATGCCACGCACGCCTAGCATCAACAATGAATCGGATCAGGTCGGATGGGAGCTAATCCGGTAGCGGAGAATTCATGTGCGGATCGGCAACGCCCTTGTGGGACTCACCATGGCTTCGTCGGGGCGGATCTGGAGAGCGGTGGCGGGGAGGCGGGGAGCTTTTGCGCGAGGGGCACGAGCCGCCGGAGACCCGATGATCCCGTTGACGTCGTCGCCGTCCGGATCGCCGGAGGCCCGTGGCCGGCGTGAAGCACGCACGCGGGTGCCGGCAAGAAAGCCGGCCGCGACACCATGGTCGTGCCTGGACTGGTGGATCTGGGGGGTGAAGGCTAGGGGAGAAGGTGTGTGGCGGAGACGAGGTCGGCGGTGGTGGGTGGGGGTGGGGGCGGTGGGAATCATGGGAGGGGGCTCGCTCTCTCTCGATCTGGACTGGATCGGGATCGGTTCGATGGGTGGGATCGGGAGGGGAGGGGAGAGGGGATCACGCACCACGGAAGGAGGGCGAGGACTGGGAGGAAAGGAGGCCGGGGACGGGGAGGAGGTGGCGGCGGCGACGAGACGAGGACGAGGGAGGAGGAGTATAACGGGAGGAGACAGGCGGCGGCGGGGGAAAAGGGAGCGGGTGCGGCAGCGGCGATGGGGATAAGTGAGCTAGGGTTTTCGTGGGTGGACGAGGATGAGAGGGAGGGGGAGAGCGATGAGGGAGGGTGTGGGCTGCCGTTGGATCCGGTCGCATCCGACGGTGCTAATCCATGATCCTCCGTAGATGGTTTCGGACCAATCAAAACGCAGTACCCCTTTGATGATTTTAAGACCATTTAAATTGGTCATAATCGATTGAAAATAAGATGTTAAAACATGTCTGCTATTTGACGACCTAGAAAATTTATGAAAACAAATAAAAATCAAAAAGAATTTCATTGTGTCACCAAGTGTGACCTAATTTTCAGTAAGAATAACAAACTTTGAATAATGCAAATATCATAAAAAGTGTTCTCAGAAATAAGTTTTGTGTACGAGAATTATTTTTCGAGTGCCCAAAATGATTTTTTTATGAAGAACCTAGCAAATATTTGTTGAAACTTTGGGCCACATCAATTTTATAAAATCTTAGGTCATATTTAATGTTCAGTTGACCAAATGGTTGGGTTTTAAAAGCTTTGTTCCACCTCTGGTGAAAAAGACAAATTTCCGTGATTCAGCAGCAAACAGGTCAAATTTGAACTGCAGCTGCCTCATAGTTTGCCCTTTATTTTTTTCCAAAAATCATTTCTAGGTGCATAAGTATCTATTTAATCAGAGAAACACCAAAAAAATTCCAAGAATCAACCACTAGCTAGAAACGGTCAAGCTCGCCGTTTTGACCGCATTTTGAAACGGGTATGATTTTTTAAAAAAAATCAAAAGATTGGGAAACCTTCGCATTGTGTCATTATATGTGGCCAAGTTCCCAGGAAATATAACAAACTTGTAATACGGAAATTATATTAAAAAAGTGTTTTCAGAAACGAGCTATCATGCGTGAAGATTCATGGCTTTCAAGTCAAATGATCAATCTTATGGCCACATTCATGGCATAGTTTGTTCAAATGATCTCATATTGTGCAAAAGGGTGCATATTGGAATTCCAAACAATGTTGCCTAAGGGAGTTTTCATTTTCTTTGGACGAAAAAACCATTTTCCATTTTTTGAGTGCCCAAATGGAGGTTTTTTTGTGAAGGACCTCCCAAATAATTGATGCAAAATTGGACCAAATCAATTTTCTAAATTACTAGGACATATTTAATGCACAATTGACAAAATGGTTGGGTGTAAAAAGTTTTGATCCACCTCTGGTGAAAAAGACAAATTTCCGCCGATTCAGCTGGAAGCGGGTCAAATTTGAACTGCAGCTGCCTCATAGTTTGCTATTTATTTTTTCCAAAAAATCATTTCTAGGTACATAAGTATCTATTTAATCAGATAAACACCAAAAAAATCTAAGATTTAACCACTAGCTAGGAATGGTAATTCCCGTCGTTTTGACCGCATTTTGAAACGGGCATAAAAAATTCAAAAAAAATCAAAAAATTGGAAAACCTTCGCATTGTGTCATTATATGTGACCAAGTTTCCAGGAAAAATAATAAACTTGTAATACAGAAATTATTTTTAAAAAGTGTTCTCAGAAATGAGCTGTCATGCGTGAAGATTCATGGCTTTCAAACCAAATGATAAATCTTATGGCCACATTCATGGCATAGTTTGTTCAAATGATCTCATATTGTGCAAAAGGGGGCATCTTGAAATGGCAAACAATGTTGCCTAAGGGAGTTTTCATTTTCTATGCACGAAAAATTCATTTTCCATTTTCCGAGTGCCCCAAATGAGGTTTTTTGTGAAGGACCTACCATATATTTGTTATAAAATTGGACCAAATCATTTTTGTAAAATACTAGGCCATATTTAATGCACAATTGACCAAATGGTTGGGCGTAAAAAGTTTTGATCTACCTCTGGTGAAAAAGACAAATTTCCGCCGATTCAGATGGAAGCGGGTCAAATTTGAACTGCAGCTGCCTCATAGTTTGCTCTTTATTTTTTTCCAAAAATCATTTCTAGGTACATAAGTATCTATTTAATCAGAGAAACATCAAAAGTTTTCCAAGATTCAACCACTAGCTAGGAACGGTCAAGCCCGCCGTTTTGACGCATTTTGAAACGGGCATAAAAAAATAAAATAAAAATGGAAAACCTTCGCATTGTGTCATTATATGTGACCAAGTTTCCAGGAAAAATAATAAACTTGTAATACGGCAATTATATTAAAAAAAGTGTTCTCGGAAACGAGCTATCAAGTGTGAAGATTCATGGCTTTCAAGCCAAATGATCAATCTTAAGGCCACATTCATGGCATAGTTTGTTCAAATGATCTCATATTGTGCGCAAAGGTGCATCTTTGAATTCTAAACAATGTTGCCTAAGGGAGTTTTCATTTTCTATGCACGGAAAATACATTTTCCATTTTCCGAGTGCCCGAAATGAGTTTTTTTTTGTGAAGGACCTACCATATATTTGTTGCAAAATTGGACCAAATCAATTTTATAAAATACTAGGCCATATTTAATGCACAATTGACAAAATGGTTGGGTGTCAAAAGTTTTGATCCACCTCTGGTGAAAAAGACAAATTCCCGCCAATTCAGTAGGAAGCGTGTCAAATTTGAACTGCAACTGCCTCATAGTTTACTATTTATTTTTTCCAAAAATCATTTATAGTCATATAAGTACCTATTTAATCATAAATACATGGTTTGGTGGCGATACGTCGAGGTTTGGGCGGTGGCCGAGGCCCCCAACTCTAGGCGCGTGGCTCGCATGCTTTCGCCCAGCGTGGTCACCGGCGTGGTTGTGGCGTTGCCATGTGTTCTACAGGCAGCCTAGGCATGTCTAATGGGTTGGGCACTCCCGGTAGGTGCTAGGAAGAAAATTACAACATAAGATTCTCACGAGGAGACCGATCGATGCTCAAACATGAATTAGCAGCCAAGTGCTTGATTAGCGATGCAGGAAATGTACATGGCTAATGGGCGTGAGTTTTGGCTGAGGATGATGGGTTACTAAGAAGACTGTCTTCACAAATTTTCAGCTCAAAAGGAGGAGCCTAGGTGGTACTTGCTTTGCAAACTACCACACTTTGGACATAAATCTGAATGTTGAAGCTCGGCTCAAAATAATGAATGGATTGAGCTGGCATTTGGTGGAGGATGGTTATTTGGGCATAGGAAAGCACTGTAGAAAATGGATACTATTTGGACATGCCAAAGTTATACTTCCTTCACAAACTGTTGTTCTGAACATAATAGGAAAATGAATATTTTTGAATTATTTTTGAATTAGGCAAGGAAGTTTTTTACATATTTGACAAAGATATGACCCAAAGAATTTATGAGATTTTTTGGGAATTTGGGGAATGACAGAAATATAGGTTGCTTCACAACCTAGGGCAAAAACTGCCACATGGACATGACACATAGGCAAAACTGATGAGGTGGCGCCTAGTCATAGCAACCCACCACAATTTACAAGGTTATGACCATCTATATTGGTCATGATCAGTTAGAAATAAAATGACGGACCAGTGCTATACGCTTTATGAACATTTAATGTAAGGAAATTACGACCTTCGACCAAAATGGTCGTTATAGTTTAGGGTTTGGAGCCCGCCGAACAGCTTTTGACCAATTTGTCTGAAATGGTCATAAAACTATGACCAATTCTTCCAGGGTCACTGACAGAAGGCCATTAGTTGACATATTTCTTGTAGTGCATGTTGATGTCTGCATTCCTCTTGTCAGTACCTTTTGCCTTGTAACACTGTACTTAATTAATTGCTACTTCATTAGGTATCATCAGTCTGCACCTGAGCTTCATTATCCTCTGTGTCTTCCAATATTATTTGATCTATATTTACTCTTTGCAAAATGTAGAATAATGGCAATGCTTATAAAGAAGTTTCTTTGGGGAATTTATTGAATTATCCTTCCATCAACATGGAGAAGGGCTTTGTCCAAGCCATGTTAACATGTAATGTAAGTCATCCTTCTCAAGCCTTCAAACTTTGTCCTAGTATAGATTTGGATAGGCATCATTTCCTCCACTGTGCTTACTTTGGTATTTACATCTGATTGGATGTTTGCAACAACTACCAGTCTTAAATTGTAGTTGTAAAAACATTTTCCTTATGCAGAACAGATCCATTTATTTGCTTATATAAGTGTGAAACATGTTACGTGTCTCCTTGTTTCTCTTCCAGTCGTATCTCTTATGCCAGGCAGAACTTTAGGGAAGATAGTGAGCCAAACCATCTTGAAGAGAGCGAGATGACCCCAAGGTCTTGTCTTGATGAAGACAGTGAGTTGAAGCTACTCACCAGCAGCTGTGAGACAACCTCTGTGCAGTCACCGCCTCAATCAGTTTGACTTCTTCAGTTTCAACTTAAAGCTAAAAGGCTTGCTTCAGCTCAAATCCAAATTGATGTCAAAGATGCAATAAAGATGTCAGAGAACTGCCTTGCGCACTCTGGTGCTATACAACTAGGGATGGAGCATCTAAGGTTGACACAACTGAGTCCCATCAGCTTGTTCGGCTGCTTGCGGGGCCCGTCCTGGCCAGGCCTAGTGCCTTCTGAAGTGCTCTCAATTTTGTATATTCTTTTGTCGGTGCATTTATGTGCACTGGTGGCGACCTTTGATGCCCAGTGTATGTAATCCGCGGCCACGTTGCATTTTATTATCACTGGTAGCGAACTTTGATTCCCAGTGGATGTAATATGCCGTAATTTCTTTATTGTATAGTCTAGGTTTATTCTTGGTCGGTATGCCGTAATTTAGGCCCGAAGGTTCAGTGGATCTTAGTGTTGTCGGTCTTCAGGACGGCCCGTTACTCATATGTGCCAAAACATGGGCTATAATCATCTTGGGCCATTAGCAGGTCTAAACCTATAGTAGTTTCCCGCCTTTAACAGTTCAAGTAAAGTTCTGGCCAGCTGGGCCAGAGAATACCATGGGCTTTCAATAGGCTAAAACCTAGGTTGGGCTAGCGTTGAGCCGAAAAATTCACGGGCCAATACAGGCCGAAACTGCCTAAGGCCCATGTTTGGTACAAATAGGACGAGCAGTTAACAGGCCAAAATATATCTCGGGCCTGTTTGGCCCAATAAAATTATGGGCTTTAAGCAGAACCGTATCCACCCGAGCCATAGGCCCAAAAGTGTCACGGGCCATTATCAGATGGCCTGTAAGGCCGGATTCAACACGGGCTGTAATTAGGCCCAACTATTACACGGGCCATTAACAGGCCGATAGGCCAGTTGGGCTGAAATTTATCCACGAAAACTACGGGCCGTTAAGAGGCCTAAAGTTATTTCGGACAAGAAATAGCCCAGTTTCTGCATGGGCCGTTAAATGGCCACAAGTTAAACCGGGCCGACAACGTCCCAGATGCACCACGGGCTGCTAACAGTCCGAAACTATTATTGGGCCAAACTGGTAAAACGAGCATTTAATAGGCTGAAATACAAACCTGTCTTAAAATGGGCCCAAAAGAACAGTGGCCTATTAATGGGCCTGATCCGATATGTGCCTTAATTTGGCCCAAAACACGGCAGACTGTGAACATGCCTGATCTGGTATGGGCCTCATTTTGACCCAAAACATGGCAGACTGTTAACGGGCCAGCCCACTAGTGTCTGAAAAAACATGGTAGGCCTTTAGCTGGGCCGGTCTTTTCATCGGAATGAGCCTCTGTTGGGCCGTGCCACGTGTCGACGTATCATGAGCGCCTCCTATCCAATGAGTGGATGACATATGTCCCAATGGTGAGCCAACACGTGTTTCCTCCGGCAAATGAGAATTTTACACGAGGAAAATCCCCATTGTTTCGGGCTGTTAATGGGTTATCGGATCCAAAACCGGACCTGATAGCTTAATGGCGACCCGTTACGGTCGATGCCACGTGTTGGTCACCCTTGACGAAAGCACTTCTATGACACACGATTTATCGTCATGGAAGTGGACACTTCCGTGATGATAATTTTGGTAATGTCATGGAACACTTCTACGACAGCACATGTATGACTATCTTGATTCTGTCAATAATCATCATGGATGTACATGCATGACAGAAAACGTGACCTACTGTGACAAACACGTATCATCACGGAAGTGTATTTTTTTGTAGTGTCGACTCTCAAGACGGGAAGCTAATAGTCGTAACCACCAGAATTCATTGCCTCAAGGCTTCCGGGCTCACAATCGACATGATTGGGGCCGACTTCCTCCGCCGCAGGATCGCCGCTTTGCAGAACAAGGGGAGGCCATCTTGGGAGTACCGGAACACGGCAGACATCAGAAGGCTGCGCCCCGGCCTGAATAACAACTTGACGGTCATCCAGCACGCGGTTCTCTGCCAAAGGCTGTTCCACCTCAAGGCCGAAAAGACCGAGAAGGCCAACAAGACCAAGAAGGCCGACAAGCCGCTCAGGTTGCCAGCGGGCGTGATCCCCTTGTGCAACAACTCCGTGCTAACCTCCATCATCGCCATGATGCTGATGTTCAACGCTCATGGCCTTGATCAGACCTGGGCCAAGCAAGACGCGGAGCGGGTGCTGGAGTTCTTCGACAACTTGTCGAAGAGGGCCGTCCGGGAAGATACGCAGCTCATCCGCCCCACTACTGACGAGGAGGTGGCGTATATTGCCAGCAGGGCGGAAGAGGCAGCCCTCGCCGAGGCGGCTGGCAGCATCGGCTTCCAGAAAGACGAGGCCGGCGCAGAGGAGGACTTTGCCGAGCGGGAGGAGCCTGCCAGTGTGCACAGCAGTGTAGGCGCCGGGGGTCCACTCGTTGAAGAGGTGGCCGAGGAGACGGCCGAAGAGATAGCTGAAGTGGAGCCCCCAGCCCAAAAGAAGAAGCGTGTCCTTAGGCGAGCCGTCTCCGGCGAGCCTGTCCAACAGGCCTCTTCGCACAAAGAGGGCCCCAGCAAGGGAGCGGCCGACAAGGCCATGCAGCAGCAAGAGGCCCAGCCGCAACCTGTGCGCCATACAAGCGCACGACCGTGGCAGCAAAGGAAGCAGAGGCCGCTGCTCCACTAAGGCCAAGTGGCCCAGGTCTCCATCTCCTCCCCCTCGCACGGACACCATACCGGAGGCCGACTTCGACCTCTCTTCTTTTAGCCCGAGGAGGGAGAAGAAGCCAGAAGAAGAAGACGAGTAAGTGCCTTACTACTTTCTTCATCGCATGAGTTCCTGTTTCACTATCTTGTTTTGGCCTGTTCCCATAGATACACAGAGACGTTGGCGCAGAGGATGGCGAAGAAGGCCAAGAGCTCGAAAGGGCGACGAGCCCCAGGCAAGCACCTCAAGCGCGCAGGAGACGATCATGATCAGCCCGGATCCCAGCCCACGACGCAACCCCCGACTCAGCCCCCAGCGTGAGCCCGTTACTCAGTTTCCGCTGGCGAGCGTCGGGGTGTGTATCTTTAGTGCTAACCTTGTTGGGTTTGCAGGAGAAGAGCGGCAACAAGAGGAGACGCTGAGGGCCACCCCGACATGCCTCCTCCGTCAACCAGACCACCTAGGGAGGGGTCCCTGGCAAGGGCTTCCACCGGCGAGCCCACGCCACCCAGGGAGGGATCCCCGGCAAGGGCTTCCACACACGAGCCCAAGCACATGGAGGAAGAGCCGATGAGCACAGGCGCCGGCAGCTCCATTCCGGCAACGAGTGTTGTCGGGGTGGGAACCACCCCTCCACAGCTCGTCACAGGTAAGCCGCCTGCTTCCTGGCCTTTGTCACTTTTCCAGTGCGATCTTTTTCTCTTTTTTGTTTGCCTCGAGCTTCAATCTTGGTTTCATCTTGTTTCTCCTCCTTGGCTTTCAGATCACCCCTTGGTCGATCAGATGGATGTCGACACCACCATCGAGGAGACCGCCAAGGATGTTGCCGCCGAGGCCACCAAGGTCGGTGCCGATGAGGCCCCCAAGGATGCGCACGAGGAGGCTGCCAAGGGGTCTGCCGGGGAGGCCGGCAAGGAGACCGGCGACCGCACTAACGGCATCCCTGCCGCAGGAGCACCTGGCGCTACATTGGTCCCGGAGTCCTCAGCTGCCAGGGAGATGGTGGTCGAAGACTAACCTTGAACTTCCAAGGCCCCCACCTCAGGCAGATATTTGAAGGTAGGTGACGATCTGTTCGTCAGCATCCCGAGGACGGCAAGCACCGGGGCGCCAACCGAGGGGGGTTTTCAATGAAGAAGTCATTGCTGCCGCCGGGCTCAAGGTTGTTGACGAGCCGAGCGCCAGCAACAGTTGTTCCAAGGAAGACCAGCTCCTCCGAGCCATGAGCAGCAACTTTCAGAAGCGCCAGGCACTTCACTGTGCCGGCAAGGAGAAACTGGACTCCAGGGCGGTGGTCTTGGACGCGGCAGAGGCAGACTTCCAGAAGCGCATCGATCTGACGCAAGTCTGGTTTGCCGAGGCCCGGCAGGAGCTGAAGACTAGCCAGGCTGAGCTACCGTTGGAACGAGCTCCTCCTGAAGCAGTCAGATGTTGAGAAGGCCCAGGAGGAGGTCACTGCACAGGCCGCCAGGGACGACGCCCAACTAAGGGAGCGTTGTGTCCTGCTCGATGCCCAATAAGAGGACCTTGCCGCTCGCAAGGAGGCACTTGCCGCCAAGCTCCGCGGCAAAGATGAAGAAATTGAAAAGCTTGTCACGCAGCGTACCTAGGAGCTGGAGCAAAAACATAAGGACACACTTGATGCTCTGGTTCTGGACCATGCCGGCAAGTTGAAGGAGGCTGTCGACGCCACCAAAGCTGCAGAGGCCTCCAAGAGTGAGCTGGCCGGGAAGGTGGAGAAACTGGAGGTGGAGCTGCAGAAGCACAACAAGGAGGTCTCGACGCTCAAGATCGACAGAGACAAAACTGCCTACATCTTGGCGGAGTTGCAGGTCACCATATTTGACAAGACCAAGCTGCTCTCTGAGCCAACGACTCCATTGTTGATCTGAAGTTGAACCTGACCACTCTGGAGGAGTCCGTTAAGGGCAGCAGGGCTCATGAGAAGACCCTGGCTAAGGACCTCCAGGACGAGAAGCTACTGCTTGAGAGTGCCGCTGCCACCCTAGCGATTATGTGCGTGGCGTGGGGATCTGGGTGGCGCCTCATCGATGTCGCGAAGAGGTTCACCACCTGGCCCTGTCTATCATGGGCATCACAGACTTCAGGTTCTCCATGATGAGAGGGTGACTCAGAGCGCCAGGCTGACCATGTTCTTCGAGGCCGTCCTTGATGCCCTGAAGCTGCTCCACGCTAACCGAGCAACCCATCTGGCCAACGAGTCCCGAAAGCTTTCCTGGTGCATCCTTCTCAAGGTGCTCACCAAGGTGGCGTACAAGAACCCCGGCCTCGACCCCAGCCAAGTGCTTGACAGCTTGCAGCGGATGTGGACCGGAGGGAAGTTGAAGAGCTTGCCGCGCTCATCGTCAGCATGGTTGACCAAGTCAAGATGGTGGAAGGCCAGCGCATGGACTAGCCACTTCACTTCTCCTTGCCGCTATGAACTCGTGCCCAAGATAATTTTATCTTAAGTTAGAACTGCGGCAACGATTGATGTAATATAACTTGCTGTGTTTTGGATTGAATGCATGCTATCTTCCTTGTTAGATCCCTCTTTGTATGGCATACACCCAATGCTTCTTTGGAAAGGCTTGCCGGTGCGCACACCCTTGTTGTGAGCGCTTTGAGGAACGGATCCTTAGCAGCCTGCTGGGGGTGTCGCTGCCGGAAAGACAACTTGCCACTCTTAGTGCAGCCACTTGAACTATTGAGTGGACTCAAAACAGAACAATGGCGCAACCAATTGTGACAAGGTTCCTTCGCGTGCGGGTTTTCCATACAAGAACTTAAACCATTCAAGGAAAATAACCTTACATTTAATAGAAATTTACTCAAGGTTTCGCAATTTAGCTTTTTGCTCTGCAAGATGCCACTTCGAACGTCGCCTGTTGGTGTCCATGCTCTCTATTTCCCCCGGCAAACTTGTATGCAAGGGCACCTTCTGTCCTTTGAGAAAAAGAAAGAAGAGAAAATAGGAACATGGAACCTTGTCGGTTCATCAGTTTTTGCTGGAAAGGAATGCAGCACAATATCCTGGACAGGAATGCATATATATAAACATGGAAATCAACGAGAATTGTACATATTTAAACTTATTCAACTGCTCACATGGTCTACGCCTGGCTCTGTACATAGGGTTCTATGCCTTGCCGGCAAGGCTAGTATAAAAGGGGGTTGTCGGGGGACCCGGCAACCGCGCCTCATGGGTAAAACTTGCGAAGATGTTCAATGTTCTAGGAGTTGCTCATTGGAACGCCATCTTCGGTCTCCAGGCGGACTGCACCGGGCATAGTGACTCGTATTACCCGATAAGGGCCTTCCCACTTTGGCGTCAACTTGTTGGAATTCTTGGTGGACTGAACACACCGAAGAACAAGGTCGCCTTCCTCAAGGCTTCGGGTGTGAACCTTACGGCTATGGTAGCGGCGCAAGGCTTGCTGGTAGCACGCGGCTCGCATAGTAGCCTGAAGACGATCTTCCTCAAGGAGCGTAGCATCATCTTGTTGCAACTTCTCTTGCTCAAGATCATCATAAGCGAGCACTCGAGGTGACCTGTATACGAGTTCTGTGGGGAGAACTGGTTCTGCCCCGTACACCAGGGAGTAGGCCGGGTGTCTGGCCGATGGCTCGATTTGGTGTCGCCCTGATTGACCAAAGAATCGCCGGCAACTCATCAATCCAGCGTTGTCCGCACTTGTGCAGCCTGTCAAAAGTTCTTGTTTTGAGGCCCCGCAACACTTCCGCATTTGCCCTTTCTGCCTGGCCGTTGCTTCTCGGATGAGCAACAGAAGAAAAATAGATTTTGCTGCCGAGGTCTTGGATATACTGCATGAAGGTGCGGCTTGTGAACTATGTGCCGTTGTCGGTGATGACTCTGTTTGGCACACCAAAACAGCAAACTAGTCCTTTGAAGAACTTGACGGCTGATTGTGCTGTCACCTTTCTCACTACTTCCACTTCTGGCCACTTTGTGAACTTGTCGATTGCGATGTACAAGTACTCAAAGCCCCCGACAGCACGGGGAAGGGGCCCAGTATGTCGAGCCCCCAGACAAAAAATGGACAGGAAAGAGGGATCGTCTGAAGAGCTTGGAGTGGCTGATGGAGCTTCTTTGAATGGAATTGGCACGCTTCACACTTGGTTACTAGTGCAGTTGCATTCTGGAGGGCAGTGCGCCAAAAGAAACCTTGCCAGAACACTTTGCCGGAAAGAGCTCTTGATCCTATGTGAGAGCCACATATGCCTCCATGTATCTCCGCCAACAGCTCCAGTCCGTCCTCCCGAGGAACGCACTTCAATTTCACGCCGTTCGGTCTTTTCCTGTATAGGACATAATCCAAAAATTGGTACATACTGGACCGACGGGCTACTTTCTCAGCTTCTTCCTCTTCCTCAGGAAGTTCCCTTGTTTGGAGGAACCGAACGGTGTGTTGTGCCCATACTGGAGCCTGAGGCTGGACGGAAAGGACTAAAGGCATCTCCTCTGCCATGGGAGCAGTTGTCTCGACGGCAAGGGCTTGAGGCCCTGCCGGAACCTGTCGCTCCCCGGCAAGCTTGGTATCCCCGACAACTTCCTTGCCGGCAGCTCCTGGGAGCTCTGCAGGGCCTGACTTCCTTAGCTTATTCTGTAATGCCGATGGTTCAACAGACGGCTGAGTTAATTGGAGCACAAAGGTCCCTGGTTCCACAGGTAACTTGAGGGCAGCACGTTTTGACAGGTCGTCAGCAATGCTGTTCTCCGCTCGGGGAACATGCTCTGCTTGCGGACCGTCGAAACGCTCCTCGACCTTCCTCACTTTATCTACATAGGCTTCCATCAACTGGCTCTGATAATCTTTGTTGAGTTGCTTAACGACACGCTGTGAATCACCTCTGACGATGAGCTTCCTAATTCGGAGGTCTGCCGCAATCCTGAGACCGGCAAGCAGTCCCTCATACTCTGCATGTTTTTGTTGATCTCTCCCGTGGAAAGTGCATCTGGACTACGTACTTGAGGTGCCCTTCGGTGGGCAACAAGCAGCACACCAGCATCGACCCCTTGCAGTGAGAAAGCCCCATCAAAGTACATAATCCAATCATGGCACGTTTCCTTGCCGGGAAGAGTGGTCTCTTGAATTTCCTCGTCAGGCATTGAGGTCCATTCTGCAATGAACTCCGCCAAGGATCTGCTCTGAATTGTCGAAGTGATTTCAAACCTGAGACCAAAGCTTGATAGTTCGAACGCTCACTCCACAATCATTCCAGTTGCATCTGGGTTGTGCTTGCAACGGGAAGCGAGAGATTACAGTGATCTCATGTGCCTGAAAATAGTGACATAGCTTCCTCGAGGCCATAAGGACACCAAAGAGCAACTTATGCGCACTAGAGTATCTTGATCTAGCCCCCTGCAAGAGGGAGCTGACAAAATAAACTGGGTGCTGCATCATCTTCTTCTTTTGTATCACTTTGTTTGCTTGCACAGATCCTGCACCGCCGACACCAGACTCTGCCCTGCCGGGACCAGACTCTACCGGGGGTCCTGCCTTGTCGGCACCAGACCCTGCCGGGGAGAGCTCTGGCTCGTCATCCGATGGTCTCGCCGCTGCCACTACTTCATCAACTTCCCTCTGCGCCACAAGCGAAGCACTGACCACTTGATTCGTTGCCGCTAAATATAGCGACAACTGCTCTTGCAGCCTGGGCGCGACTAGTATTGGCGTAGAGGAGAGGTATCTCTTCAAATGTTGCACTGCTGCCTCCACTTCTGGAGTCCATTTAATTGGACCTGCCTTTTTGAAATCTTGAAAAAGGCCAGGGCGCTTCGATGAGATTTGGAGATGAACCTACTTAAAGCAGTGATGCATCCAGCAAGCTGACGCACATCTTTGACTCGCCTTGGTGCTTTGATCCCACGCTGAGACACAAAGAACCTGAGAACTTTGCCGGATTGGACACCAAACACACACTTCTCAGGGTTGAGCTTGAGGTTGATCTTGCGCAAATTTGCAAATGTTTCTTCCGAATCTTGCACGAGTGTTGCCTTGCCTTGGTTAGACCACTATGTCATCGATATGAGCTTCCATATTTCTATGTAGCTGAGGCTCAAAACCAATCTGAACCGCTCTTGCAAATGTCGAACCAGCACTTTTCAACCCGAAAGGCATTCTTATAAAACAACACATGCCACATGGGGTGATAAACGTGGTCTTCTCTTCATCTTCGCTCGTCATGAAGATTTGGTGGTATCCTAAGTAGGCGTCAAGGAACAACAACACGTCGCACCCGGCAGTGGAGTCCACAATCTGGTCAATGCGCGGCAAAGGGAAAGGATCCTTTGGACAGACAAATATCTGTATAATCAATGCACAACCTCCATTTCCCGTTCTCCTTGCGCACGACCACCGGATTGGCCAACCACGTTGGGTGGAGCACTCCTCTGACCAACACTGCTGCTTCCAACTTCGTAATCTCTTCAATGATAACTCTTGCCGCTCCAAAGCTTGCTTCCTGACCTTCTGCTTGACGGGTCGTGCATGAGGACGGACAACAAGATGGTGCTCAATCACCTCCCTGCGAACGTCGGGGATGTCAGATGCTCGCCATGCAAACACATCAACATTCGCCCACAGGAAGGCGATGAGCATGCTTTCCTATTTGCTGTCGAGGGTGGATCTTATAGTGAAAGCTCCGCATGTGCCAACCTCCCTGACGGGAACCTTCTTGGTCTCTCGTGGTGATGCCTTGAATTTCTTGCTCTTGCGGCTGGAGCTCTCTGGCACGTCCTCAACGGGAACACAACACTCCGAGGAGGCGCGTTTGCCAGAGTGGGTGCAAGAGGCCTTGTCGGGGCCAAAAGTCTTGCCGGTGACTGAGGTCTTGCCGGCGACTGAGGTCTTGCCGATCTTCTTCTCCTCATGAGCTCCAGTGGCAGGAGCAAGTGCCTTGGCGGCAGGTGCCACAACCGCTTCCCGGTAGAGTTGGTCGGCACAAATGAGCGCATCTTTCTTGCCAGATCCGATAGCGACGATGCTCGTTGGGCCGGGCATCTTCAGCGTGTTGTAGGAGTAGTGTGACGCTGCCATAAACTTGGCCAGTGCTGGATGTCCAAGGATCACATTATACGACCACGGTATCTTGGCGACACAAAAACGATCTTCTTTGTCCTGTAGTTCATCTCACCACCAAATGTGACTAGTAGTGTGATCTTACCCTTGGGCTGGCTTCTCCCTGGATTAAACCCTTGAAGCGTGCCCGTCTCTTCGAGATCTCCATCAGGGATTTGAACCTCTTGATCACTTTGGGCGAGATTGGGTTCAAACCGGCCCCATCGTCCACTAGCATTTTTGTCACCTTGAGGTTGCGGATTCCCGGCGAAACCAACAATGGCAAGCACCCGACCGCGGTTGTGCGATTAGGGTGATCCTCAGCGTAAAAAATGATACGCATGTTGGACCATTTCAGTGGCTTCTGGGCATCGGTCGACGGCTCTGTCGCATTAAGCTCGCGCACCCATTGTTTAAGTTAGTGGTGAGAGGAATGCAACGAGGCACCACCATCAATGCACATGGCCTCTGTAGCTTTCTGAAACTCATGCTCACTGGACTCGTCGTCCTCCTCATGCTCATCATATCCCACTTTCTTGTCGCGGCCTCGAGCAGGCCTCTCTTGTTGCTTCTCTTTGCCACGGCGACCCCTCGGCCGCCACGCTTCTTGTCGGACCCCTCTGCACCATCCTGGCCCTTCTCCTTATCTCGCCTTTCATACTCAGCTTTTTTCCTTTCCACAAGTTGCTCAACTTGCCGGCAGTTCTGGAGGTCATGGCCCTTGGTGCGATGGATCTTACAATATTGCTTGTTGGAGCCCTTCGGCTTGTCGGCAGCCGACAAGGCCAGGCAGGCAGCACACCCGGCAACCTCCTTGCAGAGTTCATCAACCTTGCCTTCTTGGCGATGCCGGGGTTGCCTGATTCCTCGACGGCAAGCACGGTTTTGTCCTTGCGCTTACTATTGTGCCGTCGGCCCTTCATTGCCGGGGCGACGACGTCTTCATCTCCGGTGTCACTTCCCGCACCGGCATCTTTGCGGGGGTATTTCCTTCCTTCTTCAGCCCGAGCACATCTGTCGGCCAAGACATAAAGCTCGGCAACATCCCTAACCTTGTTCATGGCCAGCTCTTCACGCATCTTGCGGTTGCGCATGTTCTGATGAAACGCGCTGATGATAGCGTGAGGATGAACATCTGGGATGTTGTACTGCACACAACTGAATCTTTGTATGTATTTGCGCAAGGATTCTCCATCCTTCTGGGGAATGAGATGTAAATCACTTGCCTGAACAGGAGCTTGGTGGCCTCTGTTAAAGGCGCCAACAAACTCGTGGAACAGATCTGACCAAGAGGAGATGGAATCCACTGGCACGTGCATCAACCACGACCCCACGTTGGGTTTGAGCACCACTGGAAGTAGTTGGCAAGCACCTTGCCGTCTCGAGCCCCGGTAGCTTGCATCGCGATGGTGTAAACGCTCAGGAACTCGGACGGATGAGTCTTGTCGTCGTACTTCTCTGGGACCTCTGGTTTGAACGTGCTAGTAGTGGGCCACTGGAACTGCCGCAGCTCACGGGTAAAAGCTGGACAACTACCTCATAAGGCACATAACCAGAATCCCCTGGCGCAGGCCTGTACGAGGTGGGCCCTACACGCCTATCAGATTGATGGCGCGCTTCTCGTCGCCGCTGGGTGGTAGTTCGAGTGTCCTCTTTGACCCGTTCCCGAAGAACTTGATGTTGGTCGCGATGAGCTCGTGGATCGGACGATGCCGTGGATCCGTCGTCACGGGCATCGACCCGGCGAGTTGGCGACCGCTGCTATCGTGGTGGAGGGGAGTGCACCGTGGTTGCGGCGGCTCCTCCCCTTCCGCCATCGGTACGTGCCGGTTTGGTGGATCGACGCCGCGAAGGACCTGCCTCCTAGTGCCCATCTTTATTGGCATGGCCAATAAGGCTCTGGATAGCAGCCCTCCACTCTTCCTGCTTCTCTGTAGTAGGAGGAAAGTCGAGGAGTAGCTGCGGTTGTGCCAACGCTTCTGCTCGCGTAGCTGGCAGCGACAAGCACGAGGAATGGGAGGTGCTCGGACTTCTAACCATGTTAGAAGGAGCCCCATCACGGTTCCGCGGTTGTGCGCCATTTTCACCAGTATCTTGGCACGCATGCCGGCCCTGTGCATCTCGAGAATGATGCTGAGGGCTCTCTCCATGGCGACGCCCGAGGTCACCAGCGTCGCGGCGCTGCTCGTCGCGCATGATCTGGGAGGACCGCGGCGCATGCGCCAGCAGGGGCGTCTTGGAGGTCGCCCTTCCACGCTTGGAGGTCCCTGCGCCGCCCGTAGGAAGCACGGCTCCGTCCTTGGATGCGGCGGTGCGCAGGTCATCATTGCGGCCGTGGATGGTGCCGCTCGCCTAGCTCCGGTTACCAAAACGGCGTGGTGCTCGTGATCTCCACCTCCGCCGCCATCCGCGTCTACCCCGTCGCCCGTCCGTGTTGGCACAGGCAGATCGGCCGCAGACGAACTGATTGCTACGATCGTCTTCTTCTAGGGAGACATGGTGATCAAGAAACTGACGCGGTAACTGCTAGACCAGGTTTGCACAACCTTCTGCCCTCTACCTGGCGTGCCAAGGATGTCGGGGAAACGACACCTATGGGATCACGTGGATCCCTTCGACGGTTGGCAGGGAAAGAGGAGTGCACAAAGAGCAGATCTAACGATCGACACGATGGATTTTTACCCAGGATCGGGCCACTAAGAAGCGTAAAACCCTAGTCTTGCTTTGAGTGTATATCGACTGTTCTTGAGCTTCGGCTAGCTGCTATGCATGCAAACTAGGCCGGAAAGTCCAAAAGTCCCTTCCTGCATCGCCCTGGGCCTCCTTTTATACCAATTGGCTACCAAAGTGGCGTGCATGCACACAGGAGGCGTAAAGTGCTACAGTGCACGTGCTTATCTCTGGCGTCTTAGGACAAACGCATTAAATGCGTTGCTTACGTGTCCTCTAACTTTATCGGGGATGGAAATAGAGCCCATCCCGTCCGTCGCCGCCTCACCCCGTCTTGACACGCATCCAAGATGACGCGACATGCAACGCCAACCTGATTGGCTAGCCGATACGCTGGAGCGGTGGCAGGGTCTTCACGAAGATCTGTATGCCACCACGCATGTGCTTGCCTGGTTGGTAGGCTGGTTGCTGTGCTGGAACAGTGGCGGGGCGGCGGAACCTTGCCACGCGTGAGCCTTGACGTGGCTTCGCAATCTTCCCTAGCAAGAGTCTTGCCGGGGCCTCGCAAACGTCCCCGGCAAGAACTTTGCTGGGAACTTTGCCTTCTGGTATTCACAAAGATCTGCATGCCACTAGTCTTCACAAAGATTTGCATGCCACCAGTCTTCACAAAGATCTGCATGCTACTACGCATGTGCCCCTGGGTCTTGGTCTTGACATTGTCGATGGTGTCAAAGCTCTCAACCTCAAGGGTGGTGGTATTGTTAGTGTTTCACAAGCCGTCCCGGCAAGGATCTTGCCGGGGCTTCACGAGCCATCCCGGCACAGATCCTGCCAGGGGTCCAGCTTGTCTTCTGCTTTCTGGTTACCGGCTTGGATGCCATCTTGTATTTTGCCCCCAGCTGCCCCCATCAAGCCTCACCGCGGGTGCGGCTGCAACTGCCCGTGCACAAGTAAGGGGCCAAAGGGCCCGAACTTTAGTACACCGACAACCTCTGTCCTGGTTTAATTGTCCCCATTGTAATTTGTATCAAATTTTGACCAAATATTTAACTAACAAATGTTTATGTATGTCACCAAAAATTATATCATTGAACACTATGTTCAAATACGCATCCAACGATATAATTTTTGCTGACCTGCACTAATATTTTGACAGTTAAACCTTTGGTCAAAATTTAACATAAATTACCAAGGGGACCAATAAACCAGGACGGAGATAGATTCAATCAACCGAACTGATTGCATCCATATCCCACATATAGACATAAGTAAACATAGATTAAACATACTTAGACATAGATAATAAGCGTACACAAGCCACTGGTGCGCGTCGGTCCTAAACAAATGGTTTTTAACCCCTTTCCGCGACAGCATTTGGAACTGTCGCCAAGTGAGTGTGTGCGATAGGGTGTCCTTCCCACACGACCCAGAAACCGTCGGGGATATGGAGGAGTGATCTAGAGGCCTTCCAAAATGTAATCGTATGCGATGCAGCACACACTAAATTCTTTCGCACGTGTGGTATCGGTGATTAAGCTTTTCTAATGACGCAGTGAAACCATACGGTCCATCGTAACAAACCGTTTGGGAAACAATATGCAAGGCACACGGGCCAACATATGAACAGTGTACGATTTGTGCCCTATCGCACACGAGTTTTCTGCGTAACCCGTCTGCCATGCTAGACCCCATCGCACACGTTTTCCAACAATTACCGTATGCGATAATGCTCTATCACAAACAGTTCAGGAGCCCCTTCGCACACATACAAGTGTTGCAGACCGTTTGTGATTTGTTAGGTATCACCGACGATTGCCGCAAGAGTGACGTGTGCTTTTCGTTTGGGATCCCACACGTTTCGTGAAAAAATTACGACTGGGATAATATTTTGCATTGGGCACGGTTTACTCCCAGTTCTCGTGTGGGATAACGCGGTATCACAAATGGTTCTGAAGAACCTACGCACACGTAGTAGCGCTGCAAATCGTTTGCGATCTGCTGTGTATCACTGACGGTTCCACTATGATTGATGTATGCTTTCCGATGTGGATCGCACACACTCATTTAGTTAAACGTGTGTGGCGCAATTGCCAGGTTAAAACAAAAATATCCCATTTTGAATCGGCACGCAAAAAGCAAATTCGCCACAATATTCAATTGAACAAATAAAAAAATATCCCATTTTGAATCGGCACGCAAAAATAAAATTCGCCACAATATTCAATTTAACAAATAGTGTCCAAAGGAAGAACATTCATCAGATTTCGCAACAATTGCAATTGAACATATGGTAGCTAAATTCCAATGATTTGTCCACACATACATGAATTACATAATCATAGTGTACGAAATACGAACACCTCATCAGATGGAAAATAATGGATCCATGTGTTATATGTGTAGCGGCTAACTCTTACTCAATGTTTCAGGAGAACGCATGCTGAAATCTTCATTATCACCAGTGGGATTGATGTAGTGATACAGGAAGAAGTCGGTGATAAATCTCTGAACCATCAGCGATTCACCAGCCAGGAGCGGTTCAGGGGTCCTCGGTTTTAAGATGAGCTGCAACATTTTTAATATCGGAATGTGCCATATGTGTGGAGTAGAAGATACTAATTAAGATAGACTTACTGGTACTAATTCGCGAGGATCGTCACAACTATCAGCAGATTTGCGGATGGAGATCATGTGTCTGCAAACATAGTATCCACAAAGGTTGGTCCCTGCTTCTTGCTGAGGACACTGAATTTTTTTGTACAAAATTAGTATCTTCTACTGTATTTGTCCTGTTAGGAACAACCTAACCGGTGTTACATGTATTATTTTTATTTGGACAAAATAGAAAGAGGTTTGTTTAGAAGCTTGAACATTTGACTAGCGTAAGGAAAGGTATTTGCAGACTGTTGGATAAGTTTTCCAAAAATAATGGATTTCGGTGTTCTGGGAGAAAGCGATCTCGTCTTTGCAGAGGTAGTTTCCTCTTGAATAGGTTCCCTGGTTTAGTTTGCCACAATGCGAGCACACTGCAAATGATGATGAATTTAGACAACATCAATTATTGAACCAGATATGAATGCAAATTAATTTCAACATCATAGGATTCGATGCCTATCCAAGAACTGCTGAAGATGCGTCAGATCCTGGGCGTTTGTTGACTCTCTAAGAGAATCGATGTAGTAAACTGTGTTCTTGTTTGGAACAATGAATACCAATATCCAGTGATTGCTACATATTAAGAAAGCCATGAACTTACAAATGATGTCGAAATCTGAAAGACAATCAGTGTATGCGTGCATGTTTACTTGACTTACCGTTCATGATATGGCCAGAGAAATGATTCTGCATGGGACGTGTTTTCGAAGATATGGACGACGTGTTAATGGCCCAGTCCCGTCGGTCCTTTTCATGTAATATTGTGCCATTTGCTAATGCAGGATCTATGAAATACACACTCTCACTTTGTCTTCTCTGCGCGTTCAATCCCCTGAGAGGAATATAATGCAGTTAGTTGTTTATCATTTACAGCCTTGTATGGAGAAGTTGATCAGAGTTTGTTAAGTACTTAGAAAATCACGCATCTAACAAGAGTGGCATCGAGCACGTTGAAGCTGAAGAAGAGATGTAAGTCCTCGAAACTCACAATGATGGAACCAGCATCGTGACGGAAATGATCTCTGTTGTAGTGGACTAGCAAATGGTGATGACCTTCTGACATTTGGTCCATGCAATATTCATGTAACTCGCGGCAACTGGAGCTGCACTCATCAAAGTATTCACCAACAAGAAATGGATGGCCATGGACGTAATTTCGTGCTTCAAGTATGTCTGCTTTTCTTTTAGCAAGCAACAATTATACTTCTTGATCATCCATGGCGTCAGAAATAATATTACTCCGCGATTCGAACAAGCTGTTGTTAATTTGGTTATGGGCGATGAGTGCTTTAAGTAAGAGGCAATCATTCTCTTTCCTCTTCACTTTCCAGCTGTGCTTCCTCGTGGTCGTGGGTGTAGCCTTTTTGGCCACTTCCTTCTTGGTACTTGAAGCATTTCTGGCAGAACGTCTGGTTGCCTGCACGGTAGACTGCCGAGCAGATGGTGAAGCTTGGACGGACTTCTTAATAGACTTTTTATCTATGCCGGACCGCTGAGCTGGCGGTGCTGCTGTGACGGACTGCTGGGCTGTAGGAGCAGAGGCATCAGACTGCTGACCATGTGTTGAAGCTATGTCGGGTTTCTGCGCAGGTGGTGCCAACTTGTCGGTGTGCTGAGGAGGCCGTGCCAACGCGTTGGTTTGCTGAGCAGGAAGTGCTGACGCATTGGTATGCTGATCACGCTACCGGACCGGCTGCATCGATGAGCGCCGATTCGGACCTACACACTGCTTAGCAGGCTGTTCCGAAGCATCAGACTGCTTAGCAGCGTGTTCCACCATGTTGGTCTGCTGAGCATGTGCTTCAGCTGGGTCTCCCCCCGCTGCTTCAGTGGCCGGCATCTGAACCGGTGGTGCGTCATTAGTAGTTGTCGGCCTTTCCACTGGCTGCTTTGGGGCAGAGGATGACATGGCCTGTACGTCACAAAGTCGGTCCAGCTGATCACAGGTTGATGCATCAGCCCGCGAGAGCTGCTCTGGCAAGGAGAGCGTCACCGGTTGAGGGGCGATAGTGGTTGCTCTTGGCGGGGCTTCAGGAATCTCATCGATGAACTCTATTTCCTTTCTCGGCCACTGGATGTGATGTAACAGTGTTTCTCCCAAGTTCCTTTGCTCATAGAAGTCTCCTAGGACATTCTTTAGGGCAAATTCATTGAATCCAGGCTTTACTTCAGTCACGTAGCACTTCACATAGCCCGGCTTCAATGACACATTGTCCAAGAAGAGGCCATCTTCCAAGAAGGGTGGGCAAACCCAGGCTGTTGCACATTTTAATTTACCTTCATAATGTGTAAGCACGCCCTTAGTCTGTCTTTCATTCCAGATAGATCAGATATAGCATCATCACGAGCAGCTGCAGTCTCAGTGTCACTGGGGTCAGCTGATGCACAGCTACTCTTGTGTGCAGAGTTGTCGTGCAATAAGCAGCATCATCCATGCCCGCCTCCCCTCCCATCTGCTTGCTATCTGTCAGTGTTAGAGTCTTCTGCATCATCATTTACTCCTCAACATCCTTTCGAACAGCTGGATAAATCACATTCTTCAACTTTTCAAACAATGCATTCTGCTTCATTTCACTCCTCGCTTTTTTCATGTTGAGCCTCTCTTCTTTGCTGAGTGTGAAAGCCCTCTTGTGCGGGACATTAACACCTATACCCCTTGCACGGCCAGGGGGCTCTTTTGTGTCCAGAGCAATGGACAGAATGTCACATGGCCCTGATTTCCTGTAGAACTCTTCTCAGCAAACTCTGGAGTTGCCCTGACCCTTTTGAATTCTGCCCAGTCTGCCTTTGTAATTTGGGGGTATGCGGGGATTGGGTCCTTGCCTTCACTCAAGTACTTCTTATGCAACGTGCTTCCAGTTTCTCCAAGCATCCCTAGCCTTCTTGATTGCAGCGTGTTCCACCTGCATTCTCCACCTTTCTCTGGAACGTTGAAGTGATCCATGATCTCCCGGACTATCCTTCGCCCGTGTTTCTATGTCGTATACGAAACCCGTGATTAATGTTGAGCCTTGCCCTGCCAACAAATCCACACACACTCCTGAACCTCATGCATGCTTTATCTAGTTTAGTTGGAGCCCAGGACTTTAAATCAATCTCCATTACTTCATATACACCTTTAGGCTGGTGTGTGGGCTTCCTTGGAGCGTTCCTCCGTGTCCTAACCGGAAGGGTAATTGTTGCAGCTCTATCCCGTTCAAGACTACTTGATCCCTCACAATCTGCTGAAGACCTAGGGTTGTCCGAATTAGATGAAGATACATGGCTTGAATGAGTGTTGTCGCTGCTACTCGGCATCTACAGAGAACACATGCGAAACTCAGTAATGGAGGATAAGCATAAAACTAACAACTTGGTATCAAGCTTTCTAAACATGCCATGCAATAATTTAGAAAATGTACGGCTAATTTGTTAAGTTTGTGTGACTCGGGCGCCCGCGATATGTAAATAGGCGGTAACTTATTAGAAACAAATACAGCTTATATGTAGTAAGGAAGGTAGATAATGAACATATATACGCTCTCCATTATTTTATAGCCAATTTGGGAACATACAGAACGAAATTGGAAGAGGGATTGCGAGGAAATATGCCTCACCGCAATGGAGAGCAGTAACTAACAGGCTTCTTAATGCAAACCTGGCCGGACCACAGGAGAGGCGAGAGTTACTGCATTGATATGCTCGAGGGTGGCTGGCGAGCAAACGAAGACGGCAAGGCGCAGGCCGCCGCGTGTTGGGAACGGATGTGGAGGTAGGCTTGACACCGAAGAGCGGGCACACGGCCGGGGTGAGTACGGCGGTGCCGGAGAGGGTTCTGCTCTGGATCTGGGGGAGGGGGAGCTGGCGAAGGAGATTGGGTGGACTAGTTGAGTAAAATACGGGCGGACGGTGGGGGGAGGTGTTGGCGACCTAGGTGAAAAGGGTGAGAAATATCCCCGGTCGCCGCGCGCGCGGAAAGGCCTATGCAAACGGTTGCCTCTAAGCGCTTGTGTTGCCAAAGAGAATAATTTTGTTTGAAATGAAGAAGTACAAATTTTGAAATGAAGACGTGAGTTCATCGTTTCGCCTCTAAATTTTTTGCACGTAAACCAATCACAATTTTACCACGGGTTTGATTTACTGGCGCATTTCAGGTCTCGTGTGCTATATGTAAGACATTTTTAGGCATTTACCGTGCATGTTGGCATATAAATCAATTTCTAGCCGGACTGCATTTCCTGTCGAAAGGGATGAGGATTGCCATTAGTTCTGGGAGCATCCAACAGTGCAGACGTACGATCCGTGGGGTTTGGGTTCTGGCCAATCAGAACGCACATCTCAGATCACGCGCGCAGCGAGGGGGGGCATCGGCCACGGTTTGGTAGGCACACGGCTTTCGTGTGTGAACCGTGTGCTATTTGAAAACATTTTTTGGGAGGGGCTATTTGAAAACATGTACATGTGTTGTCGAAAGGGATGAGGATCGTTGTTCGATCATGGAGAATCCAACGATGAAGACGTACGATCCGTGGGGTTTGGGTTCTGGCCAATCAGAATGCACGACTCAGATCGCGCGCGTGGCAGAGGGGGTTGCATCGGCCATGGTTTAGTGGACACACGGCTTTCGTGAGTGAACCGTGTGATCTTTGAAAACATTTACATTACCTAACATCACATTTTTGTTCGAATGAAAACATGAGTTTGTCGTTTCGCCTCCAATTTTTTTCCACGGTAAGAAATCATGAGTATAGTGGAGAGTGTCATATACTAGTATCATGAATATACTGTACATATGATAATAGTGCATGATAGTACCTTTAATTAATTATAGCGCATAGTATAATACATAGAGTATAGTATCATATATAGATCATATTTATTGCCATGCATGACACAAATTAGCATCGCATTTAACATGATACGGTATCTACCTACTATATGTTACTCTAACCCTCTTTATGTATATTTAATTATTTGCCACATAAGCATACTTGCTATTTCCGAGTGCATGACATCGTTGGCTATGATACCACCACTATGGCCATCCTTATATAGTGGGGAGTATCATATACTATATATAGTATCATGCATATGATACTAGTGTATAATACTACGTACCTACCTTCATAGTGCATATATAGTATCATAGAGTGGTACTAGCTCCCTCTGTAAACTAATATAAGAGCGTTTAGATTACTAAATAGTGACCTAAACGCTCTTATATTAGTTTACAGAGGGAGTATATATCATAGATGACCATATTTATGGCCATGCATGACACAAAGTAGTATAGCATTTATTATATATGTTACGGTATCTACCTCTGTTACTGCTTCTTTGCCACATCATCATATTTTCTATTCCCGGGTGCATGATACCGGCTATGATACCCCCACTATGGCCACCCTAATAAGGCTGGTCATAATATGGGAGTATCAAGCGGTATGATGCATGCCAACTATACTTTTTGGATGATGTGGCACAAAGTTAAATGATGAAAAGAGAGGGTGTGTGGTATCATATCATGATACCGTATCATATTAAATGTTGTACTACTTTGTGTCATGCATGGTAATTAATAAGGAACCTAAGGTACTAACTTATGATACTATGCATGCACGCATTACGGAGGTAGATCATATAGTAGTATCATTCATATATACTCCCTCCTTTCCGATTTATAGGCTTATCTCAAAATTTTAGTTTTTCCATTTATAAGGCTCAATTTGGTTGTTCCCCATCACATGTCCAGATTCCAAGGTGCATTAAATCATTGCATGCAAGTATTAAGAGAAAGTTGACCAATGCATGTACTTTATATATGCATGCATGTATTGCAATTAATACATTGGAAAACATAAATTTTTAAGGAAAACAAAAGCATTAATTGGGTGTCTTTGCAAACTACAAAAGGTATTCCACCACTCACCATCTACCTTGGTTAGTGAGATTTTTGAATTGAGCCCTATAAGGCTGGTTGTAATGGGGAGTATCATATATACTAGTAGTATCATGCATATATATGATAGTGTAGCAAGGATACTACTTCCGTAATGCATAGTATCATAAGTTAACATCTTAGGTTGCCTTACTAATTGTCATGCATCACACAAAGCAGTAGTACAACATTTAATATGACACGGTATCATGATATGATACCACATCCTCTCTTGTGTGCCACATCATCCAGAAAGTCTAGTTGGCATGCATGATACCACTTATGATAATACCATTACAACCAGCCTAAACCGGAAAGGAGGGAGTATGAGACTAGCCACAATGGGGAGTAGTACACTAGTAACATACACATATCCCTATACTATATATGTTACTACCTTCATAGTGGGTAGTAACATAAGTGTAGTGTCATGCAAAGCTTCATTTCTTAGGTTGCAGACTCATATTGCATTGGGACATGTGATGCTACAGTAACTAGCTAAGTTACTGAAACTATCTCTCTCCTCATGAACTTATTGCCACCTAAGCAAGTTTGCTCAGTTGGAGTCGGTGTTACTATTGAAGTTACTCCCACTGTGGCTAGTCTGATACTAGCTAGTCGTCTATGATATACTAGCTACCTCACTAAGAGCATGGTTAATAATACAGCCAAGGGTCGGCTATAATAAGTTGCCATGTCATATATATACAGCCAACCTCTTAGCGGGCATGTACAATAATAAGTTTTATATACCTACTAGTTTAACAATAGTTGGTCCACCTTACATCCTCACAAAGTGTCTTGGGTCTCGTGTTGTAGCTGGCTCTACTAACCAAGAGCCCGCTTCTCTTCTCTTTCCTCCAACTAATAAGCACATATATATTATTATATTCCTTATAGCCAGACTACCCACAGTGGGAGTAACATAGGTACTAACATCACACATATCTAGATAAAACAGATGATGTGGCAAGCAATAAATGAATAAATGGAGGAAAGTGGATATGTGCGATGTTACTACCTATGTTACTCCCACTGTGGGTACAGTCTTACTATAGTATGAGACAACCCACAATGGGAGTAACATAGGTAGTAACATCACACATATCTAGATATAGTAGATGATGTGGCAAGAAATAAATGAAGAAAGAGAGGAAAGTAGTAACATAGCTAGTTACTAGTAGTATGAGTAACATCACATGTACATATCAAGGCAAGATGTGTCTATAGCCTAATAAATGAAGTGTTGCATGTTACCACACATATATGTTACTCCCCACTATAGAGGTAGTAACATAGACTAGTAAGACATGGGCATGTTACTAGTCTATGTTACTACCCATCGTGGCTAGTCTGAGTAACATCATACATCTCAAGGCAAGACGAGTCTATAGCCTAATAAATGAAGCGTTGCATGTTATTACACATATGTTGCTTCCCACTATAGAGGTAGTAACATAGACTAGTAACATTCTATGTTACTACCCATTGTGGCTAGTCTTATGTCACTCTATTGTGTTAACTTGCTCTAATGCATAGTATCATAGAGTAGCTAGTATCATATGTAGTACTTTATTTATATTGTCATGCATGGCACATAGTAGCATAACATTTATTATGATACGGTTTCATGATATGATATTTAACCCTCTCTTTCTTCATTAGTTAATTCTATGACAGCTCATCAAAATTGCCTAGTTGGCATGCATGATACTAGCTATGATACCACCTTACTATCAGCCTAGGAAAGGTGCACAGATCATTTGTGCGTTGCTTTGTGAGTTTTCATCCGTTTGTTCGAGAAGCGGGGAGAAGTTTCAAACATTTCGGCCGCGAGGTGCGGCCCTTTGGCGAAACCTAGTTGGTATTTTAATTACAGAAAATTCAGATGGTGTTCGGACATCATCAAAATCGATTTGTGCCTGTGGCGTGCTCTCACGACCCCGTGAAAAAATTTGGTAAAGTTTGGCACAAGTTTTGATGACCGCTCCTTCCAAACCGGAGCATCTCACATGAAGGATCATGGTTTTCCAAAAGGAGACGTGACTATTCAAACTCCTGTGGCCAGTGACTTTATCGTTTGGCCTCATAAAAATTCCCACGGTACGCAATCACCATTATACCACGGGTTTGATTTCCTGGCGCATTTCAGGTACAGTTAGCTATACTTAAGACATTTTTTGAGATTAACGTGCATTTTGTGCATAAAAATAAATTACAACCGGAACTGCATGTGTTGTCGAAAGGGATGGGGATCGCCGTTTGATCTGGGAGCATCCAACAGTGCAGACGTACGATCCGTGGGGTTTGGGTACTGGCCAATCAGAAAGCATGACTCGGATCATGGGCGGGGTGGCGGGGTTTGGTCGGCACATGGATTTCATCAACGAACCGTGTGCTATTCGCAAACCAGATTGCATATTTTTGTTCACACATACTGTAGTGAGATCGATTGAGTGTGCTACCTCTATGATATAATAAGAATAATAATAACAAAAAACAGTTCATATTCATTGCACGAAATGACAAAGATATCAAGGTCAACATATTGACGGTTCTTGCATCAACAGAAAATAGGGCATAACTCACAAATTCAGTACACGCGACAGTTCTAAATTGAACGAATTAAGTTACAGAGTAGGCATAAAGACTAGTCTCACGGCTTAATTCCCATGTACATGGGGGAACTGGGATCATTAAGTTGACCCTGAATGAACTTGGGGTTTTTGATGATTTTACGCTGCTCTGTTGCATGGGTGCATGATTCCTTGGTTGGCAACTCATCAAATTCATCGTGCTCGTCCTCATTGGCAACATCGTTGACACCCAATACTACCCTTCTCTTCCCATGCATCGCTAAATGGTCGTTCTTATGCAAGGGATCTTCCATAAACAAAATCTGGGTAGCATCGCTGGCAAGAATGAATGGGTCCGTGTGATATGCCTTCGTTGTCCTGTTGACACAGGTCTTCCTGTACTCATCAATCCTCACCTGACCAAGAGGGATCCATGCGCACCTGAATAATGCCACCTCAACTTTCACATAGTCAAGCTCCCAAATCTCTTTGATGGTTCCATAGTATACCCTTTTATCAGCTTTATTTACAGTCATGCATTCTATTCGAACAGAGTTGTTCTGATATGAGGTCTTCTTATCACATTCCTCAGTGTGGAACGTGTATCCATTTATGTCATATGCTTGGTACGTCAACACCGTAGGTGATGTCTTTTGTGCCAACCACGTAGCAATGTCATCGATGGGTCCTTGTGCCAAATGATTCTTCAGCCATTCGGCGTACTTCTTAGTGTGCTCCTTCATCTCCACTTCTGATGAAGGCACCATTGGTAAGAAGCTTTGGTGTATCTCCGCCAAGTGTTCTTCAGCATAAGCGATGAGAACTGGGCTGTTAAGCAGTACCGTCAAATGGGCTTTCTCTGCCAATTCTCCAGGTGCAGCCATTTGCGTGCCAGCAAGGACCGGCTTACCTTTCAGCCTTCCCTTGTGGCGAGAGAGGGGCAAACCTATAGATCTTTGTTTCATGTATTCGGTGCAAAACTCAACCACGTCCTCCGTGGTATAACCTTGTAGGATGCTTGCCTCTGGATGGTTTCGGTTCCGACAAAAACGCTTCAGTATTCCCATGAACCGCTCGAAGGAATACATGCTGCGAAGAAAAACATGACCACAATACTTTATCTCGTCGACAAGGTGCACAGTGAGATGGGCCATGACATCAAAGAATGACGGTGGGAAAAACATCTCTAGGTTGGAAAATATTCTTGCATATGATCCAACTCTTCAGGATCTACAACTTGGTGCCATAGTTGGTTGAAGAAATCATAGAGGTCAATGAGTGTGTTTCTTATATCTTTGTCCATCAGATTCCTGATGGCCACCGAGAGGATTTGTGTCAACATTACGTGGCAATCATGTGACTTCATGTGTCCCAACTTCATTTACCTGAGCTCACATCCACGAGACTTCTGATGTTTGCGCAGTAGGAAGAGGCTGTCTTAACTGATAACAAATAGGTGAAGAACTGTGTTGCTTCTTTTGTACTGAAATTGTAACTCTGGCGAGCTTTGATGAATTTTTCATCATCTTCTACTTCACTGTTGCGTTGTGATTGATCAGCAAGCATATTGAGCCGTGAAACATCACCATCCTTTCATTTACCTTTAATCTTGAGTAGAATACCAAGGATGCTTTCACATACGTTCTTCTCTACATGCATGACATCGATGCAGTGACGTACATGTAGAATCTCCCAGTAAGGTAATTTCCAGAACACCTTTCTTCTTAAACACTTGATCCTTGGGTGTTAGTTTCACCGTCAAAGGGTGGTTCTTGCCAAGCACAACATTAATTTTTTTAGCCATGTTGTGGACCACCACTTCATAGGGTCTTGGGCCCTCAGCTGCCCCTCCGTACCATCAAATTCAGCTTTCATCTTTCGGTATGGGTGATTTTTCCATAAGAACCTACGGTGATGCAAATACACTATTTTGCATGAGTTGGGAAGTCTTCTGCTAGCTGTCCTATCCATGCATGTGACACACCATACATCTCCCCTTGTTTTCTGCCCCGATGTGTTGCCTAATGCCGGCATATCTTGAATGATGTGCACCAGCATCGCATGTAGATCGAAAAACTCCTTTCTGTAAGCATCATAACATTTTAGAGCAGGCGCATCTCTCCACACTATCAGCAGTTCTTCTACCAGTATCTGAAAGTAAATGTCAATGTCATTTCCAGGTTGCTTTGGGTCTTGGATAATCATTGACATCATAATGTATTTTTTCTTCATACACAACCAAGGAGCTAGGTTATATATGCACAGAAGCATCGGCCATGTACTATGATTGGTGCTCATATCGCCAAAAGAATTCATCTCGTCAGTACACTCCCCGAGCCTTATACTTCTAGGATCCTTGGAAAAAATTTCAAACTTGTTGTCGATTAATTCCCACTGAGCCCCATATTTCGGGTGCCTCATAAACCTATCCGCAATTCGCTCGTCATGATGCCACCACAACCTCTTTACCTCTCTAGGGTTTGCAAACAAACACCTCAACCTTGGAATTAAAGGCAAGAACGGGATTCCTGTCTTGATCTCGTCGTCCAATTTGTACTTGTCCTTTGCTCTTCTGCGCTTGTATCGTGCATGCTTGCATGTGGGACATGCACGAAAATATTTGTACTCACCACGGTACAATATACAATCATTCACACAAGCGTGTATCTTCTCTACTTCAAGTTTGAATGGGCCAACAATTTTCTTCGCTTCATTCGTGCTTCTGGGGAGCACATTATCTTCCGGAAGAATATCTTTGAAAATACCTAAGATCTCTGTGAAGCCCTTGTTTGATAGACCGTTTGCTGCTTTAAATCTAAGAAGCGCCAGGGCGGCTCGCAACGTGGAATGTTTATTTTTGCAACCTGGATACAATTCTTTCTTGGATTCCGCATCAATGGTTGGCATATCCTTCTACCCAATCATATCCTTTTATGGGCCCTGTAAATCTGCAATCATAGCAGCAAAATCTGGCATATCAAGATCGTCGTCATCTGCGTGGACGTCTTGGTTTTCTAGTGGGCATTTTGGCTTTTCGGTGGTCTTCCATTGGTAGCTTGACGCCTCTGCCCTGATGTTAGATTCAACATCCATGTGACACTGATCGGGGTTTGGCATCTCGCTGCCCTGGGTATCTTCATCCATGACCTCCTCTTCACCGTGTCTGGTCCAACGTGTATATCCGTCCATGAATCCCCTAGAGACTAAGTGCATTTGGACATCTACAACTTCATGTGACTCTGTATTGGCACAATCAGTACATGGACACAGGATGTAATCCGCATCACCAATTCTCCTCTTTGTACTTTCAGCCAAATTCATGAACTCTGTCATGCCACTGATAAAATCTGCGGTTTTCCGATTCTTCATCCATCGAGATCGTTCCATCTGCAGCAGACGAATGGTAATTAAAAACAAAACAACAACATTAATACACGGATTAACTGCTGC
Organism: Aegilops bicornis; assembly: GCA_021605145.1. Classification (NCBI taxonomy): domain Eukaryota; kingdom Viridiplantae; phylum Streptophyta; class Magnoliopsida; order Poales; family Poaceae; genus Aegilops; species Aegilops bicornis. The sequence continues at coordinate 627,018,546 of CM038675.1, read as the reverse complement.
CCAGAGATGCGTGCATAAATCACATGGTTTTATTTAATTAATTACTGAGGGTGCTCCATGTTTTTATCCAGACGTGCAATGACAAAAATTAATGGCCAGTCAATTTACAGGCAGAGTACTAGTACAACACTAAACTTAGGAATTGAATGCCTTAATTAAGCCACTCACGAAAAGAATACCTTAATTAATTAGCCGTGTGATGACCTCCACCGAGAAGACAGACAAGCGCGATGCGGCGGCACGCCGAGATAGCAGGGTCGAGGAACAAAGCTTAGTGTGGCTGCCGCCTGAAGTTCGACCTCCACTGTCCCGCCATCGACCGCGATGGATGTGCTCAAATCACGCCGCCGCCGACCTCGATGGTTGATCTCCTCCTATCTCCCGCCACAGACCGAGGATTGACCTCCTATGACATCGCCACCGCCCATCGACCGAGGATTGGCCTCTTCTCCGGTAGCCGCCGCCGCCATCTCTATATGCAGCGCGACTGTTTTTTTACGGATATCGGCGGAGCGGCTATTTACACGGTATCTCACAGTAACTCAATTATATGGATAGGGTAGTACATCACATACGTTTATGTAACGGCAACCATGTCTAACCTACGTTGTCTTCTCACACGGTTTGGTGCAGAAATCGTGTCTGACGTTGTAATACCTAACACAAATGACATGTACAAACAGTGTGGCGTATACATCATATATATATATAGTGCCATTAGTAGTTCCCGATCGTTAGCTTATCTCCACAGTTTCCCCCATTTCCCCCAAATCCCTACATAGCCTCCAAATTCCCTCGCGTGGCGCTGACATTGGGGGAATGCGGACGAGTGGTGCTGATGGTTTCGGTGCGGCTGCTCCTGCTCGTATCGCTACCATGACGGTGGTCGCCGCCGAGCACCTGCCTAAGGTCATTAGAAGGCAGGTGTACTACGGATCCGAATCGTCCTGTCAGGTTTGAATCTATCCCGATCTTTTTTAGCATGTCCAAAGTATAGATCCTTGCTGAATTCGTCTTGAATTCCCCCCCCCCCCCCCCCCGCCCAGGAAAGCGATCTTCTGCCGAATCCGGAGCTTGACTCTAGACTCCATAAGCGAGTTCGACTCGAGTTTTGCGCCACCGAGAAGTACCATAAGTCGAGTTATGCGCACAGCACACTCCATTTCGGCGATGTATGCACAGAGGGATTCGACATTGGCGCGGTTTCTCGGTTGCCCTTAGAGGTTAGTGCTAATTAAGTTCATCATTTTACTTGATTAAGGCCACCGCTCATCCGAATACTATTTAACATTGGCGGGGATATGAGGCTTGTGCCTTTGTTAACCGGGTGGATGATGAATGGCATGGCAAGGCTCGAGTGTTATCACCAAGCTCACGTAAGATAACGTAAAGTTCAAGAAGAAACTGGCTGATCTGGAATGTACAATCAGTATGATGAAGCAAGAAAGAATCAATCACAGGCAACAGATGAAAACAAGAGACAAGAAGGACCTAGCATGTGTATTTGTGGTTGTCGCATTAGCCATGTTCTATGCGCTGTTTGCAATGATGATTAGCGGTTTTGTTGATAGTATTGCTAAAGCACATCTAGATGTGCTCTAAGTAATGCACATCTAGGTCCTATGCCATTGATGTTACATGAATATTTGTGCAGATATTTTCCTTTGTCTTTTTTCTTTTCCTTTCTGCTTTGATTATTACTAGCTTTATCAATAAGAAGAGCTCAATGTATTGCTTGCCAACTGTCCTACTCCGTTAAATGCGGTACCGGTGCATAATCCCAAAACTTCGTTCCTTGTTTTTGTCCTGAAAAGGAAACCAACCAAATAGCCAATAGGAGTCCTGCGCAACCCTGGGAATTTGGAGCGACTGGGTACAAATAATTGCGGTTGATTATATCAGCGGTTAGATAATACGTCAACCCCCGTTTTCAGTCCCCGCTTCAATTGGCAGTTCCTCTTCTCTGCAAACCCCGCTCAAGTGTCCACCATCTTCATCGTCCCCGGCAGGCAGCGCTACACACTGGCACACACTCTGCAGCCATGTCGAGCGATAGCGAGGACGACAGTTCGGCCAGCAGTCTGGCTCTCAATGATAGGTCAACATCGGAATCATGCCGCTCGTCTTCGATGAGTCCGGCATCGAGCCCAGACCTCGATTATATCCGGTTCATGGAAGGGACGCCGCCTCCGGAGTCACCAGACGACAACCAGACAGACGATGAGCCGTCAGAGGACGAAGAAGAGGATGACGATGATGATGGGGAGGAATGGTTGTAACATCCCAAATTTTCAATTTGGAATGTTATACATAGAGCATCATTGCATATCATATTTTTGTTGCATTTTTGCTCGATCCTAGAAACTCTACACAACTCAAGGACCCACGGAGAGAGTTGGGGGTTTTGTTATTTTCATATTTGAGTTTTCTCAAATTTTGAAAATAGGATCATTTGATTTTAATTATTTTATCTTCAATTATTTCTAGTATCGAAATATGAGAGAGGGAATAAAATGACTTTCCCAAAATAAAGAAATAATGAAGATTTAATAAAAAAATCAAATAAGATTTTTATTTTGGAGTTTTTCGCCTTTTTATTTGAATTGAGGAAAAATGCGCGTTTTTCAAAATTGCATTTAGGCCCCAAATAAATGTTCATCTTGTCCGGCTTGATTTTAGAAGCTGGGAAAAATTTATTTCGGGATTTTTGGAGTCTGTTTAGTATTTCTTTTATTTTTTTATGCACGTAATTTTTTTTTAAAAAGCGCCACCGACCTACGGGCCGTGTCCGCCTAGGACTCCCGGCCATGAGGCTTATAAGCCGGGAGCCAGCCGGGGCCCAACCACGCCGCCCGGCGCCCCAAACCCTAGCCCCACGCTCGAACCCCGCCCGCCCGCCGCCGCCGCCAGATTCCGCCGCCACCGGATCCCGCCCGACCCGCCGGACCCCGCCGCCAGACCCACCGGACCCTGCCGCCGACCTTGCCGAGGTTCGTCGCCGCCTCGTTCCGCGTGCCGCCGGTTTTTCTAAAAACCGGGCGGTTTTTATTTCGGTTTATTTTTGGTTTTTTTTAGTTTCGTTTTTTTATTAGTTTCGGTTTTTTCCGGTTTAGGGTAAATAACGAACATTCGTTCGTTCGTTCGTTTTTAACGAACGCGTTCGTCAGATTAGTTTAGTTAACGAACGTTCGTTCGTTAACCCGTTCGTCGTTTTTCTTTTTCTCGGATTTAATCCGCGATTTTTCTGATCGCGATTCTTGATCCGATTTTCGTTATAGTATAACTTTTCGCTCGTTTATCGGAATCAGGCGATTCAAGTGCCTGGAGCTTCGTCTCGAAACCCTCTTTCTGAATAACCTACTTAAACAAGTTTTTGCTACTGTAAAATTTGACTTAGATCCAGATTAGTAAAACGAAGCTGTTTTCTTCCGCCGTTTGACTTTCGTTGCTTCGTTTGATTTGATTCTTTTTGCAAATCGGAGTTCTTAAGTTGAACTATATGGTTAGATATATTTGAGTTTTACCTGTGCATTAGATGAGTACTTATTGTATGCTTGTTTGTTTGTCTGCGATAGAATACCCGGAGTGCGCCTTTGTTACTTCGAGTCTCTAGGTTTCGCGGATCATCAGCAAGGCAAGTAACACTTTGATCATACCTTTTCTACTACCCAGTTTTTATGCATTAGATCTATCCTCAAATACTTGCATGATTAGGATCTAATTAAATTGTGGGTTTTGGGAAGTAGTTGAGGTAGTACCTATTACCTGTTTTATATTCAAACCCTTGGGAGTTACTTCTACGTTTGCTTCTTATGCTATGCTATGCTAGTAGACGTGGATTGGGTGAGTGTATTCCATGATAGATGTGAGATTGTTAAATTAATGGTTTATTTAAGGTGGCAACTTAAACACACATCTGGGTGGATTGAGGCACCTGGTTTCTATCAGGACTTGCCTGTATTTCTTCGGACCGCCACCCAGGCTCAAAGGGATCATGAGATTATTCACACTAGAAACTTCCGTGTGCAGCCACAAGCCATTATGGGCTCTGGCATAGTTGATTAAGTTGTGCGAACTCTTACGGGTAGACTAGCGAGATGTAGGGGTTGTAGGTTGGTACGGTCTACCCACATGTAAGGTGCTAGAGCTTCGAAAGACTATGTCTCGGTCATCCGTTTCTCAAACACCATGTAGTGCGAGAAATCAAATGGAGGAGATCGAGTCTTGTGGGGAAAAGTGCACAAACCTCTGCAGAGTGTATAAACTAATCATGATTAGTCGTGTCCCCGGTTATGGACATCTTGAGTATCTAGTATTTGGATATCATGTGAATCTCATCATGTTACTTCTAATTAATATTGTTGGGTTTTAGTGAGTACTTTTAATTGGGATTGAGAATGCTGTCAACCATTCTCAATGTTTAACAAGCACCATGATAGTTAAATAAATTTATTCCTTTGCAGTAGGGAAAAATTGGCTTTATGCAAAACTGTAACCATAGAGCTTTCCACTAGCCATATTTGCATGTAGTATAGGCTTATTGTTCCATTATTCTCTATGTGTTACATTGCGGCATATTCCATGTCTTTGGCCGTTTTCGGGCTGCAACGTTTCATGTTGCAGACTTTTCAGACGACGAGTATGGTGTTTAGGTCGTGGTTCTATACTCAGTGATGCCGTTGGAGTTGATGGACTCGCTTATTCTTCCAAGCCTTCCGCTGTTATCATTATTAGATGGCCTTAAGCCATATTTGTTTTTATTAAGTTCTCTCTTGAGACATTCGATTGTAATAAGTGTGTGATTGCTACTCTGTTATAAATCCTTGAGTAATCGTGTGGTGTCGGCATTCTTGATCCGGGGATGACACTGAGCACGTAGAGATCGCTATTTGAGGTCTGGTCGCTACAAAGATGGTATCGAGCACCTGTTGTTGTAGGACCACGACCATTAAGCTAAAGCCCTAGATCACTACTCTCTCTTCTCATTTCTAACTCCTCGTCTTTTCTACTCTTTTAGGATGACTAAGCGAGGATCAAGTTCGCCAATGGGATGAAGATACACTCTTTGGACGACACACGAAGGAAGTCACTAAGTACCTAAACATCGGATTACCAAGCTTCACCGGGACCTACAATTCCACTTTACCCGAAGAAGAGCGCTGGAAGATTCAAGCTCAAGTTCCTGGAAGGACATTTGCGCCAATCACGGAGCCCATTGAGATTGTTTTCAATGCACCAACCCAGAGTCTGGGAAAGAGCATGGCAGCTCACATAACCATGGGACGCATTGGAGAAGTTTACAAAGAAGACCTCAAGGATACTATCTACCAGATTTGTGGGCTCCGAGATGAACAATGGGATATAGTTGGCACTAAGAAGGATCGATCCATTGCAGCTTTCATCCAGGAGTTAAACCAGCACATTCGACGCCAGGAGAACCAGATGTCTTGTAAACATGATGGAGTTGAAGACAACAAAAGCCAAGATTATTGAACTAGAAGGAGAACTGAAGGCCACTCGCAAGGACTACATGGAGGAGATTGTAGCTCTAGTGGGACAAAACAGCGATCTTAAGGAGAAGATTGAAGAACTCATGGGAAATTCAGCACCCGGAGGAGAAGATGAAGATTGCACCTGTCCAGAGAACTACATCATCATCGACGACACCGATTCCGATCCTAGTGATGATGATTTCGAAGATGAAGCTGGAGCAGATATCATGGAGTCTTCATCGGAGCAGTTTTTCTAGTTGACCACCATAATAGTAGTAGATTTCCCCCATTTTATATTAGTTTTAGTTTCAGCACTTTGTAATGATAGATAGACCATTGTATGCCCTTGTTTGAATTGATTGGAGTGATATTGTGTGATTTTGACTCATGTGCATATGGGTAGTGTTTCTCTCTAGACCTCATTCTATTCTTAACTCTCGTCTTTTCTTAAACCCCTCAGATGCCTCCGAGACGCGACCCCAGATTTGTTTTCCCGCCAGAGATCACTCAGTTGATTCAGCAGCAGAATGCCTTGATTCAAACATTGGTACAGAACCAAGGCAACAACAACAACAACAACAACAACAACAACAACAACAACAACAACAACAACAACAACAACCCACCACCACCACCTGTTGACCATTTGACCCGTTTCTTAAGGCTAAATCTGCGGTGTTTTCCGAGTAATCGAGCCGATTGTTGCGATGATTGGCTCCGTAAGATAGGGAGGGAGTTGACCACCGCAGGATGTCTGAGATGGAGAAAGGGTGAAATTTGCGCTTTATCGGCTTGAAGGACCCAGCTGACATGGTGGGAGAATTTTACAGCCACTTACCCTGTAGACACTGTCACATGGGATCAGTTTCAGCAAGCTTTCTGTACTGCCCATGTTTCAGCAGGAGCTATGGCCATGAAGAAGCATCAGTTTCACAACTTGCGCCAAGGAGGTCGGATAGTTGGCCAGTATGTAGATGATTTTAGTAAGTTAGCACGTTATGCCCCAGATGACGTTGCTATAGATGCAGCTAAGCAGGAGAAGTTTCTAGAAGGACTGAATGATGAGCTGAGCATGCAGTTGATGGTAGCCACCTTCAATAACTACCAGGAGTTAGTAGATCGTGCTCTCATGATTGAAGGGAAGAAGCGTGATTGAAAATCGCAAGAGAAAGTATGGACGGGGAAGAATAACTCTGGAGCTCGGTAGAAACTTCGCTTTACCACGAAGCCGGAGGACAATTTCAGCATACCCACGGAGGAGGTAGCTCGCACAACCATAATGGCACCAAGAATGGGAACGGGAATGGAGGAAGCAATGGACAAAACCGCACCAACCCGTCAACACCATCCAAGGTAGACCTGAGCCACATCACTTGCTTTAAGTGTCACAAGACTGCGCATTATGCAAATGATTGTTCAGAAGGCCAAAATGGAAATGGTAATGGAAGCTCAGGAAAGAAGTCGAATCCTTTCAACAGAGGACAAGTGAACCATGTTACCATGGAGGAGGTTGAAGCTTCGGCCGAGATGCGATGTAGGTAAGTTTTTGGTTAAGTCATTTACTGCAGTTGTTCTTTTTTATACTGGTGCATCACATTCATACATATCAAGGGGATTTGTGGATAAGTATACCCTACCAACCCAAGCCCTTAGGTCACCCATGCTAGTAACCTCACCCGGAGCAGAATACATGGCTAGTATATGGTGTGATCGACTGCCATTAAGGATTGGACACTATGTATTTCCCTCGGACCTAATAGTTTTGGAATCCCAAGGATTGGATGTGATATTAGGCATGGATTGGTTATCAAAGTATGGAGGGAACATAGATTGCGCCAGTAAGTCAATTTTGCTTACCACCCCAGAAGGGAGGAGAATCAAGTTTGTATCACGGCATGAGCCGAGGAGAGCACATGTAAATTCCTTAATGAGAGTTGTGCGGGAGGAAGTACCGATGGTAAGGGATTTCCCAGACGTGTTTAGGAAGAGTTGCCGGGCATGCCGCCACGGACGAGACATTGAATTTCTGATTAAACTATTGCAGACCTTTGGCGATATCTAAGAGATCGTATAGGATGCCAGCCCAAGATTTGGAGGAAATTAAGAAGCGATTAAGGAGTTCTTTGGATAAAGGTTTTATTCGCCCAAGTTCTTTGCCTTGGGGGTCACCAGTACTTCTAGTGGAGAAGAAGGATGGATCATTAAAGGTTGTTGATTATCGAGGATTGAATGAAGTGACTATTAAAAACAAGTACCCACTACCGATGATCAATGACTTGTTTGACCAATTGCAAGGAGCTAAGGTGTTTTCCAAGATCGATTTGCGATCGTGGTACCATCGATTGAAGATTCGAGAGCAGGATATACCTAAGACGGCTTTTACCACTGTGCACGGCTGTATGAGTATACCGTTATGTCATTTGGTCTGACTAACGGACCCGCCTATTTTATGAACATGATGAACAAAGTGTTTATGGAGTTTTTGGATAAGTTCGTCATGGTGTTCATTGATGATACTTTGGTTTACTCGAAGAATGAAGAAGAACATAAGGAGCATTTGTGTTTGGTACTCGAGAAGCTCAGAGAACACCAGTTATATGCCAAGTTCAGCAAGTGTGAGTTTTGGTTGCAGGAAGTTGGATTTCTTGGACATGTTATATCCGGAGAAGGTATAGCAGTAGACCCCACTAAAGTTGTCATCCGTAACAATCGGGAAGCGCCAACAACAGTTGGAGAGATCTGGAGTTTCCTTGGACTCGCAGGATACTACCGGAGATTCATTGAAAATTTCTCGAGGATTGCGAAGCCTATGACAGAATTGTTGAAGAAGGATACCAAGTTCATTTGGAGTGAGGAGTGTGAAGCTAGTTTTCAAGAGTTGAAGAAACGTTTGGTTACCTCACCAGTATTAATTCTGCCAGATCAGACCAAGGATTATGAGGTGTATTGCGACGCTTCACGTAGAGGACTTGGAGCAGTGCTTATGCAGGAGGGAAGAGTTTTTTCGTATGCTTCACAACAGCTTAAGCCTCATGAGCTAAACTATGCCACGCATGATTTGGAGTTAGCAGCCGTTGTGCATGCGTTGAAAACATGGAGAAATTTCCTCATTGGAAATCATTGTGAGGTGTATACGGATCACAAGAGTTTAAAGTACATCTTCACGCAGAAGGAGTTAAATCTCAGGCAGAGGAGATGGTTGGAGCTCATCAAAGATTATGATATGAGATTGCATTATCACCCCGGAAAGGCTAACGTTGTAGCAGACGCGTTGAGCCGTAAGAGTCATGTTAACATCCTAATGACGGGAGAAATACCAAGGGAGTTAGCCGAGGATCTTCGAGAGCTATGTTTGGAAATAGTTCCGAGAGGCTATGTAGCAGCATTGGAGATTCAGTCAACTTTGATGGACAAAATCAGGGAAGCTCAGAAGACTAACAAAGAGATTGCCTCTATAAAGGAGAAAATGAGCGAAGGGAAAGCAAAGGGATTTCATGAGGATGAGCACGATACCTTATGGTTTGAAGACCGTGTTTATGTGCCCAATGATCCGAAGATCAGGAAGTTAATCCTACAAGAGGCACATGATTCACCATATTCGATTCACCCAGGAAATACCAAGATGTATTTGGATTTGAAGAATACTTTCGGTGGACCGGAATGAAGAAGGACATTGCAGTACGTAGCAGTTTGTGATGTATGTCGAGGGTGAAGGCGTAACATCAGAAGCCAGCAGGATTGTTACAACCATTGCCTATACCCGAATGGAAGTGGGATAAACTAGGTATGGATTTCATCACGGGATTGCCCAGGACTCGTTCAGGCTATGACTCGATTTGGGTTGTAGTCGATCGTTTGACGAAGGTAGCTCATTTCATTCCAATAAAGACTACCAACAGCAGTGCCAAATTGGCTAAGATATACATGACCAGGATTGTATGCTTGCATGGAGTTCCGAGGAGTATCGTGTCGATAGAGGAACCCAATTCACCTCAAAGTTCTGGAAGCGATTTGCATGAAACTTTGGGAACCAGTGAGTTTAGCATGCCTTTTCATCCACGTATGTATGGACAAACCGAGAGAGTCAACCAGATTTTGGAGGATATGCTTAGAGCTTGTGCCTTGGATTATGGATCCGGTGGGACGAAAATTTGCCATATGCGGAGTTTTCTTACAACAATGCTTATCAATCCAGTTTGAAGATGGCACCTTTCAAGCCTTATGCAGACGGAGGTGCAGGACCCCGTTGTTGTGGGATGAAGTTGGAGACCGCCAGTTGTTTGGACCGGATTTGATTAAGGAGTCTGAACGGAAAGTAAAGTTAATTCGCGATAGGCTCAAGGTAGCCCAGTCACGACAGAAGAGCCATGCAGATTCAAAACGCAAGGAGACAGAATACAAAGTCGGAGACAGAGTTTATCTTCGAGTATCACCACTTCGAGGAGTTAAGCGTTTTAGTGTTAAAGGAAAGTTAGCGCCCCGATTTGTAGGACCATATCGTGTTTTGGAACGTATGGGAGAAGTTGCGTACAAGTTGGAATTACCCGAAGGATTGTCAGGAGTACATGATGTGTTTCATGTTTCTCAGTTGAAGAACTGTCACGCAGAGATGGCTGATATACCACTGAGAGATACTGTGCCACTATAAGCGATTCAGTTGAGTGATGATTTGACCTATGAGGAGAAACCAGTTAAGATTCTGGAGTATGCCAGCCGAGTCACCCGCAGCAAGGTCATTAAGTTTTGCAAAGTTTAGTGGAGCCACCACACTGAGGATGAAGCCAGCTGGGAGCGAGAGGAAGATCTGCTTAAGGACCACCCTCACCTATTTTCTAGCCAACCTGAATCTCGAGGGCGAGATTCATCTTAAGGGGTTAGGTTTGTAACATCCCAAATTTTCAATTTGGAATGTTATACATAGAGCATCATTGCATATCATATTTTTGTTGCATCTTTGCTCGATCCTAGAAACTCTACACAACTCAAGGACCCACGGAGAGAGTTGGGGGTTTCGTTATTTTCATATTTGAGTTTTCTCAAATTTTGAAAATAGGATCATTTGATTTTAATTATTTTATCTTCAATTATTTCTACTATCAAAATATGAGAGAAGGAATAAAATGACTTTCCCAAAATAAAGAAATAATGAAGATTTAATAAAAAAACAAATAAGATTTTTATTTTGGAGTTTTTCGCCTTTTTATTTGAATTTAGGAAAAATGCGCGTTTTATGAAATTGCATTTAGGCCCCAAATAAATGTTCATCTTGTCCGGCTTGATTTTAGAAGCCGGTAAAATTTAATTCGGGATTTTTGGAGTCCGTTTAGTTTTTTTTTTCTGCACGTAATTATTAAAAAAAAAGCGCCACCGACCTACGGGTCGTGTCCGCCTAGGACTCCCGGCCCGCGGGGCTTTATAAGCCAGGGGGAGCTAGCCCGAGGCCCAGCCGCCGCCCCCAACGCCACCAAATCCTAGCCCCCGCGCCCGACCCCGCCGCCAACCGCCGCCGCCGCCGCCGCCGCTTCATGCCGGATCCCGCCCGACCACGGACCCGCCCGGCCGACCCGCCGGACCCCGCCGCCGACCTCGCCGAGGTTCGCCGCCTCCTCGTTCCGCGTGCCATCGGTTTTTCTAAAAACCGGGCGGTTTTTATTTTGGTTTATTTTCGGTTTTTTTAGTTTCGTTTTTTTATTAGTTTCGGTTTTTTTCCGGTTTAGCCTAAATAACGAACGTTCGTTCGTTCGTTTTTAACGAACACGTTCTTCAGATTAGTTTAGTTAACGAACGTTCGTTCGTTAACCCGTTCGTCGTTTTTCTTTTTCTCGGATTTAATCCGCGATTTTTCTGATCGCGATTCTTGATCCGATTTTCGTTTTAGTATAACTTTTAGCTCGTTTATCGGAATCAGGCGATTGAAGCGCCTGGAGTTTCGTCTCGAAACCCTCTTTCCGAATAACCTATTCAAACAAGTTTTTGCTACTGTAAAAATTTGACTTAGATCTAGATTAGTAAAACGAAGCTGTTTTCTTCCGCCGTTTGACTTTCGTTGCTTCGTTTGATTTGATTCTTTTTGCAAATCGGAGTTCTTAAGTTGAACTATCTGGTTAGATCTATTTGAGTTTTACCTATGCATTAGATGAGTACTTATTGTATGCTTGTTTGTTTGTCTGCGATAGAATACCCGGAGTGCGTCGCCTGTTACTTCGAGTATCTAGGTTTCGCGGATCATCAGCAAGGCAAGTAACACTTTGATCATACCTTTTCTACTACCCAGTTTTTATGCATTAGATCTATCCTCAAACACTTGCATGATTAGGATCTAATTAAATTGTGGATTTTGGGAAGTAGTTGAGGTAGTACCTATTACCTATTTTATATTCAAACCCTTGGGAGTTACTTCTACGTTTGCTTCTTATGCTATGCTATGCTAGTAGACGTGGATTGGGTGAGTGTATTCAATGACCGATGTGAGATTGTTAAATTAATGGTTTATTTAAGGTGGCAACTTAAACACACATCTGGGTGGATTGAGGCACCTGGTTTCTATCAGACTTGCCTCAGTATTTCTTCGGACCGCCACCCGTGCTCAAAGGGATCATGAGATTATTCACACTAGAAACTTCCGTGTGCAGCCACAAGCCATTATGGGCTCTGGCATAGTTGATTAAGTTGTGCGAACTCTTACGGGTAGACTAGCAGATGTAGGGGTTGTAGGTTGGTACGGTCTACCCACATGTAAGGTGCTAAGCGCTTACGAAGACTATGTCTCGGTCATCCATTTCTCAAACACCATGTAGTGCAAGAAATCAAACGGATGAGATCGAGTCTTGTGGGGAAAAGTGCACAAACCTCTGCAGAGTGTATAAACTAATCATGATTAGCCGTGTCCCCGGTTATGGACATCTTGAGTATCTAGTATTTGGATATCATGTGAATCTCATCATGTTACTTCTAATTAATATTGTTGGGTTTTAATGAGTACTTTTAATTGGGATTGAGAATGTTGTCCACCATTCTCAATGTTTAACAACGACCATGATAGTTAAATAAATTTATTCCTTTGCAGTAGGGAAAAATTGGCTTTATGCAAAACTGTAACCATAGGGCTTTCCACCAGCCATATTTGCATGTAGTATAGGCTTATTGTTCCATTATTCTCTATGTGTTACATTGCCAGCATATTCCATGTGCTGACCCGTTTTCGGGCTGCAACGTTTCATGTTGCAGACTTTTCGCATTTACAGTATGGTGTTTAGGTCGTGGTTCTATACTCGGTGATGCCGTTGGAGTTGATGGACTCGCTTATTCTTCCAAGCCTTCCATTTATTATCGTTATTAGATGGCCTTAAGCCACATTTGTTTTTATTAAGTTCTCTCTTGAGACATTCGATTGTAATAAGTGTGTGATTGCTACTCTGTTATAAATAGTACTGTGTGGTGTCGACATTCTTGATCCGAGGATGACATCGAGCACGTAGATCGATCGTTTGAGGTCTGGTCGCTACAATGGTCGAACGAGGAGGAGGACGACGATGACAGCAACGACGGTGACGATGGCGGCGGCGATGAAAAGCCAACGGTCAGCGGCAAGAAGCGTCCTCGCCAAGACGATGTCGCGGGGCCATCCAACAAGAACAACAAGAAGAAGAAGGACTAAATTAAGCATCTGTATATATCTCTGTTTATCCTGTCAATCTCATCGCAGACGGTTAGTAATATGTATTTGATAGAGATCTTCTACATTATCGCCAATAGGTTGGTTTGTTGAACTGTGTGCCCTGACGAGCACACAATTCACAAAAAAAAGACCGTATGGGCTGTCTGTAATGATCACACACAATTCTGATTACCGACCTGTTTGCCGGTATCACACACAGTTTCTCAAAGGGTCTCTGATCGTAGTATCGTGTTAGCAGCATCCTGTAGTACTGAGCATAGTTCAACCATAAGTACATAGTTCAACCGTCATGAAGACACTACATAGCCATACATAGTCTGATCCCATATCTCATCTCATCTGCCGGCACAATCCTGAAGCTTCTCCAGGTACTCGGCGTACGCGCCGTGCGCCACCCTCCAAGAATAGTTCTCCTTGAAGGAACTAGCGACCCGTCCTCTTGTATGCACTAGAACACTTTGATACACGTCATGAAGCTTGTGGTTGCAAAATGGGCATCGATAGCCGCCGTCCTATGTCCTAATATGCCTGTTATGCATTCCTGCATAAAGCTCCCTCGGGATTTGCCTCTTGTACCTCCTTTGGCCATCTTCATCCTCACTGTCTACATCGCCAGACATCACCTATACAAATAGTAAAAATTTGTGGCGTCAAATTAATGTTTACAAACTAATCTCTAGCGAACATTTGGCAGTTGCCAAAATTTGACATCAAATCAATGTCTACATGCCCTGAAGTAGGATTAGGAATTTATGGCTATTTTTTATGCATATCCATAGATTATGGTTCGATTTTTAAGCACATTTGTTTATGTACAGACCAATCTTGAAGAAAATAATGGCACAAACATATATGTAGGTCATTCAAAATAAATTGTCAAGTCCTGGCTAGGAATTATTAGCACGAACACTAACCATAGTCGGATAACTAGCAAAAATCATTTACACAGATGAAACAACTAATCACTTATAACTTATATCATTCAAACAATCAATACACTACACAGATCTAATGAAATTTACTCCGATTTCATGGATTGGGGGAACATAACCATAGGAATTCTATTCCAAAAAGGGGGAGGCAGGAGTAACCACAGAAACCCTAGGATCTATTTGACACATAAATGGATATAGATGACTAACCAGTTGTCTGTCGTCGTCGGTGTCATCGCCGGAGTGGTCGTCGGAGTCGTCGCCGGGGTCGTCGCCCGAGTTGTCACCGTAGTCGGTGTGCACCTCCGCCTCTGGTTGTGGAAGCTCGATGTCGTCGACGATGTCAGGGTGCAGCGATACCTCGCCGGCGGTGACGGCAACCTCTGTCTCCATCTCCACGCCGTGCTCCGGTGTTTCAGCAGCCCCGGTGTCGCCACTCCCTCCGATGGGGTGCTTCAGCGGCATCCTCATACACTGACGGCTTTGAGGACTGAGAGCGGCGTCGAGGATGCAAGCGGAGAGAGAGGATTGTGTGTGTGGTGAGGATCGGGGTGCGACCGCTCGGGTGCGCCATTGATATGGTGTAGTGAGAGTGAGGCGGGCGGCGGTCAAACCGCTGGCTCGCCTCCCGGTGAGCCTGCGCACCGAACTGTCGGCATGCCTACCATCGTTTCATACAGCTACTCGCACTCCTCCTGATGACACTACGCAGCGAGCAGGCCTCCCATTAGTTCACACACCTACACGCACACCTCCCGGCTGCCTGCGCGGCGGACTGCTCGCATGCGTCCCGTCAACTCATGCCTGCTCGCCCGACACACGTGTCGCGTGGCGGCACATATATTGTTTTTCTATTTGGATGATTAATGCTACCGCTTTATTGCTTAACCGAAGCATGGAACGTAGCCATTGTTGGTCTAACGCTCACGGTTCGAATAAATAATCCGTTTGGGATATTGGTTCCCAATTATTATTAATCTCCTGTTTGTAAGAAGATAAAGATTACATCAAAACTGGTCTCAAATTTGATAAAAAAAGTACAATGCCACTTTGTATTGGTGTCCATATAATAACACGATAAGTTTCATGAATTTCAAATAAGTTTTGGATGTACTAGAATTTAAAAATCAAGATTCTCAATGTTTGAAATTTCTTTCACGGGGAGTAACGATGCACCTAGTGAGACACATGTGGTTTTGCGATCCATTTTGGTGCACCGTCACGTGTGCATGTAGCTCAAATTTGATTTTTGCACGTTATACCCCTAGAAAATCAATCAATGTACTAAAACGTCTTAATGATCTCTGTTTTTTTTCAAAATTAAAATGTCCCTCCTTTGGTAACAATTGTTCACCGCGGGATAATTTAACATGCATCATAGTTGCGGTGGATTCACGGTGTGTGTGTGTGTGTGTGTGTGTGTGTGTGTGTGTGTGTGTGTGTGTCTGGGGGGTGGCGGGTGGCTCGCAGTACACTACTAGTCATGAGTCACCGTGTGTATCATGGATTTTTCACGTCAGATGTCCTAGCGTAAGGACTTAGTCGTGAGGCCAACACATCTTTGTAGTAGCTTGAGAGGGGTTGATCGGAATCGAGAGACGCAACACACAAGAAAAGGATTTAGATAGCTTCGGGCCCCAGGAAACATCATCCAGTAATAAACCTACATGCTGTTTGTGGCTAGGTTTCATTATGATCATAAGGGAGTCGCCGGTAAGCCGGCTCTTTGTGTCTAGCCCTAGAGATTGTTTCTTCTTTCTTCTTGCCTTTTGGGGAGCCTTGCCCCTCCTTATATAAGTTGAAGGGGTCGTCCTATATGTAGAGTCCTAGTAGGATTAGGACTAGTCTCTTTTCTATTACAAGACGAATAGCAATCCAGGTCTTATTCAAATTGTTTAAGTCGGCCTGCTGGGTCACCTCCCATGATGGGCCGCGGCCTACCTCCATGAGGATACCCGTGTCCCATATCCACGACAGTAGCCCCCGAGCTTTCGGGTGACTCGAAGAGTCAGGCGGAAGGTCTTGATTTTGTTGATGCTTTTGTCTTCCTTGAATGCGGAGCTTTTTTCCGGGTCGTTGACGTAATGGATGCCGAAATGTGGATGAAGAGATTGCCAGGTCATGAAGCATCGACGTTGATGTTGTCGGGTTGTCCTCCCAGGCTGGATTCTGTCTCCAAGCCGGGTCTTTCCGAATTTTTTCCAACCCCAATAGCACGTATATCATTTGTAGCCCCCGTGCGCCGGGTTTGTTTAGGCCTTTAACAACCCGGGGGTCTGTGAACTTGTGTTTTGGTAACGAACAAAGTCCATTTTTCACAAATTCTGGCTTGATAGCCCCCGAGGCTCTAGGCGGCTCAAGGAGTCGTCTTGAGGCTCTTTGTTCCTGAAATAAAACACATGTATGCATTACACCGTTCGTGATGTATAAAACAAAATTAAATAATAATTTCGATGACCTGGTCAACTTGTGTTCAAGTTGTTAATCGTTCGACTCGACTAAGTAGGCTTTCGCATGGACATTTTTCATGGAATATGATACGTTCAGGATCGACAAAGTCCATGATAGGCATTAGAGTCGATTGACAATACCATACCCACTACTTGGTCAGTTACGAGTTGCATTTGACTTAGTAAAGAACGAACGTAAAATTATTTCGCTAATATGTAGGGCACCCATGTTTGAACTATGCATCGTGGCAAATAGTCCTCTTTGGTAAACCTCACGACTCAACTTTATGAGAAGAAACGATAGCCCCCGAGATTAACTCAAAGGTGCCGAATATATTTAATTGACTGGAAAAAAATGAAATTTAAATATATTTTTATGATGTGGCATAAGCCAGCGGACCGTTGAGGTTGACCGCAGCAAGGCAGTAGATGATCCCGCGTAGGATCACAAATCGGTAATTGTCACAGCCCCAGATCAGCCCTTGTTTGTTTTTGCTTTAGCATCCATGCATCATGTTTAAATTTTAAGAAACTTGAAATGGGGATTGCCTAAACCCTAGCATTAAAGGAATTCAAATAGGCTCAACCAAAAATATTTTTCAATTGATTTCAAATGGCTTTAGAAAATGTTCATCATCTCGGAAAAATGCTTTAAACCGTAACCGGAGGTGCTGCACATTTTTCATGACATATTTGGTCACTGGATTAATTCATTAAGTATTTGCATTTGGGCATTTAAATGCTATAAAATATTTTAAATGCTCAAATAATCATAAACTTAAATGTTTGCTGTTGGATATTTTCCAAACAGTAGGCCTGAGCAAGTTTCATGATTTTTGGGGTAGCATTAGTATTTTTAATAAAGCCCTAAAAGTTACAGAAAATTAGAAAACTAAAACAAATAAAAAAGAGAAAAGAGAGAATCTTACCTGGATTTATCTGGCGCCCACCAACCGGCCCAGCCCTAGCGGCCAGCCCACCACCGCCTGGCTCCCTGTCGCCTTCCTCCTCAAGGCCAAGAGGGCGTGGCGCGTGCCAGCGTGGCCACACGCCGGCCACCTCCTCCCTACCTGGCTGCCTCCTCCTCCCCCTGGACGCCTCCATGCGTCACCACGCAACCCCCTGACCTCTCTCTCCCTCACCGCGGCCTCGTCCCCTCCTCTGGCTCCCTCCCTCTCCCATCGAGCGGAGCTCGTCGCCGCCGCTCGCCACCACCGCGGCCACAGGCCCTCCCTCGCTCCCCCGACTAGCCCACAAGCTCCGCCACTCCATCCTCGCCCTCCCCGCCGTCACACCCGACCGGAGAAGCCCCGAGGCGCCGCCCCGCCGCTTTTCCCCTTCTCGGACCCGCCGGTCGCCGTCGCCCGATTCGTCGGCTCCGGACCGCCCCCGACCTCGCCGACGACGCCATCGGACGCGATGTGAGCCGCTGCGTCAAACCCCTCTCTCCCCTGGCTCCTTTCCTCTCGCTAACGCCGAATTCCACCGGAGCCGAATGCTCGCCGCCGGCCATGGCGTAGCCCGTAGCCACAACCCGCCTGACGCCGCTTCCGAGCCCACCACCGCCCTCACCGCACTCGCAGGAGCGCAAAACGCCGCCCCACGCGCCTCGCCGTGCTCCCTAGCAACGTGTTCGACCTCGGCCGAACTCCGGCGGCCGCCTAGGTCGTCGCCGGCACCGATTCCGGCCACCCCGACCCCGGCTAACTCCACCAAGAGCTTCGGCTCGTCCTCAGCTCCTCCTAGATGCCCTCCGCGGGCCATTTGGTCGCCGGAGTGGCCAAAACCACTCTCGCCGCCGCGTCGGGCTCGCCGGCGGCTAGACGCCGGCAGCCGACTTTGACTTTGACCAGGGGTGGGCCCTGGTTGACTCTGCTGAGTCAATGACAGGTGGGGCCCAGCCCTGTTAACTATTTAGGATTAGTTTAATTAATTTTTAGTTAAGCTAATTATGCTGACCCGTGGGCCCCAGCCGTCAGGTTTGACCTGGGCTGGCGCCTTTGACTTGCTGACGTCACCCTGACGCACTGATGATGCAATAACTAGTTTCTGGATTTATTTTAATTCAGGAGATTTCAGAAAATACCCCAAACTTCAAATATTCATAACTTTTAATCTGTAACTCCAAATTAAATAATTTATATATGAAAAATGATCAGAAAAATATGAAGAATCTGTTTATGGCACTTTCATGCATGATTGAACAAGTTAACTTCACTGAATAGGATGAATCATGATTAGGGCAAATTATGAAATAACATTTGGAGTTGGAATTTACTCTTGTCTCAATTCCACTTCAATTAACTTGGCTAGACATTGCATTAGGTGAATTCAGTACCTTAACATGACATGTCATTCATGTGAATGTGCATTGCATTTATTATGTTCCCTCTTGTTTGCCGGTAATTGTCCCCTCTCAGTAGACGACGTTCGACGATTGTTCGATGACACCGGTGAAGAACTATATTATCTTCAGAAGTGCCAGGCAAGCAAAACCCCCTTGTACATTCTCGATATAATCCCACTCTCTCGCTCCTGCTCTATTTTATTGCATTAGGACAACAACGACTCATGTGTTACTTGTCATGTAGCTGAACCCCTTTATCCTCTGCATGACCTGTCATTCCACAATAATTAGATGAAACCCACTAGCATGAGTAGGAGTTGTTTGAGCCATGTTGTGCCTACTCATTCATGCTTGTTGTCATGCCTGCTACTGCTTAGAGTTGAGTCAGGTCTGATTCATCGGGAATGAATTGGAATGGTTGTGTGAACATGTCCCATTGTGTGTGAGCTAAGTGTGTGAACACGATTTGGTAAAGGTAGCGGTGAGAGGCCATGTAGGAGTACATGGTGGGTTGTCTCATTGCAGCCGTCCTCGTGAACTGAGTTCTGTGTTTGTGATCCATGAAACAGCTTACTACCACGCATTGGGCCAAACCAATGGACCCTCTCGGCTTCTTAACCACCCTTGTTCTCTGTCCCGTGAGTTGCAAGTAGTTTCGTGTTTGTAGTATCTTTGGGGGCCGCATAGCGCTGACCATAGGGGTGGGTTGTGTTGCGGTAGGCACCGTGGTCTGCAAAATTCGCCTGCTTTGGTGTCTGGGAACCCCGCACACATTGTTCAGGGCTGTATGGGAAACCTCGGCCGGACTCCTCATGGATGGAACCCGAATAGGCGATAAACCTGGACTTGGGACTTGTGTGTTTAGGTAGGTCGTGGCCGACACCCACGTTAAACTTCCGCTTGAAGGTTGCCGAGTACATGTCGTGTAAACAATGTAAGTGGTGAGAGCGTGTGTGAAGAAGTACACCCCTGCAGGGTTAATATGATCTATTCAAATAGTCGTGTCCACAGAGAAGGACTTCTGGGTTGCCTATATCAGTTCATAGACAAGTGAAAGTGGATACCCTAAAATGCGCAAGATAAGCGTGAGTGCTATGGATGGCGTTCTCGTAGGGAGACGGGAGCGGGTCCATAGTGGTGTATTGATATGGTGAATATGTGGACTCGTAGCGCCACCTCAAAAGAGTTACTTGCGATTAGTTTAGGATAGCCATTGAGTCAAAGCTGGCTTGCTGCGGTCAAACTCCACCACCCCTTTTGATAATGATGCATATGTAGCTAGCTCGATGTAAGTCTTGCTGAAATGCGTTTGTACTCACGCTTGCTTATTTTATGTTTTGCGAGAGACTTCGGTCTTGCTAGTAGTTCCGCTTGGACTTCGACGGTTAGCTTGTTACCTCAGCTACGATCTTGTGCCCTCGGCAGATCTCGGTAGATAGTCGAGCTTCTCGGCCTTCTTCATTTATAGTTATGTACTCGAGACATGTTTAGCTTCGCTTGTGCTTTGACTTGTATGTTTCGAGTGTTGGGTCATGAGACCCATGTTTGTAATATCTCGCTCCTCGGAGCCTAATGAATAGATATTTGAGTCGTAGAGTTATGTTGTGATGCCATGTTGTATCTACACATATTGAGCATATTGTGTGTATGTTTGAAGTGCTTGGTATGTGTGGGATCCGACAAACTAGTTGTTTATCCTTGGCAGACTCTCATATGGGGAAATGTAGTCTCGTGCTTCTGAGCGATAGTAGTCCGCTACAGCCCGGTTCACCGGAGTCCTCGCTAGCCCAAAGACTACCGCTTGGACACTTGACTGCCGGCATGTGTTTCACTGCTCCTATGTCCGTCCCTTCGGGAAATGTCGCACGGTGTTATTCGGAGTCCCGCCTAGCCTCGCTACAGCCCGGTTCACCGGAGTCCTGTTAGCCCAAAGTGCTACAGCCCGAATTTATACGTTGATGACCGACATGCTCGATGTGATTCATGTATGCTTGTCCCCATAGGTTAGCGCCGCTTTGGGTTCACGACTAGCCATGTCGGCCTGTGTTCTTTATCATGTGGATGCTAGCGACACCGTCATATACGTGAGCCAAAAGACGTAAACGGTCCCGGGCCATGGTAAGGCGACACCCGTGGGAATACCGTGTGTGAGGCCGCAAAGTGATATGAGGTGTTACCGGCTAGGTCGATGTGATTTGGAATCGGGGTCCTGACAGTAATCCAGCTGACAGTTCGAGCCTGCGGCGGAAGCTGGAATTTTTGAAGACGTATAGTCGAAAAAACCGCCGAACAGGAGAATAGATGGCGCGGTGCAAGCCAGCTTGGTTGATGTTGATTAAGTTCTGCTGTCAGGGCACGCTGGGAGCGGCAATTTGACCATTATTGAACACTGAATCCTGTTGCACATTCCTTCAGTTAGCTAGGTGTACATTGTTTCTTCGTTTAAATCGAGAATAAGCGGCGAACACGGCCATAGCAGCAGCGGAACTACACTGGCTATGCGAGGCGGAGACGGGTCAGCACAACGGTTTGAAGTCACAGCGTCTCGCTGGCTGCAACTGTGGTTGTTTCCATTGAGCAGCATGGCACCGCGGTATAACACCACTTTAAAGTGTATAATTACCCTGATTCGCCTGGACGGTAGATGATCAGTATATAACGTCTATATATATCCTCCAGTAATTTCAATGGCAATTTTAGCCACTTTGTCTAGAGTAGGCCTCCAAGATGCCATTCGTTAATTGATTGGTGTAGTTAAGCACTTCATCATCGGTTGTAGTTGCGAGTGCTGACAAATCTGTCGCCCTTAGTATCGTCGGCATGGCACAGACTAAGTACTTCTCAAAGTTCTCTCTAATTTGCCAGTGCAATATCACCGAAGTCTGAGAATATTAATAGTCTTACATATCTGCTCAACTGACTGCTGGATAGATCCTTCAGGAACTGGGTTATGATGCCGGAACTGCGCAAGGTCCAAACTGGCTGTATATGCAAGTGTTCTCCAGCGCTGCTACACGGACGACAAATTCACGGCCGATGCCTGCACGATCCTGCTTGGCAGCATCAAAAGCAAGCGTGCATGCATGAATCGCTGTTGGGGGAGGATGCATCGTTCGCAGATCGTGCGTGCAGCGTCGTGTGTAAAGCAGTTTCGTTCTTACAGCAAGCAAAGCCCTCCGTACTGTGGTGTTTTGATGAGCAAAGATTCTAAAAGAAAACAGATTCATCCTCTGATCCGTATATTGTAAACAGTCAAACGTTGTTGACTCCATCTCTCCCAATTTCTGAATAATAATCAGTAGGCGATCGCAAAGAAAGCCCTGAAACCACTTGATGTTTCCTCCAGCATGTCTACGTACAAACTCACAAACTCTGTGCGCAACAGCCAGCCTTGCTCATAACAACCGCTGAAACAACATACTACTGAAGCGATCTTCCCATGTATTAACTGTTGGCGATAGCGATAGTAATTTCCTTGTTTTCCAATGGTAGTAGCTTCCCATCAGACATAGGGAGCCATGCCACAGTGCTTGTTTCTCATACTCTGACTCCTCACGTCTTGTTGCTAGCAGATCAGGAAGGGAAAAACCACTTGTATTGATTTTGTAATACATGTCCATGTACTATACTCCTTTTGATCAACTCCACTGTTGGGGTTGGGGCTGGTTTCGTCACCCGTCGCAGAGGAAATCAGGCGCGAGGGCGACTTACCGAGGCCTTGGGCGAAAAAACAAGCCAGAGCAGAGGCTGAATCCACGGCAGCAGTTGCTTCGCGCAGCTGCAGGTGAGAAAGCGAGGCGGTCAGGACGCCGCAGGCTCACGGAAATGACGGGTCGACGAGGCTACGGCAGGCAGGGCCGGGCTCAAAGACGGCGGCTTGAACGGCACGAGGAGGAGGCGCATCGCCGGAAACTTGAAGGCGGCGGTAAGTAGAACCACGTAGACGGAGCAGCTCGACGCGCGGCGAGGCCACGGCGGTGGCTCTGCGCAGGCGGGCCCGCCACGAAGCGGCGGCCAGCAGGTTGAGGCGAGGGCAATTTTGGAACAGAGCCGCGGGGACGAGGCCGGGGGCGACTCGGTGTAGGACGAGGAAGGATGAGTAAGGCGCCGGCGGCCTGTGGCGAGGCCAGCAAGGGCGACTCTCTGCAAAAGCCCGACGGGACGGTGGCCCATAGACTGAGACGGCTCGAGGCCGAGATGACAGCCAGCGACGCGATTTCAGGCTCGAGACTGCTGCGGCTTAGGGTCAAGGCGGCTCGTCGGCAACTTGCGTGCTGCGGGAGACCCGGCAATCAAGCAGAGTCCGGGTCGTAGCGGTGGAGAAAATCCAGATTGCGGCTGTACGTCCGTGGAGGCGGCGGCTTCAAATCCAGGGCAAGATGACGCGACTCCGGCGACTCGCGGCGATGGGGCGATTCACACAGGGCGGCCTCGCGGCTGAGACAAGGTCGTAAGCGTGGAGGCGCGGTGGTTCAACGAAGCAAGTCGCCGGAGGAGTCCGAGCTCGTGTTTTTCCTTTTTCTTTGACTATGGGTCCGAATAACTGCCACACGTGTGGCATGGACGGGAACCGACCCGCACGACCACGTCCGCGCGCACAAAACCACGGCTCACACGTCCAGTGCGAGGCAACCCCGCCCGCACTGCCCCGTCCGAGCCACACGACCCGCTGCCCGCACGACCCAGCCATTCCCGTCTTCCCCTCGATCGCCTCTCTCGACTGCCGCCATCGTCCCCCACCTCTCGAACCCCTACCTCCGTCGCTGGCCTTCTCTGGTTGTCATGGCAACTAGAGAAGATCCGTAGGGAAAACACACCGCAAACCACACCCCAACCCTCCCCACCCCCAGCCCCCCACTCCAACCCAGCCCTTCAGAGACGATCAGCTAAAATCAGGTGAAAATCTCCCTATCTCATCCTTCTCATCCTTCAGCTGAAAATCTCCCGATCTTGTAATCGATCCATGCTATAGGGGTGGCAACACCAAGAGTTCCGAGATCCAATAGTTTTGTGATCTACGTGTTGAGATTAACTTAAGTTCCTAGTTTAATTGACGCATTAGTTGCGTATGAAATGGATGAGTAGGAATCCCTAAAAAAAGGACAGGAAGGACAATTTTTGGAATGAAAGGGTTGGGAAAAATTAATTGCCACTTGTGTATAACGACAGTTGCCACCTTTCGTTGTCGATGGCTGCCACCTATTTTGACCTGTTGCTTGCCATCCCTATCTTCTATGTGCAAGCAGCGTAAGAATACAATTCTTGTGGATTGTTGATGCCTTCTTGTTCATGAAGTGATTGAGAGCACATCGGAAAGAAGCGAGACACGGAAAGAATGAATCACGAAGATGGCGCTGATGCTTGGGGTTCTCAAAGGCCAGAAATGCCCCCTTGGGATGCATCAGAGTACAGTCAACTCATCTCTGCAGGGCCGTTGCTGCCACTACTAGAACAGTATGTAGGCGTAGTATGATGCGTGATAACAAAAGAAGAGAACAGTTGCCATCTTCGCAACGATGAAGATGACATTCTACTTATGTCGTACACTCTTATTTTTTCGCAGGTTCTGATGACCAAAACACTCTTAGGGGGCCCCCGTGGCAAGTTCAACACAAGGCGCTAACACCGACAAATGTGCGGGCAGCCAACTTCAACTAGCTAGTATGGCTAATCAAGGTAATGCAAAACAAAAAAGAGCACATACCGCTGTGGACATGAAAATGAACATGCAAAAAAAGCGGCAAAAGGACTCCACGAGTTATCACGGGTGAAAATGCAGAAGCGTTCATGCAAGACGTGGCATCAGGCAGCACCCATGTACCGCCATCGACGTCATGCACTTGTGAGTCCATAAAAATGAAGTTGCGGATGCTCAATTAGCGTAGGAGCATAGTTGACATCTACAATTGCCATGATCGGACATCTACAATTTCCATGAATTGAAAACTACACTTGTCATCCCCGGACAATCGTTGTTGCCATCCATAGACACCTGTAGTTGCCATGGAGGAACAACTGCGATTGCCATGCCAAGGTAACTACATTTGCCATGCCATGGCAACTGCAGTTGCCATGAAGGAACAACTGCGGTTGCCATACCGATGCAACTACAGTTGCCATGCCAGTAAAACTGAAGTTGCCACATCAGGGGCAACTGCAGATGTCGTGCTAGCACAAACTGCATTTGCCATGAATTGACCAACCAATACTATGCTTACAGGTTATTACGCTGGTGGTAACCCGGCAAACGTCTCGTAGCAAGCTTCACAAGCTGCAGGTGGAGCATGTCATTTTGGTGTCACAGACCACACAAGATGGTCAAATGCAGCACAACAAGAAAAGGAGAAAAACTGAACCACAAAAACAGCACTACATTAGTTATTTGTAGGTAAAACAGTAGTTGCCATGTTTGTTGAACAGTAGCTGCACAAAAATTTAGTTGCCACATGGAAGAGCGTGTGTGTGGCAACTATCACAGTCATTCAATAAAATAGTTGCCGCATGGAAAAGCTTATTTGTGGCAACTATTACAGTCATTTCAATAATTTGTTGCCGCATGGGAAAACACGTTTGTGGCAACTATCACATTTGTTCAGGAAGTTAGTTTGCCATACAATCATGATAGTTAATCAAACTACAAAGTTTGCCTCATACTACAGTTTCAAAACCCAACTAACTAGATCTAGGGTTCAATGGCAACTACAGCGACCTCAAATTCACCCTCAAAGTTCACCCCCGAACTGACTGCAAACACAAATTCAAACCAATGCGCATCAAACAACCCGGGAGACACCTGCCCAATCCATAGGCAAGACTAGTGTGTGCCTCTGAACAAGCATAACCACACCGACGATGCCGCAGCGGCAGCGGCGACGAAACTACCCAGTGCCACCAAAAACGGCTAGCAGACGACTTCGGCGCCGGCGGGAACGACGACGCATCACAGAATCGCCTGAATCTCTACGAGAGTTGTAGCGAGCATTACCTTCAACCCGCAGGCGCTCCGGCGCAGCCGCTCCGTTCCTGCGAGCACCACCGACGGCCGCGAACACCGTCGATTCTTCCGCCTCCGCCATCGCCTTCTCCCCTCGCCTTCTCCTCCAAAGGGTTTAAAATGCGAGTGGGTTGTGCCAAGAATCGCGGTGCGGCTGAGTAAATGGAACCGTGATGGAGAGGGGGCAGAGGTGTGCGGCGTGTTTGACGTCAACCGCGGTCGGAACATGGCGTGCAGGGCGCATAGCGGTTCCACCGCACGCCTCCGGTGGCAACCGCTGACCGCGGGATGGCAACCAACATGCGGGCGACCCGACTTCTTTACCGCACACGCGCCTCGTCCTACGTGGCGCAGAAAACCGGCCGGTTTGTTCCAAGATTCATGCACAAAGTTGCCAATGGAGATGCTTGCGTGTGGTCGGGATGGTGAACGCCCACACGTGTGGGCGTTAACATTTCCGTTGACTATTTACTTTGATCCAGCTTTTACTAGTAATCTTCTCACCTATTGATAGAACCCGGCGGATTAACATCGGAGACTTTCTTCTACGGAATCGATAACTCCCGAACGTCCGTATTTTACGTTTTGGGCCCGAACGCTCTAATTGTCATCGGATCGGGCGCACAGATCTTAAAGCGTGTCAGGGATACACGTCAGCAAATGAACCCGTTCGGAAATATACAACCCGCCCTGAACGCCTTATCCTTCTCCAGGCTCCACTCAGTCCGCTGATTCCCCTCGCCCCCTCATTCTCTTCCCCGCATAGGTTTTTCCACCCACCAAATCGTCGGCGATTCCCGGCGACAGCCGCGGCTCACGGAGATCCCGGAGCGCGCGTGTCTGGCGGCGGACTAGCGCTGGCGATCGGAGGTCCCACGGCGAGCGGGCGGCCGCCCCTGGCCAACGGTGAGTTGCGCGGAGGGCAGCAGCAGCGAGATGGAATCACATTGCCTATGTCGGCGGCTATGGAGAGGAGAAGTGTAGGAAGCTTCAGCGCGAGTTGCGGAGATGGTGGCGTGGGGAGCTCGTGCCGGCGGTGGTTGGAGATGAGACGCATGGGCAGTAGCCACGCATGGAAATGGGGGACGCACCTTGGTGCGGCGGGGGACGAGCAGCAAAGGCGCCATCTACTCCAGGATCCCGGCTCTGGTCCATTGGGTCAGCGCCTGCTGCCTCTGCTCCGGTGGGAGCCGCCTCACCTTGTGCACGGTCGTGCCGCCAGGTCGAGTAGGTGGCGTCGTCGAGGTTCCTGCAATCGTGAACAGGGGACACTGGAGCTGAGCTGGTTCGGGATCACCAGGCGGTACCGTCGACATAGAGCTGGTGAGATTTCTGCTCCATTCCTCCCCCACGACAGCCTTCATTCGGCTAAAATTGCAGTGAATAGTGTATGTTTGCAGCTATGGCAATTCTTGTACTGAATTTTTGCCATTAAAATGCAAAGGGACAAAGTGTAATTTTTTGTCGCTATGGCAATTTACGTAGTGGAATTGCCATGTGAATGTAGTGGCCAGTGTATGTAGGCTGTTATAGAGTCCATGAAAATTTCTTGAAATGTTCTGCATTTTTTGGGTCCATGGCAATTTCAAAGTGAAACATATCAACATCATGGCCATTTTGCCATGTAGCTTGGTATCATCACATAAGTATTGCAGACATCATAATATTCTTTTATTACAAAATTTTGCCATGATATGTTTTTGATATGGCAATTTAAGATGTCAAAAACATTTGCAAACTTGCCATGGCAAAGTTAATATGTGCAAAAACATGGTAATTTTTTTTTTGTAATTAAGTTTGTACAAAAAATGGCAAACTTCTTTCACTAAGATGTTCAAAAAACATGGCAAACTTGCCATGGCAACAAAAGATGTTCAAAAACATGGCAACTTAAGATGTACAAAAACTTGGCAAACTTGCCACGGCAACTTCTTCCTCTTTTGCGAACTTCATAGTGTTGGAAACTTTTCCTATTTGTAAAGATGCAGATTTGCTATGACTTCTTCCTTTTTTTATGCCATTTATGAAAACATAAACTTGAACATCGCAATTTCTTTCATAGAATGGTAAAAGACCATGGCAATTTTGTCGTGCAGAAAAACTGGGCTTTAATAATAGTCATAACTTAACATGGGCCTTTTTTTCTTTTTCATAGAAAAAAGGCATGTAGGGCCCGGTGGGTGGGGGCGTTTGTGCTGGTTCGTTCTCCTCCTGAACAAATCGTTCGGTCGATGCCCCTGTCCTCCCAAACGATTCATTCGGGCAGGGGTGTCTGCGGGCCGAAGAGACACGCCTTTATCGGGGTCATTAATATGCATTTTCACGATGGCATTTTTATATTTCATAAGGTTTTCATATTTTAAGAACATGGCAATTTTTTAACTTTCTAGCATGCCAAAAAATTAGTTTATTGCCATGGCAATTTCGAGCTTCATTTTGGCATGGAATTTTTTTGCAATGTCAACTTTTCTTTAACACAACATGGCAAAAATTCCCTTTCATTTTGCCAGGCAAATTTACTTTAACAAACATGGCAAAATAAACCTTTCATTGCCATGCAATTTTTTTACTCTTTTTTGCCATGTCAAATTTACTACCTTTGGTCACGGCGAAATTCTCCTTTTATTTGCCATGCCAAAATAAAGAAAAATTATGGAGCATGGCAAATTTAGCTTTCTACTTGCCATGTCAACTTTTACTTTATTTCGCCATGGCAATTTTTAACCTTCATTGCCATGGCAATTTTACGGTTAAATACTTGGCAAATTTACTATCTACATACATGGAAATTTTTACTCTATTTTTTCCATGTCATAATTTTACTTTATTTTTCCATGGCAAAATTTTAACTTTATTGCCATGTCAACTTCACTTTTACATACATGGCAATTTTACTGGAACATACATGGCAAATTTCAATTGTGCTTTGCCACGTCAAAGAATTACTATATTTTTTCCCATGGCAATTTTACCTTAAAATACTTGGCAAATTTACAATTTAAATACATGGCAAATTTTACTTTATTTTGCCATGGCAAATTTACTTTTAAATACATGGCGATTTCGCATGGTCAATTTTAAATTTGTGTCATGGAAATTTCTCCATGTTTTTATTTTTTTTGGCAGTGTGTAATTAAAACACCACAGCAATTTTCCTGTAAAAGTTTTTCTTCTCAAATTCCATACAAAGCATGTCAATTTTAATTAAAACATCATGGAAAATTTTAATATTTTTAAGCATGCCAAATTTGAGATTTTTTTTACCTTGCGCTACTTTATTCTCGGACCACGGCAATTTTTTTCGACCCTGGAATTAGAATTTTTCATTAAACTTTTTGATCAAAGACACGCCCACTAATTGGTTTTTTATGTGCTCACGTAGCAGGATTTTTTTGTGTTTCTATTGTAAAAGAAGCGTCATTTTTCGATTTTTAACATGTATGTAGATAGTAAATTTGCCAAGGATGTGTTTCTATTGTAAAAGAAGCGTCATTGTTTCTATTGTTCCAAACTGTTTTTTTGTTTATAAAGCTGGGCCTTTTGTAGGCCCTTTTTTGGTTTTACGTACACGTGCTGAGGGAAGAGGCTGAAAGGGTTCGGGCTGGCCTTCCACCACACCGAATGACACAATCGTTTGTTACATTGCTCCTCCCTGCCGAACCTTTCCGTTCGGACCGGGGCTATCCCACGCCGAACGTTCGCCACTTATCGACGTCCTTTAAGTGGCGTCCTTTTACCCATCTCGACGGAAACTGCTATTTGACAGATTGCAAGATTCGGCATACAAACGGAATCAATCCCCCGTCGGTTTCGACGAATCGCATCAGCCACCGACGCATCGAAAGGCCAAAACCTAATTGTTGTACCTCAATCATGGATATGCTATTCAGTTTTGCTCGTCATATAAATCCTTTGCACTGGCTCTTTCATCCTGTGAAATTCTTGATCCCTAAAAAGATCCCTCCAAAAACTCAACACCACCGTGCGATAGCCCCACGGTGGGCGTCAACTGTCGTGGATTTTTCACGTCAGATGTCCTAGCGTAAGGACTTAGTCGTGAGGCCAACGCATCTTTGTAGTAGCTTGAGAGGGGTTTATCGAAATCGAGAGACGCAACACACAAGACAAGGATTTAGACAGCTTCGGGCCCCGGGAAACATCATCCAGTAATAAACCTACATGTTGTTTGTGGCTAGGTCTCATTATGATCATGAGAGAGTCGACGGTAAGCCGGCTCTTTGTGTCTAGCCCTAGAGATTGTTTCTTCTTTCTTCTTGCCTTTTGGGAAGCCTTGCCCCTCCTTATATAAGTTGAAGGGGCCGGCCTATATGTAGAGTCCTAGTAGGATTAGGACTAGTCTCTTTTCTATTACAAGACGCATAGCAATCCAGGTCTTATTCAAATTGTTTAAGTCGGCCTGCTGGGCCACCTCCCATGATGGGCCGTGGCTATACCTGGCCATACCTCGGGCCGGGTCGGGCCTTGCCAAGCCCGACGCAAAAAACACAGGCCTGGGCCCGGCCCGACCAACGGGCCTGTTTTTTGGGCCCGAGCCCGGCCCGAACACCTAAAAGCCCATCAAGCTTCGGGCCGGCCCGGCCCGACCTTCAGGAAAGCGCAAAAATGACGGGCCCGGGCCCGGCCTGGCCCGGCCTTCGGGCTCAAAATCTAGGCCCGAGCCCGGCCCGAGGGCAGCGTCGGGCTGGGCCGGGTCGGGCCAGGCCGGGTCGGGCTTCCCATGGCCAGGTATAGCCGCGGCCTACCTCCATGAGGATACCCGTGTCCCATATCCACGACACCCACCGACGATTTATAGGAGTTACGCAAAACCTGAGAGTTGTGAAGAAACGATAGACGTTTGTTTGGCTTGCAGAATCCTTGGATTTATCCGAACCCCGTTCGTCGACAAGAGAAATTCGGCAATACTTGTGAGGATGACCGAGTGTCAGAATGCGAGATTCGCTAAACCATATACAAGGTAATGATTTTGATGTGAGATGGATTGATCACCATACCGACTTACTCTTATTATTCGCCTTTGCTATATGGGATGGTAAATCTGAGTGACTTGCCTATAGTAGAGAGACGACGATCAAAACCTTGTTTAAGCCTTAGAATGGTATGACAATTTTCCCTTGTACAAGGCAGCTGTTGCCAATCGTAGGTCATACGGTGAGAATGAAGCCCAGACCCATTTCTTGTAGGAGAAACCATAAATTGTTGACCACCATGAGATATCGATATTTGTTTAGTATTGGCGTCAGACCTGTCAGCTGGGAAGACCCAGTCTCGGAATAACCTTACCGAGAAAAAGGACAAAAGAATTGCGGTAAAGGTTATGCCACTACCGGAAGAGCTCAGAGAAGGAATTTTTCCGAAAATCTGAGAAGACCGACACTGTCAAGAATGAGGATGGAGTATATGAGTTTTGATGGAACCATGACCATGCTTCTAAGGGTGGTAGCACCCCAGACCCCCTGTGATGATCGAAGGATTTTGAGAAGACCCCCGAATCTAACCCATTTCTTTCTAGCCTCCCCGAATCTCGAGGACGAGATTCATTTTAAGGGTGGTAGGTTTGTAACATCCCAAAATTCTAAATTTTGGATTGTTATAATAAATAAATAGATTTGATTGTTTGTTTGATTGTTGTGTGATTGATTGAGTGAAACTGAGTGAAATTCAAAACTTTAAAAGTTAAATGAGAGGGAATGAAATGACTTTCCCAAACTTTCACCTTCGCTTTCTAATCTTCATGAATTCAAATTTATTTCATCACAAAACCCTGGAGTGAAGATAATATGACTTCTTCCATTTAAATAAATGAAAAGGGTTTTTGAAAATATTTGAATTTCATTTGGAAATATTTCAAATTCAAAAACTTTAAGCAACTCAATGATTTTCATGAGAGAAGATAAAATGACTTCTTCAAAACATATGAAATATGAGTTGGAAGTTTAAAAGAATCAAATTTAAAGCCCCTTTTGAAAGTATTTTCAATTTGGAGTTATTTGGGTTTTATTCAAATTATTTTTCTCCAAAAATAAAATATATGGAAAATAGGGTAAAATGATTCCCTACATCAGAAAATTGGAGAGAAATAAATTTGAATTTATTTTGGTATTTTTAAAATGATTTTTATTGGATTTTATTAGAGTTGTATCACTCTTTGTTTTGTTTGAATTTTTGCGCATTTTATTTGACGTTAGAAAAATGTTCATGTTGTAGGAAATCTTTTTCTGAAAATTTTGATATATAATACGTTATATAAAAGTATTACTATTTTTGTCTTTATAATTTTTCTCTGTAAAAAAACTAAAAAAAATTCCACGACCGACTCCGGCTAGAGTCCGCTCACCTCGCCTCACGCCTTTGACCCTCCTCCAAGTCGGGCCTCCTGCCCTTTATATAGCGCCCGGGCCTTTATCCCTCGTTGTCGCCTCCCAGCGCCGCCTGTCGCCCCGTCGTTCGCCGCCTGGTACGCCCGATCCGCCGGACCGTTTAAAAAAATCATTTTCTCGTCAGGGACCTATTCACGCTTTTTTTACAGATTAGTTCCTGATCTTGCAACCCTCATAACTTTTTGCTCGTTAGTTGGAATTAGATTAAACCAACGCCCACTTCTTCGTTATTATCTTCTCTATCCAGTAAATCAACTTAAACATATTTTTGAAAAATTTGAAATTTGAATTCAAACAGATTTGAATTTGAACTTCTTTTGTTCATAACTTGAGTTTTATAACTCCGATTTAATTGATTCTTTTTGCAAATTAAAGCTATTGACCTAAACTTTCTGATAAGGCCAAATTCACTTAATTTTGGTACTGTTAGAAATTGTTTTCTGTTGCAAGAGTTATTTGCCTGTTTTTGAAGTTTTCCGAGATCTTTTCTTCGATTTCTTTTGCATGATTGCTTATGTGTGGTTACCATTGCTTGTTCATGATAGATTGACCGAAGTGTGATGAGTAGAACTATCAGAAGTTATAAGTATTGAAACATCTTCATCAACCATACAAGGCAAGTTCACACTTCGATCATATCCCTTTCATACCCAGTTTTTATGCATTAGTTTCAACCCTCGAACACTGCATGGTTAAGACTTGATAACATATGGGTATTGGGAAGTAGTTGATGAGGTAGGAACATATTGTCCTGCATTCAAACCTTGGGTGTTACTACTACGTTATGCTTATACTGCTATCCTATGCTCGTAGACGTGGATTGGGTGTGAGTGTATTCCATGACAGAGGTGAGATTGTTTACTTAATAGTTCAACTTAAGGTGGCAACTTTAATACACATCTGGGTGGATTGCTAGGGGCACCACAGGGATATACCAAAGGACTTGCCCGGACACACGGGATATACCAGTGTTG
Source organism: Aegilops bicornis (assembly GCA_021605145.1). Classification (NCBI taxonomy): domain Eukaryota; kingdom Viridiplantae; phylum Streptophyta; class Magnoliopsida; order Poales; family Poaceae; genus Aegilops; species Aegilops bicornis. The sequence goes on along the minus strand of CM038675.1, from coordinate 626,985,278 downwards.
TCCTAGGAGATCCCGGGGATATACCATGTGATCATCCTACGGTCCGCCACCCAGGCTCAAAGGGATCATAAGATTATTCATGCTAGAAACTTCCGTGTGCAGCCACAAGCCATTATGGGCTCTGGCATAGTTGAGTAAGTTGTGTGAGCTCTTGAGGAGGTGGACTAGCAGATGTAGGGGGATTGTAGGTGTACCGGTCCGCCCGGAGTAGAGAGTTAATGCTTCTGAAAGACTATGTCTCGGTCATCCGTCTCTCAAACACCATGTAGTGCGAGAAATCCAACTGAGGAGATTGAGTCTTGTGGGGAAAAGTGTGCAAACCTCTGCAGAGTGTACAAACTAATCATGATTAGCCGTGTCCCCGGTTATGGACATCTTGAGTCTCTGGTTCTTGAATTATCAATATGATCTCAACACTTTATTTAATTAATTTGATTGGATTAATGATTATTATTTTGGGATTTAGTTGGAGGAGCCCTCTCAATTTTTATCAATCAACTTTGTAGTTAAATAAAATATATTCCTTTGCAGTAGGAAAAAATTGGCTTTTTGCAAAAACATTATACCCATAGAGCCTCCACCAGCCATATATGCATGTAGTGATAGTTATTATTCATCATTGCTCTATGGTGTGAATTTGCCAGTACATTCAATGTACTGATCCTTTGTGGCTGCAACGTCTCATGTTGCAGGAATCTTACGACGGGTAAGTGATACGTTAGGGTTACAATTTCTACACTCAACTTTGCGGTTGGTGTTGATGGGAATCCACAACCTTGTTGTTACTTCCGCTATTTGGATTGAGGTAATAGTATTTTATGTTACTTTATACATGTGATTTACCTCTGTTATAAATCCTCGAGTACTGTGTGTGTCAGCATACCGATCCAGGGATGACACTTAATCATAGAGACTTGACCGTCTGAGGTCGGGTCGCTACACTACGTACACTAAAACCTATATTCGACAATACTGTAGGTATCACACTGAGTGGCCTAAGCAAGCATTTCTTCCAGCGCAATTCCAGGGCGTTCAAAAGGGGCACGTGGACGTGTCGCAAGATACAGTTGGAGTGTGGCATGCACGCGATGTGGCACAACACCGGCAATACCTTGCCAGTGATGGTCAACTGCCGGCAGACGAGCAGCAAAAAGGTTCTGGTGCTGCACACCAATAAGAACTTCGACCAGCAGAGGACCAACTGGGTGATGCACCAGTACCACCTCGGGGACCTGGAGCAAGAGAAGGAGCGGGAGCTGGTCCTCTACAAGATTTTCTACCAGATGAAGACTAGGGCCAGGAGTAAAAAGATTATAAGTTAGTTTGGTATTGGTACTTGTACTACCTTGTCGTCCGCAAGTTGGTATTGTTGTTAACGATCTTTTGGTATGAACTTGGCCTTTTCTTACTACCATATGCCGAGGGTCGGTGTGGATATAAAGCTGAATCATTTGTTTCGAAACAAATTTTCAGGCACCTGATTTTTATTTGATGGGTAGCATAAGCACCTACCATTCGAATTCCCAGTTCTCCAGAATTTTCAAAACAAGTGCATGCACTTATTATCATGATGAAAAAACAATATCCCTGCTGCATCCCAGTTATCAATCTGTATATTGTTTTTTTAGGTCGAGCAAGTTTCAACTGGGCTGTAGACTGCCCAGGCTTGGTTTTGTTTTTAACAGGCCCAGCCCATGACGACAACGGGGCACAAAGATCCAAAGCGGTATCTCATCGGCCTCGCCCGCCAAAGTTAGTTATATTTTATCTTACAAAATCCATGAGCAGTTTTTTCTTGAATCAAACGCACAGCCCAGTTATATTTTCCTCTTGAAACGCATGTTCTACATCCGTTTTCTAATCTCTACCTATAGTTTTACTAGTTCATATACACGTATCATTATATTGAAAATACAGAAAATTCCCTTCATATTTACATCCTTATTTTTGTTGTTGTTTTCCCTCCCAGCGCTGATTTTTTACCACTAGTTTTCTCTTAAACCAACTCAATTGTCCCATGTCTTATTTGCTTACAAAAAAACGACTTTTTGGCAAATCAATAAATTCTTAAAAAAATGTTTATCATTTCGGGATTACAAAAGTTCGGACTCCACCGAAATATGCAAAATAATGTTGAACTTTTTGACTGTGGTCCTGGGCAGAAAATGGGCTGTAATAAATTACATAAGAATTAGCAAATGGGCTGTAATTTATTAAAAAATAGCAAATGGGCTCTATGTTGTGTGCCACCTATTTGGAGGCTGACTTGTGGGCCTACTAAGTTCATGCGCACACAAGATTTCTCAAAAAAGAAACTTAGTCAACAATCGACTCTACCAGCGTCAGACCGTTAGATGTCAATCTAACGGCAATCGTGCTTCTTCAGTCTCTGATTTTCCTGCCCCAGCCGCCCAAACCAGCGCCGTCGGAACCGCCTACTCCCACCTCCCGTGGCCGGCTATGCTGCCGGGCAGGCCTCACGGCCCCATCATATACTCGCATCCCTGGCCTGTCTATCCCTCTACTCACCCACACCTGCTGTTATTTTCTGGCAATGGCAGCCGAACCAGTCAACCCTCGTACTCTCCCCCGCGTGGGCAGCCACTGCCCTGTCCTCCCGGCCAGGTCGCACTTTCAGAGGCCACGCCGTCGTCCACCGCCCTGGTGCTCTCGGCGCGGCGTGGTCAACATGGTCAACGAACAACATCCATCAGAAGTGGACTGTAAGTGGAGAGGCTAACAGCTGGGTCCACGGCCGCACACAAGGAAATGCCTCCTTATTACGTGCAAAATAATGATTCCTCCACCTGACATCTGGGACCCGCCGGAAGGGCCTCTATATTTGATTTAAAAATGTTCCTCGCGATGTGTCGAACCCACCAACTATATCTTCGCACGCAAGGAAGTGCCTCCTTATTGCACACACAAAAATGAATACCCCCTGCCAGCTGTGACCCACCACAGTGGTAGGCTGACTTGTGGGCCTACTAAGTTGACGGGGACGGAGGGCTTTGTCAACTTAGTCAATATATGAATGATTCTAGCTCCAGCGACCGTAGGATGTCCATCCAACAGCCGTAGTGCTTCTTCAACCTCTGGTCTTCTTGCTCCAGCCGCCCAAACCAGCGTCGTGGACGCTGCGTGCTCCTGCCTCCTCCGTAGCCGGTTGTGATGTCGCGGAGGCCTCACCGCCCCTACTACTCCCACCGCTGGCCAGCCATCCCTCTACTCACCCACACCCCCGTTATTCTCATGCAACGGCAGCCTGACACCGCAGCCAACCAAAGAACCTCAGATTCTCCTCTCGCATGGGCATCCACCACACGCCTTCCCTGGCTCCGCGTCGTCCCCTTCCTAGGCCTCGCCATCATCCACCGCCTTGGTGCTCTCAGTGCGGCATGGTCAATGTGGTCAACGACCGACTTCCATCGGAAGAGTACTGTACGTGGAGAGGCTAACAGTTGGGTCCACGGCAGCCGCAAGGAAGTGCCTCCTTATTACACGCAAAATAATTATTCCTGCACCTGACAATGGGGACCCACCGGACGGGCCACCGTATTTCGCGAAAAAACATTTCCCCCTGACTGCTGGGACCCACCAGCTAGATCTTCGCACGCAAGGAAGTGCGTCCGGGCAAAAAAATGATCCGCCCCCTTGACTGCTGGGACCCACCAGCTATATCTTCACACGCAAGGAAGTGTCTGACAGTCGGGACCCACCTGGTCGAAGCGTACATAGCGTTGTAATTCTGGTCGCGAACGTGTACGTACATACTGGTTGATGTAGAGCGCGCCCGTGTCGTAGTAGAGGCGCGCATGTACCATGTACACGTACGTACAGCGGCCAGTGTGCAAGAAAGAAAATAAGGCCACGTACGTACATATGGGCGGGGTCTCGAACGCCTACTCGCGCATACGTATGGCCAGGGCTCGTGTACATGGCTGGGTCGGAACGGAGAAATAGCATCATCGTCGTGTTCATGGGGAGCCAACCGGCTGGGTCGGAACGGAATGCGTCGTCATGTTCATCGGGAGGGCTTGGACGGAACAGCTGATAGAAACGAGGCCTGGCGTACCGCAAAACGGAGGAAACGGCCTTGTGTTCGACCGGCCACGTTCGAAACGGGATCCTGTTCATCGGGAGGGGTCTGGCATACCACAAAACGGAGGAAATGGACTTGCGTTGGACCTCCTACGGTCGAAACGGGGTCCTGTTGATCAGGAGGGGTGTGGCTTACCGCAAAACGGAGGAAATGGACATGTGTTGGAGCGCTACGGTCGAAACGGGGGTCCTGTTCATCTGGTGTGGTGTGGCGTACCGCAAAATGGGACTCCACGGGATACTGTTCATCTCCACCGTCGACCCCCTCTAGCCTCCACGGCTACTGTTCATCCACAGTCGGCCTCCTCCAGCCTCCACCTGCGACTGTTCATCCACGGGCTCCTGTTCATCCAGCCTCCATCGTGCGCTACTCCACCGGCTACTGTTCAACCAGCCCTCTCCACGGGCTCTGTTCAACCACCCTCCACGTGCATCGCTCATCCAGCCTCCACCGTGACGCCTTGGGATAATTAAGCTACAAGTAACCCTCCGCTAATGGTGCCACGCCACCTCGACATCGCTGATAATCCCGCTTTAGTTCAAACGATTCGAATTCAAAATTTGAATTTAAGTTAAAACCATTAAGGTTTTCAAAAGTCAAAACTAAATTGTTCCTAATGTGTCAAATAATTCATAGACCATGTTGGTGGAGAGACCACACCTTTATAAAGTATTTAGATGCACTAAAGTAAAGAAAATTGTGGTTAAAAACAAATATTTAAATACCTTTTAAATAATAAAAATTTATAAAGTAATTATTACTACACCAAACTTTTTGAGGTAGTGGCATATATTATAACAATAGTTTAGGAGTTTGTTTTGTATTTTTATAAAAAAAATAAAATAGGTGTAACTAAAATAGAACAGAAAATAGTAAATACAGAAAATGGAAAAGAACAAAAGAAAACAAAAAGAACCCCTCTCTCCCATGGACCAAGTGGCCCAACTGCCACCCAGACCAGCCGGCCGCCAACAGGCCGCCCACCTATCCCACTCCCTTAACCCCCCTGGCGACCAAACCCTACCCTAACCGCACACTCCCCCCCCCCCACTCCCCACAACTCCCTCTTCCCCCGATCCAGATCGGATCGGGGATGGCCTCGTGGCCCTCGCCTAGAGCCGCCTCGCCGGCCGCCGTCCTCGTCCCCGACGAGCCCCCCCTCGCACCCCCTCTCCTCACCTGGATCTAGATTAGCGACGCAGCGCCCCGAACCCATCGCCGATCGTCCACGACCGCATCCGAGGCCACCACACCACCCGGCGCCGATGCCGGCGCCCGGAGCTCCCCCACCGGACTGCCTCCTCCTCTCTGCCGGCCTGCCTCTTCCATGCCGCCGTAGTCCTCGGCATCCACCACGAGCACCACTGCCCTGGACCCTACATCCCTTCGTGAGCGCCACCCCCATCTCCCTCTCTCCCCGTCGTCATGTCGCCCGTTCTCCGCGCAGCGCACGCTCACTCGCCGCCGCCCCTCGCCAGTGCGTGGACACGCGCCCGCGCTGTCCCGTCGTGGTCACCGCCCCTCTTGGCTCCAGCGCGTGCGCATCGCACGCGCCCGTCCTCGACTTCTCCCTCGCGCGCCCGCTTCGCCAGGCGGCAGCCTGAACCACCCCACGAACTCATCACGCTCGCGCTTCCACAGCACGCCCGGCAGCTTAGTCACCGGCCACGGCCACTTCAAGCCCTCTGCCGTGCCTCCCACTTTCACGGGTCCGGTCCCCACTCCGGTCACCACCATGGCCTCCTCCTCCCCGCTTACTCCTCATCGCCATGCCCCGGCCACCTCCGCCTCCCTTGGCCGGGCGCCTTGGCCGGCGCCTTACGGCGCCACTGCGTCGGGCCATGGCTCTGCCTCATCGGGTGCCCGTAGCGCCCGTTCGGGCCACCCCGCACCCGGCGCCCGTTATGCCCCAGGGCCTAGGACATATGGGCCCGCCCTAGAACGTTTAAAAAAAGAGTATAAAAAAATATATATAAATAAATAATAATAAAATTAATTAATTAATTAATTAATTAAATAATTAATTAACTTAATTAACTCTGATTAAATTAACTAATTATGATTAATTAACCTAATGACTAATTAACCTAATTAACTACTGTTAATTAACTAATAGAGTATGATGAACGGGACACATGTCAGCTGACCAGTCAACACCTCTGTTGACTGCTCACATCATGATGACGTCAGCAAACACTGTTCTGGATAATGTTGTTTTAAAATAATTAAATAATCCTAAAAATAATTTAAATCTTTTAAAATTAATATAAATTAAACCGTAGCTCAGATGAAAATACTTTCTACATGAAAGTTGCTCAGAACGATGAGACGAATGCGGATACGCAGCCCGTTCGTCCGCCACGCGTCCCTAGCATAGTGAACCTGCAACATTTCACCTCCGGTTCATCTATCCGGAAACACGAAACACCGGGGATACTTTCCCGGATGTTCCCCCCCCCCCCCTTCACCGGTATCACCTCTAACCGCGTTAGAACATGTCTAGCTCTACTTGTTGTCCTGTTATGCACTTCCTTGCTATGTATTTACTGTTTTCTCCCCCTCTTCTCTCCGGTAGACCCCGTGACGATGTTGATGCCCCTGTGGTCGACTACGTCACCGACGACCCCTCCTTCTTGTCTGAGCAACCAGGCAAGCCCCCCCTGATCACCAGATATCGCCTATTCTTCTCTATACTGCTTGCATTAGAGTAATGTAGCAGTTCTTTACTTCGTTAATCCTATCTTTGCATAGCATGTCCTTGCTACTCATGTTGTTACCTTTACACCTTTATCCTCATCGCTTAGTATAGGATGGTAGTGTTCCATCGCTGGCCCTACACTCTTGTCCGCGCCATGCTATACTCGGCTGTGATCACTTCGGAGGTGATCACGGGCATATACTATATACTTTACATCGTTACATTACACGTGATCTTTGTTGGAGATGGGGGCTGAAAGGACAGTGGCTCCATCCCGGTAGAGGTGGGCCTGGGTTCCCGACGGCCCCGATCGTTACTTTGTGGTGGAGCGACAGGGCAGGTTGAGACCGCTTAGGGAGAGGTGGGCCTGGCCTGTTCGGCGTTCATGGATACTTAACACGCTTAACGAGATCTTGGTATTTGATCTGAGTCTGCTCATCGCCTATATGCACTAACCAACTACGCGGGAACAGTTATGGGCACTCGACGTCGTGGTATCAGCCGAAGCATTTCGTGACATCGGCGACTGAGCGGCGCGCGCCGGATTGGACTGGAATGCCACTAGGCTAGGTCTGCTTCCGGCCACAGACGCGCAACGTGCGAGGTGTGCTAAGGCGATGGGACCAGACCCTGCGGCGCTTAGGTTTAGACCGGCGTCAACCTCTCTGTTATGCCTAGGTGGGGCTGCGACGTGTTGATCGTCATGACGGGCATGACCCCGAAAAGTGTGTCCGGCCAAATGGGATCAAGCGTGTTGGGTTATGTGGTGCACCCTGCAGGGAAGTTAATCTATTCGAATAGTCGTGATCTTCGATAATGTGACGACTTGGAGTTGTACCTTGACCTTATGACAACTAGAACTGGATACTTAATAAAACACACCCTTCCAAGTGCGAGATATAACCCGGTGATCACTCTCTAACAGGCAATGAGGAGGGATCGTCGGGTAGGATTATGCTATGCGATGCTACTTGGAGGACTTCATCTACTCTCTTCTACATGTCAAAGACGGAGGCTGCCAGGCGTAGTCTTCGGCAGATTAGCTTTCCCCCCTTATTCTGGCATTCTGCGGTTCAGTCCACCGATATGGCCCTTTATACATATACCCATGCATATGTTGTATAGCTCCTTGCTTGCGAGTACTTTGGATGAGTACTCACAGTTGCCTTGTTCCCCCTTTCTTTACCCGATTCCTGCGACCAGACGATGGAGCCCAGGAGCCAGACGTCGCCGTAGATGACGACTACTACACCGGAGGTGCCTACTACTACATGCAGCCCGCGGACAACGACCAGGAGTAGTTAGGAGGATCCCAGGCAGGAGGCCTGCGCCTCTTTCGATCTGTATCCCAGTTTGTGCTAGCCTTATTAAGGCAAACTTGTTTAATTTATGTCTGTACTCAGATATTGTTGCTTCCGCTGACTCATCTATGATCGAGCACTTGTATTCGAGCCCTCGAGGCCCCTGGCTTGTATTATGATGCTTGTATGACTTATTTATGTTTTAGAGTTGTGTTGTGATATCTTCCCGTGAGTCCCTGATCTTGATCGTACACATTTGCGTGCATGATTAGTGTACGATTGAATCGGGGGCGTCACAAGTTGGTATCAGAGCCGACTGCCTGTAGGAATCCCCCTTCCAACTCATTGGCCGAAGTTGAGTCTGGACTTTACAAAACTTTTACTAACATGGGCCCACGTCGCCATTGGGTGGTATTAGGATCTTTTACTCCTTATCTATACTCTGGGACTCTAATCTCTCTTCTATTCGAGTTAAATGAATTTTGCTAAATCTAACATTAGGATCTCGTTATCACTTTCACCCGGAGAGCCCCTTATTACTGATGATCGTTTGCTGCACGTGAAGACCCTGAAGATACTCTCCGTTGTTAACCCGAGAACTTGTGTTCATCGCATTTGCAATTCCTCTTCCACTGTAAACCCTTATGGATAACTACTTGCAGTTGTTATTCTTACCTTCATCCCCAGTTGGTCTTGTTATTACAAGATACCCTGAAAAACTCGTCGTTGTTTCGATAATCCTTTGAGCTTCATCGCCTTGTCGTTCTTGGTCACCTGAATACCCCTACGGTTAATTCTCGCACTTATCGAGTATCCTCTCATCCCCCAGTTGTTCATGTGTTACACAAAAGTCTTCAAAATAATATTCGATCCTCCGAAAATCTTAGCAGCTTATTGCTCTGCAAATACTTGTTTGTTTGCATCATGGATGCTTCCCATATGTCTGGCTATATTCATTAGTCTCCGTTGACCCCGTCTTTTTGATCCTATTGATTCAACATGAGTGCGAGTGCCCGCAATCATCGGTTGAATCTTATAAATTATCTTTCTAGCTCAGATGCCATTTTGAACCTGAGCTGGTTATCGACCAATCAATTTGTCGTCGATTGTACCCCTAAGCCTACTCAACTTATCCATGATTAATCAGAGCGTCTGCTTCTGATCCTTTGATTTGGAATCATAATTCCTTTGCATTTAAGCTTCAAAATATTCAGATGATTCCATAACCTGTTGCATTTGCATTCTTTTCTCTTCTGGTTGAGTACCGATACTCACATCAGGTTCCTTGTGGTCCGCGAGACCATTAGCTTGGTTATTATCTGACCGTGTCCTTCATTTCCAATAACCTTGAGAGTTCCTCCCCTGATACATAATGCCTTTGGTAAATTATGTCTTCTTCCTTTGGCAAGTTATATCCTATGCCTTGTCAACCATGCTCTGCTTCGAGCACGTGTTAATTGACCCTAAAGTTCATGGTATATGTTCTAAGATGCCCCGACGGGTTGAACCTATGCTTTCCATAATCTGTGTGAACCCGAAAGTTTTCACGGGTCATACTCCTCTGGTAATGCACCAGGTAGGTTCTGACACTGAAATCATTTTTATTTTGAGGAGTAAATGAAAGGTTATGCATTGGAGAAGTGGGAGTCGACCTTGAACTTTGCGTTGATGCCCATGGATACGATGTAGAACTTATCATGGAAGCTGCTCGTGAAAATAATTACCCCCTTGTTATGAGTTCATCTTGTATCCGTGGTTTGATCATTTATGATTATGGTTCCGACCATAATTTCTTCCTTTGATTCCATTTCTCAGACAAGTTAAAGCCCTTGTCTTCTATAGATCAATACACCCCACTTCAGCCTTTAATTTGATATGCCTTCGAGTATTATCCACCTGGTATCTCGAGGATATCATGCCATTGCACTACATCTTATGAGTTTGTAATGGAGTAATACCTTTCCCTGTCATAGTCACCCCATGAGTTATGGGTTATCACAACCGAGAACACCGAATAGTGGACCGAGTCCGCACTGCGATTCAACAACTTTTAGTAATCTTCATTGCTTACGAGTTTGCACTTCATCATGTCATTCCCAAAGGATTGACTACATCATCATCGTCAGGCTGACTGCTTGACCATTCTACCTATGTCCTTCATCCCCGGGACACAATCCCAACAATGCCCTAAGCTTACATCGAACTTTCCGCATCATATTGTTTGTCTTGAGAGACAACTCCGAATTCTGAGATGGCATCTTACTATGGTTATAGTAACCTTTTACTTCACCATTCCCTTGATGTGATGTCTTCGCCGATCGTTTACATCTTCTCGAAACCTCTCGATAAATGTGTCATGATCATCGTCAACATTCTAACTTCTTCCGAGACGTACATTGAATTCATGATGAGAAATACCATACTTGCCCTCGATGATTTTTGTTGTCATCGACCACTTTATTGCCTTCCCTCCAACACAAAATTGTTCGTGTTATGTGTTATTCCTTGAGTTCCTTGCTATCCAGCCTGAGTTCTTCCTTACCTTGGAGTATTACCATCTTTTATGTCAGGAATGTCTTGAGGTTGCTCCACCTCTTAAGAATTCTTGGTATAGTGATGCTTCTCCCCATCATCATTCTTTCTTGGTCCCAGTGTTGGTTCTAACCGGGGTACCAACAAGTGAACGGTGTTGTTTGGATTCTGCTCTTCTAGCAACCCTATTGCTCTGAAGTTATTGGTCGGCCGTTCATTCTTAGACTATTGATTATTGAACCACCATTCTGACATTGGTCATGCAGCCCAACCCATATTTCGGGTGCACCTTTCAATCAATGTTTAAATTGTGTATGTTTCCCTCGAGCATACATCATTATGTCATTTGATCTGAAAAATGTTATCTCATTGTTCACATAATTGTGGAAATCCATCTTTGTCAGATATGATGGTTGGGACATATTTCCAGGAGTTATAACATTGGCTTTTATATGACCCGGTAAGGTGATGTCATGCCTAACACACCTGGCCGGAGGACCTATTGTTATAATTTCTTTTTTAAATAAGGTTATCCATTCTTCCATGAGGAAATTGAAATACTTATTCTATAAGTTGTTCCTGATGAGTCCATTGAGTATCCAAAGTCCGACTTTTGCTTGAATACCATGTCAATGCTATCTCGAAGCATGTCTATGGTACTCCGATTTTCAACAAGAACATTTGAAGCCAATGCTAAACGCTTTCCCGCTCAATTATCCAAACAACCTTGTATGGGTAATGTCATGAAAATGCTCTCCCGTACCTAAAGAGTTTCCTACATTATATCCTGTCATGGATATCACGCTCTGCTTGCCCTTGGGAAGGATATACCCATGGGATATGTGTTCTAACACGTTTTCCTTTCCATTGTTCTGTCTAATCTGATAATGATATATTCCTTTCCATTGTTTGGTTTAACCTCTCTGGTGATCTATAAGATCTAAGCAGTAAAATTATCCTGCTTACAAAAACACCTCGGTGTACCACCTTATCAGTCAGACCCTGTTACTATTGTTGATGACATTCCGGTAACCACCGATGGACGAGAACTTTGCCTATTGGTCCGCCTCGTTCAACGAGCAGGAAAATGGTTCTCTTCGTCCTCGCCTCTTGGTATCGGCGTTGTTGCCGACATAATCGATAGGCTGCCCTCGACACGCCTTACTATCGTGACCGTGCAAGATGTCGGCCCCTTCCCGCTTTAACCCACATGGTGGGCCCATAACCCACAGTTCCTGTGATCGAAACCTAACTCTCCAGACACCCCTCGCTCCCAAAGTTATTCCTCACGCGTGGCCTCGTGTGTAATTCACGAGCCACCTTCCGTGAGATCATCAATCTGCATCGAAGCAATACTCAATCTCGCTGTTCGACCCCCTTTCGCATGTTATTTCAGACATCGAACGATTGCCTATCCATTTTGAAGCTTCTCATGGTACCTTCTTACTTTACTCTCAATATTTTCTTAAGTATCTATTCGAGAGTTACTTTCTACCACATTCTCGGAGTTATCTGCTAGATAGCCAACCTTGTAAGGTTCGTTCTTCCGCAGTTACCCCTTATCTATTCGGAAGTACGTTGGAGTTCCCAAAGAAAAGGACGACTTCACCATGATGACCTGAAGCAGAGAAATGAAGACGTCAACGTAATGGATCGACATGTTCGAGAAGAGCAACCAAGACCGAGAAGATCCGTTAGATTTTTCGTAACCCAATCCCCCCCCCTTACTCCCCTCTTAAATCTCGGGACGAGATTTCTTGTAGTGGAGGAGAATTGTGACGCTCGGATAATTAAGCTACAGTAACCCTCCGCTAATGGTGCCACATCACCTCGATTACTGTTGATAATCTCGCGTTAGTTCAAAACGATTCGAATTCAAAATTTGAATTGAAGTTAAAACCATTAAGGTTTTCAAAAGTCAAAACTAAATTGTTCCTAATGTGTCAAATAATTCATAGACCATGTTGGTGGAGAAACCACACCTTTATAAAGTATGTAGATGCACTAAAGTAAAGAAAATTGTGGCTAAAAACAAATATTTAAATACCTTTTAAATAATAAAAATGTATCAAGTAATTATTACTACACCAAACTTTTTGAGGTAGTGGCCTATATTATAAAAATACTTTAGGAGTTTGTTTTGTATTTTTATAAAAAAAATAAAATAGGTGTAACTAAAATAGAAGAGAAATAGTAAATACAGAAAAGGGAACAGAACAAAAGAAAACAAAAAGAACCCCCCTCTCTCCCATTGACCAAGTGGCCCAACTGGCCACCCCAGACCAGCCGGCCGCCCCAACAGGCCGGCCCACCTATCCCACTCCCATAACCTTCAAGCGACCAAACCCTACCCTAACCGCACACTCCCCCACTCCCCATCGTCTCCCTCTTCCCCGATCCAGATCGGATCGGGATGGCCTCGTGGCTCGCTCGAGCCGCCTGCCGTCACGCCTTGCCCCGACGAGCCCCCCCTCGCACCCCTCTCCTCCCTGGATCTAGATCAGCGACAGAGCGCCCCGAACCCATCGCTGCTCGTCCTCGACTGCATCCGAGGCCACCACACCACCCGACGCCGATGCCGGCGCCCGGAGCTCCCCCACCGGACTGCCTCCTCCTCTCCGCCGGCCTGCCTCTTCCACGCCGCCGTCGTCCTCGGCCTCCACCACGAGCACCACTGCCCTGGACCCTACATCCCTCCGTGAGCGCCACCCCCATCTCCCTCTCTCCCCGTCGTCGTGGTCGCCGTTCTCCGCACGCGCACACGCTCACTCGCCGTCGCCCCTCACCCGTGCGTGGCCACGCGCCCGCGCTGTCCCGTCGTGGTCACCGCCCCTCTTGGCTCCAGTAGCGTGCGCACGCCTTGCGCCGTCCCGACTTCTCCCTCAGCCCGCTCACTTGGCGGCGCCCAATCCACCCCGAGCTTTGTCCACGCCGCTTCCACAGGCCAGCGTCGGCACCCACGCTTGCCGTCACCGGCCACGGCCACCGCCGAAGCCCCCTGCTGCCCGTGCCTCCCGCTCGCCGGTCCGGTCCCCACTCCGGTCACCACCCGCGGCCTCCTCCTCCCCGCGCTACTCCTCATCGCCGCACCCCGCGACCACCTCCGCTGCCTCCCTTGGCCGGCGCCTTGGCTGCCGGCGCCCAGCCGCATCGAGCCATGGCCTCTGCCTGCGGTCGGGTGCCGTGCGCCTGCTCGGGCCACCCACTTTTGGCGCCCGTTATGCCCCAGGGCCTATGACATATGGGCCCGCCCTAGAACGTTTAAAAAAGAGAGAATATAAATATATATAAAAATAAATAAATAATAAAAATAATAATTAATTAATTAACTAATTAATTAACTTAATTAACTCTAATTAAATTAACTAAATTATGATTAATTAACCTAATGACTAATTAACCTAATTAACTACTGTTAATTAACTAACAGAGTATGACGAACGGGACCCACATGTCAGCTGACTAGTCAACACCTTCACATTGATCGCCGACGCCATGATGACGCCAAGAAACACTGCTCAGATAATGTTGTTTTAAAATAATTATATAACCCTAAAAATAATTTAAATCTTTTAAAATTAATATAAATTAAACCGTAGCTAAGATGAAAATACTTTCTACATGAAAGTCGCTCAGAACGATGAGATGAATCCGGATACGCAGCCTGTTCGTCCGCCACGCGTCCCTAGCATAGTGAACCTGCAACATTTCACCTCCGGTTCATCTGTCCGGAAACACGGAACACCGGGGATACTTTCCCGGATGTCCCCCCCCCCTTCACCGGTATCACCTCATACCGCGTTAGAACACGTCTAGCTCTGCTTGTTGTCCTGTTATGCACTTGCTTGCTATGTATTTACTGTTTTCCCCCCTCTTCTCTCGGTAGACCCCGTGACGATGTTGATGCCCCTGTGGTCGACTACGTCACCGACGACCCCTCCTTCTTGTCTGAGAAACCAGGCAAGCCCCCCCTGATCACCAGATATCGCCTATTCTTCTCTATACTGCTTGCATTAGAGTAGTGTTGCATGTTACTGCTTTCCGTTAATCCTATACTGCTGCATAGCCTGTCCTTGCTACTACTGTTGTTACCTTTACTTGCTATCCTACTGCTTAGTATAGGATGCTAGTGTTCCATCAAGGCCCTACACTCTTGTCCGTACGCCATGCTATACTCTCGGGCTGTGATCACTTGGGAGGTGATCACGGACATATACTATATACTTTACACTGTTACATTACCTGTGATACTATTCGGAGATGGGGGCTGAAAGGACAGGTGGCTCCATCCCGGTAGAGGTGGGCCTGGGTTCCCGACGGCCCCCGACTGTTACTTTGTGGCGGAGCGACAGGGAAGGTTGAGACCGCCTAGGAGAGAGGTGGGCCTAGCCCTGTTCGGCGTTCGCGGATACTTAACACGCTTAACGAGATCTTGATATTTGATCTGAGTCCGCTATCGCCTATACGCACTAACCAACTACGCGAACAGCTTATGGGCACTCGGCGCCGTGGTATGAGCCAAGCATTTTGTGACGTCACGATCGAGCGGCACGCCGCCGGATTGGATCGAACGCCACTAGGCTAGGTCTGCTTCCGCCGTCACAGACGCAACGCGTGTGTGTGCTAAGGCGATGGGCCTGCACTGTGTGCTTAGGTTTAGACCGGCGTCTTGACCTCTCTGTTATGCCTAGGTGGGGTTGCGGCGTGTTGATCTTCCGCCGGGCATGGCCCCAAAAGTGTGTCCGGCCAAATGGGATCAAGCGTGTTGGGTTATGTGGTGCACCCCTGCATGGAAGTTAATCTATTCGAAGAGCCGTGATCTTCGGTAATAGGACGACTTGGAGTTGCACCTTGACCTTATGACAACTAGAACTGGATACTTAATAAAACACACCCTTCCAAGTGCGATATAACCGGTGATCGCTCTCTAATGGTGGCAATGAGGAGGGATCGCCGGGTAGGATTATGCTATGCGATGCTACTTGGAGGACTTGATCTACTCTCTTCTACATCTTTGCCAAGGCGGAGGCTGCCGAGCGTAGTCTTTGACATGATTAGCTATCCCCCTCTTATTCCGGCATTCTGCAGCTCACCCACCGATATGGCCCTTTATACATATATCCATGCATATGTAGTGTAGCTCCTTGCTTAAGTAGTACTTTGGATGAGTACTCACGGTTGCCTTGTTCCCCTTTCCCCTTTCTTTACCCGATTGCTGCGACTGCACGATGGAGCCTGTGAGCCGACGCCATCAGAGATGACGACTACTACACGTGAGGTGCCTACTACTACGTGCAGCCCGCGGACGACCACCAGAGTAGTTAGGAGGATCCTGCAGGAGGCCTGCGCCTCTTTCGATCTGTATCCCAATTTGTGCTAGCCTTCTTAAGGCAAACTTGTTTAACTTATGTCTGTACTCAGATATTGTTGCTTCCGCTGACTCGTCTATGATCGAGCACTTGTATTCGAGCCCTCGAGGCCCCCCGGCTTGTATTATGATGCTTGTATGACTTATTTATGTTTTAGAGTTGTGTTGTGATATCTTCCCGTGAGTCCCTGATCTTGATCGTACACATTTACGTGCATGATTAGTGTACGATTGAATCGGGGGCGTCACATCCACCGTCTACTGTTCATCCAGCCCTCCACAGGATGGTCCTGTTCATCCAGCCCTCCACGGGGTCCTGTTCATCCAGCCCCAACTGGCTCGATCAATCGAGGTCCTGTTCGTCCAGAGGCAACACCACGGGGTCCTGTTCATCCATCCCCACCGGGAACTGTTCATCCAAACCCCCCAGCAACGCTCACTGTTCATCCAGAGGCAGCATCGATCGACTTTAGTTAGCATCAGCAGCGAATGAACCACTCGATCGGGTTCAGTTAACAGTCATCGATCGATCGCTCGGGTTCAGTAACGCGTAGCCTGCAGTGCAATCGGTCGGGTTCAGTAGGCGAACGCCTCGCTCGACCGGGTTCAGTTAGAGCCCAACGCCTTGCACCCACGCGCATGCGTGTACGAGAGAAACGCGCAAACCTCCGTGCATCGCTCGGCCCCGACCACCCACCGTAACCGGGAACACCCCGATATTTTCCTCGCCCTCGCTTCTACCACGGTTTTTTCCGTCATGGACGGCCCAAAGAATGTCATGCAGCTGCGTCTCCAGCCCGCCGGGACGAAAAGCCCTTTTTGTCATGATTTTTTGTCATAGAAGTAGGAGCCCATCACATCTATGATGATACCGGTTTTGTCACAATTATCGTCATAGAAGTGTCATAAGTATGACAGAAAAAATTTCGTTCGCCCAAAATGTCACGAATGTGTCTTTTTTGTAGTGAAAACATTCTCCAATTTTACCGGCATGGTGAGGCCATACCATGCACCACGCCAGGCATCATGTTTTCCAACCATGTGTTCCATTTTTTGTATAGTTGTTAACCCAGTAAACGATGCGTTTATGGTTGACTATTGCCACACATTTCCTTGAAATATCTGCCCATTCCTTGTAGAAGGCATGAGAATGTACTAAATAACACAAGCATGGTTTTCTAGACCGTTCTTTTGCACCTTTTCATGCACCGATTGTTCGAATTTGAATTATGTCCATTAATGCCTAGAAGATGCACATACTAAATATGGTAAATGAGCCCGGAAAAATGTCAAATTTGAACACGTTGCATTTGAGGCGGTGTTGATCATTGGAAAAAAACTGAATGACAAACTAGGACGAAAATTTGGATTCCCCTTCAATCTTGGGGATTTCCCTCTCGAAAGCATGGAACTTCCTCGGTGATGGTTTGATTTATGAAGGGCGTGCATGACGACATAAGCCAAACCTTCTCAAATTTTTACCAGGGCATGGTGAGGTCATACCATGGCACCGTGCTAGGCGTCATGTTTTTTAAGCATTTATTTCATTTTTTCTATAGTTGAAACCCCAACAAACAAACATTTGTGGTTAACTATTGATACGTCTCCAACGTATCTATAATTTTTGATTGCTCCTTGCTACTTTATCTACTGTTTTGGACTATATTGGGCTTTATTTTCCACTTTTATATTACTTTTGGGACTAACCTATTAACCGGAGGCCCAGCCTGCATTGCTATTTTTTGCCTATTTCAGTGTTTCGAAGAAACGGAATATCAAACGGAGTCCAAACGGAATGAAACCTTCGGGAACGTGATCTTCTCACCGAACGTGATCCAGGAGACTTGGACCCTACTCCAAGAAGAGCCAGAGGCGGTCACAAAGGGTGGAGGACGCCCCCCGCCCCCCCCCCCCCCCCGGGCACGCCCCCTACCTCATGGGCCCCCTGACGCTCCACCGATGTACTCCTTCCTCCTATATATACCTACATATCGCCAAACGATCAGAAGGGGAACCAAAAACCTAATTCCACCGCCGTACCTTCCTGTATCCACGAGATCCCATCTTGGGGCCTGTTCCAGAGCTCCACCGGAGGGGGCATCCACCACCGAGGGCTTCTACATCAACACCATAGCCCCTCCGATGAAGTGTGAGTAGTTTACTTCAGACCTTCGGGTCCATAGCTAGTAGCTAGATGGCTTCTTCTCTCTTTTGAATCTCAATACAATGTTCTCCCCTCTCTCATGGAGATCTATTCGATGTAATGTTTTTTTTATGTGTGTCTGTTGAGACCGATGAATTGTGGGTTTATGATCCAGCTTATCTATGAATAATATTTGAATCTTCTCTGAATTATTTTATGTATGATTGAGTTATCTTTGCAAGTCTCTTCGAATTATCCATTTGGTTTGGCCAACTAGATTGGTATTTCTTGCAATGGGAGAAGTGCTTAGCTTTGGGTTCAATCTTGCGGTGTCCTTACCCAGTGATAGAAAGGGTTGCCAGGCACGTATTGTATTGTATTGTTGCCATCGAGGATAACAAGATGGGGTAGTTATCATATTGCATGAATTTATTCCTCTAAATCATGTCATCTTGCTTAAGGCGTTACTCTGTTTTTAACTTAATACTCTAGATGCATCTGCCGGATAGCGGTCGATGAGTGGAGTAATAGTAGTAGATGCGTAATCGCTTCGATCTACTTGTCTCGGACGTGATGCCTATATACATGATCATACCTAGATATACTCATAACTATGCTCAATTTTGTCAATTGCTCAACAGTAATTTGTTCACCCACCGTAGAATACTTATGCTCTTGAGAGAAGCCACTAGTGAAACCTATGGCCCCGGGGTCTATTCTCATCATATCAATCTCCATCACTTTATTTACTTGCTTTGTTTTTACTTTGCCTTTACTTTTTACTTTGCATCTATCTATCAAAAATACCAAAAATATTATCTCTAACAGATCTCACTCTCGTAAGTGACCGTGAAGGGATTGACAACCCCTAATCGTGTTGGTTGCGAGTAGCTATCGTTTTGTGCAGGTACGAGGGACTTGCGCGTGGCCTCCCTTTGGATTGATACCTTGGTTCTCAAAAACTGAGGGAAATACTTACGCCATCTTGTGCTGCATCATCCTCTCCTCTTCGGGAAAACCAACGCAAGCTCGAGACGTAGCAAGAAGGACTTCAAGGCGTTGCCGGGAGGCCTACGCAAAAGTCAACATACCAAGTACCCATCACAATCCCTATCTCTCGCATTACATTATTTGCCATTTGCCTCTCGTTTTCCTCTCCCCCACTTCACCCTTGCCGTTTTATTCGCCCTCTCTTTCCCAATCTCCTCCTCTTTTTCCCTTTGCCTTTTGTTTGCTCGTTTGCTTGTTTGTCGCGATGGCTCAAGATGCTACCAAATTGTGTGACTTCACCAATACCAATAATAATGATTTCCTTAGCACTCCGATTGCTCCTCTTGCCAATCATCAATCTTGTGAAATCAATACTGCTTTGTTGAATCTTGTTATGAAAGATCAATTCGCCGCCTTCCTAGTGAAGATGCCGCTACTCATCTGAATAGCTTCGTTGATTTATGTGATATGCAAAAGAAAAAAGATGTCGATAATGATGTCGTTAAATTGAAGCTATTTCGTTTTTCGCTTAGAGATCGTGCTAAAGCGTGGTTTTCATCTTTGCCGAAAAATAGTATTGATTCTTGGAACAAGTGCAAAGATGCTTTTATCTCTAAGTATTTTCCTCCCGCTAAGATTATCTCTCTTACGAACGATATTATGAATTTTAAGCAACTTGATCATGAACATGTTGCACAAGCTTGGGAGAGAATGAAATTAATGATACGTAATTGTCCTACTCATGGTTTGAAATTGTGGATGATTATACAAAAAAATTATGCTGGATTGAATTTTGCTTCGAGAAATCTTTTAGATTCGGCCGCAGGAGGCACTTTTATGGAAATCACTTTAGGAGATGCTACTAAACTCCTAGATAATATTATGGTTAATTATTCTCAATGGCATACTGAAAGATCTACTAATAAAAAAGTGCATGCAATAGAAGAAATCAATGTTTTGAGTGGAAAGATGGATGAACTTATGAAATTA
Source organism: Aegilops bicornis (assembly GCA_021605145.1). Classification (NCBI taxonomy): domain Eukaryota; kingdom Viridiplantae; phylum Streptophyta; class Magnoliopsida; order Poales; family Poaceae; genus Aegilops; species Aegilops bicornis. The sequence continues at coordinate 626,965,154 of CM038675.1, read as the reverse complement.
TTTACTACGAGTGTTTCTTCTGATCCTAATGATATGTCTTTGTCTACCTTGATTGAGAATAATAATGAATCTATGGATGTGAATTTTGTTGGTAGGAATAATTTCGGTAACAACACGTATAGAGGGAATTTTAATCCTAGGCGTTATCCTAGTAATCCTTCTGATAATTATGGAAATTCCTACAACAACTCTTATGGAAATTTTAATAAGATGCCCTCTGAATTTGAGAGTAGTGTTAAAGAGTTTATGAATTCACAAAAGAATTTTAATGCTTTGCTTGAAGAGAAATTGCTTAAAGTTGATGATTTGGCTAGGAACGTTGATAGGATTTCTCTCGAGATTGATTCTTTAAGGCTTAGATCTATTCCTCCTAAGCATGATATCAATGAGTCTCTCAAAGCCATGAGAATTTCCATTGATGAGTGCAAGGAAAGAACCGCTAGGATGCATGCTTCCAAAGATGCCTTTATTAAAGCGTGTTCTTCCAATTCCTATGAAAATCAAGTTGAAGATCTAAAAGTTATTAATGTGACACACATTAAATCTTTGATTTGCAATATGAATCTTGATGAAACTGAATATGATCTTCCTTTACCTACAAGGCGTTCTAAGAATTCGGAGTTTTTAGATCTTGATGATGAAATTGATAAAAGTGGGATTGAAAGAAATAAAAACCTAGATGTTGCTAAACCCACTATTTTGGATCTCAAGGAATTTAATTATGAAAATTGCTCTTTCTTGTTGCAATCCGTGCTAAATTCTCCTCATGCTTATAGTCAAAATAAGGCCTTTACCGAACACATTGGTGATGCCTTGATGCAATCTTATGAAGAAAAGCTTGAGTTGAAAGTTTCTATCCCTAGGAAACTCCATGATGAGTGGGAACCTACTATCAAAATTAAAATTAAAGATTATGAGTTTCATGCTTTGTGTGATTTGGGTGCTAGTGTCTCCACTATTCCCAAAACTTTGTGTGATTTGCAAGATTTCCGTGACTTTGATGATTGCTCTCTAAACTTGCATCTTGCGGATTCCACTATTAAAAAACCTATGAGAAGAATTAATGATGTTCTTATTGTTGCAAATAGGAATTATGTGCCCGTAGATTTTATTGTTCTTGATATAGATTGAAATCCTTCATGTCCTATTATTCTTGGTAGACCTTTCCTTAGAACGATTGGTGCAATTATTGATATGAAGGAAGGGAATATTAGATTCCAATTTCCCTTAAAGAAGGGCATGGAACACTTACCTAGAAAGAAAATAAAATTACCATATGAATCTATCATGAGAGCCACTTATGGATTGACTACCAAAGATGGCAATACCTAGATCTATCTTTGCTCTTATGCCTAGCTAGGGGCGTTAAACGATAGCGCTTGTTGGGAGGCAAACCAATTTTATTTTTAGTTTTTTTTGTTTATTGCTTCTGTTTAGGAATAAATAATCCATCTATCCTCTGTTTAGATGTGATTTTATCTTTTAATTAGTGTTTGTGCCAAGTTAAACCTATTAGATCTTCTTGGGAGATAGTTATTTGATCTTGCTGTAATTTCCAGAATCTTTGCGCTCAGTGCCCGAATTGTTAAAAATCACCAGAACGTGATAAAATAGTGATTCCAATTGATTCTGATCAATAAACAAATTTTCCAGGTATTCTAATTTTGGTAGAATTTTTTGGGTTCCAGAAGTTTGCGTTAGTTACAGATTACTACAGACTGTTCTGTTTTTGACAGATTCTGTTTTGCATGTGTTGTTTGCTTATTTTGATGAATCTATGGCTAGTAAAATAGTTTATAATCCATAGAGAATTTGGAATACAGTAGGTTTAACACCAATATAAATAAAGAATTAGTTCATTACAGTACCTTAAAGTAGTCTTTTGTTTGCTTTCTCTAACGGAGCTCACGAGATTTCTATTGAGTTTTGTGTTGTGAAGTTTTCAAGTTTTGGGTGAATTCTTTTGATGGATTATGGAACAAGGAGTGGCAAGAGCCTAAGCTTGGGGATGCCCATGGCACCCCAAGATAATCCAAGGACACCAAAATACAAAGCTTGGGGATGCCCCGGAAGGCATCCCCTCTTTCATCCACTTCCATCGGTAATTTACTTGGAGCTATATTTTTATTCACCACATGATAAGTGTTTTGCTTGGAGCGTCTTGTATTATTTGCGTCTTTGCTTGTTAGTTTACCACAATCATCCTTGATGTACACACCTTTTGAGAGAGCCATACATGAATTGAAATTTGATAGAATACTCAATGTGCTTCACTTATATCTTTTGAGCTTGATAGTTTTGCTCATAGTGCTTCACTTATATCTTTTTGAGCGTGATAATTTTTGCTCTAGTGCTTCACTTAGATCTTTTAGACCACGGTGGTGGACTTGTTTTACAGAAACTTGATCTCTCATGCTTCACTTAGATTATTTTGAGAGTCGTTAATAGCATGGTAATTTGCTTAATGTTAATATACTTGGTATTCAAGATATGTGAAACTTTCTTTTGAGTGCGTTGAATACCAAGATAAGTTTGATGCTTGATAATTGTTTTGAGATATGGAGGTAATAATATCAAAGTCATGCTAGTTGAGTAGTTGTGAATTTGAGAAATGCTTGTGTTGAAGTTAGCAAATCTCGTAGCATGCATGTATGGTTAAATTTATGTAACAAATTTGAAACATGAAGTGTACCTGGCTTGTGCATCCTTATGAGTGGCGGTCGGGGACAAGCGATGGTCTTTTACTACCAATCTATCCCCCTAGGAGCATGCGCGTAGTACTTGATTTTTGATGACTTCTAAATTTTTGCAATAAGTATATGAATTCTTTTGACTAATGTTGAGTCCATGGATTATACGCACTTTTACCTTTCCGCCTTTGCTAGCCTCTTGATGCGTGCATTGCCCTTTCTCACCTTGACAGTTGGTGCAAACTTCGCCGGTGCATCCAAACCCCGATATGATACGCTCTATCACACATAAACCTCCTTATATCTTCCTCAAAACAGCCACCATACCTACCTATTATGGCATTTCCATAGCCATTCCGAGATATATTGCCATGCAACTTTCCACCGTTCCGTTCATCATCATCATGACGTACTTTACTTTTGTCATATTGTCATTGCATGATCATGTAGTTGACATCGTATTTGTGGCAAAGCCACCATGCATTATTTTTCATACATGTCACTCTTGATTCATTGCACCATCCCAGACATCACGGAGGCATTCATATAGAGTCATATCTTGTTCTAGTTTCGAGTTGTAATCCTTATTGTTGTAATCAATAGAAGTGTGATGATCATCATTATTAGAGCATTTCCCAAAAAAAAGAAAAAAAAAGAGAAAGGCCAAAAAAAAGGCCCAAAAAAATAAAAAAAGAGAAAATAAAAAGGGCAATGCTACTATCTCTTTTTCCACACTTGTGCTTCAAAGTAGCACCTTGTTCTTCATGTAGTGAGTCTCATATATTGTGCTTCAAAGTAGCACCATGTTTTTCATATAGTGAGTCTCATAAGTTGTCTTGTTCATACTAGTGGGAATTTTTCATTATAGAACTTGGCTTGTATATTCCTACGATGGGCTTCCTCAAAATGCCCTGGGTCTTCATGAGCAAGCAAGTTGGATGCACACCCACTTAGTTTCTTTTGTAGAGCTTTCATATATTTATAGCTCTAGTGCATTTGTTGCATGGTAATCCCTACTCCTCATGTTGACACCAATTGATGGGCATCTCCATAGCCCGTTGATTATCCTCGTCAATATGAGAGTTTCTCCTTTTTTGTCTTCTCCACACAATCCCCATCATCATATTCTATTCCACCCATAGTGCTATATCCATGGCTCACGCTCATGTATTGCGTGAAGGCTGAAAAAGTTTGAGATCATATAAGTATGAAACAATTGCTTGGCTTGTCATTGGGGGTGTAGAAGTTGGGAACATCTTTGTGTGACGAAAATGAAGCATAGCCTAACTATATGATTTTGTAGGGATGAACTTTCTTTTGCCATGCTATTTTGAGAAGACATTATTGCTTTGATTAGTATGCTTGAAGTATTATTATTTTTATGTCGATATGAACTTTTGTCTTGAATCTTTTCGGATATGAATATTCATACCATGATTAAGAAGATTTACATTGAAATTATGCCAAAGTATCACCGCATCAAAAATTCTCTTTTATCATTTACCTACTCGAGGACGAGCAGGAATTAAGCTTGGGGATGCCTGATACGTCTCCAACGTATCTATAATTTTTGATTGCTCCATGCTACTTTATCTACTGTTTTGGACTATATTGGGCTTTATTTTAAACTTTTATATTACTTTTGGGACTAACCTATTAACCGGAGGCCCGGCCCAGAATTGCTGTTTTTTTGCCTATTTCAGTGTTTCGAAGAAACGGAATATCAAACGGAGTCCAAACGGAATGAAACCTTCGGGAACGTGATCTTCTCACCGAACATGATCCAGGAGACTTGGACCCTACTCCAAGAAGTGCCAGAGGCGGTCACGAGGGTGGAGGGCGCCCCCTGCCTCGTGGGCCCCCTGACGCTCCACCAACGTACTCCTTCCTCTTATATATACCTACGTATCCCCAAACGATCAGAAGGGGAGCCAAAAACCTAATTCCACCGCCGTACCTTCCTGTATCCACGAGATCCCATCTTGGGGCATGTTCCAGAGCTCCGGCGGAGGGGGCATCCACCACGGAGGGCTTCTACATCAACACCATACCCCTCCGATGAAGTGTGAGTAGTTTACTTCAGACCTTCGGGTCCATAGCTAGTAGCTAGATGGCTTCTTCTCTCTTTTTGGATCTCAATACAATGTTCTCCCCCTCTCTCGTGGAGATCTATTCGATGTAATCTTCTTTTTGCGGTGTGTTTGTTGAGACCGATGAATTGTGGGTTTATGAACCAGCTTATCTATGAATAATATTTGAATCTTCTCTGAATTCTTTTATGTATGATTGAGTTATCTTTGCAAGTCTCTTCGAATTATCCGTTTGGTTTGTCCAACTAGATTGGTTGTTCTTGCAATGGGAGAAGTGCTTAGCTTTGGGTTCAATCTTGCGGTGTTCTTACCCAAAGGATGTAAAGGGTTGCAAGGCACATATTGTATTGTTGCCATCGAGGATAACAAGATGGGGTATTTATCATATTGCATGAATTTATTCCTCTACATCATGTCATCTTGCTTAAGGCGTTACTGCTGTTTTAACTTAATACTCTAGATGCATGTTGGATAGCGGTCGATGAGTGGAGTAATAGTAGTAGATGCGTAATCGTTTCGATCTACTTGTCTCGGACGTGATGCCTATATACATGATCATACCTAGAAATACTCATAACTGTGCTCAATTCATCACAATTGCTCAACAGTAATTTGTTCACCCACCGTAGAATACTTATGCTCTTGAGAGAAGCCACTAGTGAAACCTATGGCCCCCGGGTCTATTCTCATCATATCAATCTCCATCACTTCATTTACTTGCTTTGTTTTTACTTTGCCTTTACTTTTTACTTTGCATCTATCTATCAAAATACCAAAATATTATCTCTATCAGATCTCACTCTCGTAAGTGACCGTGAAGGGATTGACAACCCCTAATCACGTTGGTTGCGAGTAGCTATCGCTTTGTGCAGTACGAGGGACTTTGCGTGGCCTCCTCTTTGGATTGATACCTTGGTTCTCAAAATCTGAGGGAAATACTTACGCTACTGTGCTGCATCATCCTCTCCTCTTCGGGGAAAACCAACGCAAGCTCGAGACGTAGCAACTATTGCCACACATTTCATCGAAATATCTATCCATTCCTTGTAAAAGGCATGAGAATTTACTAAATGGCACGAGCATGGTTTTCCAGGCCGTTCTAGTGGACCCTTTCATGCACCGGTTATTTGAACTTGAATTATGTGAATTAATGCCTAGGAAATGCACATAATCCCCTAAATATGGCAAATGAACCCGGAAAAGTGCCAAATTTGAACACGATGATTTGCAGGTTGTATGTTCATCATAGAAAAAAACTCGTGGACAAAGGAAAATTGGATCCCCCTTCAGTCTTGGTGATTTCCCCCTCGAAACCATGAAACTTCCTTGGTGATGGTTCGTTTATGAAAGGCGTGCATGATGACATTTTTACCAGGACACAGTGAGGTCATACCATGGCACCACACCAGGCGTCATGTTTTCCAAGCATGTATTTCATTTTTGTATAGGTGTTAACCCAGTAAACAACACGTTTATGGTTGACTATTGCCACACATTTCCTTGAAATATCTGCCCATTCCTTGTAAAAGGCATGAGAATGTACTAAATAGCACACGCATGGTTTTCCGGACCGTTCTTGTGCACCTTTTCATGCACCGATTGTTTGAATTTGAATTATGTGCATAATTAATGCCTAGAAAATGCACATAATCCCCTAAATATGGTAAATGAGTTCGGAAAAATGTCAAATTTGAACACGTTGCATTTGTGGCCGTATATATGTTGATTGTTGGAAAAAAACTGAATGACAAACTCAGACAGAAATTTGGATTCCCCTTCAATCTTGGTGATTTCCCTCTCGAAAGCATTGAACTTCCTCGGTGATGGTTCCATTTGTGAAGGGCGTGCATGACGACATAAATCAAACCTTCTCAGCTTTTAACCAGGGCACTCTGAGGCCATACCATGGCACCATGCCAGGCGTCATGTTTTTCAAGCACATATTTCGTTGTTCTATAGTTGATAACCCAGTAAATGACGCGTTTGTGGTTGACTATTGCCACACATTCCGTTGAGATATCTGCCCATTCCTTGTAAAAGGCTTGAGAAATTACTAGATACCACGAGTATGGTTTTTCCAGACCGTTCTTGTGCACCTTTTCAAGCACCAATTGTTTGAATTTGAATTATGTGCATTAATGCCTACAAAATGCACATAATCCCCTAAATATTGTAAATGAACCCGGAAAAGTGTCAAATTTGAACACAGTGATTAGCAGGGTTTATGTTCATCATAGGAAAAAACTCATGGATGAAGGACAAAGGAAATTTAGATTCCCATTCAATCTCGGTGATTTACTATCGCACACGATTCATCTCCGTCGCCTCTGCGAACCATGTATGTTCACTCACACATGCAAAAGGAAAAAGAAAACCCTCGCCCACTTTGTCCCCACTTACTCGCCGCGGACTCCTCCACAACTCTGCACCCTAAGCTCGATGGTTGTTGGCAGCAGGCGTAGGTCGCGCTCCAAACGGCACAGGATTTCACCCCTACCGCTTTCCGCCGCCTATCTGCACCGACATTCTAGACTCTGGTCAACTTGGGTTTTCTACGGGATTGGGCCGGGGATTTTTCTCATGGAGAAGTTAATTAATCAAATTAATTAGCAAAGTATTCACTCATCTCTTATCGCAGTCTGTCCGTTGCTGTTAATCAACCGGCGGAAATCGCCGTGGAATCATTTTTGTTCTAGCTGATTCATGGGTGCTCATTCATGTGTTCACAGTCCGAGCACAAATCGGGCAATTGTGGTCGTGGCCATTCGGAAACGAAGTTCTATATCACCATTCTGGATGACTTCAGGGAGCGCTTGGTATGTTCAATATCAACCTACCACGGTCGGCATGGCCTAAATTTGTGAACATATACCGTTTATTGCTGCATTATCTATATATTTGCATCAAATCTTTATTACATTATCTATTTTCCATTCTATATTTTTGTACTTTGCTTTCATCTATATATTGATCTGTTCTATCAGTTACCCCCATATTTGCATCTTGCTCTATTATTTCAATATATCTAGTTTATGATCTTAATTTTCATTTCAAGCAGTACATCCCTTGCTTTGCAAGAACAGGAGTAGATGGAAATCTTGGGCTTTACTTTGCTGATGACTCCGAGGATGTCATATTGACAATGCAGCATGTATTTACAATGACAGTTAGCATAAAACTTGATAAAGATGGTCACTCCTATTTTAATGCGGACCTTCGGAAAAAAATGTCTAAGTGTTATGAACTGAAAGCTGGCAATAAAATTCTAGTGCGTGCACCACAACCTGGTCTAATTAACATGGATGTTTACTTCCCCAACGTCATCAACCGATCAAAGTCGGATCGAGGTTAGTGTCCTTTCAACTTTCTCTATGTTGTCATATTACTATTTAAGCAACCAATTGATCACTATTTAAGAAACCAATTGTGATATCATATTCTGACTCTGTTCCTATGCAGTAACAAATTCTATTTACCAATTTATGTGCACTATATATTCTCCTGCCGTGTTCTGAATAAATAATACCTTTCCACCTTTTAAGCAGGATATGTTGGATGCATAGTGAAGGATCTGTATGTTACTAAGCGTACCAAATTTCACTGGAAGGACTTGAAGCATGTCATAAACCTTGTTGATAATCTGACAGAGATAGCATAGCATATGAACGCTGGATTTTGGATGGGATTAATTAGACCTATGGTGCACACACTGAACAAGACCAATTGTGTGCACAAAACGCTGGTAAAAAGTCTTATTTTAATGTTGATGGTCATAAACTAATATATCTTCAACAATATGTTACAATTGTTTTTTTATTCTACATGTCAACAGAAATTGCCCCCTGTAGCAGTTCTTGTATCGATTTCCCGGCGTGGTCGAATTACACTTGTGCCTGCTAATAATGCCAAAGTGACTGCAAGGTACTGCATTTCCCACACAAATGGAACCATTCAAATTAACAAGTTCTCACTTCTCGTGGCAATGCATCCATACTGGAAAATTGGAGACACGGTTCTACTCATGCTCTACCAAGGCACAGCAGGGCTCTTCCTTTTCATTGACGAGATGCCGAGTCACCGTGATCAACCTGCTTCTAGTGGATAGTTGTGGTTGTTGGCCCTCGGCCTCTTAAAATGTGCTAGCTGTCACTATATATGTTAAGTATGTAGATATGGACCATATGGTTGTTGGCCCTTAGCCTCTTAAAAATGTGATAGTTGTTACTATGTTAAGTATGTAGATATGGACCATATGGTTGTCAAAACCGTCTTACGAAGATCCTCCTTTTGTCGAATAGTGTAACCACTATATATATGTTACTCAAATGTTGTTACCCAAGTTCATAAATTTTCATGGAAAGTATTAGTATCGTACACAGTTCATTGAGTTTAAGCGTGTGCCCGATGTCTAGAAGGCATTTGCATATTAACTATCCATATTGCAAATTCACACACATGTTAACATAAGGAAACGCATGTGTAACATACTAATCATCGCACACGAGTACTCGCTGACACAACCTGTGTGATACTCCTAGCCACCGCAAGCAACTAGTTTGCATTTTTCAAAGTTTTTGTACACACAGAATCGCACACGAACTAATTGTATTGATCGTTTGTGTTGTAATTTCTCATCGCAAACAGTTCATCTGAGTCGGCTGTTTGCCACGTATCACACACATCTTGTTTACACGACTCGTTTGTGTTCTTTTGTCTCATCGCAAACAGTTCATCCATGTGAACTGTATGCCGCATATCACACACATCTTGTTAAGTTGAACCATTTATGTTGTGTTCCCTAATCGAAAACAGTTTGTCCGAGTGAACCGTATGCCGTATATCGCACACACATTGATATGGCTGCCCGTTTCTGTTTTTCTACCTCATCGCAAACAGTTCGAATGGATTAACCATGTGTCCTGCATCGCACACACATTGTTATGGCTGCCCGTTTCTGTTGTTCTACCTCATCGCAGACAGTTTGAATGGATTAACCGTGTACCCTGCATTGCACACGCAACTAAAATCTAAACCGTGTTTGATGGCTCCGCCATCGCAAATGTTTTGTAGCTTTTTTACAGTTTTTTACACCACCGTTTGTGATTATTGCATCGCACACAGTTTCGGCAAAGGGTCTCTGATCGTAGTGTCGCGTTAGCAGTATCCTGCAGTAGTGTTTAGGTGGGTTAGATGCAACTTGCTCAAACTAGCCCTCATGTTTGGATATACTTTAGGGCTATTTGAGCCCAAACTAGCTCAAACTAACTCTAACCCATGGATACAGCAACAGTTAATCAGCCGATAATTTGTAAGAATGCAATAAACTCCTTTGGGCCCATAATATAAGATGTTTATTCATCTAATATGTGAGTATATTGGATGTTATTAGATATTATAAAAGAGTGGTATACTACATCATTGTGCAATTGTTGTTTAGCTTCTAATATTAACTTGGTGCTTTTAGGTACATATGTCATTGGTAAAGATCCGCGCTTCGACCCTTTTTGCGTATGGGGCAATGAGATATCGATGAACCAGCATCAAGTGAGGAAGCTGATAAAGACTGTTAGTAAAATGGGTCAAAAGATGGCAATTAAACTATTTATTTATGCTTTATCCAAGACAACAGTGAACTGCAGGATGGTAAGTAAGAACTGTGCAACCTTCTTTTTACTACCCATAATGAGTTGTGTTAGATGACAATGTCTGAATCTTTTTCCTTTGCAGTGGTTCCCAAAGCAGTTTACTCAAGATTACCTCTCAAACTACATGATTGGTGCGCATGCAAAGGTTAAAGTATTTCTACCAGAACACGATGATTATCTAGATGTTTTCATGAAGATCGTGAAGGATGGGCGGTCGGCCATCACAAGGGGTTGGACTAGAGTCATGCGTGTCTTCTGCATGGAGGAGGGCGCAATATGAGTATTCCGCTTCACCTTGTTCAACAACCAGAATGTATTTCGCCTCTTTATTTACCATCTTTAATAGTACAAGTATACAACTGTGGTTCATCATTCTTTATTTGGTTCTTATGTAATTCTTGAACATATGTACCTATGAATCGAATAATGCATTGGTTGTTTGAACCTGATGGGTATGAATAAAGCTATAGCATACATTCAAATTCAAATCTGGTACAATTTGAAATAGCAGTAATTAAATTACAGTCAAATTACGCTCTGCAGGTCGTTACGGCACACACGGTTGGTAAAACACAAATGTTTGCGATATACACCATAATCCGACATTGTTCACAGAGAGGAAACGTGTGCAAGCATGCACACAGTTGCCGTTTGCAAAGCGTGTGCGATGTTAGAAAATATCACAAATGGTGCGGGCAAACTAAATGTTTGTGATAGTTGCATTATCGTATACGATTCGCAGCCATGAACTATTTCTGATGTGGTATGCATCATAAACGTTGCACCACATAATAGCGTGTGCGATAGTTGTCATGTACGACGATGATACGACGGTCCGATGTTTCATAATCTTGTCCGACACTCGTACGACGATTAGCTAATCTTCTTAATTAGTTATCGCATATGATTTGGGAAAAGCGAATGTGTGTTTGTCTGCTTATCATACACATTCTGTAATAGTGAACCGATTATGATGGGCCGCGCATCGTAAATGTAGCACCACTGAATACCGACTGTGATGGCAATGCGAGCACAAACGAGTAGCGAGTACTGTATATGCATCAAGGCTCCCTATCCCCGACGGTTTCTAGGTTGTGTGGGAAGGACCCCCCCTATCGCCCACACTCACTTGGCGACGGTTCCAAATGCCGTCGCGAAAAGGGGTTAAAAACCGTTTTTATAGCACCTGACTGTACCAGTGCCTCTTCGCCCTATAAATTCCCAAATATTCCAAAAACCTAGGGGAGTCGCTAAATCAGAAGTTTCGCCGCCGCAAGCCTCGGTAGCCACCAAAAACCAATCTAGACCCCTGCTGCACTCGACGGAGGGGGAAATCATCACCGGTGGCCATCTTCATCTTCCCGGCGGCCACCATGATGAGGAGGGAGTAGTCCACCGTCGGGGCTGAGGGTTTGTACCAGTAGCTATGTGTTTAATCTCTCTCTCTCTCTCTCTTGTGTTCTTGAGATGTCACAATCTTGATGTATCACGAGCTTTGTTAATATAGTTGGATCATATGGTATTTCCCCTCTCTATCTTGAGTGAATTGAGTTTTCCCTTTGAGATTTCGTTCTTATAGGATTGAATACTTTTATGGATTTGAGAACACTTCATGTATGTCTTGCTATGAATACCCGTGGTGACAATGGGGTATCATATTGATTCACTTGATATGTGTTTTGGCACTCAACTCGCGGATTCCCGAGGTGGCATTGGGGTAATCTATGCATATGGGTTGATGCATGTTCTCGTCTTTGTTTCTCCGGTAGAAATCTTGGGGCACTCTTTGAGGTTCTTTGTGTTGGATTGAGTATTATGAATCTGAAATTGTTTGATGCATATCATATAATCAACTCACAGATACTCGCGGTGACATTGGAGTATCTAGGTGACATTAGAGTTGGTTGATGTGTATCATATGGTATTATTTTAGTACGAACTCTTGGTTAGATCGATCAGAAGGAATAGCTTCGTGTTATTTCAGTATGAACTCTAGGATAGATTGATCGGAAAGAATAGCTTTGAGGTGGTTTCATACCCTACAAACAATTTCTTCTTATGTTCTCCGTTAGATAGGAACTTTGGAGTGATTCTTCATCGCACGTTGAGGGATGGTTATATGATCCAATTATATTAGCATTGTTGAGAGATTGCACTAGCGAAAGTACGGACCCTAGGCCTCATTTTCAAGCATTGCAATACCGTTTGTGCTCACTTTTGTTACTTGCTACCTTGCTGTTTTTTATTGTTACTATTACAAAAATCAATATCAACTATCCATATTACACTTGTATCACCATCTCTTCGACGAACTAGTGCACCTATACAATTTATCATTGTATTTGGTGTGTTGGGGACACAAGAGACTTTTCGTTATTTGGTTGCAGTGTTGTTTGAGGGACCATCTTCATCCAACACCTCCCATGGATTGATAAACCTTAGGTCCTTCACTTGAGGGAAAATTGCTACAATCCTACAAAACTCTGCGCTTGGAGGCTCAACATGTGTCTACGAGAATAAAGTTGCATAGTATACATCAGTCACCAAAAAATATATCATTGAACACTATGTTTAAATACGCATCCAACAATATAATTTTTGCTTACCTGCACTAACATTTTGTCAGTTTAATCTTTGGTCAAAATTTAACACAAATTACAAAGGGGACCAATAAACCAGGACGGAGGTAGATTCCATCAACTGAAGTGATTGCATCCATATCCCACATTTAGACATAAGTTAACATAGATTAAACATACTCAGACATAGATAATAAGCGTACACAAGCATAGTTCAACCATAAGTATATAGTTCAACCGCCATTAAGCATACTCAAGTGCATTTATAATTAAGACACTACATAGCCATACATAGTTCAATCCCACATCTCATCTCATCTGCCCGCACGATCCTGAAGCTTCTCCAGGTACGCGGCGTACGCGGCGTGCGCCACCCTACGAGAATACTTCTGCTTGAAGGAGCCAACGGCCCGTCCTCTTGCATGTGCCAGAACACTTTGATACGTGTGATGAAGCTTTTGGTTGCAAAATGGGCACTGATAGCCCCAGTTCCAAATCCTAATACGCCTGTTTTGCATTCCCGCATAAAGCTCCCTGAGGATTTGCCTCTTGTACCTCCTTCCGCCATCTTCATCCTTGATGTCGACATCACGATAGCACCTATACATATAGTAAAAAATGTGGCCTCAAATTTGGAATACAAACTAATCTCTAGCGAACATTTGGCAGTTGCCAAAATTTGGCATCAAATCAATGTTTTCATGCCGTAATTTAGGGTTAGGAATTTATGGCTATTTTTTTAGACATATCCAAAGATTATGGTTTGATTTTTAAGCACAATTGTCTATGTACAGACCAATATTGAAGAAAATAATGGCACGGACATATATGTAGGTCATTCGAAATCAATTGTCAAGACCTAGCTAGGAATTATTAGCATGAACACTAACCCTATTCTGATTATTAGCAGAAATTATTTTGCACAGATGAAACAACTAATCACTTATCACTTGTACCATTCAAACAATCAATACACTACACGGATCTAGCGAAACTTACTCAGATTTCATGGATTGGGAGAACATAACCATAGGATTTCTATTCCAAAAGGGGGGAGGCAGGAGTAACCGGAGAAACCCTAGGATGAATTTGCCACATAAACGGGTATAGATGACTAACCGGTTCTCCTCGTCATCTGAGTCGTCATCGGAGTCGGTGTGGACCTCCGGCTCCAGCAGTGGAAGCACGACGCCGTCGACGATGTCAGGGTGCAGCATACCTCACCGGCGGCGATGGCAACCTCTGTCTCCATCTCCACATCATGCTCTGGTGCTTCAGCAGCCCCGGCGTAGCCACTCCCTCCGATGGGGCGCTTCAGCAGCATCCTCATACACTGACGGCTTTGAAGACCGAGAGAGGCGTCGAGGATGCATGCGGAGAGATAGGATTGTGTGTGTGGCGAGGATGGGGGTGCGGCCGCTCGGGCGCGCCATTAATATGGAGTAGTGGGAGAGAGGCGGACGATGGTCAAACCGCTGGCTCAGCTCCCGGTGAGCCTGTGCACCAGATTGCTGGCATGCCTACCGTCATTTCACACAGCTACTCGCACGCCTCCCGATGACACTGTGCAGCGAGCACGCCTCCCGTCAATTCACACACTTGCACGCACACCTCCCGGTCTGCCTGTGCTGCGGACTGCTTGCATGCGTCCCGTCAACTCACGCCTGCTCGCACAGCACACGGGTCGCGTGGCGGCATGTATATTGTTTTTCTATTTTGATGATTAATTCTGCCGCTTTATTGCTTAACCGAAGCATGGCATGTATCCATTGTTGGTCTAACGCCCACGGTTCGAATAAATAATCCGTTTGCGATATTGGTTCCCAATTATTAATAATCTCCCATTTGTAAGAAGATAAAGATTGCATCAAAACTTGTCTCAAATTTGACAAAAAAAGGTACAATGCCACTGTGTATTGGTGTCCATATGACAACACGATAAGTTTCATGAATTTCAAATAAGTTTTGGATGTACTAGATTTTAAAAATCAAGATTCTCAATGTTTGAAATTTCTTGCATGGGGAGTAAACATGCACCCAGTGAGATACATGTGTTTTTCCAATCCATTTAGGTGCACTATCACGTGTGCATGTAGCTCAAATTTGATTTTTGCACATTATACCCCAAGAAAATCAACCAATGTACTAAAGCGTCTTAATGATCTCTGGGTTCTTTTTTCAAAACTAAAATGTCCCTCCTTCGGTAACATATGTTCACCGCGGGCCCTAAACCCTAAACTCTTAAAATTTTGCATCCAAATCGGTCCCTTACGAAGTAGCGCATAAACTAGGGTTTAAGCTTACATCACTCTAGCAACCCATCATCTAATAACTACTCCACAATGCATTCCCTTAGGCCCAAATATGGTGAAGTGCCATGTAGTCGACGTTCACATGACACCACTAAGGGAATCACAACATACATATCATCAAAACATCGAACACATATCAAGTTCACATGATTACTTGCAACAAGATTTCTCCCATGACCTCAAGAACAAAAGTAACTACTCACAAATGACAATTATGCTCAAGATCAGAGGGGTATTAAATAGCATAATGGATTTGAACATATAATCTTCCACCAAATAAACCATATAGCAATCAACTACAAGATGTAATCAACACTACTAGTCACCCACAAGTACCAATCTGAGGTTCCGGTACAAAGATTGAACACAAGAGATGAAATAGGTTTTGAGAGGAGATGGTGCTATTGAAGATGTTGGTGGAGATGGCCCTCCCAAAGATGAGAGGGTTGTTGGTGATGACGATGACGATGATTTCCCCCTCTGGGAGGGAAGTTCCCTCGGTGGAATCGCTTTGCCGGAGGGCAAAAGTCCTCCTGCCCAAGTTCCTCCTCGAGACAGAGGCTCTTCGTACCGAAGTCCTCTTCTTATTTATTTTCTAGGTCAAAATGGCCTATATACCAGAATATGGGCACCGAAGGTGGGCTGAGGAGGGCACAACCCACCAAAGCGCGCCTGGGCTCCCTGGCGCACCCTGGTGTCTTGTGCTCACTAGGGTGGCCCCCTCCGGTAGTTATTTGCTCCAGTATTTTTTATATATTCCAAAACAATTCTCCATAAATTTTCAGCTCATTTGGAGATGGGGAGAATAGGTAGCTATGATGTAGCTTTTTCAGTTCCAGAATTCCAACTGCCGGTATTCTCCCTCTTTGTGTAAACCTTGCATATTATGAGAGAAAAGGCATTAGAATTACTCCATAAAGCATTATTATGCATAAAAAGATTGTAAATAACGGTAGGAAAACATGATGCAAAATGGACGTATCAATGCCTATATATGATCATTGCCTTGGATATCGTCATAATTATTTGCTTTTCTATCAATTGCCCAACAGTAATTTGTTTACCCATCATATGCTATTTTCAAGAGAGAAGCCTCTAGTGAAAACTATGGCCCCCGGGTCTATCTTTTATCATATATTAAAACCAAAAATACCTTGCTGCAATTTTATTTTATTTTATTTATTTTGTATTTTTGCTCAATCTATCTATCAAAAACTATACAATTTAATATTGCTCGTAACCGTCAAGGGATTGACAACCCCTTGTTCATGTTGTGTTGCAAGGATCTGTTGTTTGTGTGCAGGTGTTGCTAAGGAGTTGTTGCTTGGTTCTCCTACTGGATTGATACCTTTGATTTCATAACTGAGAGAAATACTTATCTCTACTGTATTGCATCATCCTCTCCTCTTCGAGAAAGTCCCAACGCAGCTCACAATTAGTAGAGACGTATCAGCTAGCAGCGGGAGGAATCATTTTTCTTGCGCGTAACAAGGAGGCACTTCCTTGCGTGCGAAGATGTAGCTAGTGGGTCTCAGCTGTCAGGGGGAGGAAACTTTTTTCCCTGCGTAACAAGGAGGCACTTCCTTGCGTGCAAAGATGTAGCTGGTGGGTCCCACGTGTCAGTGGGGGGAATCATTTTTTTCACATAATATGGAGGCACTTGCTTGCGTGTGGCCCTGGACCATGTGGGTCCCTACTATCAGCCACTCCATGTACATCCCTCTTCTAATGGCTGTCGTTTATTGAGTACGTTGACCATGCCGCACCAAGAGCACCTAGACGGTGGACGAAGGTGATGCCTAGGAAGGGAATGAACCTGAGCTGGGGAAGACTCGGAACTGGTTGCCCACACAGAGGGGAGTACGAGGGTTTAATGTTTTTGCTGCCGTCGTCGGAGAATAACAGGGCATGTGGGTGAGTAGAGGAATGGCTTGGCCAGCGATGGGAGTAGGGTGGAGCGGTAAAGCCTGCGCGGCAGCATAGCCGGCCACAGGAGGCGGGAGTAGGCGGTCCCGTTGGCGCTGGTTTGGGCGGCTGGAGCAAGAAGATCATAGATTGAAGAAGCAGCACGGCCGTTGGATTAACATCCAACGGTCACTGGTGTTAGAATTGTTTGTGGACTAAGTTGACAAAGCCTTGCGTGAACGTCAACCTAGTAGGCCCACAAGTCATCCCCCAAATCTGTTGCAAACAGCATACAACCCAAAATTTCTAGCCAGATTCAAATTAATTTAAAAATTAAAGATACCTTAATTTAAAATCCAATGAAATTGTAGCCACACAAAAAATGAAATTTAAAATATCAAAATCCGAAAGAAAAAAGTAATTTGAAACAAATTGCCTGTTTGGTGTATTTTTTGAATTTACAACCCATTTCTTATTACTTATAGCCCATTTTCTGGGCAAACCGAATGCATCCATCCTCGTCTTGAAAGATTTCACCCGGCAGGGCGGAGAAAAGCAAGTAGGCCTCCATTTGGTATTCTACAAAAAAAAAGCTGGGCTAGCCATTTTCAGAAACAAAAAATAACTGAGCTGGTCATGTGGTAAACATATGAAATAAAAGCCTGGGCTAGACGGGTCACAGCCCCCGCACAACCCAGTTGATACCCTGCTCTATCCCAAAACAAAAAAAAATATTGCGCGAGCTGCTAGTTCCCTGGTGTCAGCCGCTCCTTGTGTAGTTATCTCACTTATTGACTACGTTGACAATGGTGTGCGACCCATATGTCAGGAAACCATTAGGAGGAAGCTTTTTTCTTGTAATAAAGGAGGCACTAGCTTGCGTACTTCCATGACCCTGGTGGGTCCCTACAGTCATCCTCTCCACGTACAATCATCTCATAATTCCTCTCGGTTGTTGACCATGGTGACAACGCCAAAGGGCGGCACCGCAGTGAGCGAACCAAGGTGGAGTACGAAGGTGAGGCCTCGAGCGGGAACGAACAGCAACAGGGGAAGGTGCGGCAGTGTACTCGTAGGAGGGACGGAGTATGATTGGCCTGATTCGGGTCTTGGGGTGGGGCTGACTTGGCCAGAGAATAAGAGGAGGTGTGTGGGGAAGAGGGATGTACTGGCCAGAGTTTTAGGGTGCGATGGGGTGGCGTGCAACCCATCAATATATTCCTTAATAAGTGCAAACTTCTTCGATATGTAGTTAGGAGAATTCAAAAAGATGATAGGACTATTCCAATAGCAACAATTTCATTCTTAACATAAGGAACTGTAGCAAGTTCATCTCCATAAGCATAATTCATATTGACATCATGGCAACAAGCATAGTAAGCATCAAGTTCATCAAAAAGGAATATTTCAAACGAATCCAAGGGATCATAGCATTCATCTGGTAAGCATGAAGGGAAATTAAACAATGTATGAGTTAAAGAGTCTCATTAGAAGGTGGGCACAGGTAGCTAATCCGCTCTTCCTCCTTTTGTTCTTCGCTCTCCTCCTCATCTTTTTCATCTAATGAGCTCACAGTTTCAAAATTTTCTTCTTCATAGACTCCTGCAAATTATTTGTCTCTTCTTGGACAGTGGAGACTTTCTCAATAAATTCATTAATATCGGCATTGTATCTATAATTTTCATAGCAATATTTAAGTATAGCATAATTTTCAGATCTATGAAGAGCATTATCACAATCTTCATACTTTTCAAACAAAGCTTCAATTTCATAAGCACACTTGAAAGCAGCAAATTCTTCTATTTCTTTCACATCATAGTAATCATATATACCATTAGCATAAGAAGCCTAGTTTCATTATCATTAAATTCACATTGAAAGGGAAGGTGTGGAGCCTTCATCTTAGAGAAACAAGTATGATCATATCATAAGCATAAATTCCAAGCATACCAACCCAACATTTTAATTTGATCCCATAAGTGGTTCCCTTTTTGAGACAAGTGATAATCCCTAAAGTATTCCCAGTGATCCAAAGTATCTCCCATTATCAATTTGAATGAGGATTTATCAAGGTTATCAAAGTAGTATTTAATTTTTTCCACATAACAAACATCAAGAGTTTTAGGAGGTTCCACATCTCCATGAGCAACAAGTACAACTATTTTTTGGTATTCGTGTCCCATATCTATAAGTAAAGATATAAAACAACTTAGAATATAAAATAACATCTACTTAGATAAAAAGCCAACAAGCGCACATGAGAATATTCACCCCACTCTATTGCTCCCTGGCAATGGCGCCAGAAAAAGGTCTTGATAACCCAGAAGTGTAGGGGGTCAATTGTAGCTTTTTTGATAAATAAGAGTGTCAAACCCAGGAAGGAGCTAAAGGTAGAATTTATATTCTCTTAAAGTTCTATCGACCACTAATACAACTCTACGCACACCCACATTTTCTTTACCTATAAACAATTATAAAACCAATTTGCAAGAGTAAAACTAGAAGTACTTTGCGATAATACAACTAGGAATAATTTGCAAGATAATAAAAGCTAGTTTTTTAGTAGAAAGCTTTTTGTATAATGATAAGAAAGATTGTCCATAGGCAATTGAATATGACACGTGTGATACTTATTATATGCAATGAGGGAGAGGCATATGCTAACATACTTTTTGTACTTGGATCACATGTTCTTATTATTGCAACTCTAGCAAGCATCCGCAACTACTAAAGATCATTAAGGCAAAACCCAACCATAGCATTAAGTGTAAAGTCCCTTTAATCCCATACGCAACAATCCTTTTACTCGGGTTTAGGCTACCCAACACCCTACATCATTAATCCCACATACTTGTGCAACACTGTGGGCACTATAGGATATCACCATATTAACATACAACTCATATCAATTACACCATACCACAATTCACTCGTAGGACAAAAAGAATCTACTTGAACATCATAGGATGGCCACACGTCATTGGGTAATAATATATATCATAAAGAACCATGTTCAAGTAGAGATTACAGCGGGAAAAGAGAGGTTACCACTGCATACAGGGGGAGAAAGTTGGTAATGATGGCGGCGGAGTTGTTGGTGTAGATCACTGTCATAATGATTCCCATGGCGGGTGCTCCGGCGCTGCTGGGAGAGAGGGGGATAGAGCCCCCCCTCCTTATTCTTGCTTGTCTTCCGCCTGGAGGGGAGGAGGGTTAGTCCTTGGCCGCCATGTCTCCCAGAGGGCATGAGACCCTCTGAGATTGGATATCTCTCTTTATTTTTTCTGTTTCACATCTAGTTTTGGAGCCCTTCACATTTCTTATGTTCCCGGAGATCCTGGGCTGAAAATTTGAGGTGATTTTTCTCCGGAAATTATCTTTCTTGTGGCGAAAGAAGGGCTTCAGCCGACCTACGGGGTCACCAACGACATCAGGACGCACCCTACACCCCAGGGCGCACCCTGTGGTCCTATGCGGCCCTCGGGCACCATCTTGCGTTGATTCTTTTTCCCAAAAATCACATGTATTCCAAAAAAAACTATGTAAAATTTTATCATTTCTGGAATTCGTTTGATATGGATTTTCTACGAAACAAAAAACATGCAAAAAAAGGAACTGGCACTGGGCACTAGATCAATATGTTAGTCCCAAAAATAATATAAATTCTTGCCAAATGTATGTGAAAGTTGTAAAATAATGGCATGAAACAATAAAAAATTATTGACAGACGTATCAAGGGCCCGGTGGCTGGATTGCGTGCTAGACCTCAGCACAACCACGTAGCATTCTGGCCAGGATGTCAGTTGAGAGGGACTAGGATCTTCTCCCTTGTCACCTCCAAGGACATTATCGTCATCAATACCTCTTCATCACAGTATTTTGCATCATCGACTTGTAAGCGTTCCACCCACTCTTTGTATTCTGTCATGATGAACTCTTTGTTTTCACTCACCCAGATCATTTTGTAGGTGTTTGACACAATTTTCCATTTGTAGAAGACAGAAGT
This sequence comes from Aegilops bicornis, assembly GCA_021605145.1. Lineage (NCBI taxonomy): Eukaryota > Viridiplantae > Streptophyta > Magnoliopsida > Poales > Poaceae > Aegilops > Aegilops bicornis. The sequence continues at coordinate 626,943,927 of CM038675.1, read as the reverse complement.
TGAGTGGGTTGTGCACTACGCGAGTTGTGCCTAAACACACATGATGAACCTTGCATATAACAATCTTCGCACCGCGTAAGATGGGAGCAAGGAAGCTGGGGATGCAACACTTTCTGAGTTCCACAGGGTGTGGTCCTCGACGAAGAAGCCATCAACATTATGTAGACTGCGCCAGCCGGAGGAGTCTCCATATCCAGTTCCATCAAATCAAATGTTTCATTACGTACCAAGGATAAAAGAGAATATAGAACACCGCATACGCAAATTTTGCTACATTATCGCGTGCCTATTAATTCCCCATCATGATTAATCATGAGAAATCGAAACCGCCACCTACCATATTAATTCGAGATTTCACACTGTTGACCACATGGCCCACCCTATAAGCCTTGTCTGCCCGTTCACGCAGCCCTTACAACTCGTCTCTACATCTTTCATCTATCCCATAATATATTTCTAGTTTAATTCGTTGCGATCCCCCCCCCCCAAGGGAATTCTAGCTAGCTGAGATTTATGGTCTCCCGACGGCTCCGGAGTTGGCGGCGGCGAGGAACTAGTGGCCGGGCTACACGCCGAACCTCCGCACCACGGTGGAGCATGCTGGCCGGGGTGTTGAGGAGAGGCACCGGTCTCTTCTCCACTACCGCCGCCGTCAATACATCCCCATCTCCATATTGTTCCTTGTTGACATGTAAGTGTTCCACACATTTGTTTGCATCATGTGGTGATCAACGCATTGTTTTCAATGATTTGGCACGTTTCGTAGGCATTTTGCACAATTTTCTATTTGTAAAAGATAGGAGACGAGCGGGCTGTGCGATGAATCTCGCATAGATCAAGAACCATACCATGTAAGATTGGAGCAAGGAAGCCATAGATTTCACTCTCCTCGGCTTCTACGAGCTGCCATCCTCGACGAAGCCACCAACATTGTGTAGTGTGGTGATCCGGAGGAGTATCCAAATCCAAATCCATCATTAATTATGAGAAAAGATAATAAATATCGCACCACCGTCGCATATAGATGCATTTTTTGTCACCTTATCACTTTCCTATTGATTCACTGTTGTGATTAATCATGAGAGCTAAAAAAACCTACCCAATTAATTGGAGTCCAGACCACTGACTGTGTAGCCCACCATGTCAGCCTTGCATGGCCTTTCACGCGGCTGTTGACAGTTCATCGTGACACCTATACCCAAGATCAGAATTTTCCAATTTGATTCAGTGCGATCCCATCCAACGATAATTCAATCTACACTCCAATTTTATGTACATATTCGGCCTTCAAATCATGCATTGGTATTGGCTAGTCTCTAGTGTTGCTATTTAGGTGGTCTTGGCATTCACCTCCGGAAACTTGGCCTAATACCAAGCACCACCCCCGCACCTTACGAGCTTCCTCTGTCAATACCGAGCACTACGCCTTTGCATTGCTCTGAAATTGTATCCCCCACAAAACATACCGCTTTGTTGACCCTGAAAGAAATGGGAAGGGATGAGACAAACACATCAACACGAGAAGAGATGCGACTACCAGGAGCTCAACAACGGCAGTTGGCCAAGCTTCCCCTTTGGTGTACATCCATGGAGCACGACAACGGCAACCATGTTCCCCAGTGTATTACCACACCATCTCTAGGTCCCTCTTTCCTCTCCTCTAGTGGCTTCCTACTGTTGCAGTCCCGTCAATGGCCAAGAACATGCCCTTGAGGTGCCTCTTCAGGATGAACTCCCTGCACACCTGCCATCACATTCGATTTCTCGCTGGAGAAATCAAGGATGATGGATAGGAGCTGCATCTGGGGCGGTTCTAAAGGCTGCGACTTTAGCAGTCGAGGGGATTTGGTAGGGGTGTTAGAGGGGATCCCATAGGTATTATCTGCGGCACCGGTGATAGATGGGAGTGTTATATCGATGGGGCAATTGCTTGGGTAAGGGCTAGACGGGCCAAAGTACTAATGGGAAATTCAATACATTGGTGAACCAAACAAAGTTTGGAATTGGTTTCTCTCCCAAAATACCAAGCACCCAATGCATGTGCATCCAAACAAAATAACTTGAATTGTAGCCCATTTCAATACATTGGTTGATTTGGTACTGTAGCCCAATTCGATTCCTTGGGTTGAACATCTATGTCCAAACAAAGCGCTAGGGTTTACAGCCTCGCACCTGCTCGAAGATGGTTGTGGTGGAGTCAGCAAGGGTGTCGGGATTGGGCTGCGAGTTGAACCTCCGTGGTGCGGCGGAGCCACCAGAAAGAGGCACGATTGTCGCTGTCTAGACTTTTTCATCACATTCCTGTAAGAATTCCTCCACATTTCTTTGATTTCTATATTCATGAACCTTCAAGGGCCAAATTGGCTGAACGCAAGGTGGAGGGGGGAGGAAGAGAAGAGATTAGGTGGATGGTGCATCCGCCCGACCTCAATGCAGGGCGGACGGATCCGCATGGTTGTGGTTTATTTATTTTTTATCTTTTGTTTCACATTGTGGATCATTGTCATTTCGTGTTTTTCGTTGGTCGAATGAGAACTTTGGGGACCATTGCTATCAGGCTGCAATGTGAATGGATTGCTAGGAAGATCTGGGGGCAGATTGACGTCCTTCCCACATCGCCTTTCGCCGGCCTGAGCCCCTCATTGGTCCCCGACCGCCTACCGGAGAAACAATAACGACTTCGTCACCTCAAGCACCACCGTCGACACCATCGCTTTTCATACCTGCCATGACACGCCTTCGTGATTTGGTACGTGTAGGTCACGTCAGCGCGGCACGCCCAAATCACGATAAAGATGCACACCGCCGAGGTCTAGCTAGCGGCATGCACTTTGGTTGGCCCCCCTCCGAGTTCTTATGATGAAGAGGCGTGGGAAGTCCTGAGCTCGAATGAGGAGGGGATATCAGTTAACCATACCGTTGAGTTTAAGGTGGTCGATGCCACAGCCGGGGGCGAAAACGCTCACCTCCTCTCAATGGACGAGGCGAAGGAGCAATAGTGTTGCATGCTTGCTGAGGAGGCAAAGGAGCAGCGCCTCCCAGCCAAGGTCGAAGAGTTTTCGCACCATCTGAGGGACCTATTCCCGATCTTGTGTTTCAGGCCATGAAAATGGAGGACGACATAGAATACGGTGATCATGTTTGTGTTGTGTACTTCAGTCAGTGAGTTCTTGACTCGGGAAAATCGCTTGATGTATTCCCTTAGATTCTCGTCTTCTTGCTGGATGTGGAGCTACCAATCACATGTATTGCTCCGCCAATTGTAGGTGTCCTGGAAGTTCTCGCTGCACAACTTCTCTAGGTACTTCCAGTTGTGAATGCATCCTTCCAGGAGAAGTATTTAACAAAAAAACTTCCACCATTCATCCAACCCTACCTACAAACTAGCGCTTTGCGATTTTGTCCCGAAAACTACTACTTTACGGCTAATTTTTTGCTAAAAGTTACCACTTTATGTCTAATTTTTTGCTAAAAACTTCCATGTTTGATAATTACCCGATTAGGCATTTTTAAACACGTTTCTGACTGGCTGGGCCCACCCATCAGGTTGACCGTTATTACAAATGAGGCCCATACGTCATCCCTCTTCTTCCTCCTCTGTATTTCTTTTGCATTTCAACAAGCATCCCGTGTGCATAAGGGACCTCATGATGTTCAGCACGTCAGAGAGACCTGCAGGTGAGCCACGGAACAAGGCACCGCATCTGCAATTTGATCTGATGGCCTTCTCTACGGCATCGAGTCCCCCGGCACCGCCACCACGACTGTCGCCTCCTCATTGTCGACAGTGGCTCGACCCACGTGTTAGTTTTGAATTGCCGGAAAAAAATCACTATGAGAAGCTCACGTGCAAAGCTAACAGGCAGGCAGCTGGATGGATTCTCCTAGCACCGTACATGTGACTCACTGGTACTAATTGGACCTCTCGACGGGAACGGAACAAGCGTGTGTTGTTCAGCCTCAAGGATGTGGTCAGAAAGGGAAGTTGCGAGAGGAGGAGGCAAGGCGAGCGCTGACTTTGAGTTCCTTCTCATTGGGTGCTCGTCTGTGTCCATCATGCTACCCTCTAGTGAGCCCTTCTCCAGAGGCAAGCTTGTGCTAACTCGATTCGGCTGGCCGTGTCCACCATGCCCCTAATGACGAGAGCGACGCGACGGTGGAGCCTGGCTAGCTCGATTCAGTCGGTGATTGGAAACCACCGGAGGACGAGGCGACGAGGACTACCAGTGATCAGATCCTCCATGTGATAAGATCCATTGACATTTCAGCCACCCAGGGCGATTCTGGCAATCCCAAAAAAAGGGACATGCCCCACGTCATCCCTAGCAAGGTGAATCGGGCGGCTGCCATCTCCTCCGGACGGAGGCCCTCCCTGCTTTGCTCCTTCTCCTCCTCGCCGCTGGAAGCTGCTGTCGGGCAAAGCCTGTGCGTGGCAGCAGCGGTGGGGCAACTCGAATGGTCTCCTCTTAGTGGTGGTTACTGGCACACCGACGATGATGGATGATCGAGGGGCTCTGGGGCAGCGGCCCTCTTCGAGGCGATGGCGGCAGCGGCAGCCGCTTGGGCGGTGTCATGGCTGCACTTGCAGGCTACACGCGGTACCGCCATAGTGGGCACGGTGGGGCTAGCATTCGCCGGATCCGACCAGGAGTGGCTGGTCCCCGTGTCTTGCCATGGGTGGCATCTTGCCAAGTTCGGGCCTCCGCGATTGCGGGTGGCATGATGCAGCATCGCTGGCCTTTGTTTGCAGGTCTGGATCGAGAGGAGGGCGACGTGGGGGGTGCTGGCTTCGGCCTAATAATGGTGGTTTAGCCCCAGCGCTCTTCTTCCTCCAAGTCATCTTTCTGTCGGATGCCGACCTCTTGGACCTGGCCGTTGATGAGTATCGATCTTCCCTTTCGGAGATATATATGGATTGACGTATGTCGCCCTGGATATCTAGATCAAAAAAGCTCCGGGCGCGCGCGCTCATATTATCAGCCAGCACGGCCTCAAGAGGGCGGCGTGAAACTTTGGTTTCTTATCGTGTCATGGGACATGTCTAGGTTAAGATTCTCATAGCATTGATAGAGGTGGAGAAATTCACGGTGGCCATGATTGGAGGTCTTGAAGCTTTGGTGGAAGGACGTATTGGATGTGATGAAGACTATGTGCCAGGTGCTTGGTGACTTGCAATGACCTCGACAAGCGAGGGCAAGAAAGACCTTTGGAGGATTGCATTTTTAGTGGTGCTCCTTGAGTGCCGAGTCTTGATTTCCAGGGTGAAAACCCAAGCTGTATGACCTTTATTGGTTGTACTTGGCAATGGCCTTGTTGAAGGCATTGTTTTTGAATGAACTCAGACTTTCTCCAGGGTGAAAACCCAAGATCTTTGATCAGGCAACAACAACGCATGTGCTTTGTTCCTTCTTGGAGGTGTTGCTTTTGGAGAACCTCTTTTGTAATCAGGGTGTTGTCTTTGTTGGTGGTTAGAGTGCTGCTGATACTAGTGATTGATCATCGTGGTGGGGTCTTTTTTTCTTCTGTTATTTTTTTTGTTTTTGGCTATGAGTATCCTTGATTCCTTTGGACATCTTGTTGGTACAGAGGCTGGGTGTAATTGGTATTATTGCAATATTAATATATTCCCTTTGTCGAAAAAGATCCTCCATGGGAAATTTAAGGTGAAGGAGATAGAACTGACATGTGAGCCCCTCATGTTAATGGTCAAAGTTAAAGGTGTTAACTTTTACAGTCCTGAAGTGTGGGCCAACCCTGTCATAATCACATTTATTTTGGCTAAATTGGTCACTAGTGTTTTTTGCGAAAAACATAGGTGTAGAGTGGTAGTTTTCAGGGCAAAATCGTAAAATGGTAGTTTTTTGGTAGGGTTGGATGAACTGTGGAAGCGCCTCCAGGGCATGGTTGAAGAGTTTTCGCACCATCTAAGGGACTTGTACCCGATCTTGTGGGTCAACCGTTGACAATGGAGGTTGGTGGAGAATACGGTGATCACGTTCGTTCTGTGTACTCCAATCAGTGAGTTCTTGACTCGAGAAAATCACTTGATGTATTCCCTTAGAGTCTCATCTTCTCGCTGGACGTAGTGATATGGGTCACATGTGTTGTTCAGCATGTTGTATGTCGCGTGGAAGTTGTCATCGAACAACTTCTCTAGGTACTTCCAGCTGCGAATGCATCCTTCTAGGAGGCTCTTGAGCCATGCGCTGGCAAAAAAGAGCCACATACAGAGGCATGCATCAAACAACCATGTATTCATTGCCTCTGGAGGTGACATAGATGATGTGGTTGTCTGTGAGCCAGATGTCGGGTTTGGCTGCGCCAATGTACTTTTATACACCACAGCTCAGAAAGCAACTTCAAATTATGGGTGTGGGAGTGAAAGGCGCTCAGCCCTGAGTAGGCGATGTCATCATCTTGAAGGTGATCTTCTTGATCTCGGGGTTCGGTGTCCTCATCCCCACACCCACTATGTAAAGATCATGACCCCAGGTATCTTGGGGTGGCCCAAGCTTATTGTTGTGTAGCAGGTCGCCTCTCCTCTCCCTCCTGGTCCTGGGGCCATCGTACGTGGGCGAGCTCATGCCTGTCTCGTGTCCAGCCAACCTAGAGTTTGTCGAGGCCTCCGAGCAGTGAACGGAAGAGCTAGAGTTCTACGAGACCTCTATGCTCCTAGTCTTGGAGCTATCCATGATCAAGATGGCCCAAGCCTTGGAGGTTGTCGCCTGCTAGACAACTGACTCCTAGAGTTGGATACGGATTTGGTGGTGCTTCTCATGACCCGCCGCACCTTTTGGGATCTCAATTTGTGTGTGCCTTCATCATGGTAATGACAGGTGTTTGGATCGAGAAGGCAAAGACAGGGACGTCCTTCTTCTTCTTCAGGAAGTATAACTCAATATTGACTTGGCAACTATGATTGCACAACTCTTAAACGTGTTCGCTACACTGGGCAGCTAGCTTGTTCTTTGGGCGCTTTACCTCCTCCTCCTCCTTGGCGGACAGGTAAAGGTGCACCACCTTGAGCTTCACCCTTTCGGGACTTTTCTCAGTGATGAGAGTCATCAACACATCAAAGTTGGCAGCCGCGCTAGTTCCAGCCCTTGTCATGAAGACCTCACAAGCAGTGTCATAGCTGGTTGATCCTTCACTGTTTTATGGATCAGAATCGATGACGGGCAAGAGAGAGTTTCCATTTTTTAATAAAAACATTTGTTTTAGTTGTTGTGGATGAAACCACAATTGCTAGAATTACTCTAAATAGCCACGTGATTATAGATTCGACACTTGTTTTATGCAAGGTGAACATTTATATTTTCTCTAAGGTTGATAGGAAACACAAATTACCTTTCCACCCTCCTAAAAATTGAACTTTTAGCTTCATATTCCATTCAAGTACTAGGAAAAGTTTTTACTGATACCTAATGATTAATGAAGTGGTATGCATGGTCAATGGTGCCCCATGGTAACTGTCATGATGGTCGATGAGTCCTATGGTGGTGATTAACATTCGAAACAGTGGCTGGGAAGGTCAATTGTAGTAGGAAATAGGTCAATTAACACATGTTAGAGATAACCTCTCTAGCTAAAATGTGGCATGTTGCATTATTGCGAAAAAACGAACAGCTAGTAAGGTAGATGATGGGTTTGTGACCACATACATATAAGAGGTGGGCATGAATGATATAGTGGGGATGTGCAAAGGGTAGGTAGTGACGATGGTGAAGGTGTACAATTGGTTGTGCTGATAGTGGGTAAAAACAGTGACAAAGGAGACAACAGAGGCGAGGAAGAAGTGTTAATTAATTTACATGATAGCCTGCGCCAACTTAACTACTTCCTCTTGGGGGCAAGAAGATAATAAGGGTTACAAATAGTTTTGTCATTTTCACTAAAAATCTCACAAACCCATTGGCATGTTTACAATCTTATGAAGTTCATGGATTTTCCAGCAAATGGGTTAATACACTGGTTTTTGAACCTAGGAGAAGCTTTATTCATTAGAAATTTAGCATAGTTCTTAAAAAGTACTAGCTTGGTGGATGAAATTTTCCTTCAACCATGTCCCTTGAAGAAAATCCTGTGTAATCCAAATTGTACCATCTTTTTTTAGTTCATATTTTATTTTACACTCGTACAAAAAAGGGGTCAAAGTTATGCCAAAAGAATACACTATTGCTTAAAGTGGTATCTACTTAATTTATAGTTGGAATTTGGAATAGGTTTAATATATTTTGTTCGTGTTACTTATTTGTATCATATTATACTAGTCATTACAAGAAAATGCATTAATAGTCATGAGCCAAATTGCAGATGTGCATGTGATTGTGAAACATGGATCCCTAGATATGTTGAATATTTACAGATATATTTTTCTAAGTATAGTTTTATTGTCATATTTTATAAATGGATTACTTTTAAGTTATGAAAAAATGGAAGTAAAAAGAAGTATATTAGTGTTCCTTGCCCGAGCATTGATGTCAATAAAAGTTCCTTCAGCCAATGTTGTGTGTTCTTCTACTGCATTTCCTTGAGCCATAGCCCCATGTTCCTTGCTAATCCATGTCAGTACAGAAAACTACACACATCTAAAATAATATTTGATCATCATGGGATCTTTCCCGCATTGTTATAGAATTCTACCGGTGATGATGTTTTTTTATCAAGGCAATTATCTTTGGCCAAAATTTGTTATACGTTCACTTGAATTTTACTGATAATACTCATGATTTGTGGCATTTGGATCCAGGTAACGGACTGCAAGCTTATAAGGGTCGTGACATCGGTAGTGGTCAGGTAAATTCTCCTTGTCTACCAACAAGAAATGACTACTACATTCTAATGCATTTGAGAATAGCTAGCTTAACCAATTTTCTATTGAACCCAGTTTACCATTGAGAGTGCATTTCTGAATCTTTGTAGCACTAAGCTAATGCTTCAGGATTTTTATGACTATCTTAAATGCAGACAAGCACTGGTGCCTGGTTCTCATGGAATGAGACTAACCCGTATGATGGGATCCTAAACCTCAAACCACCTGACTTCACAACCCTCCTAACCATCATGTATGGTGAAGGATATTGGTCTGAGGTTGCGGGGCTCCATGGAAGCATCGCTCACCTCCACGATGCTTCATTTGCCCCACTATTGCACTTCATGAACAGCCTCGAGCTGCATAATGTCGAAGACGACCCCTACAACGAGCTCAACGTGTTGCTCAAGGAAGATCTTGGTCAACACAATGGTAGACATTCATGTGCCACCGATGAGGATTTGGCTATGGAATTTCTTGTGCATGATTCTGAATGATTGTGTCTAGGTTATTTATATATTGTACCAAAACTTTAAATTTTGTTCAGACTAGTGGGTGCATTATGTGGTTGATCTCCTCGTGTTGTGGGCGGAAAGGTTATGATTTTTTCTCATTTGGATGAGACGAAATCAATGTATCTGCAGTAATTTTTCTTATGTATATTTGATTTTGGCGATGTTACATTATTTGGCATGGTAGGTACATTTAGTCGCAAAGTAAGCTGACTGGAGAAACTGTTATGGGCAGCTAATCAGAAGTGCATTTGATAAGTTCTCAAATTTAATTTTTTTGATAGTTTTAAATGCAATAATTTAACATGAATTCCAAAGGAAGTTTCACATACAACATTAGGAACCTTTCCCTTTTTAGGATGGTGGAGATTTCATAAGATGTTTATAGATTTTAAATATTAGGGAGAACTTCTTAATAGGCCCTACACGACATCTCCCTCTGCTTAAGTTCAAAGTATAGCTTAAAACATGACATGCCCCATACAAAATTAAACAATCAAAATCTTACTCTCAACGGAATAAATACGTAAATATTAGTCTTTAAGTCCATGTGTGAGTCTTAAGATGAGACTACCCAACAAATATACTTGTACATGCAAAGCATTGTTTTCTATAAAACAATAAAATATAGTTTATTGTACATTGTCATAGTATGATATATAAAACAGTATTTTCTTGGCCAAGACACGACACTTAGGCCCGGCCCTAAACCATGGCCAAGAGTGCGTCCGCCTATGGCCCAGTCCGGCTCTGTACAAATATAAGACATAGAAGAAAACAAATCCAAGGAAGGCATGAAGCCCAGAATTACAAACAAAGGAGCTACTCACGCATGAGATGAAACCCTTGTTATTTCGTTCTCCACGTGATAGCGCCACCAACCCATTTTTATCACCATCCATATTTCTTTCTTTTCGATATAACTATTTAACGGTACCCTTTCAAAGATCACTCCCACCTTCTTTGGTGGTGACAAATAATGTACCGTATGTGTGCCACTCGTTGCAATTAATGAATTTTGGTGGAACTTCCTCCAATGCAGGAGAGATTACTGGGTTAATTTGTGTTTTTTTCTTCATAAATTTGTTTGCTCAAAACAATATATCTCTCGAACCATGCGTCCAAATCATGAACTATTTTCACCGTTGCATTCATCACTAAAGACCTTTAAAACTAGATCCCACATTGATAGGTTTTGCAAAAAAATTCAAAAAAATGTGCTCCAAAGTTGTACTACCATGTGCTAATTGTGCTTCACTTCTGTGAAGCACAGCTTGTGTTTTCATGTGAGAAACACAGTTGTGTTCACTTTAGGAGAAGCACACATGCACTTTCACGCGAAAGCACATATGTGCTTCACTTTTGGGAAAGCATGGATGTGCATTCATGCAAGAAGCACAACTGTTTGCTTTTGTGTGAAGCACAACTGTGCTTTCATGCAAGAAGCACACATGTGCTTCATGCGGGAGCACACCTGTGCTTCACTTTTTGGAAAGCACGGTTGTGCTTTCACACGAAAAGCAAAACTGTGCTTCACTTTTTGAGGAAGCACAAAAATACAAACCATACTTCACGTGAAGCACATCCGTACTTCACTTTTTTGGGAAGCACATTTGTTTGTTCACTCAGGAAGCACAACTGTGCTTTCATGCGGAAGAACAATTATGCCTCGTGCTCCAGATAGACATAAACCTAAAATGTTTTTTTAAGAAACAGAGAGAATCATAAAAAACAGAACAAAAAACCCCAGAAACAGAAAAATTGATGATGGGGGGAGCACCCAACACGTGACACATGGCGGTGCGCTAGGAAAAGTGCCCCTCGTGGGTCGGGTACCCTCCAATTAGTTGTTCCACTTCCTTTAACAATTAATCGAACCAAATACCAAGGACGACGTTCCTCGAGCAATGTCGATGAATGAATTTTTTAGTTGTATCGCCTCCTTCATCACCGAATGGATTTCTTCAGTTCTAAGACCAACTCTAGCATAGTCACCATATTGGGCAAATAACCATAATAACCACAAATACAGTTAATATAGCTAAAAAGGCACTCTAGCTGAGTCGCTATCTTGTCACCGAATCATCATAAATTATGACTGCCCTCCATATAAGGCCTCTCATCCTCCATATATCGAGTCTCGGGGCTGGGCACTCCATATAGTAGTTCTGTGTGGCCGAAAGGCAAGTTTAACTAGTCCCCCACATCACAATGGATGAAATTTAATTGGGGGAAAGGATGCCCCATTGAATCATGGGCCCCATGATTATGGAGACAACAATTATGGAGACTCTACGTTTGCACATCCCCTCTATAACCTTCATAATCGATATGGAGCATGCTCCATATGGATATGAAGTCTGCAATATGGTGACTCTGCTAGAGTTGCTCTAAGTACCTTCAGGCAGGAAGGGAACGACAAGAGGCGGCCTCCTTGGCAGTGACGGTGAGCTGGTCATACACTAGATTGGGTTGGTCGTTAAGTCATAGATACCACCCCAAACCATAAACTTATGGCTTTCCCATCTTGTTTTATTGATTGTGAATTTTGTGAAGAACCTTTTGCATAAAATAGTTGCATGATTCATTGATTCATGCCGACGATAATCGTGAATCACCACATCACCACATGACGATCAAATATTGCTTAGGTTTACCTTGTGCGGCTTCTCAATTGTTCTTGCATGTGAGGTGATTGTGTCGTGTTCAAACTGCTATTCGTTGCCAACCTATAAAAGACTTGTTTGAAATTACCACCTTGTCATGAAGAACAAGTCATATGGACAGTTTGAATGGACCTACGGTTGCGGCATACAACAACGCTTGATAGATTGAATGGACCCGTTCTCTTCGGGGTTTTCGCTTGTGAGGGTTGTCTTTTATGTGGCCTGTTATAAGACATGTCTTGGCCGCACCCTATTTCCTTAATCTCACTACCTCTACCGAGCCCCTCTCTGGTTAGTTTTCATGGCGTCCTACCATTGATATGTGCCATCGGTGCCCTATCCTACACCCCCGCAACCACCGGGTGCAGCCGAACGATCCCTCGTGTCTGCTCGCATGCCGTTCCATGCATCTATCTATTGCCATGCATCACATCGACTGTGGCCAGGTGGCGCCAATTTCCGGCCATCTCTGGTCCCATGTAGTTGCCCCTGCCATTGGATGCTGGGTCTACTGCACCGCCTTGTGCAGTCGTATACCCCACATATCTTGCCTTGCTCTACGGTGCAATCGCAGTGGTGAGCTCCGCCCCTTCTTACATGACAACGCTCTAAGGGTTTTATGAAAAGTTCATAAATATTATTATTTTGAAACACATATCCATTTCAGTTGCTCTGTGCACAAATTTTTTTGTCTTTTCCACGATCAGTTGGAAGGACGATACTCTGGAAAATATGAGCATAATCTAGACAAATTCCGAGAATGTTGTATGTTCTGAACACATCAAAGTTGAGTATAGGGTTAACTAATTGCTTATTTAAATTTTGGTTGCATTTTATTTCAAATAATAGATCGATGAATATCTTGTATTGATTGTCATGCCAATTTTTGTTATATGGAAAGTAATATTTTTGTTGCACTACACAAATGAAAATGACAAGTGGCACTACAAATCTACCTATTGGTGTAAGCGCCGGCTTATTTCATTATTACTTGTTATACTTCTCATTGGATCCGAGAATCTAGCATATACTGATCAGATAATTCTCCTGGCCATCTCCTTCCTGTTATGTGGCTTGATGAATAGTGCAGGATCAAATATGCCGATAATATCAACTAGAGGCGGTGAATAGGCGGCTACCAAAATTAATTATTTTATTAGTTGATATCAGAGTCAATTACAGAAATATAAGTTCTCTGGAAATGTAGCTAGTGGATACAACCCTATATGATGTGTTACAACAAGCTAGTAAGCTATACAAAGCAGCACACAAACAAGTAGAAACAACAAGTAAATCTAGGGTAAAGAGACAACCAAAAGTGATTGAGACGATGATGTAATCCGAAGTTCACACAGTTGGGTGTGTGCTAATCTCCTTTGGAGAGGGGGGGGGGTACAAGCAATGCTCCCATGAAAACAAATGTCTCGTATTCTTCTCCAAGAACCACAAGCAATGATTGCTTTGGCTCCCTTCCACTAGGGTAGCTCTTGGAGGGAGATCCAAACCCTCGCAAATGAGCCTGGAGCACAACCACACGATTTGGAAGCTCTTGGGAAACCACACCCATCTAGGGTTCCCCACAAACCCAAGAGTAACATGACTTGCAAGGATCTCACGAGGAGTCGATGAAATCGAGTTTTGGTTGGATGGAAGTGTAGATCGGGTGCTCAACTTGCTCTCTCTAAAATATGGAGTGGATTTAGTGCCTAGAGAGGGAGGAATCATAGGTGTAAGCTTTTGGATCATTGGTGTGCGTAGTGCTGAGTTTGTCATCTTCCGAAGAAGGCCGAAGGTTTTTTTATAGTCTTAGAATTTTCCCATTATGGACCTCCTAGTAAAGTTACATGTTCTGTCATGGACTCCAAGGCAAAATCCAAGGCTCATCGGTGGCTACTAGACAAGGGTTGAATACTACCTCATGATATCTGAAAAAACCTCCGACTAGTCAGATACTGGGTCGGACATTCCCAACCAATGTCCGACCCTCGATCATGGGAAAAACAGGTAGACCTTGGGCATTGTTTCTCACATAGGTTGTGAATGGTTTTTGGCTTAATTGTTCAATGAATTCAGGCGAGATCCATAGCACATCCCCTCTTAATAGTACGACATACTTATAACTCAAAGATGAAAAATCATCGGTAAAAATTGATGTGTTGTCTTACTTTATCCCTTTTAGTTATGGGGTCGCCGACCAACGAAATGTTTCATCCCCATAGATGTGTAAACTGAAAGCATGCTCGAAACATAGTTAGTCAACTAATCACTATCGCCATTAACATCAAAACCCTCATTAGGGGTGGATCAAATAGGCTACTCTTCGTAATGTGGTAGAAGTATCTAAGATCCATTTATACGTTTGTTGTGAAGTGTGTAAATGTACATGTGCAATTTGCATGAAAAGAAAACTGTGCAAACGAAAGATGTATGCCTTTGTATTCTGTTCTTGTGTTTCTATCAATTTCATTTCGGTGCCTTGCTGGTACCAACATAAATAAAGCCAAGCAATAAAAGGTGGCAAACTCATACAGATTTAAACTACTATCATTGATCGGTTAGCGGTCTATGATCGATGAAGAACCATCACTGATCGGCCTAGTGACTTATATGTGATAGAGTAGTCATCACCGACCCCGAGGCACTGACCGGCTGAAAACTCGTATGTGATGACTGATGATACAAATTGCTTGGTTAGTGTTGTTCGGATCTATAGTAGTGATAACTTGGTATTTTGATCAAGTTGTTGCTTCAGAGGGATAATGATAAAAATCCCAGCTCGAGGTTTTTAAGTATCATGAAGCAAAGAGAGTTGAGTACGCAAACAAAAGATATGATTGATATATTTGTGTATGTGTAGGAGTCAATATGGATGCTCAGATCCTGCTATTGGTTATTGGCCAGAAGGTGTTATGGGTCATGTATGCACATTACCTAACATGTGGGGTCACACGTTTAAGGGTCATTGATTTGTTCAGTACTACAACTGTTAGGAGCATGAGAGAAATACACCTGAAAAGTTCCGGAAAGATCAAAAATGTATCAGAGAAAAAAAAGAGTTTTAGAGGAAACGGATTTTTTTTTCAAAAAAATGGGAATGTCTCAGACACAAAAAGGCACATGAAGGTCCAGAAAGGTTCCTGAATATTCTAGAACTATCCAGAAAGTTCTGAGAGTCCCTATGGGTTTCCCCCTGGAAGGCCCAAGAGGTGGCAACCACTTGGGCTCAAGGGGCTCATGTAAGGGGGCGCTCCCAACTTGAGTTGAGGGATAAGCAAGTGGGCAGCTAGGGTTTTGGAGCATGCCCCTCCTGGTATGGCAGGCCCTAGGGAAGAGGGAGTCTCTCCTCCAAGCCAAACCCCTCACTTATGACTATATATACTTGATGAGGGCCAGCCCTCGGAACACGTCTTTGTGCTTGAAGGTTGCGCCCTCCCCCCTCTCCCTTAGGAAATTTCTCTTTCCCATTAGGCTACTCCACCACCACCTCTAGTCTCTGATAGTTCTTTGTTCAACTCTGATAGATCGGTGATTCCAGACGCATGGACATCGGTTGAGGGATCATTTCTTCAGTCCTCGAACGGGAGAAATAGTTCTCAGGGCTGGGAGGTTTAATCTTAGTTGCGGGAATGTGCATCAACATCTTCACCAATCTCTAATATCCGTTGCGTAGTAAGTAAGATGATATCAGATCAAAACATCTTCGCATCTTCACATAGTGATCCTAAGTTTTGTTCGTAGGCCGATTATTTTGTTTTCTAATACATTTCACAACATTTATATTATTATGTCATGCTGTTTTTGTTGGTTTGATTTATGCACTTGACTATTTCCTCCACACTATAGGGAAGATCCCATGATTCAACGCATTTCTAGGGGATCATCTCTGACCCAAGTTCGTCTGTGTGTTTGCTACTGGTTGTGTGTGTGTGTGTGTGTTTTCGTGCGCGCGTTGTTGCATGCATGTGTGCTGTTGTGTGTGTTGCATGCATGTGTGGTGCTGCTGCGTGTGTGTTGCGTGCATGTGTGCTACCCGTGAGTGTGTTGCGTGCTTGTGTGCTGCTGCTGTGTGCGCGCGTGCATGTGTGCTGTTGTGTATATGTGTTGCTACGTGTGTGCTACTGCCCTCGCGCTGATGTTGCTTGTGCACTACTGCCCGGTGCACACACATACCACATGAAGGGTAAAAGAGTCTTTTCCGGTGTTATTTAAACTCAAAATGGACGAAAGTGTCATAAATAAAATAAAATTTAGACTTGTTGTTAGATACGGAAGAAAAAAAATTCAGTGTCAAATAAGGAAATGAAATTTAAGATAGTGTTAAATAAGAAATTGTTTCATGTATCTATACTGACTCCTCTTTTTTAACCTTTTTTCCTTTTTTTAATTTCTTGTTTTGTTTTTTTGTTTGTTTTTGGTTTGCTTTTTTCCTTTTTAATTTGAAAATCCAAGTTTTTCTACTTGAATGTAAGGTGAACATTTTTTAAAAACACATTAAACAAATTTGTAAAGTACTTTTTTAAATATGGGCAAAAACTTTCCAAATACACGACGAACATTATTCAAATGCAAGATGAATATTTATCGACATTTTTTAAAAATTTATTATTTTTTCTAATTCCCATACTTGTTATGTTCTTTTACGTTGATTAAATATTAAAATAGTTTTACTGAGCCGCTCTAGGACTACCCATATAGTAATGACAGTGAATGGTTGCATACCTATTCGACTATATCTCGCTTAAACCGAGGCGGTAGGAACTCTTGCCGCAAACGTCTAAAGTAAAGGGCCCGCCCATTACCACACACTTAAAAGGCGGGAATTCGATTCTTGGTCTCCTGGATGGTTGGCTGTGCTGCTAGCTACTGGGCTCGTGCCGGGTTGGATGCAGACTTACTTGAGGCGATATGGGCCGGTTTCTCACTGTTTTTTTTTATTTATTCATCCATTTTTCTCTGTTTTCATCGATTTTTCTATTCTTTCTTTTTACGCTTCAGGTTTTTTATCTGCTTTTTGGATTTCGCTGTGTTTTTCCTTTCTTTCTTTTTGATTGTTTTCCTTCGGGTTTGTTTGTTTCTTTTTTTTTCTTCAGTTTTCTTTGTTTTCTCTTGGGTTTCATTGTTTTTCTACACACACACACACACACACACACACACACACACACACACACACACACACACACACACATATATATATGTAATGCATGTTTATCATTTTTTATATGCCTGATTACATTTCTGAAATACCATATTAACATTTTTTCAATAAACAAACAACATTTTCTCTATACACATTTAATATTTTTTTCAACTACCTGATTAACATTTTTTTAATAAAAATTTAATATTTTTTAATACGTGGTCAGCATTTATCCTATACACTTAAAAAAGATTCAAATGCAAGTTTAACATTTTTTATATACACATTTAACATTTTTTATTACACGGTCAACATTTTATATACATATTTAACATTTTGCAAATACATATTAATTTTTTTAATACATGATCAACCTTTTTAATACATAATTAACATTTTCCAAATGCAAGCTTAACATTGTTTGAATGCATGGTCAACATTTCCTTTATACACTTTTTTTTCATATGCTTGATTAACATTTTTCAAATACTTGCTTAAAACTTTTTTAAAAATCTTGATTAACAATTTATAAATACATGATCAACATTTTTACAAAAAAATTATATTTTTTGTATACATTTTTATATGCACGGTCAATATTTTTTCCATACACATTTAACATTTTTCAAATGCATGACGACCATTTTTCAAATGCATGATTAACATTTTTCAGTATATTACCTATTTGACGTGATTCCTTCTCTGACGCAAATAGTCAGGCTTTCCCACAGGAGGACCGAAGCCAGTCCTAAGAGACCCGGCCCATTAGCTAGCATATTGGTTCCAGAAAGAATTAGGAACCGTCGGAGGGAGCGCCTATTTGGCGCCTTCAGCGTTTCCGAAGGCACCTGGCGCCTACGGCAGCGCCTCGTGGGCCAGTCCACGAATGCGCATGCAGTAAACAATAGCGTGAAAAAACATATAAAAAGTAGCTCTCTACGAATCAAACTCGTGACCTTACACTTGTCTTTGAGTTTGGCCAACGGTACAGCTACTGGATCCTAGTGACTCACTTTAGCGTGAATTGTTTTAAGAACCAGCGTAGCCGCACTACTTTTTTGTATAGTGCATCGCTTAGATTTTTGAATTATTTGAAAACATTAATGAAAAACTTGAATTTTAAAAAATGTGAACAAATTTGGAAAGCTCATGAGCATGCATAAAAACGTTGGCCAATGCAAAAAAAAATATTCATGTATTCAAATAAATTCACGGATTCATTTGAAAAAGGTGCACTAATTTAAGAAAAAGTTCACAACAATGAAAAACGATCATGAGTTTGAAAACAGTTCACGGATTTGAAAAAATTTCATCAAATTTGAAACAGTTCATTGATTTTGAAAAAAGTTTATCTTTTTTAAAGATATGTTTTTTTAAAAGTTCATCGATTCAAAAAAATAAAAATTAAAAAAAGTCATCGCTTTGAAAAAAAGTTCTTTAATTTGGAAAAAATCACGAACTTGACAAAAAGATCGTCAATTTTTTTTAAGTTCACGAAGTTGCAAAAAGTTCGTGGATATTGAAAAAAGTTTATCACTTTTGGGAAAAAAATTCACGAACAAAAACCGGACAAAAAAACTGAAAGAAGAAAAAAAAAACAGCCGGCAAAAATGAAAAACTAGAGTTACCTTTTCAGGGTTGCAAGTTGGTGCATAGACAAAACAAGAAAAAAAGTAGGTAGCCACGAGTTGTGAGGTGACCCTGCTGGTTATTGCTATTAGTAGATCGAATCCCATGCACGCATAATTTTCTTCTTTTGAAGAACGGAAAGGAAAAAAAGGACCAAGCCCAGGACAGAGCAGGATGTGCACCGGTTTGCCAAAAACGAAGAAACAGTCTTAAGCGCCACGTAAGAAATGTCACCGTTTGAAGGTTCCTGAATGACTTCTTTTTTTGGTTTTCAGAACTTATTAGGAGGCTCTGGTCTTAATTTTATTGTTCCGTTTTGTTTTCTTCATGGTTATTCTTTCTGATTTTCTTTTAATTTTTCCTATATTTTCTTTTTAAAAAAATCATGGAATTTCTATGAAAAATCACGTTTAAAAAATGCTTCCGCACATTTTTATTTTTTATCTTTTTACAAATGTTCTCAAGTTCTAGAAAATATTCAGTTATTGAAAAATATACCAATTTCTGAAAAACATTGAATTCTTTTGAAAAAAATAAAATTTGAAAACTCTTTGTATTTTCAAAAACAATGTTCACCTATTTAGATTTTTTTTCGAAAATATCGCATATGCTCGTGTCTTTTTTAAATGGTCATGAACATTTTTAAAAAGATGAAACTTTGTCCAAAAACAATTACAAATACTTTAGAAATGCTGACCATTTTTGTGTGAACATGCCACTTTTTTGGGCCAATAAGAAAAAATGATGGAATACTTCAAAAAACTAGTAGACTAAAAATATGTACGAGCCGGTACAATATTAAGTCTCTATTGTAGTGGGAATGGGCCGACCACGTCCTAGAACTACTAAAGGGGCCGGCCCATTTGGAGCCTAGAGTGGGCGAGCACTCGATTTAACGGCTCTATGAGCGATATATAGAATAGACGCGCCACAGATAGGGATGAGTATCCAACTGGAGGTTACCCTCGCGGGGACCTTCATGTGTCACTTTTGGTGCCTTAGAGCACACCAAATGGTGCGTCCAGCAGCCGTCTCGTGTTGTGTGTTGGACACTCACTCTGAAACTTTTTTTTACTTTTCTATACGCGTTTCTGGGTTTTAGATAGATTTCTTTAATATGTTTTCAGCTTTTCAAATTTCCCTAGATTTTGGAGAAAAAATTCACAAGTTTTTTGTGTAAGAAAATTTTGTGCTTCCACTAGAAGCACATATTTGCTTCTCGTGGAGGTATAGATTTGCTTACGTGAACACCAAAGTTGTGCTTCTCAGAAAGGGGGAAAATCTATGCTTACAAATTAGCTTCTCGTGGAGGCATATATTTGCTTTCGCAAAAAGTACAGTTGTGCTTCTCGAAGAGAGAAAATTGTGTTTCCACGAAAAGCACATATTTGCTTCTCATGGAGGCACATGTTATTTTTCCGCGAGAAGAATTGTGTTACTGGTAAAAAAAAATTGTGCTTCTCGCAAAAAAAATCTAACTACACGAGAAGCACATATTTGCTTCTCATGAAGGTACAGATAATAAAAAAATTATGCTTCCACAAGAAACACATATTTGCTTTGCATGGAGGCACAAATTTGCTTTCGTGAGAAACACAATTTGCCAAAACCATAACATGGGATCTTGTTCGAAGATCTCTATGCGGGAAATTCAACGCTGAAAATGGTCTCGCATTTGAATGCATGATTCAAGAGATAAAACGTTTCGAATAAGCGAATCTCTTGGAAAAAAAACTCTCAGGTTGCGACAGTGCGCCACTTGTAGAAGGTGAGAGTGACCTTTGTGTGGCGACCGGTTTTCCGGTAATAAATTCCAGAAAATGGCCGTCGTGCTCACCAGCCCCAGGATTACTGTTAGCTGATGAGGCACCAACTTGATACAGAAATTCCAAGCAATATACAAAATATGTGGTACAAGACCATTCTGGTCTGTGAGTACAACAAATGGTTTCTAGTGGTTGATGGCGGAAGCGGTTTGTGGAAACATCAGTGTCTACGGGCCTCCATTTCCCACAGGAACAGCTGACCAGGTTAACTCCAATCTTCGCGGGGCTGCTATCGTCATTGCTTAGTCCCCGGGGCTGTCGTCGCAACGTTCCACCCCACGCGAGAAATCTGGCCAAGACAATAGCCAGGGACAAGCTAGTGAGTACTTTTGAATGTACTCGCAAACATTAAGAACACAGGTATAATTTATAACAACCGATAATCATGCCTTAAAAATATTCTATGATCACAACGTTAGCCATAGAAATGAAATTCTTGATGCATGCATGTAGGTTATTAATAAGTAACAACAAATATGTAATGACGGAGCAGAATGCAATACCACAGTCGGGCGTCTGAGCGACACCACATAAAGGGCTTATAAATAAAATGAAAGCAATGCCACAGTCGGGCGTCTGAGCGACACCACATAAAGGGCTTATAAATAAAATGAAAGCAATGCCACAGTCGGGCGTCTGAGCGACACCACATAAAGGGCTTATAAATAAAATGAAAGGAATGCCATAGTCGGGCGTCTGAGCGACACCACATAAAGGGCTTATAAATAAAATGAAAGCAATGCCACAGTCGGGCGTCTGAGCGACACCACATAAAGGGCTTATAAATAATCACAGTGAATATCCAGGAGGTAGAATCATCCTGTGGATACTCGATAATTCAGATAATATAACGGGTTAGTCCATGACAAATAATATTCATAAACATTTCAAGTCTCAATTTGCGATCCAGTTCTATTTTAGTAATAACCCCTCCGAAGACCGACACTAAGACCGACACCTGACCCATCCTGCATCAAATCCTTAATCAGGGACACGGCTATTCGAATAGGTTTAATCTCTGCAGAGGGTGTACTCTTTACCCATGAGTAACAGATTTCTTTAGTCCATCGGGACTAATTCCGCCTACGGCCTTTTAATTAAAAACACTTGACTTGTACACACCAGCTCAACTTACCGGTGTCTGGAATCACCCATGACACTTGTTAAGCAAAACTCTAAGTGGGGAGGCTACAACCTCGCGTAGCATGGGATCAAATTTGTATCACGCTCTCTAAGGGGTGGCCTCCCCTCTCGGTCTCAACCGGAAACACCCATGCCCCCGGACCAGGTGGCATGCCTATCGGCTTCAACCGAAATCTTCCACCATGGCCTCTCAGACGGTGTGTGTGCTTGAAAGGGGTTGACAATCGACCGAACTGCACTCCCACGTATGGCAGGGACAAGTGGTAGTACAAAACAAGTATGGGGTTACTAGAACAAGACTAGATCTATGGTCGACTCAGGAGGTTTAAGCATTCCCTGTATGATTAGCATAACAAAAATATTTCAAATAACAGGATCACCGCTCATTATACCTTACTATGCCATACCGGACATAACCGTCCCAACGAAGACCGGCGACAAGCTCACGCCTACCCAAGGCAGAGGCCTTCCCGGATTCCTTTCGGGTATTCTTGTAAGGCACATGAGGATGATTACCATCATAAGTATATTCATTTCCACAAAGAAGGAAAATCACAAATATGCATTCATACAAATGATCATATCACATGAAATAACGAGTTCTTCGACAGAGGTGGTGTGATATACGTGTCGACTAACACACCAAAAGTATTATGCCGGGTTCAGAATGCTTGCCTTCAAGGTGTGGAGAGGTGGGGGACTCTCCAAAACTTTTGAAAGTTTTCTCCTCTCTCCAAAATCCTATTTTTAAAATATTGGAATTAACACACAATTTCAAAACAGCACAAAAAAGTTGTTTGAAATTTTTTCAAATAAATCTTAAAATAAACTAGACAGAATTTGGGAGGTGTAGGAAAAAGAATCAATTCATTTGGAGTTATATTTAAAAAGTTATAGCCAGTCAAAGATTTGATGAAAAATCTGCTTTTAAAATAAAACAGAAAAGAAAACGTTTCGGGCAGAATACGTCTTCGAAAAGGGAGACGTACTCAGGGTTTTGCGCCCACTTAAACACGTGGAGGCGGGCAGGGTCTCGGCAGTGGGTCCAGGGGGCCCACCGTCGTTTGACCAGTCCATCCCTCCTCCTCTCTTGCTCGCCCGAACGGCGGCGAGGCAACGGCGATCAACGCCCGTGACGGCTGACTCTCCGCGGGCTCCAGAGGGTCGGGATGGATCCGCAAGACCGGGGCGGTCCTCCCGGTAGTCGTTGGGTCGGCGGGGACGGAGTGAGTTGCCGGCGGTGAGCTTCGCGGCGGAGGAGGCATTCGGGAGCAAAGTGGGTTTGGGGCTACGGTGGCTCCCGATCAAAATCGAGCAGGGGGACGGGCTTACGGAGGAAGAGAGAGCTTGGTGTAGAGAGTGGAGAGGGGAGGCCCCGTGGTGCCGGAGTGGCTGGGCGATGGCGGCGGCAGGAGTTGCCGGAGACGGGAAGAAGACCTCCCGGTCGATTGGCTGTCATGGGAGAGCTAGGGGAGCATCTTTGAGGCTGCAGCTAACGAAACGCGCTCGGGGCCTCCTTTTTATAGCGCGACAAGGTTGGTTCCGCGGCGGTGGGGATAAGATCGCCGGCGAACCGCCTCCCTGTAACTTGGGCGACGTGGCGGCGACGGGAGTTAAAGGACACGCTTGCGGATGAGCTCGCACTGCTCAAAAGGGCAGGTGGTGAGTGCTGGCGGCTTGGGCGGCACCGACTTGGCCGAGACGCGCTGCGGACGCCGGCCTACCGCCAAGGGCTCTGACGGCGGTGCTGTAGGCTGCCAGGGCGGCTTGGCGCGTTGCGGGGAGAGGGTTAATGAGTGGCGTGGCTCCGCAGGGCGGTGGCAAAACCAAGGGCGCGACACGTCAGCTCGGGCACGGCACGTGCAATATGCGTGCTCTGCTCGCGCCCAGAGCACGCACGGGACGTGCTTGACAAAATGCCAAGGCATGCTAGAGGTCGCGGGTGAGGCTGGCAAGAGACAGGGCTAGGGTAGGGTTAGTCAGAAGGTAAATGGGCATGGTGGTTAGGTCAGGTGGCCAAGTTCACAAGGTAAACTTGAAACCATCCCAAATCTGGCTATGCACTCGTGGTGTTTGTCAAAATGCCAAAGGCATCTAGGCAATACTTGGGGTGGCCAAATTCTCCAGATCGTGGTCTCTTTGGATGGACAAGAGGGTGGTGGGGTTAGTTTGACAAAAGAAGAAACTTGTTAGTGCAAGTTTTGCAAAACCTCGATTCTGACAGAAAGCAAATGGCAATGTTGCAAGCACTTAGAATCATCCCATAGGTCCACTCTCCGGACTTGAGGGTTTGGCAAGGAGGACTATCGAAGAAAAAGGAATCATGGATCAAAGAGCAACCGAAAAGGTGGTTGTTGTACAAAACCTCCAGCTTGGACCAGAATGGAAAAGAGGATGGTTTACTCAAATTTTCCAAAGAACATCATTAGGTTTTTGCACAAAGTTGATTAATATACTCCTGTTGACATCCCAAAATTTTGGTAGAAGTATTAAAGAAATATCTGAATAGGTTGTAGTGCAAAATGCTCTCTGGACCAGATTTGAAAATATGGTGTAGAGCTCAAAATAATTAATGGGCAGAAGATATTTTTGCACAAAAGTGATTTAAAAACATCACCGACATCTCCAAATTTTGGTGGGATTTTGGAATGAATTTATAAAAGGGTTGTAGTACAAATGGAACCATGAAGCTATGGGAAACCTTTTTCAAGAAAATAAAGATCAGGGAGAATATTATATAATTAATTCTCCTGATAAAAAATAATATTTTCTTGAGAGGGCAAACAAGTCCAATATCATAGGTGAAAGGTTTTCAATTTAGGGGATAACTCCAAGATAACCAAGAAAAGAATGGTTTTGAAATCAAGAGAAACCAAGAAAAGAATGGTTTTGAAATCAAGGGAAACCAAGAAAAAGGAAAGTTAAATTTCCTGGCAAGATTTTTAATTAACAAAGCAAGGTTAATTTTTTTTGGGGTGTTACACCTTTGCGAGGGGTAACCCTGAACTAGTGATTTCACAAATAGGGGTCTCGAAAGATAAATTGAACATGAAAACACAAACACACTATGTAAGGGCATATTTATCCCTTAGTTGTTTTGGTGATTGATGACAATGCTTTTGTGGACTAATCATGTGTATTGAGTATTTCAGACATTTCTTCACTAGGCACAAGACGATCTGGTGCCCCTCGAAGACTATTGAAGACGATGTTTCTCTATGTTTCTTTTTCGGTGGATTTGAGTCGTAGGAAAGCCGTACTATTAAGAGGGGGTCCGCTTTGGAAAGGTTTTGGTGGAATCATCATGTACAGTCTACTCCTTTTGCACCGCCTTTCCTCTGGCACTTTGGAGCATCCTTCGTCTTTTCTTGTCAATGCAAAATGTCGTGTTTGCTGAACTAGGGCATGCGGTAGTACCGCTCCTAGGAGCGGTAGTACCGCAGCCCTCTTGATAATCTTACCTCTGGCGTGGTAGTACCGCAAGTGCCCACGGTAGTACCGCTTCCTTGGAGCGGTAGTACTGTGGCCTCAGGCCAGGCGCTGTTGCTATTGCGGTAGTAGGGGTGGATGTAATTTTTTACATCCGCGCCCTACGCGGTAGTACCGTCGCGCCTGCCAGCTCAAGCCTTATGCTGAAAGAGGGGCGGATGTAATTTTTACATCCGCTTTCGCCGTAGTACCGCTCTGGCTTGCAAGATTACCGTGTCAGATTTTTGCATAGATCCCAACTCAGCGGAAGTTGCCACGGATGTATTTTTATATGTCTGTGCCTTCCCAAAATCTGGACTATCCCAGCCTTGCGGTAGTACCGCAAGGGGGAGCGGTAGTACCGCGCCAACGGTTCTACCGCCCTCTGCTTCTTTGCATCTGGCTGTTCTGGTTTCTGCTGCATGGGCGGTAGTACCGCGGGGCCCTGCGATAGTACCTTGTGTTCTCGCGGTAGTACCGCGTCCCCGACGCGGTAGTACCGTGCTACGTAGGCTGAGTTGGTGGATAACGGTTGGATTTGTTCCTCCACTATATAAGGGGTGTCTTCTTCTCCGAGTTGATTACCTCTTCTATCCCCAAACTCCATTGTTGCTCCAAGCTCCATTTTCGCCTGATCTCTCTCCCTAGCCAATCAAACTTGTTGATTTTCTAGGGATTGGTTGCGAAGGCCCCGATCTACACTTCCACCAAGAGAAATTTGATTCCCCCCACTCATCCCTTGCGGATCTTGTTACTCTTGAGTGTTTGAGCACCCTAGACGGTTGAGGACTCCGCGGAGCCATATTCCATTGTGGTGAAGCTTTGTGGTGTCGTTGGGAGCCTCCAATTAAGTTGTGGAGATTGCCCCAACCTTGTTTGTAAAGATCCGTTCGCCACCTCCAAAGGCACCAATAGTGGAATCACGACATCTCGCATTGTGTGAGGGCGTGAGGAGAATACGGTGGACCTAGTGGCTTCTTGGGGAGCATTGTGCCTCCACACCGCTCCAACAGAGACGTACTTCCCCTCAAAAGGAAGGAGCTTCGGTAACACATCCTCGTCTTCACCGGCTCCACTCTTGGTTATCTCGTGCCTTTACTTCTGCAGGCTTATTTGTGTTATTTCCCTTGCTTGCTTGTGTACTTGTTGTTGTTGCATCATATAGGTTGCTCACCTAGTTGCATATCTAGACAACCTACTCTGATGCAAAGTTTAAGTTGGTAAAGAAAAGCTAAAAATCGTTAGTTGCCTATTCAACCCCCCTCTAGTCAACTATATCGATCCTTTCAATTGGTATCAGAGCCTTGTCTCTTTTAAGGACTTTACCATCCGAAGAGTATGGTTGACACCGTAGACGGTGGTGAGGAGCACTCCGGTATGAATCCAATCTCGTCTACGGCTGATGGGGGAACCGCGGTCTCTCGTGAGGAATTCAATGTGGCTTTGGACACATTGAAAACCTCCATGACGACCGAGGTTGAAAGCATGCTTAATAAATTCTTAGAAGGGCTTAAACTATTCATCAAGACCGATGAAAGTGGGTGACCCCACTAACAAGGTGACGGATGCTAACTCCAACAAGGGGGGAGCTACTAGTGAAAAGGCTCCTTCTTCTAGTGGCAGAAATGGCAACGACATCTTTGCCCATGTGGAACCTCCACTTACTTATGGTGGACCGATTCCTTCCACTCATTTGAATCATGCCGGTCCTCCCTCTAAGATTATGAAAATGAGGACTTTGATTCTTGGGTTTATCATTTTAAGCGTCATTTGAACCATGTTAATACTAATCTTTGGAGAATCATTGAAGAAGGTTTTTATCCGCATGACCGAAGGAACTTCACCCCTAAAGAAACCGCGGACAATCAATTCAATGAGAATGCTCTCTTCATCATCCAAGATGCGATTCCACCCGAAGATCTTGCTCACCTCCGGCCATTCACCGTGGCCAAGGATGCATGGCGCCACGTTGTGTCCCTCTACCGGGGAAGCGCAAGCATTCAACGCTCCAACTATGAGTTGGTGTAAGATGAAGCCGATGAGTTTGCAATGAAAGAAGATGAAGAACCTCGTGAGCTCTATCGGAGATTAACTACTCTCACAGTCTCACTCTGAGATCATGGGAGCAAGGATACGGATGACAATTGGATCAAGCGTAAATTCCTCAAGGCCATGATGCCTTACCACAAGGCCATGTCCTCCGTCATTCGTCAAAGGTCGGACTTTCACACCTTGTCCTCAAGTGAAGTGTTGGATGAGTTTGTGGCTATGAGCATCTTGGACAAGACCGCCGACAATGCGGTGTTACGCTCTCAAAGAGCAAAGAAGCCCAATCTTGCCTTGAAGGCCAAGGCTAGTGTGGAACAAGAGGATGAAGAGGAAGAAGAGGAGAGCAACCCCGAAGATACAAAGTATGCTTACCATGAACACATGGATCTTGCTTCAAGGCAATTTTGGAGCAAGAAGAACACAGGGCCCAACTTCAACAAGAACAACTCAAGTGGCGTGAAGGTCAAGAAACGAGTGAGGACTTGCTATAATTGTGGCAATGTGAGCCACTTTGTTGCGGAATGTCCTTATGAGAAGAGGGAAGACAATGGTGGCAAGCTCATCCAAACGGACAAGGCCAAGTCTTTCCCCAACAAGAGCAACTTCACCAAGAAGACTCCTCCCAAGGGGTTGGTGGCACAAGAAGAGTACCATGAGGATGATGATGATGATGATGATGAAGACGGTGATTCGGTTGCCATGGCTTCCATTGCCATTGCGACAACTCCACGGGTGTCTCTCTTCGACTCACCCAATGAGAACATCACCGCCAAGTGCCTCATGGCTAAAGCCACCAACAAGGTAACCCCAACATCAAAACTACTATCATCAATAATCCTTCCTTGACGGATTGCATTGATGAACATGAGGGGTCCAATGTGGGGTAAAAAGAATTTGAGTCTTCTATGAGTAAACTCAAGGGTAAATCCAAGAAGCACTTCGTTGCTCTCTTGGAACAACTTGGTGAAGCCAATGACATGATCGAGGCTCACGAAGATACCATCTCTAAGATGGAGGGGCATAGTCATGACTATGCCGATGAGATTTCGGATCTTTCCAATGCTCTGGAGGAAGAGCGTGGTATTCGTTTGGCTCTTGAGGAGTCATACAACGATGACCACGCTAAATTAAAGAAAGATCTTGATCATGCTCTTGCTGTATCTCGTGTGCTAAACTTCGAGAAGGCCAAGCTCGGGGTTGATCTTGCTAGACTCAAGGAGGAGTTTGATATACTTGACAAGGCTCACAAGGCCTTGAAAGGTGTTCATGCTAACCTCAAGGAGTCTCATGATCAACTCCAAGTGAAGCTAACCAAGGAGAAAGCCACTTTTCCTCACATGGTTTTAATTGATAATGCAAATGCTACTAACCCATGTTGTGAGCATGTGCATCTTGTTGAGAAGAATGCTAAGTTGAAGAATCAACTTGAGAAAGGCCTTGTGTTGTGCATACAAGGTGAGAAGAACCTCAACAACCTTTTAAGCAATCAAAAGGAAGCTGTGGCCAAGGAAGGGATTGGGTTCGCACCCGTGTCCAAGAACAAGAAGAAGAACGATAAGACCAAACTACCTCCTCCTCTCAAGCAAACTTTTGTGAAGGAGGGAGAGGGTGCTTCCAAGGATAAGAAGAACAATATGAAGGGTGGTGGTGTCAAGAAGGGCAATGCCACCCCTTCCAACAAAGCCGGCGACTTTAACCCTTCTTATGTGTTGTGCCGTGCTAGTGATGGGCATGTTTATGCCAAATTTGTTGGTTCACCTTATGAATACATTGAATGGTCTATTTGGGTTCCTAATACCCTTGACACTAACATCAAAGGACCCATTACAAAATGGGTACCTAAAACCAAGCATTGATCTCTTGTAGGTGTTTCCTTCCGGTGGGGGATCATGGTTGCTCGATAGTGGAGCTACAAATCATATGGCCGGAAGCAAGGATTTGGTGGTGGACATACACAAGATTCCATCAATGCCCACCAATGTCGAGTGGGGTGATGCATCGTCTTCTAAGGTATTGGGACTTGGCAAGGTTGTCATTTCTCATGATCTCACGATCGAGAAGATCATGCTTGTTGAGTCCCTTGCATACAATTTACTTTCCGTTCGTCAACTTGCACTCATAGGCTTTTCCACTTTCTTTGATATTGATACCGTGGCCCTCTTGTGGAGAAAGACTCTTAAACTAGTCTTTGTTGGGCATGTCGGGAATGGTCTCTATGTGATTAACTTTTCGGAGCGACCCACTAAGACCGGATATGCCTAATGGCTCAAGTTGACGTGGGATGGCTTTAGCATCGCCGTTTAGCTCATGTCATTATGAGATCTTTGCAAAGTCTTCTCAAGGGGGACCATGTCCGTGGACTAACAAATGTTAGTTTTGCTAAAGATCGTGCTTGCAGTGCTTGTATTGAAGGAAAGCTACATGAAAAAGCTACTCGAAGAGGCCTTTGGAGCTCCTTCACTTGGACCTCTTTGGGCCTCCATCCTTTGATAGTCTTGGGGGTAGAAAGTATTGCTTGGTGATTGTGGATGATTATTCAAGATACACTTGGGTATACTTCTTCAAGAGGAAGAGCGAGACCCAACAAACCGTCATTGACTTTGCAAATGAAGCCCAACGTCAACACAATGCAAAGATCTTGACTATAAGAAGTGACAACGTCACCGAGTTCAAGAACTACACCTTGGATGAGTTTCTTAGTGATGAGGGGGTCAAGCATCAATATTCCGCACCGTACACCCCTCAACAAAATGGTGTAGCGGAGAGGAAGAACCGGACGTGGATGGATGCGGCAAGGACCATGATGGCGGAGTTCAAGTCTCCATACAACTCTTGGGCCGAAGCCATCAACACCGCGTGTCATGCATCAAATCGGCTCTATCTCCGCAAAGGCTTGAACAAGACTCCATATGAGCTACTCACGGGTAACAAGCCCAACCTCAAGTACTTTCGGGTGTTCGGGTGTAAGTGTTTCATTCTCAAGAAAGGTGTTCATTTGTCTAAATTTGAGGCTAGAGCTCAAGAGGGCATATTTGTTGGTTATGCTACAAACTCTCATGCTTACTGTGTCCTCAATAAATCCACGGAACTTGTTAAGGAGACGTGTAACATGGAGTTTGATGAGAATAACGGCTCCCAAGTGGAGCAAAGTGGCACTTGTGATGTAGGTGATGAAATTCCTCCCCAAGCCATAAGAAGAATGGGAGTTGGTTTTATCCTGCCCATTGAGGAACCCCTTGTGGCCGAAGGAGAAGGACAATGCTCCACTCAAGTGGAGCCATCACCAACCCAAGGCCCACACGCTTCCGAAGAACAAAGTGAAGGCCCTCAACATCATGAACAAGACCAAGGGCAAGATCAATCTCAAGATGGTGTCGAATCACCAAGTGATGCCCAAGGTCAAGTTCTCTCCTCCGAGCATGTTCAAGATCAAGAGCAAGCTCAAGATTGAGAACAAGCTCAAGACGACGCTCAAGATGATCAAGTGACCGCTCCTCAACTCACCCCCGAGAAGGAATTGGAGCGTCGTGCCGCCAAGATTGAATCCAAGCTCTCTACCAAGGGTCATCTCATGAAGAACTTGCTTGGAAGCATTCAAAAGGGGGTAAGCACTCATAGACAATTGGCAAACTATTGTGAACATCACGCGTTTGTCTCTTGTGTTGAACCCCGAAAGGTCTATGAGGCACTCGAAGATCCGGATTGGCTCAACGCCATGCATGAAGAGCTCAACAACTTCGAGTACAACAAGGTGTGGAGATTGGTGCCGAGGCCGACGGGGAACCGCAATGTCATTGGAACCAAGTGGATATCCAAGAACAAGCAAGATGCTCATGGGACCATCGTTCGCAACAAGGCAAGATTGGTAGCACAAGGCTACTCCCAAGTCGAGGGTATCGACTACGGTGAAACCTTTGCTCCCGTTGCTCGCCTTGAATCCATTCGTTTGTTGATTGCTTATGCTTCTCATCATAACTTTAAGTTGCAACAAATGCATGTGAAGAGTGCTTTTCTTAATGGTCATATTAATGAGTTGGTGTATGTCAAACACCCCCCCGGGTTCGAGGATCCCTACTTCCCCGATCATGTGTATCAACTCGATAAGGCACTCTATGGCCTTAAAAAGCCCCACGTGCATGGTATGACCACCTTACCGAGTTGTTACAAGATCGTGGATTTGAAGTTGGGAAAATCGACCCCATCTTTTTACCAAGAAGGTCAAAGGGGAGTTGTTTGTGTGCCAACTATATGGTGATGATATTATCTTTGGTTCCCCTAACAAAGCTTTCAATGAGGAATTTGCCGCTCTCATGACCTCAAAGTTCAAGATGTCTTCGATGGGAGAATTGAAGTTCTTTCTCGGGTTCGAAGTCAAGCAAAAAAGAGAAGGAACCTTCATCAAACAAGCCAAATATACTCAAGACATGATCAAGAGATTCAAGCTAAGTGATGTCAAGCCGGCTTCCACTCCAATGCCCGTCAAATGCCAACTTGACATAGATCCCAATGGTAAAGCAGTGGGTCAAAAGGTATATCGCTCCATGATTGGCTCCTTGCTTTACCTTTGTGCATCTAGACCGGATATCATGTTGAGTGTGGGAATTTGTGCAAGGTTTCAAGCCGCTCCTAAGGAAAGCCACTTTGTGGCTGTCAAACAAATCTTTCGATATTTGGCTCATACCCCAAACTTTGGCTTATGATTACCCAAGAGGAGCAAACTTCAAGCTTGCAGGATATTCGGACTCGGATTGGGCGGGATACAAAGTGGATAGGAAGTCCACTTCCGGAGGGTGCCAATTCCTTGGTTGCTCTTTGGTAATTTGGTCTTCTAAGAAGCAAAGTTGTGTGTCTCTCTCGTCCACCGAAGCGGAGTATGTGGCGGCCGGTAGTTGTTGTGCAAAACTCCTATGGATGAGCCAAATTTAAAGGATTACAGTGTCATTTGTGACAAAGTGCCTCTTTGGTGTGACAATGAAAGTGCCATCAAGATTTATCTCAACCCGGTTCAGCCTTCAAGACGAAGCATATTGAGATTCGGTATCACTTCATCCGGGATCACATTAGGCGAGGGGAGATCGAGCTCAACTATGTCAACACTCATGATAACCTTGTAGATATTTTCACGAAGCCCTTGGATGAAGCAAGATTTCATGAAGTTAAGGCATGAGCTAAATATCATTGATTCGAGCAATGTTGCTTGAACCCTTGCACACCCTACCATACTCAACTTGTTACCTTGTTTAGGTGTAGGCATGGACATAGGGGGAGTGTTGTTCTCTCAATGAACTCTTCCTCCCCCCATTATGCATAAATTGATCAACTCTTTCACGTTAGCCATTGTTGATGGTACTTGTGCTTCAAAGACGAGTTTTGGTCATGGGCCCAAGGATAATTCTTCATGTGCCATACCAATTGACTCAAACATAGGTGGCTCCGCCACCGCCTCTCTTTGGAGGGGTTATGCTATGGTTTAGTCCTTGTTACCTCTTGTTTCCCCTTCTTTGTGCCTTGCTTGAGTGTGTTGTCTCGTCGGTTAGCTCTTTGGTGTGTCCGTTCGCTGGAAGGTTGCTTTGCAAAGGCCCTGTTCTTCTCTGCTTTGGAAACATGCATTTTCTTGGTTCTACGGTACTATCGCGGGCTCGCCACGGCATACTACCACGGAGTGCAAGATGGTACTATCAAGACCCAAAGACGACAAAGAATTTTTTATCGTCACCGGGAAGTGGTACTACCGCCCTAGGTGCGGTACTTCCGCCCAGGCGGTACTACCGCGATGACACGGGTACTACCACGTAGTCAAGAGTGCGTGGGGGTTAAGAGCGGGCAGGGGGAGTTCCAACTCCCCCATACCCATTCAACTCCTTTTCCCCACGACGTCTCTCTCTCTCTCTCTCTCCTGCCCAAGAACGAGGCCGGAGACCCTCGCCGGATCTCCTTCTCCGGCCACTCTCCTTGGATTCCGACCGGTGGGATCGATCCCCACCACTTCCTCTTGCCATGGAACAAGGTTTCTCCCCAAATTCCTCTCTCTTTGGTTTGTTCTTTTGCTTCTAGGTTTTTGGGGAGATGCATGTTGTTCTTGAGATTTTAGGCCAAATCTTTGCAAGAGTAGGATGTAGGAGAGTAGTAATGCGTAGAGATTGTACTTGAGATGTTGCCCCGTGGTAGAGTTGATCAACCGTAGTACCGCTTCGTTGTCACGGGTGTGCTCAGATCCAGTTGAGGATTCGGATCTGACACCGTGTGGTACTACCGCATCTCTGGTGGGGTACTACCGCTCGTATGGTACTATCACTCCTCCGGAGCGGTACTACCACGCGAGGCACGGCACTAAAATTTTACTGTCGCTTCGAGACACGGTACTACCATGCCACCCTGGCACGGTACTACCATGGCTAGGAGCAGCACTAAAATTTTAGTACCGCGCACCCATGCGGTACTACCGTTGTTGTCAAATCTCCCATGTGGCAATTACCAAGTGCGAGTTCTACTTGTTTCACCTGTGTTGCTGTGGTCTTTGTATTGATCCTTCTCGCTTCTCTTGCGTGTTTTTGTGTTTTGTTCGTAGGTGGTGGCTCCGGTGCCCATGCACGCCGTTCCAATCCCAGCCGAGACACGGGCTCCAAGCGGTTGCGCAACCAAGATGAAGCTCCAGAGGGCTCCAATGCTCCCCAACGCAGGACCAAGACCACCGCCACCAAGAACAAGGAGCCCTCCATGGGCATGGATGAGATACCCCTTGCTGAGTTTGTCACTTAAAGGAAGATCAACCCCTATGTGAATCCTCGTGCCAACTTCAGAGGGAATGACCTGTTCTAGACCAAGCAGCAGAATCTCATTTATCTGGATGTGATCAAGGCCAAGCAGAATATCTATGTGGATGTGCACTGGATTGACATGAACCATATGCGGCAGGATAAGCATCGTGCCTACTTTGGTGAGGCATTGGATTTGGTGGAGCAGTTTGGCATTGAGGATGTGATCTCTTTCCTCCTGGACTTTGATCCTAAGATTGTGGCCCAGTTCTTTGCCTCGGTCCACTTTCATACTGACAAGGAACGGAAGATGACCTGGATGACCAATGGACAACGGATGTATGCTACATGGAAGGACTTCATGGATTTACTTCATGTTCCTGACGAGGGGCTCAACACGCCCGTTGGTGTTCGCCCTCATGCCAATTCCGAGTCAGCCAACAAGAACAAGCTTCAGCCCTACTATGTTGAGAAGTTGCTTCCCAGTGGCAAGAAGGCGTGGGTGCTGAACTCCTTCCTTGACATCATGTATCGCATCTTCCGCAACTCCCTCTTTCCACGCATTGGTGACAAGGACAAGGTGCATGCCTATCTTGTAGATATGATGCTCATTTGTGAGGAGGCGCGCCATTCTCAGTCGCAACCACTTGATGTCTCACATATCATGTGGTGTGAGCTTCGGTTTGCGATGTTCAACCGTAAGGTACCCATCTATGGACCTTACCTATTTCTGTTGATCTCGAAGACTTGGGAGAAGTTGTATCCCAGTGATGAGTTTCTTGCTCCTGACTGGACTCGTCATGAGCCCATCAAGCTCCGTGTCAAGATCCAGTGGGCCAACACTACTACTCGTGCTGAGGCTGAGGCTGCTAGGATGGATGTTGATGAGGACGAGATTGAGGAGGATGACGCAGATGAGGACAACTCTGCTGGGTATGCTCCTCCCTCTTCTGAGCCCTCATGGGCTAAGAAGCTGAAGGCCAAGATGAAGGCCTTGTTCTGCATGCAAGCAAAGAGGCAGTACCGGTCTCACGTTGCTTCCAAGGAGAGTCGCCGTCGCGACAAGAGGATCTTGAGGACGTTTGGCGAGGAGGCATCGAGCGGGTCAGAGAAGCACATCACTCCAGAGGCTGAATGGATGGCAAAACAAGGTTACAAGTGGACTGATTCTGAGGAGGAGCCCATCCCCGCCGCCGAGTCCGACGGAGAGCGTGCGAGTGATTACTCCGCTTGAGCCACCACTTGTGTTGTAGGTGTCCGCTCTGCCTTTTTAGCGTCTCGATGCAAAAGCGGGAGAGAGTGTAGGATTTGCGAGTCGTGTGTCGTGTTTGTTTCGCTTGCTTTCGTTCCGTTGAACCTCGTTTTCTTTGGTTTGGTTTGCGCTTGTGAGACCTTTCTATCATATGGTGTAAGACATATGCACTCTATCATACCCTATTGAGCGTATGCTATCCTGTGCTATTTACTTTATGCTCATATTTATCATCTTGCTTAGCGTTCGCCTTATTGTTGCAAGATATGCCTTGTCTATAACATATAGGGGGAGTGTTGATCCTAGTATGTGTGCCGTGCAGTCCAAAGCACTTATCTAGATAGCACACATCTAGGGGGAGCCCGTCTATATTTTAGAGATGTGGGGTTTGCTCATGTTCTATGTTATCTCCATTTGTGCAAATCCGGTATTGTCATCGATCCACCAAAAAGGGGGAGATTGTAAGGGAATATTTATCCCTTAGTTGTTTTGGTGATTGATGACAATGCTTTTGCGGACTAATTGTGTGCATTGAGTATTTCAGACATTTCTTCACTAGGCACAAGACAATTTGGTGCCCCTCGAAGACTGTTGAAGACGGCGTTTCTCTATGTTTCTTTTTCGGTGGATTTGAGTCGTAGGAAAGCTGTCTATTAAGAGGGGGTCCGCTTTGGAAAGATTTTAGTGGAATCATCACATACACGTCTACTCCTTTTGCACCGCCTTTCCTCTGAAACTTTGGAGCATCCTCCGTCTTTTCTTGTCTATGCAAAATGTCGTGTTTGCTGAACTGGGGCATGTGGTAGTAGTGCTCCTAGGAGCGGTAGTACCGCAGGCCCTTGCGGTAGTACCAGCCTCTGGTGCGGTAGTATCGCAAGTGCCCACGGTAGTACCACTTCCCTGGAGCGGTAGTACTGTGGCCTCAGGCCAGGCGCTATTGCTATTGCGGTAGTAGGGGCGGATGTAATTTTTTACATCTGCGCCCTACGTGGTAGTACCGCGCCAGGGGTGCGGTAGTACCGTGCGCTCTGGCCAGGCTCAGCAGCTTGCACGGCAGTAGGGGCGGATGTAATTTTTACGTGACGCTTCCAGCTGTAGTACCGCCTGTGCTTGCAAGATTACCGTGTCGGATTTTTCCATAGATCCCAACTCAGCGAAAGTTGCCACGGATGTATTTTTATATGTCTGTGCCTTCCCAAAATATGGACTATCCCTGCCTTGCGGTTGTACCGCAAGGGGGAGCGGTAGTACAGCGCCAACGGTTCTACCGCCCTGTGCTTCTTTGCATCTAGGTTGTTATGGTTTCTGCTGCATGGGCGGTAGTACCGCGGGGCCCTGCGGTAGTACCGTGTGTTCTTGCGGTAGTACCGCATCCCCGACGCGGTAGTACCATGCTACGCAGGCTGAGTTGGTGGATAACGGTTGGATTTGTTCCTCCACTATATAAGGGATGTCTTCTTCTCCGAGTTGACTACCTCTTCTATCCCCAAGCTCCATTGTTGCTCCAAGCTCCATTTTCACCCGATCTCTCTCCCTAGCCAATCAAACTTGTTGATTTTTTAGGGATCTGTCGAGAAGGCACCGATCTACACTTCCACCAAGAGAAATTTTATTCCCCCCACTCATCCCTTGCGGATCTTGTTACTCTTGGGTGTTTGAGCACCCTAGACGGTTGAGGTCACCGCGGAGCCATATTCCATTGTGGTGGAGCTTTGTGGTGTCGTTGGGAGCCTCCAATTAAGTTGTGGAGATTGCCCCAACCTTGTTTGTAAAGGTCCGGTCGCCGCCTCCAAAGGCACCAATAGTGGAATCATGGCATCTCGCATTGTGTGAGGACGTGCGGGGAATACGTTGGCCCTAGTGGCTTCTTGGGAAGCATTGTGCCTCCACACCACTCCAACAGAGACGTACTTCCCCTCAAAAGGAAGGAACTTCGATAACACATCCTCGTCTTCACCGGCTCCACTCTTGGTTATCTCGTGCCTTTACTTGTGCAAGCTTATTTGTGTTATTTCCTTTGCTTGCTTGTGTACTTGTTGTTGTTGTTGCATCATATAGGTTTCACCTAGTTGCATATCTAGACAACCTACTTTGATGCAAAGTTTAAGTTGGTAAAGAAAAGCTAAAAATTGTTAGTTGCCTATTCACCCCCCTCTAGTCAACTATATCGATCCTTTCACACTATATTTGGGCCTTGCATTGGGACATGCTTCTATCGCTGTTATGCTGGGGTGGGTGATGACCAACATTCTTCTAATGTTGTCAAGGAAAAAACTAACATTCTAATTGACAACCCCACCTAAAAATACTGTAGTTCCTAAAAACAACAAACTGAAAACTACAATTTTGTCATAGGAAAACTCCCCCATCTCTGAGGTACTCTTTTCTCCTGTTCTGAAAAGACTTTTTTTCCTTGTTTGTTGAGACATCTCGTATTGGTATGCAAGCTATTAGAAAACTAAAACACTTAAGCTAGTTTAAGGTTGCAGTAACTCAACCTTTTTTTGGCAAATCCTAAAAGGCTACTCATAGCTACATCTATAAAATACACAATGCATTATAAATCATGTAGCCAAACTTTGTTTAATTTGAAAAGTCGTCATGAAAAATGGCTTCACAAGTTTTTCTTGGAAAGGAAAAGATTAAAAAAACTAGGCAAAATAAAAATATCCAATTATCCAGGCCGCCATTAACCAACTTAGAATGCATCACAGGCATATAGCCATCATAAAAATTTATCATGAGCAAGAAAAGATAAAAAATGATGGCATACAAAATAAAATAAAAATGAAAACAAATTGTCGAATGCAACAACACACCAACAAGTTAACCACAAGATTTTCAAGGAGGGGGGGGGGGGGGGCTCATACCTTGACATTGTCAGGCCTAAACAGAGAAATTCGAACCAAAGACTCCCACCTTGAAATTCAAGCTTTATACAACATCTCCAAAGAAGGAAACAACATATAAACATCGTCCTAGTCAAATCCAGCCGATGAAGGTAAGATGGAAGGGTTCCACAATATATAATTTTGTAATCTTTTTATCCCACCCGAATTACCATATATCTCATTATAGGTAGCAACTTTTTTTCCCGAAACTGATAAGCAAAATAGGTGTTCAACGCTATTATATTACAAGAAGTAAGTTAACCAGTTAATTTGAGAAAAAAGAGAAGAAAAAAAACCCCACACAGCGGACACCTTACCTAAATAACCTCTTGCCCACAGATGAGACAACACAAACAATCACAAAACATAGACGCACGCTACCGAAAGACTGCGCTCCAGTTAGAAAAAAGATGCACCAGTAATTACCTACACATGGAAGCTAGAAAGATATCACATAAAACCATTACAGAAGTTCTCTAGTGCCACACTTCGCAAAGCATACCCACATTACGAGAGACAATCGACGACGTCGACACAAAAACCTCCAACATGATGGGTCTCGAGTGGGATTTGAACGCGAGGTGTCGACCCCTCGCTGGATGACTCATAAGAATATCTGCCAAGTTATTGAGCTCAACGATCAAGCGGTGCTCTCTGTGGAAAAGAAGGCCTCACAAGTCAATCTCAAAGAATTATCATCATCAACAAAAGCTAGGTTTTCACATTAATAACAATCAACGGAATCATGGAAGTAACATCAAACCACTACTGAGACAGGGAGCTTAAACTAGTGTGACTTGCATTTGTTTGTGCCCATCGACGACAACGGCAAGTAGCAGCCAGGGCCAATTATTTCTCCCTAACATCTCTTTTCCTTTGGTGATGTCGACATGCATATGGTGTTGGAGTTGCTTTGTTAGTTTCTATTGCATTTTAGCTTGCTTTAGAGTCTTATCGATTGGTCACTGTATGTATATGCACGTGGGTCCCTTTGGCCAACGTCCGTGCATCAGCATCAAACTTAAAAGTGCATCATGTACATGGAGTACATTTGTGGTATACGTGGTAGCGAGCTAGCTACGTGTGCTTGCTTGATCAAAGAAGGCAAGGGCTACCTTTCTTTCTTTAATCTGTGGGGACCAAGGAGGCGAACGTGTCGAGGGCAATTGTTGCTTAGCGATTGGTTTAGCTAGCTCGCTCCCATGACCATGGGGAGCGTCACCAACGTGTCTCATTCTTGCTAGGCATGTCTCTCAGATTTCATGGCTGGCCTAGAGGCCAGGGAGGATGACCCCACTCGCTGAAAGAATGCATCAGCAGCCACGCCACACAAATTAAATTTGAAACTTCAGTTACGACTGAAAAAAAGGTCCTGCTATGACAAAAATTCAATTTGGCTCCCGGGAGCACGTGCTCCTGCACGCGAAAAATGATTTTTGAAATGTCAAAAAGAAATCTCTATGTATTTATAGTCACATCCAAATGCTACCTGCAAAGTTTTAAGAAAAAGGTAAAACATTTTGGTTTATGCAAAAAAAATCAAATTGAACACCAAATGTTACCTCAAAATGTCACCCCAAATTTGTTTCTTTCACCGACGAAACACTACTGCTTCGTCTCGCATGAAAATTGTCAAGCATGCTTGCGACACTAACATGAACATCCAAAAAATATAAAGAATTTTCTGACAATATTTACCAATTTTTTGAGTTACAGGGAGCAAATGCTCCTGGGAACCAAAACGCCTCCCCATTGCAATGAATGCTAGTCGCTAGAAAAACGTTTCAGCGGCCCCCAATGTTGTCCTTCCTGAACGACTCAACATCTCTCCCTTCACCCCTCCCTCACCGTCGCCGGACAAAGCCCGCACAGTGGACAAGGGCAGTGGAGGTTGGTCGCACGACGACGCTCTTGTCGGCGACCAGTGGGTTGGCTTCCCGAGCCCCTTCCTCCATCGGGTCTTGGGCCTCCCCCATAGACTCTCCTCCTGTGCTGTCATCGTCAGCTTGCCCGAGGTGGTAGAAAATCTCTTCTCTAGTCGGCAGCGACTTGAGGCAAAGGGTACGATAGTGAGGCAATGACAACAACATTTCTGTGAGCTAAGTGGTCTCTATTGGCGAGGTGTTGCTAGCCACGATCATATATACACGTATGTGGGCAACAA
This sequence comes from Aegilops bicornis, assembly GCA_021605145.1. Lineage (NCBI taxonomy): Eukaryota > Viridiplantae > Streptophyta > Magnoliopsida > Poales > Poaceae > Aegilops > Aegilops bicornis. The sequence continues at coordinate 626,903,623 of CM038675.1, read as the reverse complement.
CAGTGGCTTTCCGCGTCCCTACGAGGTGGTCATTCGGTCGGGCGCGAGTGTTGTTGCGGTCCTGCACAGCTAGGTGGTTGTCGTGACGAACCGGAGGGTCTTGGATCTTTGGATCCGACGACAACAACATGTATGTTTCGCCAATCAATGTTGCTGGCACCGACGAGGACACTACATAGCTGCGAGAGCGTCCTAGCTAGGATTTTGGCGATGCTTGTGACATTCATTCCTCGTAAATATTCATCGTAGCTGCGGCGACCTTCGCCGTTCAGAGCCATTGGTGGTGACCAACTCTTGTTGCAGCTTGTCTGCCTGCTTGTGCGGGGTGCTCTTCACTTGTGTGCATTTCACGTCAAGACCATGATACCCATGTAGCTGCGGAGATTGTGGAAAATGGCTGGCGACATCACATGCCGACTTTGGCGCTTCTTGAGTACTCGGTCTCGAGCTCCGGAGTGAAAACCCCTGCCTAATCGTAGTTTGTTATACATAGAAATGACGGTGGTCTTGCGCCGTTGCCTTGTTAAAGGTATGCTCGGATTTGTCCGGACTTGATCTTCAGGGTGAAACTAAATTCTGGCCTTCGTTGGTTGGATCAGATGACAACGTTGCTTGAACGACGTTCCGTTACGGAGGTGTTTTCGTAGGGAGCATTTTTCATTGTCATTGTGATGTCATGAGATGGCTGGTGCGGATGATCGTTGTTGTGGTTCATGGGTCATTGTTTATTATTTCTGATTTTTTTCTTCCTCTACTAAGGCATACTTTCGGTTTTGTACGACTTCACTCTTTAACTGCATGATTTTTGTGTGTGTTAATGTTGGATATGTCCATCGTAGTCATGCAGCGACAACGTGTTTACTCATTGTATTTGTATCCCCTTGAATTTTCATTTTAAGTTAACAAAATCCAGTATTTATATTAAAAAAATGCTAGCAGAAAGTTACTACTCCCTCCATCCGTAATATAAGCGTTTATGACATTACATTAGTGTCTAAAACGTTTTTATATTATGGGATAAAGGGAGTAAGTACGAGTAGAGTTGAGCTGTGAATTGGTTACATTGGTAGTTTAACGGGGATCAGTCAGCCAGCGGCCAGTCGGTGGAGTCACTTTGCTGCTTTAAGGAGTGTTTGTTTTCAGGGACTTTTTGATGTAGGGACTAGAAAAAGTCCTTAGAGATTTTTTAACCAAACAGGAGGAACTACTAGGGACTAAAAGTTGCTTTTTGAGACTAAATGAAAAAGATTCTCAATAAGAGTCTTTTTTAGGACTTTTGGGGACTTCTCCAACAATACCCCTCCTTGCACCCATTGCCCCGCCGCCTCATGGTGTTGTTTAGTTGTTATTTTTCTATAGGTAACATGGTCTTTTACATGTCATTTAATAACCTCTAGGGAGGGACTAGGCAATTTTTAATGCCTAAAAACAAACAGGAAATGACTTTTTAGTTGAGACTAAAAAAAGTCCTAAGACTTATGAAACAAACAGGGCCTTAGTGGCCGGTGATTGGTCCCAATCCAAAACCCCAATGCAGCCCATCAGGATCGCTCGCAACTGCCAAGAGAAAAAGGCGAGGCGCACACTGCGAGTCCCACAAGGGGACACGCCTAGCGCTCTAGCCTAGCCACATGAAGATCAGCCTCTCGGTCTCGGGTGGCAACAATTCCTTGATGCCTTACTCACTAAGCAATAGCCAATAGGGGAGTAGCAGCCACCTGATCAGCCTGGCGAGGAACAGTGTGCTGGTTTGGTGTAAGGTTGCTGTTGTTGCGTCGTAGAGTATGATTGATTGGCTTGCCAGCGTGCGTTGTGTGCACAAAATTGGAAAAGTGGTCTCATTTTTGTACCCTTCCGAATTAAAGACATTTTTCTATGGACTGTACTCGATGGTACAGTAGTACCACGGCACTCGCTCAAATCCCATTGATTTTTGTAAGGGTTGTTGGTTCCGGCCACGGTTGTCACGTCTAATTAGATGTCAGGGCATCTCTAAAGGAGACCTTCAAAGCTCCCCTATATGTTGTCTGGACTGTTTTTTGTTAATTTTTATCATTCAGCGGTGCGGTGGCCCTTGTTGATCTGTGAAGCAGTCCGAATGTCTGTTTTCCGGCAAATTGCGCGTCCGTTGAGCGGTCCGGACATAAAAACGGACATTTATAATGTCCATTTGTGGGTCAGCGTTGGAGATGCCTTTAAACGTGACTTTGTTTTTTCTTAATTTGTTGTCGCTGCTTAACACAGTTTATTGTAACTACCAATGTGTCCTAGACAAAATTATTTGGCACAAATCTTAAATTCAGCACAATTTCCTAGCTGAGAAAGTTTCTTTTTTGCGAATTGAGAAAGTTTGGATGTTCAGTTGAGCATTCTAAAATTGAATTGGAAATTTTGAAATCTTGGAGCCAAAAGTCTGATCGGATCATTGCTTCATGAGTTTTGCAGGTTAGAAAGTATTCGTAATTGGGTTGTTGAGTGGGAAGTTCATATTTATGCACCTAGTGCTTGAATCCTCACTCTCGTAGTCCAAAGGTCGAGTGAAATACTCAAATGTTCTGGTCTGCTGTTTAATTAGAAAAAAAATTGTGAGTGACTTTTCAATATTCGGTGTGCAAAATGAGATGTTCATAGTTAAAGTCATTTGCATAGGGGTTTGCTATATTTGAAGTATGCTGGGAGAAGTCGTCATGCACCATATAACTACAACGTCCCATAAAGAATTACTTCTTGGTGCTAGTTTAACTTCTTCTAAAAAACATAAGAGTATAACATAGGTGCACGCACAACAGCATCACACGTTCATACTGACACAACCCATACTGAAGAACGGTCGCGGAATTTCTAGATTAATGAATCACCACATGCACCTCGCGACGGTAAATTGCATCTCTGACTAAGTAAATTCTCTCATGTGAGGCGCACAAGGCATCAAACCAGAAGTTTGATTGGTGGGCTCAGGTATAACCACTGTCACAACCATCCTACCGTATGTTGCTTCTCCTCAAATAACTTTTCCACCTCAGCATTTCAGTAAATTATATCATTTTGGTGTATGAAAGTTTTTATGCTCATGATGCCAAAGAGCCATCTTTAGACTGAAAGGTACTGCACCAGGAGCACATACTTCTGGGTGTTTTTCTTTCAAATGTAAAAACAAGAAGTACTCCCTCCGTTCCTAAATATTTATTTTTCTAGAGATCTCAACAAGTGACTACATACGGAGCAAAATGAGTGAATCTACACTCTAAAATATGTCTATATGCATCCGTATGTGGTAGTCCATTTAAAATCTCTAAAAAGACAAATATTTAGGAACGAAGGAGTAGAAAGTTAATATCAATATGTTTGAGGATCTTATGCGAGTTACCAATATGGAAACTATGAATAGAGATATATGGGAATATTCCTCATCCAAGCCAAGAAATATCTTTAATTAAATTTTGCGGACAATGTTTAGACAATCCGTCAACCATTATCATTATTATTGTCTATCTTTTTTTTCATACGCCTCCCTCACATAGGGAGCCGGGTTCCACTATAAAAGCACAACGGAACAAAGTTTTGATACAAATAGAAAGAAATAAGAAAAATAAAAAGGTCCACGCATAAGTTTTTATAACCCACAAGTATAGGGGATCAATTATAGCCTTCTCGATAAGTAAGAGTGTCGAACCCAATGAGGAGCTAAAGGTAGAATTTATGTTCTCTCAAGTTCTATCGACCAATGATACAACTCTACGCACGCTTGACATTCGCTTTACCTAGAACAAGTATGAAATTAGAAGTAATTTGTAGGTGTAAAGGGATAGGTTTGCAAGATAATAAAGAACACGTAAATAAAAGCTAGGGGCTATTTAGATAAAGAAACAATTATGTTAGTTTTAGTAGAGAGCTTTTTGTCACAAGAAAGCTATTTGTCCCTAGACAATCGATAACTAGACAAGTAATCATTGTTGCAATTTTATATGAGGGAGAGGCATAAGCTAACATACTTTCTCCATTTGGATCATATGCACTTATGATTGGAACTCTAGTAAGCATCCGCAACTACTAAATATCATTAAGGTAAAACCCAACCATAACGTTATAAGGTATCAAATCCTCTTTACTCCCATACATAACAACCCCCTTACTCAGATTTTAACTTCTGTCACTCTAGCAAACCACTATAAGCGAATCATGAACATACTGCAACACCCTACAGCGGGGATCCCTCATGCTTGCGCGACACAGAGAGCACCATATATAGGACAACACCAATAATAAAACATACAACTCAAACCAATCACAATCATTAATAAACCCATAGGACAAAACAGATCTACTCAAACATCATAGGATAGCCACACATCATTGGATAATAATATATAGCGTTGAGCACTATGTTTAAGTAGAGATTACAGCGGGGAGAAGAGGTGTTGCACCGCTGCATAGAGGGGGAGAGAGTTGGTGATGACGGCGGCGAAGTTGTTGGTGTAAATCGCCATCACGATGATGGCCCCGGCGGCGTTCCAGCACCACCGGGAGAGAGGGGGAGAGAGCCACCTCCTTCTTCTTCTTTGTTGACCCCCCCCCCTAGATGGGAGAAGGGTTTACCCTCTGGTCCATGGCCTCCATGTCTCGCCCATCCGAGATTGGATCTATCTCTCTGTTTCTCTTCTATTTCGCGTCCCCGTTTTCTAGCCTTTAACCGCTTCATAAATATGTAGAAATCCGTAACTCCGATTGGGCTGAAATTTTAACACGATTTTTATCCGGATATAAGCTTTCTTGCGGCCGAAGGAGACCTCCAGCCGGCTTACGGGGTCGCCACAATCCTGCCAGCCGCGCCATGGGTAGGGGGTGCGCCCCTTGGGCTTGTGGACCGCTCGGGCATCATCTCAAGTTGATTCCGCTTCCCAAAAATCACATATATTCCAAAAAAAATCTCCGTACATTTTTATCGCGTTTGGACTTCGTTTGATATGGATTTTCGGTGAAACAAAAAACATGCAACAAATAGGAACTGGCACTGGGCACTGGATCAATATGTTAGTCCCAAAAATAATATAAAAAGTTGCCAAAAGTATATGAAAGTTGTATAATATTGGCATGAGACAAACAAATATTATAGATACGACGGAGATGTATCAGCATCCCCAAGCTTAATTCCTGCTAGTCCTCGAGTAGGTAAATGATAAAAAAGATAATTTTTGATGTGGAATGCTACCTAGCATAATCTTGATCATGTAATCTAATCATGGCAATATTATTAAGACACGAGTGATTCAAGGCAATAGTGTATCAATTTGGCATCGAAAGAATAATACAAGACATGCATATAATTCGTCATTGCCTTTCATAATAATGGAGCTAAAGGAAACAAGCTCTATACACTTAATTGTGGTAAGCATGACACACTCATTCTTCCCTGCATAAAGTATAAATCATGAGCACCTTGGTGTCAAACCAGGCAACTGGATCGTACTTCTAACACGCTTCAGCATTTTCAACTTCACTCAATAGATGAGCATGAGCCATGGATATATCACTATGGGTGGAATAGAATGCGGTGGTAGGGATCAACAGGAGAAGGAAGAAAGTCTCGCATCAACTAGGCGGATCAACGAGCTATGGAGATGCCCATCAATCGATATCAATGCGAGGAGTAGGGATTGCCATGCAACAGATGCACTAAGAGCTATAAGTGTATGAAAGCTCAAACGGAAAACTAAATGGTCGTGCATCCAACTTGCTTGCTCATGAAGACCTCGGGCATTTGAGGAAGCCCGTCATCGAAATATACAAGCCAAGTTCTATAATGAAAAATTCCCACTAGTATATGAAAGTGAAAACATAGGAGACTCTATATGAAAAACATGGTGCTACTCTGAAGCACAAGTGTGGTAAAAGGATAGTAACATTGCCCCTTCTCTCTTTTTCTCTCATTTTTTATTTTTTTATTTTCTCCTTTTTTCCTTTTTTTTCTTTTGGGCTCTTTGGCCTCTTTTTATTTATTTAAGTCTGGAGCCTCATCCCAACTTGTGAGGGAATCATAGTCTCCATTATCCTTTCCTCACATGGGACAATGCTTTAATAATGATGATGATCACACTTTTATTTACTTACAACTCAAAAATTACAACTCGATACTAGAACAAGAATATGCCTCTATATGAATGCCTCTAGCAGTGTACCAGGATGTGCAATGATCTAGCATAGCAGAGATATCAAAAAACGGACAAGCCATGAAAATATCATGCTAGCTATCTTACGATCATGCAAAGCAATATGACAATGAACGCTCAAGTCATGTATATGATGATGATGGAAGTTGCATGGCAATATATCTCGGAATGTCCATGGAAATTCCATGATAGGTAGGTATGGTGTCTGTTTTGAGGAAGGTATAAGGGGGGTTTATTCACCAACAAAAGTTGCGTGGTAATAGAGAGGCTAGCAATGGCGGAAAGGTGAGAGTCTTATAATCCACTGACTCAATATTAATCATGAAGAACTCATATACTTATTGTGAAAGTTTTATTAGCCCTCCAAGCAAAGTACTACTCGCATGCCCCTAGGGCGAGGTTGGTAGGAGTTAACTATCGCGCACCCCCGATTCAAAGAACACAAAAGATTTCAATCAAGGATAAATTATGCTCCGACCTCACTGCTAATGTCAGCGGCCACCACTTTACATGCGTGAGGATTTACTTGCGTAAAGACTTACTTCCCTTAACACTATTATTAATACTCAACTTTAATTCTTTTACTAGCATGCCCCCATATTACCACCTCAATATCGCAAAACTATTGCAAGGAATCAAACATATCATACTCAGTGATCTACAAGTTTTATGTAGGATTTTATGACTAACCATGTGAATGACCAATTCCCGTTGACTCTCTAAATAGATATAAGTGAAGCATGAGAGTTTAATTCTTTCTAAAAAAGGCTTGCCCAAGCTCTAGCAAATATAAGTGAAGCAAAAGAGCATTCTATAAATGATGGTTTTCCTATGTAGAGAAATAGGCAATCCAAACTTCAAAAGATATAAGTGAAGCACATGAAGCATTCTATAAAGCCATACTCAAAAGATATAAGTGAAGTGCATAGAGCATTCTATAAATAAACCAAGGACTATTTCATACGAGCATGGTGCATAAAAGAAAAAGGAAAAAAACAAAAGATGCTCCAAGAATTTGCGCATATCATGTGACAAATAAAAATTTAGCTCCAAGTAAAATTACCAATGGTCGTTAAAAGAAAGAGGGGATGCCTTTCAGGGCATCCCCAAGCTTAGTTGCTTGGGAGTCCTTGAATATTACCTTGGGGTGCCTCGGGAATCCCCAAGCTTAGGCTCTTGCCACTCCTTATTCCTTCATCCATCATGATCTCACCCAAAACTTGAAAACTTCAATCACACAAAACTTAACAAAACCCTCGTGAGATCCGTTAGTATAATAAAGAAAATCACTACTTTAAGTACTGTTGAAACACAGTCATATTTTAATTTTGCATTATTCCTACTGTATTCTAACACTACAAAAAAAAGACACATCCGTGACATTTTGGGCCGAACGGAATTTTTTTCTGTCATACATATGACACTTCTATGACGATAATTGTGACAAAACCCGGTATCATCATAAACGTGGTGGGCTCCTACTTCTATGAAAAAAAATCATGACAGAAAATGGGCTTTTCGTCCTTGGCGGGCCGGAGACGCAGCCGCATGACATTCTTTGGGCCGTCCATGACGGGAAAAACCGTGGTAGAAGCGAGGGGGAGGAAAATTTCGGGAGTTCCTGCTACGGTGGGAGGTCGGGGCCGAAGCGATGCGCTGCTTTCTCGTACACGCACGCTGCGTGTGTGCGTAGGCGTTATTCTAATTAAACCCGAGCAAGGCGTTGGGCTCTAATCGAACCCGAAGCGGTTTGCACCGCAGTTACGCGTTCATCGAACCCGAGCGATCGATCGATGGTCATAATCGAACCCGATGGAGCGATTCTTCGCTATCGCCGCCAATCAAGCCGATCGATTGGATGAACAGTGAGCATTGCGGGGGGGGGGGGGGGGGGGTTGGATGATCAATGAGCGGTGGCGTTGCCTCTGGATGAACAGAACCCCGTGGTGTGGAGGGATGGATGAACAGTAGACGATGGAGGGGTGGCCGTGGAGGGGTGGTTGAACAGGACCCCGTGGTTTGTAGGGCTGGATGAACATTAGACGGTGGAGGGGTGACCGTGGAGGGGTGGTTGAACAGTAGCCGGTGGAGCAGCGCGCGGTGGAGGCTGGATGAACAGGAGCCCGTGGAGGCTGGAAGAGGTCGACGGTGGAGATGAGCAGTATCCCATGGAGTCCCGTTTTGCGGTACGCCACACCCCACCCGATGAACAGGACCCCCGTTTCGACCATAGCGCTCCAACACAAGTCCGTTTCGTCCGTTTTGCGGTACGCCACACCCCTCCCGATCAACAGGACCCCCGTTTTGACCGTAGGAGGTCCGTTTCGTCTGTTTTGCGGTACGCCACACCCCTCCCGAACAACATGACCCCCGTTTCGACCGTAGGAGGTCCGTTTCCTCCGTTTTGCGGTATGCCACACCCCTCCCGATCAACAAGACCCGGTTCTGAACGTAGGAGGTCCGTTTCCTTCGTTGTGCGGTACGCCAGGCCTCGTTTCCATCGCCTGTTGCGTCCAAGCCGGTTGGCTCCCACGCGTTCCATTGCCTCCCGATGAACACGACGCATTCCATTGCCTCCCCATGAACACGACGCATTCCGTTGCCTCCCCATGAACACGACGACGACGCTGTTTCTCCGTTCCGACCCAGCCATGTACGTATGCGCGAGTAGGCGTTCGAGACCCTGCCAGATGTAACGACGTGGTCAGATTTTCTTTCTTGCACCCTTGCCGCTGCGACGCAGTACATGCTATGTGCGCGCCTCTAATACGACACGTCGCGGCGCCTCTACAACGACCATGTATATGCATACCGTTCGCGACCAGAATGACAATGCTACGTACGCGTCGATCAGGTGGGTCCCGGCTGTCAGGCACTTCCTTGCGTGCGAAAATGTAGCTGGTGGGTCCCAGCAGTCAGAGGGGCGAATCGTAATTTTTTTGCGCGGACGCACTTCCTTGGCGTGCGAAGATGTAACTGGTAGGTCCCCGCAGTCAGGAGGGCGAATCATTTTTTTTACCCGGACGCACTTCCTTGCGTGCGAAGATGTAGTTGGTGGGTCCCAGCAGTAAGGGGGAAATGTTTTTTCACGAAATACGGTGGCCCGTCCGGTGGGTCCTCGCTGTCAGGTGGAGGAATAATTATTTTGCACGTAATAAGGATGCACTTCCTTGCTGCGGCCGTGGACCCGGTATCGACTTCTCCACGTCTGATCCACGCCCTATGGAAGTCGCCTTGACCACGTTGACCATGCCGCCGAGAGCACCACGGCGGTGGGACGACGGTGAGGCCTAGGAAGGGACGACTCGGAGCCGGGAAGACGCAACAATGGATGCCCACGCGAAGAGGAGTACGAGGGTTCACCGTTCGGCTGCGGTGTGAGGTCATTGCCGCCACGTAATAACAGGGGGTGTGGGTGAGTAGAGGGATGGCCTGGCCAGCGGTGGGAGTAGTAGGGGCGGTGATGCCTCCGCGGCATCATAGCCGGCCACGAGAGGCATGACCGGCGCTAGTTTGGGCGGCTGGAGCAAGAAGACCAGAGGTTGAAGAAGCACTACGGCCGTTGGATGAACATCGTACGGTAACAGGAGCTAGAATCGTTCATATTGACTAAGTTGACAAACCCTCCGTCCCCGTCAACTTGGTAGGCCCACAAGTCAGCCTCCCACTATGCTGGGTTCCAACCGGTGGGAGTATTCATTTTTGTGCGTAATAAGGAGGCACTTCCTTGCGTGCGAAGATATCCGTGTGTCCGAGCATGTCGGGCCGGGGCACGTATTTTTCGCGAAATACAGAGGCCCTTCCGGTGGGTCCCAGATGTCAGGTGGAGGAATCATTATTTTGCGCGTAATAAGGAGGCATTTCCTTGTGTGCGGCCGTAGACCCAGCTGTCAGCCTCTCCACGCACAGTCTACTTCCGATGGTGTTGTTCGTTGACCACGTTGACCACGCCGCGCCGAGCGCATCCAAGGTGGTGGACGACGGCGAGGCCCCGGATAGCAACGAGCCGGAGATGGGAAGACGCGGGAGTAGAGTCACAGACGGAGAGGTGTACGAGGGTTAACTGGTTCTAGTGCGGTGTGGTTCGACAGGTGTGGGGGGTGGGGGATGGCCTGGCCAACGGTGGAGTAGCGCTGCATAGCGAAGCGTGCTAAGCAGAGCTGCTAGCAGCAGGAGGCGGGGGTGGTCCCGGCGGCGCTGGAGGAAGAAGACGAGAGATTGAAGATGGATGCTGGTCGTTGGATGTAAATCCAACGGCTAACATGTCAGAATCATTTGTTGACTAAATTGACAACGACTTGCGTTGGCTTCGACCTATTGGACCACATTTCAGCCTCCAAAAATGTGGCACGTATTCAACCCATTTTTTCAGAATTTACAGTCTTTTTTTTGCACGGTAGAATTTACAGTCAATTTGATCTTTTTTTTAATTACAGCCATTAGCTGGGCTGGGTGGACAAATAATGTAGCGTCCATGCGGCCCGTTTATTTTATTTCCTAAAAATTACAGGCCATTTGCACTTTCTCGAAATACATGATTTTGCTGGGCTGATTCTAATTATAATGTTGGGTTGGGCCAGCAATGTTATCAAAAAATAAAAAGGGGCTGAGCATTTTGTGATAAATATATTGTGATAAATATATTTAAATAATAAGTTATATTATTACATTCGTCCTTAAATCTTACCAAGCTTTTGTACACAATCATTAGGATTTTCGTGCCAAAACAATCCGGGATTTTATTTGTTAAGAAATTATTTTTATAAGTTAATAAGATGTGGATATTGTTTTCTTACATATGTAAGTATCTGTTAAATATATGATGACAATAAAAATAATATATAATAACATATAAAATATTTTTGTTTAAAAAAACAGGGAGCATCTCCCCGGTTCCATTGCTGAGAACGAAACCACAACATATTCTGATACAGCAGCTCAAAGAGTAGTTCGAAAGCAAAGGTAGAAAAGCTACAAACTAGGGGGATGGATGAACAAGTTATCTGAATAACACAAATCACCCGAGCAGTGCCAAAGGCAGAGCAGATAAAGCACTCAAATGACACAAGGAGGGTCCAGCGAAGCCTTCATGGTCTTCAGCCGAGGGGCCGTGTCACCGCCGCGACCAAGAAGCAAGCGGAGGCACCGGGCCGAAGGCGTAGCATGGTGGATGTCCCTCTTTTTCGTCGCCAGGTGCCCATCATCTTCATCAGAGATCTTGAGACGAGCCCACGGGTCCAGCCCTAGAGCAGGTCGAGCCTTGTTCAGCCACAAGTGATCGCCAATGATTTCTGGAGGGATCTTGTTAGGGTTTCCACAAAGCTCATCAACTTTTCCTTGTCCGATCCGGAGGAGAGAATCGCCCAGTTCCTCACCATGTTCCTGATCAACCTCAAGACCCGCGGAATGGAAATCCAGGAGGTGTTACTGAAAATCATAGCATTTCTATATTTGCAGAGGCACCAAAGGACAGTTGAGCTAACAGTGTTTAAAACTAAGCACTTTTTGGTAGCAATCCAGAATCATGACAGATTCAAGGATGAGCCAATCTGACAAGAGAAATATTCCTCAATGTGGGACCAGAGATGTTTAGCAAATATACATTCAAAAAATAGGCTAGAAAAATACTCTTGTTCCAAGCAAAAAACACAATCAAGGGTTATGATAATTTGTCTCTTCCTAAGGTTATCCCTAGTCATCAATTTGTTTTTGGAGAGAAGCCGAGAAATACATGAATTTTAGGGGGAACTCTCAATTTCCAGACAGCAGGGATAAACACGGGTTGAACCGCTCTAAAGTTGATAACATGATAGAGGGAGCTGGAGGAATACTTCCAGCTGCCAAATCAGGGCATCCGACTCGGCAGTAAAGGTAATGCTTTTGGCAATTTCCTCCAACTAGAACCATTGTTCCATGAGACTATCACTAAAGTTCCTTCTAAAAGAGAGTTTTAGGCATTGACTGTCCCAAACTTCATTAACACTTTTGTTAAGCTCATTGCGCATGAGTAAATAGGCCAAAATTGGACTGCTAGGGGGATGTGCCAAACCAAGTATCTTCCCGTAACCTGGTTCTGCTCTCATCCCCTATGTTCCATCTCAGAGCCAAATTTCACAAAGATGCATAATAGATTTTAATCCTTTCCGAATCTAGGGTTGGAGGAAGGGACAAAAATATTAGGTTTATTTCCTAGGTATTTATGGGCAATAAGAAGCTCTGTGGTTTCGTGTCTTCCTTATAGAATCTTTTAATCCAAGACCCTAGAAGACAGATGTTAATTTCTTGGAGGTTAGGTATGCCTAGGCCTCCAAAATCTTTTTTCATAGAGATTAGGGCCCAATTAGCAAGGTGTAGCTTCCTATTTCCCTCAAAATCATTCCACAAGAAATGAGACATCTGAGAATTGATGAAGTTCACTGCCCATTTAGGGAACTTGAAGAAGGAGAGGAGATACACTGGACTGCTAGCCAAACAAGCTTGTATGAGGATCAATCTACCTCTGTAAGAGAGAAGTTTGCCCCTCCACCTAGCAATCCTTTTAATGATTTTATCCAGAAGGGGTTGGATATCCTCTCTCCTCAGTTTATCATAGTGGAGAGGGATACCTAGGTACTTAATGGGGAAGTTACCTTTATTACAGACTAGAATAGAGAGGAAGTCAGCTAACTCCTGATCATCCATGTTGATAGGGATGAGTTCACTTCTAGAGTAGTTGATTCTCATGCCCGAGACTTGTTCAAAACAGGTTAAAACAGTTTTCGGATTGCTAGCGTGTGTGGAGTCATTGTCTAAGAAAAGGATGGTATCATCTGCATATTGAAGGCAAATGATGCCACCAGGGCAGACCTCAGGACAGAGCCCTGCAATCAGACTATGATCAACAGCTTTGCTCAGCATTTTAGTAAGAACCTCCACTACTAAATTAAACAAAAGCGGGGAGATGGGGTCACCTTGCCTAAGGCCTTTACCAAAGAAGGAAAAATCACTTTCACAGTTATTTAACTTGACCCCAACAGACCCCCATGAGTAAGTTGTCGGATCCAACTCTCCTCTATGAAAGGCTTGAAAAGATCTAAGATATCATTTTCACCAAGTCCCAAAAATGCTAGTAAAAAGAAGGAATCCCATCAGACCGTGGAGCCCCATCGGGATAAGAGCTAAAATGGCTTCCTTCACCTCTGTCTCAAAAAGGGCTTCTAGCAGCTCATTTTCAGCAGGAGAGACTTTTTCGTAGCAGAGAAAAATTGTTTTGTAGAGAGAACCCGGAAGGGTTTCTTTCTTAAATGTGTCTTTGTAGAAGTCACTAGCCACTTTCAAAGATCTCATCTACCTCAAGAATAGGCCATTAGGGCCATCAAGGGAGTGAATGAGGGTTTTCCTCCTCCTTTGGTTAGCTCTTGCATGGAAGTAAGCAGTATTTCTATCACCCTCCTTAATGTTCCTATCTCTAGACCTTTGTTTGGCTTTGATTTCTTCTTGAAGCCAAATTTTCTTGAGCTCTCCATGAACAAAGTTTAATCTATTAGTCTTAGCCTCAGAGAGGTCAGTGGTTTCTGCCTTAATATCTAGAGAATCAAACTCAAGGAGGAGAAGCCCTTTGTATCTTCTAAGATTAGCTTCCTCATTGGAGTTCCACCCTTTGGTAGTTCTTGTAAATCTCCTGATTTTGATCTGCCAATTTTCTAGGGGGCAGCTGCTCCCAGTAGGCTCATTCCAGATTTTCTTGACTAGCTCAGTAAAATCTTCTCTAAGCAACCACCACTTTTCAAATTTAAAACTATTGCTCTTTGGAGTTTTGTTAAGACCAGAGTCCCAGAGCAAAGGAGTGTGGTCACTACCACATCTGGGCAGGGCTCTACAACTAGAAAGGGGAAAGAAACTATCTAATTCTGTGTCACAGAAAATTCTGTCAATGGTGGACATAATCACGAGCAAAGACTTCCAACATATCTAGCGTAACTGTGGGTTTTCCTTCCGACATGGCAATTCTCAACTTTATGGGTAACCATTTTGCAGATAAAACAACTCTTAGGCTTGACACATTTATCCAAATGATGCCCTGGTTCCCCACAGTGTAGCAGATCACCTCGAGTATGCCATAAGGCCCAAGCGAGGCGAGGAGCAGTTTTCTGGATGTCCTATCTCTTCTTTTGCTAATTCTTGCCTTGAGATTTCCCACTGATCTGAGAGTCAGAACCACCAGCAGATTGATCTTGGGCAATTACATGAGCCTGCCCAGATGTAACACCCCAAAAAATTTAACCATGATTTATTGATTAAAATTTTGCCTTGGTAAATTAAATTTTTATTTTTCTGGATTTTCCTTTGATTCAGAATCACTCTTTTCTTCTGAGTTGTGGAGCTTTTACCCCAAGTGAAAACTTTTCAAAAATATTGTTGGACTTATATACTATCTCAAGAAACATTTATTTTATCAATGGAAATTATTTATATGATTATTTTTCCCTCAGCTTTATTCTTTTAAAAATGGTTTTTCATAAGTTTTGGGTTCCATTTGCACTACAACCCTTTGATAAATTTATTTAAAAAATCCCACCATAATTTGCGGATGACATATGAGGTCCCTAAATCACTTTTATGCAAAAAGATCTTTTAGCATTTGGAGAATTTGAGCTCTACACCAAGTTTTCAAATCTGGTCCAGATTGCACTTTTGCACTACAACCTATTTAAATATTATTTTAAAACTTCCACCAAAATTAGGGGAGGTCAGTAGGAATATATAATTCAACTTTGTGCAAAAAAACCACTGATGTTCTTTGAAAAATTTGAGCAAATCATCCTCTTTTGCTCTCTGGTCCAGTTTGGCACTTTCTACTACAACCCCATTTTATTTTGCTCTGTTGGCCATGATTCTTTTTCCTGCTTATAGTCCACCCTACAAAACCCTTAAGTCTAGGAGATTGGACCCATTGGAACATTTTTAGTCCATGCAATAATGGCCTTTGGTTTCTGCAAGATTTGGTTTTCACAAAAACTTGCACTAACTAGTTTCTAGTTTTGCCAAACTAACCTTACCACCATCACCTACATCCAAAGAGACTAGGACCTGGAGTTTCTGGCCACCCCAAGAGTTGCCTAGATGCCCTTGGCATTTTGTCAAGCACCTTGTGTGCATGGTCAGATTTGACATAATTTTTAGTTTGCACACTGGACCTGCTTGCTTTGCCTAACCACCATGTCCACTAAACTCCTATCTACCACTAACCTAGGCCTGTTTACTACCAGCATCATTCGAGCTCTCTAACACGCGCTGGCATTTTGTCAAGCACCTGGCGTGCGTGCGCTGGGCGCGCCCAGAGCGCGTGTTTTGCACGTGCGTGCGCCCGAGTCATCGCGTCGCACCCCTGGCCTTTGCTCGCCTGCAGAGCCACGCCCGTCCTCATCCACTCACCAGAACACTCCAGGCCGCCCCTGGAGCCCCGCAGCGCCGCCGTCAGGTCGGCCATTGAAAGTGCGTTATATCGACTAGAGGGGGGGGGGTGAATAAGCGATTTTTATGAATTCTTCAATGAGGAATTTGCCAGTGAGGAAATTCCTAAGTGAAGAACTACTTGCAGCGGAATAAGTACTTAGATGTAAGCATAAGAGGATGCGGGCATGGTCATCATGATGAAATGAAGACAATCAAAGAGTACAGAAAGCGTAAACACATGATAGCACAAGATGAAGACAAACAGACTGAAGAATTGAACTGAGGAAATTGAGAAAGTCTTCAACAAAGTCTTCAAACACAGATATGAACGAACACTCAACACAGTCATGAGGAAATGAAAGAGTTGAGGAAATAGATCCGATTAGGTTGGTGAAGACAATGATTTGGTAGACCAGTTCTAATCTTTGTCTCGATTAATGCGTCTGGTTGGAGCGGTGAGTATTTAAACTCGAGGACACACAGTCCGGACACCCGATCCATCGAAAGCACGCAGCTCGGGACACCAAGTCCTCACCATATTCTCCTTGAACTAAGGTCACATGCACCTCGTCCAATCACTCGTGGTAAGTCTTCAGGTGACTTCCGAACCTTCACAAACTTGGTCACTCGGTGATCCACAATTCCTCTTGGATGCTCTAGACCATGACGCCTAACCGTCTGGAAGAAGCACAATCTTCAAAGGTAACAAGCGTCGGATCCACGCAGGATCAATCTCTTCAGTGATGCTCAATCACTTTGGGTTTGTAGGGGTTTGGTTTTTGGGTTTTTCCTCACTCGATGATTTTCGCTCAAAGTCCTCTCGAGGATGGGTTGCTCTCAAATGACAAGTGTCAAGTTCTCTCGAGCAGCCAACCAACTAGTGGTTGTAGGGGTGGCTATTTATAGCCTAGGGAGCAGCCCGACATGATAAGACATAAATGCCCTTCAATGATATGACCGTTAGGTGGATAAGATATTTTGGAACAGGTGGCGCCAAGAAGACGAACGGTCGGAAATTTGACTCTCAAATTCCTTAGGGCTATCATGTTCCTCATCGTAGGCAATCCGCCTTTGGCGAATTCCTGACTCCTCGGTCAGAACAAATTCCTTAGCGACCGTAAGAACTTCGTCTCATTCTTGAAGAAATTGACAGAACTGTATGAGATTTCCAAAGGCTTCACTGGAAGGGATTGGTAGGTGTAGGATTTTGAGTTGAGCATCACATGGAAATTTTTCCTTAGTATTTCCTCGACCCCTTTAACGAGATGGTGTTTCCTATGACTCAAGAAAGAGAAAACAAAACTACGAAAACAAAAGTCTTCACGCTTCATGTTCCTCAAATGAATACCAAGTCTTCAAGGTCACACAAATTTCTTCACTTCCAAAGTCTTCAGAAAGTCTTCAGAATATCAAAGTCTTCAGTCGAAGAACTTCATTTTTAGGGTCGACTTTTCACCGTAAATATCAAACTCCTCATAGACTTATAGACCTGTGTACACTCATAAACACATTAGTCCCTTAACCTATAAGTCTTCAATACACCAAAATCACTAAGGGGCACTAGATGCACTTACAATCTCCCTTTTGGTGATTGATGACAATATAGTTTAAGATTTCAACGTCTATAAACATATGATGTCTAAATAATTATATTGAGGAATTTGATTGCAAGATATAGAAGAACCCCCCCCCCCCCTGAATATGTGCATAGTGAGGAATTTGCTTTTGAGGCAATGCACATTTGAATAGTTGAATCATGTAGATCTCCCCCTATATCTTGTAATTCATACACGCATTTGACATATAATATGAGGAATTTGAAATGCATGATGAAATATGGTGACTGATGTAGTTCAGCATGCGTGCATTAACATATAGTGAGGAATAAGCATGCGGAGGAACACATCAAAAGTATCAGAGCACCATCGGGTTTAAGATTACAACTCGATCCAATAAAAGTTTCAGAAGAATGAGAGTTGTAACTTAGCAAAAAATGTTGTATATGGGTGTAAAAATAGACCCTCTTGAAGACTAACACAAATTTCTCCCCCTTTGTCATCAAATGACCAAAAGGATTGAAACTGAGGACTAACGCCCCTGAAGAATATCAAGTTGATGGAGGAGCGCCAGTGTTGTCGGGGTCGGTTGTTGTAGTAGGGCCTGCCACATGTTGTCGCCCAAGTCTTCATTTTCATCAGTTTTGCGATGAAGAATAGGAGCTGGCCACCAAGGAAGGAACCTTGACCTTCTTGAATTTCTTGGTGGAGGTACAGACCAGTCAAATTCTTCCTTGAGACCCATTGTCTTGATTCTTACATCTTTGTAGACATTAGAAAGAACAGCCCAGTGCGATTGAAGGTTTCATGGAGTTAGTATTGGTTTTTCTTCACCGCATTGTGTGTTGAGGTCATGTTGTGAAGAATTGAACCAAACCGACGCTTGACCCATTTATGATTGCGATCAACCTTCCGATGAGGACCGAGTAACTCACGATCGGTCATCACCACAGGTCTTTGTGGGTTGAGGATTTTGCTTGGTGAGGTATTGGCGGCGAGTCATGTGTGGCGAGTCATCATTGGTGGAGTAGGATGCAGCTTTGCGAAATTGACCATCCAATGGACGAATGCCTTCATCTATCACAACAGTTGCCTTGCCCTTGTCATCAGCTGAGGAAAATGACCGTTTGAGGACTTCAATTGGAGGCAAGTAGCTGCAGTGGTTCAAAGTATCAGCCTTGTAATTGAGTGAAGACCTTGTCCTGATGAACCTCATAATCCATGGTGCATAAGGCTTCAGCTCAAAAGGTGACATAGCAATATTCGCCAGAGTCCTCATGAAGAAATCATGGAAGTTGACGGGAACGCCATGAATGATATTGAAAAGCATATTCTTCATGATGCCAACGACTTCTTCATCATTTGAGTCATGGCCTTTGATAGGACTCATAGTCTTCGTCAGAATGCGATAGATAGTCCGAGGCACATACAGTAATTCCTTGACGAAGAATTTGGTTCGAGGTGCCCTCACGGCTTCAAAGGCTTCATCAAGACTTGCATGTAATGATTTGGAAGCTCAGGTTCGTTGTAGATGCAACGAGCACCATCAAGGGAGGATCGAGTGGGAGGGCACGAAGCAATTCAGTTCTTTGGTGCCTTGTAGTGAGTATTTTCTGTCATCCCGTCCAAAACCTATGAGTTCACATCTTCAGAATCTCCGGTGATGTGCAACGTCGCATAGAATTGAAGAATGAGTTTTTTATTCCAATCACAGATGTCAGTGCAGAAATTCAGCAATCCTGCATCATGAAGAACACTGAGGACTGGCTCGAATCCTGGCAGAGATTCCATGTCCACATGAGGAATATGTGCATGATCGAAGACTTTGTCTTTGTTGAATAGCATAGAGGAATAGAAGTTGGCTTGACTAGCAGTCCAGAAACGCCTCTTCCTTATGCGAGCAGAGTCATATGGGTTGTAGTCGATGAAGAATACATGCTCGCCAAGAAATCTTCAACCTTGAACTTTTGCTTCGTTGAGAATGGATTCTTTGGCTTTGGCGATGGAGTGTCGATGAGTTGCATCACGACCTCGTGAATCGCAATCTCGGGTTCTTCAGCCGAGGAATTTCTGGTTCCTCTTCATATGCGATCTGCGTGTTCATAGGATCAAGAGCGGCGGTGTTCTTCAAAGACTAGTGGCTGGAATTTCTTCATGCACGGATGAGTTGGGATGAGTTTCTTGAGCCCATTTGAACTGTTGGTGCAGGGGAATGTGGAATTTGTTGGATTGGGGTGAAGAGTGGAGAATTGGGATGCTGACTTTCCCAAAAGTCATCGTTCATCACATGCGTGGTGCATCCAATATCCACGTCTTCGTCTTCAATTTCCTCAACACCGGCCTCTTCACCGTGAACCTGGGGCATAGGCGAGGAAATGATTGGTGTTGAAGGGATTGCATCCACTTCAATTTCTTCATCAATCTGCTCACGAAGCGGCGAGAATGATTTTCTTCATCGAGATCCGCTTGGGATCTCATACTCTTCACCAAAAGGAACAAGGTCCTTTGATGGAATGGAGGAAATTGGAACAACATCGATTGGATTTTCAAAAGAGCTTGTCATAGGCTTCATTTTCTTGAGGCTGAAGAATTTGAAGCGGCCGATGCTTTCCTTTTCTTCATCGCAGCTCGCTCTGCAGCCTTGGTCTTCTTCACATCGGATGCATATGGAAGGATTGGAGTTGGTGTAGGCGCGGAGGAGCCGAGGAATCTGGTTGAATTTCCTCAGCGCAACTAATGCAGTTGCCTGACTTCTTCAGCTTTCTTCAGCGCACCACTAGTGGATGCCCAGCAATTTCTTCAGGCTGGAATGGAGTCATCAGCCACGGAACTAGCATTGTCTTCAAAGAAGCTGAAAATCATCAGCGTGTCAAGGCGTGTTCTTCAAAGAAAGTCGAGCAGAGGCTCCAGCTTGAGGAACTTCTTGTTGCGATGGGGCTGCAACATTGGTGAACTTCTCGGTCAGTTTCACAAACCCGACTTTGGCTCCTTTCCAGTCAGCATAGTATGAGTCAAATTTGTCGCTGAGGGCTTTGATGTCACCGCATCTTGACAAGTTCTTCATTGTCATCTTGACAACATTTTTCTTCAGCTTTCTTTTCTCAGATCATGCGATTTCTTGATCTCTCTGGCCCTATCATATTTCCATTTCTCCTCTTGGATGAAATGAGTCAAGATGTGACTTTGGCCAGAGTCAAATTGAAGTCGAGCATAGGTGTGTTTGGGTCCTTGTGCCGAGATCAATGTAGTCTAGGATCGCTCTTGGATCCAATGTAAGCGGCAGTGTGCCTTTGGCTCTAGCGGCCCTTTCTTGCCTATCTCTGATGATTTCCGCAAGTTCATCATCATCGGCCTCATCATCTTCAGGTGGCACTTGGAAGGCGACCTGTTTCTTCTTGGGACTTGGCCGAGGACCTCGTCCAGCTGTTGCCTCAGTCTTCAGCAGAGTTGGGCCAGATGAAGAATTTGGCGCAACTGAGGAACTTGTTGAGGCACCAAAGGCAATTGAGATGCCTGCAGTCCTTTGGCACGAGGCCAGATGCACAGGTGCTGAGGACTTTGTCGGAACTGCTGAGGACTTTGTAGGAGCTGAGGATTTGGCAGGAGCAGGAGCAGCATGAGGAATTGGCCGTGAGGGCATTGCTGAGGAAATTGGCCGTGAGGGCACAACTGGTGAAGCACTTGGCTTGTGTGCGGGCTTCTTTGCCATAGATTTTCTTGGCTTGACAAATGACCTCGATGGCAGCAGCAGTAGCAGAGTCCTCATTAAATTTCCTCACTACCTCCTTGGCTTGTCTCGCCAACTTGGCTTGGCACTTGGCCCATTCTTCAGGAAAGTCCTCACCACGCTTGATGCTGGTGGGGTTAGCTTCTTGGCCAGGTGCCAATGGAGCTCTTGGGCATGGAGGATTCAGTGCAAATTTCTTCATGTACTTTGGAGTAACATATCTGTACTCCGTCCATTCCCTTGCCCATCTCCTTTCAATCCTCTGAATGCGCACCTTGCGCTGATTTTTGTTTTCCTTGCCAAACTTGGCTTCATCAGGTGTGCAATAGTCGGCGTATATGTCCTCGTGTATCTCGAAGCAGTCATGACCTCAGCCTCTTTCCTCCCTTCGTGGCTTCTTTCCTTCGCCATATTCTTCACCGAGGAATTTGAACAATCGAATTCTCAAGAAGTATTCAACTTTTCTTCGAGGAACGCTGCAAATGAGTTAAGTTGATGAGAACCTAGTGATTCAAAGAATGACATGAGTACCGTGAACAGAGTATAGTTGCGAGGAATTTGGAGAGGTCATATGCTCGTTCTCGAGAAGGTTTTTCAAAAAGAACTAGTTTGAGGAATTTGACCAGATGAGCCTTGAAGAATTTCACTAAGCGATCTTTGTCTTAGGTTCCAGAGTTGTATAGATCGAGGATCCACACAATTGAGGAATCTTGAAGAAAAATCATTGCTTAGAGAAACGTATCAAGAGCATATTTCGTTTGAGGTGTCCATATGTGTGAAGATTTGATGAATAAACACCTTTGAAGATTTTCAGGAAGGTTTGAGAATCAAGGCAAGTAATAAAAGTAACTTTTAATTACCCGAACTGAAGAACACGACGAACTGAGAGGTGTAGATTAGAAGTTAAATCGATTCAGATCTCCCACGCCCTAACTCGGCGGAGGAAGACAAGCAACGGCAGCGGCGGAGTGAAGATTTCATGATCGGCATTTAGACGACGAATAGGTCGAGGCAAAGAAGCTCTTCCTCACCGGCGATGATGGAGAAGCGGCGGCGCTTAGGTTTGAGAAGCTCGGCGAGAGAGAGAGAGAGAGAGCGGTCGAGCGGAGTAAAGGAAGTGAGGAAGGGAGAGGGGTATATATAGCCTCGGTGAAAATCCTTTCGCCCGAAGATTTTGGACGAGCGTGCCCCTGACCCTTCTCATTCGCTTGACATGTGTCACCCACGTACTGAAAAGTGGAGATTGTGTTAGATCGTGGCTGAATAGATAAGTTTATCGTGGGATGCGGAACGGTTTGAGTGGCAAAGCCGAAAATTTGGATAAGATAAGTTAAAAAGTTTCGTTCGCAATTTCTTCAGCTGACAAGGACACAGTGAAGATTTTGAACGAGTTTCAAATAGAATGCACATGAAGAATTTGTGAATAGCTTGGGTTGAGTATAGCATAGAGGGGGAAGGGTCCGATCACATTCACTTAGCGTAAAAGCAACTTGAAGAAATAGCCATAAGTGAATGTTGGAGAGGACATAAACCCACATATATATATATATATATATATATATATATATATATAGTCAATGAATAAAGACAACGGAAACAGTGAAGATTTTGCAAAGTTTAAGAATATGAAAACTCAAGAATTTCAAAAGCGAGGAAAAACTCAAATTGAAGATTTTCAATTTTGGTGGTGGCGTGACCCACCGTATAAGAATGATGATTTCGCATACACCGCATAATTGTCGAGGGTTCGAGAATCAAATTCTTCATTAATTTCTTCACACTTAGAGTGTTATTCTTCATTGATTGAAGAAAAACGTTTCTTCATGTGTTGCACATCTAAGTCATCAATTTTGCATATGTGTCAGGATGTGTGTCCTTTTAAAAGAACATTCGAAGATTCTAAGATATTTAGCTCACACTGCAACTTGCTAAATCTCTTCTCATCCAAGGGCTTTGTGAACATATCTGCTAGCTGTTCTTCAGTCTTCACATGCTCGATGGAGATGTCACCCTTCAACACATGATCACGAAGAAAATGATGACGAATCTGAATGTGCTTTGTTTTCGAGTGATGAACTCGGTTGTGAGCAATCTTGATGGCACTCTCATTGTCACAGTAGAGAGGCACATTCTTCAAGTTAATGCCGTAGTCCTTGAGAGTTTGCTTCATCCACAGCAATTGAGCACAACAAGAGCCAGCAGCAATGTACTCAGCTTCCGCGATGAAGCGGTGATACGCAGTTCGCTTTCTTCGAGGACCAATGCACCAAAGATCGTCCGAGGAAATGACAAGTACCAGATGTTTACTTGCGGTCCACATGATCACCAGCATAGTCAGAGTCAGAATATCCAATGAGATCAAAAGTAGAGCCCTTGGGGTACCATAATCCTAGTGTTGGTGTGTGAGCTAGATATCGAAGAGTATGCTTCACAACCTTATGGTGTGATTCCTTCTTGTAGCTTGAAATCGGGCACACATGCAAACACTAAGCATTATATCTGGCCTAGATGCACATAAGTACAATAGAGAACCAATCATGGAGCGGTATACCTTGTGATCAAGTCAATACCATTTTCATCGGTGCATAGATGGCCATTTGTGGGCATAGGAATTTTGACGCCTCTGCAATCTTGCATGCCGAATTTCTTCGTAACATCTTTGAGGTATTTCTCCGAGATATGAATATGCCATTGTGTTGTTGATGAATTTGAAGACCTAAGAAGAATTTCAATTCTCCCATCATAGACATTTGATATTCTTCACTCATCATATAGGCAAATTCATCACTATAACGTTGGTCAGTACAGCCAAAGATAATATCATCAACATATATTTGGCACACAAACAGTTCACCATCATATGATTTAGTAAAGAGAGTAGGGTCGAGTGAACCAGGTGTGAAGCCATTCTTCACGAAGATTTCCTTCAATGTATCATACCACGCCCGTGGGGTCTGTTTGAGGCCATAGAGGGCCTTGTTGAGTCTGAAGACTTTGTCGGGATTCTTTGGATCTTCAAAACCCAGGGGTTGAGCAACATATACTTCTTCCTCAAGCTTACCATTGAGGAATGCACTTTTCACATCCATTTGATATAAAGTGATATTATGATGGTTAGCATAAGCAAGTAATATGCGAATAGCCTCACGTCTAGCAACAAGTGCAAAAGTTTCATCGAAATCAATTCCTTCAACCTCTGTGTAGCCTTGAGCTACAAGTCGTGCCTTATTCGTCACCACAAGGCCATTTTCATCTTGCTTGTTGCGGTAGATCCACTTTGTGCCAATGATATTATGCTTGCGAGGATCTAGACGTTTGACCAGTTCCCAGACATTGTTGAGCTCGAACTGATGTAATTCTTCTTGCATGGCCTGAATCCACTCAGGCTCCAGAAATGCTTCATCTACCTTAGTGTGCTCTGGTGCTTCAATGTCATCGATGATCTTGTCAACTTGCACTTCTCTCGCAACGCGAGGATGAGCTGGTTGTCGTCGAGGAATTTGATCAGCATTTTCTTCAGTACCATTTTCTTCAGCATTATCTTCAGTGCATCACCGACGTTCTTCACAGACAGAATGAATTCTTCAGCAGATTCTTCAGTAGGAATTACATCCTCAGTCGCCTTGAACTTGATAGATTCCTCTGGTGCTGGTTCATCTATCACAGAAGGTAGGTGTTCTCTTCGCGAGCCATTAGTTTCATCGAACCGCACATCTATAATTTCAACAATCTTGTGAAGAGCGATGTTGAAGACTCTGTAGGTGTGCGAGTCCTTTCCGTAACCAAGCATAAAACCTTCATGTGCTTTTGGTGCAAATTTAGCATTGTGATGAGGATCTCTAATCCATCATTTAGCACCGAAGACTTTGAAATAACTCACATTGGGTTTCTTGTCAGTGAGGAGTTCATAGTCAGTCTTCTTGAAGAATTTGTGAAGATATACTCTGTTGATGATGTGGCACGCGGTATCAATTGCATGAATCCAAAAACAACGAGGCGTTTTGTATTCATCAAGCATAGTGCAAGCCATCTCAACAAGAGTTCTGTTCTTGCGCTCCACGACGCCATTTTGCTGAGGAGTATAGGGAGCAGATAACTCATGAGTAATACCAAGTTCATCAAGATAGTCATCAAGACCGAATTCTTGAACTCAGTTCCATTGTCACTCTGATGTGCCCGATCTTCACACCAACGTTGGTTGAAGCCCTCGAGGAAAATCGATTGAAGACTTCCTGCACTTCATGTTTGTAAGTAACAATGTGTACCCATGTGTAACGAGAGTAATCATCAACAATAACAAAGCCATATAGAGATGCATCATTAGTGACTGCTGAGTAATGATTAGGACCAAAGAGGTCCATGTGAAGCAATTCGAATGGACGAGTAGTGGTCATGATAGTCTTCACTGGATGCTTGGCCTTGGTCATTTTTCCAGCTTCACAGGCTCCACACAAGTGATCCTTGAGGAATTTGACATTCTCAATGCCAATGACATGCTTCTTCTTCGCAAGCGCAGTGCAAATTCCTCATGCCTTCGTGACCAAGTCGTCGATGTCATAGCCAGCCTTTCTCAAGCTTTTGCAAGTAGACACACGGCTGGTTGTGGTCCCAGAGAGAAATCAACAATATACAAGTCTCCTCTCCTAAAGCCTTCGAAGACTTTGGAATTGTCAGCTTCCATGATCACAACACAACGATACTTGCCAAAGACAACAACTATATCAAGATCACAAAGCATTGAGACTGACATGAGGTTGTATCCTCAGGACTCAACAAGCATGACTTTGTCCATGTGTATGTCCTTAGAGATCGCAACCTTACCAAGACCCAATACCTGACTTTTATCTTTGTCAAGAAAGATGATATGCTTCGTATGTGACGGTGATAAGGGAGCATCCATCAATAGATTCTTGTCACCAAATATGTGATTTGTACATCCACTATCGAGGACCCACTCATTGGCTTTGGGTTGATCATCCTGCAGATGAATTAGTGCAACTTACGATCTCATATACTTCATCAGTGAAGAATATGATATCAATTTCATCAGATGAATTTAATCAGGCAGTGCAATAGATAAGCAATATGAGGACGTGTGAAATGAAAGTTCATTTCTTCATGATTAGCCTGCCTCCTTTCAGGCGTTTTTGTCAGGCCCCCAGCAAATTCTTCAGATGTTAAAGCACGTCTGGAGGCCTGACCTTGCAGAAGAGATTAATTCTTTTTCTTCACCACCCACATCTGAAGGGGTGGCAAAGAGTTCATCACTCTGCGAGCTCCATATGAGAATGGTGGCATAGAGGCCAATCCATTTTATTTCACATAAGAGGGCTTAGGGTAAGCATATGAATAAGCAGAGAAATTCTTCGAGGACTTATGAACATATTGGTTTGAAGAATAACGCACATATTCATAGCCCTTAGCTCTACCCTGTGAAACAGAGTTGTTAGCAAGATGATAATCATATGAGGACTTTGATCCAAGTGAGGAATTTGGTCCGTATGAGGACTTGGATCCATATGAAGAATTTGGTCCATATGAAGAGTTTGATCTGGGGTTCCTATTCTTCACAGGTGGTGTCATGAGGACATTCACCAAGACTTTCAAGGCACTTCTTGGGAACCCATATTTCTTCATAGGAGAACCATTCCTGCAGTTAGTGCCAACATATCTAGCAAATACTTCACCATTCTGATTTTTGAACAGTTTATAGTTGGAGTCAAATGACTCATCAGAAGAATGAAGAGATTCACATGTAAAGCCAGATAAGTTAGATGGATCAATCGGAGGTCCCTTTGCAAGAACCCATGAGGTTTTGGGGTACCGCTCGGGCTTCCAATATGTTCCATCAGCATTGAGTTTCCTCTCAAAGGCAATACCCTCTTTCCTAGGGTCCTGTTGAGGATCTGCTTTTTAAGCACATCACAAAGAGTCTGATGCCCTTTGAGGCTTTTGTATATGCCTGTCATGTACAATTCCTTCAGCTCTGCATCGTCAATGATACTAGCAATGTCCTCAGATGAGGAATTATTGATAGCAGAGGCAGGTGAAGAATTTGTAATAGTTGAAGCATTTGAACATTCAGGTGAAGAATTAGCAGATTCACGTTCAATGCACTTTAAGCATGGAGGAACAAATTCTTCAAGAGAAGCGTTGATATGATGAGCCAGCAATGAAACGCGCTCCTTCGAAGATCTTCATAACTCGCTCTTAGCTTCTCAAGATCTTGCTTTCTTTGAAGAAATTCATAAGAAAGTTTCTCATGATCGATAAGAGAGTGTTATGATGACCTTGAAGGTTGTCAAACCTAGACTCAAGTCTCAAGATTTTCACCGTGGCTTTAGTGCGATCCATTTCTTCACCCAACATATCAGCACTTTTGTCTAGCATGTTTTGAACCTTTTCAAAAGCCCTTTGTTGTTTTACAGCAATCTTAGCAAGTTTTGAGTAGTCGGGCTTGAGATCTTCATCGATTCATTTTCACTAGATTCAGAGGAGGTATATTTGAGTACCTTGGCACCCTTTGCCATGAAGCAATAGGTGGGAGCGAAGTCATCACTATCTTCATCAGCTTTGTTGGTGAGGTCATTTTCTTGAGTAGAAGATGGACTTGTCGATGAAAGCGATGGCGAGAGCCGACTCGCCACACCAGACTCGGATTCTTCAGATGCATCCTCTTCCTCATGTTCCTCAGATTCAGCTTCAGAGTCCATTTCCTTGCCAATGAATGCCCGAGCCTTCTTGGAGCTGCTCTTCTTGTGAGAAGAAGACTTTGAGGATTTTGGTGATGAAGATTTCAACGATTTCTTCTTCTTCTTAGCGTCATCAGAACTGTAATCCTTGTATTTCTTCTTCTTTAATTCCTTTTCCCACTGAGGACAATCTTGAATGTAGTGACCAGGTTTCTTGCATTTGTGGCATAGTCTTCTCTTACAGTCACTTTGATGAGGAATCACCGCTCCTTGAGGATTTACCACGCCTTGAGAACTTCGAATTTCTTCACGAAAGCGGTGCTAGCTCCTCGCTCAATTCTTCAGATCTCCAAGGCTACTACCGTAGTCTTCACAATCAGATTCGCATACGCCTTGGCCTTCGTGGCACATGATTTTCCATAGCTAGAACCATAGAGATCTCTCTTTTCAAAAATTTGGAACTCATGAGTATTTAGCCTCTCGAGGATATCACCGGATCAAGTGACTTCTAGTCAACACGCTCTTGTATCATCAGTGCCAGAGTATCAAATGAGGAATCAAGCGATCTCAACAATTTCTTCACCGCCTCATGGTCGGTGATGTCAAGGCACCAAGCGCTTGAAGCTCATTTGAGATGTCAAGGAGGCAATCAAGGTTTGTTGAACATTTTCATTGTCGAGTCTTTTGAAGCGGTTGAAGAGATTCCGAAGAACATCAACTCGAGTCACGCCGAGTTGAGACTCCTTCATTTACTTTGGACAGCCTATCCCGGATAAGCTTAGCAGCTTCCAAAGCACTCATTCTTCCATACCGTCCTTTACTCGGATGGCCACATATGATATTCTTCGCTTGAGAATCGAGTTGCTTGAATCTCTTCACATCGGCAGCGTTCAAAGGAGGGTGAGACAGAGGGAACACCATTTTCCACAACATACCAGAGATCGTTGTCAATTGCCTCAAGATGCATTCGCATCTTGTTCTTCCAGTAGGGGTAGTCCGTCCCATCAAAGGTAGGACACCCAGCTGAGACCTTGATCATAACTGCTGTTGGTGTCAAAACCGGCGGATCTCGGGTAGGGGGTTCCAAGCAGTGCGTCTTAGGATCAATGGTAACAGGAGACAAGGGACACGATGCTTTACCCAGGTTCGGTCCCTCTTGATGGAGGTAAAACCCTACGTCCTGCTTGATTAATATTGATGATGTGTGTTACAAGAGTGGATCTACCATGAGATCAAAGAGGCTAAACCCTAGAAGCTAGCCTATGGTATGATTGTTGTATATCGTATATATGTCGACTAGCCTGGCCCTGGTATATATAATGCACCAGAGGCCTAGGATAACAAGAGTCCCAAATTAACACGCCGGTGGGGGAGGAGTCCTTGTCTTGATCGCCAAGTCTTGTGGAATCTTCCTTGTATCGGCAACCGTCCGGACCGCCCATGAGTATGCAGCCCGGGGTCCTCGGCCCAATCTAACTGATCGGGGATGACGTGGTGAGTACCCCTAGTCCAGACACCGTCAAGAGCCCCCTGAACCGGTCTTCAAGTTAGGGAAGCTCCTCGATTCTTCTGAACTGTTCTTCATCTTCGGTTGCCGTTCTTGAAAACTGGTTCAACAAATCTTCTCATCTTCGATCTTGAGGATAGTCGAAATGCATTCGACGAGTTTACACGTCGGGTATCCGAGGAGCCCCTTTAAGTTTACGGCCTTTATCAATGCCTTGATATTTTTATGCTACACCTTGGGTTTGAAGTTGTTCCCGGGCGGCAGCGTCCTCTTGCGTCCGAGCTCCAACGCCGGACTGCATTCGAGGTATCTTTTACAGCCGAGCACCAATGCCGGACTGCTTCCCAGCTCTAACGCCGGACTGTTTCCGAGCTCCAATGCCGGACTATGTATCCGAGCTCCAACGCCGGACTATGTGTCCGAGCTCCAACACCTGACTATGTGACTGAGGTGTCGTAAATCACCTTGGTTCAAAGAAGTTTGAAGGAGTTTAGCCGAGCTTAATGCCGGAAATGCCCTCTATGGAGCCAGCCACTAGCGTCCGAGCTTTATGTCGGACTGCTTCCGAGGTGGTGCACCACCCCGAATGTGGGCCGATTTTTGTCAATATTTTTGATTGGTGCAATTTATTCTCTGCCGAGATACATAGCCAGTAGCCCTCAAGGTGTGTATCGGTCTAAAACCCGAGATGCCCATGAAGGATGACATAAGACCGCTGATCCCGTAGGCTGCCGAGACTCAAAGTTGATTTGCAAAATTGGTCCGAGGATCAAGTCCTAGCTCGCAGAATACTTCGAACACAAAAGCGGCGTGCTCAGTCCTCGAGACTCGGGTTGGGTGCGGCCGACCAACCCGAGGATCAAAATCTCCTCGAAACTGTATTGCACTTAAAATTTTCTGCATAGAACAGGTAATGCAAGAGCCCCGAGACACCGGGTCGGGTGGCAACACCAGATCGTGGGATTGATGTGCCCTTTAATATTTGTAAATAATAAGCCCGAAGCCAAGAGGCCCCGAGCATTAATGCGGGCATGGGTGGCCGAATTAAGGATCGATATCCATAGTAAAATCACAAATTATGTGTAATGACTCAATGTATCCAAGTACTTGATGTCATTAATGCTCGGATCCGCATTGTAAAAAACTTTGTTGACCGACCATTGGCTTCAACCTCCTCGGCCAGTAGCCGAGGAGTGTTTGTCCTACTTCATAAAGCCTTTATGAGGGCAAAGATTACGACAAACAAGGCAATCTGGCCATACAGTTTTATAAACAAAGGTATGCGGAGAGACATGTTATATTACTGTTTAACAGAAGAAATGTCCTCCAAAGAAAATTGTCCCGCTATCGGTTCCTTTCTTTGGGTTGTCATGCTAAGCATGATCATGAAACCTCAGCTCGAATGTAAGAGCAAAATATTGAGGATTTAGTTTGGGAGGCCAGTTACTAGCCCTCAGTAGTGTTCGGCGACAGTCGAGGTCAAGCCGGAAACACTTCGGCCAATGTTATGAATGGCCCGTCATTTAATATAGTCTTCGGATTGCTGACCAGTTTACACCTATTGTGACAGTCAGTTTTCGGCTTTCTCCACTGAGGTGCTTGACCATGCGAGCTGGAAGCACAATCGCAGTGGTTCTCCCCTTTGCACACCTAGCCGAACAAAGCAGAACATAGGAGGCAAGCACGGGAGCCGGGCAACCCAACTATTGACCGAAGACACAATTCGAAACTGATGCATATATAGCAATATCCGAGAATGTTTTTGCCGAATCTCTAAAGGTGTCCGGCGTTGCGCCGCGAGACTTGTGCTGAAAACACACAAATAGTTAAAAAGTGCCAAAAGCTTGGAAAACCAAAAAACATCAGTAAAAACATGACGTCTGAACAAGATCAAGTGTTCGGTGCCAATCCGAAAATTGGACTTTAGAGAAAAAAAAGGTGCTTCTGCCGTGCTTTAACATGACACCTCCTATCTCAAGACTTCAGGCGGGTCAGCCTACGGCTTCAGTCTCCCATCCCGAAGGCGGAGTACTTCTCATTAGGCTAGTTTAGAAAACTAAACTCTAGCGGTTTTGAGAGAGAAATTAGGCTCCCCGGCTAGTGACCGCACACTCGTGTCGAGAAAAGGAGTGATAAATAATAATAAAAACTCTGCAACGACCAAGAAGAAAAACACTTATCATAAAACGACTCATATAAATTTAAGAGCCCCCAAGTGACTTGGGTAAAAGTTGACTATATAATGTAAGGTGACATGTAGAATGCCTTCTAGCCGGATTGTAGATCGTTTGTCGTAGCGGACCTTTTCGCTTCAACCTCTGGACCCAATAGTCCGAGTGTGTCCGAATACCCTCGCGTTATAAAAACCAGGCATGCGTGGAGACCAGCGTAGGGGTCATTAGTGCTTTATCGCATAAGTGCCCAACTAGTTATGTTATATTACATGGTTAGTAAGAAACATCTTCCAGGAGAATAGTTCCGTTAAGGGTTCCTTTCGCTGGGATGCATGCCCTAAAGTGCATGTCAAAGCTGCTATGAAAGTAGAAAATCATCCGGGGCAGATGGGTAAATAATTAAAAATCATCTTTTAGTTCACCGACCGAATATTCCCTTAAGAACGCTTAGCTTTCGGCTTCACCCACCGAGGTACACATCCGGTGACCCGGCAAGAATAATCGCAGAGGTGCTCCCTTTACCACCTAGCCGAACAATCGAGAACGTAGGGGTAAGCACAGGAGCCAGGCAACCCAGCTTGGCCAAAACTTAAGTCATATCGATGCATATAATGGTGAATAAAAGGTACATGCGGAAGTGCGACACATGTGTTGGGCATAAAGCCCGTGTTAATAAGCTTCTGTAAAAGAAGCCCCTAGGTATAATGAGCGCGGGTAGCGCGTAAAGTATGTGCAAACAAAGTTTGGACAAGGAAAATTTTTACAAGCAACTATTTTTTCCAACAAAGTATAATGCTTGGTCGAACCGAACACAAGTTATAAATTTAAAACTTTGAGCATGAAGGCAACTTTGCTGGTTAACGTGTTCGGTATTGAAGACGCGGTCCGAGCTTGGTGCGGGACAAGGTTCCATCCCCCAAGCCGGTCCCGAGGTGGAGGAGCAAAGAGCTCGGCACTCCGAAGTGGTGACATAGCACGATCAATGCAGGACGACAGAGTGATGCCGAAGTCCCTGGCATGGGGTAATGAAGAGTTGACGAAGCCCCCCGTCCAGCCGAGGTGACGTCAAAGGATATAGTCCGGCTGGATCGTTTCCCTGTGCACAAAAAATAGTGCAAACCAGAGATAATAGTAATAATAATAATAAAAAATTCGTTGCATAACAAATAATTTATGAAAAGTGAGTAATAAAAGAAATATGGTCTGGCGCCAAAGTCAATGTCGATGCAGGGTGGCGGCGTGATGCGGTAAAGGCATGGCAAGGCCTGAATTCACAGGTCGGTTTGAGTTCCGGATGCGGCGTTCACCGGACTATGTACGGAAACTGACCGAACCATCATGCGACCGTCGATAATGCGACCACCACTTGATAGACCTGTGTACATATGATGGACAAACCAGAGTAACAATTCCTTGGAAAAAATGAACCCAAACAAGCAAAAAATACTAGGATTAATAGCACCTGGTTTATTTGTTGTAGTAATCCGAAGGAAGGTTATTCCCAAAATTGGGACTCGATCCGCGCACCCATTGCCTGGTCGGCTAGTGACGCCGAAGTGTCCGGAGTAGGTTGATGAAGAGATGGCGAAGCCCCCGGTCCGGCCGAGATGTCGAAGTAGGTCGGCGTGATGGACACCAGCTTGAAGAAGCAATAGTGCGGCCCTGCCGATGCAGGTCGTGACGTGGTCGATGCCGGCTTGATGAAGCGACCGTGCGGCAATGCCGGTATGCCCGCTCCGTGTAATCCATTGGGCGGCGATGTTGGTGATGATTTATCCTTCGCGATGCCGGACTCTTGTTCGGCTTGCCGAAATGATGATCCGAAGAAGTTGAGCTCGGCTCAACAAAGTGACGACGTGTCTAGCGCAGGTCGGCAGCCGTGGAGCAATATTGCCGGACTGGTTTGACACCAGCATGATGTTGAAGATCATGTTCAAAAGATCTTAACGTTAGTGGGATGTGTTCGGGAACAAAACACAATACTCCGTACAAAACTTCCTTCAAAGAGGATGTCCGAAACCCCGTTCATAGAAAAGACGAACTCGGGTCGGATTCGTTTTCACGCAGAAAACAGATCCGAAAAGTGATGCACTAATCGGAAGGTTCCCGGAGTTTGGACGGTCGGATCGAGCTGCAATTTTGAGGGGTGGTAGATATAGGAATTCCGCAGCCGATCAACGGTTGGATCTTCCAAAGGAAGTCCGAGCTAGAAGCTGGACACCACGCCCTAAACTCGTCCGGATTCTCGTCCAGATTTAATGCGGCTCCGGTATACCGAAGATTGCCAGAGATTCCTCCATCGGAACTCGACGAAATTTTCCAGGGTTGTTGTAGACTCAATTCCGTACAATTCCATTGAAGCAATCGTCAAACCGATGCTCGAGGAGGCGGTGACGGCGGATACAAGTTCGCTGTCCAGAAAAACAGCACGGTCGCCCGAGGGCAATGTTGACGTTGAGCCCCCGGGCTCCCTGGATGATTCCTCCATGATCTTGATAGAGATCGAAGCTTATGTTGATGAAGGCCCTCATCCGAACATGACGATCGGAGGTAGGGCGCAGTCCTTGGTCAAGCCAAGGTGACCAGTCGAGCTGGTAACGAAGAAGCCGACGTCGCAGTTGACCTGCAGTCGAGCCATTGATCCTTTCGCCGATCACACAGCGGAACTCTCAATGAAAGCACCAATGTCGGTGTCAAACCGGCGGATCTCGGTAGGGGGTTCCAAGCGGTCGTCTTAGGATCAATGGTAACAGGAGACAAGGGACACGATGTTTTACCTGTGTTCGGGCCCTCTTGATGGAGGTAAAACCCTACGTCCTGCTTGATTAATATTGATGATGTGTGTTACAAGAGTGGATCTACCACGAGATCAAAGAGGCTAAACCCTAGAAACTAGCCTATGGTATGATTGTTGTATATCGTATATATGTCGACTAGCCTGGCCCTGGTATATATAATGCACCAGAGGCCTAGGATAACAAGAGTCCCAGCCGAATACGCCGGTGGGGGAGGAGTCCTTGTCTTGATCGCCAAGTCTTGTGGAATCTTCCTTGTATACAAGAACCGTCCGGACCGCCCATGAGTATGCAGCCCGGGGTCCTCGGCCCAATCTAACTGATCGGGGACGACGTGGTGAGTACCCCCTAGTCCAGACACCGTCAATCAAGGTTGACATAACTAAAACCTGTGTGGTTAAACGAAATCACACGTAACAAGGGAGTACCTTGCTCTGATACCAATTGAAAGTGTGTTATATCGACTAGAGGGGGGGGTGAATAGGCGATTTTTATGAATTCCTCAATGAGGAATTTGTCGGTGAGGAAATTCCTAAGTGAAGAACTACTTGCAGCGGAATAAGTACTCAGAAGTAAGCATAAGAGAATGCGGGCATGGTCATCATGATGAAATGAAGACAATCAAAGAGTAATGCAGCGTAAACATAGGATAGCACAAGATGAAGACAAACAGATCAAGAATTGAACTGAGGAAATTGAGAAAGTCTTCACCAAAGTCTTCAAACACAGATATGAACGAACACTCAACATACCATGAGGAAATGAAAGAGTTGAGGAAATGGAACCAATTAGGTTGGTGAAGACAATGATTTGGTAGACCAGTTCCAACTGCCTCTCGGTTGTACGTCTGGTTGGAGCGGCTGAGTATTTAAACTCGAGGACACACAGTCCCGGACACCCAGTCGCTAAGCATGCAGTTCAAGACACCAAGTCCTCACCGTATTCTCCTTGAACTAAGGTCACACAGACCTCGTCCAATCACTCGTGGTAAGTCTTCTGGCCACTTCCAAACCTTCACAGACTTGGTCACTCGGCGATCCACAATTCCTCTTGGATGCTCTAGACCATGACGCCTAACCGTTTGGAAGAAGCACAGTCTTCAAAGGTAACAAGCGTCGGATCCACGCAGGATCAATCTCTTCAGTGATGCTCAATCACTTTGGGTTTGTAGGGGTTTGGTTTTTGGGTTTTTCCTCACTCGATGATTTTCGCTCAAAGTCCTCTAAGGATGGGTTGCTCTCAAATGACAAGTGTCAAGTTATCTCGGAGCAGCCAACCAGCTAGTGGTTGTAGGGGGCGGCTATTTATAGCCTAGGGAGCAGCCCGACATGATAAGACATAAATGCCCTTCAATGATATGACCGTTAGGTGGATAAGATATTTTGGAACAGCTAGCTAAGAAGACAAAGAATCGGTCGGAAATTTGACTCTCAAATTCCTCGTGGCTATCATGTTCCTCATGTGTAGGCAATCCGCCTTTGGCGAATTCCTAACTCCTCGGTCGTAACAAATTCCTCAAATGACCGTAAGAACTTCGTCTCTCACATCAAGAAATTGACTGAGCTGTATGAGATTTCCAAAGGCTTCACTCGAAGTGATTGGTAGGTGTAGGATTTTGAGTTGAGCATCACATGGAAATTTTTCCTTAGTATTTCCTCGACCCCCTTTAACAGTACGGTGTTTCCTATGACTCAAGAAAGAGAAAACAAAACTACGAAAACAAAAGTCTTCACGCTTCATGTTCCTCAAATGAATACCAAGTCTTCAAGGTCACACCAATTTCTTCACTTTCAAAGTCTTCGGAAAGTCTTCGTAATATCAAAGTATCCAAATAAAGAACTTCATTTTTAGGGTCGACTTTCACCGGTAAATATCAGACTCCTCATAGACTTATAGACATGTGTACACTCATAAACACATTAGTCCCTTAACCTATAAGTCTTCAATACACCAAAATCACTAAGGGCACTAGATGCACTTACAATCTCCCCCTTTTTGGTGATTGATGACAATATAGGTTAAGTTTTCAACGGGGATAAACATATGAAGTGTAAATACTGATATTGAGGAATTTGATTGCAAGATATAGAACAATTCCCCCTGAATATGTGCATAGTGAGGAATTTGCTTTTGAGGCAATGCACATTTGAAGAGTTGAATCTTGGAGATCTCCCCCTATATCTTGTAATTCATACACGCATTTGACATATAATATGAGGAATTTGAAATGCATGATGAAATATGGTGACTGATGTAGTTCAGCATGCGTGCATTAACATATAGTGAGGAATAAGCATGCAGAGGAACACATCAAAAGTATCAGAGCACCATCTGGTTTAAGATTACAACTCGATCCAATAAAAGTTTCAGAAGAACGAGAGTTGTAACTTAGCAAAAAATGTTGTATATGGGTGTAAAAATAGAACCGCTTGAAGACTAACGCAAATTTCTCCCCCTTTGTCATCAAATGACCAAAAGGATTGAAACTGAGGACTAACGCCCCTGAGGAATATCAAGTTGATGGAGGAGCGCCAGCGTTGTCGGGGTCGGTTGTCGTAGTAGGGCCTGCTGCAGTGTCGTCCAAGTCTTCATTTTCATCGATTGTCGCCGATGAAGAATAGGAGCTGGCCACCAAGGAAGGAACCTTGACCTTCTTGAATTTCTTGATTGGAGGTACAGACTAGTCAAATTCTTCCTTGAGACCCATTGTCTTCGGTTCTTTTCTTGTAGACATTAGAAAGAACAGCCCAGGTGCGGTTGAAGGTTTCATGGAGGTAGTATTGGTTTTTCTTCACTGCATTGTGTGTTGAGGTCATGTTGTGAAGAATTGAACCAAACTGACGCTTGAACCATTTATGATTGCGATCAACCTTCTGATGAAGACTGAGGAGTAACTCACGATCAGTCATCACACTGGTTGCTGTGGCTTGAGGATTTTGCTTGTCTGAGGTATTGGCGGCAGAGTAATGTGTGGCAGAGTCATCATTGGTGGAGTAGGATGCAGCTTTGCGAAATTGACCATCCAATGGACGAATGCCTTCATCTATCACAGCAGTTGCCTTGCCCTTGTCATCAGCTGAGGGAAATGTCCGTTTGAGGACTTCAATTGGAGGCAAGTAGCTGCAGTGGTTCAGAGTATCAGCCTTGTAATTGAGTGAAGACCTTGTCCTGATGAACCTCATAATCCATGGTGCATAATGCTTCAGCTCAAAAGGTGACATAGCAATATTCGCCAGAGTCCTCATGAAGAAATCATGGAAGTTGACGGGAACACCATGAATGATATTGAAAAGCATATTCTTCATGGTGCCAACGACTTCTTCATCATTTGAGTCGTGGCCTTTGATAGGACTCATAGTCTTCGTCAGAATGCGATAGACAGTCTGAGGCACATACATTAATTCCTTGACGAAGAATTTGGTTCGAGGTGCCTGTCCTGGCTTCAAAGGCTTCATCAGCACTTGCATGTAATGATTTGGAAGCTCAGGTTCGTTGTAGATGCAACGAGCACCATCAAGGGGAGGACTGAGTGGGAGGGCATGAAGCAATTCAGTTCTTTGGTGCCTTGTAGTGAGTATTTTCTGTCATCCAGTCCAATACCCATGAGTTCACATCTTCAGAATCTCCGGTGATGTGCAGCGTCGCATAGAATTGAAGAATGGGTTCATCATTCCAATCACAGATGTTAGTGCAGAAATTCAGCAATCTTGCATCATGAAGAACACTGAGGACTGGCTCGAAGCCTGACAGAGATTCCATGTCCACATGAGGAATATGTGCATGATCGAAGACTTTGTCTTTGTTGAATAGCACAGAGGAATAGAAGTTGGCTTGACTACCAGTCCAGAAATGCCTCTTCCTTATGCGAGCAGAGTCATATGGGTTGTAGTCAGTGAAGAATACATGCTCGTCGAAGAAATCTTCAGCCTTGAACTTTTGCTTTGTTGAGAATGGATTCTTTGGCTTTGGCAGTGGAGTGTAAGTGAGTTGCATCACGACCTCAGGAATCACAATCTCAGGTTCTTCAGGCTGAGGAATTTCCGGTTCCTCTTCATATGCAGTCTGCGTGTTCATAGGATCAGCAGCGGCAGGTTCTTCAGCACTAGTGGCTGGAATTTCTTCATGCACGGATGAGTTGGGATGAGTTTCTTCAGAGCCCATTTGAACTGTTGGTGCAGGGGAATGTGGAATTTGTTGGATTGGGGTGAAGAGTGGAGAATTGGGATGCTGACTTTCCCAAAAGTCATCGTTCATCACAAGCGTGGTGCATCCAATATCCACGTCTTCGTCTTCAATTTCCTCAACACCGGCCTCTTCAGCTGTGAACTGAGGCATAGGTGAGGAAATGATTGACTTCTAATTTCTTCATCAATCTGCTCTGACGAAGCAGCAGAATGATTTTCTTCATTAGATCCGCTTGGGATCTCATACTCTTCACCAAAAGGAACAAGGTCCTTTGATGGAATGGAGGAAATTGGAACAACATCGATTGGATTTTCAAAAGAGCTTGTCATAGTCTTCATTTTCTTCGGGGCTGAAGAATTTGAAGCGGCTGATGCTTTCCTTTTCTTCACTGCAGCTTGCTTTGCAGCCTTGGTCTTCTTCACATCAGATGCATATGGAAGGATTGGAGTTGGTGTAGGCGCG
The DNA here is from genome assembly GCA_021605145.1 of Aegilops bicornis. NCBI lineage: Eukaryota > Viridiplantae > Streptophyta > Magnoliopsida > Poales > Poaceae > Aegilops > Aegilops bicornis. Next base: position 626,864,923 of record CM038675.1, on the reverse strand, counting down.
GGAGGAGCTGAGGAATATGGTTGAATTTCCTCAGCGTATGGCGTCAGATTGCTCGACTTCTTCGCTTTCTTCAGGCGCACCACTAGTGGATGCCCTGGCAATTTCTTCAGCGGCTGGAATGGAGTCATCAGCCCTGGAATTAGCATTGTCTTCAGCAGGCTGAAAATCATCAGTGGTGCTGGCGTGTTCTTCAGCAGGCTGAGCAGAGGCTCCAGCTTGAGGAACTTCTTGTTGCGATGGGGCTGCAACATTGGTGAACTTCTCCGTCAGTTTCACAAACCTGACTTTGGCTCCTTTCCAACAAGATAGTATGAGTCAAATTTGTCGCTGAGGGCTTTGATGTCAGCCTGCATCTTGACAAGTTCTTCAGTTGTCATCTTGACAACATTTTTCTTCAATAGTTTCTCTTTTCCGTACTGCGATTTCTTGATCTCTCTGGCCCTATCATATTTCCATTTCTCCTCTTGGATGAAATGAGTCAGCATGTGACTTTGGCCAGGAGTCAAATTGAAGTCAGGCATAGGTGTGTTTGGGTCCTTGTGCGAGATCAATGTAGTCTAGGATCGCTCTTGGATCCAATGTAAGCGGCACAGTGTGCCTTTGGCTCTAGCGGCCCTTTCTTGCCTATCTCTCGATGATTTACGCAAGTTCATCATCATCGGCCTCATCATCTTCGTGGCACTTGAAGGCGACTGTTTCTTCTTGGGACTTGGCCGAGGACCTCGTCCAATTTGTTGCCTTAGTCTTCAGCAGAAGTTGGGCCAGATGAAGAATTTGGCACAACTGAGGAACTTGCTGAGACAACAGAGGCAATTGAGATGCATGCAGTCCTTTGGCACGAGGCCAGATGCACAGGTGATGAGGACTTTCTCGGAACTGCTGAGGACTTTGTAGGAGCTGAGGATTTGGGAGGAGCAGGAGCAGCATGAGGAATTGGTCGTGAGGGCATTGCTGAGGAAATTGGCCGTGAGGGCACAGCTGGTGAAGCACTTGCCTTGTGTGCGGGCTTCTTTGCCATAGATTTTCTTGGCTTGACAGCGGCCTCAGTGGCAGCAGCAATAGCAGAGTCCTCATTAAATTTCCTCACTGCCTCCTTGGCTTGTCTCGCCAACTTGGCTTGGCGCTTGGCCCATTCTTCAGGAAAGTCCTCACCACGCTTGATGCTGGTGGGGTTAGCTTCTTGGCCAGGTGCCAATGGAGCTCTTGGGCATGGAGGATTCAGTGCGAATTTCTTCACGTAATTTGGAGTAACATATCTGTACTCCCGCCATTCCCTTGCCCATCTCCTTTCAATCCTCTGAATGCGCACCTTGCGCTGATTTTTGTTTTCCTTGCCAAACTTGGCTTCATCAGGTGTGCAATAGTCAGCGTATATGTCCTCAGGTATCTCGAAAGCAGTCATGACCTCATGCCTCTTTCCTCCTTTACGTGGCTTCTTTCCTTCTGCCATATTCTTCAGCTGAGGAATTTGAACAATCCAATTCTCTGAAGAAGTATGCAACTTTTCTTTGAGGAACGCTGCAAATGAGTTAAGTTGATGAGAACCTAGTGATTCAGCAGCGGACATGAGTACCTGTGAAAATAGTATAGTTGCGAGGAATTTGGAGAGGTCATATGCGTTCTCAGAAGGTTTTCAAAAAGAACTAGTTTGAGGAATTTGACCAGATGAGCCTTGAAGAATTTCACTAAGCGATCTTTGTCTTAGGTTCCAAAGTTGTATAGATCGAGGATCCACACAATTGAGGAATCTTGAAGAAAAATCATTGCTTAGAGAAACGTATCAAGAGCATATTTCATTTGAGGTGTTCATATGTGTGAAGATTTGATGAATAAACACCTTTGAAGATTTTCAGGATGGTTTGAGAATCAAGGCGAGTAATAAAAGTAACTTTTAAATACCCGAACTGAAGAACACGATGAACTGAGAGGTGTAGATTAGAAGTTCGTGAGTTCAGATCTCCCACGCCCTAACTCGGCGGAGGAAGACAGCTACGGCGGCGGCGGAGTGAAGATTTCCGCGGTCGGCGCTGAAAGTACGACGGGCGATTTAGATCGAGGCAGTGAAGCTCTTCCTCACCGGCGATGATGGAGTAGCGTCGACGCTAGGGTTTGAGAAGCTCGAGCGAGAGAGAGAGCGGTCGAGCGGAGTAAAGGAAGTGAGGAAGGAGAGAGGGGGTATATATAGCCACGGTGAAAAACCGTTCGCCCGAAGATTTTGGACGAACGTGCCCCTGACCCTTCTCATTCGTCTGACATGTGTCACCCACGTACTGAAAAGTGGAGATTGTGTTAGATCGTGGGTGAATAGATAAGTTTATCGTGGGATGCGGAACGGTTTGAGCGGCAAAGCCAAAAATTTGGATAAGATAAGTTAAAAGTTCCGTTCGCAATTTCTTCAGCTGACAAGGACACAGTGAAGATTTTGAACGAGTTTCAAATAGAACGCTCATGAAGAATTTGTGAATAGCTTGGGTTGAGTATAGCATAGAGGGGGAAGGGTACGATCACATTCACTTAGCAGAAAAAGCAACTTGAAGAAATCGCCATAATTGATTGCTGTAGAGGACATAAACCCATATATATATATATATATATATATATATATATATATATATATATATATATATATATATATATATATATATATATATAGTCAACGAAGAAAGACAACGGAAACAGTGAAGATTTTGCAAAGTTGAAGAATTTGAAAAATCAAGAATTTCAAAACTGAGGAAAAACTCAAATTGAAGATTTTCAATTTTGGTGGTGGCGTGACCCACCGTATAAGAATGATGATTTCAGAGACCGTGTACAATTGTCGTAGGGTTCTGAGAATCAAATTCTTCATTAATTTCTTCACACTTAGAGTGTTATTCTTCATTGATTGAAGAAAACATTTCTTCATGTGTTGCACATCTAAGTCATCAATTTTGCATAAGTGTCGATGTGTGTCCTTTTCAAAGAACATTCAAGATTCTAAGATATTTAGCTCACACCGCAACTTGCTAAATCTCTTCTCATCCAAGGGCTTTGTGAAGATATCTGCTAGTTGTTCTTCAGTCTTCGCATGCTCGATGGAGATGTCGCCCTTCAACACATGATCACGAAGAAAATGATGACGAATCTGAATGTGCTTTGTCTTCGAGTGCTGAACTCGGTTGTGAGCAGTCTTGATAGCACTCTCATTGTCACAGTAGAGAGGCACATTCTTCACGTCGATGCCGTAGTCCTTGAGAGTTTGCTTCATCCACAACAATTGAGCACAACAAGAGCCAGAAGAATGCACTCGACTTCCGCAGAGACAAAGTGATACGCAGCTCTGTTTCTTCGAGGACCAACAGACCAAGATCGTCCGAGGAAATGACAAGTACCAGATGTTGACTTGCAGTCCACACGATCACCAAAGCATAGTCGAGTCGGAATATCCAATGAGATCAAAAGTAGAGCCCTTGGGGTACCATAATCCTAGTGTTGGTGTGTGAGCTAGATATCGAAGAATATGCTTCACAACCTTATGGTGTGATTCCTTGGTGTAGCTTGAAATCGGGCACACATGCAAACACTAAGCATTATATCTGGCCTAGATGCACATAAGTACAATAGAGAACCAATCATGGAGCGGTATACCTTGTGATCAAGTCAATACCATTTTCATCAAGGCATATATGGCCATTTGTGGGCATAGGAATTTTGACGCCTTTGCAATCTTGCATGCCGAATTTCTTCGTAACATCTTTGAGGTATTTCTCCTGAGATATGAATATGCTATTGTGTTGTTGATTTAATTTGAAGACCTAAGAAGAATTTAAATTCTCCCATCATAGACATTTGATATTCTTCACTCATCATATAGGCAAATTCATCACTATAACGTTGGTCAGTACAGCCAAAGATAATATCATCAACATATATTTGGCACACAAACAATTCACCATCATATGATTTAGTAAAGAGAGTTGGGTCGAGTGAACCGGGTGTGAAGCCATTCTTCACGAAGAATTCCTTCAATGTATCATACCATGCCCGTGGGGCCTATTTGAGGCCATAGAGGACCTTGTTGAGCGTGAAGACTTTGTCAGGATTCTTTGGATCTTCAAAACCTGGGGGTTGAGCAACATATACTTCTTCCTCAAGCTTACCATTGAGGAATGCACTTTTCACATCCATTTGATATAAAGTGATATTATGATGGTTAGCATAAGCAAGTAATATCACGAATAGCCTCAAGTCTAGCAACAGTGCAAAAGTTTCATCGAAATCAATTCCTTCAACTTTGTGTAGCCTTGAGCTACAAGTCGTGCCTTATTCCTCACCACAAGGCCATTTTCATCTTGCTTGTTGCGGTAGATCCACTTTGTGCCAATGATATTATGCTTGCGAGGATCCGGACGCTTTGACCGGTTCCCATACATTGTTGAGCTCGAACTGATGTAATTCTTCTTGCATGGCCTGAATCCACTCAGGCTCCAGAAATGCTTCATCTACCTTAGTGTGCTCTGGTGCTTCAATGTCATCGATGATCTTGTCAACTTGCACTTCTCTCGCAACGCGAGGATGAGATGGTTGTCATCGAGGAATTTGATTAGCATTTTCTTCAGCATTATCTTCAGGTGCATCAGCTCGACGTTCTTCGCGTACAGGAATGAATTCTTCAGCAGATTCTTAAGTAGGAATTACATCCTCAGTCGCCTTGAACTTGATAGATTCCTCTGGTGCTGGTTCATCTATCAAAGAAGGTAGGTGTTCTCTTCGCGAGCCATTAGTTTCATCGAACCGCGCATCTACAGTTTCAACAATATTGTGAAGAGCGATGTTGAAGACTCCGTAGGTGTGCGAGTCCTTTCCGTAACCAAGCATAAAACCTTCATGTGCTTTCGGTGCAAATTTAGCATTGTGATGAGGATCTCTAATCCAGCATTTCGCACCGAAGACTTTGAAGTAACTCACATTGGGTTTCTTGTCAGTGAGGAGTTCATAGGCAGTCTTCTTGAGGAATTTGTGAAGATATACTCTGTTGATGATGTGGCACGCGGTATCAATTGCATCAAACCAAAAAAGATTATGCTTTATGTATTCATCAAGCATAGTACGATCAATTTCAACAATAGTTCTGTTCTTGCGCTCCACGACACCATTTCTTTGAGGAGTATAAGGAGCAGATAACTCATGAGTAATACCAAGTTCATCAAGATATTCATCTAGACAGGTATTCTTGAACTCGGTTCCATTGTCACTACTGATGTGCCTGATCTTCACACCAAAGTTGGTTGAAGCCCTCGAGGAAAATCGTTTGAAGACTTCCTGCACTTCATGTTTGTAAGTAACAATGTGTACCCATGTGTAACGAGAGTAATCATCAAGAATAACAAAGCCATATAGAGATGCATCATTAGTGACTTTGAGTAATGATTAGGACCAAAGAGGTCCATGTGAAGCAATTTGAATGGACGAGTAGTGGTCATGATAGTCTTTCTTTGGATGCTTGGCCTTGGTCATTTTTCCAGCTTCATAGGCTCCACACAAGTGATCCTTGAGGAATTTGACATTCTCAATGCCAATGACATGCTTCTTCTTCGCAAGCGTGTGCAAATTCCTCATGCCTGCGTGACCAAGTCGTCGATGCCATAGCCAGCCTTTATACGAAGCTTTTGCAAGTAGACACACGGCTGGTTGTGGTCCTGTAGAGAAATCAACAATATATAAGTCTCCTCTCCTAAAGCCTTCCAAGACTTTGGAATTGTCAGCTTCCATGATCACAACACAACGATACTTGCCAAAGACAACAACCATATCAAGATCACAAAGCATTGAGATCGACATGAGGTTGTATCCTAAGGACTCAACAAGCATGACTTTGTCCATGTGTATGTCCTTAGAGATCGCAACCTTACCAAGACCCAATACCGACTTTTGCCTTTGTCAAGAAAGATGATATGCTTCAGATGTGACGGTGATAAGGAAGCATCCATCAATAGATTCTTGTCACCAAATATGTGATTTGTACATCCACTATCGAGGACCCACTCATTGGCTTTGGGTTGATCATCCCGCAGATGAATTAGTGCAACTTACGATCTCATATACTTCATCAATGAAGAATATGATATCAATTTCATCGATGAATTTCATCGACAAAGGCAATGTATAAGCAAGATGAGGACGTGTGAAATGAAAGTTCATTTCTTCATGATTAGCCTGCGTCCTTTCAGCGTTTTGTCGTGCCCCCAAAGAAATTCTTCAGACGTTAAAGCACGTCTGGAGGCCTGACCCTGCATAAGAGATTAGTTCTTTTTCTTCACCACCCACATCTGAAGGGGTGGCAAATAGTTCATCACTCCGCGAGCTCCGTATGAGAATGGTGGCATAGAGGCCAATCCATTTCGTTTTACATAAGAGGGGTTAGGGTAAGCATATGAATAAGCAGAGAAATTCTTCGAGGACTTATGAACATATTGATTTGAAGAATAATGCACATATTCATAGCCCTTAGCTCTACCCCGTGAAACAGAGTTGTTAGCACGATGATAATCATATGATGACTTTGATCCATGTGAGGAATTTGGTCTGTATGAGGACTTGGATCCATATGAAGAATTTGGTCCATATGAAGAGTTTGACCTGGGGTTCCTATTCTTCACAGGTGGTGTCATGAGGACATTCACCTGAAGACTTTCAAGGCACTTCTTGGGAAACCATATTTCTTCATAGGAGAACCGTTCCTGCAATTAGTGCCAACATATCTAGCAAATACTTCACCATTCTGATTTTTGAACAGTTTATAGTTGGAGTCAAATGACTCATCAGAAGAATGAAGAGATTCACATGTAAAGCCAGATAAGTTAGATGGATCAACTGGAGGTCCCTTTGCAGCAACCCATGAGGTTTTGGGGTACTGCTCAGGCTTCCAATATGTTCCATCACCATTGAGTTTCCTCTCAAAGGCAATACCCTCTTTCCTAGGGTTCCTGTTGAGGATCTGCTTTTAAGCACATCACAAAGAGTCTGATGCCCTTTGAGGCTTTTGTATATGCTGTCATGTACAATTCCTTCAGCTCTGCATCGTCAAGGATACTAGCAATGTCCTCGGATGAGGAATTAGTGATAGCAGAGGCAGGTGAAGAATTTGTAACAGTTGAAGCATTTGAACATTCAGGTGAAGAATTAGCGATTCACGTTCAATGCACTTTAAGCATGGAGGAACAAATTCTTCCGAGAAGCGCTGATTTGTTGAGCAAGCAATGAATCGCGCTCCTTCGAAGATCTTCATAACTCCTCTTAGCTTCTCAAGATCTTGCTTTCTTTGAAGAAATTCATAAGAAAGTTTCTCATGATCGAGATAAGAGAGTGTTATGATGACCTTGAAGGTTGTCAAACCTAGACCTAAGTCTTTGAAGATTTTCAGTCGGGGCTTTAGTGCGATCCATTTCTTCACCCAACATATCAAGACTTTTATCTAGCATGTTTTGAACCTTTTCAAAAGCCCTTTGTTGTTTTACAGCAATCTTAGCAAGTTTTGAGTAGCTGGGCTTGAGATCTTCATTAGATTCATTTTCACTAGATTCAGAGGAGGTATATTTGAGTACCTTGGCACCCTTTGCCATGAAGCAATAGGTGGGAGCGTAGTCATCACTATCTTCATCAGCTTTGTTGGTGAGGTCATTTTCTTGAGTAGAAGATGGACTTGGCCCAAGCGAAGAGCGAGAGCCAGACTTGCCACACCAGACTCGGATTCTTCAGATGCCTCCTCTTCCTCATGTTCCTCAGATTCAGCTTCAGAGTCCATTTCCTTGCCAATGAATGCCCGAGCCTTCTTGGAGCTGTTCTTCTTGTGAGAAGAAGACTTTGAGGATTTTGATGATGAAGATTTCGACGATTTCTTCTTCTTCTTAGCGTCATCAGAACTATAATCCTTGTATTTCTTCTTCTTTAGTTCCTTTTCCCATTAAGGACAATCTTGAATGTAGTGACCGGGTTTCTTGCATTTGTGGCATAGTCTTATCTTACAGTCACTGGATAAGGAATCACTGCTCCTTGAGGATTTACCACGTCTTGAGAACTTCTGGAATTTCTTCACGAGCAGTGCTAGCTCCTGGCTCAATTCTTCAGGATCTCCAAGGCTACTACCAGAGTCTTCACAATCAGATTCGCATACAGCCTTGGCCTTGAGGCACGTGATTTTCCATAGCTAGAACCATAGAGATCTCTTTTCAAAGAAGTCGAACTCATGAGTATTTAGCCTCTCGAGGATATCACCGGATCAAGTGACTTGTAGTCAACACGCTCTTGTATCATCGGTGCGGAGTATCAAATGAGGAATCAAGTGATCTCAACAATTTCTTCACCACCTCATGGTCGGTGATGTCAAGGGCACCAAGCGCTTGAAGCTCATTTGAGATGTCGGTGAGGCGATCGAAGGTTTGTTGAACATTTTCATTGTCGAGTCTTTTGAAGCGGTTGAAGAGATTCGAAGAACATCAACTCGAGTCAAGCTGAGTTGAGACTCCTTCATTTACTTTGGACAGCCTATCCCAGATAAGCTTAGCAGTTTCCAAAGCACTCACTCTTCCATACTGTCCTTTACTCAGATCGCCACATATGATATTCTTCGCTTGAGAATCGAGTTGCTTTAATCTCTTCACATCAGCAGCGTTCAGTGAGTGTGAGACAGAGGGAGCACCATTTTCCACAACATACCAGAGATCGTTGTCAATTGCCTCAAGATGCATTCACATCTTGTTCTTCCAGTAGGGGTAGTCCGTCCCATCAAATGTAGGACACCCAGCTGAGACCTTGATCATAATCATGGTCGACATAACTAAAACTCCAGGTGGTTAAACTAAAATCACACAGAACAAGGGAGTACCTTGCTCTGATACCAATTGAAAGTGCGTTATATCGACTAGAGGGGGGTGAATAGGCAATTTTTATGAATTCTTCAATGAGGAATTTGCCGGTGAGGAAATTCCTAAGTGAAGAACTACTTGCAGCGGAATAAGTACTCAGAAGTAAGCATAAGAGAATGCGGGCATGGTCATCATGATGAAATGAAGACAATCAAAGAGTATGTAAAGCGTAAACACAGGATAGCACAAGATGAAGACAAACAGATCAAGAAATTGAACTGAGGAAATTGAGAAAGTCTTCAGTCAAAGTCTTCAAACACAGATATGAACGAACACTCAACACAGTCATGAGGAAATGAAAGAGTTGAGGAAATAGAACCAGTTAGGTTGGTGAAGACAATGATTTGGTAGACCAGTTACAACTGCTGTCTCAGTTGTATGTCTGGTTGGAGCGGCTGAGTATTTAAACTCGAGGACACAGTCCGGACACCCAACAGCCGAAAGCACGCAGCTCAGACACCAAGTCCTCACCGTATTCTCCTTGAACTAAGGTCACACAGACCTCATCCAATCACTCATGGTAAGTCTTCAGCGACTTCCAAACCTTCACAGACTTGGTCACTCGGCGATCCACAATTCCTCTTGGATGCTCTAGACCATGACGCCTAACCGTCTGGAAGAAGCACAGTCTTCAAAGGTAACAAGCGTAGGATCCGCTGCAGATCAATCTCTTCAAATGATGCTCAATCACTTTGGGTTTGTAGGGGTTTGGTTTTGGGTTTTCCTCACTCGATGATTTTCGCTCAAAGTCCTCTAAGGATGGGTTGCTCTCAAATGACAAGTGTCAAGTTCTCTCGAGCAACCAACCAGCTAGTGGTTGTAGGGGCGGCTATTTATAGCCTAGGGAGCAGCCCGACATGATAAGACATAAATGCCCTTCAATGATATGACCGTTAGGTGGATAAGATATTTTGGAACAGCTAAGCGCCAAGATCACAAGAACGGTCGGAAATTTGACTCTCAAATTCCTCGGGGCTATCATGTTCCTCATCGTAGGAAATCCAAGACCTGGCGAATTCCTAACTCCTCAGTCAGAACAAATTCCTCAGCGACCAGAAGAACTTAGTCTCTGTTACTAAAGAAATTGACTGAGCTGTATGAGATTTCCAAAGGCTTCACTCGAAGGGATTGGTAGGTGTACGATTTTGAGTTGAGCATCACATGGAAATTTTTCCTTAGTATTTCCTCGACCCCCTTTAACAGTACGGTGTTTCCTATGACTCAAGAAAGAGAAAATGAAACTACAAAAACAAAAGTCTTCACGCTTCATGTTCCTCAAATGAATACCAAGTCTTCAAGGTCACACCAATTTCTTCACTTTCAAAGTCTTCAGAATATCAAAGTCTTCAGTCGAAGAACTTCATTTTTAGGGGTCGACTTTCACTGTAAATATCAAACTCCTCATAGACTTATAGACCTGTGTACACTCATAAACACATTAGTCCCTTAACCTATAAGTCTTCAATACACCAAAATCACTAAGGGACACTAGATGCACTTACAGCCATGGGCTAGCGGCCGGCCACAGTGGGCTCCTGCCATGGACGGCGCTGCCCGAACCACAGCCGCGCGCCAGCTGCCCCTGGAGCAGCTCGAGCTCATCCGCAAGCTCGCCTGCTAGCGCTCGTCGCCGCCACGTCGCCCTGCAGCTACAGAATGGCGTTCGCTGTCGATCCTATCCATGACAGCCTTCGGAACCAACCTAATCGCGCTATAAAAGGAACCCCCGAGCTCGTCCGACCCTCAGGCGACATCCTACCATCCCACCAGTGCGCTCCACGGCCAGCAAGCGACGGCGGGAAGCCCTCTTCCTCGTCTCCGATCAGTTCGATCGCCGCCGCACTCCGGTTCCGTTTGTCGCGAGCAGGCCCTCCCCCGTCCATCCAGCACCACCATCCTCCTCCCATCGACCTTGCGGAGCCGCCCAACCTCTCAAACACGATTGGGAACCACAGTAGCGCGAAGCCCCAATTCACCCGAAGCTGCCGTCCGCCGTGGAGCTCGCCGTCGGCGACTCCCTTCATCCCCGCCAGCCTGTCGACCACCGGGAGGACCGCCCTGGACTCGCGGATCCATCCCCGCCCTTAGAACCCCGCGGGGAGCTGCCGATCGCCAGACCCCCGCCTTCGCTCGGATAGAGGAGGGAGATGGCGTGGCGACTGGTCAAACCTGACCAGTGGGCCCAAGGGACCCACTGTCAGTGACCCAGTGCCGGTCCACGCTGGCGTAAGTGGAGGCGTAAATCCAGAGTACGTCTCCTACGTGTTCTATTCGAAACGTTTTTCTTTCTTTTTCTGTTTTATTTAAAAACAGAGATTTGACTAAACTTTGACTGGCTATAACTTTTTAAATATAACTCCAAATGAGTTGATTCTCTTTCCTACCTCTCTCAAATTTCACCTAGTTTATTTTAATATTTATTTCAAAAATAATTAGAAAAAAGTTTTGTACTGTTTTAAAAGTTTGTGTTAATTTGAATATTTTCAAAAATAGGATTTTGAAGAAGAAGGCAACTTTCAAAAATGCACCCCACTTGCATACTCTTGAAGGCAAGCATTCTGAACCCTGGCATAATATTTTTGTTTGTTGTTTGATACGGTTACAACACCACCTTTACATGGAGCATTTGTTATTTTATGTGATGATACGATCATACACATGAGTGCATAATGAAGATTCTTTTCTGTTGGAAATGGATATGCTTATGATAGTAATCATCCCCGTATGCCTTTCATGCCTACCGGAAGGGAGCAGGGAAAGTCTCTACCTTGGGTAGACACGAGCTTGTCTCTAGTTCCTCGTCGAGATGATTGTGTCCGGTATGGTATGATGAGGTATGATGAGTGGTGATTCTATCTGTTGGTTGAAATATATTTGCTATGCTAATCATGCAGGGAATACTTAAACCTCCTGAGTCGACCATAGATCGAGTCTTGTTCCAGTAACCCCCATACTTGTTTCGTACTACCACTTGTCCCCTGCCCAGTAGGGTACAGATTCGATAAGTTGTCAACCCCTTTCTTGACACACACTGTACAGAGAGGCCATGGTGGAAGATACCGGCTGGATCCGGTTGGCATGCCACCTGGTCCGGGGGCATGTGTGTTTCCAGTTAGGACCGAGAGGGGGGCACCCCTTAGTAGCACGCATTATAAATTTGATCCCATGCTAATCGAGGTTGTAGCCTCCCCACTTAGAGTTTTGCTTGACAGGTGTCGTGGGTGATTCCAGACACCGGTAAGTTAAGCTGGTGTGTGCGGGTCAGGTGTGTTTTCAATTGAAGACCGTAAATGGAATTAGTCCTGATGGACTAAAGGAATCCGTTACTCGTGGGTAAAGAGTACACCCTCTGCAGAGATTAAATCTATTCGAATAGCCGTGTCCATGGTTAAGGACTACTGAGTGCAGGATGGGTCAAGTGTCGGTCTTAGTGTTGGTCTTGGAGGAGAAACTACTAAACCGTAACATGGATCATGACTTGTGACTTATGATGATTATGATTATTATTATTATGGACTAACCATTTACATTATTTGAATTATTGAGTATCCACAGGACGGTTCTACCTCCTGGATATTCACCGTGATTATTTTCTTATAAGCCCTTCATGTGGTGTCGCATACGCCTCGATCGCGGGCCTGCTTGTTATTCTTATAAGCCCTTTATGTGGTGTCGCTGAGACGCCCGACTGTGGCATGCTTGTTCCTTCTTTCATTTATAATCCCTTTATGTGGTGTCGCCCAGACGCCCGACTGTGGCATGCTTGTTATTATTTACTTTATAAGCCCTTTATGTGGTGTCGCTCAAACGCCCGACTAAGGCATGCTTTAAATTATTATCCTTTTGAGGCGTCGCTTCAGACACCCGATCGGTGCATTTTATTTCTACAATGTTATTGCATATTCATGTTGTATATGAATAACCTGCTGGTGTGCATCAAGGATTTTATTTTATGACTGACGTTGTGATCATAGAATATTTCAGAGCAGGAATTATCGTTTGTTATATTATACCTGTGTTCATAATGTTTGCAAGTACATTCAAAAGCACTTACTGGCTTGTCCATGGCTATTGTCTTGGCCAGATTTCTTGCATGGAGAGGAGTGTTGCGATGACAGCCCCGGAACCCACGCAATGATGATAGCAGTCTCACGAAGATAGGAGTTATCCAGGCCAGCTGTTCCTGTGGGAAATGGAGTCCCATAGACGCAGATGAACCACAGAGCGCTTCCGCCATCAGCCAATAGAAACCAATTGATGTACTCATAGGCCATAATGGTCTTGTACTACTCAGTTTGTATTTTGCTTGGAACTTCTGTATCAAGTTAGTGCCTCATCAGCTAACAGTAATCCTGGGGCTGGTGAGCACAAGGGCCATTTTCTGGGAAATTGATATCCCGAAAACCCGGTCCTGACAAACTTGGTATCAGGGCCAAGCTGACCATTGGCTAATCCTATCTTAGCCAGGTCGAAAAACCTAGGTTAACCAACCCACCAGACCTTAACCTAACCCCAGCCAATCTTCTCGTGTAAGATAGCCACAGAGTGACCTCGACACCTTTTGGCAGTCGGTGCCCAACCTATCAGCCTAGCTGTCGATCACGCGCCAGTGACCGACACCTAAATTGTCTCATTTGCAAGCGTGCGAAGGAAGACTTCATCCCCTTTTTCTATAAAAAGGGCACGCTAGCCTCAACACATCACAACATAACATCTTCCCCAAACCGAGCTATAATGCCTGGCCCCGTCGAGCACAATGAGACCACTTTCGGTGTCAAAACCGGCGGATCTCGGGTAGGGGGTCCCGATCTGTGCGTCAAGGCTGATGGTGACAGGAAGCAAGGGACACAGATGTTTACCCAGGTTCGGGCCCTCTCGATGGTGGTAAAACCCTACTTCCTACTTGATTAATATTGATGATATGGGTAGTACAAGAGTAGATCTACCACGAGATCGTAGAGGCTGAACCCTAAGAGCTAGCCTATGATGGTATGATTGTAATTGTGATCGGACTTCTAAGGACCAATCTCTCCGGTTTATATAGCCACCGGAGAGGGCTAGGGTTTACATGGAGTCGGTTACAAGGAAGGAAATATAATATCCGGATCGCCAAGCTTGCCTTCCACGCCAAGGAAAGTCCCATCCGGACACGGGCCGAAGTCTTGAGTCTTGTATCTTCACGCTTCAATAGTCCCGACGTTGTACACAGTCCGGCAGTCCGGATACCCCCTAATCCAGGACTCCCTCAGTAGCCCCTGAACCAGGCTTCAATGACAATGAATCTGGCACGTAGTATTGTCTTCGGCATTGCAGGGCGGGTTCCTCCTCCGAATACTCCAAGGTAATTACCGAACACTTGAACCCTGTCCGGATCCGCAAGATGATCTTCGCATGCCACCGTAGAGAGAATGATGTTTCACAAATGCAATCTGCTGACAACTTTTTAGGCAACATGACGAGTCACTTCGGTCAGGTCATTATTCAAACCATCTTTCCACAACCAGCCACAACGCATATTGCGAGGCGGTTTCCTTGACACGTCTTGTCAAAGTAGAGATCGTGCCCCCTCATTACGGGATTCTCATCAATACAGGTACGGGTAATCCCACCACATCATTAATCGTGGCGCTTGGGAAGCAAGCGATTTCCAACGGGCAAGTGGGGAGGCGCACCGCTTGCCGCCTCTATAAAGGGATAAGATTTCCTCATTTTTACGCACGCCTTCTTCCTTCTCTGCCCATTCTTGCCCCCTCGAGCTCCAGGCCCAAGCCCAAGTCTCCTCCGCACAGCTAGACATGTCCGGAGCAGGAGGCAAGTGGGTGGCTTCCACCGTCGAGGAGAAGCACATCACAAATCTTTGGGCGGCCGGATACTTGGCCGCAGACATAGCGGACCGGCTACCGGACGGGGCAGGTCATTCCGACCCCGGGACCCCACGAGAGAGTCGTGTTCGTCGCCCACTTCGTCCGTGGACTGGGGTTTCCACTTCACCCCTGCGTCCGCGGGCTCATGTTCTACTACGGGCTAGATTTCCATGATCTAGCCCCGAGTTTCGTCCTCAACATCGCGACGTTCATCGTCGTATGTGAGGCCTTCCTCCGCATCCGGCCTCATTTCGGCCTATGGCTGCAAACCTTCTACGTGAAGCCGAAGGTTGTAAGCGGCCAGCAAGCAGAGTGCGGAGGAGCCATGGTGGGAAAGATGCCTAACGTCACCTGGCTGGACGGTTCCTTCGCAGAAACTGTAAAAGGATGGCAATCGGGGTGGTTCTACATCACCGAGCCGCGCGGCGCCAGCTGGGCAGCGGCCCCCTCGATCCGATCTGGAACCCCTATGAGGCTCATCTCCTGGGAAAAGAAGGGCCTGTCCTGGGGCGATTCCATGGAGCTGGCCGGACTCCAGACATGCATCAAAAGCATGAAGGACAAGAACATCAAGCTTGTCAACCTGATCCAGGTTATGCTCGTTCGCCGGATCCTGCCCTGCCAAAGGCGGGCAGTTAATCTATGGGAGTTCGTCCCGGCCGAACACCGGACGCTCCGGAAGCTCTACGGCATGACACACAAAGGCGCATGGAAAGTGATGTTCAAGGCCTCTGAAGTACCTCCTCCCACATCCGAGGACCGCGGGCTTCACGCCGCGCGGGCTCCTAGTCAGGTGAATTCTCAGATCGCCACCAGACCTAGTTTTTCCCAATATATTCATGGGGGAGTCTTAAGTATTTGTGTATATTTGCTTCAGGACTATGTGAAGACAGCGGAGCAGGTCTACTGTCCGGCCCCGCTGCCAGAAAGCCCAGCGGATGCTCTCCTGACGAAGATGCTGGTCCCGGCACCGTACAAGGTGCCGGAGAAGAGGGCCGAGAAGAAGGCCCCGGGGACCCGAAAGGGTCTCCGTCGTAAGGTTGTGCCAGAAGCCTCGTCCGAAGACGACGAGGCACACTCCTCCCCCGAAGAGGAGGAAGAAGAAGAAACCGCTTCATCCGGAAAGGACGAGAGGCCTGAGGGGACGGGCCGTGGGGCCGGGAGAGGCCCTCGACGCGAGGCCGTCATACCCACGTCGTTCGACGACGACGAAACAGATTCTTCCTGCGGAGGCGGGGGGAAGCAAGAAGGAACTCCACCTCCCCGTACTAAGGAGGAGAAAAAGAGGAAGGCCACCCCAGAAGGGGAGGCTGAGACGCCCAAGAAGGGAAAGACGTCCCTTCCAGACTACTCCACCACGGTTGCTCATAGCGAGGAAGGGTGGCTGCCCAGGGGGAAGCCCCTGGCGCGATCGTAAGTGTCTGCACTCTACCGTGATTTTCACTTCACAATTGTTAATAACGCCGAACATTGATGCAGTCCGGTCCGAACTCATCCGGAGGTGTAGTCTTCGGATGGGTCTCTGAGCGCTTAAGAGATGAACTCGCTCCCGACGGCCACCACTCCTCAGCCTGCAGATGACACGGAGGTGTTATCCCGAAGGTTCCTCGAGCAGGGGGAGGTGACCCTAGAGACGCCCCAGGGCGGTCTTCCAAATGCCGGACATGCGGGGTTCAAGATCCCCGCGGATCGCGTCGATGAGAGCCGCAACAAGATGGACTCCCGCCCGAACACTGCTCCGGAACCTCCATGGTTCCAGACTTAGGCGGGCAACCCCTCGTTAGGGAGGGCGAGCCGCCCGTGCGAAAGACTTCCATCGCGTCGACGGTGCCGGATAGTCTGGTGGAAGCGCTTCGAGGCGCTTCCATGGAAGAAGAGCACCGTACTCTTATGAGTGCGGTGATTCAAAAAGTTCTGTCCGCCAAAAACGGACTAACCGAAGCCTGCACAAGCCTCCTGACGGGCTTTGAGGTAAGTAATGAAAATGTATGAAATTATCACCCGATAGGTAGTAGCCCCTAATACTCTGTTTGGTGTTCGGAAAGAAAAGCCAAACGGAGGGTCAATTATAATCCGCAGAAGTCTAATAATAAGTATTGTTGTGAATAAGCAGGCTGTCTTTGCTTCTTTGCTGCCTGCATCGCCGAGGTTGCCGAACCAAGTGGGACCTGGAGCAGCGCAGGGAGAGCTTCGGAGCTCACGAAGAGGCAGCTCGAGGAGACTAAAGGTGGCGATTCCTCGTTCAGATATATTTAAAGATAGGGAAAATTTGGCGCCTAACGCCAAAGCGTCGTGGATCAGGTAACAGGGGCCACCGCCGAAGTGGCGTCCCTGAAGAAAGTGTTGTCCGAGGCCGAAAACAAAGCGGCCTTGGAATGCAAGGAGCGCGAAAAGCAAAGTGCTAGAGTGGGCGAGGTACATCAGGAGCTCCAGGACCTCGGCAAGAAGTGCGAGTCCGTGGAGCATAATCTGAAGATGAAGGAGGCCGAGCTTGCGAAGGCCCTTGTGAGTTTGAAGGATGCCAAGGCCGAAGCAGAGAAAGCACAGCAGGAGATCCAGGAGGCCAAA
Source organism: Aegilops bicornis (assembly GCA_021605145.1). Taxonomy (NCBI): domain Eukaryota; kingdom Viridiplantae; phylum Streptophyta; class Magnoliopsida; order Poales; family Poaceae; genus Aegilops; species Aegilops bicornis. The sequence goes on along the minus strand of CM038675.1, from coordinate 626,847,588 downwards.
AAGATAGCAGCGGGTAAGAAATTCTTTATGCAAAGCAAACATGTGGAGGAGGCGTTTCTTTTACTTGCTCGAATACGGAGCTCTCCAGGGGCATTTGCAGATCTGCCACACATCACCTCAGACGCTGTGGAGTTCTACCGTGCCCAGGAGGGGAGCTCAACAGAGAAGCTGTTCTGGTCCCAGTATGCTGGGGCCGATCATCCAATGCCTCTGAGCGACCAACTGAAGCAGTTAGTCGAACTCCACAGGGCGGCCGAACTGGCTATGAAGGACTTCATAGTCAGGATGTGGCCTGGTGAGCTCCTGCCCAGTAGCTACTTTGGCCTGATCAAGCGGATGGTGGATGCCTGCCTGCGACTTGAAGTGATCAAGCGATCCGTTTGCATCGAAGGTGCCCGCCGAGCTTTTGCCCACGTCAAGGTGCATTCGGGCAAGCTGGATGCGGAAAAGCTGGTCAAGGACGGGCCGCCGGAGGGCAAGGCGCATCGCCATCCCGAGATGTACTATGATGGCGTGATGAAGGGTGCTCGTCTCGTCGCCAATGAGTGTACCAAGGACGCCATTTTGGAATGTATTCACTTCTGTCATGTTTGTAATTAAAGACGAAGTTACTTGCGCTATGTAGCGCTTTTGTTTTTAAAAATATTACCTTCTGTGCGGCTGTTTATAAAATCCTGAAAGTAGGCCAGTCGTCGGCTTCCGCCCCCATGTGACTAGCACTGGGGTGTTCGTGGAAAACCCGGACACTCTTTATCCAAATGTTTGGTCCCTTAAGGAGGTGTCCGGCGCAGCGAACGAGGCAATCGAATTATGCGGCTTTATAACTTTCACTTAGCCATAGAAGTCTACAATTTTAAATTTCGGCGAAGCCCCTAGAATCTGGAAGGCCGAATCAGGACGCTATACATGCCTAGATCGGACGAAGCCGATTTATCACCTAAAGCGGAAAATATTTAAGGATTTTAAAACCTCTCAAACAGCGACCAGCTCTCGCCACATCATGCCGGTCAGTTTTCGGCTTTCTCTACTGAGGTGCTCGTCCGGAAGAACCGGGACACAATCGCAGTAGTTCTCCCTGCGCTACCTTAGCCGATGTAACGAAACGTAAGGCACCAAAACAAGGGAGCCGGGCTATCCCAACTGTAGACCCAAGAAATGATTCGGAGTTGATGCATATAGTGCTATAAGTTCGGGGTGCCGCACTGTTGAAAGTGTTCGGACTTTAGTTGCCATATTACAGGGCGCCATAAGGAGCCCCTGGCATACTGGCCGCACCAAAGTGTACGGATGCAATATCAAATAAACATTTGTGAGAGAAAAATGCTCAAATAAGGATAATAAGCTGACGCTATATATAATCTCCCATTGACGAAAAATACGTTTAAGCATACATTTACAATGGCTGCATTAAGCAGAGATAAATAAGGACTATTTGACATGTCCTATCCAGGGGCAGGCTGTGTTTAGATAGATAAAGTAGGTATAATGATCGTAAATAGATTCCACCTGGGTATTTCCTTCTTTGCACAATGTCTGTTGCCTCCTTGGATGTCTCTCCCCTATAAGTCTGGCAATTCGGCTCTTTTGAGGATGCTGCGCCAACGCGGTGTCCTGAAAGGTAAGAGGGAAAGAGTATGAAAGTATTTGGCGGTTACCCGCACTATTGACTGGGTCGTTGATGCGCCTCCGCCTATGTCCATGGTATTTTCAGCGCGTAATTGTGTGCACGTGGCACGAATGCTGCTTTGATGGGGCTTAAGCGGAGGCCGGACTGCTAGTCGCGCTCTTGGCATGCCTGATGATCCTGTTGCGGGGTGCTCCGGACTCGCTTGACTGGGCTCGAAGTTGTTTTCGCCGGATTGGTTTGTCGGAGAAGGCCGCATTGTACTTCCGCCGCAAGGGCTGCAGTATGTTCTTCTGTTCATAGAGAGCGGCCCATATTTCCGTTCACCGTTATGACCCCGCGTGGTCCTGGCATCTTGAGCTTGAGATATGCGTAGTGTGGTACCGCATTGAATCTGGCGAATGCGGTTCATCCGAGCAGTGCATGGTAACCACTGTGAAAGGGGACGATATCGAAGATTAACTCTTCGCTTCGGAAGTTATCCGGAGATCCGAAGACCACTTCCAATGTTATAGAGCCCGTACAGCGGGCCTCTACTCCAGGAATTACACCTTTTAATGTGGTTTCAGTGGGCTTGATCCTTGAAGGGTCAATGCCCATTTTGGCGCTTGTGTCTGGTAAAGCAGGTTCAGGCTGCTGCCACCGTCCATAAGGACGCGCGTGAGGTGGAATCCGTCAATGATTGGTTCTAGGACCAATGCGGCCGAGCCACCATGATGGATGCTAGTAGGGTGGTCCCTACGATCAAAGGTGATCGGGCAAGCTGACCAAGGGTTGAATTTGGGGGCAACTGGCTCCATCGCATAGACGTCCCTTAGTGCCCGCTTCCGTTCCCGCTTGGGGATGTATGTGGTGTAGATCATGTTGACCGTTTTCACCTGGGGGGAAATTTCTTCTGTCCCCCCGTGTTCGGACGTCGGGGCTCCTCGTCATCGTCGCTGTGCAGCCCCTTGTCCTTGTCTTCAGCGATTATCTTGCCGGCCTGTTTGAATACCCAACAATCTCTATTGGTGTGGTTGGCTGGCTTGTCCGGGGTGCCATGAATTTGGCACGAGCGCTCAAGATGCCGCCCGCATCGACGGTCCATGATTATTTCTTTTGAACGGCTTCTTCCATCGACCGGGCTTGGATCCATGAATCCGCATTGACCGCCGTGTCTTGATCTTTGTCGCCGTTGTTACGCCGCTTATGTCTCATTACGCCGTGGCTTGCCGTTATTGTCGCGACCATCCGAATTGCCGACCGTATGTAGTGTCAGCCGCGGGCCAACCAACTGCCCTCGCCCGCGCAAAAGCGGGTCATTAGTGTTGTGAGAGCTGCCATGGACTTGGGTTTTTCTTGGCCGAGGTATCGAGCAGCCACTCGTCACGGATATTATGCTTGAAAGCTGCCAGGGCTTCGGTGTCCAGGCAGTCAACTATTTGGTTCTTCTTAGTTAGGAACCGAGTCCAGAATTTCCTGGCTGACTCTCCGGGTTGTTGAGTAATGTGGCTCAAGTCGTCGGCGTCAGGTGGTCGCACATATATGTGCCTGGAAGTTGTCGAGGAATGCGTCTTCCAGGTTTTCCCAGCTGCCAATGGAGTTTGCTGGCAGGCTGTTTAGCTAGTGCCGGGCTGGTCCTTTGAGCTTAAGGGGAAGATACTTGATGGCGTGCAGATCGTCTCCGCGGGCCATGTGAATGTGGAGAAGAAAATCTTTGATCCATACTGCGGGGTCTGTTGTGCCATCATATGATTCGATGTTTACGGGTTTGAACCCTTCTGGGAATTCATGATCCATTACTTCGTCAGTGAAGCAGAGGGGGTGCGCGCAGACTCTGTTCCGGGCTATGTGGCTACGCAGGTCGAATTGCTCTGGGTGGCTATATTCGGCCCGGTCGGACTTGTTGAAGGTGTGTCCGGCGTGACGATCCTCGTCGCGTACCGAGGCGCGCCCCCGCAATCCGTAGATCAATCTTGGCTGTCCTGATTTGTTGCCCCGGGCCGTAGTATGTTAGCGTCGGGGTGTTGGCTGGTATGAGCTCTGGTATGCCGTTTCATCCCGGCCACGAGGTGGCCGGTCAGCCGTGTGGTGCTCGAGTCCGTATTCCTCGGCTGCCAGGACTTCAGTCCATCTGTCTGTGAGCAGGTCTTGATCAGCTTGGAGTTGCTGCTGCTTCTTTTTCAGGCTCCTCGCAGTGTTTATAAGTCGACGCTTGAAGCGCTCCTGCTCTACGGGATCCTCAGGCATGCCGAACTCGTCGTCGCCGAGGCTAATCTCGTCTTCGGAGGGGGGCATGTAGCTGTCCTCCTCCGGGTATTCATCCGTCGCCTGTTCTTCTGGGCTGACCTGCTCATCCTCCTGTTCGGCCTGCTCGAAGGCGGGCTGTTCAGGGTTGTATTCTTCTTCAGCACCATTCGGATTGTTTTCGTCTCCTAGGCTGCTATTAGTGTGACGGGGCTTGGAGTGGCACCGACGACGCCCATTCTTTGCTTTTCCCCCTAAGGTTTTATCCTCCGTTGCCTCATCGCCATTTGTTTCCTTCGGAGTGTCCACCATATATATATCATAAGAAGAGGTGGCTATCCACCGCCCAGTGAGCGGTGGTTCATGTTCTTCTCCTGCATCGTCGTCCATACCGTCTATGTCTTCGGAGTCGAAGTTCAGTACCTCGGTTAAGTCATCGACCGTGGAAATGAAGTGGGTGGTGGGTGGGCAACAAATTCCTTCGTCGCCTGCCTCCCACTCGAGCCGTACATAGTTCGGCGAAGAGCCTCCTAACAAAGAGAGAGACTTTAATGAGTCCAGCATGTCACTAAAGGGCGAGTGCTGGAAGATATCCGCAACGGTGAACTCCATTACCGGAGCCCATCCTGGCCCGACGGGCTCGGGAGTGTGCGGACTGGAACCAACGTCCGGATACGAATCCGGGGGTTCAGAGTCATAGGCCACCGCAGAGGTAAGGCCCGTGTTCGGCTCCACCGCCGGTGAGTGTGCGACCTGGGGGGCGGGGTCCATCCCTCCGTCCTTAGGCAACGCAGCCTGCTCCAAATCTAGGTCCGGGGATAGTACGGGGGTGATGCCCCGAGCTTCGTCCGACGGTGGGTCTAAGCCATGCTCGTCGTGACTGTCCGGTGCTCCTGGCATAGACCCAAATCCATCGAAGATCAAGTCTCCACGGATAACTGTCGTGTAGTTCAGGTTTCCGAACCTGACCTGGTGGCCAGGGGCGTAGCTGTCGATCTGCACCAGATGGCCAAGCGAGTTGGCCCGCAGTGCGAAGCCACCGAACACGAAGATCTGTCCGGGGAGGAAATTCTCGCCCTGGACAGCGTCGTTGATGATGATTGAAGGAGCCATCGAGCCTGACAAATGACGGCTACGCAGGAACTCTCAATGAAAGCACCAATGTCGGTGTCAAACCGCGGATCTCGGTAGGGGGTCCCGATCTGCATGCGTCAAGGCTGATGGTAACGGGAAGCAAGGGACACAGATGTTTACCTGTGTTCGGCCCTCTCGATGGAGGTAAAACCCTACTTCCTACTTGATTAATATTGATGATAAGGGTAGTACAAGAGTAGATCTACCACGAGATCGTAGAGGCTGAACCCTAAGAGCTAGCCTATGATGGTATGATTGTAATTGTGATCGGCCTTCAAAGGACCAACCTCTCCGGTTTATATAGACACCGGAGAGGGCTAGGGTTTACATGGAGTCGGTTACAAGGAAGGAAATATAATATCCGGATCTCCAAGCTTGCCTTCCACGCCAAGGAAAGTCCCATCCGGACACGGGCCGAAGTCTTGAGTCTTGTATCTTCACGCTTCAATAGTCCGGACGTTGTACACAGTCCAGCAGTCCGGATACCCCCTAATCCAGGACTCCCTCAACCACAGCAACCAACCTTGGAGGATTTGTGACCGTGCTAGCAAACCTCACCCGCCGTGCCTATGCATTAGAAGAGCCCCCAGAATATGTTGTGTATCAAGGACCCATGAGCGGCGAGAGCCGTCAATTCTGGGTGTGCACGTCTATGGTAGGGGTCTATCGCCAGAACACCCCTACATGTTCACCGGAAGGACAACTTCCTTTGAACCACAAGCCATCTAACTAGCTGCTCGAGAGGCTATAGTTCAACTCCGGCACTTGTCGCCCAGAGTTAACTGTCACTCGTTCTACTACTACGCCAACCGTGCGGGTACGGTAGCCCACCCCAGGTTGCCAACGGAGATCACGAGACGGATCCTGCATTGTTGCATCTGGTGTGCTATGTAAGCGCACTAGAAGAACTGTTCGATCAAATCACCCTTGATCTGATCGCAGCTCGCGGAGAACTGATTCACCGAGCCACGGCAAGAGGAGAAGATGAGCCCAACGCCGACAACCCAGTCGTGCTGTTCGGACAACCGATCGAGTCCTTGAGGTCTGCCCCAGCCATCGACCAAAATACGTTGGTGTCCCCAGAAGTGCTTCGTCGCCTTTTGGGAACATGCTCCAACGGGATTTTGGCCAACAATCCCCCGGATGGTCATCATCGCTACCCCGACCCTGCAACCCCTCAACCCCCTCCAGCTAATCCCGACGGTGAAACCCGTGAAGAAGCCTCGATATCCACAAGGCACACCCGCTTAGATATAAACGAGGTAGACTAAGTCACTCGAGTAGTACCGAGTCTCAGTATGTCCACGCCCTGTAATTGTATGATCTTGTATCGCCATAGATAATCGCAGCCTACTTGTGTGTCTCTGTTTTGAATAGTAGCCACGCATAAATATGTTAGCATGCGGTTGCATTTTTAATTCCGGGCACAGCTACCAAAGCCACCCTAACGACACCCACAGTAATAAACAACCCTTAGCAAATCTCGAGGACGAGATTTTTCTTAAGGGGGGTAGTGTTGTAACACCCCAAAAAATTTAACCATGATTTATTGATGAAAATTTTGCCTTGGTAAATTAAAATTTTATTTTTCTGGTTTTTCCTTTGATTCAGAACCACTCTTTTCTTCTGAGTTGTGGAGCTTTTACCCCAAGTGAAAACTTTTCAAAAATATTGTTGGACTTATATACTCTCTCAAGAAACATTTATTTTATCAGTGGAAATTATTTATATGATTATTTTCCCTGAGCTTTATTCTTTTAAGAATTGTTTTCATAAGTTTTGGGTTCCAATTGCACTACAACCCTTTGATAAATTTATTTAAAAATCCCACCAAAATTTGGGGATGACATATGAGGTCCCTAAATCAATTTTATGCAAAAGATCTTTTAGCATTTGGAGAATTTGAGCTCTACACCAAGTTTTCAAATCTGGTCCAGATTGCACTTTTGCACTACAACCTATTTAAATATTATTTTAAAACTTCCACCAAAATTAGGGGAGGTCAGTAGGAATATATAATTCAACTTTGTGCAAAAAAACACTGATGTTCTTTGAAAACTTTGAGCAAATCATCCTCTTTTGCTCTCTGGTCCAGTTTGGCACTTTCTACTACAACCCCATTTTATTTTGCTCTATTGGCCATGATTCTTTTTCCTGCTTATAGTCCACCCTACAAAACCCTTAAGTCCAGGAGATTGGACCCATTGGAACATTTTTAGTCCATGCAATAATGGCCTTTGGTTTCTGCCCAGATTTGGTTTTCACAAAAACTTGCACTAACTAGTTTCTAGTTTTGCCAAACTAACCTTACCACCATCACCTACATCCAAAGAGACTAGGACCTGGAGTTTTTGGCCACCCCAAGAGTTACCTAGATGCCCTTGGCATTTTGTCAAGCACCATGTGTGCATGGTCAGATTTGACATAATTTTTAGTTTGCACACTGGACCTGCTTGCTTTGTCTAACCACCATGTCCACTAAACTCCTATCTACCACTAACCTAGGCCTGTTTACTACCAGCATCATTCGTGCTCTCTAACACACGCTGGCATTTCGTCAAGCACCTGGCGCGCCCAGAGCGCGCGTTTTGCACGTGCGTGCGCCCGAGTCGCCGCGTCGCACCCCTGGCCTTTACTCGCCTGCAGAGCCACGCCCGTCCTCATCCACTCACCAGAACACTCCAGGCCTCCCCTGGAGTCCTGCAGTGCCGCCGTTAGGTCGGCTATGACGGCTAGCAGCCGGCCACAGTGGGCTCCTGCCATGGACGGCGCCGCCCGAACCACAGCCGCGCGCCAGATGCCCCTGGAGCAGCTCGAGCTCATCCGCAAGATCGTCTGCTAGCGCTCGTCGCCGCCACGTCGCCATGCAGCTACAGAACGGCGGTTCGCCGTCGATCCTATCCAAGGCCTCCATTGGACGCGCTATAAAAGGAACCCCCGAGCTCGTCCGACCCCCAGGCGACCTCCTACCATCCCACCAGTGCGCTCCACGGCCAGCAAGCGACGGCGGGAAGCCCTCTTCCTCGTCTCCGATCAGTTCGGTCGCCGCCGCACTCCCGTTCGGTTTGTCGTGAGCAGGCCCTCCCCCGTCCATCCAGCACCACCATCCTCCTCCCCTCGACCTTGCGGAGCCGCCCAACCTCTCAAACACGACCGGGAACCACCGTAGCGCGAAGCCCCAATTCACCCGAAGATGCTGTCCACCGCGGAGCTCGCCGCCGGCGACTCCCTTCGTCCCCGCCAGCCTGTCGACCATCGGGAGGACCGCCCTGGACCCGCGGATCCATCCCCGCCCTCAGAACCCCGCGGGGAGCCGCCGTTCGCCGGCGCCGATCGCCGCAACCCCGCCTTCGCTCAGACAGAGGAGGGAGATGGCGCGGCGACTGGTTAAACCTGACCAGTAGGCCCAAGGGACCCACTGTCAGTGACCCAACACCGGTCCATGCTGGCGTAAGTGGAGGTGTAAATCCAGAGTATGACTCCTACGTGTTCTATTCGAAACGTTTTTATTTCTTTTTCTGTTTTATTTAAAAACAGAGATTTGACTAAACTTTGACTGGCTATAACTTTTTAAATATAACTCCAAATGAGTTGATTCTTTTTTCCACCTTTCTCAAATTTCACCTAATTTATGTTAAGATTTATTTAAAAAATAATTAGGAAAACTTTTTGTACTGTTTTTAAAGTTTGTGTTAATTTGAATATTTTCAAAAATAGGATTTTGAAGAAGAAGGAAACTTTCAAAAATGCACCCCACTTGCATACTCTTGAAGGGAAGCATTCTGAACCCTGACATAATATTTTTGTGTGTTGTTTGATACGGTTACAACACCACCTTGACATGGAGCATTCGTTATTTTATGTGATGATACGATCATACGCATGAGTGCATAATGAAGATTCTTTGCTGTTGGAAATGGATATGCTTGTGATAGTAATCATCCTCATATGCCTTTCATGCCTACTGGAAGGGAGCCAGGAAAGTATATGTCTTGGGTAGACACGAGCTTGTCTCTAGTTCCTCGTCGAGACGATTATGTCCGGTATGGTATGATGAGGTATGATGAGTGGTGATTCTGTCTGCTGGTTGAAATATATTTGCTATGCTAATCATGCAGGGAATACTTAAACCTCCTGAGTCGACCATAGATTGAGTCTTGTTCAGAACTCCCCATACTTGTTTCAGACTACCACTTGTCCCCCGCCAGTAGGGTACAGTTCAGTAAGTTGTCAACCCCTTCCTTGGCACACACCGTACAGAGAGGCCATGGTGGAAGATACCGGCTGCATCCGGTAGGCATGCCACCTGGTCCGGGGGCAGTGGTGTTTCCGGTTGGGACCAAGAGGGGGGCACCCCTTAGTAGCGCGCGGTATAAATTTGATCCCATGCTAATCGAGGTTGTAGCCTCCCCACTTAGAGTTTTTCTTGACAGGTGTCGTGGGTGATTCCAGACACCGGTAAGTTAAGCTGGTGTGTGCGGGTCAGGTGTGTTTTCAATTAAAGACCGTAAATGGAATTAGTCCCGATGGACTAAAGGAATCCGTTACTCGTGGGTAAAGAGTATACCCTCTACAGAGGTTAAATCTATTCGAATAGCCGTGTCCATGGTTAAGGACTACGATGCAGGATGGGTCAAGTGTCGGTCTTAGTGTCGGTCTTCAGAGGAGAAACTGCTAAACCAGAACATGGATCATGACTTGTGACTTATGATGATTATGATTATTATTATTATGGACTAACCATTTACATTATTTGGATTATTGAGTATCCCTGGGACGGTTCTACCTCCTGGATATTCACTGTGATTATTTTCTTATAAGCCCTTCATGTGGTGTCGCACAGACGCCCGACTGTGGCCTGCTTGTTATTCTTATAAGCCCTTTATGTGGTGTCGCTGAGACGCCCGACTGTGGCATGCTTGTTCCTTCTTTCATTTATAAGCCCTTTATGTGGTGTCGCCCAGACGCCCGGCTGTGGCATGCTTGTTATTATTTACTTTATAAGCCCTTTATGTGGTGTCGCTCAGACGCCCGACTGAGGCATGCTTTAAATTATTATCCTTTCGAGGCGTCGCTTTAGACACCCGATCGGTGCATTTTATTTCTACACTGTTATTGCATATTCATGTTGTATATGAATAACCTACTGGTGTGCATCAGGGATTTTATTTTATGACTGACGTGTTGATCATAGAATATTTCAGAGCAGGAATTATCGTTTGTTATGTTATACCTGTGTTCATAATGTTTGCGAGTACATTCAAAAGTACTCACTGGCTTGTCCCTGGTTATTGTCTTGGCCAGATTTCTTGCATGGAGAGGAGCGTTGCGATGACATTCCCGGAACCCACGCAATGATGATAGCAGCCTCACGAAGATAGGAGTTATCCAGGTCAGCTGTTCCTGTGGGAAATGGAGTCCCATAGACGCAGATGAACCACAGACCGCTTCCGCCATCAGCCAATAGAAACCAATTGATGTACTCATAGGCCATAATGGTCTTGTACTACTCAGTTTGTATTTTGCTTGGAATTTCTGTATCAAGTTAGTGCCTCATCAGCTAACAGTAATCCTGGGGCTGGTGAGCACAAGGGCCATTTTCTGGGAAATTGATATCCCGAAAACCCGGTCCTGACACCAGATTATGCCCCCATTTGGGGCGGAGGTGGGTCGTACCACTGCCCAACCGGCGCTCCCCCCATTGTGATATTGGAAATTCATCGGAGTTCCGGGTTCCTTCTTATCCTCCAGCCAGATGTTGTCTCTCTGGAAGCAGAAATAACCACCAGACAGCTCAATTGAAGTAGATTGCAAGCCTAATTTCAATCTTCTGCAGGTTTGGGGGAGAGGTAAGGTAGGGGATCCACACCTCACAGCTCGGTGGCATGCTGGTGGGCAGGAGTCCAGTCAAGCATTCCCATCTCGCAGCACGGCGTGGATCTCCTGAATTCACTTCTCCTTTCGCCCATCGAACGAACACAATCAGCGGTTCACTGGGGTGGAGCATCCTGTGCTTCTCCGAGAAATCTCCTTCGAAGTAGATCTGTAGGGCTAGATTCAGTAGCTCCCAATCCACATGATCCTTGCAAATCCGAGCATACCTGCGCGAGTGAGAGAACGGATTCGGTCCCTCCTCGGCTTCCTCCCTCGCAGCTTCCTCCTCTGCTTCCCTCCATCCGCGTGTGCACTGGGTCCAGGAGAGAGCGTCATCGCGGATCCGCATCGCCCGCTCCCTCCATCTCCTACCCTGAGTCTCCCGCAGCACCACCGGCGCGATGGAGTCGAGCGGCTGGAGCATCCGCGGGAAGGCTTTGTAGACATGTGGGAGATGCATCTTGTACATCTGCCTGTCTTCCAGCCATTCCCCCGTGGACATGGCCGATGACTCCATGGGGGCGCACAAGCGGACTTGCTGAGGGGGGAAGGCGCGCCCGGAGTCAGGAGGCGAGGGTGGAGGTAGTGGCGGGGGCGGCGGCGAGGGTGGAGGTGGTGGCGGGGGCGAAGGGGATCGGGAGAGCAGTCATCTATTTGCCAATTATGTGAACTAAACAGTCAACGTATAAAATAATTTAAATATATATAATATAGTTAGAAGGGAAACATAAGTTGGACCTGGCGTTCCTATTCTTATTATATAGAAAAATAGAATAGACCTCTGCGTTTTCTTCAAAAAATACATAAATTGGGCTGCCAAAAATAAAACTTCGGATGGGAGGTCCATAGGCCGGTCGATACATGACGGCCCTAAGAAAATACAAACAGGCCTATGGACCTCCCATCCGAGGTCGTGGGCCGCGCATGTTAAAAATGAAAGCCTAGACGGGGCAGCCCAAAACCACGTCCAACACTTGCCAAAACTTCTTCCCTCGTTTTCTCTGTGTTTCGCACACTCGACATTATGTGGGTATTTTGACTGTGCATCATATGAAGATGTGCTATGCATGAATGTTGATCAGCATGATGTTAACTGGCTGGTAGTTCCATTTTCGACCATGAATAAAACTTCCAACATGAGGTTAACCCTGTTTGAAAAGGCTGTGTTAATATAAATGCTCTGCCTCTGAAAGTTGCAGTTTCTTATCTGAGACTAAACTTGTGGTTTCTTATCTGAAACTGAAACTTGCAGTTTCTTCTCTGAGAATCACATTATCTGCACTTTTATACTCCTATGAAACTACATTTTTTTAAGTGCTAAAAATAGATCTCTAGAATTCATAAAATACTTCATATGCTCAATACTGCAAATCTGAAATTCAAAAGACATTCATATCTGAAAGTACTCTTAAAATACCCAACACAAAACACAATTCACAACCTACAAATACTGACAACCCTAAGCTCCTCCTGACAATTCACTACCTGTCCGACTATTGGGCTGGGCGGGGGGGGGGGGGGGGGCAGCCCACTCCTATTCCACGGCGGCAGACAGCCGCCCCGTGAGACGATGTGAACGGCGAGGGAGACGATGGCGGGGAAGCGTCGTCGGGTCAACTGCTTTTCTCCTCTTGCAGTTGGGTTCGGTCGACGAAGACTCCACCAGCTCGCTCTGGAAGGACACCCTCACAAACAGCACCCTGTAGATGCTTGATCCTTCAATCTCTGGCGGATGCTCCATCTGGGATCGATACTCCCACCACCGCTCCCTCACGATCGGATTCGGTGAATCTGTTTGCTCCATGGCCCAAAGGAGCAGCTCTATGTACTCCGGCGCGAATCCCTCCGGGAGTATCGCCGCCTTTTCGCTTTGTTGCAGATATTTGGCCATGGATGTCGCCGTTGCCGCTAGTTGGTCCTAGTTGTCAAACCAAGACTGTATCTCCAACATCCTAGCTAGCTTCACAGGGTCGCCGTCTGCGATCCTCACGTATCGATTGTACTCCTCCATCAATCTACTTCTCCACAACACCTTCACTCGCCGGCGGTGGTTTCTGAATGGTTGATGGGATGTCGCTAGGTGGGCGGCGGGAGGCCGGATCTTCCCACACTACGGCAGCGAGGAAGAAGGGGTCGGAGGCCCTCCCTCGCCAGCGGTGCTTGGGAGAGAACGGCAAGGCAGGCTGATCGGGACGCGCCCAACAGTGGGTAAGAGCCGTCGCCAAGGACGACCGCGTGAACGTTGCACCTTCTCACCTTCCCCGGCGAGAGGATCCGGCTGGATCTGTGACCAGCGGTGAGCAGAGAGAGAGAGAGAGAGTGTGGCCACCGCTGTCGTGTTTAGATCTGGAGAGGCCGAGATAGTGTGAAGAGAGCAACACTAGCAAGCAAGCGCGGAGGCTCCTGCCTATATAGTGGAGTAGTACTAGTTTTCTTTTGTCTACCGAGCCGGCTTGACCTCGTCAATGACCTGTCGAGTAGTCTTCATGCACGTGGCAGGAGGCGCAGCTTGTCGCTATTTTGATCTGAAGCGCCGGATTATAACATATAACACAAAAAAATGCCACATGACAAGAAATCTTAACCTCACTGCCCAAAGGAGACAACATGAATCCCGACGGACAAACTAGACAAGGAACAAAGCTCAAATTAAAGATAAACTCGTAGAAAAGGGGTTCGCCGATAGATGTCCTAATTATAGATGTCCTAATTAACATAGCCGGCTTGACCTAGATGGCAGCCGAGTAGTCACTGTTCGTGCATGTGCCCCCAATGACTAGCCCAACTCAGTTGTCGCTGCTTAACCCTCGCAGTGATCTGAAGCACATGACACCTAATTTTGCAAGATGACAAGAAACCTTTTTTTAGATTTCTCACCACAACTACAACCATGTACAACACAGCCTGCACGATATGTAGACGATAGCCAATCCAGGCGTGTCTGCTGGAGTCTGGTCACATGCATGGACGAACTGATCTTCCGTGTCTTACAGGGATCGTCCAGGCACCAACGTAGTACTACAACACTTCTCTAGTACTATCGATCGTCTCCCTCTTCTATTAAGTCACCCGACTTGTGGGGCCGGGGAGTGTGCCTATGGTCGGTTCTCAATTGTCGTCCCACATGTGTGTGCGAATGCAATATGACGCGCGTTCCATTCGGAGAGCAGCGTGACAGACCGACCGACCGTCTGGGGTGCGACGCGAACGCGACATGCGTGTTGTATACTCTGTACATGTGTACCGCTGTTTTCTAGACGCTTTGCTCCATGGCGCGGGCGCAATCCATGGATACGAAATTAGTATACCGTATACTATTTAAAAGTCGAGGGCAGGGCTTTTTCTGCGCGGTAGGCAGCGGGGCAGTTCCGCCTAGTCGGTTCGACAAAGACGCGAGAAGATGAGGGAGTAGGCTGCTGCAAACGTAGGGCTGCGTGATTTGACAATGAGTTATCTTTGGACAGGTGGGGCCACAATGATTTGACTTGCCATTATTATTTTAATCAAGGCGCCACGACCGGCGTGAGTCTCCCGATTCCTGACCACCTCCATACAGGTGCCTCTCCCGATGCTCCACCAAGTAGTAGAGGTTGGCTCTTGCATGAGAGCCCACTTCTCCACTTTTTTCCTTGCCTCTCTTTCCTCCACATATGCAAAATGCCATGTAAAGCGCACTATTGTACTTACTTGCTTCTCTGGTGCTTAAGCTTGCCACATAGGCATAAAGTCCGATGTGGCAAGTTAATCAAGAAGAGAGAGACTAGTTTGGTGACCCAAGGAAGAAATGGTGCTAAGCTGCGTGTACCTAGGTGAAAAGACAATTTTGAGTCTATAGCTAATTAAATGAAGCAAACTTAGCAACACCATTTCATTGGAAGAGGTCACTCCTTGGCAAATGCAATAAATACTAGTACTCCCTGTGTCCCATAATATAAGAACATTTTTGGCACTACACTAGTGTCAAAAACGTTCTTATATTATGGGGCGGAGGGAGTACGAAGAAAGAGATAGAGAGGAGTAAAAAAAATACACTTATAGCCAACCTCATAGCCAACCTTGTTGTAGTATGAGTGACTAAGTGATGACTATGTATGACATGCCAACATCAGATAGCCTAACGAACCGTGTTAAATCTCCAAGGGCGCTGAGCGCAGCGGCAAGCGACGGTCGTGGTAGGCGCGACCATGATACGGGCTGCCGGCAGCCCTTGGATCTGAATCAAGCGATGCGCATGCTAAGTTGCTGAAATTTTGCTTAATAACCCTCCAGGATAGGATATTCACCCATAGGTCTAGAATCACGCCATGCAACCGTTCGATCTCAGATCCAAGGGCTCTCGGAAGCCCGTATCATGGGAGAATGGAAAGCCACTACCCTTCCGTTCGCACGCTGGTAGTTCGCTCCTACTCGTCCTTGTACGTCCTTTAATACTATGGCGGTTCGCTCCTAGTCGCCCCGTCCATTCACATTACGACAGTTCCACTAATTCTAACCCTCCTCCCAAATCCATGGCGTCCCAAATCTCCCCGATCAGCGGTGAGTACAAGGTCAGAACCATCACCGGCGATGAGTTCGACGTCATCTACACCCGTTCTTCCGCGATGGTGAAAGGATGCCTTTCTCGCTTCAGACGCATGTTGGAAGACTCAGATGATGAGTGGGTCGCTGGGCTAGATGTTGAGTACACCACAGTCCTGGGACGAGAGAAGGGTCTAAAGGACGAAGAGAGGAAGAAGCCTGCCGTGATCCAGGTTTGCGTGCATGACTTATGCTTGGTCTACCACATATGCCATGCCGACGTTGAGTGCCGAGATTTTAAGGACTTCCTCGAGAGCAACCTAGTCAAAATTTTATCAGTAGACTTTGGTAACGCATAAAGAAGTCCTCGTCGGATAGGCCTCGTTGTACGCACCACCTTCGACCTCCAAAAGAATCGGCTGGTGTCCTCTCGTCAGCCTTCAATGCCGACCCTGGCAGGAGCCATGGTTCATCCTTCATACGGTAAACTGGAGAAACCTCCATACATGTTTCATCGTCATGCATGGTAGTGGAATGTACTCGATATAGACCACATCCAATACACTGCAATGGATGGCTACCTTTGTTTCAATATCTACAAGGGTTGGGTGAAGAGCAACAGCCAAGTTCGCGGTTCAAACAAAGAAGTATCGACCAAGAGGAAGAGGGACAAGGACGAAGTCGAGGACGTGGACGAGGACTCCGAGTAAGGTGGCAGTGTTGTTGCTCCTGGTGGTTCCAATGCAGTGTCTACCGAGATAGTTGCAAAGTTTAATTTCAGGTGTGCTTAATTTAATTTGAGGGGTGTGTTGTGCTGAGCCCCCAGCAGAACTATGTTATGTTTCTTCTTATTACTTTAACTCTTCAGTACATACATACTAGTATTTCTTACATTTCATCTTTTAGTTGGCATAGTACTACCACTCGTTTCTTCACATTATATACGTACAATATATATGGCCAACATCATATAGCCAGCAGTTTAGTTGTCAAAGAATTTCAGGGTGCTTAGTTTTGTCAAAGAATTCCAGGGTGCTTAGTTTCATTTGAGGGGTGGGTTGTGCTGGACACCATTATTGTGACTAGCCTTTTTAATAGTACTATATGCATAATTTGGCGACCAGCGCTCTCTATATGTACCACCTTTTTTAATTACAAGTTTTGCTCCATGGCGCAATCCACCAATACTACTGCTGTACAAAAGTATACATTTTTAAAAGGCTAGAGGGCGGGGTAGTCTAGCTTGGTCGGTTTCACGAGAGGCGAGGGCCTTTGTGATTTGACGGCTCATTATCTTTGGAAGGCGGGGCCTTGTGATTTGACTGCTCGTATAAATGCGTCGACGACCTGATCGAGAAGGAGCAAAGAACCGTGCGGTATACTCAAGTTTTCCACTGGAGTAGTACTACGACGGAGGAGCACGAAACACGGCAGCCCAATGCCATATGGTGATAAAAATGATCTAATTTGCTAGTCATCTCATTGTTAGCATTGTTCTATTCATTCCCTAAAAAAACCATTTTACCATTCATGCCTCACAGAGAACGTGACACGTGCGGCGAAACACCCGAAGCAAAAGATGGAACACAGCAGCAAAAGAAGAAGGAAGATTATCACCCCAAATGATCTAATTCGTCGTGGAGTCGTAACTGCTTCTTCATTGCCTCCACGACCTCCATCTCCTTACGTGTCTCCTCCGCCATCTTCTTCATTCTGTCCATGAGGCGGGATTTCTCGACGCGAGCCTTCATCATCTGATCCACGGCCGCATTACGTACCTTGACAGCAGCCGGGTGCTCGATGCGGAGCTTCGCCAACTCCTCATTCTATTCCATGACGAGAGCCTACAGCATCTTCATCGAGGAACTACTATTCTCATGCAGCTTCTTCCCACCGACGTTCTTCTCCTTCAACAGGTCGATCTCGTGGCAGAGCTTCGCCTTGTCCTCCTGAAGTCGCAGGAGTTTGCGGTCGCCTTCTTCTCCGAGGCAATGCTCTTCTTCAAAGACATCACCAAGCTGGTGGTCAACTCCCCCGCCGATTGAGCTCGGCCGGGCATGTCGTCGAGGCTCTCCTTCAGCAACTCCATCAAGCCTTGGATGAACTCCTTCTTCTTATTGAGGTGCTTATTGAGCTGATCGGGCATGCCGTCGAGGGATAATGACTCTAGCTCCGCCGGCTCGGCATGTTCGTCTCCACGGCTAGGGCGCTCCTGGGAGCCATCGCCTGCCCGAGAGAGATCTTTCGAGGTCTCTACGTGGCGGCGAGCCCTCTTTTTTTCAATGCAGCCTTGGTTGCCGCTCCCTTGTTACGATTAGTTCTCGACCTAGAGCTCTGCTCACCGGCCATGGCAACGGCTGCATTTAAGAAGAAGCACTTATGAGGAGGAAAGGTAGAGTAATTTTTCGGTTAGGTAGTTCCCTTTTTATAACCTAAGTACTAGCACTAGTACTAATACCTGCATAGTGGGAACACGTTCAGGTTTGGTACGTACTAGTAGGTGTGAGCAGGCTTTCGAATGTGATGGGAACAAGGTAAAGATGAATTGATGGTTTTGGTTTCAAGGCCCGAAACGGCTCCCGATGAGTTTAGCGGAACATAAATTTCAAGTACTACATTGCTCAAATGCGTAAATATTATGTTACTCTCAAACATTGGCACAAATATGAAGGAGACCAATGGAGATACTACTTAGCAACCCACGATTTAACTACTCGCATGCGCGTAGTGGAGTAATAATGTCTTTCTTCCGCCCTCACATCCACTCAATTTGCATGCGCTGTATTAATTGACCATCAATGAAGTGAACGACTTTACACGCGTCAAATTATCACATGGGGTGGATCTTGGTACAAAATTGCGTCCGCCCGTGTACCAGCGTGTGCGTCGCGAGGAATGAGTGTGTGCGTGGCGTGCGTGCACATCTTCGCCGTGCATGTACCGCCAAGATGGCTCGGGGAGGACGAGTACATTCTTCGGAACCAGCAAGACGTCATCGCGTGATCAATCCACGCAAGGAGGTCGCGACAACGCCTCCACATGTGACACGTGGCTTCATGAACTGTTAGAGAGACACTGTGTAGCGTGCCATTGGTATTCTAATTTACATGCTTTGCACATACTCGAAGTACTAGTAAGGTACACGTGCATTGCATGCATCAGATTTTGCAACCAAATTATGAATAAATACCACACTATAGCATGTAAGCTCGAGTCATATATGCCTGATGTAGCCCTTCGCTTAATTCTTATAGTTCATCTCATTGAAAATCAATTAGAGGGTGCTTGGATACGTTTTAGTCCCATGACTAAAAGTAGTGAGACTAAAACATGCTAGCCTCATCCATGCTTGGATCCAAATACTATCTCCGTTTCAGTTTAAAAGTCCTGCGCGTATACCTAGATTGCCAATTTTATCACTCTAATATAAACTATATAACACAAAAATTATACCTTTTGAAAGTAGTAACTCCAAAGTTTATGTTGGTATATTTTTTGTAATATATGACTTGTATTAGGTTGGTCAAATTGACGACCTAGGGGTACGCGCACGCCCTGTAAACTGAGAGAGAGGTAGTACTAAAGAGACTAAAATCAAGTTAATAAGCATTTATTATCCTCCAAACCCCCAATCCAGAACTCGCCCGTGTTAAAGGAGAGGAGTTAAATGAGGAGAGAGAGGACTAATCCACATTTTAGTAGGGGTACCTGACTAAAAAAATTAGTCTCAAGACTAGTTTTAGCCCTCTTTAGTCGGGGTGCTTGGAACTTTAGTCTCTTAAAGAGACTATTTTTAGTCAGACTAAAATAAGTCCCTTGGATCCAAGCACCCTCTAATGGGATTATAGTGGAATGTCGTCTTGAATCCTACAGGCTTGTACGAGTGTTTGATTGTGCATGGAAAAAACGCAGAATTCTTTCAAAGAGGTTTGAGTGGATGGGATGTTTCCTATGAAATCTAGTGCAAATGAATCATATGGAAAAATTCCTATGGTTTACAATCCTACGAATCAAACAACCAAGATAGGAAAAATTCCTAATGATTAGAATCCTCCAAAATTCCTTCGAGAATCCGTTCAATCAAAGAAGCCCTTAATCTATTTTATGATTCATGGAATTGCGCGTTGTAAAGCATAAAGTAAAAACAAATAATGGCAATTCAACTAGAAAAAAAGTTTGGGCAGTTATGATACGGAAGATTCTAGAACAAAAGAGAACCACTGTTGTTTTGAGGTTTGTGCATTATGCTTAAGTTCAACCATGGAGTCTGCTAGATTGTACATGTGGCAAAATCCGGTGGGGGGTTAGAAGATGGTGAGAGGGGCCGAGTGGAGGGAGATTATGAAGGAATGCACAAGTGCGAGATCGATATTTAGAGAGAGGCGAACACGTCTTGTTGTTGCATGCAAAGGCGGAGCCATGAAAAATAAATGAGCTAGGGGGCCAAGCATTGCTAATCCTTTACGAGGAGGGTCAATTCATGAAATTAAACCTTTTTTAGCAGAATTGTCTAATGATCACATTCATATTAGCCTCGATATATAGTGATGTTAGGGGGGGGGGGCAGGGCCCTTACTGCCCCTGTCTTTGCCGTTGTGCATGCGTTTGAGAGATGAAGCGGAAGGCATGGATGATGAGAGGGGGACGTTGGATATATAATTAATGTGGGTGTATTACCTATATATGTTAATCCTATGTAGAGAGGTATAGATTGATCGATGTGGACGTGGGAAAGAGGGTGAGACCTCACTGGATATATTGATTGATCGGTTTGTGTGGAAAACTATGAAAGACCTAGCTATATACACACATACATAGAGGAACATCGATCGTTGCACATGCACGCGTGAGAGATAAAGAATGCCCAATATGATGGAGAGGGGGATGTGTGGGTGTGTGCCTTCATGGGAGACCGACACTGAAGAAAAAGATTGCATGCGTGCGATGGATAATGCCGACTGGTAGTGTGTATGCATGCATGCACGAGAGAAAGTTAGTGGTACAATTATAAAGAGAAGACTATTGTGTGGGTGTAAAAGAATAGGTGAGGTCATAATCAATGTAAAGTTGAATTCAAATATTTGAATAAGAGATCCTGATGTTTGAAACCCATGCATGCGTGAATATAACGTAGATCTGCTGCGGTGTGGTTTGGAAGCTTGAGCATGTTGTAATGTATACACATTGAACAAGGTCAGACTGATTTGAATTTGAGATACCGATGGCAGACATCATTTGGCCACGTCGCATCCGTGCATGGACACACTATTCTAATTGGAGACGATGGGCGGCTTTGCATCACATATCTATATCTATACCCCAATATATATATTATCTTTTATATTTTTTTATATTGTGTGCGGGTAACTTTAACTTTGAAAGATGGTCGTTGGATGAGGCGAATCCGATGGTCCAAAGATGGCAAATTTGAGCACTATTGGCCATTGGATATCATCTAGATTCCACCAGATTTTGCCACATGTATAATCTAGAATACTCCATGGTTGAACTTAAGCATAATGCACAAACATCAAAACACAAGCACTTCTTATTTGTTCTAGAATCTTCCGTATCCGAATTGCCCAAATGTTTTTCTACATGATTTGCCATTATTTGTTTTTACTTTATGTCTTACAACGCACAATTCCATGAATCTTAAAATGGATTAGCTTTCTTATAAAAACTAGATGATTTTGAATGAAATGAACTATAAGAATTAAACGAACATCTACATCATGCATATATGACTCAAAGCTTGCATGCTATAATGTGGTATTTATTCATAATTTGGTTGCCAAATCTCATGCGTGCAATGCACGTGTACCTTACTCTAGTCTAAATGGTGTTTGTGTGTGTGTGTGTGTGTGTGTGTTGTGCGTGTTGAGGTGCAAATTGTCTTTTTTTGGGTACACGTTAAGCTTGTTCTTCTGAAATTTCAAGCAGCGCCTTGTTATGCCAAAAATTCAAGCTAGCGTCTCTGTCTATCGTGCTCTTGAAACTCCCGCCTCTTCAACCCGCGCCTTGTTAGCCCGAAATATTTAAGATATATCTTTGTCTCGTTGTGCTCCGACAACACCCTCCATCTCAACCCGCGCCTTGCTATTCCAAAACTACAACGCGCGTGAAAACTCCCACCTCCTGTGAAATCCCGACACGCGAAATGCCCGTGGTACCCCTGAACCGAAAGAACCGCCTCAAATAGGTGGGGGGGGGTACTTTCGTAACTTACCCCACATTTCGGACAAGCGCGTCTCCAAGCCATGGTTCCCCACTGCCATCCCATCCGCCCACCAATTCGTACACCGAGGCCGCGAAAACCCGCGTTTAAACCCCACACCCTGCTCCGTCCGCCACCCAGCCGGAGCCTCTTTCCCGATGATGTCGTCCACAGCAACACCTCGACGTCCCTCATCCACCGTACCGGATGAGGATCCGTTGTCGATCTCATAGTCCCGTCGGTTCAGCCACCCCGTTCTCCACCTCCAAGGAGCTGCCCCGACGTTCCCCTCGTCTTTCGCACCACCTCCATTCCCACACCGCCGTCTTCACCTGCACCACCGGAAGAGCATCATCATCACCGTTTGCTCGTATGAAGCTGCGGCCTTATCAGCGCCACCAAAGAGGTTGTACACTAATCGCCGCATTTTCTTCTTGATTCGATCTCACGGTGCTGCCGGCGCTCGGTCCCGAGCCGACACGGCGCGGCTCCATCCACGGCGGCGTCGCCCGCCACTTCCTCCACGACGTCGCTCCCTCGGAGGCGATGTCCACATCAGTAGGAGCTCCTGCTGCTTTAGCTCTCGCACGCGCTGCTGCTCTGCTCTTGCTCTCGGTCCCCTGCCTGGTCTGCTCTTGCTCTTGCTCTTGCTCGTGCTGCTGCTCTCGCTCTTGCTCTTGCTTGCGATGCTGCTCCGATTTAGCTACACTTCAGTCGACTGAATTGACTTTTGGGTCAGTCGATTTTCAGGGGGTGGGGGGCTCGCCGAAGTTAAGGAAGAACCAACCGCAGCGGGGAGGGGGCTCGCCGGAGAGGTACCCCACTCTCTATCTTAGGGTTCAGGATGGGGGAGGTGGTCGCCGGCGGTGGCGGGGCGGTGGCGTGGGGATCGCTGGAGAAAAAACTCGGCACGGGGGGGGGGGGGGGGCATAGAGGGATGGCCGGGGCGGCGGCGGACCGGCGGTGGGGAGTGTTTTCAGGGCAAGCGGGGCGGTGCACCGCCGGACGAGGGCGGCGGGGGGCTGCTGTTTGGCCGGTGGTGGCTGGTGGCTCAGGGGGGTGGAGGTTGAAGATGAACCGCAGGCCCTTGATTTCGTATCCAACGGCTGCAAAATCGACTGACCGGAGATGAAAAAGTCAGTCGACCGACGTGTAGCCTCACCTTGCTAGTGCGTTCAGTTTCGACAGCAAAATTCAGTTTCGACAGCAAAATTTAGTTTCGACAGTTAAGTTCAGAGATGAGCGGCCGATGTATTTTACATCTAGCACTTTGTGGTTATGTATTTTACGTCATGTATTGGAGATGCTATTAGAATTCCACTCAGGTTAACGTTGTTCGTTGTCTCTCTTGTCCTGCTTCAGCCTCGTCGTCGTCCAACTCACCGGAGCTGCTCCAACAACGAAACCCTCCATCACAGCGGAGCAGTACCTCGGGCTCCATCTCCAGACGCCTAAGATCTTCTTCCCCTCCTCCGACAGCAAAGTCAGCCGGAGCATCCTCACTGGCCAACCCAATCACGCTGAGATCGACATGGCTTCGCCAAAGAGGTTGTACACTTGTTGCATCTCTTTTTTACTCTACATGTTATATATATTGTCCACTGAGCACTCGTAGTAACGGGAAATACGATTATTTTATCCTACTATATGACAAGCAAAGGAGGTACTGTGCAACTTAGCTATCCGTGATGGACTCTCTTGAACACCATCATTATTTATCTCTGCGTGTTTGAGATGTGCATTTGTCGATGGACACGGGAGTTGAGCTAGTATGGCAAAGTGGCACAGGTCCAAAGTAATAGAAGTAGCGAAATCATTTTTTTAGTGTAGGATTTTCCTTGCTCAAGCCTGCCTACTAGAATCGCCAGTGCTTGAAAGGAAAAGTGAATGAAAAACATAGGAATTGGAAAGTTTCCTATGGTACTACTTTTCATGAATTTGGTGCAAATGAATGGAGCAAAGGAAAACTGTAGGATTTGTTCCTTTAGTGTCTCCTTGAAAGAAAAACCATAGGAATTCTAATTTCCACTTCTCCTCCTTTTCATATTCCTATTCATCAAGCACAAGACTAAGAGATAGTAGCATAATAGCATTATAACCGTATATTTTCTTGTGGTTTGACTTAATCTCACCATGCTTTTTTGCATCCTGTGATCTTCCAATTGTTGTGAATGAAACACCCAGTTAGCGAAAATCCTGTGTTTTTAAATTCTTTATTTTGCACGTGCATTCCTATCCTATTCCTGTCTATTTCCTATCCCTGCATTGTTAGAATTCTCAAATTCAAACAAGCCCTTACTCAATTACTTATGTTACAGATATGTGTCAAAGAAAACCTTGTGTAGTTTGTCTTGCTCCTGTGGCGCTGTGTTCCACCCATTTCACCTCCAACGACGGAAGGGTTCACCACAGAGGATCCGCTCTCCGGTATCTTTCGCCGCCTTAGATCTTCTTCCCGCCAACGGCAGCCACGACAACCGCATTACCATCATCAATCGAAAGCGAGATGACCTTGAGTACTACACGGGTCCGCAATAGAGGTCGCACTCTTCCGTGTACGCTTACGTTATGCGCCGCTTAATATGATGACATGCTACATTATCGTCGTGTTCACCTATTAGACTCCAAGTCGAGTCCAAACTAATCTTTGAAACTTGAGTTTTTAAATGTTTGTGGCGTACATATTGGGGCAGCAATCAGTACTATCATCTACTATCCGTTAATCTCCGGTGTCTACTATGAGTTTCATGTTGGGTGCAAACAAACATTAAAGGAGCCATTATCTGTATTTTTTAACTAAAGCTATTATCTCGCTATCATTGGTTTTGGGTCTATCCACAGTTTGCTACCATCACACTGGATTTGTGCATGCACTCCTTACATAATCTCACTATGTTTTATTCCTATGCATGCCAGTTATTGTACACAATGGAACTGATCATGTAGAGCAAAAGAGACGAGCCTTGTGTGGCAATAAAATTTCATGCAGACGTCGTTCCATGGTGGGCGCAAAGGCAGCCCCCCCTCCACCCATTTCGGATTGTAATCAAGAGGAAGATAACTGTTCTGAGGGGTTTCGTAGGAGAAGACCACTCCTATTTACCCCCTGAGGTCTTCGCTCTAACTTGGCATGTTGATGTTGGTAATATCATGCATATGGTGCCTTGCATTGCTTACTTTATACATCAAATATGTCATCTGCTTAGTTTAGACATGCTTTGTGTGAATGCCATCTGTTTAGTTTCTTTATCGTATATGTGAATCATGAAATGCCATCTTGTCTACCAGGCATCATATATGTGAATTTTGCAATGCCACCCTGGTTAGCAGTCATCTTATATGTGAATTATATCATGCCATCATTTTTTTATCACGTGTTAAATTTGTCAACAATTTTAGTACATTCAGTTACTCTTCCTGTGCATCAGCCATTCGACACGGTCATGGAAAGATCTGGAGTGGAATCAAGGTCTTCAGAGCAGACAATGCTATCTGACGAAGCGCATGTCTTGCTGGTTACCGATAGCTCCTTAGAGGAGGATTCAGAGATAGATGACCAGTCATATTCCCCGAGGTGCATGCCCTAACTTGGCAGGGTTATGTTGCTCATATCGTATGTATGGTATCTTGCATTGCTATGTCATTTTGTTTGTTTAGACATGCTTTTTGTGAATGCCACCTTTATAGTGTCTAATTACCATATATGTGAATTATGCAATGCCATCTTGTTGCAAGACATTATATATGTGAATTATGCAATGTTATCTTATTGCAAGGCATTATGTATGTGAATTATGCAATGCTATGCTGTTTAGGCAAGCGTCATATATGTGAATTATATCATGTCGTCCTTTTTTTGTATTTCTCATTGCTAGTTACAGATAGCTCTTCAGAGGAGGATTCAGAGGCAGATGACCAGTCCTATTATCCCCCTGAGGTGTATGCTCAAACTTGGCAGGGTTATATTACTCATATAATGCATATGTTGTATTGCAATGCTTGATTTTTACATCATATACACAATATTGAATGCCATCTCCTTAGTTGACACATCATATATGCGATTGCCCTCTTCTCACTTCCTTAGTATATAAATCATATATTTGAATTATGTCATGCCATGATGTTTACATAGACAGCATGTATCTGAATTATGGCATGCCAACCCATTTTCTCAAGACATAATATAGTTATATCATCTCATCCTGTTTACATAGTCATCATATTTTAAATTATGTCATTCTATCCGTGAATTATATCATGCCATCATGTTTCCATCAACGGCATGTTTGTGATTTATGGCATGCCAACCACTTTAATAGACACATCGTACAGTTATATCATGTCATCCTGTTTACATAGTCATCATATTTTGAAGTATGTCATTCTATCCTATTTAGTTAGCCATCATACATGTGAAATTGTGTCATGCTATCCTGTTTAATTAGCCATCATATATGTGAAATTATGTCCTGCTATTCTGTTTGCTTAGACAACATAAATGTGAATTATTTCGTGCCATGTTTTCTTCCCTACTATCTATTGCACCTGTATATCTTACAATGTCTGTACATTCAATTACTTTTCTTGTTTATCAGCCATTTCAATTGGAGGGAGTGATGGCAGTATCTGTGGGAGTAAAAACACGGTCTTGAGAAAAGATCGTGCTACACATCGATGCAGATAGAACCACGGTTGTACTTGCCCAAGAACCAGCCCCACCACACATAACCCACACTCATGCAGATTGTACCCCTACCCGGTTGGACGGAGAACCAGCTACACCCCTTCTAACCCCAACCCCAAAGCAGATAGACACCCAGTTCCGTTGACACAACACCGTCTCCACCACAGAGCACCCAAACACGAGCAATTAGTAAGGCAACTGCGATTGCCCAAATCACGAGGACCACCACTCCGAACCGAAGTCAATGCTTAAAGCGTAAGAAGAATTGTTCTCGAGTCAGGTTCCGTAGCTATGGTTCATACTACTTTGCTCTTGCATCATCAGATTTCTTGATACCAACCAATTTCAAATTTGAAGGATGCAATTGAAACTCCAATGGCACAACAGTATGTTTTAAACCTGTTTCTTCAACGTGTTTGGCTGTTTGTCGTTGTAACTTGCTCTATGTTGATTTCAGTTTCAATTGAATAAACAGTTATGTTCTCATGCCATGCACATTACAAGTGTTGTTATTCTTTGTGTAATTTCCCACACTTATATTACATCTATGCTCATGTCTTAAATAGATATGATTGAATCAGTATTTATCTTGATTTGGCAACATAAACTAGAATGATATAGACCATACAGTGACCATACTACATAGATATATGTTTTTTTCATGCTGTTATCCTGTCCACCTTACTACTGAACTGGTTTACCAAAATGAGTTTCTTGTAAACCTGAGATGTGTTTGTTTGTTTCTCTTTTAGAACGCAGATAAAATATTGGAGAAGAGTACCTTGTTATGCAATGGTAAAGGAAGTAATGCAGATAAGGTTCAAGATAGTGAGACATCCCTGTTGGTCTCCAAGAAAGCTGATAAAAACTATATTGAAGACACTGAGACAACCCCAAAGTCTTGTCTTGATGTAGTGTTCGAGTTACTGGCTACCACTGCTGGCACCAGCTCTTCGAACTCGTTGCCTGAATCAGTTCGGCTTCTTGAGTCTCAACTTCAAGTTGAAAGACATCGATCAGATGTTATGCGACAGGAAGCCAAAGGATCGAGGAAGTCCTGCGAAATTCATATGCATACTTTCTCGGTGCAACAATGAAGCTAGTGGACTTAAGCGCCAAACAAGAGAAAGTTAATAAGCTTGCTAAGCATCTTGCCGACATTATGGGTACCGGGATATTGTTTCTTGAGCTCTTACGAAGTGGTTTCAGTTACGGACTTGTTTTGTCATGCGGAGTTTATATGTCTTTGTGTTCCCTATATTTGCACTGGTGGTGAACTTTGATGCCCAGTGGATGTAATATGTGTAATAGCCGTGATAGCCTAGTGTAAGTTGCGTGCTTATTTATTTCCTTGTTGTCTTGTTTATTTGTTTGCTTGTAGTCAGTGCAGTTCTTTTTCTGCGGTTTGCTAGTGGCTGCAATAACCTATTTTTTAAAACCAGGCCACAATAAACGCCACAATAGTGAAACTGGGCCTACGGGCCGTAGAAACAGTGGGCCTTCTATAGGCCGTAGAAACAGTGGGCCTTCTACGGGCCGTAGAAAAAATGGGCCTTCTACGGGCCATATCATCAATGGGCCTTATACGGGCCGTATGATCGATTGGCCAAACATGGGCCAAACAGACCGCATTATGGCCGTAAACGGGCTAGAGTTGGAATCGTCCGTTCATGGGCCGACCATAACGGGCCATCGTTAATAGGCCATATTTGATGATGCTATGAAAATGGCCCAACGTACAGAGACCACAAATGGGCCGATTTGTCACCACGGGTGAATTTGGCCCTGGCGAAAATGACAGTAACGGGCCGTAAGTAAACGAATGCTGGAAATGAGCCTAAGAATAAATGGGCTCTGAGAAGGTCGAAAGATAACATAGGCTGGAAACGGCCCAACGGAATAACGGGTCGTTAATGGGTATAAAGTGATACACTGTTCTATACGGGCCAGTTTCACCATGGGCCATTAATGGGTGTAAAGTGATACACTATTCATTACGGGCCAGTTTCACCACGGGCCGTTAATAGGCCAAGAGTTACATAGGGCCTCATATGGGCCGAAAGACGTCATGGGCCATACATGGGCCGGCGAAAACGGGCTGGAATCATATTGGATGGCCCAGATGACGCTACTGGGCCTAATTCGAATAGGGCGTAACGGGCCTTGGGTTAGCGGGCTGTAAATGGGCTTTTGGCCAAGTCACCTTTTGACCAAGTCAAACGGGCTGGCCTTTTCACAGCAATGGGCCTCTATTGGGCCGTGCCACGTGTCGACGTATCATAGGCGCCTTCTGTCCAATGAGTGGATGACATCTGTCCCAGCGGTGAGCCGACACATGTTTCCTCCAGCCAATGATGATTTTACACGTGGAAAATCACCATTGGTCGGGGCTGTTAACGGGTTATCGGATCCAAAACCCGACCCGATAGCTTAACGGCGTTCCGTTACGGTGGATGCCACGTGTCGGTCACCCTTGACGAAAGCACTTTTGTGACGCGCGATTTATCATCATGGAAGTGGACACTTCCGTGATGATAATTTTCGTAATGTCATGGAACACTTCTACGACAGCACAGGTATGACTATCTTGATTCTGTCATAAATTTGTCATGGATGTACATGCATGACAAAAAATGCGACCTACTGTGACAAACACGTATCATCACGGAAGTGTATTTTTTTTGTAGTGTAACTTCACCATGTATTATCTCTACTCCTAATGTCTCAGTTGGTAGGTCGCGTTCCGGGTTTTATTTTCGTCCCACCTCACCCGGTCTTTTTTGGTACTTCTTTGGTACTTCCTCCCACCTCCCTCTCAGCCGCGAAAAACCAAGGAAAACCCCGCGATCGAGTCCCGCACACGCCCAACCTCCCGTCTCACGCTTAGCCGCATAGAACCAAAAAAACCTCAAGCCGAGTCCCCCGCCCGCCCCCACGCACTCCAGGCCCTAACATCCCGTCGCACCAAGAGAGATGAACCAAAAAAATCTACTTATTTTTCGCTGGTTTTTATTTCGCCTCACCATTTTCGTTGGTTTTATTTCGTCTCCCTCCCACCTGTCTTTTCGCTTCACCACCCACATAAACCCATCAGATTAGTTACCATAAAAAAATCGCAATCAATCAAGTATTGATGATCAGATTAGTTAGCATATAAAAAATAAATCGCAATCAATCAAGTATTGATGGGATATTTCCTTATATTGATGTGGTTTCCCTTTTTATCATCAATCGTCTCTCTTGCCTAAAAATGCGTAGCTTTCCTTTTCGCTTCACCACCCACATAAACCCATCAGATTAGTTACCATATAAAAAATAAATCACGATCAATCAAGTATTGATGATCAGATTAGTTATCGTATAAAAAATAAATCACAATCAATCAAGTATTGATGGGATATTTCCTTATATTGATGTGATTTTACCTTTCTTATCATCAATCATCTCTACTGCCTAAAAAAATGTGTAGCTTTCCTTTTCGCTTCACCACCCACATAAACCCATCAGATTAGTTACCATATAAAAATAAATCGCAATCAATCAAGTATTGATGATCAGATTAGTTACCATATAAAAATAAATCGCAATCAATCAAGTATTGATGGGATATTTTCTTATATTGATGTGATTTTTATGTAGCTTTCCTTTTCCTGCCAACCGACCGCGTCCCGTCTCCCTACATCCGCCCTCGTTGCTCTACCTCGCGCACGAAAAAAACCCTCTCGTTTGACCTCCCCCAAACCCCGCATGATGGAAAAACCCAGCTGCCTGCTTCCCCTCCTCTCGACCGCTCCATACGTCCAGATCGCGGCCCCATCCCCATCCTCCTCTCACGTCACGACGGCCGATGGACTGCCGCCACCACCCTCCTACTCTCTCGGCGCCGCCGTCCTCCCGCTCGCTCGCCGCCGCCGTCGCCACCAATCCCGTCGAAGGCGCCATTGCTGCTATGTCGTTCCTTTCCCCATCCAAGCCTGACCATGGCAATGGCGCCCTCTCATGTGTCCCGTGGTGAGGTTTGGGGAGGCGCGACCACAATCCAGTAGGGATCTCACCGCGGACCCGTCCCCGGGATGGTGTTGCCTCCGTTGCGAATGGGATCGAAGGAGGGACTACTTCGTCGTCCAAGGTCGTGAGGCAGCGCCGATTGGGAGCCCGGTTGTGAACATGGGAGTTCGTCCCCATGGAGGCGGCGTGGATATTGGATGTGAAGCAACCCCACTTGCGGTGGTGGAGGCTTGCCGTCCATGTGATCCTTTCTTCTCCCGGTATCCCCATTCCTTGCCTCCCATTACAAAAGCGAGCATAAATGAGAGCAGGGGCTGATTTTCATCACTTCATTTCTCATGTTTTTAGTTGCTTTTTTTGAGATTATACAAGATGCTCTCGATCTGTTTTGTCAAATTACTTGGATCGTCTTATGGAATTGACAGCCATCGCATTTTTCACCTCATGTTATTTCTTAATCCTTGTCCCACTAGGCATCCACTACATGTTTGGTAATGACGTGATGTTGAGGCGGCTAGGAGAAGCTCAACAGCCAGATCAAGGGCTATCGAGATGGATCTGGGAGCCAAGCGATAGTTCTTCCATTAAATTTTGGTTATTATCTTTTCTATTGTTACGATTGTGGGATGGTTGATTTTGACTCGGTGTAACATTTGCATTTGTTTCCCCAGCTTCTTGGCATAGATGCGTGGCACTGCGGCAACTAATCAAGAGCGAGGGCAGTGCACATCAGATCTACGCTGAATGTAGCGAGCCAACCAGGAATTGGGTATGTTCACATGAGGGATGGGAGAGGAGAGGAACATTAACATTTTTCATGATTTGGATGAAAATTTTAGTTCATAGTTTCTCCGTACGTGGCAACACACTAACGGTACTCATGGGCTTAGGATGAAAGTAGCGCCCGGTAGAATCGATGGGTTGGATGGGAAGGCGGTTGTTGCCCTTGTCCCTTGGTGCTAGCCTACCGTGGTGGCCTCACTAACTTGCTCATTGCAAATACGAGTTCGTGGGGTCATGAGTTCTGCAGATTTGTTTTTATCACTTTTACAATATTTATTGATGTATCCCTAACTCATCGAGTCATTTTTAGCTTTGATTTCCCATATCATGACCTAAATATCCCATGGTCAGAATATTTGCATGGTTAGTGGATATTGTCCCTTTCTTTCTAATGTTTAATATTTTATATTGCCGATAGAAATAATTTTATCCGCTTGATTTAGGAAGTGCACATAGGTAGGTCAACATATTTTGTAGCACTTTCGGATGTAAAAGCATATGTTGCATAAGAAATTATTATCTTCCTTGCTTACTCACATTTCACTAACAAATAGGGGAGGTTCAGACTTGAGCAATGATAAAAGGTTTATTCCTCACTCTTTTGTTGGAATTTTAGTTCCAAGTTAACATGATTTCTTATCCGCTTCATAAGTCATGCATCCGCTTAATTAGGTGATAAGTAGGGCTATTGTGGGGTTTGTTTAAACTCCGGCATAAGGAATTCTGGTTTAAGAAAAAGACTTTTGGCTTCTTTAATTACAAATTGATTGCAACATCGTGTTAGTATGTGATTTCTCATATCTGGTTGTAATATTTGTGAAGACGTGCATTGCACGTGCACTTGAAGCGGGCTCAGAGTCTGCACGGACGGGCGCCGACGCTGACCCGGGCCACCTCCTCCACGTATTCTTGGAGCTGTGGCTGGCCGATTTACATGAAATTAATTCCCTCAGTTCTGGTGGCAAATATAATACACATAATCCATATTGTTATGCACTAGCGTGTGTGTGTGTGAAATAGATGGATTATGGTCCCATACCCAATAAGATGGATATGTGTGTGTGTTAGAGAGCGGGAGAGGGGGAGAGAGAGTGAGGAAGAGGGAGGGAGTGTGTGTGTGTGTGTGAGGATTTGATGGTAAAAAAGGTCGCCAATGTCGTAATATTGAACTATTTAAGTTAACGTGGCCCCATTGGAACGCACGGGCGTTCTTCTAGTTATACCAATTATACAATCCATAGATTCATCAAAACACGCAAAACAATGCATCAAAAATAGAACAGAACAGTCTGTAGCAATCTGAACATTGACCATACTTCTATAACTCCAAAAATTCGGAAACATTAGGACAGAATAAACAATTTGCATAGCAGTATTGTGTAGAAATTTCAGAAACTTTTGACGTTCCAATAAAAAATGTAAATTCACGCACTACATCCAAAGTTTCTGTTTTTGCACCGCACATGCCAAACAAGCAATCTAAACATCTTAAAGGCAAATCTTGGAACATTATTTTTATAATACAATGGATTTGTTCAAGGGGATAATTGTCTTTGTTGAATAGTTTCTGTAATTAAAGATTTGCAAAGTTTCCATGCGCATGAACAAAGTTCAAGGAGCTCCCCCACTTCAATGGTGCTCGTCTTTCTCACTTTCACTTTTCTTTTTGAAAAAGTTTTAGGTTCCCCTCTATATTTTTTATTTTTAAACTTTTTAAAAGCACACAACAGAATAAAATGACTCCCTAAAACTTCCGGGTTGTCTCCCTGGCAGCGGTTTCTTTAAAGCCATTAAACTAGACATATAGTGCTCAAGTAATGGATCCACCCGGATCCCAAGGTATATCAAAGCCAATTTTAATTAACAATGATTTGTAATTTAGTATTGAGCACAAAGCAACATATATCACACAACAACGAAGTCTAACTCTCTTCCTATGCATCGGAATGTCATAAAAGAATAATTCATGCACATCAAGTAAAGGCCAATACATGGCATAAGCAGTTTCTTGTGATTTTATTGTGTTGGAAACATAGAGAGGTGGAGATGTAGTCACTCTCTCATAATAATTTCAAGTAGGAGCAGCAAGCACGTGCGTATTATATTTATCAAAATCATCATGTGTAGTGGTAAAATGCAACCCATCAATATCATCCTTAATAAGCGCAAACTTCTCCAATATAGTGTAGTTGGGAGAATTCAAAAAGATAATAGGACTATCATATGTGGGTGCAATAGCAACATTTCATGTTTAACATAAGGAACTATATCAAGTTCATCTTCATAAGGATAAGAATAATCTTTTTGTACCCTTCCGAATTAAAGACATTTTTCTATGGACTATACTAGATGGTACAGTAGTACCACAACACTCGTTCAAATCTCATTGATTTTTCTAAGGGTTGTTGGTTCCGGCCACGGTTGTCACGATCAAATTAGATGTCACAGTTTCTTAGGGCATCTCCAAAGAAGACCGTCAAAACTCTGGTATATGTTGTCCGGATCGTTTTTGTTAATTTTTATCATTCAATAGGGCCCCTTATCGATCCGCGAAGCAGTCCGATCGTCCGTTTTCCGGCAAATTGCGGGTCCGCAGAGTGGTCCAGACATAAAAATGGACATTTGCGGTGTCCATTTGTGGGTTAGCATTGGAGATGCCTTTAAGCATGACTTTATTTTTTTAATTCGTTGTCACTACTTAACACACTTCTATATCTATACCTATTATTAAAGGGAATAGATATTCTTGGTTTGGTTTAATCCTTTTCGTTTGCTTTGAGTGCACACTGAAGTTTCGCTAAGCGGTCTGGGCCAGGTACATGTATGTTGATGGGCCTTTTATGGGCTTTCATAGAGACTGCAAAAAATAGTTGAGTCAAAATAAAATAAATCAACATTTTGGGAATTGAACATAAGACCTCCTGCTTGGCTCTTCGATTTAACAACCAACAACCTATGTGCCTTTCACATTTACTAATCCCAACTCGCTCTACGAGTGGCAGTCCTCATGTTTAGGGCAAACTAATTAAAGGAAGGATTGTGGGCTTAAATAGAATATTTAAACGGATGTGGCTAATTAAAAAAAGGATTGTGGGTAAACCGGTGGAATAAGTAAAAAAAGATTGTGGTCTTAATACATTCTACAAGAAGGATTTGAGGTAAAAAGGTAGGATAATTGGAAGGAAGAATCTGTAGGCTTCGATGTGTCGGGGCTAATAAATTAGAAAAGGAAGGATTTGATTCCCAACTAAAACGGATGAGGACGTCATGGTAATTAAAGGAAGGATTATACTTACATGGAATCGGTAGGAGATTATGCCCGACAAATAAAATATGAACACGGCTAAATTACATCGTATTTTTTTATGTTCATTTTATAGAAGGATGCGGCGTTGCAGCATGTTCTTCATAGTGAATCTGGTGTTGTGGGCTATTATGCTTGCACAAAACATCAATTTTTCCTGTTGCAACGCACGGGCATATGTTATAGTTATTGTAACTACCAATGTGTCCTCGATAAAATTATTTGGTATAAACCCCAAATTCAGCACAATTTCCTAGTTGAGAAAGTTTTTTTTGCAAATTGAGAAAGTTTGGATGTTTTGTTGAGCATTCTAAGATTGAATTGGAAAATTTTGAAATCTTGGAGCCAAAAGTCTGATTGGATCATTGCTTCAAGAGTTTTGCAGGTTAGAAAGTATTCGTAATTGGGTTGTTGAGTTGGAAGTTCATTTTTATGCACCTAGTGCTTGAATCCTCACTCTCATAGTCCAAAGGTCGAGTGAAATACTCAAATATTCTGGTCGGCTACTTAATTTGAAAAAAATGTGAGTGCCTTTTCAATACTCAGTGCACAAATGAGATGTCATAATTAAAGTCATTTGCATAGGCGTTTGCTATATTTGAACTATGCTGAGAGAAGTTGTCATGCACCCATATAACTACATTGTCCCATAAAGAATTACTTCTTGGTGCTAGGTTTCCTTCTTCTAAAAAATGAGATGTCATAATTAAAGTCATTTGCATAGGCGTTTGCTATATTTGAACTATGCTGAGAGAAATCGTCATGCACCCATATAACTGCATCGTCCCATAAAGAATTACTTCTTGGTGCTAGGTTTTCTTCTAAAAAAATGAGATGTCATAATTAAAGTCATTTGCATAGGCATTTGCTATATTTAAACTATGCTGAGAGAAGTCGTCATGCACCCATATAACTACATTATCCCATAAAGAATTACTTCTTGGTGCTAGGTTTTCTTCTTCTAAAAATTATAGAGTATAACAAAGGTGCACGCACAACGGCATCACACGTTCATACTCACACATCCCATTCTGAAGAACAGTCACGGAATTTCTAGATTAATGAATCACCACATGCACCTCACGACGGTAAATTGCCTCTTTGACTGAGTAAATTCTCTCATAGTGAGGCGCACAAGCATCAAACCAGAGGTTAGATTGGTGGGCTCGGGTATAACCACTGTCACAACCATCCTACCATATGTTGCTTCTCCTAAAATAACTTTTCCACCTAAGAATTTCTGTAAATTATATCATTAAGGTGTATGTAAGTTTTTATGCTCATGAAGCCAAAGAGACATCTCTAAAATGAAAGGTACTACACCAGGAGCACATACTTCTGGGTGTTTTTCTTTGAAATGTAAAAAAAAGAAGTAGAAAGTTAATATCGATATGTTTGAGGATCTTATGTGAGTTACCAATACGGAAATTATGAGTAGGGATATAGTGGATATTCCTCATCCAAGCCAAGAAATATCTTTAATTAAATTTTGCAGACAATGTTTAGACAATCCTTTAACCATTACCATTGTTATTGTCTATCTTTTCCCATACCCTCCCTCACATAGGGAGCTGAGTTCCACTATATAAGCATAGTGGAATAGAATTTTGATACAAATAGAAAGAAATAAGAAAAATAAAGAGGTCCATACATAGGTATCAACCTAATCCCCTAGGACAACATGAAGCGACACACAGGTCAACCGCTAAACACATGCGAAGAACGAAAGATTGGCCTGTCCTTTGCCACAAAAGGAATGGGCTACCTTGCTGCACTTTATTTACTGTTACTGTTACTTGCTTGTTACAAATTATCTTGCTATCAGACTATCTGTTACCAAAAATTTCAATGCTTGCAGAAACTACCTTGCTGAAAACCACTTGTCATTTCCTTCTACTCCTCGTTGGGTTTGACACTCTTACTTATCGAAAGGACTACAATTGATCCCCTATACTTGTGGGTCATCAGCGGAAAGTATAGACTTTGCATATGAACGTAAAGGAGGGGATTGGAGAAATCAAACGCAACGGAAGACACAATGATTTTTGGCATGGTTCTGATAGGTGGTGCTATCGTACATCCACGTTGGTGGAGACTTTGAACCCACAGAGGGTAAAGGTTGTGTGATTCCATGGAGGGCTCCACCCACGAAGGGTCCACGAAGAAGCAACCTTGTCTATGCCATCATGGCTTACATTGATGAAGGACTAGCCTCATTCGGGGTAGATCTTCGCGAAGTAGGCGATCTCCTTACCCTTACAAACTCTTGGTTCAACTCCACATGATTTGGAGGCTCCCAAATGATACCTAACCAACCTAGGAGACACCACTCTCCAAAAGGTAATACTCCCTATGTTCACTTTTATAAGACCTTGAAGACATTTCAGACAATGTGCAAAACAACCTATTTTGAGTTGTCTGAAACGACTTACAAAAGTGAATGGAGGGAGTAGACGTTGTTGCTGTTGATGAACTCCTTGATCTTGTGCTTAAAAAGATAGTCCCCTAAACACTCAATCACTCTCTCACAGATTTGGCATGGTGGTGCTTGATCCCAACACAAGTGTAGGTGGTTCTCTCTCAGAAACTAGATATGGGAAGTGGTGGCTTCATACTGGTTGCTCTCTGTAAGAGTAGGTGGTTTGGATGGGGTATATATATCCATCACCAAACATCTAGCCATTACACACCTTTATGTACAACTCGGTGGAACCGGGTCAAAACTCGGAGGGACAGATTAGTGTAAAAGAGGTTCAAATTTCAGATGCTTCGCTGAGACCGGATTAATCCACTCGGTGGGACCGATTAGTGATGGCCTAAGAACTTTCCATATCTCAGTAATTCCGACCGGTTTCACTCGGCAATTTTGAAATGAACACGATGGGTTACAACAAGTTGGCACACACACTTCGGTGGGACCGAATGTCATCTCAGTGAGACCGAGTTTCTAGGGTTTAAGCAGTGGATCTGTCTGATGTATCTCGGTGGCTCCAGGTGTATATGTTTTGATGGGAATGAGAATAACTTTAGGGTTTTGGATATATTGGATTATGAGGGTGTAGCTAAGGGGTTTTGAGATATATTTTCAAGCACTTGAGAAAATGACTCATGATCAAAACCTCATCTCCTTTTAATAGTATTGGCTTTCCTATTGACCCAATGTGATCTTGGATCACATAAACAAAAATGTAGATTCATGGAGCTTTTGCCAATCCATGTTATTTTGCATATGAGGGGTCCACATTCACATTTCCTTGCCATACCTACATTGAACTTTCCTGAAATAATCTTTTAATAAGCATTAGTTCAATCAGAAATAATTTGCTACCCATGGTGGTAGCTATGCACTACCCCAATTTTTATCTCTAATTATTCTGGACTATGAAAAATAACTCTATAATGAAAATATCTTGACATTGGACCATCCAGGCAAGCAAAAGAGGCAATCATACCAAAAAGGCAAGCAAAAAGATTGGGAGAAGTGAGAGAAGGCCTTTTCTACACAACGAAATGGCACTTGTGCCTAAAAGGTAATAAAAAGATAAAGAGACATAAGAAAAAGTCATTCCTATACAAAAATGCACTTGTGCCAATGCCACAGGAAACCCGACACCTCGTATATAAAAAAAGGCACTTATGCCAAAGGGTGTGTAGCTGCCACCATGCATGCATAGCTACCACCTGGGATTAATTGCCCTTTCACATGTCCACGACCCTAGGAATGGCCTGCTCATCCTCGCCAGCTAGACCCCTATTCCAGCCTGGATTTTCTCCGTGGTTGGCTTAACCTCCACTCACAACCGTTCCGGTAGGCAATTTGTTGCTATGCTCCCGTTAGTAGTTAAGGTTTTTTTGCTTAGTTCCAGTTATGTTGGATTGGATTTGATTCGGTTAATTGAATCTGAATCAAATCGATTTCGGTTGAAACAGAGCAATGTTAGATTGTTGCTACTTAGGGTATTCATGCTAGATCGGTGTTGTCGGTGGTTGATACGTCTCAAACGTATCTATGTTTCATGCTACTATATTATCACATTTGTATAATTTTTATGCCTATATATATATATATATTGTTCTAAGCTATTAATTCAGTGCCAGTTTTTGTTTTCTAGATGTTTTTTATTTTACAGAAAATCAATATCTATGGAAGTCAAAAAAACATGAGGATTTAAATGATTTTTTTGGGGCACGAAGGTTTCAGAAAGCATAGGATGGATATGAGAGGAGCCACAGGGGCTCCACATGGCCTGGTGTCAGCGCCAGGGCCTTGGACAAGCCCATGGCCGTCTGGGCCCCACCTGCACCGCCTTACATCCATTTTCCTCCTATAAACTCCGTATTTCAGGAAACCTTTTGCAAGATTTTTCTCCGAAACTTTCCACCGCCGCAAGCTTCTATTCAGAGGAGATACAATCTGGAGGCCTATTTTGGTACTCTATCGAAGGGGGCATCCATTGTCGGAGGCTTCCTCATCAACATTGCTCGCTCCATGACCATGTGTGAGAATTTACCTTAGGACCTTAGGGCCCATAGGACTAGATAGATGGATCTCTCTCTCCCTCTTTGATCTTCAATAACAAGTTCCCATGAGCTGCCTCACATGATCAGGATCCATCTGATATAATTTTTGGTTGTGGTTGTTGGGATATGATGGATTCTCACTTATAATTAGACTGTTCATTGAATTCAATTGGATCTTTTGAAGTTTTCTTGTTGTATAATGGAACAACTTTGTATGCTCCTCGATCTATCTATCTTCTTTGACCAAGTTTGGTGTTTTTTTTCTTCAAAGTGAGTTGTGCATTGTAGTGGGTTCTGATCTTGCAGTGACCTATATCCCAGTGACTAAAAGGGACAAGACACGTATTGTATTGTTGTCACTAATGATAAAATGATGGTTTCTTGTCATATTGATTGATGTTTTACTGTCTAGAATTATGTCATCATGCTTATTGCAATGCTCTGTTTCTTGTAAAGATAATACTTTGAGATGCATGTTGGATAGTGATATGTCTCCAACGTATCTATAACTTTTTATTGTTCCATGCTATCATATTACCAATCTTGAATGTTTTATATGCATTAATATTGTCAGGACCCCGATGCCAAGTCACACCGATCTAGCCGGTAACACCTCATATCACTTTGCGGCCTCACGCACGGTAATCCCACGGGTGTCGCCTTACCATGGCCCGGGACCGTTTGCGCCTTTTGGCTCACGTATATGATAGTGTTGCTAGCATTCATATGACAGAGAAACCGGGCCGACATGACTAGTCGTGAACCCAAAGTGGCACTAACTTACGGGGACATGCATACATGAATCAACATCGAGCAT
The DNA here is from genome assembly GCA_021605145.1 of Aegilops bicornis. Classification (NCBI taxonomy): domain Eukaryota; kingdom Viridiplantae; phylum Streptophyta; class Magnoliopsida; order Poales; family Poaceae; genus Aegilops; species Aegilops bicornis. The sequence goes on along the minus strand of CM038675.1, from coordinate 626,807,875 downwards.
GTCGATTGTGACGTCTTGAATCCGGGCTGTAGCACTGGGCTAACAGGACTCCGGTGAACCGGGCTGTAGTAGGCTAGGCAGGACTCCGGATGTCACCGCGTGACATTTCCCCGAAGGGACAGACACAGGAACAAAGTGAATCACGTGCCGGCCAATCAAGTGTTCCGGAGCAGTAGTGCCGGGCTAGCAGGACTCCGGTGAACCGGGCTGTAGCAGACTACTATGGCTCATGTAAGCACAAGACTACATTTCCCCATAAGAGAGGCTACCAAGGATAAACAACTGGGTTGTTGGATCCCACACATACCAAGCATTTCAATCATACACACAATATGCTCGATATGTGTAAATAGAACATGGCATCACAACAAAACTCTACGACTCAAAGTATTTATCCATTAGGCTCCGAGGAGCCAAGTATTACAAACATGGGTCTCATGACCCAACATGCAGAGCATACAAGCAACAAGCACATGCGGAAGCTTAACATGTCTGAGTACAGACAACTACAAATGAAGAAGGCTGAGAAGCTTGACTATCTACAAGACCCTCCAAAGGGTACAAGATCATAGCTGAGGTAACAAGCTAAACGCCGAAGTCCACGCAGAACTACTAGCGAGACTGACGTCTCTCTGGAAAACATAAAATAGGCAAACGTGAGTACAAATGTACCCAGCAAGACTTACATCAGAACTAGCTACATATGCATCAGTATCAACAAAGAGGGTGGTGGAGTTTGACTGCAGCAAGCCAGCTTTGACTCAGTGGCTATCCTAAACTATGACTGCAAGTAACTCTTTTGAGGTGGCGCACACGAGTCCACATATTCACCATATCAATACACCACTATGGATCTGCTCCCGTCTCCCTACGGGAAGGCCATCCATAGCACTCACGCTTACCTTGCGAGTTTTAGAGTATCCACTTTCACTTGTCTATGAACTGTACAGGCAACCCAGAAGTCCTTTACCGCGGACACGGCTATTCGAATAGATGATGTTAACCCTGCAGAGGTGTACTTCTTCACACACGCTCTCGCTAAGGGAGTCCTGGATTAGGGGGTATCCGGACAGCCGGACTGTGCACTACGTCCGGACTATTGAAGCATGAAGATACAAGACTCAAGACTTCGGCCCGTGTCCGGATGGGACTTTCCTTGGCGTGGAAGGCAAGCTTGGCGATCCAGATATTATATTTCCTTCCTTGTAACCGCCTCCATGTAAACCCTAGCCCTCTCCGGTGTCTATATAAACCGGAGAGGTTGGTCCTCAGAAGGCCGATCACAATTACAATCATACCATCATATGCTAGCTCTTAGGGTTTAGCCTCTATGATCTCATGGTAGGTCTACTATTGTACTACCCATATCATCAATATTAATCAAGCAGGAAGTAGGGTTTTACCTCCATCGAGAGGGCCCGAACCTGGGTAAACATCTGTGTCCCTTGCTTCCTATTACCATCAGCCTTGACGCACAGATCGGGACCCCCTACCCGAGATCCGCCGGTTTTGACACCGACATTGGTGCTTTCATTGAGAGTTCCTCTGTGTCGTCGCCGCCAGGCTTGATGGCTCCTTCGACCATCATCAACGACGCTGTCCAGGGCGAGACTTTCCTCCCCGGACAGATCTTCGTGTTCGGCGACCGCCGCTGCGAACAACTCGCTTAGCCATCTGGAAGCGAATCGGCGGCTCGCCCACAGCCACTAGTTCAGGTTCGGAAACCTGAACTACACGGCAGTTATCCGTGGAGACTTGATCTTCGATGGATTTGGGCCTATGCCAGGAGCACCGGACAGTCTCGACGAGCACGGCTTAGACCTGCCATCGGACGAAGCCCGGGGTATCGCCCCCGTAGTATCTTTGGACCTAGATCCGGAGCGAGCTGCTGCCCTAAGGGCGGAGGATGGACCCCGGCCCCCAGGTCGCGCCCTCATCAGTGGTGGAGCCGAACACGGGTCTTACCTCTGCGGTGGCCTGCGACTTCGAACCCCTGGACTCGTATCTGGACGTTGGTTCCAGTCCGCACACTCCCGAGCCCGTCGGGCCAGGATGGGCTCCGATAATGGAGTTCACCACTGCGGATATCTTCCAGCACACGCCCTTTGGCGACATGCTGGACTCATTAAAGTCTCCTTATTTGTAAGGAGGCTCTTCGCCGAACTATGTCCGGCTCGAGTGGGAGGCAGATGACGAAGAAATTCGTTGCCCACCCACCATCCACTTCATTGCCACGGTCGATGACTTAACCGAGGTACTGAACTTCGAATCTGAAGACATCAACGGTATGGACGACGATGCAGGAGAAGAACATGAACCACCGCACATTGGGCGGTGGACAACCACCTCTTCTTATGATATATATATGGTGGACACTCCAAAGGAAACAAATGGTGATGAGGCAACGGAGGATAAAACCTCGGGGAAAAAAGAAAAGAATGGGCACCGTCGGTGCCACTCCAAGCCCCGCCAAACCAATACCGGCCCAGGAGACGAAAACAATACGAATGGTGCCGAAGAAGAATACAACCCTGATCAGCCCGTGTTGGAGCAGGCAGAACAGGAAGATGAGCAGGTCAGCCCAGAAGAACAGGCGACGGACGAATACCCGGAGGAGGACAGCTACATGCCCCCTCCGAAGATGAAATTAGCCTCGGCGACGACGAATTCGGCGTGCCTGAGGATCCCATAGAGCAGGAGCGCTTCAAGCGTCGGCTTATAGCCACTGCGAGGAGCCTGAAAAAGAAACATCAGCAACTCCAAGCTGATCAAGATCTGCTCACAAATAGATGGACGGAAGTCCTGACAGCCGAGGAATACGGACTCGAGCACCATACAGCTGACCGGCCACCTCGTGGCCGGGATAAAACGGCATACCAGTCCGCATACCAGCCAACACCCCCACGCCAACATACTATGGCCTGGGGCAACAAAACGGGACAGCCGAGATCGATCTACGGATCGCGGGGGCGCGCCTCAGTATGCGAAGAGGATCGTCACACCGGACACACCTTCAACAAGTTCGGCCGGGCCGAATATAGCCACCCAGAGCAATTCGACCTGCATAGCCACATAGCCCGACACAGAGGCGCCGCGCAACCCCTCTGCTTCACTGACGAAGTAATGGATCATGAATTCCCAGAAGGGTTTAAACCCGTAAACATCGAATCCTACGATGGCACAACACACCCCGCAGTATGGATAGAATATTTTCTTCTCCACATTCACATGGCCCGCGGAGATGATCTGCACGCCATCAAATATCTTCCCCTTAAGCTCAAAGGACCAGCCCGGCACTGGCTAAACAGCCTGCCAGCAAATTCCATTGGCAGTTGGGAAAACCTGGAAGACGCATTCCTCGACAACTTCCAGGGCACATATCTGCGACCACGGGACGCCGATGACTTGAGCCACATCACTCAACAGCCCGGAGAGTCAGCCAGGAAATTCTGGACTCGGTTCCTAACTAAAAAGAACCAAATAGTTGATTGTCCGGACGCCGAAGCCCTAGCGGCTTTCAAGCATAATTTCTGTGACGAGTGGCTCGCCCGACACCTCGGCCAGGAAAAACCCAAGTCCATGGCAGCTCTCACAACACTAATGACCCGCTTTTGCGCGGGCGAGGACAGTTGGTTCGCCGCATGACTACGCCCGATGCGGCAATTCGGATGGCGCGACAATAACGGCAAGCCACGGCGTAATGCAGACATAAGCGATGGAACAACGGCGGCAAAGATCAAGACACGGCAGTCAACGCCGGATTCAGTGGATCCAAGCCCGGTCAGCGGAAGAAGCCGTTCAAAAGAAATAATCAGGGACTGTCCAGTCTGGACCCCATACTGGAGCGGTCGTGCCAAATTCATGGCACCCTGGACAAGCCAGCCAACCACACCAATAGAGATTGCTGGGTATTCAAACAGGCTGGCAAGATAAACGCCGAAGACGAGGACAAGGGGCTGCACAGCAACGATGATGAGGAGCCCCGACGTCCAAACATGGGGGGACAGAAGAAATTTCCCCCCAGGTGAAAACGGTCAGCATGATCTACGCCACGCATATCCCCAAGCGGGAACGGAAGCGGGCACTAAGGGACGTCTATGCGATGTAGCCAGTCGCCCCCAAATTCAACCCATGGTCAGCTTGTCCGATCACCATCGATCGTAGGGACCACCCTACTAGCATTCGTCACGGCGGCTCGGCCGCATTGGTCCTAGACCCAATCATTGACGGGTTCCACCTCATGCGCGTCCTTATGGACGGTGGCAGCAGCCTGAACCTGCTGTACCAGCACACAGTGCGCAAAATGGGCTCAAGGATAAGGCCCACTAAAACCACCCTACTAGCATTCGTCACGGCGGCTCGGCCGCATTGGTCCTAGACCCAATCATTGACGGATTCCACCTCATGCGCGTCCTTATGGGCCGGTGGCGGCAACTGAACACCTTTACCCGGCTACGGTCGCCAAAATGGGCATTGACCCCTCAAGGATAAGGCCCACTAAAACCACCTTTAAAGGTGTAATTCCGGGAGTAGAGGCCCACTGTACGGGCTCTATAACATTGGAAGTGGTCTTCAGATCTCTGGATAACTTCCGAAGCGAAGAGTTAATCTTCGATATCGTCCCCTTCCGTAGTGGTTACCATGCACTGCTCGGACGAACCGCATTCGCCAGATTCAATGCGGTACCACACTACGCATATCTCAAGCTCAAAATGCTAGGACCACGCGGGGTCATAACGGTGAACGGAAATATGGACCGCTCCCTACGAACAGAAGAACATACTGCAGCCCTTGCGGCGGAAGTACAATGCGGCCTTCTCCACAAACCAATCCGGCGACAACAACTTCGAGCATAGTCAAGCGAGTCCGGAGCACCCCGCAACAGGATCGTCAGGCACACTAAGAGTGCGACTAGCAGTTCGGCCTCCGCTTAAGCCCCATCAAAGCAGCATTCGTGCCACATGCACACAATTACGCACTTAAAATACCATGGGCATAGGCGGAGGCGCATCAACGACTCAGTCAATAGTGTGGCTAACCGCCAAATACTTTCATACTATTTCCCTCTTACCTTTCAGGACACCGCATTGGCGCAACATCCTCAAAAGAGCCGAATTGCCGGACTTATAGGGAAGAGACATCCAAGGAGGCAACAGACGTTGTGAACGGAAGGAAACCCCCAGGTGGATTCTATTTACGATCATTATACCTGCTTTATCTATCTGAACACAGCCTGCCCCTGGATAGGACATGTCAAATAGTCCTATTTTATCACTTCTTAACGCATCCATTGTAAATGTACGCTTAAACGTATTTTTCGTCAATGGGAGATTATATATAGCATCAGCTTATTATTCTTATAAACGTCTATTTGATATTGCATCCGTACACTTTGGTGCGGCCGGTTTTCCAGGGGCTTCTCTTGGCGCCCCGTCATATGGAAAATAAAGTCCGAACACTTTCAACAGTGCGGCACCCCGAACTTATAGCACTATATGCATCAGCTCTGAATCATGTCCTGGGTCTACAGTTGGTATAGCCCGGCTCCCTAGTTTTGGTGCCTTACGTTCCGTTATATCATCCATGGTAGCACAGGGAGAACTACTGCGATTGTGTCCCGGTTTTTCTGGACGAGCACCTCAGTAGAGAAAGCCGAAACTGACCGGCATGATGTGGCGAGAGCTGGTCGCTGCTCGAGAGGTTTTAAAATCCTTAAAGATTTTCCGCTTTAGGCGATAAATCTGCTTAGTCCGATCTAGGCGTGTATAGCGCCCCAATTCGGCCTCCCGGATTCTAGGGGCTTCGCCGAAATTTAAAATTGTAGACTTCTATGGCTAAGTGAAAGTTATAAAGCCGCATAGTCCGATTGCCTTGTTCGCTACGCCGGACACCTCCTTAAGGGACCAAACATTTGGGTAAAGAGTGTCCGGTTTTCCACGAACACCCGAGTGCTAGTCACGTGGGCGGAAGCCGATTTAACGGCCTACTTTCAGGATTTTATAAACAGCCGCACAGAAGGTAATATTTTAAATAACAAAAGCGCTACATAGCGCAAGTAACTTCGTCTTTAATTACAAACATGACAGAAGTGAATTCATTCCAATATGGCGTCCTTGGTACACTCACGGGCAACAAGACGAGCACCCTTCATAACGCCATCATAGTACATTTCGGGATGGCGATGCGTTTTACCCTCCGGCGGCCCGTCCTTGAACAGCTTCTCCGCATCTAGCTTGCCCCAAGGCACCTTGACGCGGGCAAAAGCTCGGCGGGCACCTTCGATGCAAACAGATTGCTTGATCACTTCAAGCCGCGGGCAGACATCCACCATCCGCTTGATCAGGCCAAAGTAGCTACTGGGCAGGAGCTCACCAGGCCACATCCAGACTATGAAGTCCTTCGTAGCCAGTTCGACCGCTCTATGGAGTTCGATCAACTGCTTCAGTTGGTCGCTCAGAGGCATCGAATGATCGGCCCCATCATACTAGGACCAGAACAGCTTCTCCGTTGAGCTTACCTCCTGGGCACGGTAGAACTCCACAGCGTCTGAGACGCTGCGTGGCAGATCTGCAAATGCCCCTGGAGAGCTCCGTATTCGAGTAAGTAAAAGAAACGCCTCCTCCACATGTTTGCTTTGCATAAAGAATTTCTTACCCGATGCTATCTTTTTGGCCTCCTGGATCTCCTGCTGTGCTTTCTCGGCTTCGGCCTTGGCATCTTTCAAATTCACAAGGGCCTTCGCAAGCTCGGCCTCCTTCATCTTCAGATTATGCTCCACGGACTCGCACTTCTTGCCGAGGTCCTGGAGCTCCTGCTGTACCTCGCCCACTCTAGCACTTTGCTTTTCGCGCTCCTTACACTCCGAGGCCGCCTTGTCTAGGCCCTCGGACAATGCCTTCTTCAGGGACGCCAATTCGGTGGTGGCCCCTGTTACACGGTCACGACACTTAGGTGTTAGACTCGTCAATTCTGCCTATACTTAAACGCATAAGAGCGGGAATTACTTACCCTTGTTCTCTTTGAGCTGCCTCTTCGTGAGGACGAGCTCTCCCTGCGCCTGCTCCAGGTGCCGCTTCAGTTCGGCAACCTCGGCGATGCAGGCGATGGCAAGCGGCAAAGACAGCCTGCTTATTCACAACAATACTTATTATTAGACTCCTGCGGATTATAGTTGACCCTCTGTTTGGCTTTTCTTTCAGAACACCAACCAGAGTATCAGGGGCTACTACCTATCGGGTGGTAATTTCATACATTTTTACTTACCTCAAAGCCCACCAGACGGCTTGTGCAGGCTTCGGTTAGTCTGCTTTTCGCGGACATAACCTTTTGAATCACCGCACTCATAAGAGTACGGTGCTCTTCTTCCATGGAGGCGCCTCAGAACGCTTCCACTAGGCTATCCGACGCCATTGATGCGCCGGAAGTCCTCGACACGGGCGGCTCACCCTCCCTAACGAGGGGCTGCCCGCCATGGTCCGGAACCGTTGGGGGTTCCGGAGCAGTGTTCGGTCGAGAGTCCGACTTGTTGCGGCTCTCCTCAACGCGATCCGCGGGGACCTTGAACCCCGCATGTCCGACATTTGGAAGTCCGCCTTGGGGCGTCTCCAGGGTCACCTCCCCCTGCTCGGGGAACCTTCAGGACAACACCTCCGTGTCATCCGCAGGCTGAGGAGTGGTGGCCGTCGGGAGAGAGTTCATCTCTGATGCGCTCAGAGACCCATCCGAGGACGACTCCTCCGGATGAGCCCTGGCCGGACTGCATATATACTTGGCGTCATTAAAACATCTATAACTTAAAACCACGGAAGAATGCGGACACCTACGATCGCACCAGGGGCTTCCCCTGGGCAGCCACCCTTCATCGCTGTAGGCGGCCGTGGTGGAGTAGTCCGGAAGGGATGCTTTCCCCTTCTTGGACACCCCAGCCTCCCCCTCCGGGGCGGCTTTTCTCTTCTTCTCCCCCTAGTGCGGGGAGGTCAAATTTCTTCTTGATTCCCCTCGCCTCCGTGGGAGGAATGTGTCTCGTCGTCATCGGACGAGAGAGGAATAACGGCCTTGTGCCAAGGGCCTTTTCCGACCCCCTGGCCCGCTTCGCCGGGCCCCTCATCCTTCCCGGATGGGGCGTCTTCTTCTTCTTCCTCCTCCCCTTCGTGGGAGGAGTCCTCCTCGCCGTCTTCGGACGAGGCTTCGGACGCAACCTTACGCCGGAGACCCTTCCTGGTCCCCGGGGCCTTCTTTTCAGCCTTCTTCTCCAGCACCTTGTACGGTGCCGGGACTAGCATCTCCGTCAGGAGAGCATCCGCTGGATCTTCCGGCAACGGAGCCGGATAGTCAATCTGCTCCGTTGTCTTCACATAATCCTGAGGCAAATATATATAAATACTTAAAACTACCCCATGAATGTATTGGAAAAAAAACTAAACCCGGTGGTGGTCCCAAAACTCACCGGATTCGGGGGCCGCGCCGCATGAAGTCCGAGGTCCTGGGATGTGGGAGGAGGTACTTCGGAGGCCTTGAACAACACTTTCCATGCGCCTTTGTGCGTCATGCTGTAGAGCTTCCGGAGTGTCTGGTGTTCGGCCGGGACGAACTCCCACAGATTTACCGCCCGCCTTTGGCAGGGCAGGATCCGGCGAACGAGCATGACCTGGATCACATTCACAAGCTTGATGTTCTTGTCCTTCATGCTTTCGATGCTTGTGCTGAGTCCGCCAGCTCCGTGGAATCGCCCAGGACAGGCCCTTCTTTTTCCGTGAGGTGAGCCGCATGGGGATTCCGTGTCGGAACTTCGGGGCCGCCGCCCGATTGGCGCCCAGCGGCTCGGTGATGTAGAACCACCCCGATTGCCATCCATTTACGGTCTCGCAAAGGAGCCGTCCAGCCAGTGACTTTAGGCATCTTGCCCACGATGGCCCCTCCGCACTCCGCTTGTTGGCCGCGTACAATCTTCGGCTTCACGCAGAAGATTTGCAGCCACAGGCCGAAGTGAGGCCGGATGCGGAGGAAAGCCTCGCAAACGACGATGAACGCCGAGATGTTGAGGATGAAATTCGGGGCTAGATCATGGAAATATAGCCCATAGTAGAACATGAGCCCGCGGACGAAGGGGTGGAGTGGAAATCCCAGTCCACGGACAAAGTGGGCGACGAACACGACTCTCTCGTGGGGTCCTGGGGTCGGAATGACCTGCCCAGCGTCCGATAGCCGGTGCGCTATGTCTGCGGCCAAGTATCCGGCCGCCCGAAGATCTGTGATGTGCTTCTCCTTGACGGTGGAAGCCACCCACTTGCCTCCTGCTCCGGACATGTCTAGCTGTGCGGAGGAGACTTGGGCTTGGGCGCTGGAGCTAGAGGGGGAAAGAGTGGGCAGAGAAGGAAGAAGGTGTGGGTAAAAATGACGAAATCTTATCCCTTTATAGAGGCGACGAAAGTGGTGCGCTTCCCCACTTGCCCGTTGAGAATCGCTTGCTTCCCAAGCGCCACTATTAATGACGTGGTGGGACTACCCGTACCCGTATTGATGAGAACCCCGTGATAAGGGGGCACGATCTTTGCTTTGACAAGACGTGTCAAGGAAACCGCCTCGCAATATGCGCTGTGGCTGGTTGTGGGAAGACGGTTCGAATAATGACCCGACCGTAATGACACGTCGCGTTGCTTGAAAAGTTGTCAGCAGATTGCATTTGCGAAACATCATTCTCTCTACGGTGGCATACGAAGATCATCTTGTGGATCCGGACACGGTTTGAGTGTTTGATAATTACCTTGGAATATTCGGAGGAGGAACCCACCCTACAATGCCGAAGACAATACCGCGCGTCGGACTCATCGTCATTGAAGCCTGGTTCAGGGGCTATTGAGGGAGTCCTGGATTAGGGGGTATCCGGACAGCCGGACTGTGCACTACGTCCGGACTATTGAAGCGTGAAGATACAAGACTCAAGACTTCGGCCCATGTCCGGATGGGACTTTCCTTGGCGTGGAAGGCAAGCTTGGCGATCCGGATATTATATTTCCTTCCTTGTAACCGACTCCATGTAAACCCTAGCCCTCTCCGGTGTCTATATAAACCGGAGAGGTTGGTCCTTAGAAGGCCGATCACAATTACAATCATACCATCATAGGCTAGCTCTTAGGGTTTAGCCTCTACGATCTCGTGGTAGATCTGCTCTTGTACTACCCATATCATCAATATTAATCAAGCAGAAGTAGGGTTTTACCTCCATCGAGAGGGCCCGAACCTGGGTAAACATCTGTGTCCCTTGCTTCCTGTTACCATCAGCCTTGACGCACAGATCGGGACCCCCTACCCGAGATCCGCCGGTTTTGACACCAACACTCGCCACTTACCACCATGTACATGTCGTGTATCTCGGGAACCTTCAAGCGGAAGCCTGGCGAGGGAGTCGGCCATGACCTGACTAACCACACAAGTCTTTAGTCCAGGTTTATTGCCTATTCGGGTTCCATCCGCAAGGAGATCCGGCCAGGGTGTCGCTCACGAGCCCAAACGATGTGAGCAGGGTTCCCAAGCCCACCATCCGGGTGCCACTTGGTACACCGTGCCACTGTGCCTAGTCTGTCCCAAGCCCACACATGCGGGTGCCACTTGGTAGACTACTAACACTACCTACAAACACCAGAAACTAGTTGCAATTCCTAGACAGAGATCGGGTTGATTAATAAGTAGAGAGAGCTTGGAGCGCCCGGAGCCCAATCTGTGGTAGTAACTGTTCATGGACCACAAACACAGAACTCAGTTCCTGAGGACGGTTTCAATGAGACAACCCACCATGTACTCCTACATGGCCTCTCACCGCTACCTTTACCAAATCATGTTCAAACATTTAGCTCACACACAGTAGGACATGTTCACACACCTCTAATTCATCCTAGATGAATCAGACCTGACTCAACTCTAAGCAGTAGCAAGCATGACAAACAAGCATGAATGAGTAGGCACATCAAGGCTCAAACAACTCCTACTCATGCTAGTGGGTTTCGTCTATTTACTGTGGCAATGACAGGTCATGCAGAGGAAAGGGGTTCAGCTACCGCGGCATGTAACAGTTGAAACGTTGTTGTCCTAATGCAGTAAAAGAGAGCAGGAGCGAGAGAGTGGGATTATATCGAAATGTACAAGGGGGTTTTTCTTGCTTGGCACTTCTGTAGATATCACTGAGTCTTCATCAGTGTCAACGATCACAATGTCGGAACAACGTCTACCGAGGGGGGAACAACACCGGCAAACAGAGAAGAAACATAATCAATGCAATGCACAATATGATGCATGATCATGACATGGCGATATGCTGTGATTGGAGCTAATGCAGCTAAGAACAGAAGGGTTTGAGCTTATTTGAACCAAAAATTCAAATTCAAACTCAAACCATGAATTTATAAAGTGCATTATCATGTTTTGATATGAACAGCAAGGTTAAGTTGTTGAAACATGCATGAAACAAGTGCAGATGGATAGGTTGGATTTTTCTGATCATTTTTCATATATAACTTATCTCATTTGGAGTTACGGTTGAATTTCTATGATTTTTAGAAGTTTATAGCATTTTCTGGAATTTCCCGAATAACTTTAAATCCAGAAAATTCTTTACTGCTTCAGCACTACTTCACTGTGACGTCAGCTGGTCAACTGGGTGGTCCAGGTCAAACTGACTAGTGGGCCCTGTGTGTCAGTAACTAAACTAAACTAACTAGGTTTAGTTAACACTAATCTAGGTTAGTTAGCAGGGCCAGGCCCACAAGTCATTGACCCAATGGTCAACTAGGTTAGTGTTAATCCGGTGGTTAGCTGGAGTTACGTCGCCAGTGACGAGCCGAGACGGCGGACGAGCTCGAGATCGCTCCTCCGACGACCAAAATAGCGGCAGGGACTACCTACGCGAAGCCCGGGTCCGTGCACATCCAACGGAGCAAACAGGGCGAGCTGGGGTCGCTGTAATCCTCGCCGGCGTCGAGCTCAGCGGCTGCCGGACCTCGGACATTGGCGGAATCGGCGCTACGAAGGGCGGGAAGGCGCTGGGTTAGCTCCTACAAGCCCTAATCGATAGGGTGAGTGCGTTGGACACGGTGGCGAGGCTGTTTCGTGGCCGGAGCCACGTCGGCGGCGAGCTCAGGCGGCGGCGGGTTTGGGTCATCGGCGAAAAGGCGACTAGAGCTAGCAAACGTCGCGGAGACAAGGGGGAGACGGTGAAGGAGCTCATTGGGAGGTCGAAGTGCAGCTCTGTGGGCTCGGGGAGGCGCTCGGGGCGGCGAATCAACGACGACAATCTTCGGTGGCCGACAAGGGAAACGGCAGTGCTGGCGGCGTCCAGGGGCTTCCGGCGTCGTAAATATCGGTGAGGAGGAAGAGGGGGCCGATGCGGTTCTTCTAGACAGCTCAGGGGAGAGATGCGACTATGGTGGGCGCGGTGGTGGTGATCGGCGTCGACGGCAGCGCTCGGTTGCGCGCGAGAAAGAGGGTTAGAGGAGGGGGCGAGAGCAGAGAGTAACAGGGAGAGCCAGAGAGGGGTCCAGGGCGGCGACGAGGGAAGGATCAGGGCTCCCAGGAGGAAGCAGGAGGTGGCTGAAGCCGCACGCGCGCACGCCACGCCTCTCCTCTGCCTACTGGCTGAAGGAAGAAGACGTGCGTGCCCCTGTGGGTTGGGCCCACAGTGTTGGTCCTGGTGGGTTGTGCTAGGTGGCCACTCTCTCTCTCTCTCTTTGTGTTTTTCTATTTTGTTTCCTATTTTCTATTTTGTTTGCAGTTTGTTTGTGATTTAGTTTTAACACCAAATCAATGTTAAACTTCACGAAAATAATTGTGTGAACTAAATGGACTTATCCAAAGCCACACAATAATTTTCAGAATTATTGAACATATATTTATTATATAATAAATAAATATTCAATTCAAATATTTATTGGATTAATTCAAAGGCTCAAAATAATTGTTTCTGGGACTCTAGAAATATTGGTTTGAATTTTATCCCTTGCCAATATTTCCAGCAATTAACAGTGTGAGTTGCTGTTTTTTTTCCTTGTTTTTGTCTTTTACAGAAAATCAATACCAAATGGAGTCCAAATGGAACAAAACTTTTTAAGGATTTTTCTTGGACCAGAAGACACCCACGAAGCGTCGGGAAGAGGCCAAAAGACCCATGAGGGGTCCACAAGCCCTACGGGCGCGCCCTAGGGGGGCGCCCCTAGGCTTGTGGGCCCCCGTGGCTGCTCTATAAATACCCAAATATTCCCCTTACGTCAGAGGGCACACCAAAAGTACTTTTCCGCTGCTGCAGGCTTCTATTCCCGTGAGATCTCATCTTGGGCCTTTTCCGATACTCTGTCGGAGGGGGATTTGATCACGGAGGGCCTCTACACCAACCTTGTTGCCCTTCCAATGATGTGTGAGTAGTTTACCACAGACCTACGGGTCCATATCTAGTAGCTAGATGGCGTATTCTCTCTCTTTGATCTTCAATACAATGTTCTCCTCAATGTTCTTGGATCTCTGTTCGATGTAATCTTCTTTTGCGGTGTGTCGGTGTACAAAAGAAGGGGTCCTATTTTGTACCCCTTTACTTGTGCATGGGAAGTTAGAGCCGCGCCAACGGCCACACTTAGCGGGGCAGAGGAAGGAAGCAAAGTCGCATTACTACCAGAGCTGCGCTCAAAACCAGAAGCATGAAGAGCAGAAGGGCGATGTGAACTCCCCCGACAAGGCCCTTGCCTGGGCTGCCTTCACGGCCCCGGCAAGAGGCTTGCCGGGGCAACTTGCCCAACACCAAACAAGACCACCACCCTTGAGCCTGAGAGTTCCGACGCCATCAACCACATTGGAACCAAGGCTCGGGAGGTGCCTCCATGGTGCCATGCAGATCTTTGTGAAGACAAAGGGCCTACAAGGCCTAGATGAGAACGAGAAGACAAGACAACAGTGAGGCTCCTTGCCGAGGACACCCACGAGGCCCCGGCAAGGCTCCTGCCGAAGATACCCACGAGGCCCCGGCAAGAGTCCTTGCCAAGGGCACCCGAGCGGCCCCGACAAGACTCTTGCCGAGGGCGCCCGCAAGGCCCTGGCAAGACCCTTGCCGGGAATATCAGCACGACCGCGGCAAGGCCTTGTCGCCCCGTTGTCGTCCCAGCTCAGCAACCGACAGACCAACTAAGCAAGTACCCACGTGGCAATACGTGGCTCCTAATCCAACTAGTCAAGCACCTGCGTGGTGGATGCAGATCTTCGTGAAGACCCTACCACCGCACCAGCTCAGCAGCCTGCCAGCCTACCTGGCGCTGCATGCCTTGTTGGCCTGGACGCGTGTCGGAGCAAGGCAAAGCGGCGACAGACGGATGGGCTTCAGTTTCATCCCTGATAAAGCAAGAGGACACCTAAGTAGCGCATTTAATGCCTTTTGTCCAGTGATGTTGTAGGATCAAAAGTATGTCTAGAGGGGGGGTGATTAGGCTACTTGACCAAATAAAAAACTAGCCTTTTCCCAATTTTAGTTCTTGGCAGATTTTAGCAACTTTGCACAAGTCAAGCAATCAAGCTACACATGCAATTCAAAGAGTATAGCAGTGGAAAGTAAAACAATTGCATATGAAGGTAAAGGGAGGAGTTTGAGAGAGCAAACGCAATGTTGACACGAAGATTTTTATCCGTGGTTCCCGATAGGTGGTGCTATAGTACATCGTTGATGGAGACTTAAACCCACGAAGGGTAACCGTTGCGCGAGTCCACGGAGGGCTCCACCCACGAAGGGTCCACGAAGAAGCAACCTTCTCTATCCCACCATGGTCGTCGCCCACGTAGGACTTGCCTCACTCAGGTAGATCTTCACGAAGTAGGCGATCTCCTTGCCCTTACAAACTCCTTGGTTCAACTCCACAATCTTGACGGAGGCTCCCAAGTGACACCTAGCCAATCTAGGAGACACCACTCTCCAAGAGGTAACAAATGGTGTGTTGATGATGAACTCCTTGCTCTTGTGCTTCAAATGATAGTCTCCCCAACACTCAACTCTCTCTCATCGGATTGGATTTGGTGGAAAGAAGATTTGAGTAGAAAGCAACTTGGGGAAGGCTAGAGATCAAGATTTATGTGGTTGGAATGGAATATCTTGACCTCAACACAAGTGTAGGTGGTTCTCTCTCAGAAAATGTGTGTTGGAAGTGTAGGTATGTTATGATGGCTCTCTGCACGAATGAAGAGTGGGTGGAGGGATATATATATATATATATATATATATATATATATATATATAGCCTCCACACAAAATATAACCGTTACACATAATTTACCAAACTCGGTGGGACCGAATCACGAAACTCGGTCAGACCGGTTTAGTTCAAAATGTGAACGTTAGGATTTTCGGTGGGACTGACACGTCAACTCGGTGGGACCGATTTTGTTAGGGTTAGGGCATAACGTAATCTCGGTGAGACCAATTACACAAACTTGGTGAGACCGATTTTGGTAATAGACTAACCAGAGAGTTGGTCAGGCAAACTCGATGGGACCAATTCGCTCATCTCGGTTGGACCAAAACGTTAAGAAAGGGAAGCAAATAGTTTGCATTGAAATCTCGGTGGGACCGATCGCTCATCTCGGTTTGACCGAAACGTTACGAAGGGAAACAGAGAGATTACAATCCCATCTAAGTGAGACCGAGATCCCTATCGGTGAGTCCTACAAGACTAGGGTTTCTGGCAGTGGCTATGTCAAGAGAACTCGGTGGCGCCAGATAGAAAGTTTCGGTAGGGCCGAGTTTGACTTTTGGTTTGGGACATATGTGGATATGAGAAAGTAGTTGAGGGCATTTGGAGCATATCACTAAGCATTTTGAGCAAGAAACTCATTAAGCAACACCTCACCCCCTCTTGATAGTATTTGATTTTCCTATGGACTCAATGTGATCTTGGATCACTAAAATGAAAAATGTAGAGTCTTGTGCTTTGAGCTTGAGCCAATCCTTTTGTCCTTAGCATTGTGAGGAGTCCACTTTCTAATCCATGCCATGCCAATCATTGAGCTTTCCTGAAATATTTATATTGAAATAGCATTAGCTCAATGATCTATATGTTGTTAGGAATTGCCAAAACCACCCAGGGATAGCTGCACTTTTAATCTCCCCCTTTTTGGTAATTGATGAGAACATATAGATCAAAGCTTCGACAAATGATAATAAGATTGAAAAACATCGTCGCTTTGAGAAGTATGTGATACGCAAGAGCTCCCCCTAAATTTGTGCATTATTTAAAATTTACTTTTGAATTGCAAATACACAATCGATTAGGATCATGGGTTACTCTTCCATGTCACATACATCTTGGTGGGGCGCTCAAAATGATAGAGATTAAAAGCATGCACTTATCACCAAGCAAGTGAATGTTCATATAAGGATATAAGAGATAATATCATCCAACAAGCATTAAGGGTAGCATATGATCAAACACATGATCAAACAAGTATCTCACAAGAACATAAAGTATCTCACACAAGCACACAATCAAGAAGTTGAAACAAACCAAAAACAAGAGAGATAAAAAGCGACACTCTCTCTCGAAGCCTATGATCTATACATTTTTCTCCCACTTTGGCAACAAGTTACCAAAAAGTTCAAAAATGCATAGTGCTAAATGTCTCTCAGGCTTGATCTTCAGGAGGTGGTGTAGAGAGAACTCCAAGGTATATGTCATCTGTTGATGTAGCTGGAGCTGGTGGAGTGGCTGCTGGAGGTGGCACTGGAGCTGTAGCTGCTAGTGTTGACGCTGTAGCTCGAGAATCTCTCACTGGCACTGCAGCAGATCTCTGTCCTCTAGGCACTCGCTCAAATGCTTCAGTGGTTGCCTTGCCCTTCTTCTCTTTTGCTTCCTCCTGAAGCTGCTCAACTGCGGTTTGGATCTCAGTTACCTTGACATCAAGATCATAGAATTTCTGCTTAATGATCCTCTCCAAGCTCTGCTGGTTTTGAGTCAGGGTGGCCAAGCCCTTCTCAATCCTCAAGGTGGATTGGATCAGATATACTAGCTGATCTTGCTTGCTCTTCAGGAAAACTTGATATGCCTCTTCAACACTTGGCATCTTGGCAGCTTTCTCAGCTTTAGCTTTGGCTTTCTTCTCCTATGCTTGAACTGACGATGGTTCATTCTCATCCATCACAACTGTGTTGTGTTCAAATTCAGGGTATATGGCTAGGTGATCCTTATCTAATAGATATTTGCCTGTGCCCATCTTGAAGTTGATGAGCTCCTGAATTTGTGGGGCATACCCACATCTTCTCTTCTGATCAGCTGCTGTCCTTTTGATAGTCTCTAAAATCAGACTCATGACTTTGAACTTTTGAGGCACATCAAACAAATGTAGCAAATTGATAGCATGTCCTCTGATCATCTTTTGATCACCTGACTTGGGTAGCAATGTGTGCCTTAGGATCCAGTTGATGGTAGGCAGACCAGACAACAAGAAGTGGACAGATCCAAGCTTATGAGTCTCTAAAGCATCATGTGGGATCTCTCTGTACATGTGTTCCATAGTGTTGTGATCTTTCTTCTTCTCGGCATAAACATACAAGTCATCCTCATGTTCTTCTGGGGCATTGATCAACTGAGCCCATTCTTCCACAGAGGATTGGTACCTAGTACCTTCTGACATCCAAATGATCTTCCCATCTGGGTAGAAGTGGGCAGTGGAGTAAAACTGCATGATAAGATCATCATTCCACTTGGTGAGCTTCTGGGCAACAAATGTATCAACTCCACATGCTTTGAAGCTGTCATATACTCCTGGATAGCGATCTTCATTTTCCTTGATATACTCCCAGTCAACCCATCTCATGTCACACACTATGGGCTTCTTGTCAAGCAGGACAGTCTCATAAAATTATTGTTGTTCCTTTGTGTGGAACCTGTAATCCACAACAGTTCTCCTCCTGAAAGCATATGGATCAGACTGTCTCCACAATCTCGATCTGAATCCTTCCCGATCTTCATATTTTACGCAACAGGATGTGGATCATTGTGGTCGTGGATCTTGGGCTTGAGCTTCCTTAGCACTTGGGCTTCATCATCTTCTTCATCAACAGTCTCAGGCACCGGGGCCTTGTTCTTTTCTGCAGCTGGAATGTTTCTAGTGCTTCTCTTTGGAGCAGACTTCTGAGCTAGAGCTTTGGGAGCAAACTTGGGCTTTGATGGAGCAGCCCCTGACTTTATAGCATCTCCCATAAGCTTTTGAGCTTTGGGTGCTAGAGCATCATCCTCTTACTCTTATTCATCATCTCTCATCATTGATGGCTTGCCAATAACTCTGGCAATGGTCTTATTGACCCTTTCTTTCCTCTTCTTGCCTTCACCTCCTTCTTTGGGTTCAAGAGTGAACTCCATTGTTTCTTGAGTGGAGGCTCTGGCTTTTGACATTGGAACTCTTCTTGCTGGAGCCTTTGTCTTCATTCCAGACTTACTTGCAGCAGCTGTGCCATACTCCTTTTTCAGCACCTTTTTCCTTGAAGTGGCTTCATCCTCAACAGCCACATAATCCTCATCCTCAGAATCTGAGGTTTTCTTCTTCCTTGTCCTGGTAGCTGCCTTTGGCAGGTTACTAGGTGTGCTCCTGCTGCCCTCATCATAGCTGCTAGAGGGACTAGTGCCCTCACTCATCTGAACCTGCTCTTCAGACTTGTTCTGACTGTCACTTTGATCAGACATCTTCAGGCAAACTGTCAGCAGACCCTGTGAATAGGTTGTAGATGAGGTAGAGTAGATGAGCATCACAAAGTACAGAGGTTTTGCAAAACAATTGAGTCAAAACTCTTAGTTTTAGTTCTCTACAGAAGTGATCTCGGAGCTACCGAATTGACAAACTCGGTGATACCGAAGCAACACTTGGAACCTAAACTAGTGAACTCGGTTGGGCCGAGTCACAGTTTGGTGGCACCGAGATTGCTAGGGTTTCACAGAATCTTGAACTCGGTCACACCGATTTGCACGTTTCGGTCGGACCGAAAAGCGCATGTGCAATGGCCAAGGCCGAGTCGGTGAGACCGATTTCTACAGTTCGGTAGGTCCGAGATGAGTTCTGCGAAGAGCTAACCCTAAATTTTTCGAATCAATCTAGACCTAAGGAAGTTTTAGCTAGATGGATCAATCTCAATTGTGGCAAGAAACATGGCATTGTCCTTGTGCTAGGAATCGGAGTGAAAAAGACAGCACAAGGGGTCGAACACTTACCCTAGAGCGGCGAGTGTTTGCTACGGCGGCAACGGCGGAGCAGATTTCCATTGACGGCGGCGGAGACCAATGGCGGGAGGTCGCTGGCGGCGAGAGGACGATCCGGAGACCCGAAGAGACAGAGCAGGTTACGCGCGGGTGAAGGGTTTCGGAAAAATTTCCAAAATTTGACCCGTCAGTATATATAACCTGACCCTGTCGGTGTGACCGAGTGGAACAACTCGGTGGCACCGAGATGCAAAACTGCAGGCAGTTACTGCAACTCGGTGTGACCGAAAGGTTCTAATCGGATGCACCGAGATTGAAAACCTAGATCAACTAAGTGATCTCGGTAGGACCGAAAAGGATGAATGGGTCAGACCGAAATGCACAAAGAGGTTTTGGAAGTTTAATTCTATGACGAATCGGGGACTCCCGGGTGCTCCTCACATAGAGTGGTTCGAATCTGACTTGATCAAACTTTGCGATGTAGCTGAATAGAGTTTGAGACGAGAAAAGCATAGATAGCTAGAGGGAGTTCTTAGGCATTCTTTTCCATCCATTTGGCAAAAGAGAAAAAGCCAAACAATCAAAGCAACAAATGGATGTCTTCGAATGAGAAAAATATGCATCCAACATGCTCACACAATTAAAATGGCAAATGAAATATGTGACAAAGCATGCACAAACACTCTAGCTTCTATCAAGCAATTGGCGATGACTAGGTCATCTATATATGAGTATATTGACTTAGGAGTCAAATGAGAACATTTGATCATAGGTCATATTCATCGTTTAAGCACAAGTGGGGTTACCACTTTTCCATAAAGCATTGTTGCGCTCACACCATTAGAGTTGCTTTAGCTCAATTTTAGAGTAAAGCTCCCCCTAGATGTGATATCCCCCCTAAAAGGGATGAACTAACCTTGGGTTTTGTCGATGATGACTTAATGTAGGTAATGAAGATGTGGATGCTCAATGTTGATGTAGATCATTTGGAGCAATCCTTTGGAGTGAGTTGCACTTTCAATACCTACACGGGTTAGTCCCACAAGGAACAAGCAAGGATATCCATAGACATAGAGTGATGTATACAAAAGATGATGTCCATGAAAGCATTAGGTTACCTTGTCCCTTGTCTTACCAACAAGAGGGTTTGTGACTCCTTAAACTAGTGCAAGATGTGGAAGTTGTTTGCACTTGTCCTTGCCAAAATGATAAGAGTGAAGTATGTTGGCAGAGTCACCCTCAAGAACTCTCTAGTTCTTCTTCTTCGGGATACACACCATCTTGATGGGAATCCTTGGAGTTGTAGTCGTACTTGATGAAGTAGAATTTGATGTAGTCTTGGGAACCCACTTGACCAAGGCCTTAGGTGCTTCTTCAAATGCATCAATCTCCTCTTGAAGCTTGTCCTTGCCTTTTTGCTTGTGGTCTTGTGGTGGAAGATCATCTTGAGCTTGTGTTCCTTGGAATGAAGTAGGATCATACTTCTCTTGTTGAGGAACAAACTTCGTCTTGGGGTATTGATCTTCTTCCCACTCAACTCCATTAGCATTGAACTTTCGTTCAAAACCAACACCTTGATTCTTCCGGTGCCTTCCTTGCTTGCGTACAATTTCCTCAAATTGCTTACTTAAGCAAGGCTCTTGTAAACACCTTTCTCTATAATTCCCTTCAATAAGCTATTTTCTTGCTCAACTGTAACTTGGCTAAGAGAATCATTAGTGGAATCAAGAGAGCTACTAGAAGCAACAACATTGGATTTAGCATGATTGTTGTTACTACTAGATGAAGAATCTTTTCTTGTTCTTGTTGCTGGATTTAACTTGTGGCATGTAAGTAGGCAAGAGTAAACGCTTTGCAATGTAAGAAGAACTTTTCTTGCGAAGATCATCATTGATTGCCTTTAAAAACTCATGCTCTTGCTCAAGGTTAAGCTTTTCAAAGCGTAGCTTCTCATGAGTCTTTAGAAGTTCTTGATGATCTTCCAAGGTAGTTTCATGAGCTAACTTAAGAGTGTTTAGTTCTTTAGTTAGACGCTCAATCTCCATCTTATCATCATCATTCGTTTATCTTGATTAGCATGATTAATAGCAATTTCATCATAGTTTTCATAACTAGAGTTGTCAACAAGTAAATCATCATCTCCTAGCAAATCATCTTCATCACTATTGAAATCAACATACTCAGGGTGTGTTACCTTTGGACCTTTAGCCATGAAGCATCTTCCAATTCCTTCATTTGGTGAGTCAAATATGTCGTAGGAGTTGGTTGTCACAAGTGCTAGTCCGGCAACACCTTCATCTTAGTATATTCGGAGTCGGAGTGATAACTTCTTTTGAAGTGATGATCGGAGTCAGAACCGAATACCCATTCACCAACATGAGCTTGATGTCTTCCTTTTGTGTAGCTCCTTGATGACTTATCCTTCCTTTCCGAATCCTTGCTTCTCCGAGAGGGTCTTCTTCATAGTGATCATCCCTACTCCTTCTTTCTCTTGGTGGTGATTCTTCTCTTCTACTCCTTCTTTTGGGAGAATCTTCTCTTCTTTTCTAGGGAGCCGTACACTCATTGGAGTAGTATCCGGGTCTTCCACAATTGTAGCAATTTCTTTCGTGACTTGAAGATCTCTTGTCATTGTAGGATCTTGACTTGGAGCTTCTTTCCTTGCTCCTTCTCTTGAAGAATTTTTTGAAGTTCTTCACCATTAGACTCAATTCTTCGTTGAAGGTTTTCTTCTCACTTGATGATGTGGGAGCTTCACATGAGGTTTTGTAAGCACCAGTTGACTTATTGTGGAGCTCTTCCTTATCCTTTAGTGACATCTCATGAGCAACAATCTTCCCATGACTTCCGTTGGCTTGAGATCTTTGTAATTGGGCATCATTTGGATCAATGTGCATACGGTATCATATTTTCCATCCAAGGCTCTTAGGATCTTCTTGATGATGAATCTATCGGTCATCTCTTCACTTCCTAATCCGGCAATCTCATTTGTGATGAGAGAAAGCCTAGAGTACATTTCAGCGAGGCCTTCACCATCCTTCATTTTGAACTTGTCAAGTTGACTTTGAAGCACATCCAATTTGGATTCCTTGACGGAGTCGGTACCTTCGTGCATATCAATCAAAGTATCCCAAATTTCCTTTGCATTCTCAAGACGACTGGTTTTGTTGAATTCTTCGTGCACAATCCGTTGAAGAGAATATCACAAGCTTGAGCATTGTATTGCGGCATCTTCAACTCTTCCGCGGTAGCTTCACGGTTTGGTTCTCTCCCATCAAGGAATTCACCTTGCAAGCCAATACTCACAATAGCCCAAATGCCGGGTTATGTCCAAGAATATGCATTTTCATCTTATGCTTCCAACTAGCAAAATTTGTACCATCAAAGTAAGGATCTCTACGGTGGTAATTTCCCTCGCTAGACGCCATACTCTCCTAGGTTGTGAAACCAAGGCTATGACCACCAAAAGCTATGGAAATCAAAGCAAATGGATACCAAAGCTCTAATACCACTTGTAGGATCGAAAGTATGTCTAGAGGGGGTGACTAGACTACTTGACCAAATAAAAAACTAGCCTTTTCCCAATTTTAGTTCTTGGCAGATTTTAGCAACTTTGCACAAGTCAAGCAATCAACCTACACATGCAATTCAAAGAGTATAGCAGCGAAAAGTAAAACAATTGCATATGAAGGTAAAGGGAGGAGTTTGAGAGAGAAAACGCAATGTTGACACGTAGAGTTTTATCCGTGGTTCCGATAGGTGGTGCTATCGTACATCCATGTTGATGGAGACTTCAACCGACGAAGGGTAACGGTTGCGCGAGTCCACAGAGTGCTCCACCCACGAAGGGTCCACGAAGAAGCAACCTTGTCTATCACAGCATGGCCGTCACCCACGAAGGACTTGCCTCACTCGGGTAGATCTTCACGAAGTAGGCGATCTCCTTGCCCTTACAAACTCCTTGGTTCAACTCCACAATCTTGACGGAGGCTCCCAAGTGACACCTAGCCAATCTAGGAGACACCACTCTCCAAGAGGTAACAAATGGTGTGTTGATGATGAACTCCTTGCTCTTGTGCTTCAAATGATAGTCTCCCCAACACTCAACTCTCTCTCATAGGATTGGATTTGGTGGAAAGAAGATTTGAGTGGAAAGCAACTTGGGGAAGGCTAGAGATCAAGATTTATGTGGTTGGAATGGAATATCTTGACCTCAACACAAGTGTAGGTGGTTCTCTCTCAAAAAATGTGTGTTGGAATTGTATGCATGTTCTGATGGCTCTCTCCACGAATGAAGAGTGGGTGGAAAGATAAATATATATATATATATAGCCTCCACACAAAATCTAACCGTTACACACAATTTACCAAACTCGGTGGGGACGAATCATGAAACTCGGTCGGACCAATTTAGTTCAAAATATGAAGTTAGGATTTTCGGTGGGACCGACACGTCAACTCGGTGGGACCGATTTCGTCAGGGTTAGGGCATAACGTAATCTAGGTGAGACCGATTACACAAACTCGGTGAGACCAATTTTGGTTATAGACTAACCAGAGAGTTGGTGAGGCAAACTCGGCGGGACCGATTCGCTCATCTCGGTTGGACCGAAACGTTACGAAAGGGAAACAGAAAGTTTGCATTGCAATCTCGGTGGGACCGATCGCTCATCTCGGTTTGACCGAAACGTTACGAAGGGAAACAGAGAGACTACAATCCCATCTCGGTGAGATCGAGATCCCTATCGGTGAGTCCGAGAAGACTAGGGTTTCTGGCAGTGGCTATGTCAAGAGAACTCGGTGGCGCCGGATAGAAAGTTTCGGTAGGGCCGAGTTTGACTTTCGGTTTGGGATATATGTGGATATGAGAAAGTAGTTGAGGGTATTTGGAGCATATCACTAAGCATTTTGAGCAAGAAACTCATTAAGCAACACCTCACCCCCTCTTGATTGTATTGGCTTTTCCTATGGACTCAATGTGATCTTGGATCACTAAAATGAAAAATGTAGAGTCTTGTGCTTTGAGCTTGAGCCAATCCTTTTGTCCTTAGCATTGTGAGGGGTCCACTTTCTAATCCATGCCATGCCAATCATTGAGCTTTCCTAAAATATTTATCTTGAAATAGCATTAGCTCAATGAGCTATATGTTGTTAATTAGGAATTACCAAAACCACCCAGGGATAGTTGCACTTTCAGATGTCAGGCGATAAGCTCGACTACTGTACAACTTTACACCTCCTGTGTGCCACTGTGGCAGCCCCTTCGACTATAAAAGGAGGCCCGCGGCATACTGGGAGAGGATTCGGACTTTTTGGACCTTGCACGCTTTGTAGCTAGTCCAAGAACACCAGATAAACACAACCTAGCAGGAGTAGGGTATTGCGCATCACTTGCGGCCCGAACCTGGATAAATTTCCCATGTTGGTCTCTTAAACCCGCTCTTTCCACTGCCCCGCACCCGCCGACCGTAGAAGGGATTCCCCGTGATCCCATAGGTGTCGTTTCCACCAACATCTCTGGCACGCCAGGTATGTGGCGCAGTTGTGAAAATCTGGTTTGGAAGTTAACATATCGACTTCTTCAGCACCATGCCCCCCAAGAAGAAGGGGATGACAGCCATCGGGTTGCCCAGAGCCGGCCCGTCTGCACCAGCACGGGTGGGCAGCGGGGTGGCCACTGAGGGCGCCGGAGGCGCCGCCCGCGAACGTCCATGACACTCTGGCGATAGGAGCCAGGGGAGCAGCGTTGTCCGGGTCCAAGACGACAAGCCACGCCGTCTTTGGGCTCGGTGACAGGCTGCCACAGGCGGCGCAGTGGCCTCCCAGACGCCCCCGCTGGCACCCGCGCCGCGACATTCCCAGCCTGCGCACGATGAGAAAAACCGCGACGTCGGTGCCCCCGGGCGCCGCCGCGGGAAGAGCCCTTTGCGTCACTCTTTGGACGCATCGGGCCAGCGTGCGCACCAAGACACTGGCGGAAGCGGTGCACGATCGCGAGACCATGATAGGGCCCCTTCTAACGTGGTTAGAAGTTGGAGCACGTCACGGTCCACGCCGCAGCTTTCGCCGCCACCCACGCCAGCAGAAGCATTGGCGCGCGTACAATTGCTCCTCGACTTCCCGCCCACCACGGAGAAGCTCGACGAGTGGAGAGCCACCATCCGAAGGCTCATCAGCTTCGCCAACAAAGATAAGCCACTCCCAGCGGGACCCTTATGCCGGTGTTCCGTCGAGCCGACACATGCCGGCGGTGGAAGGGCCGGGGATGCTGCGACCACAGTGCACTCTCCTCCCCCGTGGCCGCGGCAGCAGTCGCTGGATCACCAGGCCGATCCCCACGACAACGTTTCTATAGCGTCATCCGACCCACGAGCCTGCCGCGACCAACGCCAAGTCCTTCGGGAGCGAATTCAAGAAGACGCTCGAACCACTATCGAGCGACGGCGGGAGATGCGCCATCAGTCAGATCGGCGTGCGGGGCCAACAATGGACCACCCAACGCCGGGGGGCTCCGGCGACCTGCCTTACGAGGTGGGTTGTCCAGCCTTTACCCGAGAGTTGCGGCAGTTCCAGTGGCCCTCCCACCGCACATTCAAGCCTGATGTTGGGGAAAAGTACAACGGCAAGACTCACCCGTCAGAGTTCCTCAGCATCTACGCTATCGCGATGCAAGCCACCGGGGCGTGCGACGATAAGGTGCTCGCCAACTACTTTCCGTTGGCACATAAGCCCAACGTCAAGTCGTGGTTGACGCACCTACTAGCGGATTCTATCTCTTCTTGGTCAGATCTGTGCCACGAGTTTGTTGGCGCCTTCACCGGAGGCCACCAAGCTCCTGGCCAGGCAAGTGACTTGCATGTCATGCCCCAGAAGGATGGCGAGTCCTTGCGTAAGTACATACAAAGATTCAGCCGTGTGCATTACACCATCCCAGATGTTCATCCCACCGCTATCATTAGTGCGTTCCATCAGAACATACGCAAACGCAAGATGCGTGAAGAGCTGGCGATGAACAAGGTCAAGGACATTGCCTAACTTTATGTTCTAGCGGATAGGTGTGCTCGGGCTGAGGAAGGAAGGAAGTATTCCGGCAAGGATGCTGGCGCGGAAACCGACTCCACAGACGAAGACGTCGCCGCCCCGGCGAAGAAGGGCCGACACCGTAACAGGAAACGTAAGGGCAAGACTATTTTTGCCATTGAGGGTTCCGGCGACCCCGGCACCACCAAGAAGGCCAAGGCTGACGACCTCGACAAGGAGGTTTCCGGGTGCGCCGCCTGCCGGGCCTTGGCGGCCGCCGACAAGCCAGGAGGCTCCGACAAGCAGTACTGCAAGATCCACCGCACCAAAGGCCATGACCTCCAAAACTGCCGACAGGTTGAGCTGCTTACTGAAAAGAAAAAACCTGAATATGAAAGGCGGGACAAGGACAAGGGTCAGGATGGTGCTGAGGGGTTCGACAAGATGCGTGACAGACAAGGAGGTCACCGCGGCAAAGATAATCAACAAGAGAGGCCCGCTCGGGGCTGCGACAAGAAGGAAGAAGATGATGATCATGATGAGGACGACGAGTCCGGCGAGCATGACTTCCAGAAAGCTACAGAGGCCATGTGCATCGACGGTGGCGCCTCGTTGCACACCTCACACCGCCAACTGAAGCAGTGGGCATGTGAGGTCACTGCGGCGGAGCCATCGTTCGATGCCCAAAAGCCACTGAAGTGGTCCCGCATGCCCATCATTTTTGACACCGAGGATCACCTAATCGCACAACTGCGGTCAGGTGTTTGCCGTTGTTGGTTTCACTAACAATACACAACCTCAAGGTGACAAGAGTGCTGGTTGATGGTGGGGCCGGTCTGAATTTGATTTCGCTCGATGTGATCAGGAGGTTGCAGATTCCCGAGGGGTCAACCCGGGAAGGAGCCAGCCAAAAGGTAAAATCACACTGCACGTTACATTTGGGGGCGAACTGAACTATAGGACGGAGAAGATCGTTTTTGATGTTGCAGAGATCCCCTTGCCATACAATGGGATCCTTGGCCGCCCAGCGCTGGCCAAGTTCATGGCGGCGTCACACTACGCCTACAATACATTGAAGATGCCGGGGCCGTTGACCGTCATCACCGTCCCCTCTGACAAGAAAGACGCGCTCATCTGCGCTGATCAACTCTACCGAGAGGCAGTTGCAGCAGCTGCCGCCAAGGCACTTGCTCCTGCCACTGAAGCCCAGGAAGGAAGAAGGCCGGCAAGACCCCTTCCGGCAAGATCCCTTCCGACAAGACCTCTTCCGACCAGACCTCCGGCACCCACTCTGGCAAGCGTGCCTCTTCGGAGTGCAGCGCTCCCGTTGAGGGCGTGCCAGGGAGCTCCACCGCAAGAGCAAGAAGTCCAAGGCCGCACCTCATGGCCTCAAGAAAGCTGTGCCACTATTTCCAAGCACATGAGATCACCGTCGTCACCCGCCTCCCATTGCAATGAATCCTGCACAACCCGGATGCAACCGGGAGGATTGTGGAGTGGGATTTGGAATTGTCAAGCTTTGGCCTCAAGTTTGAAAGTACTTCGACAATCAAGAGCCGAGCCTTGGCAGAGTTCATAGCAGAGTGGACAGCAACGCCCAACGAGGAGATTCAAGAAACCACCCCTCCCGGCAAGGAGACGAGCAGTGAGTGGGTTATGTACTTTGACGAAGCTTTCTCACTCCAAGGTGCTGGTGCCGGTGTACTACTCGTCGCACCCACTGGAGAGCGCCTCAAGTACGCAATCCAGATGCACTTCCCCAGGGAACGATTAATGAACAACACGCCAGAGTACGAGGGATTGCTGGCCGGTCTCAGGATCGCGGCTGACCTCGGAATCAGGAAACTCATCATCAGAGGTGATTCGCAGCTCATCGTCAAGCAAGTGAACAAGGATTACTAGAGCCCATTGATGGAGGCCTATGTGGATAAAGTGAGGAAGTTGGAAGAGCGCTTTGACGGATTGCAAGCAGAGCATGTTCCCCGAGCGGAGAACGGCATTAGTGACGACCTGTCAAAGTGCGCTGCCCTCAAGTTGCCTGTGGAACCAGGTACCTTTGTGCTCCAATTAACTCAGCCATCCGTTGAACCATCGGCAGGACACACTACGAAAAAAAGTACACTTACGTGATGATACGTGTTTGTCACTATAGGTCACGTTTTCTGTCATGCATGTACATCCATGACAATTTTATGAGAGAATCAAGATAGTCATACCTGTGCTGTCATAGAAGTGTTCCATGACATTACCAAAATTATCATCACGGAAGTGTCCACTTCCATGACGATAAATCGCGCGTCCGCGAAGTGCTTTTCGTCCAAGGGTGACCGACATGTGGCATCCTCCATAACGGAACGCGGTTAAGCTATCGGGTCCGTTTTGGATCCGATAACCCGTTAACGACCTCGGCCAATGGGGATTTTCCGGTGTAAAATCATCATTGGTGGAGGAAACACGATGTCGGCTCACCGTTGGGACAGATGTCATCCACTCATTGGACCCAAAGCGCCTATGATACGTCGACACGTGGCACGGCCCAACAGTGGCCCATTCCTGTGAAAAGGCCGGCCCATTTGACTTGGTCAAAAGGTGGCGGGCCAGCCCATGGCAAGCCTGTTTACAACCTGTTCGCATATAGCCCATTTAGAGCCCGCTAACCCAGGGCCCGTTTACGGCCTATCCGAATTAGGCCCAGTAGCGTCATCTAGGCCGTCCAATATAATTCCAGCCTGTTTTAACTTCCGGCCCCATGTATGGCCCATGACGTATTTTGGCCCATATGAGTCCCTTTGTAACTCTTGGCCCATTAATGGCCTGTGGTGAAACCAGCCCGTAATGAACAGTGTATCGCTTTATACCCATTAGCGCCCCATTATTCCATTGGGTCGTTTCTAGCCCGTGTTACCTTTCGGCCTTCTAAGGGCCCATTTATTCTTGGGCTCATTTCCAACATTCGGTTACTTACGGCCCGTTACTGGCCTTTTCTGCTTGTGGGCCAAATTCATCCCGTGGATACAGTCGGCCCGTTTGTGGCCCGTTAATCTGTTGGGTCATTTTCATAGCATCATCAAATATGGCCTATTAACGGCCCGTTATGGTCAGCCCATAAAATGTACGATTTCCACTCTAGCATGTTTACGACCCCTTATACGGCCCGTAGAAGGCCCATAGATGAGACGACCCATAGAAGGCCCACAGATCCTACGGGACGTAGAAGGCCCATTGACCCGACGGCCCATAGAAGGCCCATTGATCCGATGGCCCATAGAAGGCCCATGGATCCGATGGCCCATAGAAGGCCCATGGATCCGACAGCCGATAGAAGGCCCATGGACCCGACAGCCCATAGAAGGCCCCCGGATCCGACGGCCATAGAAGGCCATGGATCGTCCGTCCCATAGATGGCCCATGGATCGTACGGCCTGTGGAGGGCCATGGTCACTACAACGTTTGGGAGAGTTGGCCCCTATTTGAACGATATAGCATATTCAAAGAATTATCCTACTCTATACTATCACCTCTAAAAAACATACACTATACAATAAAGAGACTAAGACATAGAAACGTAGAATATTCCTACACTATACAATAAAGAAATTACACCCAATTATACCCACTGGGCATTATGGTTCGGCACCAGTGATAATAAAGCATACACAAATAGCAATTAACATACACTGGGCAAATACAGCTCATACATCATGGATGCGCATCAACATAACTTACCATTTGAACTATAATCTCTTCAGAAAATAGGATTGGCCGGATTTAAATAGCACAAATTTCAGTCTGCAAAATCTCCAATTCCTTCGTTGTTACCTCAGTGTCTTGTTTCGTTTTTTTGACTCCTGCATCTAATACCTGCATGTCCAGTCTCAACTTGTTTATTGTACGTTGAGAATCATGTACACGTTGTCTTGCCACCTCTAGTTGATGCTCGAGAACATCAGCACATTCCAATTCCAATCCATAATCATTCGGTAACGACCATGCCACACTGCTCGCAAATCTTTGTGTTGATGTCACTTCACCCTGAAATGTTTCTGTAAGTACACATGACTAGCGAAAAAATATAGTTACAACAGTGAAGCGAGCAAGACAGACTATTTTGTACATGGCAAAACAGGACTAACAATAATGTTACACGTCATGAAGCATAAACAGGTGATATTTTAAAAATTATAAAAAAGGTAGTTAGTGCAGCCTGCATATAGAAATCTCTCTTAGCTCACCAGAGGAGCATGGTGTTGGGGCCCAATCCAAAACACAGACAAGTTACAAATTTAGATAACACGTTGCGTAGAAGTAAGCAAGCAGTTGGCCATTCTATAGCTCAATTAAAGTCTTAGGGAGCATAATGAACAGCAGAGGGTTGCATACAAACATACTACAGCAAGCAAAACTATGCAATCATTAGCCTAGTATAAACTAGATTGTGAGCCTCATGCAATAATAGTTGGTTAATAGACTTCAAAGCTTCAGCACACTTGATAGAGTAATTAAATGGTATGGCCTTTAATTATGTCAACTAATAGTTATACAAGTACCCAACATCGTGCATCATTCTTTGGGAATCTCATTAAGCGAGGACAAATAAAGCAATTGAAAAGAGCAAATTAACTATGCCTGAAACAAACAAGGAATTGAACTATTGAGTTGGATACGATGACTTACCTTAACAGGTTGAAGAGGCTCGGTAGCTCCTACTTCTCTTGCAAGGCTCCTTCCTAACATCTTGTACTTGGAAATCCGCAATCTTATCTTCATTGCACCCCCTCTACAAGGTGACACAAACTAGTTACTCGTCTCCTTGGAAGATAAATATGCATACTTTCCAGTCTGCGAACACAAAAGGATGAGATTATAACAAAACAACACCACATAATGAAACATGCCGCATCTCTTGCACTTGCACACAATGAAATGAGCATTTACTATGTCTGCACTATGTAAAAACTAGGCATACCTTCGAACTGGATCTCCAGGTACTCTTGGAAGGCCTACTTTAGTGTACAGCCAAACCTCTATGTCACCTATGAGTTAGAAAAGGCCACACTACAGCAGCCCTTAGTGTTTAAATCGTTGACAAGCTCTGTTAGAGTGTTAGGTCAAGAACAACAAGTAATCAAAGCAAATAGTCCTACTATGGTTGAGTGATGCAAACAAGCAATTGAACAGATGTGTGAGCAAATCTTACATATCTAGAAAAGAAGCAAAGAAGGAGGCTTAAAGACCATCATTTGACTGACCAGATTTAAGGGGCATTTAAACATCATGTGCAACGTATGAACTAACATAAACATTGCATATTCCAGATTCTACAATGGAATGCACATGTATTAGGTTATGCCATGTATGATGATGCCTAAATGTACACTATAGCGGCGGAGTGATTCATCATTGCACGCACAATTGAATTGCAGGTTAAGGGCCAATTCTATTCCGCCTTTTCAGGGCTTATTGTCAAAATAAGCCATAAAAGATGTAAAGAAGTCATTTTTGAGTTATGGGCTTGGGCTTAACTAATTTATCTTTGGAGGGGGGTGTTTCGGGTAGAACCTCACTAAAAATTGAAGGAAAGGGGAATAGTGAAATGACTCTATTGTCTGCCTATATTACACTCAAAATGCAACTGGTGATGCCCGCGTCACACCTCACCCTCAAGTAAAAACAAACACGCAAGCGTTCATTTCCCTGCCTGCTTGCATCTCCTCTCCCCTTTCCCTCTACTTCGATCCCCTGCCTGCAGCACACTAGGGTTCCTCCAGCAAGCCATTGCCACTGGTCCCATCTTGCCTGGTCCTCGACGATGCTCTGTCCAGCTAGGCTATATGGCCACCGGGTAGGGGAAAATCTCCCTGGCTGCTCCTCCCTCTGGTGCCGCCCCTCATTCTCATGGTCTCCAGCAGCTGCTCCACTGTGGTTCGTCCAACGCCTTTGCTCGTGCGGTATTGCACAACTACTCGCTGATGCCACACTGCGGCAGAAGGCACCTTATTCCCCCTCCCCACCTCCTAGGCAGTGGCCTTGAGGTGCTGTTGAAGGAGGAGATCATCCAACAAGGTGAGGATCTCGTCTGATTTTTTGCCAAATTTTCATTCTGATCCACTATACGATGAATTGCTATGAGCCGCTTCTGCTGCTGCTATATGATGCATTGCTATGAGCTGCTCCTGCTGCTGCTATATGATGAATTGCTATGAGCTGCTGCTGTTATATGATGAGTTGCTATAAGCTGCTCCTGCTGCTGCTGTATGATGAATTGCTATGAGCTGCTCCTGCTGATGCTTTATGATGAATTGCTATGAGCTGCTCCTGCTGCTGCTATATGATGAATTGCTATGAGCTGCTCCTACTGCTGCTATATGATGAATTGCTATGAGCTGCTCCTGCTACTGCTATATGATGAATTGCTATGAGCTGCTCCTGCTGCTGCTATATGATGAATTGCACACTACTGCTGCTGCTGTATGATGTGTTACTATGAGCTGCTGCTGCTGCTATATAATGCTTTCAGGTGGTGCTGCTATATGATAATAACCAGCCACATGGACCATCGAATTTCAATAAATAATTGTTCTTCATTTAAATGTGGGTCATGCTTTTTTTGTTTAAATTAGGCAATGGGATCTCTATGGAAAACATTGACCAAAGTAGATTGTGCCAAGTAGATGGTATCTTTGTATTTGCATTTTGAGCAAATAGTGATTGTCTGTTTTCCTATCATATTAATTACTGCACTGGGTTCAATTTGTGATGTTTGCAAGTCAAATTAATTTTCATATGGGTAGCAAAATGAGAAAATATAATGCAATCTAGACTTTTCATTGACCATACCAAAGATAAGCTGAAAACGCAATGAAAAGAACTGATTGGCTTATTACATGGAGCTTATATTCACAGGTGCTTATTTTCTTAGGATAACTTGTAATAACTGTCCCTAAGAAACTTGGCCAATAGAACTGACATACAAATAACATGTCATGATGATTGCAATGGAGGAGTGACGTACCATAGCACACTGTATAGGCTCACCGTTGGCTCTCCTTTTTTGCGATGTTCCATGAAATTGCCACATACATCTTGTACTTTTTCATTGTGTAACCCTATCTGCAAGTTGACACGGTTAATTTCAGACATCTCTACATGATAATACATTGCATATCCCTTGCGCATATTTAAACCACCAATTAATGATTGTGTGCGTAGCATAAACTAGCCATGACTCTATGTGCTGGACTAGCAGTCACTCTAAGGGAGCCTAATGTAGTGTACTAGAATTCCTGCATGCCACCTACGATTTTGTGTAATGTACTGTCTCTGTTCCTAAATATATGTCTATGTAGAGGTTCCAGTTTGGACCACATACAGATGTATATAGATGCATTTTTGAGTGTAGATTCACTCATTTTGCTCCATTTGTAGCCTATAGTGGAATCTCTAGAAAGACTTATATTTAGGAATAGAGGTACGAGGTAGTATCATGTATGACATCTACATATCTAATTTAGCAGCCAGTAGTAGAAATCATTATGCGCACAAAGGGATTCTTGGTCGAAAATCCTAGCAAAGCACGGCGAGCCTGAGAACAATACAAGAGAGAGACATGCTTACAAGATCATAGCAATGCCTCGGTCCGAGGATCTTGGTTGGCCAAGCTGTTAGATCCGGAAGAAACATCATCCTTGTAGTTTTTGCGGTGCATAACAGTGACAATGACACTGTTAGTATATTTGAAGTACATCGGGCAGTGTGATCTTTGGGCCGGGTTTAAAGGTGACAAGTACCTAGGCCATGGCAGGTGCTTGGCATCTTGCCAGACCATGGGAATCAGGTTAGAAACGTCAAGGGTGATGACGCTGCGCTGGCTATCGGGGTCCGGTAAGGAGATCTAGAACTGTCGAGTAGGGTGTTTGTGGAGCGGCTCCGGTAGGGTGGTCTACGGTGTGGGCGAAGCGGATCTGTGGCCGTGGAC
The DNA here is from genome assembly GCA_021605145.1 of Aegilops bicornis. Lineage (NCBI taxonomy): Eukaryota > Viridiplantae > Streptophyta > Magnoliopsida > Poales > Poaceae > Aegilops > Aegilops bicornis. Next base: position 626,773,672 of record CM038675.1, on the reverse strand, counting down.
GAGGGCGTAGGTGAAGCTGCTCCGGTGGTTGGGTTAAGGATGGTGTCGACGATGCAGATCTGCGGCCGTGGACGGGGCGTCAGAAGCTGCTCCGGTAGGTTGGATGAGGGTGCGAGGAAGCGGATCTGAGGCCGTGGACTTGTGAGTTGGCAAAGAGGCCCCGGTAGGGTTGAAAATGGTATAGGCTAAGCTACTCCGATGGGGTTGACGATGGTGTCGGCGAAGCGGCTCCGGTAGGGTTGAGGAAGGAGTCGGGGAAGAGGATCAGAGGCCGTCGACGGGGGCATCGGTGGGGCGGCTCCGGGGGGTGTAGACAAAGCGTCTTCGGTGGGGAGTACGAATGAGCCGCTGCAGATGCGCTGCAGTTGACGAGAGTACCGGTGAAGCAGATCCGGCGCCATGGACAAGGCCGGCACTAAATGGGCTATGGTACAGTGGTGGATGAGCAGTCTACTTGTTTCTAGGGGAGGTGGGAGGGGTAGATGCGGCCGTAGAAGCAGATCCAGTGAGGTGCACGCCACTTGTTGGCGATGAATGGGCTCTAATGCACGCGGTGGATGAGCAGTCTAGGGTTTCGAGAGGGGAGGGAGAATAGCCGATGAAGTACGGACGGCGTGATGTGAGATGCTCTGGTGCTGTGGAGTTAGTCGTTTTTACAGGAGGGGGAGAGGAAATGGGGGTGTCGTGTAGTGTGCGGAACCGGAAGTTACCAAAGCTGCCCCGACCTATTATGTAGATGATGGCGGTATTGTAATTGTTGGTCTCCGTGCACCAAGGACAAAAGGGGAATTTCGCATGCTAAAGACTAAGGTGGCGGAAATTTTAGAAGGAGGCGGGAGATTTTGCCGCCTGCGGGATCATTCGTATCCAGTTTCAACTAATTTTGGACCGTGCTAGCGGGAAGGTCATCTTGAGACTGCGTGCACACGGGCACGCGTCGTGATTAATAACTGGTGTGTCCACCCCAGAAAAAAAAGACAATAACTCGGGATGATGTGCCGATAACTTGGACATTGACACGGGCGCGACCAATCATACGGGTGTAGTGGCGCGTTCAACAAAAAGGGATCAAACACTCAGCCTATGTATTTCTTGTGTAAATAGATAATTTAGTGCAATTGGTTATTTACTTTAAACATAATGCATTGACGTGTTAGTGTAGAGGCGCACAAAAAGAAATGGATGTTGTAGTCCGCTACTTAAAAGTGTTACCTCATATGATTACATATACTCCATTTCATAAATTATGCATTCGCTGAATTCGTATATGAATATTACATATATTACTTCGTAATAGAACCTTAAATCATCCACTAATGATTTTGAATGCAAGAGTAACAATGGTGCATGCACATGATAGCTACATTGGTTGTTTGAAGAAACATCACTGTAACTTTGGCATGCACAACTGAAAAGGTTTATTTAAATAGAAAAAATGTGATGAGTGTCCAGTCTTTATAGAGTTGAATCGATATTGTACCTTTGGCCACGATACGAAGTAGATATTGATTTATGTTCAAGCGATGCACGTCCACAATCGCCAGATAGTGATACGTGAATGAATTGTGCAATCTCTCTCACAGGCATACATATCTCATTTCCCTATGGGCATCAGAATCACACACGCGCACTTCATGTATTTCTCTCCCTCCGTCAAGGTTAGGATACGTCTTTCTACCCCATCCTACAAGTATCTCACATAGAAACACACACGCTCTCTCTGTCGAACACGCCCACCCCTTTAATTCCGCCCACCCACAGCCACTAATGTCTCAAAGTATAATAATGTCTCTCACACATATGCCTAAGGTTAACTCGAGTTCCGGAATCATATGAATACATACAATGGGATTCCAGTAGAGCACCTTTCGTTTTGAGATTTCGCTCTCTCTCTCTCTCTCTCTCTCACACACACACACACACACACACACATGCACGTGCGCGCGCACACACATACATTGTTTCTTGCTTCATTTTTTTCCGGCACTTGCATGCACACAATTTTGTTTATCTTCGTGATGCTTTAAGTATGCCTCGCACAAATGCTATCTACCTATCCCTTAATATAGCTAGATATGTGTCACACAAACTCCTTCTCCCTACTAGCAAGATGCCCATGCGACTGAACATCAAGATGCATTTGTATGAGTAGTTTATCTTGTGGGAGAAAAGGATGAACAAGGTAATGCCTTATTTGCAAATGCGGAGAGGGGTGTGGGTATCTTTTTGCAAAATTGCCACAGTTTCCTTCCTATCCGTCGGATATAAATCGGATGGCCTATATTGCAGGATGGCAGGAACACCATCATCACCAACTCTGCTATAAGAGTAGGGATATGTAAGTGTCATTCCCCCCCCCCCCCGACACACACACCCACACCCACACAACCACACACACACCCTTCCCAACACCGAAGGAGTAGGGTGACACCTCGATCTTGATACTAATCTATCGACTGGCTTCTCTCTCAAAGACACACACACACGCACACACACTACCCGACACCGAAGGAGTAGGGCGGCACCTCGATCTTGATAGTAATCTATCTACTCCTCTTTGAAACACACACACACATACACACACACTTGCTAGTTGTGCCTCTGTGCCTACCGCGCACACTCTCGATCCGTCTTTCTCTCCTCCCCTCCCTACCCCAACAATGACAGCAGAAGGGTGACAACTCGATCTGATCGTAATCTGTCAATTGGTTTCTCTCTCGAACATTGTGTCTCTGTGCCTTGCTCAGTAGCCCCCTCGATATGTAGACTTCTCGCGCGCGCACAGCTGTAGTGACGATGACGCTGAACCCAGTGTGCCTCGTTTTTACTGGCCTCATGTGATAGTTTTCACCCTGTTTTCTGTTAATTAACAAGGCAACCTTTTCTTTGTTACTACTAGTGAATCTGAAATCATTCGGGAATACATAAAATATATCACTTCAACTCAATTATCGCAGTAACTATTTTAAAAGAAACTAGCTAGATGCATGTGCGTTGCACGGAACATCAAGATGCATTTGTATGAGTAGTTTATCTTGTGAAAGAAAAGGATGAACAAGGGAAGGCCGTATTTGCGAACGTTGAGAGGGGTGTGGGTATATTTTTGCAAAGTTGCCATAGTTTTCTTCCTATTCGTTAGATATAAATCCGACGGCCTATATTGCAGGATGGCACACACACCATCATCACCAACTCTATTTTTTACTCCCTCCATTCCTAAATATTTGTCTTTTTAGAGATTTCAACAAGTGGCTACATATGGAGCAAAATGAGTGAATCTACACTCTAAAATATGTCTACATACACATCTGTATGTGGTAGTCCATTTGAAATCTGAAAAAGACAAATATTTAGGAACAGATTGAGTATAAGAGTAGACATGAGTTCAAATTCTATCTTTAAATTTAGATTTTTATATTATATATTACTTATTTAAAATATACTTCTTTCGCTACTGTACTGACAGTGGAACCCACAGAGTACTTAGAATACAAGATTAAGGATGGACTTGTTTCTTTTTAACTTTATGTATGAAGTTGTAGCCACCCTGCAAGTCACGTGTACACTGTACATCCAATTAACTTTTTATAGAGGGACAATCATACACGCAATTAACTCTAATGGATTGGATGTCACTCTATTATTTCTAGCATAAGAGCATCTCCAATGGCAGCCGACAAATTTCCTCCCGCTTCCTTCCACGGAGGACGACATCAAACGCCAGCGGCATACATTTTCACAACTCTAACCAACCAGATGAAATTCGTGCAAACACGGACTGATTTCATATAAGCATGAAGGATTTCGTATAAAAAGCCGGAACTTCATATAAACATGATAGATTTCATTACATTTACATGAACTAAGCGGTGCCAATCCGGCTCTCTTGGTATAATTAATACTCCCTCCGTCCGGAAATACTTGTCCTAGAAATGGATGTATTTAGACTTATTTTAGTTATAGATACATACAATTTATCCATTCTTAGAACAAAAATTTCCCGCCAGCTGGAGAGGGAGTACATAATCTAAATGGCCACCCGCGGATCCCTTTGTCTTCCTCATGTCCGGCAGACACTTTGCGGGGTTGATGAAGGTCCTCGGAAGAGACGAAGAAGCAAAGAAACCACATGAATGTGCAGTCGTCGCCTCGGCGGTGGCCTTCATGGGACCCAAGTGGTGGCGGCCTCCCGTGTTCTACTTCTCCTCGATGATGGCGGCGGACACGGAGAAGCTGGCCACCGACTCGTCGCTCTCTATGCACCCGGCTTACATCTGCACGCATGGCACCGCCCGCAGGCACGGGAGGCGCCCACGTACACGGAGGTGCGGCACCACGCAGACAGTGGCGCGATGCGATCACGACAGCGGCAGCGCCCGGTGTGCTCGTTGTCGTGCCGGCGTGGAGCAACTCGCCACTCCACATCAAGCTGAACTGGAGCGACGAGTTGCTGAACCACGTGCCTGCTTGGGGCGGCAACTGGCTCCGTCGGGTCAAGCGAGGTTGGTGAAGCACCGAGCGGCCTCGCCCGTATCCGGAGGGCTCGGCGAGCCACCCGGCCGGGTAATATGCCGAAGAACGGCTCCTCGGAAGCCATCGGAAGACTGGAGAAAATGGTGGAGGAGATGGGGGAGCAGCGGAGGGGTGCGATTCTTGCCCACTGTCTGTCTGGCCTCGTGTAAATAGAGGGTGGATGGTAGGAGCTTGGCGGTGTCCGCCTCGTTTAAGCGAGGCGGACGGAGGAGCTCGGCCGGTGTTGCGTTTAATTCTGGCCCGCTCATGAACGGACGTGTGGCCGGAGTAGGTTTCTCGGTTTGCATGCGGGTTTAACGGAGGGGTTTGATGGAGGCGAGGAGGCGTGTTCAGCCGCGCATGCAGCGGAGGGCGCAGTACTATTCAATTTGACAGCAGGTGGTGCAGTTCCCGATACGGCTTTAATGGAGACGAGGGAGGGAGTAGCGGTTCCCGAAATGTTGAACGGCCAATGCATCCTCCTTCAATTAATGCATGAGGGAAGTAATGGGAGGAGGACAGAGAAAAGAGGCTGCACGATGTGAATGCAACGTAGTTTGCCCTGATATAAAGGCGCCCCTCCATTCCAATGCATGTACCACATCGTACGCACCTAAGAATTTGCCTAAGCACCTACACTAAGTGCAAAAGAGCTCACTCCAGACCCATGGCAGCGATGCGCGCGAGTGGCCAGCGGCTGTGCCAGAAGGTCCACAATGTCAGCGTGCGGCATGGCGCCGAGGATCGTCTCCAGACGGTGTTGGATATCGGCTAGTGGATGGCCGCCGTCGACGCCAACTACGACTCTCAGTTGGACCAGATGATCGTTGCCACCATCAACAAGTTCACCGTCCTCAAGAAGCTCGCGGATGACATCACCGTACTCCTCCAGCCCGTGCGCCCGTGCTCCTCATTTCCTGCCACCCTAATCGGCCTCCATGGCTGGAACCTTTTTCAAGCACTGGTGGCCCTGTGACTGCCCGCTGACGCCACGAAGAATGTCCACCTGGAGGTCGCGCTCGCCGTGAGGCGCCTCGCCCTGCAAGAATTCATCGACCTACACATCCACATGTACGAGCAAATCGTGTACATAGGTATCTACAAGGCCATTGAGGAAGCTACGGCGTTGGCCTTCCTCAACCGGCTGGAAGCCTTGGATGCCTTTGCTGAGAAGCACCTCGACCTCACCACAAGAGCCGCCGCTCCTTAGCCGCCAGTTGGTGGCCCGGCGCACTAAGTTGAGGAGGAGGATGTCATACGTTGATGGATGCATCTTTCTTCTTGCCCTCTGTAACCACCACTGCGATCGCATCATCATCGTGGCCTTAATTCTTATTGTGTTGTTGCATTCTCGTTCCAGTCAATACCGACATGTGTGATCCCTTTGCTTAATTATATGCATCACTGTAACTAGTACTCCATCCGTCAATTAATAAGTTGTGCTTATCTTCTCCATCAACTTCGTGCAACGCGCGGGCATCTTGCTAGAAACACTAGAACATGTCGGCCCGCGTGTGACCAAACCTACGATGTGCCAACCTAGCTACTACGTACCCTGCTTAACTGGCGGAAATAGCCCCGCACTAGCGTTTCCAATCGTTATTTCTATCTATCGATCGTGCCAAGGAGCGGAACCAAAATGTTACAATTTATACATGTTTCTCTACTCCTACTCCTATAAAAGACTCAGTTGGTGATGGTGGTGTGTCTGCCATCCGTCGTTTCTGACCATTAGATCTGCATCTAACGGCTATGAGGTAAGTTGTGGCATTTTTGCAACAATAGCCCACTTCTCTGCTCCTATTTGCAGAAAACCCCTTATTATCTTGAAAGCAACCACATCCCTCCCTCACCTCATCAAAACAGGCTGAGAAATATATTTTGAGTGAAAAGTACTCCCTTCGTTCCTAAATATTTGTCTTTCTAGAGATTTCAATAAGTGACTACATACGGAGCAAAATGAGTGAATCTACACTTCAAAATATGTCTATATATTCCGTATGTGATAGTCCATTTGAAATCTCTAAAAAGACAAATATTTAGGACGGAGGGAGTAATATATTAGGAGTATATCAAAACAAGAGTGATTTCTTTCAAGTTTGTGAACAAGTACTACTATTCTACTACTTTGGATCCGCTGTAACGCATTACACATTGCTAGTAAAAGGAAAAGGCCTGCAGCGTTAGGTATCGCACCCCCACACGCCCGGGAATCGGGAGTACTCCACGGCCCGTCCGGCACGACACATAGCTTAGGGAAGGCGTGTTGCCTAGCATTTTCACTTTCATGTGGGACCACCGTTGAGCAAACCGACTATTGGCAAACCGCACCCCGCCCGCCGCCGGGTTGGAAAACAGAAACGAGGGGAAGATCTAGTTGTAGAGCGGAAGCCAAGAAATTTGGTGTCAGATGGGGCTCATTGATAGAGTAGGAGCATTCCGTACTACTCTACTCCTACTAGTACCAAGTTTGTACTATACAACTAGTACTACCACTAAACAACTAGTAGAATGCGTGCATGGCACAACATCGTAGGAACAAAAATGGGAAGATCTTGTTTTGGGTGATTTATCTTTTTTCACCAACGTAGTATGAATAATATGATGTGGGGGCACCCATGAAGCTTATGTGGCTTGGTTGCATGGCTACGAAAGGTTAGAGAAAAATAAATAGATAATGTGTTTAGAGTGCACTCCACTAAACATATATACTATGGATCCATTGCAACGGGCCGACACATCTATATCTGTACCCCCTATATAGTGTGTGAATAACTTTGAAAGTTGGTCGTTGGATGAAGCCAATCCGACGGTACAAAGATGGCAAACCCGAGTACTACTAGCCATTGGATATCATCTACATTCCACCAGATTCTGCCACATGTAGAATCTAGAAGACTCCATGGTTGAACTTCATTCATGACTAACTTTGCCACAACTAAGCTTAGGCAAAGTGTGTCTACCACAAAAAATGTGGCTAACAAAATGGCCACCACAAGTGTGGCAAGATTTGGCAAGAAGTTGAGTCTATAACATGTGGACCATGTAGCTAGAAAAGTGTGGCAAGCCACAAGTGTAGCAATGAACCAAACACATACCTGGTGTGTTTGGTAGGGTGTATGAAGGGTGCATGATCCCAAGAGTTCCCTTCTCAACCCACTTTTGGGTGTTTGGTAGAGTGTATGGAGGGTGCATGAGTCCACACTAGATTAGCACAAATACACTAGAAGCATGCGGGAAGATATCATACATGAAGAGGGGTGTTGAGTTGAGCATGCATGATGAGGGAACAACTATGCTGAGATGAGAACGCAACCAAACACACTTGTGGCACGCCTAAGCTTAGATGTGGCAACCTTAAGCTGCAAACCAAACCATTACTTTAAAAGTTGGTCGTTGGATAAAGCCAATCCAACGGTACAAATATGGCAAATCCGAGCAGTACTGGCCATTGGATATCATCTACAGTCCGCCAGATTTTGCCACATGTAGAATCTAGAAGACTCCACATGTAGAAGCATAATGCACAAACCACCAGAATCTCATGCGTGCAATGCACGTGTACCTTACTAGTAGTTGGTAGTAGTAAGAAAAAATTCCGGGTTTGGCACGAGCTCGTCTTCGGGGCGACACAAGGCCCGCCGCAGAGTTACATTTCCCTCTCGGGGCCCACGGACCGAACTTCAGTGGCTTAGTGCCCGGCCTATGAGTCAATGACATGCGGACCGTTAATGCGGCTGGCCCACATGTCATTCTCATGGTGGTGGTGTGGTTCGCGACTCACTCGTTCGAGATGAACCGGCCGGTGGTGGCATGGTTGTGGCAAGGGAGCCACAGCTGGGCGTCGGGGCGTTACGAGGCATAGATGGCCACACCGGCGGGTACTACCTGTAGTACAGAAGTACTCCAGCTGAGGATTGATGCCCGGGACGAAATGTGTCACAGCCGCTGGATGAAAATTCAATGGTGCGGGAGTACGGATCGGAGCACAAAGCGGAGCGAGCAAACCGCATCCAATCGGGTGTGGCTGTGGTAGAAAGTTGATGGTCGCCGCAGTTCAGCTGGCCCGCATGTCATGCACACAAAGGCATATGAGCGGTGGGGCCGAGAGGGATGAGGCACACGTCGGGGGGATGAGGATCCCCTGACATGAACAATCCTACCATTCTATCACTGACATGTGGGACCCGCAATTGTGGGTCCCACCAGTCAGTGAAGGAAAGGCAGGGTAAGGCAGTGATAGCCATGTCAGAGGATCCATGTCCACGTTGGGGGACGTCGTGCTTACAGGTAGGGTTGGAGCGGCGTCGTGGGAATCGTGTGTGGGTGTGGCAGTGGTAGAAACAAGAAACGTGATGGTCGCCGTGGTTCAACTTCCATGGACAAGCTGTCATGTCTGCTGACACATGTACATCAAAACTAGAGTGTTTATATTTAAAGCACGTGAACAAGTATTATTCTACTACTTTGGATCCATTGCAACGCACGGACCAGCACATTGGTAGTAGTAGTGTCTATCTCTATCTCTAGAGGCCTTCCCTCGTTCATCCTTTCTCTCACAAGATAAACTACTCATACAAATGCATTTTGATGTTCCGTGGAACGCACGAGGATGTTTCCTTGGGGGTCTCTCCAGCGCGGCGTGGTCGTAGTTGCAAGTTGATGAAGGAAATATGCCCTAGAGGCAATAATAAAGTTATTATTTATTCCCTCATATCATGATAAATGTTTATTATTCATGCTAGAATTGTATTAACCGGAAACATGATACATGTGTGAATACATAGACAAACATAATGTCACTAGTATGCCTCTACTTGACTAGCTCATTGATCAAAGATGGTTATGTTTCCTAACCATAGACATGTGTTGTCATTTGATTAATGGGATCACATCATTAGGAGAATGATGTGATTGACTTGACCCATTCCGTTAAGCTTAGCACTTGATCGTTTAGTATGTTGCTATTGCTTTCTTCATGACTTATACAAAGTTCCTGCAACTATGAGATTATGCAACTCCCGTTTACGGAGGAACACTTTGTGTGCTACCAAAGCGTCACAACGTAATCGGGTGATTATAAAGGTACTCTCTGTGTCTCCAAAAGTATATGTTGAGTTGGCATAATTCGAGATTAGGTTTTGTCACTCCGATTGCTCGGAGAGGTATCTCTGGGCCTTCTCCGTAATACTCATCACCTAAGCCTTGCAAGCATTGTAACTAATGAGTTAGTTATGAAATGATGTATTACGGAACGAGTAAAGAGACTTGCCAAGATAGCAGATTAAACTAGGTATTGGATACCGACGATCGAATCTCGGGCAAGTAACATACCGATGACAAAGGGAACAACGTATGTTGTTATGCGGTTTGACCGATAAAGATCTTCGTAGAAAATGTAGGAACCAATATGAACATCCAGGTTCCCCTATTGGTTATTGACCGAGAATAGTTCTAGGTCATGTCTACATAGTTCTCGAACCCGTAGGGTCCGCATGCTTAACGTTACGATGGCGATGTTTATGAGTTTTGATGTACCGAAGTTTGTTGAGTCCCGGATGTGATCACGGACATGACGAGGAGTCTCGAAATGGTCGAGACATAAAGATTGATATATTGGAAGCCTATGTTTGGACTTGGAATAGTTCCGTGAAATCAGAATTTTCTTAGGAACAGGGGTTACTGAACCCTCCCTGGGGTTAATGGGCCTTAGTGGGCCATGAGGGAGAAGAGGAGGGCCCTCCGAGGCAGGCCAGCGCCGCCTCCCCCTAGTCCGAATAGGACAAGGAAGGGGGCGGCGCCCCCTCTTTCCCTCCCCCAAGTCCTAATCCAACTAGGAAAGGGGAGTCCTACTCCCGATGGGAGTAGGACTCCTCCGCACGCCTCCTCCTAGGGCCGCCACACCCCCTTGCTCCTTTATATCTGAGGCAGGGGCACCCTAGAACACACAAGTTGATCTACGGATCGTTCCTTAGCCGTGTGCGGTGCCCCCTCCACCATATTCCACCTCGGTCGTATCGCCGCAGAAGTTTAGCGAAGCCCTGCGCGATGAAACATCATCATCGTCACCACGCCGTCGTCTTGAACTCATCCGCGACACCCTGCTGGATCGGAATCCGGGGATCGTCATCGAGCTGAACGTGTGCAGAACACGGAGGTGCCGTACGTTCGGTACTTGGATTGGTCGGATCGTGAAGACGTACGACTACATCAATCGCGTTGTCATAACGCTTCCGCTTTCGGTCTACGAGGGTACGTGGACACACTCTCCTCTCTCGTTGCTATGCATTACCATGATCTTGCGTGTGCGTAGGAAATTTTTTGAAATTACTACGTTCCCCAACAGTCGCATCCGAGCCAGGTTTTATGCGTTGGTGTTATATGCACCAGTAGAACACAAGTGAGTTGTGGGCGATACAAGTCATACTGCTTACCAGCATGTCATACTTTGGTTCAGCGGTATTGTGAGATGAAGCGGCCCGGACCGACATTACGCGTATGCTTACACGAGACTGGTTTCACCGCTGCGAGCACTCGTTGCTTAAAGGTGGTGGCGGGTGTCTGTCTCTCACTTTAGTTGAACCGAGTGTGGCTACGCCCGATCCTTGCGAAGGTTAAAACAGCACCAACTTGACAAACTATCGTTGTGGTTTTGATGCGTAGGTAAGAACGGTTCTTGCTCAGCCCATAGCAGCCACGTAAAACTTGCAACAACAAAGTAGAGGACGTCTAACTTGTTTTTACAAGGCATGTTGTGATATGATATGGTTAAGACGTGATGCTATATTTTATTTTATGAGATGATCATGTTTTGTAACCGAGTTATCGGCAACTGGCAGGAGCCATATGGTTGTCGCTTTATTGTATGAAATGCAAACGCCATGTAATTGCTTTACTTTATCACTAAGCGGTAGCAATAGTCGTAGAAGCAATAGTTGGCGAGACGACAACGATGCTACGATGGAGATCAAGGTGTCGCGCCCGGTGACGATGGTGATCATGATGGTGCTTGAGATGGAGATCACAAGCACAAGATGATGATGGCCATATCATATCACTTATATTGATTGCATGTGATGTTTATCCTTTATGCATCTTATCTTGCTTTGATTGACGGTAGAATTTTAAGATGATCTCTCACTAAAAATTATCAAGAAATGTTCTCCCTGAGTATGCACCGTTGCCAAAAGTTCATAGTGCCCAGACACCACGTGATGATCGGGTGTGATAAGCTCTACGTCCATCTACAACGGGTGCAAGCCAGTTTTGCACACGCAGAATACTCAGGTTAAACTTGACGAGCCTAGCATATGCAGATATGGCCTCGAGCACGGAGACCGAAAGGTCGGCGTGAATCATATAGTAGATATGATCAACATAGTGATGTTCACCATTGAAAACTACTCCATCTCACATGATGATTGGTTATGGTTTAGTTGATTTGGATCACGTGTTCACTTAGATGACTAGAGAGATGTCTGTCTAAGTGGGAGTTCTTAAATAATATGATTAATTGAGCTTAAATTTATCATGAACTTAGCACCTGATAGTATTTTTCTTATCTATGTTTGTTGTAGATAGATGGCTCGTGTTGTTGTTCCGTTGAATTTTAATGCGTTCCTTGAGAAAGCAAAGTTGAAAGATGATGGTACCAATTACACGGACTAGGTCCGTAACTTGAGGATTATCCTCATTGTTGCACAGAAGAATTACGTCCTGGAAGCACCGCTGGGTGCCGAACTGCTGCGAGAACAACGCCCGGAAGTTGTGAACGTCTGGCGAGCAAAGCTGATGACTACTCTATAGTTCGGTGTGCCATGCTTTACGGCTTAGAACCGGGTCTTCAACGGCGTTTTGAGCGTCATGGAGCATATGAGATGTTCCAGGAGTTGAAGTTAATATTTCAAGCAAATGCCCGGATTGAGAGATATGAAGTCTCCAATAAGTTCTATAGCTGCAAGATGGAGGAGAATAGTTACATCGGTGAGCATATACTCAAAATGTGCAGGTATAATAATCACTTGATTCAAGCTGGGAGTTAATCTTCCGTTTGATAGTGTCATTGACAGAATTCTCCAATCATCGCCACCAAGCTACAAGAGCTTCGTGATGAACTATAATATGCAAGGGATGAACAAGACACTTCCCGAGCTCTTCGCAATGCTAAAAGCTGCGGAGGTAGAAATCAAGAAGGAGCATCAAGTGTTGATGGTCAACAAGACCACTAGTTTCAAGAAAAAGGGCAAAGGGAAGAAGAAGGGGAACTTTAAGAAGAACAACAAGCAAGTTGCTGCTCAAGAGAAGAAACCCAAGTCCGACCTAAGCACGAACCAGTGCTTCTAATGCAAGCAAGCTGGTCACTTTGGAAGCGGAACTGCCCCAAGTATTTGGCGGATAAGAAGGATGGCAAGGTGAACAAAGGTATATGTGATATACATGTTATTGATGTGTACCTTACTAGAGCTCATGATAGCACCTGGGTATTTGATACTAGTTACATTGCTAATATTTGCAACTCAAAAGCAGGGACTACGGAATAGCGAGCACTAGCCAAGGATGAGGTGACAATGCGCATGGGAAAGCGGTTCCAAAGTCAATGTGATCGCTGATCGACACGCTACCTCTACATCTACCTTCGGGATTAGTTTTAGACCTAAATAATTGTTATTTGGTGCCAGCGTTGAGCATGAACATTATATCTGGATCTTGTTTGATGCGAGACGGTTATTCATTTAAATCAGAGAATAATGGTTGTTCTATTTATATGAGTAATATCTTTTATGGTCATACACCCTTGAAGAGTGGTCTATTCTTATTAAATCTCGACAGTAGTGATACACATAATCATAATGTCGAAGCCAAAAGATGCAGAGTTGATAATGATAGTGCAACTTATTTGTGGCAGTGCCGTTTAGGTCATATCGGTGTAAAGCGCATGAAGAAACTCCATACAGATGGACTTTTGGAACCACTTGATTATGAATCACTTGGTACTTGCGAACCGTGCTTCATGGGCAAGATGACTAAAACACCGTTCTCTGGTTCTATGGAGAGAGCAACAGATTTGTTGGAAATCATACATACAGATGTATGTGGTCCGATGAATGTTGAAGCTCGTGGCGGATATCGTTATTTTCTCACCTTCACGAGATGATTTAAGCGAGATACGGGTATATCTACTTAATGAAGCATAAATCTGAAACATTTGAAAAGTTCAAAGAATTTCAGAGTGAAGTTGAAAATCATCGTAACAAGAAAATAAAGTTTCTATGATATGATCGTGGAGGAGAATATTTGAGTTACGAGTTTGGTCTACATTTGAAACAATGCGGAATAGTTTCGCAACTCACGCCACCTGGAACACCACAGCGTAATGGTGTGTCCGAACGTCGTAATCATACTTTACTAGATATGGTGCGATCTATGATGTCTCTTACCGATTTACCGCTATCATTTTGGGGTTATGCTTTAGAGACGGCCGCATTCACGTTAAATAGGGCACCATCAAAATCCGTTGAGACGACACCTTATGAACTATGGTTTGGCAAGAAACCAAAGTTGTCGTTTCTGAAAGTTTGGGGTTGCTATGCTTATGTGAAAAAGCTTCACCCTGATAAGCTTGAACCCAAATCGGAAAAAATGTGTCTTCATAGGATACCCAAAGGAGACAATTGGGTACACCTTCTATCACAGATCTGAAGGCAAGACATTCGTTGCCAAGAATAGATCCTTTCTAGAGAAGGAGTTTCTCTCGAAAGAAGTGAGTGGGAGGAAAGTAGAACTTGATGAGGTAGCAGTGCAGCTCCCTTATTGGAAAGTAGTTCATCCACGTAAATCGGTTCTGTGACACCTACACCGATTAGTGAGGAAGTTAATGATGATGATCATGAAACTTCAGATCAAGTTGTTCTTGAACTTATTAGATCAACCAGAGTAAAATCCGCACGAGTGGTACGGTAATCCTATTCTGAAGTCATGCTACTAGATCATGGTGAACCTATGAACTATGAAGAAGCGATGGTGAGCCCAGATTCAAAAATGGCTTGAAGCCATGAAATCTGAGATGGGATCCATGTATGAGAACAAAGTGTGGACTTTGGTTGACTTGCCCGATGGTCGGTAAGCAATAGAGAATAAATGGATTTTCAAGAAGAAGACCGATCTTTGTGGTAATGTTCTTTGTTTCCAAAGCTCGACTTGTTGCAAAAGGTTTTCGACAAGTTCAAGGAGTTGACTACGATGAGACCTTCTCACCCGTAGCGATGCTTAAGTTTGTCCGAATCATGTTAGCAATTGTCGCATTTTATGATTATGAAATATGGCAGATGGATGTCAAAACTGCATTTGAATGGATTTACGGAAGAAGAGTTGTATATGATGCAACCGGAAGGTTTTGTCGATCCTAAGGGAGCTAACAAAGTGTGCAAGCTCCAACGATCAATCTATGGTCTGCGGTGCAAGCCTCTCGGAGTTGGAATAAGCGCTTTGATAGTGTGATCAAAGCATATGGTTTTATCTGAGACTTTTGGAGAAGCCTGTATTTACAAGAAAGTGAGTGGGAGCTCTGTAGCATTTCTAATATTATATGTCGACGACATATTGTTGATTGGAAATGAAATAGAATTTCTGGATAGCATAAAAGGATACTTGAATAAAAAAAATTCAATGAAGGACCTCGGTGAAGCTGCTTACATATTGGGCATCAAGATCTATAGAGATAGATCAAGACGCTTGATTGGACTTTCACAATGCACATACCTTGATAAAGTCTTGCAAAAGTTCAATATGGATCAGGCAAAGAAAGGGTTTTTGCACGTATTACAAGGTGTAAGATTGAGTCGGACTCAATGCCCGACCACTGCGGAAGATAGAGAGAAAATGAAAGGAGTTCCCTATGCTTGACCATAGGCTCTATCATGTATGCAATGTTGTGTACCGGACCTGATGTGTGCCTTGCTATTAGCTTAGCGGGGAGGTACCAAAAGTAATCCAGAGTGGATCATCGGACAGCGGTCAAGAATATCCTGAAATACGAAAAGGACTAAGGATATGTTTCTCGTTTATGGAGATGACAAAGAGCTTGTCGTAAAGGGTTACGTCGATGCAAGCTTTGACAGCGATCCGGACGATTCTAAATCGCAAACCCGGATACGTATTTTTATTAAGCGGTGGAGATGTAAGTTGGTGCAGTTCTAAACAAAGCGTCGTGGCGGGATCTACATGTGAAGCGGAGTACATAGCTGCTTCGAAAGCACCAAATGAAGGAGTCTGGATGAAGGAGTTCATTTCCGATCTAGGTGTTATACCTAGTGCATCGGTACCAATGAAGATCTTCTGTGACAATACTGGTGCAATTGCCTTGGCAAAGGAATCCAGATTTCACAAGAGGGCCAAGCACATCAAGAGACGCTTCAATTCCATTCGGGACCAAGTCCAAGTGGGAGACATAGAGATTTGCAAGATACATACGAATCTGAATGTTGCAGACCCGTTGACTAAGCCTCTCTCACGAGCAAAACATGATCAGCACCAAGACTCCATGGGTGTTAGAATCATTACTGTGTAATCTAGATTATTGACTCTAGTGCAAGTGGGAGATCAAGGAAATATGCCCTAGAGGCAATAATAAAGTTATTATTTATTTCCTAATATCATGATAAATGTTTATTATTCATGCTAGAATTGTATTAACCGGAAACATGATACATGTGTGAATACATAGACAAACATAATGTCACTAGTATGCCTCTACTTGACTAGCTCATTGATCAAAGATGGTTATGTTTCCTAACCATAGACATGTGTTGTCATTTGATTAATGGGATCACATCATTAGGAGAATGATGTGATTGACTTGACCCATTCCGTTAGCTTAGCACTTGATCGTTTAGTATGTTCCTATTGCTTTCTTCATGACTTATACAAAGTTCCTGCAACTATGAGATTATGCAACTCCCGTTTCTGGAGGAACACTTTTTGTGCTACCAAAGCGTCACAACGTAATCGGGTGATTATAAAGGTACTCTGTGTGTCTCCAAAAGTATATGTTGAGTTGGCATAATTCGAGATTAGGTTTTGTCACTCCGATTGTCGGAGAGGTATCTCTGGGCCTTCTCCGTAATACTCATCACCTAAGCCTTGCAAGCATTGTAACTAATGAGCTAGTTATGAAATGATGTATTACGGAACGAGTAAAGAGACTTGCCAAGATGCGAGATTAAACTAGGTATTGGATACCGACGATCGAATCTCGGGCAAGTAACATACCAATGACAAAGGGAACAACGTATGTTGTTATGCGATTTGACCGATAAAGATCTTACGTAGAAAATGTAGGAACCAATATGAACATCCAGGTTCCACTATTGGTTATTAATGAGGATAGTTCTAGGTCATGTCTACATAGTTCTCGAACCCGTAGGGTCCGCACGCTTAACGTTACGATGGCAGTTTTATGAGTTTTGATGTACCAAGTTTGTTGAGTCCCGGATGTGATCACGGACATGACGAGGAGTCTCGAAATGGTCGAGACATAAAGATTGATATATTGGAAGCCTATGTTTGGACTTGAATAGTTCCGGTGAAATCGGGATTTTACCGAACACCGGGGTTACGGAACCCTCTCGGGGTTAATGGGCCTTAGTGGGCCATGAGGGAGAAGAGGAGGGCGGCCGGGGCAGAGCGTGCCCCCTCCCCTAGTCCGAATAGGACAAGGAAGGGGGCACCCCCTTCCTCTTTCCCCCTCCCAAGTCCTAATCCAACTAGGAAAGGGGGGGGGGAGTCCTACTCCCGGTGGGAGTAGGACTCCTCCTGGCACGCCCCCTCCCCAGGCCGGCCGCACCCCCCCTTGCTCCTTTATATACGGGGGCAGGGGGGCACCCTAGAACACACAAGTTGATCTACGAATCGTTCCTTAGCCGTGTGTAGTGCCCCCCTCCACCATATTCCACCTCGGTCGTATCGCCGCAGAGTTTAGGCGAAGCCCTGCGCCGGTAGAGCATCATCATCGTCACCACGCCGTCGTCTTGTGGAACTCATCCCGACACCCTGCCGGATCGAATCCGGGGATCGTCATCGAGCTGAACGTGTGCATAACACGGAGGTGCCGTACGTTCGGTACTTGGATCGGTTGGATAGTGAAGACGTACGACTACATCAACCGCGTTGTCATAACGCTTCCGCTTTCGGACTACGAGGGTGCGTGGACACACTCTCCCCTCTCGTTGCTATGCATCACCATGATCTTGCGTGTGCGTAGGAATTTTTTTGAAATTACTACGTTCCCCAATAGTTGACACCCCTTGATATGCCGACGTTGAGGGGCACTCGGATTTCCTCCGATGAGCAGGTAAGATGAGTTTGATCACGTAGTAAATGCATTCTAAAGACTACTTCCGTGTCCATTTCCTAATTCTCCCCCTGCCCACTGTTTCACAGGTTAGGCTCGGTGCGAGTGGAGATTGGCTTGCATATGTATGGGAGGGTACCAACATCAATTTGCACAACATTTACAATGGTGAAACCGTTCCCGTAGAACCTTTGTCCAATATTGGGATCAGCCATGCAACGGGCCACCGCATGAATTGGTACAATAGAACCACAATGAGATTGAATAAGATAGCACGAACCTTGCACATGGCGGTCATAGGTGGACCATGCTGTCTGTGGACGATTTGTTGCCGTACGAGTACGAAGACACTGTGCTCCTTTCTAACCGCATCTTCGCGGTGACAAACCAGGGGACTTGTTTCGTATGGGACACATCCTACGATATACTCCCTCTCTCCCAGTGTATTTGTTTTGAATCTTTTCATTTTATAAGTTTCAAATTCAAATTTAGAGGGGCAGTGGGGCCGAGAGGGGTGAGCCGCAGGTCGGGGGACGTGTGGTGTCATGGGTTCATGCGGTGTCGTGGGAATCGCGTGTAGTTGTGGTAGAAACTTGATGCTCGCCGCATTTAAGGTGGCCCACATGTCATGCACACAAAGGCAGAGGGGTGGTGCGGCCGAGAGGGGTGAGGCACACGTTCGGGGACGTGGTGTCGTGGGTTGGAGCGGCGTCGTGGGAATCACGAGTGGCAGTGGATGAAACGTGATGGTCGCCGTAGTTGAACTTCCATGGACAAGCTGTCATGTCTACGGACACATGCATTGCATACCGATCCTTTGGAAGGAGTAGTAGAAAGCTAGGCGGATAAATAGTTCCTTATAGTCAAGCGGACCCACGCTACTACTTGTTCCAAAGACATGCACACCATCGAAATAGTCCATCTATATCAATATACATAGAGAGGGAATATTTTTTTACAAGAGAGGAAATAGTTCATCCATCCATAATGCCCTGCTGCTGGTGCAGCACCTTCTTCTTCTTCTTCTTCTTCTTCTTCTTCTTCTTCTTCTTCTTCTTCTTCTTCTTCTTCTTCTTCTTCTTCTTCTTGTTCTCATTTTCTGTGGGAGACGGCTTCGCAACAAGCTCTCTGGACCTTGCAGCTATCTCAAAACTCACACGGATATCAAGGGCAGCATATTTTATCCGCTCATACATCAAGGGATAATTCTCCCATCCAGACAACCTTAATGCCAACGTCTCGTCACCCTTCTGAAGATTTGTTCCTAGTACAAAATTTGCTACGTCGAATAGGGATGGTGTCAGTTTATCACAATCTTCTATAGGAATTTTTATTTTGGTTTGTAGGTCAGCGATGCTTTTCAAATCAAGGTTGTACGGCTCAAACTTCTGTTTATCCTCTGCGATGCTGCCCCACAGAAGTATATGTCCTCCCGAGACAAGAAATCGTGAAGCTCACCTAGTATGGAGGGCGCGTGTACGATGTGGTACACCGAAACATCATCTTCGAGGCATAGCTAAAGGACAGCGACACATTGGATCTTCCCAGCACTAGTAGAAAAAGGGTCATACGTGAAGCACATTAGTGCCGGTTTGAATTTGAGCCGGTACTAATGTATACATTAGTGCCGGTTCATGGGGCCGATCAATAGCACCGGTTCGTGGCGAACCGTTAGTACCGGTTCATGCCACGAACCGGTACTAAAGAGGCTGTGTCGACTGCGGTCGAACTATGGCCCCACCATCACCATTTAGTGCGGTTCGTACCACGAGCCGGGTACTAATGACGTTAATGGCAGGATGTTTTAATTAGTCCCACCTCGCTCCCCTAACAAGCCTTTTACCACCTTAAATATGTTATTTCTCAAACTATCATAAGCACTTGGTCTTCATTGAACTCTATGTGTAGAATTTGTGGCCTCAATATGAGTCTTCATCGGTTTATAAATCGTTGATGACTCATATTGACAATTCAGATTGTACACACAAAGATCATTGATGATCAAAGTATTTTTGATGTTATATGATCATATTGACAATTTAGGCGTAAAGAAATATAAGATCATGATGTAAATGCTCTTATATTTTTGCATTCAAGATGCACCATTCAAAGCGGCGCCATCAACTTTCAACCATTTCTGCCTTCATTTGCTATTTTTCATGCATTCAATGATTTGTTTTGAGAACTAAATGACTTGGAAATTGAAAAGCACTACAAATGAACTCTGAAAAGTTGAAACTTGGCATGGTATCATCATTTCACCCACATAGATTGTTCAAAAAAGTAGAGAGGGTTACGGCAAAACTAGATGCACTTCGTTCACAAACCGGACAATCTCTTTCAAGTATTCAGGTTTGGACGAAATTAAACTCGTCTGTTATACAAAGGCATTTCATTTTTTTAAAATTATTACAACTCCGGACTTTTGTGCATTCAGTATGCACCATTCAAAGCGACGCCATCAACTTTCAACCATTTACGCCTTCATTTGCCATAAGCATTTTAAAGCGCACCACCTTTAGTACCGGTTGGTGGCTCCAACCGTACTAAAGGGTGACCAATACTACAATTGCTTAGGAAGCTGTTTTTAGTCCCACCTCGCCAAGAGAGAGGGACTAGGAGCGGTTTATAAGCCACGAGTGCGAGCGATGAAGAAGAGGCTCAAAGCTCACGTTAGAGCTTCAAGCCTTCGTGAATATGGTAGATTGCACGGAGCTATGCACAAGTGCAGTTTACACTATTCGAAGGCTTGAAGCAAATTAACGAGCATTGCACCTCTTTTTATTTTTAATAACTTATTACAACTCCGGACTTCTTACATTATGGCAAAAACTAATTGCGTCGGCATTTCTTTTTTTTTAACTTTGGTTATAACTCCGGACTTTGACCATCAAGTTTTGCGAAAAGAAAAAATAGCGAGAAAAGAAAAATAGCGAGAAAAGAAAAAAACTATTGCTGAAAAGAAAAAACTATATAAAAACTACTCAGAAATAAATATAACAAAATAAATATAGTAGAAAAGAAAAACTGCTCGAAATAAATAGAAGAAAAAATAAAGCAGAAATGGAAAAATTATATTTGCTATTTTTCAATCGTTTACAAAATGATCGTGAAATTTAAAATCACTACAAAATGAACTCTGAAAATGTTGAATTTTGGCAAACTAGATGAAAAACTACTCACAAATAAATAGAAGAAAATAAATATAACAGAAAAGAAAAACTATACAAAAAACTACATGAAAGAAATAGAAGAAAAAATAGCGAGAAAGAAAAAACTACAAAAAAATTGAAGCTGCCTGTGGGCCTGCTAGGCCACAGAGTGCAATTACAGCCTTAAAGGCCCAAAGAGACTCACAGGGCAGCACAGAATTTAGGCCCACAAGCCTGCTATATAGAGGAGTTCGAAGAGGTAGCCGCTGCTGGGTTTATAAACCAGTGCGGCTGCCCTTCGCCTGGCGAGGTGGGACTAAACTTTGGGGTGGCAGCGCGAGGCCTTTAGTACCGGTTGGTGGCTCCAACCGGTACTAAAGATCACCCTTTAGTACCGGTTGGAGCCACCAACCGGTACTAAAGGCCTGCTCTTCCCGCCTCTTGGCCTGGCCAAAGTTGGCCTTTAGTATCGGTTGGTGGCTCCAACCGGTACTAAAGGCTCACCCTATATATACAGCACTTATGAATTTTCAGTTACATCTCCCCACTTCTTTCGTCAACCTCTCGCGCCGCTCCCATCGTCGCCGCCGTCGCTTCGTCGTCGTCGTTGCCGCCGCCGCCGCTTGAACGCCAGCGCTGCCGTCTGGTTGCCGCGCCGCCCGTCCGTCGTATCTCGCTCTCTCTCCTCGCGTGCCGCCGCCGCTTCGCCAACGCCCATGTATCGCCCCTCGCCCCATACGCCCGCTTTCACAAATACGGGCGGCGTCTGAGCCGCACACACACACACACACATATACCACACACGCATACACACACACATACACACATACGTACTAGATTAATGTCGAATGTTAGATTAATGTCGAATGTTAGATTAATGTCGAATGTTAGATGAATTAGCTAGCTAGATAGAAAAATTGTCGAACTAGAGATTAGAACTAGTTCAATAATTAATAATTAGTTTATTTTTAGTAAGAAAATTTAGGTATATGAGATTTGAACTAGTTCAATAATTAATATAACTAGGTTAATGAGTTTTTCGTTTATTTAATTTTTTATATATTTTGAGTTTATATAAATGTTCGATTAATGTCGAATGTTAGATGAATTAGATAGAAAAGTTAAATATATAGTAATGTCAATTGAATATATAGTTAGATAGACTAATGGACATCTTAGAAAGTGTTTAATGGACTTAGTTAGAACTAGGGAAACTTGTTTATTTTTAGTAAGTACTAAATTATTCTAATTATAGTAAGTGCTTAGTAGTTGAACTAGTTGATTTAATAAAACTGGTTCATTTTACTATAGAAGTAGTTTATTTTACTATATGATTAGTTGAATAATAATGATCTAGTTTAGTCTTTGAATTATGAACGCATGGGAAATGTCATCATCGGAGGACGAAAGTCTCCCGGGGGAGTGCGACTGGTGCCACGACGATCGAGGTGAGCGCGACAGGCCTCACCTGGACGATGGTCGGCGCTTGACATTAAGCTCGAGGAGACCTTGAAGTTGAAAGCGATGCATAGCGACGACAAGTGTTTTTTTCATAATTAAGCATGACTTCAACTATTTCAACGTGTAATTTTCATCTTTTACAATTCGAGTATAGTTAATCCCATGCCACGCAAGACGCTATGTCTTGGAGAGGATGGATTTTGAAGACCATGAAAATTTTGAAACGAAGAAAATTCACCTAAGAACCCATCATGATGTGGATTTCGAAGTAAAGTTGTATAATTAAGAGGCGTAACCCATTTTGGTTGCAAAAATTGGGAAGCATTTTGCAAATTGTATGGTTTTGATGAGGGTATGCTTGTCACCATGGATCTTGGTGATCCTGAAATCGAGCAAGACAATATGGACATTTGGGTCCTTGTTGATACTCCTCCAGTTCTACCGCTATGTGAGTTTCTCAAACATAGTTAATTATTAATAGATCTTATATTGTTCATTTCAAAATAGTTGACAGCTTATTTCCATTGACAACTTATTTTGAAGTATCAAAGAATGTGCAGAAGATGGTAGATAGAACTTACTACACCGATGGCTCTGAGTTAACTTACAAGGAGAAAACTCATCTGGTTGGATTTTGTAATGATATTGAGAATTACAATATCTACAATAGAACTCCTCAACATTATGGTCAATACGTGCCACTCGTGCACGTGTTGAACTACTGATAACTACCATGGAGATGCCCTGGTAAGTTTTATTACTATTACGACATCCGTGCATCTTTTTGCATACTTCTAAAACTAGTACATAATTGCTAACTACGAAGTTATTACTATGTTTTTCAACAGAGAATCCCAGAGGATTGTGTGCCTCATTTGATGTATCGAATGGCGGCAGCCTTCGTGTTTTGAACATATATCCAGGCCATCCTACGAATCTCAAGCTGTCCATACCGGATTTCTAAAACAAGTGGAGACATGACAATCAAAGGATGGAAAAAATGTATGGACAATGTAAGGAGCTTCTTGGAAGCAAAAGGAAGCGAGGCGCAAGAATTGGAGACAGGATGATCTCCATTCTTCATAATGGACAATCGGGGTCTATATTGTTTTTATGCTATTTTACCTTAAGTGTGTTTAGGTCCGATCCTACGATCTTGATGATCATGTGCTAAGAACAATTATGTAGGGTTGGGTTCGATGACTTTGAGGATGATGATCGTATGAATTATTATTAATAACGAGTAGAAGTTGTATGATGATGCTTGATTAATTAGCTAGTAGGACTTGTTATTATATATGATGATGTATGATGCGCGCATGCATGAGTTATTATATATATATCTGCGGGTGAAACGAAAAAGAATTAAAATGGAAGACACAATTATTAAATGAAAAAGAAATCATAAAACCAAAAACCCCCCAAACATTTTAGTACCGGTTGGTGTTACCAACCGGTACTAAAGGGCTCCCAGCCCCCGGAGCTGGCTCGTGCCACGTGGTTGCCCTTTAGCACCGGTTCGTGCTGAACCGGTATTAAAGGGGGGGGCCTTTAGTGACCACACTTTAGTGCGGTTATGTAACCGCACTAAAGAACCTCTGAACGGTGCTATTGCTGGTTACGCACTAGTGCAATGGCACACTCCGTGTACTTTGCATCGAGACCGATGACATCCATCTCCACCTTTTGGAGGGAGTTGGATACATTGTTGATCCACTTCCGAACAACCCTTGGGTGGTCAGTGACCGTGGCAACTATGCTCAACGAGCCTTTGACGAGCACATGTTGGACGCTAAAAACCTGCATCTCGATCTCTTTCTGTCACATCCTAGCTAGTTCATGCACTAGAGTGTTGCATCATGTTTACTTCTCCAGAAACTTGAAATGGGGATGACAGAACCCCCAGCACCCCCCTGAAAACAACTAGGGTTTACTAAAATCATTTTCAACGAACCTGAAATGCCCTTCTAAAAAGTCCACCATTTTTGTCTTGGGTTAGAACCTCTGAAAAAATGCGTTCACAATTTTCTAGGTCATCACAAGATCATTGGATTAAATCATATGTACCTTGCATTTGGGCATTTAAATGCTAATAAATATTTTAAATGCCCAAATAATTCTGAAAATAAGTGTGGGCTGTTGGAAATAATCTAAACAGAGCCCTTGATTATTTTCAGGATTTTTGAAAGTGCCTAACTATTTTTAATAAAGCCACACAGTTACAGAAAATTAGAAAAAACAAAAACAGAATAAAGAGAGGGAGAGAATCCTACTTGGCAGCCCACTGGCCGGCCCAGCACTATGCTGGCCCGTGCCAGCTAGCTGCTTCCTCTTGCCAGAGCAGGCAGAGAGGTGACGCCGGCGAGCGCGAGCTCGCCACGGCGCGAGCTGCTTGCCGCCCACGCCCCTGGACGCCCTGGTCGAGCCCCACGTCGCCTCTCGACCGCCTGGACACCCCCACACGCCCCCTGCCTCCCTCCCTCGCTCTCCCGCACCATGGCCGACGCTGCCGCGCCCGCGCCATCGTGAAACTTGCGTCCGCCATCGTCCCTGTGTCGCGCCACCGTGTCCAACAGCTCCGCCGTCGTCGTCTCCGTCGAGCAGCCTGAGCCCCGAGTGCTCACGCGCCCTGCTTCGTCCTCTTTGAGCTCGACTTCACCGAGCGCCGCCACAGATCCCCTTCGCCATCACCGCCGCACCAGCTCGTCCCCGACCTCGCCGCCTGTTCCGTTGAGATCGTCGTGAGCTGCTGCACCTCTCCATCCTTCCCGTTATCGCTCACGCGCCCCGTAGTGACTACACCAAGCTCGGCCGCACCCGCCGCCGCCACCGCACGTCGTCGTCATGGCCACAGCCACGTTGGCTCAATTCTGAGCATGCCATCACCTTCACCGTACTCGCAGGAGCCCGTAGCACCACCCCACGCGCCTCGTCGTGCCCCGTAGCCTCATGTTCGACCTCGCCCGAACTCCGGCGACTACCAAGGTCGTCACCGGCGATGTTCCCGGCCACCTCGAGCTCCACCACTGCCACCAAACGACGCGGCTCGCTCCCTGCGTCACGTAGATGCTCTCCGCCATCCTTTTGGTCGCCGGAGGACAAAACCCGCACCGCCCCGCCGCGTCTGGCCTCGCCGGCGGCTAAACGTCGGCGAGTTTGACCCCGTTTGACCCTGGTTGACTCCGTGTGGGCCCAGGTTGACTCCCCCCTGAGTCCATGACAGGTGAGGCCCGTCTGCTAACTAAGTTAGGTTTAGTGCTAACTAAAAATTAGTTAGGCTAATTACACTGACACGGGGGACCCACTATTCAGGTTTGACATGGACCGTCCCCTTTGACCACTGACGTCACCCTGACGCAATAAGTATTTTCTGGATTTATTTTTATACAGGAAATTCCAGAAAATACTACAAACTTCAAAAAATCATAGAAATTAATCTGTAACTCCAAATGCAAAGATTTATATATGAATTTTGATCAGAAAAATCCAATATTTCCATCTGTACTGGTTTCATGCATGTCAGAACACTTTAACCTTGCTGTTTAGGTGAAACAAGCTAATGCACTAATATCACCTCTTACTTTGGGTTAGCATTTGAATCCTTGATTCAAATGAACTCAAACTATTCTGTCCTAAGTTGCATTAGCCAAAACACACTCATTTTGCCTTGTCATTGCATGCATAATGTTGTTGCATATTGCCATGTGGTGATTGTGTTTCGATGTGTTCTTCGTGGTAGGTTCTGCCTCCGAGGATATTCACGAGTATCCAACTGAAGGGCAGTATTCCACTACCACTCTGTCTAGCAAGCAACCCCATTGATCATTTCGACACAAACCCATCTTCTCGCTTCTGCTCTCGTTTACTACATTAAGACAACGCGTTTAAACTGTTGTGTGATGCGGTAGTTGAACCCATTTCCTCCGCATGACATGTCATTGCCATAGTAACTAGATGAAACCCACTAGCATGTGTAGGAGTTGATTGAGCCATGTTTGTGTTTCCTACCATGCTATGCTTGCTATGCTTAGAGTCGTGTCAGGTCTGGCTCATCGGGGTGATGAACTAGAGTGAATGGTTGTGTCGGTAATGAGAGTGAAGTATTGAATATGATTTGGTAAAGGTACCGATGAGAGGCCATGTAGGAGTACATGGTGGGTTGTTTCATTGAGGCCGTCCATAAGAACTGAGATCTGTATGCGTGATTTAAGATTCAGCTACTACCACACATTGGGATCCTTAATTGACCCTCTCGACTTATTAACCACCCCCGTCCTTTGTCCAGGAGTTGCAAGTAGTTTCTGGTGTTTGTAGTTGTTGGAGGCCGTGCGCAGCGCTGACCTTAGGGGTGGGCTGTGATGTGGTAGGCTCGTGGCACGGTGTACCGAGTCACCCGTTTGGTGTCTCGGGAACCCTTCACACATCATTTCGGGCCGTTGAGGACACCTCGGCCGGGTTTCCTTGCGGATGGAACCCGAATAGGCGATAAACCTGGACTAGGGACTCGTGTGTTTAGTCAGGTCGTGGCCGACACCCTCGCTGGGCTTCCGCTTGAAGGTTGCCGAGTACATGTCGTGTAGCGGCGATAAGTGGTGAAAGCATGTGTGAAGAAGTACACCCCTGCAGGGTATAAAACTATTCGAATAGCCGCGTCCGCGGTAAAGGACTACTTGGTCGCTTATGCAGTTCATAGACAAGTTAATGGTTACTACTAAAAGACTCAAGATAAGTGTTGAGTACCGCGGATGGCCCCTTCGTAGGATGACGAGGGAGGATCCACGGTGGAGTATTGTGATGGTGATTAGTGGACTCGTGTGCGAAAACTATTTTACAAGTGGTGTCTCGTAGGATAGCTTAGCCAAGAGTCAAAGTTGGCTTGCTGCAATAACTCCACTACCTTCTTGAGAATTTGCATGTATAGTAGGATCTGTTGTAAGACTTGCTGAGTACCTCTGTACTCATGTTGCTTTAATTTCTATTTTCAGACGACAACACCGCCCCTTCCGATGGGTTCTATGTAGATCTCAACGTTGACGAGTGACTTGCCACCCAGGTGGTGATCTGAGCTTGTGAAGGGCCCTATGTAGATAGACAAAGCCGTCAAGCCTTCTTTCTTTCTAGTGTCTGTACTCGAGACTAGTTTGCTTCCGCATGTGCTTCTATGTTTGTATGACTTGAGTGTCGAGTCATGTGACCCCTATCTGTATGAACATGTTATGTATGGCTCTCCGGAGCCTTTAAATAAAGTACTTTGAGTTGTAGAGTTTTGTTGTGATGCCATGTTGTATTTACACATATCAAGCATATTGTGTGTATGATTGAAATGCTTGGTATGTGTGGGATTCGAGAATCTAGTTGTTTATCCTTGGCAGCCTCTCTTATGGGGAAATGTAGTCTAGTGCTTCCATGAGCCATAGTAGTCCGCTACAGCCCGGTTCACCGGAGTCCTGCTAGCCCAGCACTACTGCTCCGGAAGGCTTGACTGGCCGGCATGTGTTTCACTTCGTTCCTGTGTCTGTCCCTTCGGGGAAATGTCATGCGGTGACATCCGGAGTCATGTTAGCCCAGTGCTACAGCCCGGATTCACACGCTGCTGACCGACATGCTCGATGTTGATTCATGTATGCCTGTCCCCATAGGTTAGTGCCACTCTGGGTTCACGACTAGCCATGTCGGCCCGGGTTCTCTATCATATGGATGCTAGCGACACTATCATATACGTGAGCCAAAAGGCGCAAACGGTCCCGGGCCATGGTAAGGCGACACTCGTGGGAATACCATGCATGAGGCCGCAAAGTGATATGAGGTGTTACCGGCTAGATCAATGTGACCTGGAATCGGGGTCCTGACACTTTCGCCATTTGGAACCGCTGGACCGGAGGGCTATGGTTTGGAGAATTAGGATTAGATGGCTAGTCTAACTGAAGAAGATGATTATTTATAGGGGCTTCG
Organism: Aegilops bicornis; assembly: GCA_021605145.1. Taxonomy (NCBI): domain Eukaryota; kingdom Viridiplantae; phylum Streptophyta; class Magnoliopsida; order Poales; family Poaceae; genus Aegilops; species Aegilops bicornis. The sequence continues at coordinate 626,745,247 of CM038675.1, read as the reverse complement.
GAATTACTCCAGGAGGATGTGAAGAGGTTAAAACAATGTGACTGCAGTGTGGTTTGGATGCAAATGAAGATCAAGGAGTAGTGAAAAAGCCGAGGAAAATCGGTTCCCGATGGAGAAGTAAATGGGAGAAGTTATGCGCATGCATGAGGAGAGCTGTGATGGTTTGACTGCTACATGCAATGGATTGGACGGACTCTTCGGTTGCCTTTTCTCTCTCCCACACGCACAGAATGGCCCACTTGCATGCTGTCGTTTATTGGCTGGAGTCTGGCTGCAGCTGCTCATGCGTACGCTAATTAATGTTGTGAATGCGGGGCATGGAGGCAAATGGGCGCATGCAAAAGGGTATATACGCAGACTAATTAGAGAAATACTGAAAAAGTTATGCAGCATAAAAGAGGACCGGAGGGAGTACTACTCATGTTCCTACTACGGTTAAGGAATATGCGGTTATCCTCAAAAAAGAAAAGTCCTTCTTCGCGCTTCCGCATGCACGAGAATTTGGTTCTGCTCGCAATATGGATGATAGCTGGAGGATGAAGTGAACCCAGAGGCATGCTAGCACGGGAGTGTACTCATGTTCCTACTACTCCTACTAGTAGTAGTAGTAGTAGTAGTAGTAGTAGTAGTAGTAGTAGTACAACTGTGGTACACTTGATGGTCAAAATACTATTATTCATCCGGTCCTCATAGTGAAGTGACAAGACCCTGCGCCCGAGGTGACACCAGTCCAGGGGGCGTGTCCGGGTTACCAAAGTCAGCCTCACCTTGTGCACTGTGCAGTCACTGTCACCGTTGTTGTATAGCATGCCTCGCCTCGTCTCCCTCTCCCCTAGAACCACTTCATCTCCATCTCTGTCTCGCCGGAGATCCTGAGGTCACTCTTCATTATCTCACTGTGCCCCCGCATACCCTCGCCTCGCTCGCCTCCCGCAGTACCACTATTCCCTCGCTAGCCGCTCCAGCACTAACAGCCTTCTCCACCGTAAATCAAGCCCCCCAAAACCCCACCTTCCAAACTCCACCATGGTCGAATGCGAACCACGCAGGATCCATATGAGCCGCAATTGGAGCAATCTCCCCATTGACGTCCTCGACCTCTGTTGTTCGTGTATGGATATGTTGAGCGCCCTGCGGCTGGCTGCATGCTCGAGGGGCATGCACATCGCCATCATTGAAGCGAGGCCAAAGCTTTTCAAGACACCCTACTTGCTGCTATTTGGTCTTGCGAGATTGGCTCACCATGATACGGAGGCGTACATGATGCCCCTCGACTTCAATCCGATCTCCATTAGCCGAAACTTCTTTGCAGGTATGTAGTGGGTCGCCATACATCATTTCCCTCGACTTCGATCCGATCACCATCGCCCAAAACTTCTTGGCAGGTATGTACTGGGTCGGCATGAAATCCCACTGGATGGCTGCCTTCAGAGAAGACGGTAAAAAGTTGGTGCTCGCGAACTTCCAGACCTCCCATGAGATTATCCTTCCTCCGTTGGATTATATAGCGGTTTACCATCGCGGTCCTAGTCATCTAGATTACCACGTCAGTTGGACGGACCTTATTTTGCAGAAGATTGTAATCTGCCAAGTGCCCACACGACATGCGAATTATGCAGACTTCAAGCTAATTGCCTTGTTCGAATGCACTCGCATATCTTTACGCCGGTGCCTTCTTTTGCTGGAGACAACTCAGCTCGCAGTGGATCATCATCAAAGCTGATACACACTTCTGTGATTCTATTGAACACAATGGCATCATCTACACGATCGACAAAGCAGATGGCACCATGTATTGCTGGGACGGCGCATGTAAGTTGTTTCCATCTCATGTTAATGATGACGCCATGACACCGTTTGAACTTTTTGTGATGATTGGCATATCCCTGTTTGAGCAGAATTTGAGTAGAACTATGGCAATGTATTAGAGACGCCATAAATCAGCTATATTTGGAATGAGTTAATTCATGCGATTGTGATCTTGTCATTACAGCCAATTTGTACCCCTGAATAATCAAACGGTTAGGAATATATGGATATTCTCCTTATTTTACAGTAATCTATATACTACTACTAAATATGAGTGTGTATCAATGGACATGTTAGTTTCCTTATATTCATGATGTAGAAACATGCACCACACTGTTGGTTTCATCTAACCATACATTAGGGAAGTAAATATGCATATGGAGAACTCTATATTTGGAAGTAGTGAAATCCTGTAATGCTTACCATGTGTACATACCTATATTCATTGCTCGGCAATCAATGGCTAGAATAATATCCTCACAAAAATTTTGCCCACAGAACACGAGTATATAACAATGCATGGTCTATTAGTTACCTTGAAGAATTTGTTTATGAGGACAGAACATGATTACATAACATGCATGACATGGTAGTTTCCGGGGAAGAATCGATTGCGAGATAACATGAGTATAACCATGCATGACACTTCTATATTTTCGAACCCAGTATACATTTCCTGTATTTTCCTCCCAGCCCAACAGGACATATCAATCTTTGTTTCTTGCATTATCCTACTCATACTCTGAACAATGCTGATCTTACATTAACAATGCATGTCCTTTTTGATATGATGCAGTGTCCCTACAGTTACTGCCCTTTGTAATCACACCACCTTTGCCAAAAATAGGGAAGCACAACTGGTTCCTCGCTCGATCAGACGACGGCAAAAGACTGATGATCATTCGGACACATGAGCCGGAAAAGTTATATTGCAAAAACCCCACTGTATACAAGCACCGTGAAATACGTGAGTATCCGGACAGTGGTTGTTACGTCTATGAGCAGGATACCAGCTTGTTGGGGCCTTCAGGATTTTTCAGTTGGAGGCGGGTAAACAGCCTTGGTTCACACTCTCTGTTTCTCGGACTCAATTATCCGATTAACCAGGAGATCACCATTGGCAAGGACCTTGATGGCAGAGAGGCTCTGTTTGCTATGGAAAACTATGTCTACACGGTGAGCCCTAGGAGTTCAGGAGCAAACTCCCCTGATTGTCAACGATACAGCCTGCAGCCAAAAGATGGTGAGAATGACAAAGGCATCCGGATTAACTTTGATCCTTGGATGTCTCAATTATGACAGGCAGTGAAGTGGTTCAAGCCTTCAGGTTCATAGGTAATTGGGTTGTTGCGTCGAAAGGGTGGAGTACTGGTGTCTCCAGATCATTGGTCGCTGAAACGGGGCTGCAAATTATGATGGTGTTGGATCATGTCTTCGAATGACTTTGTTGTCTTTGCTGCTTGTTCTGGATGGGTAGTTCTTTCTTTTGTTATGCATATTCCTTGTCATTTGGTCATCCTCGTCTATGTCACTCTTACTATGTAATAGTTGCCTCTGTTTAGAATCTCATTCTCATCTGGATCACGAGAGTTTGAGCGCTGCAGATGGGTGCGTTTTGGTGGTGTAGCAACACTTCTTATGAACTATCATGTCTTGCTGTTTATGTCAGTAGTAGTCACTAGTCAGTGTTTGAATGTTGTATATATCGTTGTTTCGAACTGTTTATTGTCTCGAACTACTGGTGGGCTAAATGAGGGCATCACCATTCTCCAGTGTTCAGAGTGTATCTCCTTTTTTTCAAGTTATATAATTTGAGCTCAGTGTCTTTTCGATGATGTACACTTGTTTGGGCCAGTGAGGTGTCGTTGGATATGGGCCGAGTAGTAACGCAATGACAAACATGTCAATTATGACTCTCAGGCCGGGCTCTCAAAAGATCCTCAAAAAAAAGGCCGGGCTCTCCAAAAAAGGAAAGAATAAGGACTCTTGGCCGTCATGTGGGCGCCACCGGTGTTTTTGTGCGCTTAGCCACGAGAGCATATTAGCACGTGTTCAAATTCAAGCTACCTTTTCATCCCCAATCTCCCGCCTCCCCACCTCTGGAATCTCGATCCTACTCCAGTTCCCCAAATCCCCCTCAGTACTCCCTGTACTCAAGCTCACTATCATGTCACGGTCAACGCGGATCTACGAGCCGAAGAGACTCAGTCCGTCCTGCCTTGATCGCTGCGTCTTTGTTGCTCAACAAAGTGGCATGGCGGAGCTTGACGACCAGTTTGCCAAAGAAGTGCTGATTGTAACCATCAACAGCGACCGCCTGTCTCTCACGGACAACCTTGTCAAAGCTCTTGGCATTGCGCACGGCATCCAAATAAGTGACTTGCTCGTCAAGTCCATCGCCACTAGCTGATTTCTTTGTCGAGTTCCGGACAACTTTCGATCGCAATGTGTGTTTGAATCCTCCGGCGTTTGTTACGCAATGGCACGCTGGTGAGCTTTGATCGGTGGCACCAGGATGGGGCCGGTGCCCTCTCGAGCTTGAGTTTTAACAAAGCTTACCTTCCACGGCATGCCTCGACGTGCTTGGAATAGCAAGTCCATGAATGAGCTTATCAACGACCTTGGAGGTGAGCTCGTAAGTATGTTTGTTCCTCCAGACAGCTGGGCTCTGATGGTTATGGCATGGATGAAGAAGCCATCCACCATACCGAAGCTGATTGCTGTTGAGATACCAAAGGCAGAACCGGGTTGTACTATTCGTCGCCACCAAGGCCGCCACGGACCACGTTAGGGATGTACCTGTATCGAGTGTTCGTGCATGTCGAAGAAGTGGTTAATCCATCAATGGAAGTCTACCGCCCCGCTGGTGCCAGGGTCCATCGACGACGTCCATTACAGGAGTCAACGTCAGACTTTCCCCATGTTGCCCGGAATGGCACAGGGCCTACTCCATCGCGCGGAGGAGGCCACTGCTTCTTTGGGAGAAGAGGCAGGGTTGGCTGCCTGGATGTGCTCTAATTTGAGGTAACAACTGAATCTTGTCAGATACTAGTTAAATCCGAGCTATGGGTGTGAAGCACTGATGTGCTAGTACATTTGATTGTGACCTATTCTAATTTTGTACCTGAACTTTTTTTAGAAAGGGATGTACGTCAACTTAATGTGCTAGCAGAATTTATAGTGTTGTCTGTCTGTTTTCTTTGCACAACATTCAAGATATTTCCCTGTCATTGATAAAGACAATGAACCGTTATGTACAAGTTCGTTGGTTTCAACATAGCCCTACCCGTAGCGATCCACTGCTTCCATCCTAATTGTGTAGCCTGCGTTAAATTTTTGTATGCAAGTTCAGTGTGCTATGATGTTCTATATGATTGTGTCAACTATATAAGTTTTTACTTAGCATCAGCAATGCATATGGCTGAAAGATGTATTTACGAGCATCGACCGATGGGTCTCTCTCTCACACACACACACACATGCACACACGCACACACGCACAAGTGGGACCCGTTGAATTATTTCTTTGCTCGTGACAGCTTTTAATTAGGTTCCACTGTAATCTAACTTTTTTCTTAAGTTATTAGTTGAGCTCAGTGACTTCAAAAAGTTGTACAGAAGCCTTGTTTGGGCCTTTCCGGCATTGCTGAATGTGGCTGAGTAGCCATGTAAGGTTGTACTGTACTACACATGCCTTTTTTTTCAACATCAGGAATGCAACTGGGCCGACAGTTGTACACAATATCCGGGTCAACTTGTTATTCTCCGCCCCGCTGGGCTGCAAACTTTCCTAGGAGGTATGCATTAGGCTTAACAAGAAAATGGACTTTAAGAAATAATAAATGGGATGTAATTATAATAACTGGCAGTAACTATAAAAAATGCACCAAACGCATAATTAGTTAAAATATATATTATTTTTGGAATTTGAAAATTTTAATTTCATTACTTGTTGCGCGCGCAATATTTCATTGGATTTTAACGTAATACAACTTTATTTTGAAATTATATTTAATCTGACTAGAAAATTCGGGTAAAAATATTTCGGATCCCATAAAAATGTGGGAATTTTTTTGAATTCTGTTTTGAGCAGTTGGTTGAAATTATTAATCGTTGTCCTAGCTAGAAAATGGGTTGTACTTTTAACAAACTGTAAATGGGATGTAGTAAATTCCATTAGAATTAAAAAATGGGTAGTACATTCTTACAAATCGCAAATGGGCTATATGTTCTCTGCCACACACTTGTGGGCCTTCTAAGTTGACGCGTCCCCTAAAAAAACTAAGTTGACGCGTATGCAAGGCTTTGTCAACAACACACGGTTCTGGCAGCTGTGGCCGTTGGATGTCCATCCAACGGATGTCGTGCTTCTTCTTCAATCTCGGATATTCTTGCTTAAGCCGCCCAAAAAATGATTCTTCCCCCTGACATCTGGGGCGCACCATTTCGGAGGCTGACCTGTGGGCCTACTAGGTTGACGTACCAAGGGCTTTGTCCACTTAGTCAATATAAACAATTCTAGCTGCAGTGACCGTACAATGTCCATCCAACGGCCGTAGTGCTTCTTCAACCTCTGGTCTTCTTGCTCCAGCCGCCCAAAGCAGCGTCGGTCGTACCACGTGCTCCTGCCTCTCGTGGCCGGCTGTGATGCCGCGGAGGCCTCACCGCACCCTACTACTCCCACCACTGGCCAGACCATCCCTCTACTCACCCACACCCCCTGTTATTCTGCAGCGACGGCAGCCTCACACCGCAGCCGAACCAGTGAACCCTCGTACTCCTCTCCACGCAGGCTTCCACTGTCGCGTCTTCCCCGGCTCCGCGTCATCCCCTTCCTAGGCCTCGTCGTCGTCCACCGCACTGGTGCTCTCGGCGCGGCGTGGTCAATGTGGTCAAGGAACGACTTCCATTGGATGTGGACTATACGTGGAGAGGTTGACAGCTGGGTCCATGACGACAGCAAGGAAGTGCCTCCTTATTACGCGGAAAATAATGATTCCTCCACCTGACAGCAGGGACCCACCGGACGGGCCACCTTATTTCACAAAAAAAATGTTTCCCCCTGACTGCTGGGACCCACCGGACAGGCCACCGTATTGCGCAAAAAACGTTCCCTCCGCTGTTAGCTCGGACCCACCCGTAGTGCCTCCTTATTACGCACAAAAAAATGAATACTCCCCCTGTTGGTTGAGACCCACCTTGGTGGGAGGCTGACTTGTGGGCCTACTAAGTTGACGTGGACGGAGTGCTTTGTCAACTTAGTCAATATGAACGAATTCTAGCTCCAGTGACCGTATGATGCCCATCCAACGGCGGTAGTGCTTCTTCAACCTCTGGTCTTCTTGCTCCAGCTGCCCAAAGTAGCGCCAGTCATGCCACATGCTCCTGCCTCCCATGGTCGGCTGTGCTGCCGCGGAGGCCTCACCGACCCCTACTATTCCCACCGTTGGCCAGGCCATCCCTCTACTCACCCACACCCCCTGTTATTCTGGGGCGACGGCAGCCTCACACCACAGCGAACCAGTGAACCCTCATACTCCTCTACGCGTGGGCATCCACTGCCGCGTCTTCCCCGGCTCTGCGTCATCCCCTTCCTAGGCCTCGCCATTGTCCACCGCCACAGTGCTCGCGCGGTAGCGTGGTCAACGTGGTCAAGGAACAGCTTCCATCGGACGTGGACTGTACGTGGAGAGGCTGACAGTTGGGTCCACGGCCGCAGCAAGGAAGTGCCTCCTTATTACGCGCTTAATAATTATTCCTCCACCTGACAGCGGGGACCCACCGGACGGGTCACCTTATTTCGCAAAAAAACGTTACCGCCGCTGACAGCTCGGAACCACCAGCTATATCTTCGCACGCAAGGAAGTGCCTCCTTATTACACAAAAAAAAATGAATACTCCCCTTGTTAGCTGGGACCCAGTATAGTGGCAGGCTGACTTGTGGGCCTACTAAGTTGATGGGGACGGGGGGCTTTGTCAACTTAGTCAATATGCACGATTCTAGCTCCAGTTACTGTACGATGTCCATCCAACGGCCGTAGTGCTTCAACCTCTGGTCTTCTTGCTCCAGCCGCCCAAACCAGCACCGGTTGTGCCTCGTGCTCCTGCCTCCCGTGGCCAGCTGTGTTGCCGCGGAGGCCTCACCGCCCCCTACTACTCCCACCGCTGGCCAGGCCATCCCTCCACTCACCCACACCCCCTGTTATTCTGCAGCTACGACGGCCTCACACCGCAGCTGAACCAGTGAACCCTCTTGCTCCTCTCCGCGCGGGCTTCGGCTGCCGCATCTTCCCCGGCTCCGCGTCATCCCCTTCCTAGGCCTCGCCATCATCCACGACCCTGGTGCTCTCGGTGCGGCGTGGTCAACATGGTCAATGAACGGCTTCCATCGGACGTGGACTGTACATGGAGAGGCTGACAGCTGGGTCCATGGCCGCAGCAAGGAAGTGCCTCCTTATTACACACAAAATAATTATTACTCCACCTGACAGCATGGACCCACTGGACGGGCCACCGTATTTCGTGAAAAAAATGTTTCCCCCTGACTGCTGGGACCCAGCAGCTACATCTTCACACGCAAGGAAGTGCGTCCGGGCAAGGAAAAACGATTCGCCCCCCTGACTGCTGGGACCCACCAGCTACATCTTCGCACGCAAGGAAGTGCCTGACAGTCGGGACCCACCTGGTCGAAGTGTACATAGCGTCGTCATTTTGGTTGCGAACGTGTACGTACATACTGGTCGATGTAGAGGCACGCACGTGTCGTAGTAAAGGCACGCACGTAGCATGTACACGTACGTACGGCGGGCAGTGTGCAAGAAAGAAAATACGGCCACGTGCGTACATACGGGCAGGGTCTCGAACGCCTACTCACGCATACATACGGTCAGTGCTCGTGTACATGGCTGGGTCGGAACGGAGAAACAGCGTCGTCGTCGTGTTCATGGGGAGCCAACCGGCTGGGTCGGAACGGAATGCGTCGTTGATGTCTACTACACAACCTTCTTCTTGTAGACGTTGTTGGGCCTCCAAGTGTAGAGGTTTGTAGGACAGTAGCAAATTTCCCTCAAGTGGATGACCTAAGGTTTATCAATCCGTGGGAGGCGTAGGATGAAGATGGTCTCCAGTGAGGGATTCCCCCTTCGGCAGGGTGCCGGAACAGGGTCCCGATTTGTTTTTCATGGCTATAGAGGCTTGCGGCGGCGGAACTCCCGATCTATTCTGTTCCCCGATGTTTTTAGGGTATATGGACATATATAGGCGAAAGAAGTCGATCAGCGGAGCCACGAGGGGCCTACGAGGGTGGGGGCACGCCCAGGGGGGTAGGGCGCGCCTCCCTGCCTCGTGGCTTCCTCGAAGCTTCCTTGACGTCTACTCCAAGTTTCCTGGATTGCTTCCGTTCCAAAAATGACGCTCCCGAAGGTTTCATTCCGTTTGGACTCCGTTTGCTATTCCTTTTCTTCGAAACACTAAAATAGGAAAGAAAATAGCAATTTGGGTTGGGCCTCCGGTTAATAGGTTAGTCCCAAAAATAATATAAAAGTGTTTAGTAAAGCCCATAAACATCCAAAATAGATAATATAATAGCATGAATACTTCATAAATTATAGATACGTTGGAGACGTATCAGTCGTCGTGTTCATCGGGAGGGCTTGGACGGAACAGCCGATGGAAACGAGGCCTGGCGTACCGTAGAATGGAGGAAACGGCCTTGTGTTCGACCAACCACGTTTGAAACGGGATCCTGTTCATCCGGAGGGGTCTGGCGTACTGCAAAACGGAGGAAACGGACCTCCTACGATCGAAACGGGGGTCCTGTAGATCGGGAGGGGTGTGGCATACCGCAAAACGGAGGAAACAGACTTGTGTTGGAGCGCTACGGTCGAAACGGGGGTCCTGTTCATCGGGAGGGGTGTGGCGTACCGCAAAACGGGACTCCACGGGATACTGTTCATCTCCACCGTCGACCCGCTCCAGCCTCCATGGGCTACTGATCATCCACCGTCGACCTCCTCCAGCATCCACCTGGGACTGTTCATCCACGGGCTCCTGTTCATCAAGCCTCCACCGCGCGACTCCACGGGCTACTGTTCAACCAGTCCTCACCGTGGGCTCATGTTCAACCATCCCTCCACGGGCTACTGTTCATCCAGCCCTCCATCATCTACTATTCATCCAGCCCTCCACGGGGTCTTGTTCATCCAGCCCCAACCGGCTCGATCAATCGGGGTCCTGTTCATCCAGAGGCAACACCATGGGGTCATGTTCATCCACCCCCACCAGGAACTATTCATCCAAACCCCCCAGCAACGCTCACTGTTCATCCCGAGGCAGCATCGATCAGCTTCACCTAGCAGCAGTAGCAAAGGAATCGCTCGATCGGGTTCAGTTAATAGCCATCGATCGTTCGCTCGGGTTCAGTAACACATAGCCTGTAGTGCAATCGCTCGGGTTCAGTTAGAGCCCAACGCCTCGCTCGGGTTCAGTAAGAGCCCAACGCCTCGCACCCACGCCAAGGCAGCGTAGTCGACAGAACGCGCATCGCCGCCCCGACCACCCACCGTAACCGGGAACACCCCCGATATTTTCCTCGCCCTCGCTTCTACCACGGTTTTTTCCGTCATGGACGGCCCAAAGAATGTCATGCAGCTGCGTCTCCGGCCTGCCCAGGATGAAAAGCCCATTTTCTGTCATGATTTTTTGTCATAGAAGTAGGACCCCACCACATCTATGATGATACCGTATTTTGTCACAATTATTGTCATAGAAGTGTCATAAGTATGAAAGGAAAGAAATTCGTTCGGCCCAAAATGTCACGGATGTGTCTTTTTTTTGTAGTGACAGAGCAAGCAAAGGAAGGCAGGCCCCGGAAAGTACTTTCCTGCAGAGCTCCCAGGAGCCGCCGGTAAGGATGTTGCCGGGTGTCCTAAGCTTGCCGGTGAGCAGCAGCCCCCGGCAGGACCCCAAGCCCTGGCCGTAAAGGCAGCTGCCCTTACGGCCGAAGATGTGCCTTTAGTCCTTGCCGTCGAGCCCCAGGATCCAGCATGGGTGCATCCCACCGTCCGTTTCCTCCAAACAGGGGAGCTTCCTGAGGAACAAGAAGAAGCAGAGAAGGTAGCCCGCCGGTCCAGCATGTACCAGTTCGTGGATGATGCCCTATACAGAAGGAGACCGAACGGCGTGAAGTTGAAGTGCATTCGTCGGGAAGACGGACTGAGGCTATTGGCAGAGATACATGGAGGCATGTGTGGCTCCCACATAGGGTCGAGAGCCCTTGCCGGCAAGGCATTCTGGCAAGGTTTCTTCTGGCCCACCGCTCTCCAGGATGCAATGGTACTAGTAACAAAGTGTGAAGCGTGCCAGTCCCATTCAAAGAAGCTTCATCAACCAGCCCAAGCCCTTCAGGCAATCCCTCTTTCCTAGCCATTTTCAGTCTGGGGGCTCGACATACTGGGCACCTTTCCCCGCGCTGTCGAGGGCTTTGAGTACTTGTACGTTGCGATCGACAAGTTCACAAAGTGGCCGGAAGTGGAACCAGTGAGAAAGGTGGCAACACAGTCAACCGTCAAGTTCTTCAAGGGGCTAGTCTGCCATTTTGGTGTGCCCAACAGGGTCATCACCGACAACGGCACACAGTTCACAAGCCGCACCTTCATGTAGTACACTCAGGATCTCGGCAGCAAGGTTTATTTTGCTTTTGTTGCTCAACCCAGAAGTAACGGCCAGGCTAAGAGGGAGAATGTAGGAGTGTCGCACGGACTCAAGACCAGAACTTTTGACAAACTGCACAAGTGCAGAAGGCGCTGGATTGATGAATTTCCAACGGTTCTTTGGCCGATCAGAACGACGCCAAATCGAGCTACTAGCCAGACACCATTCGCCCTGGTTTACGGGGCAGAGGCAGTTCTCCCCACGGAACTCATATTCGGATCGCCTCGAGTGCTCGCTTATGATGAGCTTGAGCAAGAGCAGTTGTGCCAAGAGGATGCGACGCTCCTTGAGGAAGATCGTCTTTGGGCTGCTGTGCGAGCCGCTCGCAACCAGCAAGCCTTGCGCCGTTATCATAGCCGCAAGGTTCACGCTTGAAGCCTTGAGGAAGGCGACCTTATTCTTCGGCGGATCCAATCCACCAAGAATTCAAACAAGTTGACGCCGAAGTGGGAAGGCCCTTATCGGTGTCACGAGTCACCGGGCCGGTCTTTGTCCGCGGAGATCGAAGATGGCATTCGATGAGCAACTCACTGAATATCGAACATCTTCGCACGTTTTACCCCTAAGGCGCGGTTGCCGGGAGCCCCAGCAACCCCCATTTTGTACTAGCCTTGCCGACGAGGCATGTAACCCTATGTACAAAGCTAGGCGCAAACCCTAAGCATAAATAAATGAAGCGCTGTGCCCTAAGTTTTAGCATGCAAGCTAGGTTGAGTCTCTCTCTCTCTCTGTGTTAGGGTCGATAGAGCTTAGCAGTGAATAAACCCAAGCATAGAGGGTGAGTCTGCATCTCTCTGCTCCTTCCTATCCTTTCTTTTGGATCGTAGGATGCGCAGGCGTTTCTACTGAGCTGTTTGATGGAAAGAAAATAGGCCGACGCCCGAACCCCGGCAAGCCAAGGTTGCCGGGGGCTACAAATCCAGAGATCCGACCATGACAAGCCCTGGTTGCCAGGGGCTACGGAATCAGATAAGTCTTTCATCCCCCACTCTACACTTCCATATGAAACTTGAACGTATGAAGCTTCGCTCACTCTTATACCGCCGTGATCCCTCTGTCCCGTGCCCAAGAACCTTTCTTTGGGCCGGAACTTGGTTGTAGCGCAATGGAAAGGGAACGAACGAAGGGCCTAATCCGACTTTGCCCCTACCTCCGCCAAAGGGCATGAGTGTAGTCGAGCTATAGAGTGGGAGGACGGCAAGTTCTGTTGCCGAGTGACGATGTTTATTTTTAGGATAACAAGGATTCGCTCCTCGGTGTGGGCCTCTCTCACGCACAAAAGAACCCGGCAAACACCCCTTTTCTTCATTAATACATTGTTGACAAGTACAATTCATATGGAATGAGAACTTGAGCAAGGGGATTACAAGGTTTAAATCCGACAAATGCCAGCAGGCTTAAAAACTAAAAAAGGATATGATTCCCGTAATCCCTTTCTTGTCCCTCTCCTCAGGAAACGGATCAGGATAAGCGGGAGGGCAAAAGGAGCGCCTAGGCGAGGTACGAGCAGCAAAAGACACCAAGAGAAGGCTGGTCATGATGGTGCCGGGGAAGAAGCCGAAAGATGAGGCAGCGGGCCGGCAATACGCGACGAAGGCGTCGGTGCCACCGTACTCCGAGTTGGCGGACCGCCACCCACCTTCTTCGCCTTCTCCGGCCCTCCAGCACCAGCCACCAGAAGTAGCGGCCCCGAGAAGTTCAAGGAGCTATCGATGCAAATGGTGGTGTTGCCGGTGTCGCCTAGGGACGGTGTGTCCGGCACCTAGTCGGACCCGTCATCCTCCCGGCCGCTACCCTCGTCATCACTGTCGCTGTCCTCCTTGTCGTTGTCGCCTGAGGAGGAGCTTTCGTCATCGGTCAAGCTCTCTGCACAGCACCCTAGCCTATGTCCCGAGCGCCCGAAGACCTTGATGGAGAGCAGATCGCTCTCCGCTAGCTTGAAGCATAGGATGTGCCCATCCATCAGGCAATGGGCACGTGCGAGGGTTTTCCAACCCCGACGAAGGAGCATCACATGAGGGGCGGGAAACCCTCTGTTCACCCACATGTCACCGTGGTAACACCCCTTCATGTGAAGCCACAACCTTGGTGGCTGGTCGATCTCCAGCACCCTCATGAACGCCCTGGGGAGGCGAAGGCGACGGCGCGGCGGCCCATGCAGCTGCAGAATATACTCCAGCATCGTGTCCCCAACATGACCGCTCGACGAAGCAGGAGGAGATGGTGGAGGAGATGGCGACGGAGATGGAGACGACGCAGGAGTCCCCCTTCCGCGCCCACCTCTGCCTCGACCGCCTCTGCCTCGGCCGCCTCGCTGATCGCGGCCCCGTCCGGCACCCCCGCCTCGAGCATGGCCTTCGATCTTGGGCGTCTGGCTCTTCCTTGACCGTCGCGACTCTCTGGCGGGAGGAGGACCTGGTCGCCTCCGCGAAAGAACGGTCGTGGCCACGCCCTCTCGCCATGATGGTGGATGGAGAATGGAGACGAAGGGGAGACGCAGGGAGATGCTCTTCCTCCTAGCCCCGAGTTCCCTTTTTATAGTCGGGCAGGGAAGGCTAAAATACTAGCGCTACGCCTTTGAAAAGCCCGTTCAGGTCCAGCTCTTTAAGTGGCAACGAGCGAGGCCATCGACCGCCCTCCCCGCCCAATCAAAGGCACATGAGTATCGGCCATCGTGCGCCTTCCCATATTCCGTGCGTCTGCCACCTACCCCACGTCGTGCATGCGGCGTACGTGGCGCAAGGGGCAGGCGTAGTGGGAAACGTGGAACGAAGGTTCCAAGGCAAAGAGAGTAAATGAGCAGCGGCCCTGCAGTTTTAAAGGGACACACAAGCCACCTCTTTACTATTCACAACGGGATGACGCGAGCATGCTGCGGTCATTCCACGCACGACCCCCATGTCATGCATTCAACGCGGGTCGTGGGGAAGTGCAACTGGCGAGGGGAGTTACTGCAATAAAACTCGGCCCCACATGCCCTCGCGCCGTTTTGGGCCTAGCCCAACAACGCGTCGCGCTTATGTGTGGCCCAGGCCCGGGGGATCCTGTCGGTGTACAAAAGAAGGGGTCCTATTTTGTACCCCTTTACTTGTGCACGGGCAGTTAGAGCCGCGCCTACGGCCACACTTAGCGGGGCAGAGGAAGGAAGCAAAGTCGCAAGACTACCAGAGCTGCGCTCAAAACCAGAAGCATGAAGAAGCGGAGAAGAGGTGAACTCCCCCGGCAAGGCCCTTGCCGGGGCTGCCTTCACGGCCCCGTCAAGAGGCTTGCCGGGGCAACTTGCCCAACACCAAACAAGACCACCACCCTTGATCTTGAGAGTTTCGATGCCATCAACCACATTGGAACCAAGGCTCGGGAGGCACCTCCATGGTGGCATGCAAATCATTGTGAAGACAAAGGGCCTACAAGGCCTAGATGAGAACTAGAAGACAAGACAACAGTGAGGCTCCTTGCCGAGGATGCCCACGAGGCCCCGGCAAGGCTCCTTGTTGAGGATGCTCATGAGGCCCCGGCAAGGCTCCTGCTGAAGATACCCACGAGGCCCCAGCAAGACTCCTTGCCGAGGGCGCCCGCGCGGCCCCGACAAGACTCTTGCCGAGGGCGCCCGCAAGGCCCCGGCAAGACCCTTGTCGGGAATATCAGCAGGACCGCGGCAAGGCCTAGCCGCCCCGTCGCTGCCCCAGCTCAGCAACCGACAGACCAACTAAGCAAGTACCCACGTGGCAATACGTGGATCCTAATCCAACTAGTCAAGCACCTGCATGGTGGATGCAGATCTTCGTGAAGACCCTGCCACCGCACCAGCTCAGCAGCCTGCCAGCCAATCTGGCGCTGCATGCCTCGTTGGCCTGTATGCGTGTGGGCGCAAGGCGAAGCGGCGACGGACAGGACGGGCTTCACTGCCATCCCCGATAAAGCAAGAGGACACCTAAGTAGTGCATATAATGTGTTTTGTCCTGTGATGTCTGGCGATAAGCTCGACTACTGTACAACTTTACACCTCATGTGTGCCACTGTGGCAGCCCCTTCGACTATAAAAGGAGGCCCACAGCATACTGGGAGAGGATTCAGACTTTTTGGACCCTGCACGCTTTGTAGCTACTCCAAGAACACCAGATAAACACAACCCAGCAGGAGTAGGGTATTACGCATCACTTGCGGCCCGAACCTGGATAAATTTCCCGTGTTGGTCTCTTAAACCCGCTCTTTCCACAACCCCCCACCCGCCGACCGTAGAGGGGATTCCTCATAATCCCATAGGTGTCGTTTCCATCGACACGGTGTGTTTGTTGAGATCCAATGAATTGTGGGGTTATGATCAGATTATCTATGAATATTATTTGAGTCTTCTCTGAACTCTTTTATGCATGATTAAGATAGCTTTGTATTTCTCTCCGATCTATCGATTTGGTTTGGCCAACTAGATTGGTTTTTCTTGCAATGGGAGAGGTGCTTTGTGATGGGTTCAATCTTGCGATGTCCTCACCCAGTGACTGTAGGGGTAGCGAGGCACGTATTTTTATTGTTTCCATTAAGGATAAAAAGATGTTTTTTACCATATTGATTGGATCTATCCCTCTACATCATGTCATCTTGCTTAAGGCGTTACTCCATTGTTGTTAACTTAATACACTAGATGCATGCTGGATAGCGGCCGATGTGTGGAGTAATAGTAGTAGATGCAGGCAGGACTCGGTCTACTTGTCACAGACGTGATGCCTATATTCATGATTATTGCCTTAGATATCATCATAACTATGTGCTTTTCTATCAATTGATCAACAGTAATTTGTTTACCCACCGTATGCTTTCTTCAAGAGAGAAGCCTCTAGTGAAACATATGACCCCCGGGTCTATTTCCTATCATATCATTTTCAGATCTATAAAACCGAAAACCCAAAAATACCTTGCTGCAATTTATTTATATTTACTTTATTTACACTTTTACTTATCTTTTATATCTATCTCTATCAGATCTCACTCTTGCTAGTGACCGTGAAGGGATTGACAACCCCTTTTTCGCGTTGTGTGCAAGTGTTTGTTAGTTTGTGTAGGTGCATATATTGGGACTTGCTTGTGCCTCCTACTGGATTGATACCTTGGTTCTTAATTGAGGGAAATACTTATCTCTACTTTGGTGCATCACCCTTTCCTCTTCAAGGGAAAAATCAGCCCACGCTCAAGAAGTAGCAGGAAGAGTGGCTGGCGACATTCCCGGGGAAGAATTTTTGGTGCCGTTGCCGGGGAAGAATTTCTGGCGCCGTTGCCGGGGAAGAATTTCTGGCGCCGTTGCCGGGGAAGAATTTCTGGCGTCGTTGCCGGGGAGGTTCTACATCTAGCCTACCAAGTAGCTATCATAAACTCTCATATCTTTTACTGCATTATTTGCCATTTGCCTCTCATTTTCATCTCCCCCACTTCTAAAACATTTTTAGAAAAACACAAAAATATTTGCCTTTTTATTTGACTTGTTTTCATTTGCCTTTATGTCTTTCTTGGTTTGTTTGCTTGTTTGCTTGGTAAAATTGTGTGTATATTGAAAATCAGAAAACAAAAAGCTTATGGATCCTCATCCACTTGCTAATCTTTTCAAAAGATCCAATTACGATGAACCAATTGCTAGTGAGTTGAGTGCACTAGATTATCTTTATGAAGTTTTTCTTGAAATTCGTGAATCTGAAAATTGTGATGAAGTGCTAAAAGAGGAAATTTATGACGTGATTCACGATAGCTGCTTGAATGAAAAGTATGATTGCAATGGTGGTATTATAAATTATATTAATGACAACTGTGCTAATAATATGCAAAACCCAAAGCTTGGGGATGCTAATTTTGATATGTCCACTACTTATTGCAATGATCATGGTTGGATGATTCTTCTTATGATCTTGAAATTTTATTTAAGCCTCATGATGAATATGTTTGCGATAATATTGAAAGTGGGTTTGTAAGAGTGTCAACTCTAGGTAATGATGATCCCACTATTTTGGAAGAGTGTCAACTTTGCATGCATGTGGATCATGTTGAGAATATTTTATGGGATAGCTATATTATCGAATTTGATTATGATCCTACATGTAATTATTATGAGAGAAGAAAATATGGTCGTAGGAATTTTCATGTTACTAAATTACCTCTCTTCATGTTGAGATTGCTAGTGTTTCTTTCTCCTTCCTTGCATATGCTAGGTTATTCTTGTCTTGATAATTTGTTCTCTTATAAAATTCCTATGCATAGGAATATGTTAGAATTAAATGTGTTTGTCACATGTATTATGATGCTCTCTTTGTGTTTCAATTATTAACTTTTATGTGAGCATCATCAATATCTCAATGCCTAGCTAAAAGGCTTTAAAGAAAAGCGCTAGTTGGGAGATAACCCAATATTTTTCCTTTCTGTTATTATGAGTATACACAATATTACTGCTGTAATGATTGTGTTTAAGAGTTTTAATTAGTGTTTGTGCCAAGTGGAGCCTTTGGGATGGTCTATGGTGATAGTTGATTTGATTTTGCTGAAAACAGAAACTTTTGCGCTTCATTCTGGAATTTTGAAAATTCACAAAAATGTGTTTTTGATCTGAATTTTCTTAAATGATTGATATACAAATTTCCTAGGTTGTCCTAATTTTTCAGAATATTTAGAGTTATAGAAGTATACGAAAGTTTCAGATTGCTATAGACTGTTCTGTTTTTGATGGATTCTGTTTTCTATGTGTTGTTTGCTTATTTTGATTAATCTATGGGTAGTATCAGGGCGTATGAACCATGGAGAAGTTAGAATACAGTAGATATAACACCAATATAAATTTAGAATGAGTTTACAATAGTACCTAAGTGGTGATTTGCTTTATTATACTAACGGAGCTCACGAGTTTTCTGTTGAGTTTTGTGTTGTGAAGTTTTCAGGTTTTGGGTAAAATTTTGATGGACTACGGAATAAGGAGTGGCAAGAGGCTAAGCTTGGGGATGTCCAAGGCACCCAAAGGTAATATTCAAGGACAACCAAATATCTAAGCTTGGATGGCATCCCCTCTTTTGTCTTCAATCCATCGGTAAAATTACTTGAGGCTATATTTTTATTCACCACATGATACGTGTTTTGCTTGGAGTGTCTTGGATTATACGAGTCTTTTCTTTTTAGTTCGCCACAATCATACTTGTTGTACACACCGTTTGAGAGGAACACACATTAATCATTAATTTAGTAGAATACTCTATGTGCTTCACTTATATCTTTTGAGCTAGGTAGTTCCTCTAGTGCTTCACTTATATCTTTTAGAGCACAGCGGTGGTTTTATTTTGAAGAAATTGATGAACTCTCATGCTTCACTTATATTATTTTGAGATTCTTAAAAATAGTATGGCAATTTTCTTATGTTATGAAGTTGTTCCTAATATGATGGGCATTCAAGAGGGATATAATAAAAACTTTCATGTAGATCATTGAATATATGAGAGGTTTGATTCCTTTCAATTGTTTTGAGATATGAAGATGGTGATATTAGAGTCATGCTAGTTGGTAATTGTTGGTTGATATAAATACTTGTGTTAAAGTTTGTGATTCCTGAAGCATGCACGTATGTTCTTTGGTTATGTGATGAAGTTGGAGCATGATTTATTTTTGATTGTCTTCCTTATGAGTTGCGGTCGGGGACAAGCGATGGTATTTTCCTACCAATCTATCCCCCTAGGAGCATGCGTATTAGTACTTTGTTTTGAGGGCTAATAAATTTTTGCAATAAGTATGTGAGTTCTTTATGACCAATGTTGAGTCCATGGATTATACGCACTCTCACCCTTCCACCTTTGCTAGCCTCTCTAGTACCACACAACTTTCGCAGGTGCATTAAACCCACCATATACTCTTCCTCAAAACAGCCACCATACCTACCTATTATGGCATTTCCATAGCCATTCCGAGATATATTGCCATGCAACTTCCACTGTTACGTTTATAATGACACATACCATCACTGTCATATTGCTTTGCATGATTATATAGTTGGCATAGTATTTGTGGCTTGGCCGCCGTTCATATATTTTGTACATGTCACGCTAGATCATTGCACATCCCGGTACACCGACGGAGGCATTCATACGGAGTCATATTTTTGGTCTAGTATCAAGTTGTAATTCTTGAGTTGTAAGTAAATAAAAGTGTGATGATCATCATTATTAGAGCATTGTCCCATGTGAGGAAAGGATGATGGAGGCTATGATTCCCCCACAAGTCAGGATGAGACTTCGGACGAAAAAAAAATGAAAAAAAGAGGCCAAAGAGCCCAAAAGGAAAAAAAGCAGAAAAATGAGAGAAAAACATAGAAGGCACAATGTTACTATCCCTTTTCCACACTTGTGCTTCAAAGTAGCACCATGTTCTTTATGATAGAGAGTCTCCTATGTTGTCACTTTCATATATTACTAGTAGGAATTTTTCATTATAGAACTTGGCTTTTATATTCCAATGATGGGCTTCCTCAAATTGCCCTAGGTCTTCGTGAGCAAGCAAGTTGGATGCACACCCACTTAGTTTTCTTTTGAACTTTCATACACTGATAGATCTAGTGCATCTGTTGCATGGAAATCCCTACTCACTTGCACCAATATCAATTGATGGACATCTCCATAGCCTATTAATTTGCCTAGTTGGTATGAGAATTTCTTTCTCCTTTTTGTCTACTACCACCTTCTATTCCACCCATAGTGTTATATCCATGGTTCATGCTCATGTATTACGTGAAAGTTGAAAAAGCTTTAGAACGTCAAAAGTATGAAACAATTGGTTGGCTTGTCATTGGGGTTGTACATGGTAAATACTTTGTGTGATGAAGATAGAGCATGAAAATACTATATGATTTTGTAGGGATAACTTTCTTTATCCATGATATTTTCAAAAGACAAGATTGCTTTATTAGTATGCTTGAAGTATTATCACTTTTATGTCAATATTGAACTTCCGTTTTGAACCTTATGGATCTGAATAGTCATGCCACAATAAGAAAGATTACTTGATAAACATTTTAGGTAGCATTCCACATCAAAATTCTGTTTTTATCATTTACCTACTCGAGGGCGAGCAGGAATTAAGCTTGGGGATGCTTGATACGTCTCCAACGTATCTATAATTTTTTGTTCCATGCTATTATATTATCCGTCTTGAATGTTTTATATGCATTAATATGCTATTTTATATCATTGTTTGGGACTAACCTATTAACCTAGTGCCCAGTGCCAGTTGCTGTTTTCCCCCTTGTTTTTGTCTTTTACAGAAAATCAATACCAAATGGAGTCCAAACGGAAAGAAAATTTTTGAGGATTTTTCTTGGACCGGAAGACAACCACGAAGCTTCGAGAAGAGGCCAGAAGACCCACGAGGGGGCCACAAGCCCTAGGGGGTGCCCCCTAGGCTTGTGGGCCCCCGGTGGCTCTCCTAACCCTAATCTTTGCTCTATAAATACCCAAATATTCCCCTTGCGTTAGGGGGCACACCAAAATACTTTTCCGCCACAACAAGCTTATGTTCTCGAGAGATCCCATCTTGGGGCCTTTTCCAGTACTCTGTCGGAGGGGGATTTGATGACGGAGGGCCTCTACACCAACCTTGCGGCCCTTTCGCTTATATGTGAGTAGTTTACCACAGACCTACAGGTCCATAGCTAGTAGCTAGATGGATTCTTATCTCTCTTCGATCTTCAGTACAATGTTATCCACCATGTTCTTGGAGATCTATTCGATGTAATCTTCTTTTGCCGTGTGTTTGTTGAGATCCGATGAATTGTGGGTTTATGATCAGATTATCTATGAATATTATTTGAGTCTTCTCTGAACTCTTTTATGCATGATTAAGATAGCTTTGTATTTCTCTCCGATCTATCGATTCGGTTTGGCAAACTAGATTGGTTTTTCTTGCAATGGGAGAGGTGCTTTGTGATGGGTTCAATCTTGCGATGTCCACACCCAGTGATATTAGGAGTTGATACGTCTCCAACATATCTATAATTTTTTATTGTTCCATGCTGTTATATTATCATTCTTGAATGTTTTACAATCATTTTATAGCAACTTTATATCATTTTTTGGGACTAACCTATTGACATATGGTCCAATGCGAGTTGTTGTTTTCTACTTGTTTTTACTTCACAGAATATCAGTACCAAACATAGTCCAAACACATCAAAACTTTTTGGAGAATTTTTCTGGACCAGAAGACACTTTATGGGCCAGAGAAGTACCAGAGGGGGGCTCCAAGGGGAGCACAACCCACCAGGGTGCGCCTAGGAGCCCACGCGCACCCAGGTGGGTTGTGCCCACCTCGGTGGCCTCCCGCACCACCTCTTCGCCCTATAAATTCCCAAATATTCCAGAACCCCCAAATAATTTCCTTTTTGTGTGCCCGTACGGCTCATGAAGCTGCAGGGGGTGACCAATATTTTCCATGCTAGATGTGCTATTCTCAAGATGAGTGTTTATTCACTTGTCATTGTACGAGAGAATGGTGGTAATAGGGATGCCCAGTCCCGAAATGAAAAAGAAATTTACTTTATGTTGTCAAATAATAAATTCCTTGGAAGTGTTGGTATGGAAGGAACCCGTGGATACGGCTAGCCATGGATTGTGAAAGAATGGTGGAAAAAGGAGTAAACTTTATTTTCTATTTGGGAACCGCAGATGATATATCTAGCATGAAAAGTGTTGGGAATTACTCGGTCATTTTCGTTGACGGGAAAAGTATGCCTCCCAAATTTTGTATCTCTCAATTTAAGCTTTGAGCTCTGGCACCTCTACAAATCCCTACTTCCCTCTGTGAAGGGCCTATCTATTTACTCTATGCAATTTTTATTTTTATTTGAGTCTCCATCTTCACTTATAAAGTACCCACTAAGGGGCACTATGATCGTACTTGAGCATTGGATGTAGCTAATATGTGAGTGTGTTTCATGAATGGATCAATGATTGAGAATGATGGGCTAGGGATAACTTTCTTTGGTGTTGATATTGTGAAAGACATGGTTGCTTGTTGATATGCTTGAGTAATGAAATCTTCATGTCAAAACTAGACTATTGTTTTGAACAGTATAAAAGTCCAAATGCCCATGCTACAAAAGAAAAGAATATGTGATGAACATATTAGGCAACATTCCACATCAAAAATTCTATTTTTATCATTTACCTACTCGAGGACGAGTAGGAATTAAGCTTGGGGATGCGGATAAGTCTCCAATGTATCTATAATTTTTGATTGTTCCATGTTGTTATATTATCATTCTTGAATGTTTTACAATCATTTTATAGCAACTTTATATCATTTTTTGGGACTAACATATTGACATAGTGCCCAGTGGCTATTACTGTTTTTTGCTTGTTTTTTACTTTGCAAAATATCAGTACCAAACGGAGTCCAAATGCAGCAAAACTTTTTGGAGAATTTTCTGGACCAGAAGACACCTCATGGGCCAAAGAAGTACCAGAGGGGGGCTCCGAGGGGAGCACAACCCACCAGGGCACGCCCAGGAGCCCAGGCGTGCCCAGGTGGGTTGTGCCCACCTCAGTGGCCTCCCGCACCGCCTCTTCGCCCTATAAATTCTCAAATGTTCCCGAACCCCATAAAATAACCCTAGATCAGAAGTTCCGCCGCCGCAAGCCTCTGTAGCCACGAAAAACCAATATAGACCCAGTTCCGAGACTCCGCCGGAGGGGGAAATCATCACCGAAGGACATCTTCATCAACCCTATGGTCTCCATGATGACGAGGGAGTAGTCCACCCTCGGGGCTGAGGGTTTGTACCAGTAGCCATGTGCTTAATCTCTCCCTCTCTCTCTCGTGTTCTTGATATGGCACGATCTTGATGTATCATGGGCTTTGTTAATATAGTTGGATCATACGGTGTTTCTCCCTCTCTATCTTGTTGTGATAAATTGAGTTTTCCCTTTGAGACTTCATTTTATCGGATTGAATACTTTTATGAATTTGAGAGCACTTGATATATGTCTTGCATATGAATACCCGTGGTGACAATGGGGTATTATGTTGATTCACTTGAGATATGTTTTGGCACTCAACTCGCTGATTCCCGAGGTTACATTGGGGTAATCTATGCATAGGGGTTGATGCACATTCTCGTCTTTTGTTTCTCCGGTAGAAATCTTGGGGCACTCTTTGAGGTTCTTTGTGTTGGATTGAGTATTATAAATCTGAATTTTTTTTGGTGTTATTTTAGTACGAACTCTTGATAGATCGATCAAAAAGAATAACTTTGTGTTATTTTAGTACGAACTCTTGATAGATCGATCAGAAAGAATAACTCGGTGTTATTTTAGTACGAACTCTTGGATAGATCGACCGGAAAGAATAGCTGCAAAACAATTTCATCTTATGTTCTCCTCTAGATAGGAACTTTAGAGTGATTCTTCATCGCGCGTTGAGGGATGGTCATATGATCCAATTATATTAGCATTGTTGAGAGATTGCACTAGCGAAAGTACGGACCCTAGGCCTCATTTTCAAGCATTGCAATACCGTTTGTGCTCACTTTTGTTACTTGCTACCTTGCTGTTTTTTATTGTT
Organism: Aegilops bicornis; assembly: GCA_021605145.1. Taxonomy (NCBI): domain Eukaryota; kingdom Viridiplantae; phylum Streptophyta; class Magnoliopsida; order Poales; family Poaceae; genus Aegilops; species Aegilops bicornis. The sequence continues at coordinate 626,721,157 of CM038675.1, read as the reverse complement.
CATGTTACAAAAATCAATATCTACTATCTTTACTACACTTCTATTACCATCTCTTTGCCGAACTAGTGCACCTATACAATTTACCATTGTATTTGGTGTATTGGGAACACAAGATATTTTTTATTATTTGGTTGCAGGGTTGTTTGAGAGAGACCATCTTCATCCTACACCTCCCACGGATTGATAAACCTTAGGTCATCCACTTGAGCGAAAATTGCTACTGTCCTACAAAACTCTGCGCTTGGAGGCCCAACACGAGCCTACAAGAATCAAGTTGCGTAGTAGACATCAAGCTCTTTTCTGACGCCTTTGCCGGGGAGATGGGTGCTTGAAGGTATATCTTTAGATCTTGCAATCGAATCTTTTAGTTTCTTATTTTATCACTAGTTTGGTTTATAAAAAAACTACAAAAAATGGAATTGAGGTGGTCTCATATTGTTCACCTTTATAATGTCTTTCTTGAAAATGATGGAAATGAAAATTGTGCTCAATTGATAGAAGAAGAATTCAATAAAATGTTTGGCATAAAAATGTTTGAATGATGAGCTTGATTGCAATGTTATGAGTATGAATTCTTTGAATATCCATGATGCTAATTATATGCAAAGCCATAAGCTTGGGGATGCTATGTTTGATGAAGATGATATTTTTAGTTCCCCAAGTTTTGATGAGAAAATTTATTGTGATGAAAGCATGCCTCCTATTTATGATGATTATATTGATGAAAGTGGATTTGGAGAGGTCATGACTTTATTTAGTGATGAATCCGTTGTTCCAGAATATGTTTCAATTGATTATGAAAAAAAAGTTGCTATCTATGATGATTATGGTGATGACATGTATGGTATATTGAATAATGATAACCATGAAACTTTTCATCATGATTTTAATTTTCAATCACATGATAGCTATTTTGTTGAGTTTACTCCCACTACTATTCATGAGAATAATTTTGCTTATGTGGAGAGTAATAAAATTTCTAACTTATGCATCATGAAAACAATGCTTTATGTGATAGTTATATTGTTGAATTCATTCATGATGCTACAGGAAATTATTATGAGAGAGAACGTATGCTTTTACATATCAAAATATCAAGCTTCCTCTCTATGTGTTTAAAGTTTCGAAGTATTGCTTGTTTTACCTTCCTATGCTAGTCGATTCTTACTCCCATAATTTGTTTGCTCACAAAATCCCTACGCATAGGAAGTGGGTTAGACTTAAGTGTGCTTTCCATGTGATTCATGATGCTCTTTTTCATGTTTCAATTCTTTACTTTTACGCGAACATCATTGAAATCATCATGCCTAGCTAAAAGGCATTAAAGAAAAGCGCTTGTTGGGAGACAACCCAACATTTATACCTACTGTTTTTGTGTGTTCAAATGATTAGGCTACTGTAGTAATCATGTTTTATAGCTTTTGTTTCAATAAAGTGCCAAGTAAAGCCTTTGGGACAGTGTGGATGATTGTTGACTTAATTCTGTGCAAAGACAGAAACTTTTGTGCCCAGTCCAAGAATTTCTAAAAATCACTGGAACGTTATTTTGATCTGTAATATTTACAGATGATTTATATACAAATTCCCTATGTTTTCCTAATTTTTAAGAATTTTTAGAGTTGCAGAAGTATGGCCATTGTCCAGATCATTACAGACTGTTCTGTTTTTGACAGATTCTGTTTTCAATGCATAGTTTGCTTGTTTCCTAGTTTCTATGGCTTATATTGCTCAATATATATTGTGGAAATGATAGAGTACAGTAGGCATTGTTTGAGAACAATTATGAATCTTGTCTTGATAGTACCAAAGTGAATGATTTGCTCTTTATCATACTAACCAATCTCACGAAGTTCCGTTAAGTTTTGTGTGATTGAAGTTTTCAAGTTTTGGGTGAGATATCGATATGAGGAGAATAAGGAGTGAAAATACCCTAAGATTGGGGATGCCCAAGGCACCCCCAAGGTAATATTCAAGGAATATCCAAGCAAGTAAACTTGGGGATGCCCCGGAAGGCATTCCCCTCTTTCGTCTTCAACATTATCGGTAACCTCACTTGGAATTACATTTTTATTCGTTACATGATATGAGTTTTGCTTGGGGAATCATTATATTTTGTTAGGAATTTCTTTCTGTTATTTATAATAATGTTTTGTGTCTTTTACTTCAATAAAAATGGCAAGGATAGCCTCCACCATGCTTATTTTGCAAGTTTATGAGTTGTTGTTTCAAAACAGAAAGTTGCACGCTAGTGCGTGAATTCTCTAGAAAATTCAGAATGTGATAAAATGCTGAAATTTTTTGCACAATAAGCTATGATAAATTTTCTACAATGTGGTAAATTTTCAGATTTTTTTTAGTTAAATAAGATTGGATCTTGCTTCACCCTTTACAGATTGTTCTGTCTAGAAAGATTGTTGTTATGTTTGCATATGTTTGCTTGTTTAATTATTCTATTTGAGGATAGGAGTATTAAATATGCAGAGGCATTTAGTATGCAATGTTAATAATAATTTTAGTGATTTTCTACAATACATAATGATAAGGTTATTGCATTGATTTATACTAACATATCTCACGAGTTCTTGATGAGTTTTGTGTGGATGAAGTTTTTAAGAATTAGGGAAACCGTGTTATGAGAAGAATGAAGAAGAAACAAGAGCTCAAGATTGGGGATGCCCAAGGCATCCCAAGTTAATATTCAAGAACTCTCAAAAATCTAAGCCTGGGGATGCCCCCGTAGGCATCCTGAGGGAGTCCTGGATTAGGGGGTCCTCGGACAGCCGGACTGTACACTTTGGCCGGACTGTTGGACTATGAAGATACAAGATTGAAGACTTCATCCCGTGTCCAGATGGGACTCTCCTTTGCATGGAAGGAAAGCTTGGCAATTCGGATATGTCGATCTCCTCCCTTGTAACCGACTCTATGTAACTCCAGCCCCCTCCGGTGTCTATATAAACCGAAGGGTTTAGTCCGTAGGACAACAACAATCATAATCATAGGCTAGCTTCTAGGGTTTAGCCTCTACGATCTCGTGGTAGATCAACTCTTGTAATACTCATATCATCAAGATAAATCAAGCAGGAGGTAGGATATTACCTCCATCGAGAGGGCCCGAACCTGGGTAAACATTGTGTCCCCCGCCTCCTGTTACCATCCGCCTTAGACGCACAGTTCGGGACCCCCTACCCGAGATCCGCCGGTTTTGACACCGACATTGGTGCTTTCATTGAGAGTTCCATTGTGTCGTCATCATAAGGCTTGATGGCTCATCTTGTTGTCAAGGACAACATCACCTCTGGGGGAGCCCTGGCTGAAGGCCAAACTCTCCTACTAGGCGGCTTCGTCATGACCGCCCGTTCGGTCGTTGCGCCGACGATGACTTCTCGGGTCATCAAAAATAGCCTCCACGTCGGCTCGGGATTCGCCGAGCAGATGGACCCAATGGAGCTTGCTTCCTTGAACGAGCTCTGGGATCGCATCGCCGCCTTGGGAGTCGCTACAGACTATGATCGGATCGGGCTTAAACCCGACCAAAGGGAGATTAACTCTCCACCGGTCAGCCATCAGATAGCGGTGGTGGAGGAGCAACGCAGCGATTCTTCCTCTATCTTGAGGACAAACTATGTCCAGATTCCCGAGCTCTCCTAGCCGGATACCCGTCTACGCGAGGACATGCCGCAAGCTTTGAACCTAGAATCAGACAGCGGGCCAGATCTATTGGGCAACATCCCGGAGCCCGAACTGCCAAGCTCGGAAGCTCCTCCGCCCCTGGGTCTCAGATCGGTTCAGGGTTCAGACCTAAATCTACCCACCCACCCAGATATAAGTGATCTTTCCCACAGTAGACAAGAGCCCCAAGAGACAGTACATCACTATTGGGCTAGATTCCTGCTTGTAATGAACAAGGTCAAGGACTGTCGTGAGGAAGACGCAATTTCATTCTTTTGCAAAAATTGCACGGACAAGGGAATCCTCAACACCATAAGTCGCCGTGACATAGCACACTTCGCTGACTTGGCGGCCATAGTACAAAAGTACTATGCGATGGAAAGCGCCTGGAAAACCCAAACAAAATTCTGGGACCCTCCGGCTCTTACTAAATCCCCCGTCCGAACTAAAAGGGTGTACTCTCGTAAGTCACCCGATCCAATTACCAAGAAACAAAAGCCCACTATAGGGCGTGGAACTGTATTGGAGGGATGGCTCAATGGGCCATGCAAAATTCACAGTACAGCGGATACCATGCCAACACATAGCCTTAGAGCATGTTGGATACTCCGGCATGTGGCCAAGTGTGGCGAGTGAGGGAGTCCTGGATTAGGGGGTGTCCGGATAGCCGAACTATCACCGTTGGCCGGACTCCTAGACCATGAAGATACAAGATTGAAGACTTCGTCCCGTGTCCGGATGGGACTTTCCTAGGCGTGGAAGGCAAGCTTGGCGATGCGGATATGTAGATCTCCTACCATTGTAACCGACTACATGTAACCCTAACCCTATCCGGTGTCTATATAAACCGGAGGGTTTTAGTCCGTAGGACGAACAACAATCATACCATAGCTAGCTTCTAGGGTTTAGCCTCTCTGATCTCGTGGTAGATCTACTCTTGTACTACCCATATCATCAATATTAATCAAGCAGGAGTAGGGTATTACCTCCATCGCGAGGGCCCGAACCTGGGTAAAAACATCGTGTCCCTTGTCTCCTGTTACCATCTGCCTAGACGCACAGTTCGGACCCCCTACCCGAGATCCACCGGTTTTGACACCGACATTGGTGCTTTCATTGAGAGTTCCTCTGTGCCGTCGCCGTCAGGAAGGATGCCTCATCCCGTCTTTAAAGACGATACTATCGCCAAAGGAGCCTTGGCCATGGTCGAGACTCTTGACTAGGTGGTTTTCTTATGACCGCCCGGTTCGTACCGCCAAGCGATGACTTCTCGAGTCATCAAAACCAATCTTCACGTTAACTTGGAACTTGCCGAACAGTTAGATCCGATCGAGCTCTCCTCCGTAAACGAGCTCTTGGACCGCATCGCCGCCCTGGGAGTCGCCACAGACTATGACCAGATCGGGCCTAAAACCGATCTGAGAGAGATCAACTCTCCCCAGGCTACCCATCATGTTGTTGTGATAGAGGAGCAATACGGCGATCCTTCTTCTATCTTAGGGACTAGCTACGTCCGGATTCCTGATCCCTCCATGCCGGATTCCCGCAGAGGGACGGATGTCGATCAAGCCCTGAACTTAAAGTCAGGCGGCGGGTTGGATTCACTGGATAGTATTCAAAAATCCAAACTTCCAAGTTCGGAAACTTCTCGGCCCCTGAGTATTAATTTTGACGGGGTTCCGGATCTAGTTCCAGCCGCCCACCCAAACATTAGCGATCTATCCCGAATTCAGCAAGATCCCGCTGAAACAGTACTTCATTACTGGGCCAGATTCCTCCTGGTTATGGACAGGATAAAGGACTGCCGAGAGGAGGACGCAATCTCACTTTTCTGCAATAATTGCACGGACAAGGGAATCCTAAACGCCACAAGTCGTCGCAAAATTACACGCTTTGCTGACTTGGTGACCATAGTACAAAAGTACTGTGCGATGGAGAGCGCCTGGAAAACCGAAAGTAAATTTTGGGATAATCCGGCCCCGAATACATCCCTAGTCCGAAATAAAAGGGTGCATCATTACCAAGCACCTGGGTTATACATCAAAAAACAAAAACCCCCTAAAGGGCACGGAACTGTACTGGAGGGTTGGCTAAACGGACCCTGCAAAATTCATAGCACAGAGGGCGCCACTCCAACTCATAGCCTTCGAGCATGTTGGATACTACGGCAGTGGCCAAAAGTGGCGAAGAGCTTCTAGCCTCGTAATCCCAGCCCAAAGAACACCAAGACGGTACTAACAGTCTTGAGACTTTCGCATCAAATAACATGCGGAAATGAACACTCCATAACCTTGCGAAGTCTACCAAGTAGCAACAATACATCCATGGAGTGACACGGCTATTACCTTTAATGCCGGATTTAACCCAAATTCGAACAGCCCGAGCACCAGCCGCATTGGTCCTCGATCCAATAGTGGATGGTTTTCGCCTACTAAGGTACTCATGGATGGCGGCAGCGGACTAAACCTCATCTATGAGGAAACCCTCTGAAAAATGGAAATAGAATGGAACCGCATTGAGCGAAGCAGCACAACCTTTAGAGGAATAATCCCTAGCCGGGAAGCATGCTCCACAGGAAAAATCACACTGGACGTAGTGTTCGGCTCGCCGGACAATTACAGGTCCGAGGAGGTCACATTTCAAGTGCCCCCATTCAGCAGCGGATATCATGCTTTATTAGGGCGCGAGGCATTCACAATTTTTCAAGCTATACCCCATTATGGGTACATGAAGCTTAAAATGCTCGGACCTAACGGAATCATCACTCTCGCTAGTGATCCGAACATAGCACTCCGCGTCGAAAACAAGACAGCCGCACTAGCCCTCGAGGCACTATCCGAAGCCCTAGCGGGCGAGGAACTCACTAAGATGCGCTCCACGGTGAACAGGGACGATGTGATACTTGATAAAAGATCCAAGTCCACCTCTTTTAAACCAGCGGATGAAATAGTCAAATTCCAAGTCCACCCAACGGACCACAAAAGACGGCCTCCATTGGGGTACAATTAAACCCCTGATGTAGATGCCGCACTACGAGAATTTCTACGAGAAAAGCGGGACATTTTGCTGGCACCCTTCGGACATGCCAGAATCCCACGTCGGTGGCCGAGCACAGCCTAAATATCCTAAAAGGATTCAAGCCGATCAAACAGGCTCTTGATTGCTTTTCCGAACCCAAGAGACAGGCCATGGGAGAGGAGCTAGCCAAACTTACGGAAACCGGATTCATCGGAGATATAAGACATCAGGATCGGCTAGCAAATCTGGTGATGGTACCAAAGAAGGATAAATCCTGGCGCCTATGTGTTGATTTCAAAGACCTTAATAAGGCTTGCCCAAAGGATCCCTTCCCCCTCCCTCGCATTGATCAAATTATCGACGCTACAGCAGGACATGACTCATTGTGCTTCCTCGACGCGTACTCCGGCTACCACCAAATCAAGATGGCGGAGCAAGACCAAGCAGCAACAGCATTCATCACTCCATATGGCCCATTCTGCTTCAACACAATGCCCTTCGTCGCAACATATCAGCGCATGATTCAGACATGTCTGGCAAACCAGATCGGCAAAACAGTGGAAGCATATGTAGATGACATGGTCGTCAAATCCAAGCATGTCGAAACTCTAGTAGATGACTTGAGGCTCACATTCGACAATCTCCGAAAATATGACATTAAGCTCAATCCGGAAAAATGCGTCTTCGGCGTTCCAGCTGGAAAGCTCCTGGGCTTCACTGTGTCCGGTAGAGGAATTGAAGCAAACCCAGCCAAGATCCGAGCTCTGTCACAATTGGACATCGCAAAAGACCTCAAACAAATACAAAAATTGACTGGATGCATAGCGGCTCTAAGCTGCTTTATTTCCCGTTTGGGAGAAAAGGCGTTACCCCTTTACCGCCTCCTCCGGCGCCGAACACTTCGAGTGGGACGGATGCCGCCACGGCCGGACTCGAAGAAATAAAAGCCATATTGGCAAAAATCCGGTCTGGCAGCATGGCGATAGGCGAACCAATGCTATTATATATCGCCGCAACACATCAAGTTGTCAGCGCGGTGCTCGTCGTCGAACGAGAAACAGACGGACAATGGTTCCCTCTTCAAAAACTGGTTTACTATGTGTCCACTGTCCTAACTCCATGCAAGTCCCGGTACCCGCATTATCAAAAGATAGCATACACGGTCTTCATGGCATCCCGGAAGCTGCGACACTACTTTCAAGAGTGTTCGATAACGGTAGCCTCCGAAGTACCTCTTAACGACATTATAAACAACCGCGACGCGACGGGCGGATTGCTAAATGGGCCATAGAGCTCCTTCCATTCGACATAACCTATAAGCCACGGCGAGCTATTAAGTCGCGGGTTTTTGGCCGACTTCGTGGCGAATGGACCGCCGAACTCCCTAAAGAGTACGGCGCATAGTTCAATTGGATCATGCACTTTGGCGGCTCCAAAATGTTGGCGGCACGGGGCTGGCGTCGACCTGACGTCCCCAACCGGGGACACAGTCCAATACGTCCTTCAGATAATGTATACGGACTCCAACAATGCAGCCGAATAGGAGGCCCTTCTGCACGGCCTCCGGATGGCAGTCTCCATGGGCATTAAATGCCTAGAGGTGCGCGGGGATTCAAACCTCGCGATATCTCAAATAAACGGGGACTTTGATGCCAAAGATCCGAAAATGGCAGCGTACCGCAATGTGGTCCTAAAAATGTCAGCACGGTTCGAAGGGCTCGAATTTCATCATATAGCCCGGGATAACAACCAGGCGGCGGACGTATTGGCACGCATCGGTGCAAAATGCGATGCCGTCCTGCCCAACATCTTCTTGGAACGGCTGTTCAAGCCATCCGTACTATGGGAAGGGGAGTTCGGAAATAACAATCCGGACCCAACCGCACTGCCTGACACCGAACACTCTGACACAATCGGAGGCTCTGCCACCGAGATAACACCCTCCTCCCATGAAATAATGGCAGTTATCGCCCCGTGGACGGAACCATTCCTAGCCTACCTAACTAGGCAGGAACTCCCCGAAGACCAAAATGAGGCTCACAACATAGTACGGCGATCCAAAGCCTATAAAGTCCATGAGGGAGAGCTCTATAAGAAAAGCACAACAGGAATCCTTCAAAGGTGTATCTCCTAAGAGGAAGGGCGAGACCTCCTGGCTGAAATTCATGCCGGACTGGGTGGGCACCACGCCGCAGCCCGGGCCCTTGTAGGCAAGGCCTTCTTTACAGGATTTTATTGGCCGACAGCCCGGGCAGATGCGCAGGATTTAGTCCAACGATGCGTCGGTTGCCAGCTTTTTGCTAACCAAAGCCACATGCCACCCACCACCCTCAAAACTATACCCATCACCTGGCCGTTCATGATGCAGGGGCTTGACATGGTTGGACCCCTTAAGGGAGGAACCCACAAGCAAAAATACCTATTGGTCACGGTGGATAAATTCACCAAATGGATAGAGGCCAAGCCTGTTAAAACGGCCGAATCCGGACCGGTGATAGACTTCATATCAGGGGTAGTGCACCGTTACGGTGTCCCCCACAGTATCATCACTGATAACGACACCAACTTCACGGCCGATGAGGTCAAATTATGGTGCAAAAACATGGGCATCAAGCTCGATTACACCTCAGTCTATCACCCTCAAACCAACGGCCAAGTCAAGCGAGCAAACGGTCTAATCATGAGCGGCATTAAACCCAGACTAGTGTGGTCCCTAAAGGAATCTAACACGCCTTTGGGTTGAGAGCTTCGACTCCGTACTACGGGGGCTGCGGACCACGCCCGAATCGTACTACGGATTCACACCATTTTTATGGTGTATGCGATGCAGAGGCAGTCTTGCCCTCGACATAATTCATGACTCACCTCGCGTGCGCATGTATGAAGAAAGAGAAGCTGAGCTCGATCGGCGGGACAGTTTGGGACGCATTGGAGGAGGAGCGCGACGTGGCAAAAGCTCGTTCCGCATTTTATCAACAGCAGGCTCAAAGATATCAAAGCGAGGAAATGCGGGCCAAAGCTTACAACGTTGGAGAACTAGTTCTCGCCTTTGCTGACAAGAAAAAGGACAAACTCAAGCCCAAATGGGAAGGTCCCTTCATCATCGACCAGGTCCTGACCGGCGGAGCATACCGTCTGCGAAACGCATAGGATAACCGACTCGAGCCGAACCCATGGAACGCAGCCCGTCTAGAAGATTCTACGTCTAAGCGCCAGACTCCAAGTTCGTCTCCTTCCTCCGTCCACATTTTCTATTTTTGCTGTCTTTTATTTCTCTCCTTCCTCCTTCTTCTTGAAGCCTTTAGAGGCTCGTTTGCGCTTTGTTCGCACATACTTGGCCCTTGTCCGCTCATTATACACAGGGGCTTCTTTAATGAAGCTTATTTATACGGGCTTCATGCCCAACACATGAGTCAAACTTCCGCATGTACCTTTTACTCACCAGTATATTCATCGATATGACTAAAGTTTTGGCCAAACTGAGATTACTGGATCCTGTGCTTACCACTACGTTCACGATTGTTCGGCTAGGTGGTAAAGGAGCACCTCTGCGATTATTCTTCTTGGTCGGCCGGATGTGTACCTCGAGGTAGGTGAAGCCGAAAGCTAGCGTTCTTAAGGGAATATTCGGGCGGTGAACTGAAAGATGATTTTTAACTATTTATCCATCTGCCCCCAAATTCCCATCAGGCCCCACAGGTCCGACCTCGGCCATGTGGTTTGGGTCAGCCTTCGTGTACCGCGTCTTTACCATGGCCCAGGCCTCCCTGGCGCCTTGACGGCAGGCCGATATCTTCCATAGTCGGAGCGCCGCGTGCTCCTTGAAGCCACTCTGCCAGCTCCCCAATGCTTTCGGGCAGGGAGATAGATGGCCACAAGGCTCGACCGACGCCTTTCATCACACCGCCAAACTTCGTTAAATGCGGTAGCGCGGTTAGGAAGAAGATCACCCAAGAACTAGGCATCTCCTCCTCGGGGCGACACGTGAGCAAACCTACATACATGTTTATGTTAGTCGCCTTTCTCGCCGAACTTTTTCAAAGTTCGCTCAAGCACTCTTGAAAATGCCGCGACGAAGCCATCGATTCTCCTTTACGGAGTCAGACAACTGGGCACGAACATCCTTTAGTTCCTCACCCAGTTGGGTGTTGGCATCTTGGAGGTTATTCTTCTCCTGCCGCACCCTCGTAAGCACGCTCTCGCCAGCCTTTAGTTGGCGCAGGAGCTGTTGCTTGTCCGGATCTAGTCCGGCGCCATCTGCAATATTATTGTCAGATTTACACACCGCCGCACTTCATAAACTATTTATCTTTTGAAGCATATATTACCGAGAGGGGTCTCTGTGGCTCCCCCTGTGGCGGCTAGTGCTTGGCCTCAAGTTGGGCCTTGCATTCTTCAAGCTCCTGGGACGATCGGGTATTCTTTTTGTAGGATCCTGCATAACAAATGATCCTTAAATCAGTTATTCTAACTATTTTAAGTCTCGGGGCTCTTGGCATATATAATCATCAAATTTCCTCACCAGATGTCCTTTACATCTTTGCTCCGTGGCTCTGGCTAGACCATCTTGGCGGCACGGAGGTGCGCATCTCCCGAATTGAAGGCATTCAAGGCCTCTTGGGAGAAACATGCGTCATGAAGAACTGTCTGGCGGCGCCTGTGATTCATGGCGCTCTCCACCTCGGAGTTGGTGGCGGACAATCTGTCGGCATCCTCTGTCGGAGGAGCAACCGACGCACGCCTCGTGCTCACCTCCGCTTCCGGACCCGGCTTTGGAGCCTGGCTGGCGGAGGTTCGATTGGCAACCTCTCCGGACTCAGTCCGGCGAGCGCTCTTTTTCCTGAAAAGAGCACCAGCGTTAATCTGCGTTCGGGAATCAATCCCAGGAATATGGTGACACACGCCGTACTGCTGCGGCGGAGTTTCGATCTGGACCGCACTTCTTTTTAGCCTGCGGGGCCGTACCGCCCCTTGTTGGCTAGCCGCCGCGGGCTCGGCCTCCTGCCTCGAAGGCACCCCCTGCGAAACACCATCAAATATGTGGTGATGAGAAGTAAAGAACGGGTGGGTCATGGCATCCGGACTTCGGTCACGGTTACCTGGGAGGCCGGAAATAATCCGGGGTAGTCGGCCGTAATGGCAACCAAAGCATTGTCGATGCTAAGTTGGTGGAACACCCGTCGATCAGCTCCACCTTTATATCCGGGTCCTCTTCGAGGTCGGATCGAGGGACCGTTCCGGATCCTCGGGTTGTGGGGGAGGGCTGTGTATCTTCTCCACGGCCCGGCGCAGTTCCTGCGTAGAAACCATGAAATGAGATGTTTAACCACGGGAACATGGATCGGACAGGCCACAAAGATATTTTCTTACCCAACTTCGAGGATTATTCGAAGAAAACCCGCTCAGTGGATTGACGCGGAGAAAATACTCCTCTTCCCCTTTGTACATGGCGGACAAGGTCTTCACCACTTCGGTGACCGATCCCGGCCCTTTGCGGCCATGGCGGGTGGCATCGTCCTCCCCGTTGAAGTCCCACATGGGGTGGCCCCTATATTGGAGCGGCTGCACTCCTCATAATGCAGATTGCCATGACTCCAATCATGGTCAATCCAGCATGAGCCGATAATCTTATTCGGCTCATCAAGTAAAGGACGTCGGTCATTTTCCCTCTGGGGCTCATGAGCGCCAGCTTAGGCGCTTCTTCAGAGGAGCGTTGCTAAACTCCGGAAGGCCGATCCGAATAGGATCCGGCAGCGGGACGTCCTCCATGTAAAACCATTCTGAGGGCCAGTCCTCGGACGCCTTCTTTGGGGTTCCGGATAAGTATCTGGTCCCGGCGATGCGCCATAGTTTGGCTCCGCCCACTTGATATATTGACCCCTCATGAGAACGGGGTACTAGGGAGAATAATCTCTTCCACGGCGCAAAATGAGCCTCGATGCCCAAGAACAGTTCGCACAGGGCCACAAAGCCCGCGATGTGCAAAATGGAGGTAGGCGTAAGGTGGTGCAACTGGAGGCCGTAGAACTCCAAGAGCCCCTGGAGAAACGGATGGATTGGAAATCCGAGTCCTCTTACTAGATAAGAGATAAAGCATACCCGCTCTCCTTTAGAGGGATCGGGGACACTCTCCGCTTGCTTTCCGCCCTTGTAGGTGGCAAGTCCGCTCGAACCGGAACCATGAAGGCCGGGGAAGAAATCCCTTGGTTTGGAGTATAACTAGCTCGCTATGCGGGGTGAGCATCTCTCCCAATTTCCGGGCTAAGAAATTTGGGAGCGAGAAGAGGAGCCGTCAATCGTCCATGATGGAATGGGTCTTTGTCGAGGCGCTCGATGAAAGCTTCATGAGGAGGGGATGGTGTGACTCAGATCTAGATCCTCGTCCCTTTTATAGGCGGCTCATTTGCGCAGCTAGGGGTAAGTGTAAAAATACCACGGCTTTTCGCATTCATTCAAACACGTGGAAGATGGCCATTATTGGGCGTAGAAGCCAAGGAGCACAGCATTTATCAGAAGCCGGACACTATTCGACAAGTATATGGAATTTGGAGAAGAACCCGCCTTGCAATGCCGAAGACAATCTACGCGTCGGACTCATCGCCATTTGAAGCCTGGTTCGGGGGCTACTGAGGGAGTCCTGGATTAGGGGGTGTCCGGATAGCCGAACTATCACCGTTGGCCGGACTCCTAGACCATGAAGATACAAGATTGAAGACTTCGTCCCGTGTCCGGATGGGACTTTCCTTGGCGTGGAAGGCAAGCTTGGCGATGCGGATATGTAGATCTCCTACCATTGTAACCGACTCTGTGTAACCCTAACCCTATCCGGTGTCTATATAAACCGGAGGGTTTTAGTCCTTAGGACGAACAACAATCATACCATAGGCTAGCTTCTAGGGTTTAGCCTCTCTGATCTCGTGGTAGATCTACTCTTGTAATACCCATATCATCAATATTAATCAAGCAGGAGTAGGGTATTACCTCCATCAAGAGGGCCCGAACCTGGGTAAAAACATCGTGTCCCTTGTCCCCTGTTACCATCCGCCTAGACGCACAGTTCGGGACCCCCTACCCGAGATCCGCCGGTTTTGACGCCGACAGAGAGGATATCCTCATCAACAATACAATAGAGCACCATCCCGTGGCAAATAACAATACAGTATTGACAGTCTTCGAGACCTTCACCTCAAATAATAGGCGTAAGCGAGCACTCCGCAGCCTTGTCGAAGTCTGCCACGTGGCAACAATAAATCCATGGAGCGATACAGCTATAACCTTTAATGCCAGTGACAAGCCTAAATTCCAAACAGCCCGAGCACCAGCCACCTTGGTCCTTAGTCCAATTGTGGACGGCTTCCGGATTACTAAAGTGCTCATGGACGGTGGCAGCAGATTAAACCTCATCTATGAGGAGACTCTTCGAAAAATGGAAATAGACAGAAGACGCATTGAGCAAAGCAGCACGACCTTCAGAGGAATCATCCCTAGTCGGGAGGCACGATGTGCAGGAAAAATCACACTAGATGTGGTATTCGGCACGCGGAGAATTATAGGTCCAAAGAAATCACGTTCCAAGTGGCCCCGTTCAGTAGCGGATACCACGCCCTTCTAGGGCGGGAGGCATTCACGATCTTCCAAGCTATACCCCATTATGGGTACATGAAGCTCAAAATGCCCGGGCCCAATGGAATCATCACTCTAGCTAGTGATCCAGACATAGCACTCCGCGCCGAAAATAAGACTGCCGCACTAGCCCTCGAGGCGTTATCCGAAGACCTTGCGGCCAAAGAACTAACCGAGCTGCGCTCCACAATGGACGGGGACGACGTGATACTCGACAAAAGACCCAAGTCCACCTCTTTTAAACCAGCGGACGAAATAGTCAAATTCCAAGTCCACCCAACGGACTCTATGAAAATAGCATCCATCGGGGCACAGTTAAACCCCACAGTAGACGCCGCACTACGGGAGTTTTTGCGTGAGAATTGGGACATCTTCGCCTGGCATCCTTCAGACATGCCAGGAATCCCACCCAGGCTGGCCGAGCATAGCCTTAACATTCTAAAGGGGTTGAAGCCGGTCACGCGGACTCTTCGGTGTTTCTCTGAGTCTAAGCGACAAGCCATGGGAGAGGAGCTAGCCAAGTTACTTGAGGCCGGATTCATTAGAGAAATAAAACATCCGGACAGGCTAGCAAACCTGGTGATGGTACCAAAGAAGGAAAAATCCTGGCGCCTATGCGTCGATTTCAAGGACCTTAATAAGGCTTGCCCCGAGGATCCCTTCCCCCTCCCCCACATCGATCAAATTATCGACGCTACCGCAGGACACGACTCATTGTGTTTCCTCGACGCATACTCCGGATACCATCAAGTTAAGATGGCGGAGTCCGATCAATCCGCAACAGCATTTATCACTCCATACGGCCCCTTCTGTTTTAACACCATGCCTTTCGGGCTCAAAAACGCCGGTGCAACCTATCAACGCATGATTCAAACATGCCTGGAAACACAAATTGGCAAAACAGTGGAGGCATACGTAGACGACGTGATCATTAAAACCAGACACGTCGAATCCTTAATAGACGACTTGAGGCTCACGTTCGACAATCTCCTACATACGACGTCAAGCTCAATCCGGAAAAATGTGTTTTCGGCGTGCCCTCCGGAAAGCTCTTGGGCCTCATCGTCTCCAGTAGAGGAATTGAAGCAAATCCGGCTAAAATCCGAGCTCTGTCACAGTTGGTTATCCCAACAGACCTCAAGCAAATCCAAAAATTAACTGGATGCGTGGCTGCCTTAAGCCACTTTATATCCCGATTAGGAGAAAAGGAACTACCCCTTTATCACCTTCTTCGACGCACCGAACACTTCGAGTGGACAGATGCGGCCACGGCCGGATTAGAAGAAAGAAAAGCCGTTTTGGCCACCAACCCGATCTTGGCCGTGCCAAATATTGGCGAACCAATGTTTTTATACATAGCGGCAACACACCAAGTTGTAAGCGCAGTGCTCGTCGTCGAACGAGAGAGGACGGACATAAGTTCCCGCTTCAAAAGCCGATATACTATGTATACACTGTCCTCACTCCATGCAAATCACGGTACCCACATTATCAAAAAATAGCATACACGGTCTTCATGGCATCCCGAAAATTACGACACTACTTTCAAGAGTGTTCAATTACGGTGGCCTCTGAAGTACCACTCAACGACATAATAAATAACCGCGATGCCACGGGCCGGATTGCTAAATGGTCCATTGAGCTCCTCCCGTTCGACATAACATACAAACCATGGCGGGCCATTAAGTCGCAAGTACTGGCTGATTTCGTTGCCGAATGGACAGAAGCCTAACTCCTTAAGGAGTACGGCGCGTACACCAATTGGATCATGCACTTTGACGGCTCTAAGATGCTGGCTGGTCTGGGGGCAGGCGTCGTCCTGACATCCCCCACCGGAGAAACAGTACAATACGTACTCCAAATATTATACACAGACTCCAACAACGCAGCAGAATACGAGGCCCTGTTGCATGGTCTCTGGATGGCAGTCTCCATAGGCATTCAACGCCTAGAAGTGCGTGGGGATTCGAACCTTGCAATATCTCAAGTAAATGGAGACTTTGACGCCAAGGACCCAAAAATGGCGGCTTACCGCAACGCCGTCCTCAAAATGTCAGCTCGGTTCGACGGGCTCGAATTCCACCATGTGGCCCGAGAAAATAATCAATCAGTGGATATCCTCGCCCGCATCGGCGCTAAACGCGACCCTGTCCCACCTAATATCTTCTTGGAAAGTATGTTTAAGCCATCCGTGGTGTGGGAAGGGGAGACCAGCAAAACCAGTCCGGATCCGGCCACGACACCAGATCCCGAACACTCTGCATAATCGGAGGCTCCGCCACCGAAATAACACCTTCGGCCCACGTGATTATGGCGGTCATTACCCCGTGGACAGAACCCTTCTTGGCTTACCTAAATAAGCAAGAACTCCCCGAGGACCCAAACGAGGCACGTTGCATTGTGCGACGGTCTAAAGCCTACAAGGTCCATGAGGGAGAGCTTTATAAGGAAAATGCACCGGAGTACTTCGAAGGTGCATCTCCGAAGAGGAAGGATGACAACTTCTGGCAGACATTCATGCTGGACTTGGCGTCCACCATGCCGCAGCTCGGGCCCTTGTAAGCAAGGCCTTCTGAGGGAGTCCCGGATTAGGGGGTGTCCGGATAGCCGAACTGTAACCTTTGGTCGGACTCCTGGACTATGAAGATACAAGATTGAAGACTTTGTCCCGTTTTCGGATGGGACTTTCCTTAGCGTGGAAGGCAAGCTTGGCGATACGGATATGTAGATCTCCTCCCATTGTAACCGACTCTGTGTAACCCTAGCCCTCTTCGGTGTCTATATAAATCGGAGGGTTTTAATCCGTAGGACGAACAACAATCATACCATAGGCTAGCTTCTAGGGTTTAGCCTCTCTGATCTTGTGGTAGATCTACTCTTGTACTACCCATATCATCAATATTAATCAAGCAGCAGTGGGGTTTTACCTCCATCGAGAGGGCCTGAACCTGGGTAAAAACTTCGTGTCCCTTGTCTCCTGTTACCATCCGCCTAGACGCACAGTTCGGGACCCCCTACCCGAGATCCGCCGGTTTTGACACCGACATTGGTGCTTTAACTGAGAGTTCCTCTGTGTCGTCATCTTTAGGCCCGATGGCTCCTCCGATCATCAACAACGACGCGGTCCAGGGTGAGATTTTTCTCCTCGGATAGATCTTCGTATTCGGCGGCTTTGCACTGCGGGCCAATTCGCTTGGCCATCTGGAGCAGATCGAAAGCTATGCCCCTGGCCATCAGGTCAGATTTGGAAGTTTGAACTACACGGCTGACGTCCGCGGAGACTTGATCTTCGACGGATTCGAGCCACAGCCAAGCGCGCCGCACTGTCACGATGGGCATGATCTAGCTCTGCCGCCGAACAATGCCCTGGAGGCCGCACCAGTGTCCGCTCCAACCCTCAACTTGGAGCCGACTGCGCCAATCGAGGATGGGTGGCTGGACACCGCCTCGGGGGCTGCAATCTCTACGGCGATCGAGCCGAACACCAGCCTTGTCCTTTGCAAAGCTTGTGACTCCAAGGTGTCGGACTCCCCTCCGGACTCCGAACCTTCCGCGCCCCTGCCAATCAAATCCGATTGGGCGCCGATCATGGAGTTCACCGCCACGGACATCTTTTCGGCACTTCGCCCTTGGCGACATTCTGAATTCACTAAAGTCTCTCTCTCTATCGGAGAGCCTGGCGGACTATGGTCAGCAAGGTTGGGATGCGGATGACGAAGAAATTCAAATCCCACCCACCACCCACTTCGTAGCCATGCCGATGATTTAACCGACATGCTCGACTTCGACTACGAAGACATCGACGGTATGGGCGGCGATGTAGGAGATTTAACGAGAACCAGCGCCTATAGGGCACCGGAAAACCACCTCATCCCATGATGTATACATGGTGGACACACCTAAAAGAAACGACGACGAGGAACAAAGGGGCGCAACGAGGGTCGTCCCTCGGCAAGTCAAAGCGGCGTAGCGCCTCCAAACCCCTCGGCGGAGACAAGAGCTACAGACCCAGCCATAGAGCAGGGCGAATCCGCGACGATTTAACATGCCATCGAACAACCGTCCGAATAGGGAAACTTGGATAAACAACCCGTCCCGGCGAAGATAACGATCCGGACGACCTCACGCCCGGACAGATTGCTGGAGCAGAAGAACCTCCAAAAAAGCTCATCGCCATCGCTGGCGTAGCTGAAAAAGCAGAAACGGAAGCTCAAAACAGCGGAAGATGCACTCAGAATTAGATGGAGCAAAGTACTCAACACCGCAGACAAATACGGCGACAGTCGCTGCAAAAAGAGCTATCCGAAGCGAAAATTACTGCCGGAATTTGATGAAGAGGCCTTAGAGCCGCCGCAATCAAAAAATAAGGAAGCCACCCGGTCGGATAAACGACCCCATGGCCAACATAGTGCGGCAAATGGCGCCACACACAAGCCGGCACGCGATCCGCACAAGGATTCGCATCAAAAAGATGGCCCAGCCAGATCTATCTACAGGCCAAGAAAGCAAGCTCTAGTAAGCAATGCAACGCATCAAGTATCCGAACATCACGGTACACCCAAATATAGGGGTGCCGCACACCCCTATGTTTCAGCGATGAGGTGCGGGATCATGAATTTCAATGAGTTCAAGCCCGTAAACATAGAGGCATACGACGGAACAACATACCACAGAGTGCGGATTGAGGATTACATCCTCCACATACACATGGCTAGAGGAGATGATCTCCATGCCATAAAATACTTACCCCTCAAGCTCAAAGGGACAGCCCGACATTGGCTTAAAAGCCTTCCCGAAAACACCATTGGAAGTTGGGAAGAGCTCGAGGATGCTTTTCGGGCAAATTTTCAAGGGACCTATGTCCGACCTCCCATCACGAGCGATTTAAGTCATATAACTCAACAACCCGGAGAGTCAACCCGGAAACTCTGGAACAGATTTCTTACTAAAAAGAACCAGATAGTCGACTGTCCGGACGCTGAAGCCTTAGCAGCTTTCAAACACAGCGTTCGAGACGAATGGCTCGCCAGACACCTAGGCCAAGAAAAGCCAAGAACAATGGTCGCATTAACAAGCCTCATGACCCGCTTTTGCGCAGGAGAGGATAGCTGGTTGGCAAGATGCCTTACTAATGACCCAAGTACATCCGAAGTTAGGGATGGAAACGGGAAACCGCGACGTAGTAAGGACCAGCGCCGGACCAAGGGAAACAGCCTGAAGAGCACGACAGTCAACACCGGATTCAAAAGCTCTCGGGAGAATCAGAAAAAGCTGCCCCTCAAGGATAACAGGGACGAGCTATCTAACTTAAAAAAAATCTTGGACAAGATATGCCATATCCATAGTACTCCCGGGAAGCCTGCAAACCATACCCACAGAGATTGTTGGGTTTTCAAGCAATCCGATAAACACAACGCCGAACACAAGGGGCTCGACACACCAAGCGAGGACGATGACGAACCCCACAAGAAGAGCACCGGAAAACAAAAGAATTTACCACAAGAAGTCAAAACAATAAACTCACTTTACGTGACAAAAGGGAAAAACATAGTGGCGCCTATAGAGATACGCGCCATACGGCCTATCCCAGAGGAGTCCCGCCACTGGTTGTTAAAACCAATCACCTTTGACCAACATGATTACTCTAGAAGTATCCGTAACGCAGACTGGACTGCCTTGGTATTAGATCCGATAATTGACGGACTCCACTTTACACAAGTCCTAATGGACGGCGGCAGTGATCTAAACCTGCTATATCAGGACACAATCCGCAAAATGGGGATAGACCCAACAACAATTCGCCATAGCAACACTTCCTTTCAAGGGTTAACGCCAGGCCCAGATGCCCATTGTACGGGCTTTCTCCTGCTAGAAGTTATGTTCGGCTCACCCGACAACTTCCGCCGCAAAAAGCTAACCTTCCACATCGCCCCATTTACAAGTAGCTAACAAGCACTACTGGGACGCGAAGCTTTCGCCCGCTTTAACGTAGTACCGCATTATGTATCTCTTATACTTAGAATGCCCGGTCCGCGAGGCATCATCTCATTAAAGGGAAATATCGAGTGTTCCTCGAGCGCGGAAGATTGTGTGGCTGCCTTGACAGCCACACACTAAACCGGCTTCACTAATCAAAGCACCTAAACAGGTCGTTCAGACCCCGGACACGGCTAGACGAGTCCGGCGTAAACATACAAGGGCTTACTAGCCGCATACCCCCGTACAAGGGGCTCCACGCATGTACAACAAGAGACAATAAAGCTCAATTTTATTCATTTTTTGAATTGTACTTTGTTTATTTAATATAACGTACATTTTCGCACGATCTCTTTCAACTAAGTTCCTCTCTTTTACAGATGAACACCGTTCTACGCCCGTCCAGGATACGGCACAAGGGAGACACAGGCGCAGACGTGCAGTAGGGACCCGTTCCAAGGATTCTTTTCAGATTAAGACCCTGCGTAAACCTTTTTTACTGTCTCTTGTTGATACACATCCCCTGGTTTCTTGCTATAACCGAGGTGGAGGCTGGCGTCTTGGCATGTGGCCACGTCGAATTCTGCAGCGTGCACGGACACGGGGCTTATTACTAAGGGCGTTCTTCAGCCCGTTTTCATAAAGACCGAATACCTTAGGGAGTGTTCGGCGTCGCGAGTTTGGCCTTATATGCATCAGCTCCGAATCATGTCTTTGGTCAAATGTTGGGTTTGCATGGCTCTTGTGTTTTGTTGCCTTACGTTCCGCTCTATCGGCTAAGGCGGCACCAGGAGAACTACTGCGATTGTGCCCCGGTTCGGCCAGGCGAGCACGTCAGTAGAGAAAGCCGAAAACTGAATGTCATGATATAGCGTGAGACTGGTCAACCACTCGATGACCCGCTGGAATCTTTAGGATTCCTCCGCATTAACGAAGGGCGTTTCGGCCAGCACACTGGCGCCAATTGGCGGCCGAAGGTGCCCCGTGGGCTATATAGTAGCCCCACTATCAAACTCCTATGGCTAAGTGAAAGTGATAAAGCATTATAGTCCGGTTGCCTAGTTCGTTGCGCTATCACCTCCTTTATAGGAACAAGACGTTGGATCAAGTGTGAAAATGCGCCTTCTGCGAACACCCCCGCATTATATGCGTGGGGGCTGAAGCCGACGACTGCCATCTTTCAGGTTATATATACATATACATTAACGGCCGCACAAGAGGTATTTTAATTCTTGAAGGCACAAGTATAAAAAGCTTTTATATTCCCTTGAAACATTGTTTTGCAATAACATGTTATTCGAACATAATATCCTTCGAGCACTGCGTTTCTATTAAACGAAATACTGTAGAACTTCACGAAAATAGTGCTCGGCGGTACTTGGCTCCGTCTGAATCTTGGGATGCAACATCGGTGGCCTTCATCTCCGCCGGTATGTCTTGACACGGGCAAGAGCCATCCGCGCACCCTCTATGCACGCTGACCTCTTCATTGCATTAACATGCGGCACCGCACCAAGGAATTGCTGCACCAAGCTAAAATAACTCTTCGGCTCGGGCCTTTCCGGCCACAGATGACACACGACATACTTCATGGCGAGTCCGGGTAACCTATTCAGCTCCGCCCATGCGGCCAAACGATCGGTTAATGGAAGTGGGCGCTCTGGATTGTGGAACTATGACCAAAAAAGCGTTTCCACTTTGTGATCCTTTTGATCTCGGAAGTGTTCGGCCGGGTCCGCGGCACTAGCCGCCAAGTCCAGGTAAGTATCCGCCGCACTCCACAACCGGTCCAATTGAGCATATTTAGGATTCCCGAACTTCATCCGCAGCATAAAGGGCTTTCCAGCCACGATATCTCCGGCCTGACGTAGCTCCTCCTTCATAGCTCTCATTGCAGAACGAGCATCCTTGGCCTCGGTAGTGGCCTTCTCCAGGTTCTTCTGTTTCGCCCGATCTTCTTTTTCAAGAAGCTTGCAGCGGTCGGCAGCATTCTTCAACTTCACAGCCATCTCGGCCATTTCCTTCTTGCTTCGGAAGTGAGCAGCCTGTTCAGCTTTCAGCTCTTCGGACGCCTTTAAGGCAGCCGCATCACTTTTCCTGGCCTGCTCCTTGGCTCGGGCGAGTTCCGCCCGAAGGTTCTCCATGGCAGCGGCACCATCTACATCAAGCATACATGTTGTAAGGCATGGGCATCAAGCCCCCTTACCAGGTGTCCGCGGAGAAATCGCACACCATGGGACTCGTGAAGCCGCTTGTTGACAAGCGCGATGTCGGCATCTGCCACGTCAAGTTGCCGCTTTAGCTTGGCAAATTCATCAGTCCGGCTAGCCACCGGACACTTCGCCACCTACATAGGAAAAGTGACATATCATACCTGGGATTATGATCCTCGGCGCGCCGTCATTTTTGACGACGCACCGAGTCTCAGGGGCTACTATCTATACAGGGCGCATCTTTTATATGCGGAACTGTCAAGAGGTACATCATTTCGCATACCTCAAAACCTGTCAGTAAACTCCTGATGGCCTCGTGCAACCCGCTCTCCGCGGGTGAAATCCTTTCACTTACCGTGCCCATCAATGCACGGTGTTCTTCTGAGATAGACGCTCGCCCAAGCAGATCCTTCAGCTCCTCCGACCGTGCACCGGACGGTGCCGGACTCGTCCGATGGCCTTTTTCGAAGGCCGGACACGGAGGGCTTTGGGGAGCCATACGACTACTTTCCGGCCCTACCGGATTCGGAGAAACCCTCCGTGACGACACCTCAGGGTCGCCCGCTACGCAAGGCGGTACGGCAGGGGGAGGCGTTCCGCCCTCCATCATTTCCAGACAAAGATCCCCTGAAGATGAGCTCTGCTGAGAAGGGCTGAGATCTGAACTACAAGGTAAAATGTCGGTTATCTTCCTCGGAAATAGAACAAGGATGTTTCTTATTTTAAAACTCCCCTCTCTACTTACGACTCGCTGGAGGGCTGATCCCCTTGGGGGCACAGTGCGGCCGAGGCATCTCCCGGCGCAGGACCCTGTGATGAAGATTTCTTCCCCCGCTTTGAGACCATGGTCTCCGGTCTTCAGAGGCGGTCCTCTTCTTCCCCTGGATGGAGGGATTCTCGATTCCTCCTTTCCTGATAGCCTCCTTCGGGGAGGCGGTATCTTCCTTGTTTCCCCCTTCGCCTTCTTCCAAAGGTGCAACCTCCAGGATCCTGGTTAACACGGGATCCGGCATGGTCTCGGGGAGGGGGCCGGACACCTGATTAGCTTTGCTTTCGCGATCCACTCATGTTTAAGGGACAACTCTTTTAAGGGAAATTTTATGATAAATATACGGATGGCGTGTCCGGGTACAGGACTACTTACTTGAGTATCCGGGCGATTGCAGCTCAAACATGCGTCCTCGGTCGAGTCCGGACACATTGCTTGTGATCCGAAGAACAATTTGTACATATCCATGGGCGTCGCGCCCGTAAAATGTTGGAGAGCTCGTGGTCCCTCCGGATTAAACTCCCACAGGCGGAGGGGGCGACGTTTGCAGGGCAAGGTGCGGCGAATCAACATGACCTGCGTCACCGCGACCAGATTAATGTCTCTCTCTAGGAGATCTCGAATGCGGCCCTGCAACGAGGGCACGTCCTTGGACGGCCCCCAGTTAAACCC
The DNA here is from genome assembly GCA_021605145.1 of Aegilops bicornis. Taxonomy (NCBI): domain Eukaryota; kingdom Viridiplantae; phylum Streptophyta; class Magnoliopsida; order Poales; family Poaceae; genus Aegilops; species Aegilops bicornis. Next base: position 626,697,214 of record CM038675.1, on the reverse strand, counting down.
TTTATTGACCCATGACACTAGCTGTTGTGGGGGACCGAAGCGAAAGGCAGGTGGCGCCACCCACTTGGTGCCCCTGGGAACTGTGATATAAAACCACTCTCGTTGCCATAAGCTAAACTCCACTTGAAAAGAGCCCTCGGGCCATGGAGCGTTAGCATTCTTGCTTATAACAGCGCCTCTGCACTCCGCGTGCTGCCCCTCGATCATCTTCGGATCTACTTTGAAGGTCTTAAGCCACAATCCGAAGTGAGGAGTAATGCGGAGGAAGGCTTCGCACACGACGATGAACGATGAGATGTGGAGGATGGACTCCGGAGCCAAGGCGTGAAATTCCAGCCCATAATAAAACATGATCCCCCTCATGAACGGGTCCGTCGGGAAGCCTAGCCCCTGAAGGAAGTGAGACGCAAACACCATGCTCTCACCAGGCTTGGGAGTGGGAATAAACTGCCCTTGAGCAGGCAGCCTATGCGAGATTTCGCTGGTTAGATACCTGGCATCTCTCAGCTTTAGCACGTCTTCTTCCGTAACGGAGGAAGGCATCCACCGGCCTTGAAGGCCGGAGCCGGACATCATCGAAGGTCCGAAGCGCCTGAATATGGAGCTTTGGGTGTTGGAACTCGAGGCGAGGCGGATTCGATTGAGTTTGAAAGAAAGGAGCGAGCCTTGGTCTCTTTATAAAGAGATTGAATACCAAGAGCCCTCCCGTGACCGTTTGGGACTCGCCGATTGAGGAAATATACCAACGGGCACGATTGGGTTACCACGCCCGTATTGATGAGAATCCGGGATAAGGGCACACGATCTACTGCTTCGACAAGGCGTGCCAAGGAAACCGCCTCGCTAAACGCTACCGAGGTGGGACAAAAAAACGATTGAATAAAGGCTTGGTCGTGGTGTGATGTCATCTTTGCGGAATACGTCGTGATTGTATTTCTGTAAATATTATTCTCTCTACGGTGGTATGTGGAACTTATTTTGCAGAGCCGGACACTATCCTTGTGTTCAAAATCTTCTATGAAGTATTCGGAGGAGGAACCCGCCTTGCAATGTCGAAGACAATCTGCGCGCTGGACTCATCGTCATTGAAGCCTGGTTCAGGGGCTACTGAGGGAGTCCCAGATTAGGGGGTGTCCGGATAGCCGAACTATAACCTTCGGCCGGACTCCTGGACTATGAATATAATAGATTGAAGACTTCGTCCCGTGTCCGTATGGGACTTTCCTTGGCGTGGAAGGCAAGCTTGGCGATACGGATATGTAGATCTCCTCCCATTGTAACCGACTCTGTGTAACCCTAGCCCTCTTCTGTGTCTATATAAACCGGAGGGTTTTAGTCCATAGGACGAACAACAATCATACCATAGGCTAGCTTCTAGGGTTTAGCCTCTCTGATCTCGTGGTAGATCTACTCTTGTACTACCCATATCATCAATATTAATCAAGCGGAGTAGGGTTTTACCTCCGTCGAGAGGGCCCGAACCTGGGTAAAAACATAGTGTCCCTTGTCTCCTGTTACCATCCGCCTAGACGCACAGTTCGGGACCCCCTACCCGAGATCCGCCGGTTTTGACACCGACACCTTCCGTACAGGTTTTTACTGGCCGACGGCCCGCACAGACGCGCAGGACCTCGTTCATCGTTGCGTCAGTTGCCATCTTTTTACAAACCAAAGCCATATGCCACATACCGCTCTCCAAACAATCCCCATTACTTGGCCCTTTGCGGTCTGGGGGCTTGATATGGTCGGACCCCTTAAAGGGGGAAGCTATAAGAAAAAATACCTATTGGTCATGGTGGATAAATTCACCAAATGGATAGAAGCCAAACCAATTAAAACGGCCGAGTCTGGACCAGTGATAGACTTCATATCCGGGGTTGTACACCGTTACGGCGTCCCCCACAGCATCATCACCGATAACGGCTCCAACTTTACAGCCGATGAGGTAAAAGCTTGGTGCGCCAACATGGGCATTAAGCTTGATTATGCCTCCGTCTATCATCCCCAAACAAATGGTCAGGTCGAACAGGCAAATGGTCTCATTATGAGTGGCATTACACCCAGATTAGTGCGATCCTTGAAGGAATCAGATACGCATTAGGTCGAGGAGCTCGACTCCGTACCATGGGGGCTGCGGACCACGCCGAACCACACTACCAGATACACACCATTCTTTATGGTATACGGCGCAGAGGCGGTACTACCCTGCGACATAATTCATGACTCACCTCGAGTGCGCATGTACGAAGAGAAATAAGTCGAGCTTGATCGGCAGAACAGTTTGGACACCCTGGAGGAGGAGCGTGACGTGGCAAAAGCCCGCTCCGCATTCTATCAGCAACAGGCTCGACGGTATCAAAGTAGAGAAGTACAGGCCAAAACGTATAACGTCGGCGAACTCGTTCTACGCCTACCGGAGAAGAAAAAGAACAAGCTCAAGCTCAAGCCCAAATGGGAAGGTCCCTTTGAGGGAGTCCTGGATTAGGGGGTATCCTGACAGCCGGACTGTGTACAACGTCTGGACTATTGAAGCATGAAGATACAAGATTCAAGACTTCGGCCCGTGCCCGGATGGGACTTTTCTTGGCGTGGAAGGCAAGCTTGGAGATCCGGATATTATATTTCCTTCCTTGTAACCGACTCCATGTAAACCCTAGCCCTCTCCGGTGCCTATATAAACCGGAGAGGTTGGTCCTAGAAGGCCGATCACGATTACAATCATACCATCATAGGCTAGCTCTTAGGGTTTAGCCTCTACGATCTCGTGGTAGATCTACTCTTGTACTACCCATATCATCAATATAAATCAAGCAGGAAGTAGGGTTTTACCTCCATCGAGAGAGCCCAAACCTGGGTAAAAGTCTGTGTCCCTTGCTTCCTGTTACCATCAGCCTTGACGCACAGATCGGGACCCCTACCTGAGATCCGCCGGTTTTGACACCGACATTGGTGCTTTCATTTAGAGTTCCTCTATGTCATCATTGCTGGGCTCGATGGCTCCTTCAACCATCGCCAAGAACACGATACCAGACAGTCACGACGAGCATGGCTTAGACCTGCTGTCGGACAAAGCTCGGGGTGTCACCCCCACATTAGCCTCGGACCTAAATCCGGAGCAGGCTGCGTTGCCTAAGGATGGAGGGCTGGACCCCGCCCTGCAGGTCACGCACTCATCGGCGTTGGAGCCAAATACGGGCCTTACCTCTGTGGTGGCCTATGACTCCGGACCCCCGGATTCGTATCCGGATGTTGAGTCCGGTCCGCGCAAGTAGTGCTCAGCCGGATACTGGCCCCCCGCCGGATCTTGGATCGCTATAATATTGGCCTCCATATCCGTCCAATAGGCTTTAACGCGGGCAAGAGCCATCCGTGCACCCTCTATGCACGCCGACCTCCTCATGGCATCGATCCGAGGCATGGCCCCAAGGAACTACTGCACCGAGCCAAAGTAACTGTCTGGCTTAGGCCCTCTCGGCCAAAGATGTTCTATCACAGACTGCATTGCAAGACCGGACAGCCTGTGAAGCTCCGCTACAGCAACCATCTTGTCATTTAACGGCAGCGGGTGAGTGGGAGCATTGAATTGCGACCAGAAAAGCTTCTCCACCTCCTTATCACCCTGACCCTCGAAGAACTTGGCACCGTCAGCTGTACTCTTCGCCAAATCTGCATACGCGTCCGCAGGACTCCAGCGCCCATCTAGGGGAGCGTACTTCGGATCGAAAAACTTCGTCCGCAGCAAGTAGGAACCTCCAGCCACGATTTTACCGGCCTGTTGAAGCTCCTCCCGCACACCCCTGAGCTTGGTCTGTATTTCCTTGGTGGCATTGCGTGCCTTGTCCAGCTTGGCCAAGCTATCCTTATGCTCCTTTTTAATGAGCTCATACCGGTCAGCGGCATTTTTTAACTCAATAGCCATTTCGGCCATCTTTTCCTCGCTTCGGCGATGAGCAGCCTGTTCGGCTCTCAGTTCCTCAGTTGCCTTTAGGGCAGCCGCATTGCTAACCCGAGCTTGTTCCTTGGCTTGGACAAGTTCTGCCCTCAGGGCCTCCACGGCAGCAGCACCATCTGCAGTCCGAACATATTACATTAATATCATGACGCCTCCATTTTTTCCTATACAAAGGAAGGCAAAGTGCATACCTTGTGATTTGTCCAGCCGCTCGTTCACCAGCGTGATATCGGCATCAATCGAACGAATTCGCCTGGTCAGTTCGGAAACTTCGACGGACTGGTCGGTGGCCGGACTCACAGTACCGCAAGTGTTTACTGATGCAATCATTGATTTATGATCCTCGCTTGCCGCCTAGGGCGTGCAACCAGAGTCTCGAGGCTACTATCTATATGGAGCACACCTAATGCGTGCCTCACAGCCAAACACAGTGTATTCTTCACTACATACCTCAAAGCCTCTGAGCAGACTTGTAAATGCTTCATTCAAACCGCTTGTAGCGGAGGAAATCTTCCTGAGCACCGCACTCATAATGAGCGGTGCTCCTCCGAAAGTGCAGCTCGCTCCAGTATGCCCGTCAGTACGTCCGGCCGGACATCAAACTGTGCCGGACCCTTCCCATCGCCCCTTGTGAGAGCCAAATGCTCCGGGCTCAGGGGGGCTGACACATTGGCTTCCGGCCTCGGCAGATCCGGACTCCTCCGTGACGACACTTCAGTGTCGCCCGCTTCATGAGCCGGAGAGGTGGGTGGGGTCTCGCTCTCCATCATCTCCGGAGGAAGATCCCCTGAAGACGAACTCTGTTGAGAAGGGATGCTAGCCGGACTGCGAAAGACGAATCCTGGTTATTGATCTAGGAGGAACGCAGTACCTTCGAATTAAAAATTAACTTACAGCTCGGTGGAGGGCTAGCCCGTTGGTGGGCACGATGCGGTGAGGGTGCCCGTTGGGGCAGAGCCCCCTGGTGTTATCTTTTTCCCGGGTGTGGGCATCTCCGTCTCCGAGTCTTCGGAGGCGGCCCTCTTCTCCCCGCGCGGGGAGGAGGCCTTAGCCTCCCCTTCCCGACTATCCTCCCTAGGGGAGGCAACAATTCCCCCAGTTCGGATGCGTAGCGTGTGAAGCTCGGTTTCTTCGTTCTTCCGCTTGTCTTCCCCTGAGTGCATTCTGCTCAGCACCCGGTCAAGCATCTTTGCCATGGTGGGACCAGGAGAGCCCTCGGGAAGTGGCGCCGGACACCTGATCCTCTCCGCCTTGCTGAGCCATTCCTGGCCACGGATAATTTTCAGAACAAACAATCGTGACAAATACAAAACAGGGTGTCCGGCATCAAAGCTACTTACTTGGGTATCTAGGCGATTGCAGCTTAGGCCTGCATCCTCGGTGGTGTCTGGACACTTTACTTTCCGTCCGAAGAATAATTTGCACATCTCTTCGAGCTTCAGGCCGAAGAAGTGCTTGACGGTCCGACCCTCCGGATTGAACTCCCACATCCGGAGAGGCCGGCGTTAACGCGACAACATCCGCCGGATCAACATCACTTGCATTATCTTGACAAGATTAATGTCCCTTGCAAGAAGCTCCCGGATGCGATTCTACAGTACTGGTATATCACCAGCGGGTTCCCAATTCTGCCCTACGTCTGTCCAAGATGCCAACTGTGACGGAGGGCCTGAGCAAAACTCGGGGGCAGCCGCCCACTTTGTGCCTCTGGGAGCCGTGACATAAAACCACCTCCGCTACCATACATCGATACTTCTGGGAAAGAACCCTCTGGCACGGGGCATCGCCGTTCCTGCTTATTACGGCACCTCCGCACTCCACATGTCGCCCCTCGATCATCTTCGGCATCACATTGAAGGGCCATAAGCCGAAGTGTGGGGTGACATGGACAAAAGCCTCGCACACGATAATAAACGACGAGATATGGAGGATAGCGTCGAGAGCCAATCGTGAAAATCCAACCCATAATAGAACATGAGCCCCCTCACGAAGGGATCGAGAGCGAAACCCAGACCGCGGAGGAAGTGTGGGACGAAAACGACACACTTGTTAGTCTCCGGCATAGGGATGACCTGCCCTGGAGCAGGGAGCCTGTGCTGGATATCTGTGGTCAAGTATCCGACCTCCCTAAGCTTTGCAATGTCCTTCTCTTAAACCGAGGAGGCCACCCACCGGCCTTGAGGGTCAGATCCGGACATATTGGAGGATTCTGGAGGGTTGGAGCTTAGGTTTTGGGTGTTAGAACTCGAGGTGCGAGAAGGCGCGATGAAGGTAAAACAAGAGGCGTAGGTCTTGACCCCTTTATAAAGAGAGTGAATATCAAGAGTCCCCAGTGTGACCGTTTGAGGCTTATCTAAAAACACACGGGTTATACCAATTGCCGTCGTGGGGTCACGCGTGCTCATATTGATGGAAAATCCTGTAATAAGAGGAACACGATCTCTGCCTCGACGGGACGTGCCAATAAAACCGCCTCGCAACACGAGTCGTTGTGGGGCAGGAAACATCGGTTCACGTTGGACCAAGCCCCGATGCAAGGGCACGACGCACGAAGATTGCCAACAAATCAGATCTATACCATACGAAGATCATCTTGCAGATCCGGACACGGTCTACGTGTTCGATAACCACTTTGGAGTATTCGGAGGAGGAACCCGCCCTGCAATGCCGAAGACAAAGCTGCACGCCGGACTCATCGTCATTGAAGCCTGGTTCAGGGGCTACTGAGGGAGTCCTGGATTAGGGGGTATCCGGACAGCCGGACTGTGTACAACGTCCAGACTATTGAAGCATGAAGATACAAGATTCAAGACTTCAGCCCGTGTCCGGATGGGACTTTCCTTGGCGTGGAAGGCAAGCTTGGCGATCTGGATATTATATTTCCTTCCTTGTAACCGACTCCATGTAAACCCTAGCCCTCTCCGGTGCCTATATAAACCGGAGAAGTTGGTCCTAGAAGGCCGATCACAATTACAATCATACCATCATAGGCTAGCTCTTAGGGTTTAGCCTCTATGATCTTGTGGTAGATCTACTCTTGTACTACCCATATCATCAATATTAATCAAGCAGGAAGTAGGGTTTTACCTCCATCGAGAGGGCCTGAACCTGGGTAAACGTCTGTGTCCCTTGCTTCCTGTTACCATCAGCCTTGACGCACAGATCGGGACCCCCTACCCGAGATCCGCCGGTTTTGACACCGACATCCTTCATCATCGATAAAGTTCTCACTGGTGGAGCGTACCGTCTGCGTGATGCATCGGACAATTGACTCGAGCCAAACCCATGGAACGCGGCCAGACTCCAAAGATTCTACGCCTAGTGGTGGACTCTGTGTTCGTCTCCTTACCTCCTCCCTTTTATATACATATATATCCGCTATCTGTCTTTCTTTCTTTCCTTCTTCCCTTTTTCTTCATGGCATTAAAAACTTAAAGTGTGTCTTGACTACACAATCTTGACGTGCCATGCGTGGTCTTTATACCTGGGGGCTTCTTACAGAGAAGCTTAATATAATTATATTCCGGGCCTTACGCCCCCTGCACATGTGTTACTTTTCCACATGTACCTTTTCTTCGCCATTATATGGATCGATATGACTTAAGTTTTGGCCAAGCTGGGTTGCCTGGCTCTTGTGTTTATGCCCTATGTTCCCGTTAATTCGCTAGGGCATAAGGGGAGCACCTCTCTGCGATTATTACTGCCGGGTCACCGGATGTGTACCTCAGACTGGGTGAAGCCGAAGCTAAGCGTTCTTAAGGGAATATTCGATTCGGTGAACAAAAGATGACGTTTACTAATTACAAAAAATGCCCCCAGATGTTTATATCCTGCATCTCTTTTCGCAGTTCGGACATGCACATTAATGCATGCGTACCCAGGGAAAGGAACCCTTAACGGAACTATTCTCCCTGGAATATGTTTCTTACTATCCATGTAATATAACATAGCTAGTTGGGTACTTATCTGTTCAAGCACTTATGACCCCTACGCCCGGTTTCCACACGTACCTCGGTTTTTACATAACTGAGAGTGTATACAGATACACTCCTGTCGGGTCCGGAGGTCGAAGCGAAAAGGTCTGCCATGACAAATGATTTACAATCCGGCTAGGGAAAAAATATGTCATTTGAAGTACACAGTCACTTAGACTGACTAAATTCTTCTTCTATACCACCCAACAGGCTGTCTAGCCTACAATCCTGTTGGGAACACTTTGCAGCTAATTTTACCTGGTCATATACCAGACTAACGGGGATCTCTTTCCCATCAGACCCTACAGGTCCGACCTCGGCCATGTGGTTCGGGTCAGCCGTGGTATATCGCGTCTTCACCATGGCCCAGGCTTCCCTTGCACCTTGTCAGCAGGCCGATATCTTCCATAATCGGAAGCGCCGCCGCGCTCCCTTGAGCATCTCTACGAGCTCCCCCATGCCTCCTGGCAGGGAGGCGGATGGCCACAAGGCCTGGGCAATGCCCTGCATCACCTGCCAAACTTGTTTGTGCAGTTGTGAGAGCTCTTGCAGAAGATCGCCTATAGATCCGGGCATCTCCTCTTCGGGATGACCCGTCAGCATACCTACAGATATAACTCGGTTAGCCAGTTTCTTCGCCGAACTCTATAAAAGTTTGTTCAAGAACTTACTACATATGCCGCGTCGAAGCCTCTTGTTCTTCTTTACGGAGTCCGCAAGCTGGGCTCGAACATCTTTCAGTTCAACGCCCAGCCGGGTATTGGCATCTTGGAGATTGTTTTTCTCCCGCCTAACCTGCGTAAGCACGCGCTCGCCAGCCTTTAGCTATCGTTGAGCATGTTGCTCATCCCCTCGCACGACCCCTGGATTCACTCCGGGGTCATCTGCAGAATCTATTGTTAGATTTGCATGCATGCAGAATACTAACTGGTACATGTCATTCTTTTTGATAGAAACAAGTGTTACCAGATGGGGCCTTCTCGGACTCCTTCATTGCGGCAACTGCGGCCTGTAGCTGGGCTTTGCACTCCTCCGGCTCTTGAGACAACTGGGTATTCTTCTCCATAAGAACCTACGCAAACAACGATCCTTAAATCAGTTGTGCCAACTGTTTCAAGTCTCGAGGCTCTTGATATACATAATTATTAGATTTTCTTACCAAGATATCCTTTACATACGGGTCTCGTGGCTCGCAAGACCATTTTGAGCAGCTCGGATGCATGCGTCTCCGAGTTGAAGGCATCGAACGCCTCTGAGAGAAACAAGCGTCATGAGTACGGCCCGGCGGCGCTTTGTGATTCATGGCACCCTCCACTTCGGAATTCGTAGCGGACAGCCTATCCACATCCTCTGTAGGAGGAACGTCCAGTGTTGGCCCCACGTTAGCTTCTGCCTCTAAGTCCGGCTCTGTAGCTCGGCTAGTGGAGGCATGGCCGGCAGGCTCTCCGGATATGTTCCGGCGAGCGTTTTTTCTGCCAGGAACCAGGGACGTTATTATATTTTGAAAGACGGCAACCACGGAGGGGGGTTCCTTTTCGTACCTCTACGACGGCGTCTCAGTCCTGTCCGCCTTCCTTCTAAGCCTACCCGGTTTCGGTGCCCCTTGTTGGTGAGTCACTGCGGGTTCGACATGGCGTCCTGCGGACCTTCCCTGTAAGACACCATATGTGTGCGGTAGGTGAAGTGCCAAAAAGGGATCCTTCTCGGAAGTTGGGACTCTGGTTTTACTTAGATGCGATGCAGGGAGCAGTCCAGGATAATCGGCTATGATGGCCACCAAGGCACCGTCGCAGCTTAATTGATAGAACGTCCTGTCGATGAGCTCCACAAATGTGTCCGGATCTTCTTCGAGTCCGGGGTCGAGGGCTCGGTCAGGGTCCTCTGGTTGTGGAGACGGGCAATGGACCTCCCTCACAACTTTTCGCAGTTCCTCTATGAAATAGCAAGGTGAATACTTATGACAAAGAATGCGGGAAGGTTCGGAGTAAAAAGTAGCAGCTCACCCAGTTCGGGGGGTTGTACATGGAGAATCCATCCCATGGTTTAATGCGGATGAACTCCTCTTCCTCTCCTTTATATAAATCGGACAGTATTTTTGCTAGAGCAGCGACGGAGTCCGGTCCCTTACGACCGCAGCGGGTGGCATCGTCTTCTCCATTGAAGTGCCACATGGGTTGTCCCCGATATTGAAGTGGTTGCACCCCCCGCATTATACATATTCACATAACCTCGATTATTGTCAATCCTGATTTGGCCAGCGTTTGTATCTGGCCCATCAGGTAAAGGACTTCTCCGTTATCTTCCTCCTGGGGGCTCCGAGGGTGCCAGCTATGGTGTTTCTTCAAAGGGGCATTGTCGAACTCAGGAAGGCCCATCCAAACAGGGTCAGGAAGGGGGACGTCCTCCATATAAAACCACTCCAAAGGCCAGTCTTCGGATGTCTTCTTCGGAGTACCGGACAGGTATCCGGTCCCGGCGATGCGCCATATCTCGGCTCCGCCCACTTGATATATTGACCCCTCCTGTGTATGGGGTACGAGGTAGAATAGCCTCTTCCATAGCTCGAAATGAGCTTCGCAGCCCAAAAACAGCTCGCAAAGGGCGACGTAGCCAACGATGTGTAATATGGAGGCGGGAGTGAAATTATGCGGCTGGAGGCCGTAGAACTCCAGGAGCCCGCGGAGGAACGGATGGATTGGAAATCCAAGCCCCCTTAATAAGTAAGGGACAAAGCATACCCACTCCCCATGGATGGGTTGGGAAAGCTCTCCACTTGCTCCCCGCCGTTGTAAGTGGCAAGTCCGGCTCGAACGGGGACCATATACGCTGGAGGGAGAAACCCCTGGGTCTGTAACTCTACTAATTGGCTGTGGGGGACGGAACACTTCTTCCAATTGCTTGGCTTAGGGCTACGGGAGAGAGAGGAGGAGCTGTGATGGCCAGCCATGATGGGATGGACTCTTCCAGGCGCGCTCCGATGGATACTCGCTGTGGGAGGATGGTGTGATCTGGATCTGAGGATCCCAGTCTCTTTAAATAGATGGTTTACTTACATGGTTAGGGTGGCAAGTGTAAAAATGCCCCGACTTCTCGCATTCGCTCGACACGTGGAGGATAGCCATTATTAGGTGCAGAAGCCAAGGAGTGCAACATTCATGGGAAGCCGGACACTACTCAACAGGTACTCAGAATTTGGGGAAGAAGCCGCCTTGCAATGCCGATGAAATCTGCGCGCCGGACTCATCATCATTGAAGCCTGGTTCGGGGGCTACTGAGGAAGTCCTGGATTAGGGGGTCCTCGGACAGCCGGACTGTACACTTTGGCCAGGCTGTTGGACTATGAAGATACAAGATTGAAGACTTCGTCCCGTGTCCGGATGGGACTCCCCTTTGCGTGGAAGGCAAGCTTGGCAATTCGGATATGTCGATCTCCTCCCTTGTAACCGAATCTGTGTAACTCTAGCCCCCTCCGGTGTCTATATAAACCGGCGGGTTTAGTCCGTAGGACAACAACAATCATAATCATAGGCTAGCTTCTAGGGTTTGGCCTCTACAATCTCGTGGTAGATCAACTCTTGTAATACTCATATCATCAAGATCAATCAAGCAGGAAGTAGGGTATTACCTCCATCGAGAGGGCCCAAACATGGGTAAACATTGTGTCCCCCACCTCCTGTTACCATCCGCCTTAGACGCACAGTTCGGGACCCCCTACCCGAGATCCGCCGGTTTTGACACCGACACATCCCACCTTTCTTCATCAACAATTATCGGTTAGTATCGGTTGAGCCTAAGTTTTTGCTTCTTCACATGATGTGTGCTATTCTTGAAATGTCATTTAATTTTGTTTTCCTTGATGTTTTAATAAGATACTTAGATCTGAAAGTTTTTAAATAAAAGAGATTCCTCAAATAGCTACCCATTTACATAACTACTCGCTTGAACTTCAGTTATATCTTTTTTTAGCACTGTGTGCTTTAATATTTCTGAAGAAATTCTATCATGCTTCACTAATATTATTTTGGGAGATGAAAATCTTTATGTTCATGTTCTTCACTTAAATTTATGAGCTTGTCAAAAGCAATGCCAATATATGAAACTAGTCCCAAAGTGATAGATATTCAAGAGGGATATAATAAAAACTTTCATGAAGATCATTGGAAAAAATGAACTTGATTCTTTGTAATAGTTTTGAGATATGATGATATTAATATGTGAGTCATGTTGGTGAGAAACTATGCTTTAGTAAGAATATTGGTGTTAAGGTTTGTGATTCCCTATGCAAGCACGAAAGTCAATAGTATTGCAATGAAATTACATCCTACTTGTGGTGCATTATTCTATGTTAGTTATGCTTAATGTTCGCTTACGTGATTTTTAGTTTCTAGGTTGGTTGCTTCTCAATCTTTTGCTAGCCTCCATTTGTACTAAGTAGAAATACTACTTGTGCATCCAAAATCCTTAAACCCAGTTTTGCCATATGAGTCCACCATACCTACCTATATGCAGTATTTCCGTGCCATTCTAAGCAAATTTGTATGTGCCATCTCTAATTTTCAAAATAATTTCCTATTTGTGTGCTCGTACCGCTCACGAAGCAGTAGGAGGTGGCCAATATTTTCCATGCTAGATGTGCTATTCTCAAGATGAGTGTTTATTCACTTGTCATTGCACAAGAGTACGGCGGTAATAGGGATGCCCAGTCCCAAAATGAAAAAGAAATTTACTTTATCTTGTCAAATAATAAATTCCTTGGAAAGTGTTGGTATGGAAGGCATCGTGGATACGGCTAGCCATGGATTGTGAAATAATGGTGAAAAAGGAGTAAACTTTATTTTTTGTTTGGGAACCGCATATGATATATCTAGTATGGAAAGTGTTGGAAATTAATCGGTCATTTTCGTTGACGGGAAAAGTATGCCTCCCAAAAAAAAATTATCTCTCAATTTATAATTTGAGCTCTGGCACCTCTACAAATCCCTATGTCCCTCTGCGAAGGGCCAATCTATTTACTCTAAGTAATTTATATTTTTATTTGAGTCTCCATCTTCTCTTATATAGCACCAACTAAGGGGCACTATGATCGTACTTGAGCGTTGGCCGTAGCTAATATGTGAGTGTGTTTCATGAATGGATCAATGATTGAGCATGATGGGCTAGGGATAACTTTCTTTAGTGTTGATATTTTGAAAGACATGGTTTCTTGTTGATATGCTTGAGTATTGAAATCTTCATGTGAAAACTAGACTATTGCTTTGAACCATATAAAAGTCCATATGCCCATGCTACAAAAGAAAAGAATATGTGATGAACATGTTAGGAAACATTCCACATCAAAAATTCTGTTTTTATCATTTACCTGCACGAGGACGAGTAGGAATTAAGCTTGGGGATGCTGATACGTCTCCAACGTATCTATAATTTTTTATTGTTCCATGCTGTTACATTATCATTCTTGAATGTTTTACAATCATTTAATAGCAACTTTATATCATTTTTTGGGACTAACCTATTGACATACTGCCCAGTGCTAGTTGTTGTTTTTTGCTTGTTTTTTACTTCGCAGAATATCAATACCAAATGGAGTCCAAACATAGCGAAACTTTTTGGAGAATTTTCTGGACCAGAAGACACCTGATGGGCCAAAGAAGTACCAGAGGGGGCTCTGAGGGGAGCACAACCCACCAGGGTGCGCCCAGGTGGGCTGTGCGCACCTCGGTGGCCTCCCGCACCGCCTCTTTGCTCTATAAATTCCCAAAAATTCCAGAACCCCCAAAAATAACCCTAGATCAGAAGTTCTGCCGCCGCAAGACTCTGTAGCCACGAAAAACCAATCTAGACCCCGTTCCGGGACTCCATCGGAGGGGGAAATCATCACCGGAGGCCATCTTCATCAACCCTATGGTCTCCATGATGAGGAGAGAGTAGCCCACCCTCGGGGCTGAGGGTTTGTACCAGTAGCTATGTGTTTAATATCTCTCTCTCTCGTGTTCTTGAGTTGGCCCGATCTTGATGTATCCTGGGCTTTGTTAATATAGTTGGATCATATGGTGTTCCTCCTCTCTATATTGTTGTGATGAATTGAGTTTTCCCTTTGAGATTTTGTTTTATCGGATCGAATGCTTTTATGGATTTGAGAGCACTGGATATATGTCTTGCATATGAATACCCGTGGTGACAATGGGGTATTATATTTATTAACTTGAGATATGTTTTGGCACTCAACTCGCGGATTCCTAAGGTGACATTGGGGTAAGCTATGCATAGGGGTTGATGCACATTCTTGTCTTTTGTTTCTCCGGTAGAAATCTTGGGTCACTCATTGAGGTTCTTTGTGTTGGATTGAGTATTATAAATCTGAATTTGTTTTGGTGTTATTTTAGTACGAACTCTTGATAGATCGATCGGAAAGAATAACTTGGTGTTATTTTAGTATGAACTCTTGATAGATCGATCGGAAAGAATAACTTGGTGTTATTTTAGTACAAACTCTTGGATAGAGAATAGCTACAAACAATTTCTTCTTATGTTCTCTGCTAGATAGGACCTTTGGAGTGATTCTTCATCGCGCGTTGAGGGATGGTTATATGATTCAATTATATTAGCATTGTTGAGAGAATGCACTAGCGAAAGTACGGACCCTAGGCCTCATTTAAAAGCATTGCAATACCGTTTGTGCTCACTTTTGTTACTTGCTACCTTGCTGTTTTTTATTGTTCCTGTTACAAAAATCAATATCTACTATCATTACTACACTTGTATCACCATCTCTTCGCCGAACTAGTGCACCTATACAATTTACCATTATATTTGGTGTGTTGGGGACCCAAGAGACTTTTTATTATTTGGTTGCGGGGTTGTTTAAGAGATCATCTTCATCCTACACCTCCCACAGATTGATAAACCTTAGGTCATCCACTTGAGGGAAAATTGCTACTATCCTACAAAACTCTGCGCTTGCAGGCCCAACACGAGTCTACAAGAATAAAGTTGCGTAGTAGACATCAGGGGTAGCGAGGCACGTATTTGTATTGTTGCCATTAAGGATAAAAAGATGGGGTTTTACCATATTGATTGGATCTATCCCTCTACATCATGTCACCTTGCTTAAGGCGTTACTCTGTTCTTGTTAACTTAATACACTAGATGCATGTTGGATAGCAGTCGATGTGTGGAGTAATAGTAGTAGATGCAGGCAGGAGTCGGTCTACTTTGTCATGGACATGATGCCTATATTCATGATAATTGCCTTAGATATCATCATAACTATGAGATTTTCAATCAATTGCTCAACAGTAATTTGTTTATCCACCGTATGCTTTCTTCAAGAGAGAAGCCTCTAGTGAAACCTATGGCCCCCGGGTCTATTTCCTATCATATTATTTTCAGATCTATAAAACCAAAAACCCAAAAATACCTTGCTGCAATTTATTTATATTTACTTTATTTACACTTTCACTTATGTTTTATATCTATCTCTATCAGATCTCACTCTTGCTAGTGAGCGTGAAGGGATTGATAACCCCTTTTTCGCTTTGTGTGCAAGTGTTTGTTAGTTTGTGCAGGTGCATATATTGGGGACTTGCTTGTGCCTCCTACTAGATTGCTACCTTGGTTCTTAACTGAGGGAAATACTTATCTCTACTTTGTTGCATCACCCTTTCCTCTTCAAGAGAAAAATCAACGCAAGCTCAAGAAGTAGCAGATAGAGGTCTCAGAGTGGAATATTAGTACTAGATGCAACTGGATAATGTTCTACTTATCATGACGTAATTCCTATATGAGATTATACCATGAATGATCATAGTAATAATATAAATATTGCAATTTAATCGGTCTTCCAACTGTAATTTGTTCACCATGCCACACTTGTATGCTTGAGAGAGATGTCACTAGTGAACCTATGCCCCTGTGTCTATTATTTGTTACTAAAATCTTTGTTACAATTACTGTTCTTTGTTGTACCATTTTACCTTTCCATCAACTATCATTATGCCATGCAATTTAACCTAACTAGCAGGACAAGAAGCTTGACAACCTTCTTGGCATGTTGGGGTAGAAGTTTGTGTTGTGTTGTAGTGACTTTGTTTGCTAGGATAACTCCTTATGGGTCGATAAACCTTGGTTTTCTACTGAGGGAAATACTTATTGCTAGGTTACATCGCCCTTACTTGGGGATACCCACCCACTTTTACAAGAGAGCAAGCAGTGGTGTTCCTTGTACAATGACAATGCTACATTGTTACTACTTAGGGTGTTCATGCTAGATTGGAGTTGCTCGTGGTGTTCTTTACGCAATGATAGCGCTAGATTGCTAACACTTAGGGTGTTCATGATGGGTTTTTGTTGGTGGTGGTGTCCGTGCTAGTGTGTGTGTATGTGCATGATAATATACTACATGCTTGCATGATCATAGTAGGATAATGCATGTGCATGCTAGTACGACAAATATGAATGCTACAAATATAGTAGTAGGACAAATATTAATCCGTTTTGGGTGTTTATGATTGTAGCACTCTCATTTGCAACTGCCAGTCATCATTAACAGTTGCACTTGGGCAGTGCTATGATCTGATCATTGCACCAGCCAAGTGCAACTCCCACTGATCATTGACAGTTGCAAATGACCAGTGCAACTATCCTTACAGTCGTCCACTGAACTGACAAGATCGTGAAGATGGAGTGGAACACTGCTGGCAGACGAATGCATGTCATCGTTGGCAGCGAGGATGCCGAGCACATCATCTCGGCCAATCGCAGGCTCGAGAGGGTGGAGGTGCCAACAGGGTAGCCATGATGAGCCAGCCGTTGGGCATTGGCTGGAGGCCTAGGATCGACCACGAGGAGGGGGCACGATAGCTGACCAGGTTCTACGTGCAAACCATGGATGAGGAAGACACCAACATGCTTTTCATCTCACCTTCCTTTAGGCTGGTGATGAAGAAATTGCTAGTCCTCAACCCTCCTCGTATTGTGAGCCTCTCTGCTAACAAGTGGTGTGAGTTTTGGGTGCAGGTCCATTCCTTTCAGGTGCAGATGGTGCTTGGGAGAGGCTAGGAGTACTTGTGCCGGCATCACATGATCGTCCCCGAAGACTTGCTCATACTGCGGATCCTAGGCAGGGCTTGAAGGTGCAAGTCTATAATGCCTCCAGCTTAATCATGTGCAGGGCCAGGTGGCAGAAGCACAGCTGCCAGGGTGACATCTGGCGTGCTCTCTAGATCATCTGAAGTTGTTGAACCGTTGGAACATTGGCTCCAAAACCTGTAGGTGCATGGGATGCCTCTGCTATCTTAAACTTATGTTCTCCTTATGCACTATTAAGTAGGTGCTAATGAATATTGTTCTTATGTGATGTGCTATTAATTGTGTAGTGTTGTTCTTATGTGATGCCTATTGTGAAGTGTGTTGTATTTCGGTGGTAAGGCCACCTCATTTGAAAGGGGTGAGTAGAACAACTACGTGCACAAAGCTAAAAGGTTGTGGTTTGCATCTGCTCACCCTTGAAGCACAAATATAGGCAACCAAAATAGCAAGCCTAATCTGGCCATTGATGCAATGCACACAAACCAACAATGTGCAAATGTTGGGTTTTTGTGTGCATTTGCTCAACCGCGCTTAGTTAGGACAAGTATACAAAGTGGCAAAAATAGATGTAGGCAACCAAACACGCCCTTTATGATGTGGCGACACTGTTTGTAGACTCAAGCATATGGTTAGAACACAAATTTTGTTGTCATTAACACCCAAAAAATTAAGAACATAAATGCCCATTAACCATCCCAAATTTCTAGTTTGATTCGATGCGAATTCTCTCGCGATAACTCTAGCTAGGATTTACGACCTCTCGATGACTCCTGGGTTAATGGTGGCGAGTGCCCGATGGCTGGGTTGCGTGCTAGACCTCAGCGTAATGATGTAGCATCGTGACCGGGATGTCAGTTGAGAGGCACTAGGATTTTCTCCTTGGTCACCTCCAATGACACTGTCGTCATCAATACCTCCTCATCCCAGTATTTTGCGTCATCGACTAGTAAGCGTTCCACCCACTCTTCGCATTCTGTCATGATGAACTCTTTGTTTTCACTGACCCAGATCGTTTTGTAGGCGTTTTGCACAAATTTATCTTCGTGGAAGACAAAAGTTGAGTGGGTTGTGCTCTACGCGAGTTGTACCTAAACACGCATGATGAACCTTGCATATAACAAACACCGTACTGCATAAGATGGGAATAAGCACTACAAAAAAATACACTTTCGTGATGATATGTGTTTGTCACAGTAGGTCGCGTTTTTGTCATGCATGTACATCCATGACAAATTTATGACAGAATCAAGATAGTCATACATGTGTTGTCGTAGAGGTGTTCCATGATATTACCAAAATTATCATCACGGAAGTGTCCACTTCCATGACGATAAATCGCGCATCACAGAAGTGCTTTTGTCAAGGGTGACCGACACGTGGCATCCACCATAACGGAACACCGTTAAGCTATCGGGTCGGATTTTGGATCCGATAACCCGTTAACAGCCCTGACCAATGGGAAATTTCCACGTGTAAAATTCTGATTGGTCAAGGAACATTTGTCGACTCATCGATGGGCCAGATTTCGCCTGTCCATTGGAGGAGACATGCCTATGATACGTCGACACGTGGTTGGGCCCAACAGAGGCCCATATAGGTTAAAAAGGCCGGCCCAGTCAAAGGCAGTTCAAGAAAGGTTAGCCTTGCGGGGGAACTGCTGCGCAAGTTGCTGAGCAAGGCTGTGAGACCGGCCTAGCATGTCGGTCATAGCTTCCAGGTGTAGCTGTTTAGCGATGAGGTTCTCATTGGTGTTCTCCGCAATCTTTCTTAGAGATAGGACTTCAAGTCGAAGTTGAGTTGCGTAATGCCTTTACGTTAGAACTTGGGACCCAAGAAGTCGAACCGATCTGCATAACGAATTCTGTGAGCTTGTCTGACTGTTAGTCTCAAGTAACTTGAAAACTGCATCAAGACAAGATTTTGGGGTTGTCTCGCTATCTTCAAGATGTTTTGCCTTCTTTGCTGCAATATATGTTGGCTTTGTCTCACAGCCTTCAGCAGACTTGTGCATGCCATAAGGATATCACCCTGAAACAAAGCAAAGAGATGACAGGTTTGCACGTGTATAAACAAAGATGATAATTGTTCTATCAATTTTATCCAATTTCAAATTAGAAAATAAAGAGTAAGTTCAAAATATCAATAGCATAATTTGGCATTGTTCATAATGCGGGGAGCTTCACCACACTATTGGATTACCATGTCAACATAACAAGCATAGATGAAGGGCAAAGAAAATGATTGTATCTATTTTGGATAATGTGCATGGCATGTTGTTCATATCATCAGCCACATCAGTAAGATAAAACAGGATATGACAAGGTGCAAACATGGGCTGCTTCACCACACACTGGATTATAGATCCACAAAAACAAGCATACGTATAGGGAGTATTAAGTAATGTGCATGGTATGAATAAGGAATTTGGTTTTACAAGTAAAACTTAGAAATTACGGTTCTTACGAACATGCATTTTGGTAGAAACAGCAAACTAAACAGCAGTAAACGATAGGGAGTATGAGCAAATTAAACAGCAGCTTGAGGATAAAGGCTTTAGAAGGACTGACTTACATTAACGATTAACACCAGCTTTATAATGCCCTTCTCCATGTCAAGGGAAGGATAACTCAAGAATTTCAGCAGAATGTTCTTCATAAGCATTGCATGTACTCTACATTTTGTAGAGAGTAATTATAGATATGATAATACTGGAAGGGATAGAGGATAATGAAGATAAGATGCAGATTGATGCTACATAATCAACTACCAATCCCTGGAAGTAGTTGTTAATGTAAGTACAGTGATAGACCACGTTCAGTCCTTACAAGAGGACTGTAGAGCTAAACCTCTTCAAAAGCATTGGGTTGATTCTAAATTTATGTAAGATTCCATACGGATCTTATAATGTCCATCAAATGGACGATTACGAGGCTAACATGTGTAGTGATGCTACATAATCAAACAGCTATGAAAGTAAGTATGGTCATACAGGGAAAGAGGTACTCACAAGAGCAATGCAGTGTGCAGTATAGTTGCGAGATTCTGTGGTCCCTTGAGAACGGATGTTCTTCTGCTAACAGTTTTCGTACAAGTGAGACATTAAGGCAAATGCAGAAATGTAGTTCAAATTGTGATGTGATATCATAGACGGTACCTTACGCTGCAGCCGAGACCAATGTGTAACAAGATTATTCCAGTCACCGTCGGATAAATGTAGCACCGGATACTTTACAGAAATTTCGTTCAGAGGCTTGCCATCAAAGTGCGCTTGCCTCAGGTAGGAACGATACTTCATCAACGAGTGCTTGAAAAGCACAACCAACCCTTGCTCGCCATCATAATTAAGTTTGCTCCTTGCCTATTTAAAAGAATGAAATCTTGTGTCTTCTGTCAGCAGAAACATATGCAGTAATGACCATGAATAACATTAGTACATTACTTACGAGTAAGTTGCGGAGGAAGACTGGAAATTGTTCTCATGCTGCGGTGTAATCTTTCCATGAAGGAAAGATGCGCACAAAGTTCTGACAACAACATAAGCTTCCTTCTAAATCGGGAAGAAATGGAACAGGGGTCCTATTTGCTGCAATTGGGGCTCTCTCTGGTTCGAAAAGGGATTTGGCAACTGGATTTGGTGTACTATTTGCTAGAATGGGGTTTTATGTCAGACAATGGTGCTATGTCAACTGGCATAATCATACTGCTTCTTGCAGCTTGGGGTCTCTGCTGAGTTGGGGCATCGAAATGACCAATGTAGTAGGGCTAGAGTCTGCTAGAGTTGGGGTATTTTGTGGGTCAGGTGATATTGCAACTACACCTAATGGGCTATTTGATTTATCAGGTGCCACTACCTTTTCCAAATACTTTGCTTGTGCTCCTCCACGATCAGCAATCGCCCTCTTCCTTTTGAACATCTGATACACAAGAAGAACATTTGAATGGATAAATATGGTATGATGACAGATGGAATATGTACTGAAAATGGATACGCGGGGCGTATTCACATACGCGATGTGTAAACTAAGCTAATGGCAGTTCAACAAAGTAGAAGCAATGCAAAGCATCAGTTGCAAGATATGTGCGAGCAATGTAACCTTGGAAAGTTAGAGCAAGTACCTTGATGGGTGAATAAGATAGGGCATCTTCCTCTGACTCCTCCACTAGGGAGCTACATTGACTTAGGTCTCCCTCTAGCTCAGAATCACTGTTAGGATCATATTCTGAGCATCAATCTGTAGGTGGAGAGCGTTTGCATTCCATTCCATCCAGACTTGATTTCAGTCCCTTAATGCCAAGTTTGACAGCCATGGCATTGTTCTGCTTTATTCTTTTCATGCGCGCAAGCTCATAATCATTATGATGCTGTTCAGAATCTGAGATTCATGAAAACATAAAAAGTAGTCAAATTATCTATGGAATGCATTGCGGATTCAACTCGGAGAGTGTCTCCTTATAAACCCCTGCATATGCAAAGGTCACCTCCCCAATCGTCTTGACTGGACCACACACGTAAATACAAACCCCTTATGTCTCTATAGCAGTGTGCACACATTTCAAAACTAAAGTAGGAACATTAGAATCATATGAAATTTGTATTTGAACAAATAAACTAAGCAATTATGAGTGGCGTAATGTTTAGCTTCAAGGGTGGAGTGTTGGTAGTGTGACACAAAGCAAGTAGGCAGATTGTATTCCATGTAAAAGATCGAAACCTATGTAAAAAGCCGGAAATGACACTTTCTTTCTATACAATGCAAAGTGTTCGTTACTCCACACATGATGGAAGAGATCACATAGAGAAATAATATTCACTCATGTCTACGGTTCCAAAGATTTAGAAACAGGGTGGTCCACCCTAAAAGAATATTGACAACAAATATGACAAGGCAAGCATAGATGTAGTGAATCAATCATTTACTTGTGAGCTTATTAGGACAAGTATCCAGAATTGTAACTGCAGTAAGAGACCGTCCAAAATCTGAATGAAGAAGTTTGTCTAGCACTTGTTGTTTGCAACTAATCGACGTGAATAATTGGATATTATATCGAATGAGTAAGAAAGACAAGTAAAATTGTCAACAAACCTGGCTTGCAGTAGTAATCTGGGTCAATGTCACTACGACCAACAATCCAAAATGACTAGTTTCTGTTCCGAGGGCCGGAATTTTGAAAACCCTATGAATTTTAGAGGTACTAAAGATTACCGAAATACATCTGAACCATTAAGTGTAGGTGGCACTGAGCACACAACAAACCCTAATGACAGTCCTGCCTAATGAGTAATGAATCAATTTGAAAATGGGTGATGAGGAGTGGCTGCTGAGTGTTGAGGACGTATCTCAGGATAAATCGGGTTGGCTTGGTGGGTGCTGCACGCCTGAGCCCTGAACGGATTGGGAAGGTAGGCACGGCGGCGCGCCCGGGCAGCGGTGACGCTGTTGGGCGAGCGGCTCCTGGCCTCCTGTTAGTCCGACGTCTCCTCCTAGAGTCATGCCGTCCGGGGCAACAAGTCGCCAATGAGGCAAAGCGGTCAAGCAGTAGAGATCGAAGCGCCAGCAGTAACAGAGGGGAATAAGGGCCTGGGACGACCCAAAATCCCAGGGTGGGCCAGCCCACCGTGGGCACCTCAGAGAGATACACACCGAGCGAAGTAACATGCATTTTTGAAACTAATTTAGGAACATTCAATGACAAATTAAACAACTCTGTTTTAATAATATCAGATTCAGATTTGAACAACTAAGCTTGTTTAGCTTGATGGTACGGAGCAGTGTTATTATGACATGAAGCACGTATTACGATCAGATAGTGATCATAAAAGGGGAAACTCTAAGCATATTTTTTAGCAAAAGAGGGTTTCCTCCTATTTCTATTAAAGAAACCACCACGGAACCAACATGATCAATTAAACCCTAAGCATGATCAATTAAACCAGATTATGGTTGTGCCATGGCAGATTTGAAGTCGCAAACCGGAGAAATGATATTTAGCATCCATTGTTTGCTTGAACTAAGAACTAAATTATAAGAGCTGAAAAGAAAGTAGAGTAACCAAGTTAAGATCTATTTTCTGGTTGAGATCAAAAAGTTGAGGAGATATGAAGTACCACCTCTCTTGCGGCGCCGTGTAGGCATCGGGGGTGCGATGGTTGTCGGTGGTGTTGAAGCAGATCTGTGACGGTAGACGGGTGCATCGGGGGATAAGTCACGTTGCGGTGGAAGAGAAGGTCATGTGAGCAGCCCCGACAAAGAGGACGACGGCGCCGATGAAGCGAGAGGACGCGATGCAAGGCTATTGGTCCGTCGCCGTGGATGAGAAACGACCATCTCTAGCAGTGGACGACGCGGTCTTGGTAGGCGCTCCGGCATGGTGGAGGACGGTGGCGATGGATGTTGTGGAGGACGGCGGCGATGGATGGGGTGGCGGACGGAGGCTGGTGTGGGGATGGGGTGTTCTAAGCGGACGGTGTATGAATGGGAAAATGGAGGGGAGGTATGGGAACCATGTTTTTTGGACGCGCCTGTCTGAAATATGGGAAAGTTACGAACTTAGCCCCCGTTTAAAATTTGGACGTCTCGTCGGTTTGGGATAGGACGGTAATCTCGCATCTCGACAATATTTGCCCAGAGTGATTTCGGGCGAGGAGAGGGTGGTTGGCGCCCATGGTTGGCGCCCACGGTGTATGAAAGGGGCTGACAGGTAGGGCGGTTGTGTCACGTCTGAGTCAAGTTACAAACCTGCCCCAATTGAAAATATTTGCCTACATCGATTTCGGCCGAGTCGAGTTTGTTTTGCCGCCCACCGTGTATGAATGGGGAAATGGAGGGAGAAACAGAGGTCTTTCGGACGAGCTTGAATCAAATGTGTTTTGCCGCCCATGTTTGGCTCCCACCGTGTCGGAATGGGCTCAGAGGCGGTCGTGTCACTTCTACTTGAAGTTACTAACCTACCCCTATTGAGAGCAGTGGAAATCGGGCCGATGGATTGTCTGTGTAAGGGGTAGACAGTAATTTCCATCTCCCAAACACTTGGCTTCGGGAAGACGACGTGGGAGTGGACATTTTGCCGCTTCTTTCAATTTTGGGACAATAAGCATCCACGTTTACCACAGCAACTAAATTCGAATCCATTTTGTATTCCTATACGAATCTTTATAAATCATTCTATGTGTATTTATATATCTTCAAAAGCACGACAAAGTTGTATTCCCATCATATATGAATATGATTTACAAATGCCGATACTCGAATTCGTAAGCTAGAATCAAGTTTAAGGTGAATTGAATATTTGGAACACTTTATGTCCAACTCAAATGTCACACGCAACATAATGTGTACTCCCATTTAGATATGTACACAAGCGATGTATCAAGATTCAAATACCGAGTCAATCAACCAATAATGTACACAACTAACGAACATATAAACACTTATATAGTATATGGATCAATAATATCAACTAATATACATAAGCCAGGCCATGTATTTTTTGGCTACAACAAGATCCTTTTTTAGCAAGCATCTTGGCCCTTTCCGATGCGTGCCACTTATGGTCCATCTATACTACTACTATTGCTGAATGCACATTCAGCCCGATTGGCATATTTGTAGGTCTGGCACAGCAATCCAAATGAAATGTCTCCGAGTCTTATCAATTAATACAGACTTGTGCTCAAATAAAATTAAAAACCAAAAAAACAAAACATAATAATTTTACATGATCTCTAAAACAAATGGTTTGATTGATTACATGAACAGACAACACAAAGGTTATTCAACTATGGAAAGAACATTTCACCTATGATTTACCAAGTAGGAATTTAATTTCCTTTTTTCCTTCAGGACCTTAACAATCTGGTCGGTCTCGACTTGCTTCGTTTTGAAATCCACCAAATATTTAATGGTTGTATTGAGTACCGCTTGTGATTTTGCTGTTTGCTTCCTCAACATGTCAACTTCATCTCTAAGTGCGTATGTAATCTCTTTCTACCACTAGCTTAGCCTCTAGAGCATCGGCAGTTGGCAATTCATAATGCACGATTGGGCGGTGCCATCATTGTGGGATGATACAACGTCCATGGGGACCTCGCTCTTTGATCTTGGGCTAACCTATTTTGCCATTAAAGTTCCGATTGGATTCAGAAAAGTTGAAGTTAGCAAAACATCTCAACTAGGAGTTATAACAGCAAACCAGTTAAACAAACAAGGAATTAAAGAGTTTCAATTGGATCTTTGAAAAGTAGTTATTAACATCATTGTAACTCATTGCTAAAGCAGCAATGCGATAAAACAAACAAGTAGATATTTAAGTTAAGGCAAACAGGTAATTCTTAACGAAGTAGAAACACATAGATAGGCGCAGTCTACAATATGATTAAGAGGTTGTGCCATTATGTAATCAAGAGCAAACTAAATTAAGCCAAGCAACATAATTGAACAATTTTGCAATAAGTGGCTAACTAAAATTCCGAGAAGCGGTAACTGAACTTACATGAAGTTCTTCGTACAAGCACACTGCAACTTCTTTTTTGCTTACAAGGTTGTACGAAGGAGTCCATGGCATCAATTGCTTGGATACGCAATCCCAATACTTCTTTCTTCCCACACTGCATGGGTAAGTCGAATGGTTAATTTGGTAAGATGGTGCTTCCTTGATATGTTATATGAGGACGTGTAGTCAGACTAGTTGTAGCCAAACACATCACACTGGCTTTTACTGTATATTTCATGCGATTACTTTTGGCATATCGAGATCTAAGAAATCTACAATAGGATGAAAAGACTAGCATCCTTCACATTATTGGCAAACTCAGTTCATAGAAACAAGCAATTCAACCATTACGTGGGTAAAACAAAAGCGCCCTAATCGGAATACTTTTCACTATCCAATCATACACGCAAAAGGGGCGACGCCACCATAGGGGCTGGTATGGGTGGCCGCCTCAGGTGGCTGGAAAGTGTGCACCTAGTTTGAGTCGTCCAGGTTGGCCCACGCTAGTTTTGTTCGTCCCAACGCATGAGCAGGCAATGTAAAAACTGAAGAAAAATGTTTTAATTTGGATGGGCCAATCACATAAGTGCAAGACAGGCCCTATAGCAGGCTCGCGGCCCAAACGAGCGCCTCCCATATCGATCGACAGCAGGAAAAATCCCAATTCATTCGCTCCAGCCTCTAGTCTGGTTCGCTCCTAACCTAGCCATTGAGACGGGCCGACACACAGACTTCCTCGCGCCCTCGTTGGAGGGCGGCCGGGCTTCAAGCGAGCGGAAGGACAAGAAGATGAAGATCCAACCACAGGTGTAGCACATGTGGGAGGCAGCGGCGGCAGCACGGGCATGACATCGAGCTTGCGCAAACGGACGGTCGCAGCTTGCAAGAGTAGCATGCGCAACGAGCAGGTACATCACATCCCTGATTATATCTAATTCAACTCTTCAATTTCTGGCCAATAGTTAAACCCGACGGTGTTGTAAAACTGCTTGTATGTAGGGAATCTATGAGAAAATGAAACCAATTTCTACTTATTTTATAACTCCCACAATCAATACCGAATCGATCGAATCGATGTATCTAATCAAGTTTCCAGTGCAAACATACAAGCTCATGTTGTTCTTGAGCCTGAAGTGTCTAATGAACAGACTGCTAATGAAGGATTTGATGCAAAAAAATTACATGCTCCTGGTGATGAACATATAGTGTCTAATGAGGGATCTAATGCAAGCATTTTGCAAGCTCGTTGAAGGATTTAGTGTCTAATGATGATCTACTATATTGAGAGAGATAGATATTTGTAGGCATTGATGACAAGCAAATTATAGTGCATTTTCATAGCTTGAGGAAACGTCGAGGCCATCTACCAGAAAGTCCCCGTATCCTGACAACATAGCATAAATACTTTTCTAATCTATTGTTTGAAACTATTGGCATACTTGTGCAGGATAGATATATTGATATGCAGTTTTATGACCGGTTATACGTGCAATTACACTTCAATATTTTCAGCCGGAGAACGAATAATTCAAGGTGCATGCACCATGTTTGTAGTCCTTGTACACCATGTTGCATTTTGTGTTTTTTGGTGCTTGCATCATTTAGTGTTTATAATATGAACTACTTTGGATCATTAGCTAGTTTTCAAAGTGCATGTAGCTTCACATTTCTCAAGTTATGTTGATTTCCAGAGTGCAAGTGCCTTCGTATTTTTTACGTTAAATATTCGCCCTTGGTAACTTGAATTCGTGGATCAGCCACTGCACACAAATCATACACGAATGCCAGTACGAATTAAATGAAATGCAGGGACTTACGCTAGCTCGTTGTACAGGCTCACTGCAGCTCTGCTTGTGCTTGGGATGTTCCATGTACAAGTCCATGTTACCACTTGCTTGGATGTGCAGGCCTTGTGCTCCTTGCATCCCCTCTGCATTTTTGGCACGGCGAATGGTTGATCAAATGAGAGCAATTGACCTTGTTGTTGTACCGAAGGACAAGTACTTACAAGGTTATACCGGCGTGTAGAATGTGTACCAGATCCCGTAGCACCATCATGCTTCGCTAAAAAAATGGTTTTGCTTGTTTTAGATGATATCTCCAGAAGAAATAAGAGTTAAAGTCAGAGTTGCATATGCGTGTAAGATAAGAGAGCAGTAAAAGGATATCCAAACATCGTCGGAACAGTGCACAAGGGAGTGATGTGTGGATACCTAGATTCGGGCCGGCGTTTGGGCATGCTCGCCTAGCTAGAGTCTTGGTCACTTCAGAGCCGTTGAGGGTGATCTTGTTGGCGTTGGCCGGCTGCGCACGGATGCAGATCTTGAGTGGCAGCGGAGCGCTACGATGCGGTGGACGAGACCATTGGTAAAGCCCCAACGGCCTCGGGGGGTGGAGGTGCGACGATGTGCTCGGTGAAGTAGCCCCGGTGAGCTGGGAGACGGCGTCGGTGAAGCGCACCTGATGCGGTGGAACTCGGTGTCTGTGAGGCACGTCGGTTGCGGCGGCCGACGTTGTCAGTGGACCACCCGGTGCGGTGGACAAGGGCGTAGATGAGGTAGCTCCGGTGCGGTGGTGAAGCGCGACCGTCGTCTTCGTCGCCGTCGTCCGGCACAGAGGTGGGGAACGGTGGGGAAAGAGACGAGACGAGGGGCGATTCGAGGGTTGGCGGCGAATTAGGGATTTGAGCAATCTGGGCGCGGAAGGGGACGCTGGAGAAGAGAGATTTTGCAGGGCAGGAATTGGGGCAGCCATATATTTCAATCCGAAACATGGAAGCGCGAACTTATACTGTCGTCGTCCTTTTTTTGGGGGGGAGGGGGTGGGTGGCTGCATGCTACGCGTCCGTCCAACACACGCGACCACCCCGACAGGTCTATGCTTCGGTGCCTTAAGGCACCTGCCTTTGTGTCTATGACATGTGGGCCCAACAGGTTGTTGGCCCACATGTCAGTCACCCAAAGGCAGTTGCCTTTAAAGCACCGAAGCAGCGTCCACCCCTACACGACCCTGGTCTGCCTGGTACGCCTACATTTGAGAATGCAAACGAATCTTCTTTCATTTGCAAATGAATCTGTATGTATTACCATGGCCGTGTTTTCCTTGCAATAATTAGTCATTCGAAACGAGATACTCCATCCGTTCACTTTTGTAAGTCGTTTCAGACAACTTAAAATGAACTGTTTTGCACATTGTCTGAAATGTCTTCAAGGTCTTATAAAAGTGAACAGAGGGAGTACTATAAATTAATTAATGAGGAGTTATTTGAAAAAAATCGAAACGGTACCCACGCTAACGTGGATTAGAGTGTGTGTCACATAATTAGTTATTTGAATTAGAGTGTGTGTCACGTAGTTAGATTTTTGAATTAGAGTGTGTGTCACGTAGCGGTCTCAAATTCTAACGTGGATTTCGCATTTCACTGTATCCATGCTACTTTTTTAATAAAAATTCATATGTATATGATGAACACCATGGTAGTGAGAAAACTTTTGGATGGATTCAAACATATGACCTACAAAATAGCACAACAAATGGAGTCAATGTCAACTTTCCGAAACTTAGTATGGCACGAATTCGAAATAATTACCCGTATGCCTGGTCCTCGGTTCAAATCTTACAATGTACACCTAATTTAAACATCGTTTTTTAGTGTCGTACTATGTTCATTCAAATTTTTTTTTACCCCCCTCCCCCCCCCCCCCCCCGCACAAACGCTACATACTTCCTGTATCGGTCAATCTTCCTCTCCTAACCACCTTAGGAAGCTATCGGTTTCCAACACACGTTCATTCTTTCTCTCCATGTTTCGATCTCTAAGTCTCTCAACTACACAACCCCTTTTTCCACTCATGTTGCAAATGTATTTACCTCACACACCCGCCATTGCACCCCATGCCGAGCTCTCTCTCCCCCCCCCCCCTCTCCCTCTCACCCTCTCGCGCTAAATACATGCATTGCCTATCTAGCCCCCCAACCTCTCGTGCGCACGAAAGCACGTTGTATATCTAGGTCACTCCCGCGAGACTGTCTCACTCTTTTTTCCGCACGGCGGGCCACACTCGCTCAATCTCGCTCTATTTATCTGAGTCTCATTTAACCTCATTTTCTTTCACACACAAATGATATATCTCCCTCTTCGGGCCTCGATCGACACACTCTATACTCTCTCACGCAGATTGTGTATCTAGGTCAGTCCATCCAAGCCGCCGCCACTCTTTCGACCTCATGGTGGGCCACGCTCACTCAATCTCTCTCTCTCTCTCTCTCTCTCTCTCTCTCTTTGTATGTCTCGATTGACCTCGCTCTTTCTCGGACAAAAACGATATATCACCATGTTTGAGCCCAATTCGACCTATTCACATTGTATGCTCTCTCACGCACATCGTCTATCTAGGTCACTCTCTCCAACCCGTCTCACTCTTTCAATCGCACGGCGACCCTATGTGATCGGTTGACCTTGCTTCCTCCCACGCACAAAATATATCTACACGTCTGTGACTGCATCATCTCTCAAGCTCTATCTTACAGCCCTCACCCTTGCCAAAAGCTCAATCGGACAATATCTCTCCAAAGTATATATATGTGTTCAATGAATGTCGGACCACACTCACTTTGTCTCTCTATCTATATGTCTCTCGATTGACCTTGCTTTCTCACACCGTATCTTCCACGCGTTGAAGCTACTACCTCTCCATCCCTCGCATAAGCCGGAGCTATTTACATTGCGAGGGGCACTCCAACCTTGGATTAATTTGTGTAGGCATTTATTCCGGTCGGTTTAGATTATATTTTCGTAGCATTCGGCCCACAACTACTCCAAACACCGTTGCAACCCACGCAACTCCCCTAGTCGATTTCCCTATGGCTCGGTCATCGCTCTCTCGCCTTCAACGTCGCACCATGGTATTATTGAAAAAACTATGTTGTTCTCTTTAATTATTATAAATAACCTACAAAACTACACATCGATAGTCCACTTGGAATGGAACAAATTTCGACCCACAAATTAAAGTGCTACAAACTACACACCGAGGGGCCCACATGTCATGAAACAAATTTGGACCCATATACAAATTAAAATATAAAGGACGAGGATCGAACATGCGACCGGGCCTTCAAGCCGCACGTCAATAGGCAACATACGTAGAATAGCAATGTTTGTTGTACCCCCTTTGTTCACATAATATTTTTATATTACCACAGCCTAATTAATGGATAACATGTAATATTATTTTTAGTACTATTCGCCTTCACTTACTGGTGGGTTTCATGTGTGCTCTCTCTCTCTCCTCCCCTTGTGCGTTTAGACGCACGGGCAAACAGGAAGAACTCGCGGGTGATGTTGCCGTTGACCATATCTGGACGCGTTCACAAGTCACGGCACCAGTTTCACGTACTAGCAGCACTAGTCAGTGTGTACGTGCAATGCACGTTAATTTGGAAGTATATGAAGTGCATGCGGATATTAACTAATAGGATATTATTTGCATGTTGTCATGTGATTAGCACTATTTTTGGCATGAAATTAACTGCACGCTAAACGTGTTGAGCGCTCGACATTGAAGCAGTCTAGGTCGTTGGATGACAAGAAATACATGTGGCTTGATGACGTTTTATATTTAATTTGATACAGCTCTAGCAAAACATTCAATCGATCAAACCATACATTTCGTTCAGTCTGACTCCGACTTTAAATTATACGACGATCGATATAAAATAAATGAAAATGATAAACTTCGGATTTTAAGCATGGCAATCCGAACGTTTTTCATGGCAAATTTAGATTACGCGGCGGCGGCGGGGGCGTCTCGCGGTGGGAAGCGGCTCCTCTGCCGTGCTCACGTGTGTCGTCGGGCCATCGACCGACGGGCGACGGGCAATGGCGTCTTGCGCCGTTGTTGGCGTACTCTGGATGTTGGCCTAGCTTCAAGGAAGGCCAAAATGTTCGATCATGCGAGCGAAGTCAATCGGGCGGAGGACGCGATCGGCGTTGGTGCAAGGAAGCGGTCGACGGCGCCATCCATGCCGGCGAGGGGGCTGGCACCCGCGGGGACGGCCCATCAGCGGTGCGGCGGAGACATTCGTGTGCACGGGCACCCGACGGGCGCCGCGTCGCTGCACCGCAGCGCATGTGCTTTGGCAGGTGCACGGGCACCGCACAACCGTGGCGTCGATGCCGCACGCCGAAAGCGCATGCGCTGCCAGTGCAGGCGGCGTGAAAGTCGGCGGGGACCTCGTGGAACCCCGTGGCATCAAGCTTCGGCGACAACGTGCAGCTCCCAGCCCATCAATGCCATGGGGATGGTATTTGGCGCGATCGAAGGCGGCAGGCCGGGCAGGGAGGCGACGCAGGAGGCGGCGTCTTCCCGCAAGGCCAGTTCAACTCGTCCCAAAGCGCCTTATGTTCTTGAGACTCCGGCTGGGTGTATTCCTCAGGAAACTAGAACACTAAGGGCAGACCATCGTGATGCGGCATGGCGTACGTTTAGGTCAGGCTAGTTGGAGGTAGATGACAGGAGAATCAGATAGGAAGAGAGAGGATTGTAGCGATATCAGGTAGTGCAGGGTTGATTTTAAACTTGCTGCGCCGGCGACATTAAAAGTGGGAGCAGTTGGGAAGACGGTGGGCGTCGAAGCCTGGTCAAAGGGCTCGCCTCCCGGTGAGTTCTGCAATGATCTGCTCGCATGCCTCCTCGACAGCGGCGAAGCGATGATCGCTCGCACGCCTCCGTCGACTCAAGACGCTTGAACGGCACTGCCGATGAGAAGCGGGACTCGTGGCGGCACGTAAAACGCCCACGGTTTCAATAGTGAAAGCGTCACTTTAACGTGACATGTCTTTGTTCCAAAATACCTTGGCTCTTCATTTGTGCAACTTGTCATAAGCGGGTTGTCTCGAATTGAAGAAAAAACTTACAGTAATATTTGTGCCATATCACGTGACCATGCTCGCTTTCAAGAATTTATGCTCACTTTTGGATTTTCTGAAATTTAAGATCCGAGTTGAAACAATATCATAACCTGCATCATGCAATAAATTTTCATGCCGTACATACATCTCCTGTTGTATTTCTTAAGAAAGGATTTGGTCAAACATTTTGCTTAGTTAGACTTCGCACAAGTTATATATGCAGAGTAAAAGGATAATCCCTCCGCATTACAGTGCATTGCCCGATATATTAACTCAAGTACTAGGCACGAACAAACGGGCTCAATTATGTGCTCATCCCGTGTAGTAGTAGTAGTACTAGGCAATGCAGCTTGACGGGTGACCTTGACGAAGGCGCATCGAGAATTGAACTGCGCTCGCACGGTAGTTAACATTGTCTAGTTACTAAAGCATCCCTCCGTTGTTCATCGGTAGTCATTATGGACCGGGGACATGAGGGGAATTTCCTAGGGCTAGAATTCTGGCCGCCAGATATTTCGACTTGAAACGTCGAGGCTCGACTGGTTGGGGTTGGCTAATGTGCATACCACGCACGCCACCGAAGGACACTAGCCCGGTTTTTTTAGGATCAACACGAGACAAGGTCTGGCCGGTATGCCATTGGGTCCTACCATTCGAGAATAAGAAAGGAACCTTTTAAATTGCCGAACGAATCTATGTGTATTACAATACCCGTATTTTCCTTGCAAATACTAATCTCAACGTGGTAATTGATTTATGACGAGTTGTTGAATTAGAGTGAGTTTGTGATATAGTGATCTCAACGTGGATTTCACATTTCATGGTATCCCTAGTAAGTTTTCCAATGCAGATTCAAATTTAAAAGATGAACAATACGGAGGTGAGAAAACTTTGTATGTATCAAGCATATGACCACACACACACACACACAGAGACACACACGCACGAACACAACAACAGTCCAATAAGTATAGTGCATCTATTTTCCAAACCATGCATGTATGACACGAATTCAAAAATACTCCTTCTATTCCTAAATACTAGTATTTTAGAGAGTTCAACAAGTGACTACATACGGAGCAAAATGAGTGAATCTAGACTCTAAAATATGTCTATATACATCCGTATGTGCCAGTCCATTTGAAGCCTCTAAAAAGACTAATATTTAGGAACGAAGGGATTAAAATGTAAGACATCCAGGGTCCTCCGTTCAATATTTCAAATGACCTTGAAACAGAACATGAATATTAATTCTAGTACTACAAAGACATGCAAATGTTGTGTTTAGGCGGAGCTATGATTGTCGGGGTCAACCCCTCGACCTTAGATAAAATTGTGGAGCTCTATTTAGGGTTGTTTAGATTATATTTGTCCCCAGCCTCCCAACCACCGATTGGTTGTGCACCCCCCACCCCTCCTCCCCGGGAGAATATCATGTGCCCCCACACCTTAGATGCTATATGCCGATACGAGTTGCTTGGAGCTTGTAGATCTGAGATATAGCAGCTCACATGATGTGTCTTAATATTTTTGCAGGAAACCTTGATGAGTTTGAGAATTGCACACAATTTGTACAAAAACTACTTAGATGCCCTTTGATCCCATATCCAACGACCTCGAAGCTCGTATCACCGTAGCATCTAAGATGAAGGAGGACATCATATTCTCCTGTATGTAAGAATATCATGTGCTACCACACCTTATATGCTTTGGTAATACAAGCTCTTCGGAGGCGTTGGATTTGTGACCCAATACCTCCTCGGTGGTTCAATGGTTTTTTGCGTAAAAGCCCCAAAAGAGTTCGCCACCGCCATAAGCACAAAGACCGATCAGATGCCATTGGATCTCGGATCAAACGACCTCCAAGCTCGTATCACCGTAGCATCCAAGCTGCGATAGCACCTTATGTTTTCTCGCACGGAGAGTATGAGGTGCTCCTTGCCGTAGATTCTATGGTGATACGAGTTCACCGAGATCTAACGGCCCACGGTAGGAGGTTTGAATGTTTTTGCAATATACGGTGATAGAGTTTGGGAAATGCAGAAAGTACAAGTACTACGCATGTGCCATCGATCACTAATCATACGACCTAGATGCTCATATCACCATGGCGGGTAATTAAGCTTACGGGAGCACCTAATATGAGCACCGGGAGCCGTTGGATCGAAGATGCAGCAGACACACGAGGCCTGAATGTTTTATTTGCAAAAAGACCTTTGGAGAGTTTGGAAATTGGCATAATTACAAAGACTACTCCCAAGCCATTAGATCTCACTCCCAACGGTGTAAAACTCGTATCACCATAGTATCTAAGCTGCAGGGGTGGATGTGATATTCTATGTCATTGCTATTTTTGTTTGTAAACTTGCAAAATACGTGTAACTCGTGCCGCTGCTTGTCTAACCGCGCAAAGTGTTTGTTCAAAAAAACCTTCCTACACTGAAATATCGGAACAACACACGGGGGTCCCACTTGTCATTAATCAAATTTGGACCTAAAACTAACAAATCTGAAAGACGAGATTCGAATCGGCAACCTGGACTACAAAGCGTAAGTCGATAGCACGAAAAAAGCGAGCGGTTGTTGGCTTTGTCCCATAACTTGATTTTATACAAGATTTATGCGTTGAGTAGAGTAGAGGGAGTGCCTCGTCAACACGTGCATGACCGTTGTCTCACTTACTGGTGGGTCCCAGGTCTGTGATCTCAATCTCTCTTCTCTCCATCGTCTAACCTTTGCATGGGCACACACAAAGAGCAGCGCTAGCTTGCCATGGTGTTATTACAACTAAAAAAAGCTAAATAGAAGAATCGCCTAGAACAAGAGGCGTTGTGGCTGGTCGAGACGGAGCTAACCACATCTATCCTCCGTGCCACATTTGCATAATGAAGCTATGTGGCTAGTGGGGTGTTTTCGACCGACTAGCTAGGTCCCGAGGTCGAACCATAGGTACTACGTCTGATACAGTATATTTTTACACACACATTTTTCATCCGTGTCGAGATGTGGCACACCCTACCGCGCGGTTTTGGGGTCCTCACGGGTGGTGCACACATATATTCTTCCTGACGTGGGACGCCCTACCGCGCGTTTTCTGGGTCCTCCTCGGTCGTAGCGCCAAAGCAAGTAAATGAGTCGTCAAATCACGAAAGACCACCTTTCCCACCGAGTACATCAGTGAAGCACGGTGGCTAGCTAGTTGGGCTAGTTCGACCGATTAGCTAGGCCCGCCACATTTGTTTTTTTCACCCTTTTTATCTACTTGCGGCATGTAAATTTAAATATCCACCATGGCGTTGCTCTGGTGTTTGGGTGCGGCAGGATTTTTAATTTTTGATTGACGGAGCAAAGCGCCGCAGGATTTTAAATTTTTGATTGGCGGGAGCGGTAGCGGCAAAGAATTAGTCATGATGACTCCGCCTATAAAAACCCTCTGCTCCCTGATGTGAGAAGTCGTCGACTGGTGTTTTACCGTGGTGAAAACCAAAAGATTTCCCACTCCCTCCGCCTTCCCGTAGATTGCATTGCCTTTCAGCCGTTTTGCCCCCTTTGCTTCCTCTCCCCATTGCTTCTACCTAGTGCCATGGCGGCGTAGCAGATCATGGAGTCCGAGGTGAGGCGCCTGACACAGGAGCTCCATGCCAAGGATGCGAAGCTCCGGGCCAAGGACGTGGAGCTCCGTGAGCTCAAGGAGGAGAGGAGTGCCATGCTCCTCCGTTATGTGCGGGAGTTCACGGAGCTTCAAAAAGTGGCAGGCGTCCACCACAAAGATGCTCGAGGCGTCGGCGGCGTTGCTGCAGAAAGCGGGAGATATGATAGGCCGTCAGGGGAGCCGGCTGGAGTGCGAGCGGGCCGATCGTGACGAGGTCTAGGATCGCCTCAGCCACTTGGTGAACCAAGTTGCCACGCACGTGTTGCGGCTACGTGATGCCTACCGTCGTGCCAGCGCGATGATGCCAGCCGTCGGGCTAAACCCGTTTGACCACCCGGTCGACTTCAACGAGTTGTGGCTTCCTGACCTGGTCTCCTTCTTCACGTATATCTCCGAGGAGCTGAGCCATCTCCGCGCGATGGTGGGGGCTGAGCTGGACAAGGAGGGGTTGCGGGCTGTCGTCGCCGTTGTCGGCCGAATCCTTTCAGGGCTCCGTCACCGGAATCCATTCGTGCCATTGGACGCCGTCTTTGATGAGCTGGCTCTCATCGACCGGGAGCGGGCTCTGCGGGCGGTTGCACCCTGCATCACCAACGTCGTGCGCCTCGAGAAGCAGAGGGACTTCGGTGGTGTTTAGGCGCCCTCTGCATGGGCATGTCCATGTCTCGGCGCAACATGACCATTGGATCAAACTCAGACGGTGCAGATCAGTCACTGTAGCACAAAGCGTGTGGGTGTGTTTGGTTGCATTCTCATCTCAATATAGTTGTTTCCTCTTCGTGTATTTTTGTCAACCTACTAGTGTGGACTCCTGCACCCTTCATGCACTTGGCCAAACACCCAAAAGTGGGTCGCGAAGGGACCTTTTGCTCCCATCCCGTGCACCCTTCATACACCTGCCTAACACTATTCGTGCTTCATATGGTTCATGTTTCGTGAGTAATCGTAGCACCGTACTCTCCGTCTTATTTGTGGACCTAGTTACATAACATTGATCTCACCGTTCATTCTCGATCGATAAAAGCGGTACTATGTTACATATAGGAGTAGTTGACATGCGCACAACATCATTTGTTATCGTCATATCTTACTACACTAGCAACAAGATTGTGTAGTACTGACGTATGAACCACTGCACATGCCTAGTGGTAGGAGCACCTGTATGTTCATGTGGCTGCCGTGTTTCGCACTCCTCCGTCGTAAGAGTGGAAACGCTTGTTGTAATCATTTTTTTCTTGAGAATGAAAAAAAGTGGACACGCTTCACCGTATGGATCCTCCTCCACCATGCACTAAATTACTCACTTTCACCGACGTGTGGGACAGCCAAGACTGGGTCCACCAGCCATGCACTAAATTAAGTGACGGTAGACTACCCCGATCGAACCGCAAAGAATGCCCAATGAGTCGTCAAATCACAAACCCCTCCTTTCCAAAGCAGAAGTTGGACTTTACGAAGCAACCATCATTTCACTCTTCTCTCTCAGCCTCCTCTCTTGAAGAAAACCCCCACTCGCTTCGCTTCTCCCTCATCTCGTTGCTCCTTTCACTCTTCTCTCTCAGCTTCCTATCTTGGATGGACGCCGGAGCACCGGCCGACGTGATGTCTATGGCTCTGGCCAAAACTGTAACATCCCAAAATTCTAAAATTTTGGAATGTTATAAACACATAGATAGTTTTGATTGTTTGTTTGATTGATTGACTGAAAGTGAGTGAATTCGAAACTTTTTTTTGAAAGTTAAATGAGAGGGAATAAAAGGACTTTCCCAAACTTTCATTTTCTTTTCTGATCTTCATGAATTCAAATTCTTTTCACCACAAAACCCTCGAGAGAAGATGACATGACTTCTTCCATTTATTTAAATGACAAGGGGTGTTGAAAGTATTTGAATTTCATTTGGAAAATATTTCCAATTACGGAACTTTATGCAACTCAATGATTTTCACGAGCGAAGATAAAATGACTTCTTCAAAACATATGAAATATGAGTTGGGAGTTTCAAAGAATTAAATTCAAAGTTCTTTTGAATTTATTTTCAATTTGGAGTTATTGAGGTTTATTCAAATTATTTTTCTCCAAAAATAACATATATGGAAAATAGGGTAACATGATTCCCTACAATAGAAAATTGGAGAGAAATAAATTTGAAACCATTTTGGTATTTTTAAAATGATTTTATTGGGTTTTAAATAGGTCAGTAGCACTGTTTGAATTATTTGAATTTTTGTAGATTTTATTTGAAGCTAGAATAATGTTCATCTTGTAGGAAATCTTTTTCTGAAAATTTTTGTATATTATACGCCTATATAATATTCTTAGTTATGTTTTATTATTTATGTTTTCTCGAACAAAAAATGTTTTTTAAGAAAAATTGTCCACCGCTTAATCAAGGCCAGCCACCGGCCCAAAGAAGCTGCCCAGCTACCAAGGCCTCCCAGCCACTTCCCACACACACAGAGGTGTCAAGGCCCAGCCCACCTCGCGATCGTCTCCCTCCCGAGCCGGAGTTCGACTCCCGTGACGTCACGGACGTCGCCAGCTAACCGCGGACTCCTCCGCCTCGCCTTGCTCCCTGCAAGCCTCTCCGACCCGCCTATAAATACGGAGCCCGGCCCTGCTTCATCCTCCTCCGCCACAACCGCCGCCCTCGCCGAGCTCCCGCCTCAAGCGAGATTCTGCTGCCGCCGGCCGCTCCGTCTTGGCGCCCCGGCCATACACCACAGATTCCACCTCGACGCGCCGCCTTCCTGCTACTCATTGTCAATGAGCAAGCCGCCCGGTCAAGCCCGACGCCCCGCCGCCGTTGCTCTTCGCCACCAACGCCGCCGCCGCTGCAGTAAGTCGCCATCGCCGCCTCCTCCGTTCGATCTAGAATCGGTGGCCAAGATTAGATCTAGTAGTTTTTTTTTCTTCGAACCGGTATGCACTAAGTAGCGGTCGGTCGCTCGATTAAGCTCTGCAGCGAGCGGTTTTCGTCACATATGCTTCCGTAGCGAGCGTTCGCTCGATAGGTTTCTTCTTTTTCTTTTTAATTCCGGCCAAGGACCTATCTGTGAATTCCTTTCTTACAGATTAGCCCCTGGACTTCAAACACTCACAACTTTTTACTCGTTAGTCCAAATCCAACGAAACCAACGCCCACTTCTTCGTTATGATCCCCTCTATCCAGTAATCGAACTCAAACATGTTGTTGAAAATTTAAAATTTGAATTAGATCAGATTTGAATTTGAACTTCGTTTGATCATAACTTGAGTTTCTTAATTCCGATTTAGTTGATTCTTTTTGCAAATCGAAGCTCTTGACCTAAACTTTCTGATAAGGCCAAATTCACTTAATTTTGGTACTGTTAGAAATTTTTTTCTGTTGCAAGAGTTATTTTCTTGGTTTTGATGTTTTCTAATTTGTTTTCTTCGTTCTTTCCGATCTTTTGAGTGATTGCTTATGTGTGGTTACTATTGATTGCTTACGATAGATTGACCGGAGTGTGACGTGTAGAACTATCAAGAGTTTTGAGTGTGAATCATCTTCATCAACATTGCAGGCAAGTTCACACTTTGATCATACTTTTCATACCCAGTTTTTATGCATTAGATCAATCCTCAAACATTGCATGATTAGGATCTAATTAAATTGTGGGTTTTGGGAAGTAGTTTGAGGTAGTACCTATTACTTGACTTATTATCAAACCCTTGGAAGTTACTTCTACGTTTGCTTATTATGCCATCCTATGCTCGTAGACGAGGATTGGGTTTGAGTGAATATCCATGACAGATGTGAGATTGTTAATAAATGGTTTATCTAAGGTGGCAACTTAAACACACATCTGGGTGGATTGAGGTACCTGGCTATTCCAGGATTTGCCTATCTAGGCACCTGGGTAGACCAGGATTTGCCTGTTTTTTATGGACCGCCACCCAGGCTCAAAAGGATCATAAGATTATTCATGCTAGAAACTTCCGTGTGCAGCCACATGCTACTATGGGCTCTAGCATAGTTGATTAAGTCGTGCGAACTCTTACAGTGGTGGACTAGCTAATGTAGGGGTTGTAGGTTGGTACGGTCTACCCATACGTAAGGTGCTAGCGCTTCTGAAAGACTATGTCTCGGTCATCCGTTTCTCAAACACCATGTAGTGCGAGAAATCAAACGGAGGAGATCGAGTCTTGTGGGAAAAGTGCACAAACCTCTGCAGAGTGTAACAAACTAATCATGATTAGCCGTGTCCCCGGTTATGGACGTCTTGAGTATCTAGTTCTTGGATTATCCTGTTGATCTCATCACGTTACTTAATATAATTTGTTTAGGTTTAATGATTACCTTAATTGGGATTGAGGATGCTATCAACCATTCTCAATGTTTAACAACCACCATGATAGTTAAATAAATTTATTCCTTTGCAGTAGGGAAAAATTGGCTTTACGCAAAACTGTAACCATAGAGCTTTCCACCAGCCATATATGCATGTAGTGATAGCCATATTTCAGCTTTGCTCTCATACAGAATTTGCCAAGACATTCAATGTAATCGACCCTTTGTGGCTGCAACGCCTCATGTGTGCAGGATATCTTACTGACGAGTAAGTGATACATTAGGTTACGATTTCTACACTCAACTTTGCCGTTGGTGTTGATGGGAATCCACAACCTTGTTACTTCATTGTTTGGATTGAGGTAATAGTATTTACATTACTTTATACATGTGATTTACCTCTGTTATAAATCCTCGAGTATTGTGTGTGTCAGCATACCGATCCAGGGATGACACTTAAGCACAGAGACTTGATCCATTCAGGTCGGGTCGCTACAAAAACCGTCGAGGCTCATGGTACGAAGAAGCGCAAGCACCCCGCCGAGACTACCGCAGACAAGCTCAAAGCCATCGCCCTGTCCAAGCCCCCCTCTCCGGGATCCCTCATTAAGCAAGTCCAGTTAATATCTCTTCTTGACGATCTTTTTCTTGATCTTGATAGTGTTTTTTCATCTAACACGCAGTACTAGTAATCGGTAGTACAACTTTTCCGGGTGATCTTGCATGTGATTATAGTGGGCCAACTGACGGTTCTAAATTCCTCTCTTGACCAAAACATGCGAGAGGTTGACACTGATTTCTTATAGATTACTTTCAACTACTCCCTCTGTCCCAAATTTCTTGTCTTAGATTTGTCTAGATACGGATGTATCTAATACTAAAATGTGACTTGATACATCCGTATCTAGACAAATCTAAGACAAGAATTTTGGGACGGATTTGAGTAATTTTATGAACATCAATGCTACCTTTTAAGACCCCTCCCAATGCATTGGTGCTAAAGTGGGTGCTAAGTGCATTAAAATGCTTAGCAACTAATGTCCCTAATGCATCGGTGCTTAGGTTTTGTAGCTAAGCCTTCTCTATTTAATTGTTTAGTAATAAAACTCCTTCATGTATTGGTTGGTAGTCTTTTTGTCTAGGTTCACATGCTTAGCATTGGTTCTTGTTGGAGTCACCATAATCCTCTCTCTCCTCTTTAATTGCTTTGCCACATCATTTTTCTGCCTATGTGGCATCCTTAGCACCTGTACACCATGGAGCACTGAAAAGGGCCTAAGAGGGTATATTTGCCTCAGTAACTTGTGTTATGGATATTGCATGTAATCCCTCTGCTCTCATGCCTTTGAAGAAATGTTCTAGTGTCTTTGTTCACTCATTTCTGTGCGTATATGTAGTCATATATGGAGTATAATATCGAAAATCATCTTATATTTCTGAACGGAGGTAGTAATAAAATATGGTTTCTGTTAAACCAGGTCCGCGGTGGAGATGAAGTTCTCAAAGTCATGTCGTGTGAACTGGAAGACCCGATGATGAGTTCTACTGCTGAACTATCCAGCTGCTTGTCCTTGTCGCCACGTGTCCTGAACTAGTGTTTTCCTGTAGCATTGTTGTCAGGCGTGTTCTCGAGGTTGTACTTGACCACAACAATTTCACAGTTGTGCCTTTGATTACGAAGGGTGTGGTTCTTGTAAAGCTTCCCAACAAATCTGATGCGGCATGTCTTGATCATCATGTTTATGAGTGGAAAGACCACTCTGTTAGGTTCTCCAAGGTTGACAAGATGGTGATGGTGCATGTAGACATCTCACACGAAGTCATGGCCTAGTCAGTTATGAGGGTTTCATCCCGTAGGTCGGTGGCAAGA
Source organism: Aegilops bicornis (assembly GCA_021605145.1). Taxonomy (NCBI): domain Eukaryota; kingdom Viridiplantae; phylum Streptophyta; class Magnoliopsida; order Poales; family Poaceae; genus Aegilops; species Aegilops bicornis. Next base: position 626,654,966 of record CM038675.1, on the reverse strand, counting down.
AATAGTCTACAGAGTTTAGTTAGTGCAACTTTGCTTGTCTGTAGTAAGTACTATTGTTCAGTACTTGATTTGTGTTTGTGAACCTCAGATTGTTTATTAGTACCGCCGCTTTTGGTGTGTGGTCACCCCGAGAACGGTCTATGTTAATGTCTCATCCACTCAATTCATGCAGATATTTTGAAGTATCCAGATCATATTTTCTGTGAGGACGGTTTATCAATTATGGTTACACTCCAATATCTGTATGCATTGCGGGTTTATCACACCCACCGAGATTTCCATTCCATGGATGTTCGGTCCATACGATTTGTCACGACCTTTGGGCTGTCCTGCTTGTGGGAGTAGGCGAGGCCCCTGCATGCCACGCGTAGTTGGACGATCAATCTTCTGTTTAGTACTTCAACATAGTGATTTCCTGGTAAGGATTCGCTCGTGTCACATCAAGTAAATCTTATTGATTTACTGTCATGTTTTCTTTCTTTTCCTGCAATTTTACGATGCAGGTTTTGCCATGTGACATTCATCACAGAATAAACCGTTTGGTTTGCTCTACGATGGCTATTTTTGCAGGTTTCACTTCTTATGTCGTGTCAGTAACGAAGTCACTGTCCATCACTTATATTTCTGGAAAAAATTGGATCGATGCATTTGTCCGAGTACAAGCTGAATCCCTATGATGAATTGCAGTTTGGTTTAACAAAACGCCACAATTAGTCCTTCTCACGCTTAAAAGAAATGAAGAAAAAACTGGATCATGGTCACGGATCCTAGTCAAGTTAGAAAGCTGATCATAGCAGTATCGGACACAATCGTCATTGTCTCGCATAGATCGATCATCGGCAGCTGTTTCTAGCATCGACAATGGCAGCAAGCTCACCGATCCAAATTGAGGATTGGGCATCGACGTCGTGCCAATGGATCACCGATCTACCGTAGGATCGGGCATCGACACTGCACCGCCCGACACCGCACCAGCTCTACAAGGAGCACCATCTCCGGCAAGAAGCAAGCCGCTTCGCACCGCACCAACACTTGCACTTCCATCTGCTCCGCCCGTGCAGGTTGCACCAAAGAATGATTGGGCTGCGATTCGACTTCATATACCAAAGTCCTTACAAAACCGACATGTCCACCTTCTTGGTAAGCATTGGCCGCCGAAGTGCTTCGTTCTTTTTTCTTTCCATGTTGTTTCACATGATTCACTGTGTCGATCTAACTGTTTGGGTATGTCTTCTTGTTTGCAAATAGAGAATTCCTAGAGGAACGAGGGAGTCGTTCAACAATCCGGCGCATCATGCCAAGTTTCTCTTACCATGCGCAGCCTTGGTGTGAATGAACCTGCTCAATATACCGTAAGTACAAAGGATGGTTGCATGATGATTGATGCTCAAGGATGGTCAAGGTTCAAATATAAATCATATCTTGCGGTATGGGATGATGTCAAAATCAAACTTTCTCGGCAAGGAGAGCTGGTCCAAATCAACTTTGAAATTCTTCAGTAGCAGCACGCAACTGCCGAACTGATCTATCCTCCGAGAGATTTTGATGTAATAATCTGGCATGGTGAAACAAGTATCCTGTGTGTATAAGAAGTACGACAGTATTATTTATCACATGGTATATCGTTGATAGAATGGCAACTTTGATTGCTGGTTAGGAACTGTCATTCGATTTCATTCCAACAGCTGTCGTGCTTTATTCAATTTTGTGTATTCGCCTTTATGCATAAAGATTCAAAACTAGCGCTGCATCGATCGCTTGCAATATGAAAAGCACCGAGGTAGAAACACATGGGCCCCCAAACATGCGTGGTCGGCTCGCAGCCCAAAGTCCGTAACCGTGAGTCTATCTCGAGTATTATATTCTCATTTGAACCCCCATAAAAAATGCTGAACCCCATAATGCCCGTATGTTGTAGAGGGAGTATATTTCTCGGCAAGGTGAGCCTGTGATATAAAAGATCTGTATATTTCTTTACATAGGGAGTATCTCTCACAAAAATATATTTATGTGTAACTAGTTACTCCTGTCTTTCTACTTCCTTTCACGATATGTGGGGCAACCGCAACGGGTCCACGTGCCATATGCACAAATTAGAGTGCACAACTTCACGGTAGACACACCCCGGTCAGAAGCGCCAGTAATGCCGAATGAGCTGCCAAATCACAACCCCCCTTTCCAAATTTTAAGCACTAAGTCGGACGGAGAAGCGCAATATTTCACCGGGCCTGAATCCCTTCTCCCTCGTCGCTTGTTCAGAGAAAACCCCTCTCGGCGATTGCATAGGGTTTTCTCATGGAGAACCAGTACTAATTCTTCATCCATCCCCGATAAATCCAAGTCCCTTGGTCGCAGTGTAATCCTAGGATGGCAGCCGCCATTGCTGATGCATTTTTCTTCCCATCGAATCTAGTGTGTTTCATTTGCGATTGCCCAAAGTGCGAGTACCCTCTGTGTTTCTGCGCCCAAGTAGACGCCACACTTGTTCCTTCTCATCCTAACACAGCATTTTGAAACACGCACAATATGTTCCTAGAATTCTCTTTTCTATCCGGGAGGGTGGGGTTTTTTTTAGCATGTTGTGTTCTCATATTATTTCTCCTGCAGTGTATTATTTGCTCTGCTAGAACACATGTACTCAAGATGCTCGGCCTTGCCATAACTGAATACACTAGTTTAATGGTCACAGTGAAGACAATCCATGGATATAAGTTCCGAGTTGGGTTCATGAACCAAGAAGATCGCTGCTTTTTATGGCGAACTTGGATAAACTTTCTCAAGTGTTACAGATCGAAAGTTGGCGCATTTAATGTTGATGGAAATAGCAGAACCTGGTCTCATCTTCACTGCGATCTTCCACCCCGACGTCGTTCCAATTTTTCACCCATGTTAGTTTTGTATCTGGTTCTTGCTTGTTGCCTCGATTAATTCTTAATCCACCTATTCTGTCTAACTAATCACAATTTAACTTTAGAAGTAGCAACGAATCTCTCACGAAGATGCTACTTCTAACTATTATTTTCTTATAATTGGTGGCACGTGTAGGTTTTTTTAGAGTTAAGCAGTCTCTCGTTTGTTACTCTATAATAACTCGGCTGTTACTAATGGCACTGAAGTTGACTGGATCGACATCCACAAGTTCCTACACTTTATTGATCGTCTTGAGGTCCTTGTGGGGCGTTTAAATGGTGGAAGGCCACGTGGGATATGTGTGCCACTGCTGCACTCGTTGAACAGGTCCAACTGTGGTTTAGAAACTTATGGTACGAGCAGTTTTCTGTTATATATTTTGTTCAAAAACTATTGCTTAAACACAGTTATACAGCTGTGATCTTCTAGAAACAGAACTGCCGAAGTTCTATTGTTCCTATACAGATGCACGACCATGGTCGGGTCAGACTGCGCTTGGTCACAACATGATGTTTATGTCGACATACTCAATTCCCTTGGAGGTGAAAAGATACTTATTCATGGGTGGTCTCAAATAATGAAGGCCCGCCCATCTTGGAGAATAGGATGTAAGATTATGTTCATGCTTTTCCATGGCTCTAAAGCGAATATCCTGCTTATTGACCATGTTGCGAGATGAAGCCGTTTTGAAGGTTGTGGATGCTGGGTTGGCGCCTGGCCTTGTCACTGGGCTTGGCGACCTCACCCTTGGTTAATCAGAGGCAAAGTAGCACCGCTCGAGGCGTGCTTTGTATGGTTGAACCGTATAAGTACTCATACCGCTTTCAGCTTTTGGTTGTTAATTGCCCCTGCCGGTTTCGATTAAGGTTGTTAAGTACTCCTGCTGCTTTTACGATACCGTCGTGTTTCTTCAGATCTGTCTTCCTCCGGCCGCCAAAAACCAAACCAGCGGTGGGGCCGCTCCGCCTCCCATGGCTGGCTGCGCCTCAGCGCACGCATTGCCGCCCCACCGTCTCCTAAATCTTTAACGCCGACGTCCTCCGTGCGCTTTGGTGCGCTCGCCGCGGCGCCGTCCTCTCGCGTTGTCAACATGGTCAACAAACAACAGGAATCGGCAGAAGTACGTGGAGAGGATGACAGCAGGGGCCCACCACGTCAGCGTATGGAAAAATAAAATGCTTCCTCCTAGTGTTTTCCTGACATCTGGGACCCACGACATTGTAAGCATATATAGTCAATAGACAAGAGAACAACACAAGATCGGCTGACACCTGGGACGTAGCTACTCGAGCAGTATTTTTTTGTTTGGTATTGAGACGGAGCAGGGTTTGAACTAGGATGTGGCCCGTCTAGCCCAGGCTTATATTTTATGTTCACCATGTGACCAGCCCAGTTATTTTTTTCTTTATGAAAATGAGCCCAGTTTATTTTTTCTGAAGAATACCCAATCCAGGCCTACTTATTTTTCTACGCCCTGATGGGTTGCAACTCTTTCAAGACGCCTGCAAATCTTGAAAGTAATATGAAATGGGTTGTAAATATAAAAACAGATGACAAATTGGCAATTACTTTATAATTTCAGATTTTTTTCACATTTTCAGATTCCTATTTCACTGGGCATTAACCTAATTTAAATATATCTTCAAAGTACTTTAAATCTGGCTCGACATTTCGGTATTAAAAATAGTTTGTAACCCACAGAAATATGCGAAATTTGCCCTGGCCAACCAAAAACGATCGCAATAAATTGCATAAGAAGTTGCCATGAGCTATATATAAATTATTAAAAAAAGAGGGAGTGGTATGACTTGTGGGCCTGTTTAGTTGACGCGTATGCAAGATTTTTTTAGTTATTATATACTTCAACAAATGATTCTAGCAGATGTAACCGTTGGATGTCAATCCAACGGCCATCGTGTTTCTTCAATCTCTGATCTTCTTGCTCCAGCCGCCAGCAGCCGGCGGGACCGCTGCTCCGCCTCCCATGGTCGATCAGGCCGCCAAGCCTCAGCCCCCACTACTCCCACCACCGGCCGTGGCATCCTTCTACTCACCCATACCCCTTGTTATTTTGCAATGACGACAGCCTCACACCGCAAGCCAACTGGTGAACCTCAGATCCTCTTGGCGGGCTTCCACTGCCGCGTCTTCCCCGGCTCCTTGTCGTCCCCTTCCTAGGCCTCACCGTCGTCCACCACCGTGGTGCTCTCGGTGTGGTGTGGTCAATGTGGTCAACGACCGACTTCCATCGGAAGAGTACTGTACGTGGAGAGGCTGACAGCTGGGTCCACGGCAGCCACAAGGAAGTGCCTCCTTATCATGCGGAAAATAATTATTCCTCCACCGACAAATAGGGACCCACCGGACGGGCCACCAGTATTTCATGAAAAAACGTTTGCCCTCGATCTGGGACCCACAGACGGGCCACCGTATTTCGCGAAAAAATGTTACCTCATTGTCACCGGACCCACCGGAAGTGCCTCCTTATTATGCACAAAAATGAATACCCCTCGCTAGCCGGGACCCACCTTGGTGGGAGGCTGACTTAGGGCTACTAAGTTGATCGACGGATGCCTTTGTCAACTTTAGTCAATATATGAACGATTCTAGCTCCAAAGGATCAGACGATGTCCATCCAACGGTCAGATCGCTTCTTCAACCTCTCGGTCTTCTTGCTCCGGCCGCCCAAAGCACCGGTCGTGCCGCCACTTCTTGCCGCCCGTGGCGGCCAGTGATGCCGGAGGCCTCACCGCCCTACTACTCTCACCATCGCCAAAGCCATCCTCTAAGCACCCACACCCCCGTTATTCAGCGGCGACGGCAATTTCACACCGCAGCCGAACGAGTGAACCCTCATACTCATCTACGCGTGGTCATCCATCGCCGCTGTCTTCCCGGCTCGCGTCGTCCCTTCCTAGGCCTCGCCGTCGTCCACCGCCCGGTGCTCTCGGCGGCGTGGTCAACGTGGTCAAGGAATGGCTTCCATCGGATGTGGATCAGATGCGTGGTGGCCGACGGCTGGGTCCACGGCCGCAAGGAAGTGCCTCCTTATTACGCGGAAAATAATGATTCCTCCACCGACAAATAGGACCCACCGGACAGGCCATCAGATTTCACGGAAAAACATTTCCCATCGACTGGGACCCACCTTTCATCTTCGCGCATGCAAGGAAGTGCGTCCGCAAAAAATGATTCGCCCGACCGCTGGGACCCACCATACACCTTCGCACGCAAGGAAGTGCGTCCGGCAAAACATGATTCGCCCGATCATTGGGACCCACCGGCTACATCTTCGCACGCAGGAAGTGCGTCCGGGCAAAAAACGATTCGCCCGATCGCTGGGACCCACCACTACATCTTCGCATGCAAGGAAGTGCACGATAGTTGGGACCCACCTGGTCGAAGCGTGCGTGGCGTTGTCATTCTGGTCGCGAACGTATGCGTACATACCGGTCGTAGAGGCGGCGCCGCGTGTCGTAGTAGAGGCACGCACGTAGCATGTACACGCACGTCTGCCGCCGTGGTGCAAGAAAGAAAATACGCCACGTATGTGTACATACAGCGGGTCTCGAACGCCTACTCACAGACACGTGCCGTGGCTCGTGTACATGGCTGGGTCGGAACGGAGAAACAACGTCGTCGTCGTGTTCATGGGGAGGCAACAGAGTGCGTCGTGTTCATGAGGAGGCAACGGAATGCATCGTGTTCATCGGGAGGCAACGGAACGCGTGGGAGCCAACCGGCTGGGTGGGAACGGAATGCGTGGTCATGTTCATCGGGAGGGCTTGGACGGAACAGGCGATGGAAACGAGGCCTGGCGTATCGCTGGCAATCGAGGAAACGGACCTCCCACGCTCGAACGGGTCCTATTGATCGGGAGGGGTGTGGCGTACCGCAAAACGGGGGAAACGGACCTCCTACGGTCGAAATGGGGGTCCTGTTGATCGGGAGGTGTGTGGCGTACCGCAAAACGGACAAAACGGACCTCCTACGGTCGAAACAGGGGTCCTGTTGATCGGGAGGGGTGTGGCATACCGCAAAACAGACGAAACAGACTTGTGTTGGAGCGCTACGGTCGAAATGGGGGTCCTGTTCATCGGGAGGAGTTTGGCGTACCGCAAAACGGGACTCCACTAGATACTGTTCATCTCCACCGTCGACCTCCTCCAGTCTCCACGGGCTCCTGTGCATCCAGCCTCCACCGCGCGCTACTCCACAGGCTACTATTCAACCACCCCTCCACCGTCTACTGTTCATCCAGCCCTCCACACCACGGGGTACTGTTCAACCACCCCTCCACGGGCACCCCTCCACCGCTTCATCGCTCATCCAGCCCTCCACACCATGGGGTCCTGTTCAATCACCCTCCGCGGGCACCCTCCACCGCTTCATCTGCTCATCCAGCCTCCACCACACCACGGGTCTTGTTCATCCAGAGGCAAACTACACCGCCATCGTTCATCCAAAACCCCCGCAACGCTCATTGCTCATCCCAGAGGCAGCATCGATCGGCTTCAGCTTAGCAGCAGAGCGAAGCGAATCGCCGATCGAAGTTCGCTAATGTACCATCGATCGATCGCTCCGTTCAAGAACGTGTAGCTCGCAGTAATCGCTCGGGTTCAGTTAGAGCCCAACGCCTCGCTCGGGTTCAGTTAGAGCCAACACCTCGCACACACGCGTGTACGTGTACGAGAGAAACGCGCATCGCTCGGCCCCCGACCTCCCACCGTAACCGGCAACTCCCCGAAATTTTCCTCCCCCTCGCTTCTACCACGGTTTTTTCCGTCATGGACGGCCCAAAGAATGTCATGCAGCTGCGTCTCCGGCCGCCCAGGACAAAAAGCCCATTTTCTGTCATGATTTTTTGTCATAGAAGTAGGAGCCCACCACATCTATGATGATACCGGGTTTTGTCACAATTATCGTCATAAAGTGTCATATGTATGACAGGAAAAAAAAATCGTTCGGCCCAAAATGTCACGGATGTGTCTTTTTTTGTAGTGAAGGAAGCCCGAGTGTGGTCCTCAACAAACAAGCCATCGACATTATGTAGACCGTGGCAAGCCAGAGGAGTCTTCATATCCAGTTATATCAGATAAAATGTTTCATTGTGTACCAAGGATAAAACAGAATAACTATCACAATGATGCATACGCAAATTTTGCTACATTATCACGTGCCTATTAATTCCCCATCATGATTAATCCCGAGAAATCAAAACTGCCACCTACCATATTAATTCCAGATTTCACACTGTTGACCACGTGGCCCACCCTATAAGCCTTGTCTGCCCATTCGCGCAGCCGTTACAACTCGTCTCTACGTCTTTCGTCTATCCCCATCATATATTTCTAGTTTAATTCATTGCGATACCCCAAGGGAATTCTAGCTAGCTAAGATTTATGGCCTCCCGACGGCTTCGGAGTTGGCGGCGGCGAGGAACTAGTGGCTGGGCTACGCGCCGGACCTCCGCGTTGCGGTGGAGCATGGTGACCGGGGTGTCGGGGAGAGGCGCCGGTCTCTTCTCCGCTACCGCCTCCGTCAATATATCTCCATCTCCATATTGTTCCTCATTGACATGTAAGTGTTCCACACATTTATTTGCATCATGCGGTGATCAAATCATTGTTTCCAATGATTGGCATGTTTCGTAGGAATTTTGCACAAATTTCTCTAAGGTAAGGATAGAGTCGAGCGGGTTGTGTGACAAATCTGGTGTACATCAAGAACCATACCATGTATGATTAGAGCATGGAAGCCAGAGATTTCCCTCTCCCTGGCTTCTAAGAGTTGTCGTCCTTTATGAAGCCACCAACATTGTGTAGCGTGGCGATCCGGAGGAGTCTCCAAATCCAAATCTGTCATATCAAGTGTTTAATTGTGAGAAATGAGAATAAACATCACACCACCGTCGCATATAGGGATGCGATTTTTTTGTCACATTATCACTTTCCTATTGATTCACTATTGTGGTTAATCATGAGAGCCAAAAAAACAAAACCTACCAAATTAATTGGAGTACACACCGCTGACTAGGTAGCCCACCCTGTCAGCCTTGCATGCCCTTACACGCGGCTGTTAACAGTTCATCCCAGGACCCAAAATTTCTTTTTCGACCAGAAATTTCCAATTTGATTCAGTTTGATCCAAACCGGTGAGAATTCAATCTACACTAAAATTTGATGTACATATTGGCCTTCAAATCATGTATTGGTATCCGCTAGTCTCCAGTGCTGCTATTTGGGTGATCTCGGCATTCACCTCTGGAAACTTGGCCCAATACCAAGCACCACCCCCGCACCTTACGAGCTCCCTCTGTCAGTACCGAGCACTACACCTCCGCATTGCTCTAAAATTGAACCCCCCACAAAACATGTTGTTTTGTTGACCCTAAAAAGAAATAGGAAGGGATAAGACAAACACATCAGCACGAGAAGAGATACGGCGACCAGGAGCTCAACCACGGCAGTTAACCAAGCGCCCCCTTTGGCGTACATCCATGGAGCTCGACAACATTAACCACGCTCCCCAGTGTGTTAATTACCACTCCATCTCTAGGACCCTCTTTCCTCTCCTCCAGTGGCTTCCAATTGTTGTAGTCCCATCAGTGGCCACGAACAAGTCCTTGAGGTGACTCTTCAGGATGAACGCCCTGGGCACCTGCAATCACATTCAATTTCTCGCGCGGAGGTATTGAGGATGATGGAGAGGAGCTGCATCTGCGGCGGTTCTAGAGGCTACGACTGTAGCGGCTGAGGGGATTTGGTAGGGGTGTTAGAGGTAATCCCGTAGGTATTGTCTGTGGCACCGGCAATAGACGACTGCCTGGGTATGGGCTAGACCGGTCCAAAGTACTAATGGGCAATTTAATACATTGGCGATCCAAACAAAGATTGGAATTGGTTTCTCTCTCAAAATACCAAGCACCCATGCATGTACATCCAAACAAAATAACTTGAGTTGTGGCCCATATCAATGCCTTGGTTGATTTGGTACTGTAGCCCAATTCGACTTCTTAGGTTGAATATCTATAGCCAAATGAAGCGCTAGGGTTCACAGCCTCCCGCCTGCTCCAAGATAGTTGTGGCGGCATCAGCAAGGGCCTGGGGACTGGGCAATGAGTTGGACCTTTGTGGTGCGGTGCAGCCACCATGGAGAGGCACGATTGCCGTCGTCCAGACTTTTTCATCGTATCCCTGTAAGAATTCCACCACATTTGTTCGATTGCTGTATTCATGAACCTTCAAGGGTCGAATTGGTTGGGCGCAAGGTGGAGGGGGAGGAAGAGCAGAGATTAGGTGGATGTTGCACGCATCCAACCTCCATGCAGGGTGGACGGATCCACGGGGTTGTGGTTTATTTATTTTGATCTTTTGTTTCACATTGTGGATCATGATCATTTCATGTTTTTGGTTGGTCGAATCAGAACTTTGGGGTCTATTGCTAGCAGCTGCAATGTGAATGGGTTGCTAGGAAGATCCAAGGTCGATCGACGCCTTCCCACATTGCCTTCGTCGGCCTAAGCACCTCATCGGTCTCCGACCGGCTACCGGAGAAACAACAATGCCTCCGTCACCTCAAGTACCATTGTCGACACAATCGCTGCTTGTCCCTGCCATGACATGCCTTCGTGTGACTTGGTACGTGTAGCTCACGCCAGCGCGACATGCCCAAATCACGGTAAAGATGCACGCCATCGAGGCCTAGCCCAAGGCATGCACTTTGGTTGGCCCCCCTCTGAGTTTGTATGAGGAAGAGGAGAGGGAAGTCCTGATCTCAAATGAGGAGGGGATATCAGTTAACCATACCGTTGAGTTCAAGGTGGTCGGTGCCGCGACCAGGGGAGAAAACACCCACCTCCTCTCAATGGATGAGGTGAAGGAGCGATAGTGTTGCACACTCGCCGGGGAGGCAAAGGGGCAATGCCTCCCGACCAAGGTCGAAGATTTTTTGCACCATCTGAGGGTCTTGTTCCTGACCTTGTTGGTCAGGCCATGACAATGGAGGTCGGCGTAGAATACGGTGATCATGTTCGTGTTGTGTACTTCAGTCAATGAGTTCTTCACTCGGCAAAATTGCTTCATGTATTCCCTTTGATTCTCATCTTCTTTCTAGATGTAGAGCTACCAATCACATGTGTTTCCCAACCAGTTGTAGGATCCTGGAAGTTGTCGTCGAACAACTTCTCTAGGTACTTCCAGCTGTGAATGCATCCTTCCAGGAGAAGTATTTAACAAAAAACAAACTACCACAATTCATCCAACCCTACCTACAAACTAGCACTTTACAATTTTGCCCCGAAAACTACCACTTTATGTCTATTTTTTTTGCTAAAAACTACCATCTTTGACAATTACCTGGTTAGGCATTTCTAAACGCATTTCTAACTGGCTAGGCCCACCCATCAGGTTGATAGTTAACTTTGACCATTATTACAAATGGGGCCCACATGCCATCCCTCTTCTTCCTTCTCTCTCTTTCTTTTGTATTTGAACAAGCATCCTGTGTGCATAGGGGACCTTGTGTACATTGTTCATCACGTCAAAGCAACTTGTAGGCGAGCCACCGCGTCCGCAACTCGATCTAATGGCCTCTGCTATGACATTGAGTACCCCGACAGCGCCACCACCACTGTCGCCTGCCCCTTCATCGGTCGTGGCTTGCCCCGCGTGTTAGTTTGGAGTCACTGGAAAATTCACCGTGAGAAGATCACGTGCAAAGATAGCTTCCAAAGCTAGCAGGCAGGCAGCTGGATGGATTCTCCTAGCATCGTATGTGCGACTCACCTGTACTAATTGGACCTCTCGATGAGAATAGAACAAGCGTGTGTTGTTCAACATAGAGGACGCTGATAGATGCGACGGGGGCAGAAAGGGAAGCTACAAGAGGAGAGGGCAAGGAGAGCGCTGACTTCGAGTTCCTTCTCGTCGGGTGCTCGGTTGTGTCCATCACGCTGCCCTCTAATGAGATCTTCTCTAGAGGCAAGCTTGTTCTAACTTGATTCGGCTGGTCGTGTCCACCATGCCCCTGATGAAGAGTATGAGGCGATGGTGGAGCCTGGATATCTTGATTCGGTCAGCGATTGGGAACCACTGGAGGACGAGGCAACAGGGACTACCACTGATCAGATCCTTCATGGGACCATTGGCATTTCAGCCACCCAGGATGACTCGAGTGATCCTGAAAAAAGGGACATGCCCCATGCCGTCCCCCAGAAGGGTGACTCGGGCGACTGCCATCTCCTCCGTCCGTCGGCCCTCCCTGCTCCACTCTTCCTTCTCATCGCCGCCGAAAGGCAAAGCCCATGCGTGGTGGAGGTGGCGGGGCAACTCTGCTGGTCTCCTCTCAGTGGTGGTTGTTGGCACACCGACGATGATGGATCGTGGAGATAGGGCTCCGGGGTAGCGGCCCCTCTTCGAGGCGATGTCGGCTATGGTGGCCACTTGGGCGGCATCATGAAAGGGCTTGCAGGCTACACATGGTGCCGCCGTAGCGGCCGCAGTGGGGTTGGGAGTCGCCGGATCCGGCCAGGAGTGGCTGGTCCCTGTTTCCTGCCATGGTTGGCGTCTTGCCAAGTCGGGCCTCTACGGCATGTGTGGCACGATGCGGCATCGCTGATCTTTGTCTATGGGTCTGGATCAAGAGGAGGGCAGCATGGGGGCTGCTGGCTTTGGCCTAATAATGGTTGTTTGGCCCCGGCGCTCCTCTTCCGTCAAGTCATCTTTCTTCCGGATGTCGATCTCTTGGATCTGCCGCTGATGAGTAACCCCGTCGGAGATATATACGGATTGACGTATGTCGCCCTAGATATCTAGATCGAAAAGGCTTCGGGGGCACGTGCTCATATTATCAGCCAGCAACGTCTTAAGAGGACGGCGTGAAGCTTCGATTTATTATCGGTGTCATGGGACATGTCTAAGTCAAGATTCTCGTGGCATTGATAGAGGTGGAGAAATTCATGGCGGCTGTGATTGGAGGTCTTGAAGCTTTGGTGGAAGGGTGTATTGGATGCGATGAAGATTGTGTTCCAGGTGCCAGATGACTTGTAATAGCGGCCTCGGCAAACGGGGGCAGCAACACTAAAGGGCTGCATTTTTGGTGGTGCTCCTCGAGTATCGAGTTTTGATTCCAAGGGTTAAAACCCAAGGTCTGGCCCTTCTTGGTTGTACTTGGCAATGGCCTTATTGAAGGAATTGTTTTTGGGTGAACTCAGACTTTCTCCAGGGTGAAAACCCAAGATCTTTGATTGGGCACTTGTGCTTTGTTTCCTTCTTGGAGGTGTTGCTTTTGGAGAACCTCTTTTGTAATCCGGGTGTTGTCTTCTGTGGTGGTTAGAGCGCTGCTGATGCTAGTGATTGGTCATTCTTGTGGGGTATTTTTTTCTTCTCTTTTTGGCTATGTGTATCCTTGATGCTTTTGGACATCTTGTCTGTATAGAGGCTGGGTGTAATTGGTATTTTCATGATATTAATATATTCCCTTTGTCAAAAAAGATCCTCTGCGGAAAATTTAAGAGGAAGGAGATAGAACTAACATGTGGGCCCCACATGTTAACAATTAAAGTTAAACATGTTAACTTTTCAGTCCTGACGTGTAGGCCAACCCTGTCCTAATCACGTTTAATTTTGGCTAAATCAGTCACTAGTGTTTTTTGCCAAAAAAAATAGGTGTAACGTGGTAGTTTTTGGTACAAAATCGTAAAGTGATAGTTTTTGGGTAGGATTGGACGAATTGTGGTAGCGCCTCCCGGCCATGGTCGAAGAGTTTTCGTACCATTTGAGGGACTTGTGCCCGATCTTGTGGATCAACCCATGACAATGGAGGTCACGGAGAATACAGTGATCACGTTCGTGTTGTGTACTTCTGTTAATGAGTTCTTGACTCAGGAAAATCGCTTGATGTATTCCCTTAGAGTCTCGTCTTCTCGTTGGACGTAGAGCTATGGGTCACATGTGTTACCCGGCCTGTTGTAGGTGTCGTGGAAGTTGTTGTCGAACAACTTATCTAGGTGCTTCTAGCTGTGAATGCACCCTTCCAGGAGGCTCGTGAGCCATGCAGGGGCAGACTCGACCACATACAAAGGCATGCATCGCACAACCATGTAGTCATTGCCTCCAGTGGTGACATAGGCGGTGTGGTAGTCTGTGAGCCAGATGTCGGGTTTGGCTGCGCCAGTGTACTTTTATACACCACATATCTGAAAGCGCTTCAGCAACTTGACATTGTGGATGTGGGTGCCAAAGGCGTTCGACCCTGAGTAGGCGATGTCATCATCTTGAAGGTGATCTTCTTGATCTCGGGGTTCGATGTCCTCATCCCCACGCCCACTAGTGCAAAGATCATGACCTCAGGTATCTCGGGAAGGCCTGAGTTGTTGCTGTGTGGCAGGTTGCCTCTCCTTCCCCTCATGGTCCTGGGGCCATCGGACGTGGGCGAGCTCATTACTGTCTCGTGGCTAGCAACCCTAGAGTTCATTGAGGCCTTCGAGCAGTGAACAGAAGAGCCGGAGTTCTGTGAGCCCTCTATGCTCCTGGTCTTGGAGCTCGCCATGATCGCGATGGCCCAAGCCTTCGAGATCGTCGTCGGCTAGACAATGACTTCCTAGAGTTGGACACGGATTTGGTGGAGCTAATCATGACCTGCCACACCTTTTGGGATCTCAATTGCATGTGCCTCCATCATGGTAAAGACAGGGTTTGGATCAAGAAGTCAAAGATAGGGAAGCCCTTCTTCTTTGTAAGTTGAACTTAGTATTGACTTGGCAACTACGATTGCACAACTCTTGAACGTGTTCATTGCGCTGGGCAGCGAGCTCGTTCTTTGGGCGCTCAAGCTCCTCCTCCTTGGCAGAGAGGTAAAGGCGCACCACCTCGAGATTCACCCCTTCAGGACTTTTCTCAGTGATGATAGTCATCAACACATCAAAGTTGGCAGCCACGCTAGTTCCAACACTTGTCATGAAGACCTCACTAGCAAGGTTATAGCTAGTCGATCCTTCACTGTTGTATGGATCAGAATCGAGGACAGGCAAGAGAGAGTTTTTGTTTTTTCATTAAAAACATTTTTTTAGTTCTTGCGGATAAAACCACAATTGCTAGAATTACTCTAAACAATCGTGTGATTACAGATTCGACACTTGTTTTGTGCAACGTGAAAATTTACATTTTCTCTAAGGTTGATAGGAAACACAAATTACCTTTCGACCCTCCTGAAAATTGAAATGTTAGCTTCATATTCCATTCAATTACTAGGAAAAGTTCTTAGTGATAGCTAATGATTAATGAAGTGGTATGCATGGTCAATGGTGCCCCATGGAAACCGTCATGGCGGTCGATGAGTCCTATGGTGGTGATTAGCGTTCGACACAGTGGCTGGGAAGGTCAATTGTAGCAGGAAATATGTTAACTAACACCTCTTAGAGAAAACCTCTCTAGCTAAAATGTGGCATGTTGCATTATTGTGATAACTGACAGCTAGTAAAGGTGGACGATGGGTTGGTGAACACATATAGAGAAGAGGTGGGCATGAATGATCTAGTGCGAATGTGCAACTGGTAGGTAGTGATGATGATGAAGGTTTACAATTGGTTGTGCTGATGGTGGGTAACAGCAGTGACAAAGGTGACAATAGAGGTGAGGAAGAAGTGTTAATTAATTGACAGGACAAACCTTGGCCAACTTAACTACTTCCTCTTGGGGGCAAGAAGATAAGAAGGGGACAAATCATTTTGTCATTTTCACTAAAAAAATCACAAAACCAATGGCATGTTTGCAATCTTGTGATGTTTATGGCTTTTCCAGCAATTGGGTTAATACACTAGTTTTTGACCTAGGAGAAGCTTCATTGATTAGAAATTTAGCATAGTTATTAAAACATACTAGCTTGGTGGCTAGAATTTTCCTTCAACCATGTTCCTTGAAGAAAATTGTGTATAATCCAAATTGTACCATCTTTTTTAATTCATTTATTTTATACTTGTACAGAAAAGGAGTCAAAGTTATGCCAAAAGAATACACTACTGCTTAAAGTGGCATCTACTTAATTTATAATTGGGATTTGGAATATGTCTAATATATTTTGTTCGCGTTACTTATTTGCATCATTTTATACTAGTCATACAAGATAATGCATTAATAGACACGAGCCAAATTGCAGATGTGCATGTGATAGTGAAACATGGATCCCTAGATATGTTGAATATTTACAAAAAAAAATTATAAAGTATATAATTGGATTGCCTTTTTCTCTAAATGGATCACTTTTAAGTTATGTAAAAATGGAAGTAAAAAGAAGTATATCAATGCTCCTTGCCCGAGCATTCGTGTCAATAAAAATTCCTTTAGCCAATGTTGTGTGTTCTTCTACTACATTTCCCAAAGCCATAGCACCACGTTCCTTGCTACGCCATGTCAGTACAGACAACTACGCGGATCTAAAATAATATTCCATCATCATGGGACTTCCCCACATGTTATAGAATTCTCCCGATGATGATGTTTTTTATCAAGGCAGTTATCTTTGGCCAGATTCTGGTCTACATTCACTTGAATATTTTACTGGTAATACTCATGGTTTGTGGCATTTGGATCCAGGTAATGGACTGCAAGCTTCTATGTGTTGTGACATCGGTAATGGTCAGGTAAATTCTCCTTGTTTACCAACAAGAAACGACTGCTATATTCAAATGCATTTGAGAATAGCTAGCTTAACAAATTTTCTATTGAACCCAGTTTACCATTGAGAATGCATTTATGAATCTTCATAGCACTGAGCTAATGCTTCTGGATTTTTATGATTATCTTCAATGCAGACAAGCACTGGTGCCTGGTTCTCATGGAATGAGATCAACCCGTACGACGGGATCCTGGACCTCAAACCACCTGACTTCACCACCCTCCTAACCATCATGAACGGTGAAGGATATTGGTCTGAGGTTGCGGCGCGCCATGGCAGCATCGCTCACCTCCAGGATGCTGCATTTGCCCCACTATTGCACTTCATGAACAACCTCGGGCCGCATAACGCCGAAGACGACCCCTACAACGAGCTCAATGTGTTGCTCAAGGAAGACGTTGGCGAGAAGAATGGTAGAGATGCATGTGCCACCGATGAGGATTTGGCTATGGAATTTCTTGTGGATGATTCTGAATGATTGTGTCTAGGTTATTTATATATTGTACCAAAACTTTGAATTATTCAGACTAGTGTGTTATGTGTTTAATATCCCCATGTTGTGGGCGGAGAGATTATGATTTTCTAATTTTATGAGACGAAAGTGTTGTATTTGCAGTAATTTTTCTTATGTATATTTGATTTTGGCGATGTTACATTATTTGGCATGGTAGGTACATTTAGTGGCAAAGAAAGCTAGTTGAAGAAACTGTTATGGGCAGCTGAACAGAAGTGCATTTGATAAGTTCACAAATTTACACCTGTCCTAAGTGTGCTTCACTTCCGTGAAGCATATTTTGTGTTTTCACGTGAGAGACAAAGCTGTCTTCACTTTAGGAGAAGCACACGTGCACTTTCATGCGGAAGCGCATATGTGCTTCACTTTTGGGAAAGCATGGTTGTCCATTCATACGAGAAGCACAACTGTGATTAATTAGAAAGCACATATGTGCTTCACTTTTTGAGAAGCACGGCGAAAAAGTGAAGCACATTTGTGCTTTCACGCGAGAAGCACACGTGTGCTTCACTTTTTGGAAAGCACGGTTGTGCTTTCACGTGAAAAGCACAACTGTGCTTCACTTTTTGAGGAAGCACAAAAACACAAACCGTACTTCACACGAAAGTACATCCGTACTTTATTTTTTTGGAAGCACATTTGTTCATTCATGCACGAAGCACAACTATGCTTTTACACGGAACAACAATTATGCTTTGAGCTCCGTACAGACATAAACCTAAAAATGGACTTTTTGAAGAAACATAGAGAACCATAAAAACAGAAGAAGAAGAAAACCTACAAAAAAAACCCCACCCAAAAACAGAAAAGTTGATGATGCGGAAAGCACCCAACGGCTCATGAAATTGTTTTCAACCCATTTTTATTTGCTTCTTTGTCTCCCTCTATGTTTCTATTCTGCCCCCCCCCCCCCCCTTTTAACCTTTTTTCCTTTTTTATTTATCTTTGTTTTTCTTTTCCTGTTTTCTTTTCATTTGGTTTTTTCCTTTTTAATTTGCAAATCCAAGTTTTTCTACTTGAATGTAAGGTGAACATTTTTTGAAAACACATTAAACAAATTTGAAATGTCTGATGAATGTTTTTAAATATGGCCAGAAACTTTCCAAATACACGACGAACATTATTCAAATGCGTGATGAACATTTTCCCCCTATTGCTTTTCAAATTTCATTATTTTCTAATTCCCAAACTTGTTATGTTCTTTTACGTTGATTAAAAATAAAAAGGTAGTTTTACCAGGCTGCTCTAGGATTACACATATAGGGAAGACAATGACTGGTTGCGCACCTATTCGACTATATCTTGCTTAAAGCGAGACGGTAGGAACTCTCGCCGCAAGCGTCTAAAGTAAAGGACCAACCCATTAGTGCACACTTATAAGGTGGGAATTCAATCCTCCTCGGCCTCTTGGATGGTTGGTTGTGCTACTAGCCACTGGGCTCACGTTGGGTTGGTGATGAAGCAGTAGGGCGCGACTTACTTGAGGTGATATGGGTCGGTTTCTCACTGTTTTCTTTTTGTTTATTTTTGTTTTGTTTTCTCACCCGTTTTTTCTCTATTTTCATTGGTTTTTTCTAGTCTTTTTTCGATGCTTTGCTTCAGTTTTTTTATTCGTTTCTTGGTTTTCACTACGTTTTTCTTTCTTCCCTTTTCTTTGTTTTTCTTCGAGTTTGTTTGTTTCTTTCTTGTTTTTCTCCGGTTTTCTATCTAGTTTCATTGTTTTTCTATACACATTTTCTGGTATATATCTAATGCATTTTTCATTTTTCGAATGCTTGATTAAGATTTTTGAAATATCAAGTTAACATTTTTTCAATACAAGGTCAATATATTTTCTATACACATTTAACGGTTTTTCGAACTGCTTGGTTAACATTTTTCAAACACAAATTTAACATTTTTCCAATACATGGTGAACAATTTTCATACACACTTAAACAATTTCAAATGCTTAATTAAAAATTTTCAGAAACTTGTTAAATATTTTATATACACATATAACATTTTCCAAATGCAAGTTTAACATTTTTTATACATGGTCAATTTTTTTCTATACACATTTAACATTAGGCAAATACAAGTTTATTTTGTGAATACATGGTCTAGTTTTTTATACATATTTCACATTTTCCAAATGCAAGTTTAACATTTTTTAATACATGGTCAACATTTTCTCTATACACATTTAATATTTACAAATGCTTGATTAACAATTTTCAAATACTTTCTGAACATTTTTCTTAATCTTGAATAAAATTTTATAAATACATGATTAATTTTTCACACACGTTGTATATTTTTTGTATACATTTTTGTATGCACGGTCAACAGTTTTTCTGTATACATTTAACATTTTTCAAATGCATGACTAACATCATGGTAAAATTCTAAATATATATATTACAAAAATATACATTACATAATGTTTTGAAAATTGTTAATCATGCATTTGAATAATGTTTTTTAACCCGAGATTGTGGCCTCCAGTGCACTTGGGCCGGGCCATCCTAGTAGCTACGATACCGAAATAACTGGTTCAAGTTTTAGGAATCGTCTGAGGGAGCACCTATTTGGCGCCATCAAACTCACGCAGAAAAACTTGTGTTATAGCGCGAAAACACATATATAAAAGTAGCTCTCTACGAATCAAACTCGCGACCTAACACTTGTCTTCGAGTTTGGCCAACCGGTACACCTATTGGATGCTAGTGACTCACTTCAGTGCGAATCGTTTTAAGAACCAATGTAGTCGCGCTAAAGTGTCTCGCTTAGATTTTTGAATTATTAGAAAACATGAGTTTTTGGAAACAATGGGAAACTTTAAAAAGGTTCACGAACATGCATAAAAAAGTTGGCCAATGCAAAAAAGGGTAATGTATTCAAATAAGTTCATGAATTAAAAACAAGTTCATGAAACAGAAAACAAGTGCACCAATTTAAGAAATAGTTCACAACAATGAAAACGATCATGAGTTTGAAAACACTTCACAGATATGAAAAAATGTTCATCAAATTTCAGAAAACGTTCATTTTTTTCACTGATATGATTTTTTTAAACAATCATCAAGTTTATTTTTTGAATACATGGTCAAGTTTTTAACAATGAAAACGATCATGAGTTTGAAAACACTTCACGGATATGCACAAAAGTTCATTAATTTAAAAAGGTTCATTTATTTTTTTTAAATCATATATTCTAAAAATGTACATATATTTATAAAAATCTAAAAATAAAAAAATTTATCACTTTTAAAAAAATTTATTTGTTTGATTTGTTTTGACGAATTTAAAAAAAGTTCAACAATTTTTTAAAAAAGTTCATGAAGTTGCAAAAAGTTTGTAGATATTGAAAAACTTTCATCAGTTTTGGAAAGTAAATCTCGAATTTTAAAAAAGTTCATGTATAAAAACTGGCCAAAATACTGAATGAAGAAAAAACGAGTGAAAACCGGCCAAAGAAATAGAAAAACTAGAGTGATCTTTTCAGGGTTGCAAGTTCGTGCACAGAAAAAAAGAGGAAAAAATAGTAGGTAGCCACAAGTAGTGTGGTGACCCTGCTGGTTGTAGCTGTTAGTAGATCGAATCACATGCACGCTTATTTTTCTTCTTTTGAAGAAAACAAACGAAAATGGACCAAGCCCAGGCAAGAGCAGGGTGTGCGCCGGTTTGCCAGAAACGAACAAACGGGTTTAAGCGCCCGATAGGAAATGCCACCGTCTGAAGGTTCCTGCATGACTTCTTTTTTTGGTTTTTCGAACTAATTAGGTGGCTCTAATCTTACTTTTATCGTTCCATTTTATTTTATTCATGGTTATTTTTCTGATTTTTCCTTTTACTTTTCCCCTGTTTTTCTTTTAGAAAAAAATCGTGGAAATTCTAAAAAAATCACGTTTTCAAAATGATTCCATACGTTTTAAAAAAGTTTTGTGTTTTTGAAAATGTTCACAAGTTCTAAAATTATTCAGTTTTTTGAAAAATATTCCAATTTCTAACAAATGTTCTGAATTCTTTTGAAATATTAAATTTTGAAAAAATCTTCGTATTTTCAAAAACAATGTTCGCCTATTTAGGGGAAAAGTGAAAAAAATCGCATATGCTCATGCTTTTTAAAAAATGTTCATGAACACTTTGAAAAAGATGATTTTTTTTCCAAAAAATGTTCACAATTTTTCTAAAAATGCTGACGTTTTTTGTGTGAACATGCAAATAAAATGTTCACGCTTTGCACTATTTATAAAAATTAGCTAATAAATCTTCACTTTAAAAACTATTCTTGTTCAAGCTTAATTTTTGGGAGATAACAGAAAATGACGTAGTACTTAAAACCAGTTGGTTAAAAATATGTCTGAGCCAGTACGATATCAATTCGCTATTGTACTGGGAATGGACCGACCGCATCCTAAAACTACTAATGGGCCGGCCCATTTGGAGAGGCTGAGCGCTAGGCTTAACGGCTATATGAGCGAGACATAGCATAGATGCGCCACAAATAGGGGTGAGCACCTAACTGGACGTTACGCCTCGTGGGGACCTTCAGGGGTCACTTTTGGTGCCTTAAAGCACACCAAGTGGTGCGTTCAGCCGCACGTGTCATGTGCTGGACACTCACTCTGGATTTTGCTTGTTTTAGGTTTTCTATACGCGTTTTTGGCTTTTAGATAGTTTTTTTTTAATATTTTTCAGCTTTTCGAATCTCCATAGATTTTGGAGAAAAAAATATTCAAAAATATTTTTTGTGTGGGAAAATTGTGTGCTTCCACTAGAAGCGCATATTTGCTTCTCGTGGAGGCAAAAATTTGCTTACGTGAAAAACACAGTTTTGCTTCTCAGAAGGAGGAAAAAAAAGTGCTTCCATGAGTGCTTCTCGTGGAGGCATAGATTTACTTTTGCAAAAAGTACAGTTGTGCTTCTTGGAAAGGGAATATTTTGTGTTTCCACGAAAAGCACATATTTGCTTCTCATGGAGGCACATGTTTTTTTCACGAGAACTTGGTGAAAAAAATGTGCTTCTCATAAAAATAATCTGCCTCCACAAGAAAGCACATATTTGCTTCTTGTGGAGGTACAGATTTGTTTACGCGAAGCACAACTGTGTTTTTTGAAATAAAAAAATTATGCTTCCATAAAAAGAACATATTTGCTTCTCATTGAGGCACAGATTTGCTTTTGTGAGATGCACAATTTTCCGAAATCATAACATGGGATCTTGTTCCAAGATCTCGATGCGAGAAATTCAACGGTGAAAATGGTCCGGCATTTGTATGCACGGTTCAAGAGATAAAATATTTTAAATAGGCGAATCTACGAAAAGGTTACGACAGTGCGCCACTTGTAGAACGTGAGAGTGACCTTTGCAGGGGTTAACCCTGAACTAGTGATTTTGCAAATACGGGTCTCAAAAAGATAAATTGAACATGAAAACACACACGCTGTATTTGGGCCTTGCATTGGGCCATACTTCTACGTTGTTCTGCTGGGCTGGGTGACGACCAACATTCTTCTAATGTTGTCAGGAAAAAGCTAACATTCTAATATTAATTCACAACCTCACCTAAAAAATACACTATTTCCTAAAAACAACAAACTGAAAACTACAGTTTTGTCGTAGGAAAACTCCCCCATCTCCGAGGTACTCTTTTCTCCTGTTCTAAAAAGACTTTTTTCCTTGTTTGTTGAGACATCTTTTATTGGTATGCAAGCTATTAGAAAACCAAAACATTTAAGCTAGTTTTAGGTTGCAGTAACTCAACCTTTTTCTTTTGGCAAATCCTAAAAAGCTATTCATAGCTACATCTGCAAAATACATGATGCATTATAAATCATGTAGCCAAACTTCGTTTAATTTGACGACTCATCATGGAAAATGGCTCCACAAGTTTTTCTTGGAAAGGAAAATATTCGGAAAAAATCAGGCAAAATAAAAATATCCAATTATCCAGGCCGCCACACCAACTTAGGATGCATGCGTGCATATTGCCATCACAAATTTTTATCATGGGCCAGAAAAGATAAAAATGATGGCATACAAAATAAAATAAAAAATGAAAACAAATTGTCGAATGCAACAACACACCAACAAGTTAACCATAACATTTTCAAGGAGGGGGGGGGGGGGGCTCATACCCTGACATTGTGAGGCCTAAACAGATAAGTTCGAACCAAAATACCCGCACCTTGAAATTCAAGCTTTATACAACATCTCCAAAGAAGGAAACAACATATATACATCGTCCTAGTCAAATCCAGGCAATGAAGGTAAGATAGAAGGGTTCCACAACATATAATTTTGTAATCTTTTTATCGCACCCGAATTACCACCTATCTCATTATAGGTAGCAACCTTTTTTTTCGAAACGGACAAGCAAGATAGATGTTCAACAATATTGTATTATAAGAAGAAGAAAGTTAACCAGTTAATTTGAGAAAAAAGAGAAGAAGAAAAAAATCGCCCAGCGGACACCCTACCTAAAACACCCCTTGAACATAGATGAGATGACGCAAACAACACATACGCGCGCTACCGAAAGACTACTCTCCAGTTAGAAAAAAGATGCACCAGTAATTACCTACACGTGGAAGCTAGAAACATATCACATATCACCATTAAAGAAATTCTCATGTGCCACACTTTGCAAAGCACACCCACATTAGGAGAGAGAATCGATGACGTCGACACAAAAACCTTCAGCATGATGGGTTTCGAGTGGGATTTGAATGCGAGGTGTCGACCCCTCGCTGGACGACTCATAAGAATATCTGCCAAGTTATTGAGCTCAACTGTTAAGCGGTGCTCTCTGTGGAAAAGAAGGCCTCACAAGTCAATCTTGAAGAATTATCAGCACCAATGAAAGCTAGGTTTTCACATTAATAACAACCAACGGAATCATGGCAGTAACATCAAACCACTACTGAGACAGGGAGCTTCAGGGCATCTTCAGCCGTTGGCCCCCCAGGAGGGGCAAAAAATCGCCCCCTGGAGGCGCACCGGCGCTAAACCGCGCACTGGGACCGTGATGTCCCCCATTCGCGGCGCCCATGGTTAGTAATAAAAAGCAAATACAGCGCAAAAACGACTCAAATTTAACACAAACGTCGGCGAGTTCATTCAAACTTAACATATTTTACAAAAAAAAAGAAAAAACTACCGCGGGCTACCCCCGCCGTCCTCGCCGCCCGCCTGGCCGCCCGCCCACGCGGTTCTACATGCCGAGGAGGCGGTAGAACCGCGTGTAGTCACCGCCGTCGTCGTCATCGTCGTCGTCGTCGTCGCCGCCGCCCCCGCCTACGCCTCCGCCGTCCTCGCCGCATCCTCCCGGTTGGCGGCGGGTTGGACGGTCGGCGTCGTCGTCGTCGTCATTGCCGAGGACCACGACGTCGTGCTCGTCCTCGCGCCCACGCTTGCGGGCGGCTATCTCCTCGAGGCGCCTGCCGACCATCTCGTCGCGAGGTAGTCGTCCGCGCCCACCGTAAGCGTCCTCGTCGGAGATGCCGCGCGGGCTATCTCCTTGTACTCCGAGGGCAAGCCGGGCTCCGGCTTGGGCTCGGCGAGGACGAGGCGGCAGCGGGTGGAGAGGCGTTAGCGCCCGATCTGCGACGCCGGAGTCTGCGCCAGACCAGCGCCAGAACTCCGGCTTGGGCGGAGGCAGGCGAAGCCAGCCGACGAGGAGGAGGACCCCGGTCTCCATGCGCCTCGGGGTCCGTGGAGCTTCCCGGCGTGAGAAGGAAGGGGCCGGGTTACTCGAGGCGCGACGTGTTGCCGCCCTCGATGTACTCGAGGACGGCCTCAACATGCGCCCGGACACGCCCGCCGACGCCGCGGCGGCGGCGTTGAGCTGCCGGAGGGCTCGACGCCGTTGGTGGCCTCGAGCTGGCGTGGACGGGCGGCGAAATAGGGTTCAGGCGGGCTGTCGGGGGCGTCTGTGGCCCTTCCCGCGCCGCGCGATTCAGCGGATGCGTGCGATCTCCGCCACGCCGGGCCGCTACGGTGGTATCGGGCACCGCACGCCGCCGCGCTAATCCTCCACGCCCGGCACCCGCATGTCCCGGCGGGACCGGTACTCGGCCTCGTAAAGGCGAGCCTCGTCTTCATGAAGGTGGCGGCGGCGAAGCCGTTCGCCGCCCAGCGCCGTCGCCCCAGAAGCGCTTCGGCCATGGGTGGAATCGAGACGGCGAAAGAGAGGAGAGCGGAGAAAGCGACGGCGGCGGGAGAGCGTGATGAGTCGTCGAGTCGCCGGCGTCATATATAAATTTGGCGCGTGCCACCGTGTGTCTGGCGTGGCGAGCGAGGAAGGCGAGGGACGCGTCGTCCGGTCTTCATGCGCCGCCCGTGAGCACCAATGGCGGTGACCGTGGCGGCCGTATGCAACGACTTTAGCATTGATTCGCCCGGGAAGCGGCGATGAGGGCAACGAAGGGCGAAGAGAGCCGTGTTCTTGTGTGGCGGGCCTTGACTTTCGCCAAAACAGTTCGCCCGGCGCCCACGTCACCCCGGGTTCGGTTGGGTCACGTGTTTTGATCCGGCCGTGAAAATCGGGCTCCTGAGGGCGTGACTGGGCCGTTTTTTCCTTTGGTGATGTCGACATGCATATGGTGTTGGAGTTGGAGATGCCCTCACAATCACTAGTGTGACTTGCATTTGTTTGTGCCCATCGACGACGACGACAAGTAGCAGCCAGGGCCAATTATTTCTCCCTAACATCTCTTTTCCTTTGATGATGTCGACATGCATATGGTGTTGGAGTTGCTTTGTTAGTTTCTCTTGCATTTTAGCTTGCTTTAGAGTCTTATCGATTGGTCACTGTATGTATATGCATGTGGGTCCCATTGGCCAACGTCCCTGCATCAGCATCAAACTTAAAGTGCATCATGTACATGGAGTACATTTGTGGTGTATGTGGTAGCTAGCTAGCTACGTGGGCTTGCTTGATCAAAGAAGGCAAGGGCTACCTTTCTTTCTTTAATCTGTGCGGACCAAGGAGGCGAACGTGTCGGGGGCAATTTTTGCTTAGTGATTGGTTTAGCTAGCTCGCTCCCATGACCATGGGGAGCGTCTACCACCAACGTGTCTCATTCTTGTTAGGCATGTCTCTCAGATTTCATGGCTGGCCTAGAGGCAAGGGACGATGACCCCACTCGCTGAAAGAATGCATCACCAACCACGCCACACAAATTAAATTTGAAACTTCAGTTATGACTGAAAAGAAAAGGCTTGCTATGACAGAAATCCAATTTGGCTTATGGGAGCACACTCCTGCGCACGAAAAATGATTTTAGAAATCAAAAAAAAAAACTCTCAACAAATTTCATATGTATTTATAGTCCATCCAAATGCTACCTGCAAAGTTTTAAGCAAAAAGGTTAACATTTTAGTCTATGAAAAAAAATGAACACCAAATGTTACCTCAAAATGTCACCTCATATTTGTTTCTTTCACCAACGAAACACTACTACTTCATCTCGCATGAAAATTATCAAGCATGCTTGCGACACTAACATGAACATCCAAAAAATATTAAGAATTTTCTGACAATATTTACCCATTTTTTGAGTTACTGTACATCCAGGAGCAAATGCTCCTAGGAACCAAAACGCCTCCCCGTTGCAATGAATGCTAGTCGCTAGGAAGACGTTTCAGCGGCCCCCAACGTTGTCCTTCATGAACGACTCGACATCTCTCCCTTCACCCTTCCCTCACCGTCGGCGGACAAAGCCCGCACAGTGGACAAGGGCGGTGGAGGTTGGTCGCACGACGACGCTCTTGTCGGCGACCAGTGGGTTGGCTTCCCGAGCCCCTTCCTCCATCGGGTCTTGGGCCTCCCCCATAGACTCTCCTCCTGTGCCGTCATCGTCAGCTTGCCCGAGGTGGTAGAAATCTCTTCTCTAGTGGGCAACGACTTGAGGCAAAGGGTACGACAGTGCGTCAATGACAACAACATTTTCTGTGAGCCAAATGGTCTCTATTGGCGAGGTGTTGCTAGCCACGATCATGTATACACATACGTGGGCAACAACAGTGGTTTTCTGCGTCCCTACGAGGTGGTCATTCGGTCGGGTGCGAGTGTTGTTGCGGTCCTGCATTGCTAGGTGATTGTCGCGATGAACCAGAGGGTCTTGGATCTTTGGATCCGACAACAACAACATGTATGTTTCGCCAATCAATGTTGCTGGCACCGACGAGGACGCTACATAGCTGCGAGAGCGTCCTAGCTAGGATTTTGGTGATGCTTGTGACCTTCATTCCTCGTAAATTTTCATCGTAGCTGCGGCGGCCTTCGCCGTTCAGAGCCATTGGTGGTGACCAACTCTTGTTTTTTTTTTAGGAACCGGCAGGAGCACTGCCTTTTCATATAAGAAGGAGTGACCAACTCTTGTTGCAGCTTGTCTGCCTACTTGTGCGGGGTGCTCTTCACTTGTGTGGCATTTCACGTCAAGACCATGATACCCATGTAGCTGCGGAGATTGTGGAAAATTGTTGGCGACATCACATGCCGACTTTGATTTGGTGGCGCTTCTTGAGTACCCGGTCTCGAGCTCCGGAGTGAAAACCCTTGCCTAATCGTAGTTTGTTATACATAGCAATGATGGTGGTCTTGCGCCGTTACCTTGTTAAAGGTATGCTCGGATTTGTCCGGACTTGATCTTCGGGGTGAAACTAAATTCTGGCCTTCGTTGGTTGGATCAGATGACAATGTTGATTGAACGACGTTCCGTTATGGAGGTGTTGCTGTAGGAAGTATTTTTCATTGTTATTGTGATGTCATTAGATGGCGGGTGCAGAAGATCGTTGTTGTGGTTCATGGGTCATTGTTTATCATTTCTGATTTTGTATGACTTCACTCTTTACCTGCATGATTTTTGTGTGTGTTAATATTGGATATGTCCATCATAGTCATGCAGCGACAACGTGTTTACTCATTGTATTTGTATCTCCTTAAATTTTCATTTTAAGTTAACAAAATCCAATATTTATATAAAAAATGCTAGTAGATAGTTTTTTTTTCTGAAACGGAGGCAAAAGATTTGCCTCATCCATTAAATAAGAGGAGAATAGAGTTTAGAGTTTTTACAAGCGCCCTTACAAAACGGCATGGCAATTACTCTCGTACAACAATACACCCTAGTTTCTTAGCACCTGCCGTAACCCATAGTTTTGCCTCGAGCACAATATTTTGGAGCAGGATAGGCGGCGGCGCACTCTTGTTGCGAAACACCCGCGCGTTTCTCTCGTTCCAAATAGTCCAAGAGACGAGCATGGTGAGGGAGGCCATCGCTCGTCTATTGGGATTTCGCATGTCGGTCTTTCTATCCCACCATTGCATGAGGGAATCCTCAAGGTGCCAATTCGAGGTGTCCATGTGCACAAGACCAAACTTGTCGATGACCGATCGCCAGAGCCTAATGGAGAAGCGGCACTTGACGAAGAGGTGGATGCCCGATTCTTGCTCACGTTTGCAAAGCGGGCAAAGCCCACAATTATCCCAACCACGTCGCTCCAACCGGTCGGCGGTCCAGTTCCGGTCTTGCAAGGTCAACCAGGCGAAGAATTTAACCTTAGGGGGGCCCAAGCTCTCCAGACCATGTGGTGAATGGGCGAATGCGTCAGGCCAAGGAATTGCGCCTTATATGATGTGGCCGCCGAGTACTGCCCATCATCAGCATGTTTCCAAACAATGTCGTCCTCAACGTGATCGTCAAGATGGAAGTCATGCACAAGATGGAATTACAGTTACTACTCCCTCCATCCCATAATATAAACATTTATAACATTACACTAGTGTCAAAAACACTTTTATATTATGGGACAGAGAGAATAAGTACGAGTAGAGTTGAGCTGTGAATTGGTTCCATTAGCAGTTTAACGGGATCAGTCAGCCAGCGGCCAGTCGGTGGAGGCACTTTGCTGCTTTAGTGGCCGGTGATTGGTCCCAATCCAAAACCCCAATGCAGCCCATCAGGATCGCTCGCAACTGCCAAGAGAAAAAGGCGAGGCGCACACTGCGAGTCCCACAAGGGGACACGCCTAGCGCTCTAGCTTAGCCACAGCAAGATCAGCAGCCTCTCGGTCTCGGGTGGCAACAATTCCTTGATGCCTTACTCACTAAGCAATAGCCAATAGGGGAGTAGTAGCCACCTGATCAGCCTTGCGAGGAACAGTGTGCTGGTTTGGTGTCAAGTTGCTGTTGTTGCGTCGTAGTAGAGTATGATTGATTGGCTTCCAGCGTGCGTTGTGTGCACAAAATTGGAAAAGTGGTCTCGTTTTTGTACCCTTCCAGATTAAAGACATTTTTCTATGGACTGTACTCGATGGTACAGCAGTACCACGGCACTCGTTCAAATCCCATTGATTTTTCTAAGGGCCAGCGTTGGAAATACCCTTAAGCGTGACTTTGATTTATTTTATTCGTTGTCGTTGCTTAACACACTTTATTGTAACTACCAATGTGTCATGGACAAAATTATTTGGTACAAACCTCAAATTCAGCACAATTTCCTAGCTGAGAAAGTTTGATTTTTTTTATTTTTTCTTGCGAATTGAGAAAGTTTGGATGTTCTGTTGAGCATTCTAAAATTGAATTGGAAATTTTGAAATCTTGGAGCCAAAAGTCTGATTGGATCATTGCTTCAAGAGTTTTGCAGGTTAGAAAGTATTCGTAATTGGGTTGTTGAGTTGGAAGTTCATATTTATGCACCTAGTGCTTGAATCCTCACTCTCGTAGTCCAAAGGTCGAGTGAAATACTCAAATTTTCTGGTCTGATGTTTAATTTGAAAAAAATGTGAGTGACTTTTCAATATTCAGTGCGCAAATGAGATGTTCATAATTAAAGTCATTTGCATAGACGTTTGCTATATTTAAACTATGCCGGGAGAAGTCGTCATGCACCCATATAACTACATCGTCCCATAAAGAATTAATTCTTGGCTAGTTTTTCTTCTTCTAAAAACAGTAGAGTATAACATAGGTGCACGCACAACGGCATCACACATTCATACTCACACAACCCATACTGAAGAACAATCGCGGAATTTCTAGATTAATGAATCACCACATGCACCTCGCAACGGTAAATTGCCTCTCTGACTAAGTAAATTCTCTCGTAGTGAGGCGCACAAGGCATCAAACCAGAGGTTTGATTTGTGGGCTCGGGTATAACCACTGTCACAACCATCCTTCTATATGTTGCTTCTCATGAAATAACTTCTCCACCCAAGCATTTCTATAATTTATATCATTAAGGTGTATGTAAGTTTTTATGCTCATGATGCCAAAGAGCCATCTTTAAACTGAAAGGTACTGCACCAGGAGCACACACTTCTGGGTGTTTTGCTTTCAAATGTAAAAACGAGAAGTAGAAAATATGTTTAAGGATCTTATGTGAGTTACCAATATGGAAATTATGAATAAGGATATATGGGGATATTTCTCATCAAAGCCAAGAAATATCTTTAATTAAATTTTGCGGACAATGTTTAGACAATCCTTTAACCATTATCGTTATTATTATCTATCTTTTTTTCATACGCCTCCCTCACACACGGAGCCAGGTTCCCGATATAAATAGAAAGAAATGAGAAAAATAAAGAGGTCCATGCATAAGTATCGACCTAATCCCCTAGGATAACATGAAGCGACACACAATATCGCTAAACACAAGGGGATAATGAAAGCCTGGAATCAAAACCCATATTACAGTCCCTATTTTATTAGCAGGACTGACCAAAAGCAAGGTAACAGGCTGCTAGACAAGCACACCCCAGCCAAATGCAGACTACGAAAAGAAACAACTCCAGAAGCACGGTATGTTGTTCTTCACTGGCGATCTGATAAGCCACAAGTATAGGAGATCGCAACAGTTTTCGAGGGTAGAGTATTCAACCCAAATTTATTGATTCAACACAAGGGGAGCCAAAGAATATTCTCAAGTATTAGCAGTTGAGTTGTCAATTTAACCACACCTAAAAGACTTAATATCTGCAGCAAAGTATTTAGTAGCAAAGTAGTATGGAAGTAACGGTAACAGTGGCAAAAGTAACAGTAGCAGTTTTGTAGCAATTGTAACAGTGGCCACAGCAAAGTAACGTAGCAAAGATCGGTATGTGAAAAGCTCGTAGGCAATGGATCAATGATGGATAATTATGTCGGATGACATTCATCATGCAACAGTTATAACCTAGAGTGATGCAGAACTAGCTCCAATTCATCAATATAATGAAGGCATGTATTCTGAGTATAGTCATACGTGCTTATGGAAAAGAACTTGCATGACATCTTTTGTCCTACCCTCCAGTGGCAGCGGGGTCCTAATGGAAACTAAGGGATACTAAGGCCTCTTTTTAATAGAGAATCGGACCAAAGCATTAGCACTTAGTGAATACATGAACTCCTCAAACTACGGTAATCACCGGAAAGAATCCCAATTATTGTCACCTTGAGGTATGCGGATCATAACTCGTAATAGGTGTCTAAAACTTGCAAGATAGGATCAAGAACACAAATATATTCATGAAAACATAATAGGTTCAGATCTGAAATCATGGAAATTGGGCCCTAGTGACAAGCATTAAGCATAGCAAAGTCATAGCAACATCAATCTCAGAACATAGTAGATACTAGGGATCAAACCCTAACAAAACTAAATCGATTACATGATAAATCTCATCCAACCATCCCCGTCCAGCAAGCCTACGATGGAATTACTCATGCACGGCGGTGAGCATCATGAAATTGGTGATGGAGGAAGGCTGGCGATGATGATGACGGCGAATCCCCCTCTCCGGAGCCCCGAACAGACTCCAGATATGCCCTCCCGATGAAGAACAGGAGGTGGCGGCGACTCCGTATCGTAAAACGCGATGAATCCTTCTTCCTGATTTTTTCTCCCCAAACGTGAATATATAGAGTTGGAGTTAGGTTCGGAGGAGGTCCAGGGGAACCACAAGGCAGGGGGCGTGCCCTCCGCCCTTGTGGTCAGATGGTGGGTCCCCTCTGGTTGATTCTTTCGCCAGTATTTTTTATATATTCCAGAAATATTCTCCGTAAATTTCAGGTCATTCCGAGAACTTTTATTTCTGCACAAAAATAACACCAAGGCAATTCTGCTGAAAACAACATTAGTCCAGGTTAGTTCCATTCAAATCATGTAAATTAGAGTAAAAAACAAGGTGCAAAAGAGTTTGGAAAAGTAGATACGATGGAGATGTATCATGATCACCATCCATCCATTCATCTTGAATCTCCTCCCCATCACCACCTTCAGTAATCTGAAGCAAAGCACTAGGAGGCGGCTTCGGCGCTACTTCATGAACCCTAACAACCGATGCTTGAATTGCAACCGCCCCTTCCAGCAGACAAATCTTGGTCCATCTTTCTACAAACCTTCCCAATGTTGAAGAAAAACACAGAAATAACAAATCAGCTCCAAAGGAGATGAAGGATGTTTCCTCTCAAAACAAGCTCCGTTACGTGTCTTCCAAAGAGACCCGCAAAAAGCAGCAATACAAATGACATGGAAATTAACACCCAAAGGAAGAACTTTAGTGACCCAATTAAAATATTGAGTGAAACAAGTTCGTCTATCGAGAATCCCAAAGGTGTTCTCCATGTGTAAGAAGCAATCGAGCAAGCAAAGAAAAGATGATTTATCGATTCACCCTCCTCATAAAAACTACAGGTAAAGTATCCCATTCATTTTCTTTTCTTCATATTTTCTTTAGTAGCAATGACATTATGCCAAATTAGCCACAAACATGTTGGGGAACGTAGTAATTTCAAAATTTTCCTACGCACACGCAAGATCATGGTGATGCATAGCAACGAGAGGGGAGAGTGTTGTCTACGTACCCTCGTAGACCGAAGCGGAAGCGATCACAACGTAGAGGAAGTAGTCGTCGTTCTCCTCGCGATCCAACCGATCCCAAGCGCCGTTACTCCGGTGCCTCCGAGTTCTTGGCACACGTTCAGCTCGGTGGCGCTCCTCAGGGCTCCGATCCAAAGAAAGCTCCGGGAGAGAGAGTTCCACAAGACGACGGCGTGGTGGCGATCTTGATGTTCTACCGACGCAGGGCTTCGCCTAAGCACCGCTACGATATGACCGAGGTGGAATATGGTGGAGGGGGGCACCGCACACGGCTAAGAGATCCAAGAGATCAATTGTTGTGTCTTTGGTGCTAGCCCTGGCCCTCTATTTATATGTTGAGCCCCGGGGTCGAAACTTGGAGCAAAAGCCTCCTCAAAGTCGGTTTTGCCCGAAAGGCAAGAGTCCCACTGACTCCAGGACCAAACGCCACAATCCTTGGCGTCGGCCCAGACGCCATGGGCCTCGGCGTCGGCCCAGGCGACGCCAGGTCTCCGGCGTTTGGCCCCTCGCCTCATAAAACTCCTTTTGCACCGACCTAAAGCCTCATGGGCTTGACCCCTTGGCCTAAACATATCATCCAATATATGAATCTTTACGTCTCGACCATTTCGAGACTCCTCGTCATGTCCCCGATCTCATCCGGACTCCGAACTCCTTGGTACATCAAAACATGTAAACTCATAATATAACATCGCCATCGAAACCTTAAGCGTGCGGACCCTACGGTTCGAGAACAATGTAGACATGACCGAGACACGTCTCCGGTCAATAATCAATAAGCGGGACCTGGATGCCCATGTTGGCTCCTACATACTCTCTGAAGATCTTTATCGGTCGAGACCGCATAACAACATACGTTGTTCCCTTTGTCATCGGTATGTTACTTGCCCGAGATTCGATCGTCGGTATCCAATACCTAGTTCAATCTCGTTACTGGCAAGTCTCTTTACTCGTTCCGTAATGCATCATTCCGTAACTAACTCATTAGCTACATTGCTTGCAAGGCTTATAGTGATGTGCATTACCGAGAGGGCCCAGAGATACCTCTCCGACAATCGGAGTGACAAAACCTAATCTCGAAATACGCCAACCCAACATGTACCTTTGGAGACACCTGTAGTACTCCTTTATAATCACCCGATTACGTTGTGACGTTTGGTAGCACCCAAAGTGTTCCTCCGTAAACGGAGTTGCATAATCTCATAGTTACAGGAACATGTATAAGTCATGAAGAAAGCAATAGCAACATACTAAAGCGATCAAGTGCTAGGCTAACGGAATGGGTCATGTCAATCAGATCATTCTCCTAATGATGTGATCCCGTTAATCAAATGACAACTCATGTCTATGGTTAGGAAACATAACCATCTTTGATTAACGAGCTAGTCAAGTAGAGGCATACTAGTGACACTCTGTTTGTCTATGTATTCACACATGTATTATGTTTCCGGTTAATACAATTCTAGTATGAATAATAAACATTTATCATGATATAAGGAAATAAATAATAACTTTATTATTGCCTCTAGGGCATATTTCCTTCAGTCTCCCACTTGCACTAGAGTCAATAATCTAGTTCACATCGCCATGTGATTTAACATCAATAGTTCACATCTATATGTGGTTAACACCCATAGTTCACATCGACATGTGACCAACACCCAAAGGGTTTACTAGAGTCAGTAATCTAGCTCACATCGCTATGTGATTAACACCCAAAGAGTACTAAGGTGCGATCATGTTTTGTTTGTGAGAGAAGTTTAGTCAACGGGTCTGCCACATTCAGATCCGTATGTATTTTGCAAATTTCTATGTCTACAATGCTCTTGCGGAGCTACTCTAGCTAATTGCTCCCACTTTCAATATGTATCCAGATTGAGACTCAGAGTCATCTAGAATAGTGTTTAAAACTTGCATCGACGTAACCCATTACGACGAACCTTTTTAACTTCCATAATATAGAAACACATCCTTATTATTATAAGGATAATTTTGACCTTTGTCAATTGATCTACTCCTAGATCACTATTGAACTCCCTTGCCAAGCTTAGTGGTAGGGTATGCAATAGATCTGGTACCTGATATGACATACTTTATAGAACCTATGGCTGATGCATAGGGAATGACTTTCATTCTCTTTCTATCTTCTGCCGTGGTCGGGTTTTGAGTCTTACTCAATCTCACACCTTGTAACACAGGTAAGAACTCTTTCTTTGACTGTTCCATTTTGAACTACTTCAAAATCTTGTCAAGGTATGTATTCATTGAAAAACTTATCAAGCGTCTTGATCTATCTCTATAGATCTTGATGCTCAATATGTAAGCAGCTTCACCGAGGTCTTTCTTTGAAAAAACTCCTTTCAAACACTCCTTTATGCTTTGCGGAATAATTCTACATTATTTCCGATCAACAATATGTCATTCACATATACTTTATCGTAAAGGCTGTAGTGCTCCCACTCACTTTCTTGTAAATACAGGCCTTTCCAAAAGTCTGTATAAAATCATATGCTTTGATCAACACATCAAAGCGTATATTCCAACTCCGAGATGCTTGCACCAGTCCATTGATGGATCGTGGAGCTTGCACATTTTGTTAGCTCCTTTAGGATTGACAAAACCTTCTGGTTGCATCATATACAACTCTTCTTTAATAAATCCATTAAAGAATGTAGTTTTGACATCCATTTGCCAAATTTCATAAAATGTGGCAATTGCTAACATGATTCGGACAGACTTAAGCATCGCTACAGTTGAGAAAATCTCATTGTAGTCAACACCTTGAACTTGTCGAAACCCTTTTTGTGACAAGTCGAGCTTTGTAGATAGTAACACTACTATCAGTGTCCATCTTCCTCTTGAAGATCCATTTATTTAACATGGCTTGCTGATCATCGAGCAAGTCAATCAAAGTCCATACTTTTGTTCTCATACATGGATCATATCTCAGATTTTATGGCCTCAAGCCATTTTCGCGGAATCTGGGCTCATCATCGCTTCCTCATAGTTCGTAGGTTCATCATGGTCTAGTAACATGACTTCCGAACATGATTACCGTACTACTCTAGTGCGGATCTTACTCTGGAAGACCCTACGAGGTTTGGTAGCAACTTGATCTGAAGTTTCATGATCATCATCATTAACTTCCTCACTAATTGGTGTAGGAATCACTTTGGAACTGATTTACGTGATGAACTACTTTCCAATAAGGGAGAAGGTATAATTACCTCATCAAGTTCTACTTTCCTCCCACTCACTCCTTTCGAGAGAAACTTCTTCTCTAGAAAGGATCCATCTTAGCAACGAAAAACTTGCCTTCGGATCTGTGATAGAAGGTGTACCCAATAGTTACCTTTGGGTATTCTATGAAGACGCACTTCTCCGATTTGGGTTTGAGCTTATCGGTGAAAACTTTTTCACATAAGCATCACAACTCCAAACTTTTAAGAAACGACGACTTAGGTTTCTTTGTTAAACCATAGTTCATATGGTGTCGTCTCAACGGATTTAGATGGTGCCCTATTAAACGTGAATGCAAATTGTCTCTAATGCATAACCCCAAAATGATAGTGGTAAACCGATAAGAGACATCATAGATCGCACCATATCAAATAAAGTGCGGTTCTGACGTTCGGACACACCATAACATTGTGGTGTTCCGGTGGCGTGAGCTGTGAAACTATTCCACGTTATTTTAATTGAAGACCAAACTCGTAACTCAATTATTCGTCTTTGCGATTAGATCGCAGAAACTTTATTTTCTTGTTACGATGATTTTTCCACTTCACTCTGAAATTCTTTGAACCTTTCAACTATTTCAGACTTATGTTTCATCAAGTAGATATACCCATATTTGCTCAAATCATCTTGTGAAAGTCGAGAAAATAACGATACTTGCCACGAGCATCAACACTCATTGGATCGCATACATCGGTATGTATTATTTCCAATAAGTCAGTAGCTTGTTCTATTGTTCCGAGAACGGAGTTTTAGTCATCTTGCCCAAACGGCACGGTTCGCAAGCATCAAATGATTCATAATCAAGTGATTCCAAAAGTCCATCGACATGGAGTTTTCTTCATGCGCTTTACACCAATATGACCTAAACGGCGGTACACAAATAAGTTGCACTATCATTATTAACTTTGCATCTTTTGGTTTCAATATTATGAATATGTGTATCACTATGATCGAGATCCAATGAATCATTTTCATTGGGTGTGTAACCATATAAGGTTTTATTCATGTAAATGTAACAACAATTTATTCTCTTACTTAAATGAATAACCGTATTGCAATAAACATGATCAAATCATACTTATGCTCAACACCAAATAACACTTATTTAGGTTCCATACTAATCCCGAAAGTATAGGGAGTGTGCGATGATGATCATATCAATCTTGGAACTACTTCCAACACTCATCTTCACTTCCCTTCAACTAGTTTCTCGTTCATTCTGCAACTCCGTTTCAAGTTACTACTCTTAGCAACTGAACCCGATCAAATACCGAGGGGTTGCTACGAACACTAGTAAAATACACATCAATAATCAGATCTCAAATATACCTTTGTTCACTTTGCCATCCTTCTTATCCGCCAAATACTTGGGGTAGTTCCGCTTCTAGTGACCAGTTCCATTGCAGCAAAGCACTTAGTCTCGTGCTTAGGTCCGGACTTGGGCTTCTTCACTCGGCAACAACTTGCTTGCCGTTCTTCTTGAAGTTCCCCTTCTTCCCTTTGCCCTTTTCCTTGAGACTAGTGGTCTTGTCAATCATCAACACTTGATGCTCTTTCTTGATTTCTACCTTCGTCGATTTCAACATCACGAAGAGCTCGGGAATCATTTTCGTCATCCCTTGCATACTATAGTTCATCACGAAGTTCTAGTAACTTAGTGTTGGTGACTAGAGAATTCTGTCAATCACTATCTTATCTAGAAGATTAACTCCCACTTGATTCAAGCGATTGAAGTACCCGGACAATCTGAGAACATGCTCACTAGTTGAGCGATTCTCTTCCATCTTTTAGCTATAGAACTTGTTGGAGATTTCATATCTCTCAACTCGGGTATTTGCTTGAAATATTAACTTCAATTCCTGGAACATCTCATATGGTCCATGACGTTCAAAACGCCTTTGAAGTCCCGATTCTAAGCTGTTAAGTATGGTGCACTAAACTATCAAGTAGTCATCATATTGAGCTAGCCAAACGTTCATAACGTCTACATTTGCTCCTGCAATAGGTCTGTCACCTAGCGGTGCATTAAGGACATAATTCTTATGTGCAGCAATGAGGATAAACCTCAGATCACGGATCCAATCCGCATCATTGCTACTAACATTTTTCAATACAATTTTCTCTAGGAACACATATAAAAACATAGGGAAGCAACAACGCGAGCTATTGATCTACAACATAATTTGCAAAATACTACCAGGACTAAGTTCATGATAAATTAAAGTTCAATTAATCATATTACTTAAGAACTCCCACTTAGATAGACATCTCTCTAGTCATCTAAGTGATCACGTGATCCAAATCAACTAAACCATAACCGATCATCACGTGAGATGGAGTAGTTTTCAATGGTGAACATCTTATGTTGATCATATCTACTATATGATTCACGCTCAACCTTTCGGTCTCCGTGTTCCGAGGCCATGTCTGCATATGCTAGGCTCGTCAAGTATAACCTGAGTATTCTGCGTGTGCAAAACTGACTTGCACCCGTTGTAGATGGACGTAGAGCTTATCACACCCGATCATCACGTGGTGTCTCGGCACGACGAACTTTGGCAACGGTGCATACTCAGTGAGAACACTACTTGATAATTTTAGTGAGAGATCATCTTAAAATGCTACCGTCAATCAAAGCAAAATAAGATGCATAAAGGATAAACATCACATGCAATCAATATAAGTGATATGATATGGCCATCATCATCTTGTGCTTGTGATCTCCATCTCCGAAGCACCGTCGTGATCACCATCGCCACCGGTAGCGACACCTTGATCTCCATCGTAGCATCGTTGTCGTTTCGCCATCTATTGCTTCTCGACTATCGCTACCGCTTAGTGATAAAGTAAAGCAATTACAGGCGTTGCATTTCATACAATAAAGCGACAACCATATGGCTCCGACCGATTGCCAATAACTTCGGTTACAAAACATGATCATCTCATACAATAAAATATAGCATCACGTCTTGACCATATCACATCACAACATGCCCTGCAAAAACAAGTTAGACGTCTTCTACTTTGTTGTTGCAAATTTTACGTGGCTGCTACGGGCTTAAGCAAGAACCAATCTCACCTACGCATCAAGACCACAACGATACATCGTCAAATAGACTCCGTTTTAACCTTCTCAAGGACCGGGCGTAGCCACTTTTCGGTTCAACTAAAGTGAGAGAGACAGACACCCGCCAGCCACCTTTAAGCATGAGTGCTCGTAGCAGTGAAACCAGTCTCGCGTAAGCGTCTGGCGTAATGTCGGTCCGGGCCGCTTCATCTCACAATACCGCTGAACCAAAGTATGACATGCTTTGGTAGGCGGTATGACTTGTATCGCCCACAACTCACTTGTGTTCTACTCGTGCAAAACATCAAACCATAAAAACCTAGGCTCGGATGCCTTGTTGGGGAACGTAGTAATTTCAAAATTTTCCTACGCACACGCAAGATCATGGTGATGCATAGCAACGAGAGGGAGAGTGTTGTCTACGCACTCGTGAGACCGGGCGAAGCGATCACAACGTAGAGGAAGTAGTCGTCGTTCTCCTCGCGATCCAACCGATCCCAGCGCCGTTACTCCGGCGCCTCCGAGTTCTTGGCACACGTTCAGCTCGGTGGCGCTCCTCAGTTCCGATCCAAA
Source organism: Aegilops bicornis (assembly GCA_021605145.1). Lineage (NCBI taxonomy): Eukaryota > Viridiplantae > Streptophyta > Magnoliopsida > Poales > Poaceae > Aegilops > Aegilops bicornis. The sequence continues at coordinate 626,615,133 of CM038675.1, read as the reverse complement.
GCAAAGCTCCGGAGAGAGAGTTCCGTCGGCCTGACGGCGTGGTGGCGATCTTGATGTTCTACCGACGCAGGCTTCGCCTAAGCACCGCTTCTGATATGACCGAGGTGGAATATGGTGGAGGGGGCACCGCACACGGCTAAGAGATCCAAGAGATCAATTGTTGTGTCTTTGGTGCTAGCCCCGCCTCTATTTATATGTTGAGCCCCGGTCGAACTTGGAGCAAAAGCCTCCTCAAAGTCGGTTTTGCCCGAAGGCAAGAGTCCCACTCGGACTCCGGGACCAAACGCCACAATCCTTGGCGTCTGCCCGAACGCCATGGGCCTCGGCGTCTGCCCGGGCCAGACGCCAGGGTCTCCGGCGTTTGGCCCCCTGGCCTCCTCAAACTCCTTTTGCACCGACCTAAAGCCTCATGGGCTTGACCCCTTGGCCTAAACATATCATCCAATATATGAATCTTTACGTCTCGACCATTTCGAGACTCCTCGTCATGTCCCCGATCTCATCCGGGACTCGAACTCCTTCGGTACATCAAAACATGTAAACTCATAATATAAGCATCGCCGAAACCTTAAGCGTGCGGACCCTACGGTTCGAGAATAATGTAGACATGACCGAGACACGTCTCCGGTCAATAACCAATAGCGGGACCTGGATGCCCATATTGGCTCCTACATATTCTACGAAGATCTTTATCGGTCGGACCGCATAACAACATACGTTGTTCCCTTTGTCATCGGTATGTTACTTGCGAGATTCGATCGTCGGTATCCAATACCTAGTTCAATCTCGTTCTTGGCAAGTCTCTTTACTCGTTCCGTAATGCATCATTCCGTAACTAACTCATTAGCTACATTGCTTGCAAGGCTTATAGTGATGTGCATTACCGAGAGGGCCAGAGATACCTCTCCGAGCAATCGGAGTGACAAAACCTAATCTCGAAATACGCCAACCCAACATGTACCTTTGGAGACACACTGTAGTACTCCTTTATAATCACCCGATTCGTTGTGACGTTTGGTAGCACCAAAGTGTTCCTCCGTAAACGGAGTTGCATAATCTCATAGTTACGGGAACATGTATAAGTCATGAAGAAAGCAATAGCAACATACTAAAGCGATCAAGTGCTAGGCTAACGGAATGGGTCATGTCAATCAGATCATTCTCCTAATGATGTGATCCCGTTAATCAAATGACAACTCATGTCTATGGTTAGGAAACATAACCATCTTTGATTAACGAGCTAGTCAAGTAGAGGCATACTAGTGACACTCTGTTTGTCTATGTATTCACACATGTATTATGTTTCCGGTTAATACAATTCTAGTATGAATAATAAACATTTATCATGATATAAGGAAATAAATAATAACTTTATTATTGCCTCTAGGGCATATTTCCTTCAAAACAAATTTTAATCTTAAGAGGAATTTTAGCTTTCCACATTGGTTTGAAGGATCTCTCGGGAAGAGTTTGAAACAGGTGATCATACATAGACTTCACCTTAAACTTTCCATTTTTAGTGAACCTCCACCGAGGGAGTCACAATCATTGTTCAGTGCACACTTGCCAACAAATTTTGGATTTGAACCATCTATTCTTGCAACTCGGGTTTTAACCAGTGTCTAAAGCAAGGTTAAGTTCCACCGGGATGCCACCATCGAAGAAACAGTCTTACCAATGTCAAGGCTGATCTCAAACACCTTGGGAAAAAGATTACTCAAAGGAGTATCACCACACCAGGCATATTGCCAGAAGTCAGTCCTCTCACCATTGCCCACCACCATTTTCCTACCTTCCAAATAAATGTCCTTTACTTTCAACAGATCGCTCCAAATGGACGAGTCATGCATTGTGTTTGTGACAAACATACACAATGCTTCCACTGATCTCATATTTTGCCCTAACCAACACTTGCCAGGGGCCGTGTCATATTCTAGTTTCCACCACCATTTGCAAAGGGGGCACACATTAAACAACTTGAGATTTTTTATTACCAAACCACCTTTTGCCTTGGGTCTGCAAATCAAGTCCCATCTAACCATGTGATACTTTTTTTTGCTGCTTCCATGCTGCCAAAAGAACTCTGTAATGATCTTATTTTTTTCCAACATAGTGTCATGTAACAGAAACATAGACATGTGCTAGATTGGTATACTAATGAGAGTCGAGTTGATCAAGCTTAACCTGCCACCAAGGGACATAATAATACCGATCCAACCATCAAACGCTTTTAGCTTTTCCAGCAGGAATTCTTAGTCACACACATGGAGCCTAGATCCACAAACTGGTACACCCAGCTATTTAATAGGCCACGCCCCAAGTTGACATCCAAATTTTCAGAAAACAACAAACCTTTACTACTCTCACCCATCACCATAAGAATCTCACTCTTATCAAAGTTGATTTTTAGCCTGGGCATCGCCTTAAATAGATATAGAATTAGCTTCATATGTACTGCTTGCTCCACATCATCTTGCATGAAGAGTATTGTATCATCTGCATATTGCAAGATGGAAATGTCTCCGGTAATCAGAAGTGGCACTAGACCCACCAGCTTGCCAGCTTGTTGTGCCTTGTTGATCATATGGTTCAGACTATCAGCCGTCAAATCGAATAGAGAAGGCGAAAGGAATGCCTTGTATTACTGAAGGAAATATGCCCTAGAGGCAATAATAAAGTTGTTATTTATATTTCCTTATATCATGATAAATGTTTATTATTCATGCTAGAATTGTATTAACCGAAAACTTGATACATGTGTGGATACATAGACAAAACAGAACGTCCCTAGTAAGCCTCTACTAGACTAGCTCGTTAATCAAAGATGGTTAAGTTCCTAACCATAGACATGTGTTGTCATTTGATGAACGTGATCACATTATTAGGAGAATGATGTGATGGACAAGATCCATCCATTAGCTTAGCATAATGATCGTTAAGTTTTATTGCTATTGCTTTCTTCATGGCATATACACATTCCTTTGACTGTGAGATTATGCAACTCCCGGATACCGGAGGAATACCTTGTGTGCAATCAAACATCACAACGTAATTGGGTGATTATAAAGATGCTCTACAGGTATCTCCGAAGGTGTTCGTTGGGTTGGCATAGATCGAGATTAGGATTTGTCACTCCGAGTATCGGAGAGGTATCTCTAGGCCCTCTCGGTAATGCACATCATAATAAGCCTTGCAAGCAATGTGACTAATGAGTTAGTTGCGGGATGATGTATTACGGAACGAGTAAAGAGACTTGCCGATGTGAGATTGAACTAGGTATGAAGATACCGGCGGTCGAATCTCGGGCAAGTAACATACCGATGACAAAGGGAATTACGTATGTTGTCATTACGGTTTGACCGATAAAGATCTTCGTAAAATATGTAGGAACCAATATGAGCATCCAAGTTCCGCTGTTGGTTATTGACCGGAGAGGTCTCTCGGTCATGTCTACATAGTTCTCGAACCCGTAGGGTCCGCACGCTTAACGTTCGATGACGATTTGTATTATATGAGTTATGTGATTTGGTGACCAAATGTTGTTCGGAGTCCCGGATGAGATCACGGACATGACGAGGATTCTCGAAATGGTCAAGAGGTAAAGATTCATATATAGGACGATAGTATTCGAACACCGGAAGTGTTCTAGGGGTACCGGGTACCTATCGGGTCACCGGAAGGGCTTCCGGGCAACCCTCGACAAGCTATATGGGCCTAATGGGCCAAGAGTTGGACAGACCAGCCCCAAAAGGGGCTGGTGCGCCCCCTGTAGGCCGAATAGGAGGAGAAGGAAAGGAAGGGAAGGGAGAAGGAAAGGGGAGGATTCGGCCTCCCCCTTTCCTTCCCTTTCCCCCTCTCTTTCCTTCCCTCTTCGATGGATATGGAAGGGGAGGCCGACTTCGAGGCGCCCAAGTAGGATTACTCCTACTTGGGGTGCCCCTTTCAGCCCTCTCCCTCTCCACCTATATATATATATATATATATATATATATATATATATATATATGTATATATATATATATATATATATATATATATATATATATAGGTAAAATGTTTGGGGCACCTAGATGCCCAAGCACCTAAGCACTATGCAGGTAAGTCCCATGCGATTGATCACTTTCCAAATATTGTTGCATGCCATACCTGCCAAAATAATGCATGTTATTATAATACCTTGCAATTTATTTCCATCTATAAAATGACGTCCTAGTTTCCTTATAAATATGTACGCATTATAATACCTTGTGTACGCTCTCTTGTTTTTGTCTTGTATTTGTAACCAAAATACAACGCGCACACACATATGCTGCACCCATCTTTATATTTTGACTACTAAAAATAAAAAGATACTGCCATGCCTATCGTAAGATTTTTGTCCTAGGTATCATATACCTAACACTAAGAATTTGTGTACATATAATAGTATGTATCTAACAGAAACATATAAATAATATACCCAAGGTACTATAGAGAGAAATGATATACCTAAAAAATATATGTCCCAAAAGTGATATACCGCTGAATGGTAATTAAAGTATGATAATAATAAAAATATTTTTAAGTGCATACCTAAGTCCCTGTAATATATATGTGCAAAAAATGTATATACCCATAAGTTCCATACTCTTTTTTTGCGGGTACCATAAGTGCATACTCAACTCTCCGTAAAATATATATATTGGGGGGGGGGGGGCACCGCTAGAACACACAACATTGATTCTTAGCCGTGTGCGGCGCCCCCCTCCACAGTTTACGCCTCCGGTCATATTGTCGTAGTGCTTAGGCGAAGCCCTGCAGATCACTTCACCATGATCGTCATCACGCCGTCGTGCTGACGAAACTCTCCCTCGACACTCTGCTGGATCAAGAGTTCGAGGGACGTCATCGAGCTGAACATGTGCATAACTCGGAGGTACCGTACGTTCGGTGCTTGATCTGTCGGAATGAGAAGAAGTTCGACTACATCAACCGCGTTGTCAAACGCTTCCTCTTTCGGTCTACGAGGGTACGTGGACACACTCTCCCCCTCTTGTTGATATGCATCTCCTAGATAGATCTTGCGTGAGTTTAGGAAATTTTTGAAATTGCATGCTATGTTCTCCTACACGCACATCTCCAAAAATCCCAAAGTAAGGACCACAAGTGTTGTTAATTTTCACTGAGAATGTACCACCTGACACCATCAACTTGACCCACTGTTGCCAACATTCACTAAAGCCTTTCTGCTTAACACATCTCATCAAGTAACTCGAGTCAACCTTGTCGTAGGCTTTCTCGAAATCCAGTTTCAACACCACACCCTGAACTTTTCTTCTCCATGAATCATGCAAGACCTCATGTAAAGTCAAAACACTCTCCATTTGTTCCTAGTTTTGATAAAGGTTGATTGACAAGGCAATATCAATTTATCTCTACTCCTAATGGAGCAGTTGGTAGCCTCGTACGGTTTATTTTCGTCCCATCACTTTCAACCGTTTTATTTCGCTGGTTTTTTTCGTCCCTCCCTCACCCCACCGGTTTAGTTTCGCGTCACCCTCTCACACAACGAAAAAAATCTTAACGAATCATAACTTTCCATGCTGGTGCAAGTTATTTTTAGTAATGTCTTTATGTGAAAGAATCAATCACGATCAATCTCTAAATATTAAATCTAAATTAATTAACCTTACCTTAAATTGCTCAATCACATTAATTAGGAAACAAAATAACCGATTTTAAGAAAATATCTACTCTTAATGGAGGGTATTACATACCAAACATAGGTACGTCATTAGCTCGCTTCCTTCCCTTCTCTTCCCTTCGTCCCTCAGTCCCATGCTCGTGGCGCTGAAGTGGCATCGACAAAGCGATGGCGGCGAGGACAGCACGTGGCAGCCCCTGAAGCACGAACACGACTGCACCTCGGGTCTGCCGTCTCCCAAGATATGGGTGAGTTCTCGTGATGCCCACCCTAAACCCTCACGTCCTACAAATTCCTCAATCTCTACCATCACGATTTCGTCCATGCTCTGATCCAAATGACGATGCAGCTCCGGCCGATTGACAATGGTGGTTCGCCATCCTTCCTCTCAGCACCCACTCCTGGAGGAACGACACGCCATGCCGATCGAACCCGGTCGAGATCACTCACCAAGATTGCTATTCGGAAGTTTTTGTCAAAAGTGAAGAGTGAGCCACTTGTGCAGGTGCAGGTTTTGTTTTAAAAATCCAATTTGTTTATCCTTTTGTCGCTGAAATTGTTTACTAATTATGTCATTCGTTCCACCTCCTATGATTTTTTTGGTACCTCCTCCCACCTTTGCTGGTTTTTTTTGTAGATTTTTTTCGTCCCCTCCTCCCACTTCATCGGTTTATTTTCGCGTCACCCTCTCACACAATGAAAGAAATCTGAAAAGGTCAGAACTTTCCATACTGGCGCAAGTTATTTGGTAATGTAGAATCAATCACGAACAATCTCTAAAGATCAAATCTAAATTAATTAACCTTACCTTAAATCACTCAATCACATTAATTAGAAAACAAATAATTGATTTTCAGAAAAGTCGCTCAATCACATTAACCTTACCGATGGTAATCAATCTCCAAACAAAGGAAACAATACATCGAGGGAGCAGTAAATAAACTCCCTTTCTTATGACATGTATATGATCTTCCCTTCCCTCTCCGTTGTCGAGCGTTCTTGATTCTCGAGGCCGATGCTTGGGCTGCGTCACTGGGTCGCGACGGTGCCGGGGGACGAGGACGGCGAGGCCGGGTGCCGCGGCACCGCGTTGGCCGCGGCCGTGAAGGGGGCGAAGAAGGGCGGCTTCCCTGGCCCTGGGAGTTGGTGCGGTGGAAGCGGCACTTGAAGGATCCGGCGTGGGTGGCCGGCACGCAGACGCACTTGGAAGCGGGCCCGTGGCGTGCACCGGACGGCGTCGATGCCGACCCGTGCCACCTCCTCCACGTATTCTTGGAGCTGTGGCTGACCCATTTACATGAAATTAATTTCCTCAGTTGTGGCGGCAAATATAATACACATAATCCATATTGTTATGCACTAGTGTGTGTGTGTGAAATAGATGGATTATGGTCGCGTATCCAATAAGATGGATATGTGTGTGTGTTAGAGAGAGAGGGGAGAGGGGGAGAGAGAGTGAGGAAGAGGGAGGGAGAGAGAGTGTGTGAGAATTTGATGGTAAAAAAGGTCGCCAATGTCACTTAATATGTATGAGTATATTAATATTGAACTCTTAAGGTTAATGTGACCCCGTTGCAACGCACGGGCGTTCTTCTAGTCCATATAAGGCTCCACCCTTGAAGTCAGCACTTTGGAGAAGATTTTAAACGGACTTGCAGCAAGTAAATTTGTTTGAATTTATGGATAACTTCAGCATCAACATTCTTCGGCAACAGAATGATAGTCCTGTAGTTCAATCTACTCAAGTCCAACTTATGCAGGTACATATCTTCAAAGAGATCAAGCAAATACTTCTTCACCCCGTCCCAACACTTATGATAAAACTCAATTGGTACCCCGTCCGGACCAGGAGCCCTGGTTGCAGCCATGCTATCAATGGCATTTTTTTATCTCTTCCTCAGTGAATTGCCTATTCAACTCAGCTCCGTCAGCACTAGTTAATATGTTCTCCTCACTCCAAGTATATTCGCACAACACTAGCTTGTCACCCTCACCACGTCCAAACAACTTCTGTAATATGCGGTAGCATGCTCCAAAATCTGATCAGTACCTTGCAGAACAAAATCACCATCTTTAAGAGTGTATAACACCTTTTTTCTAGTTTTCCCCATTGGCAACTCTGTGTATTATTGTCTATCTACTATTTAAAGGTAATTATAAACTCTAAACTTCTACAAAATTTCAGCTTATATACATTATTGTGTTTTGTTTTTCTTGTCCATGTTCATGAGCCATGTCTAAACAATTCAACAACAATTTTATGTTATGATGAATTGTGTGCTTCCGATATTTTTGGTTTAAGATATATAAACATTTCTTGAGGAGCATGCATGACTACATGTTTTTACTGTCTCCCGCCACTTTCACAAAAGTCATCAATGTCAAACTTTTTACAAATAAAATAACCATTTTAAATTTCAAGAAAATAGTTTATGGTTTATTTTTTATTTCAAGTTTGTTGAATGTGCTTTGCATGTTTACAAGAGTCATGAAAAATTTGCCATTTTTGCGCCTCATGCAAGTTTTAGTGCTTAATTTTGAAATGTGAGATTTTTTGGCCAGGCTGCAACAATAATATTTTTCTCAAGAAACTTTATAGGCTTAAAGATGATTATAATCATACGTTGGACAAAGTTTTGAAGGAGAGGATATACTAGACAAAAGAGAAAAAAGATCGATGGGTACGGAAATGATCAGTTTTCAACTAAAACAACTCAATTACGCACAGTTAATCGCATCTAGCTGTAGATGCTTCAGACTGTATGGTGTTAACCTCAGCCATACGGTCTACTTCAAGAGCGTGTTTGGTTGTGTTGCCGAAAAATCTTTTGTGAGCTGTGAGTTATGAGAAAGCTGTTGTGAGGGCTCGGTCATATGACGCTGACATCTATCGATCTCACTGGAAGCTAAGCAGTGTACTATACTTGTCCAAAACAATTAACTGAGATTGAGATATCAGATATCCTCGGATGTTTGACAGGTCGATCGATTCTCCAAAACCAATACGCGAATCCCCTGTGGCCAAAGACAAGAAGAAACAACTGAAGAAATTCTGGACAGTTGCTGTACTACTGTCGCTGTGTTGTGGTACTGACACCGACGTACCACAACAAAATCAGCAACGAAAAATCTGACTGAAGCACTGAGCGATCCTTGTTTGAATTCGATGAACCACAAGCACAAAGCCACAATCTCGACCGGCTAGTCTGGTCATACACAGCGCATATATATGATTTTTCATCAAAAGAGACCACATATTGAATTAAAATGACAAAAAAGATCACCTTTGAATCAGATCGACAAAAAAGACCCCCTCGCCATGGCGGCAGGTGCGCCAGGCGACACGTGGCACCTGCCGCCACGCTGCCAGGCGGCCAGTCGCTCGCTACGGGATTCCAGGCCGGCGACGGAACGGGGACGGGCTCGTTGGCCCGGCCGTCACAGTATGAGGCGGCCGCATTGCTGCTGCCCGACAGCTTCTGCCGCACGCGACGAAGGGGCGTGCCCTGCCGCCACGCCCTGTGGCGGCCGCACTGCACGCGGGCTGATCGGTGCCAGCCCCAGGACGGTCTGTGTGGGCTACGTGTCGAGACGTCGCTAGCATGGCTAGCTAGAGCAACGGGATGCTACAGTACACACGTATAAATTTATGTTGATCTGTGTACAGGACTGCACCGCATTGACCATGCATGCTGCTCCATACAGGCGAATCGAACACTATGTCCATCGAGGACGACGCATTAAGTCATGGGATAAACAGACGTATACTATCACAAAAACAAAAAGGCTTAGGTATACATGTTGCAGGCATGGGTGGGATGGATAATTGTATCATGCAGATTCCGGGCTGAGACGCTTCTCGCGACGGCATGCAGAGCAGCAGTGCGGCCGCCGCATGGCGTGGCGGCAGGGCCGCCCCCCTCCATTGTGTGCGGCAGCAGCGCTGTCGGGCAGCAGCAGTGCAGCCGCCTCATACGGTGGCGGCCGGGCCCACGAGCCCGTCCCCTTTCCGTCGCCGGCCTGGAATCCCATAGCGAGCAACTGGCCGCCTGGCAGCGTGGTGGCGGGGCCGGCCGCTTCACGTCATGGCGGCAGGTGCTGGCGTGTTGCGCAGGCGCTGCGGCGCGATGAAGTGCTTTTTTGTCGTCTGATTTAAAGGTGGTCTTTTTTGTCATTTCAATCTGGTAAGTAGTTTCTTTTGACGAAAAATCGCAATCTTGTTACCTACTAGTAGTTGTCGTGAACTAGTGATATACATGCATGGATCTAACTGATTAAACACGAAAAATCTCACAGGCCCAAGAAACTTATTAGAGTAGTACTGTAATTAAGCTCTCTACGTACAAACATGCTTGATCTATGCACAAGATCACAAACATATACGTACTGGAGCAGGTTCACACTTCACACTTGGAACGAAACACATGCATGCAGGAAGTAGCTAACACCTACTTATATGGACGTTTCGATCAGCACGTAGGCAGCTAAGCGAGTGTAGCTCCTAGTACGCTACGCTGGCAGCCCGACCCGCGTAGCCGTATTCCGGGGTGGCGGCGGCGAGGTTCTGCTGCCTGCGCAGCTGGTCGTAGAACTTCTTGATGAACTCGTCCGCCTCCTGGTCTACCAGCCCGTCCTCCAGATCCGCCGCGTCGTCCCTCAGCGGGAACGGCGAGTCGGTGATCCGCAGCTGCCTCACCGGCGCCGGGCTGCGGCCGAAGCTCGACCACAGCGCGGGGGACGGCGTCGCCAGCACGGCGAGGGGCGCCGCACCGTCGTCGCCGACGACCTCCTTCAGCAACTGCTCGTCGTTGAGGACCTCGAACACCTTGGCAATGTCCGCCGCGTCGTAGTTGTACCACCCTGGCTCCGCGCCGTTGGCGCCGCGGTGGGTGCGGCGGTTGTTGCGGCGGCGGCGCTTGGCGGGGATGAGTTGGATGGGCGGGTAGGACGGGGTGTTGCTGCAGCTGAACTCCACCTCGCGGCCGGCGCCGCGTGGGCCGTAGACGGCGAGCGCGGGGTCGAGGGTGCGACGCGACAACGACGCCGGCGGAGGCGCCTCCGCGGCTGACCTGGAGGCGGCCTGGTCGTGGTGGCCGTTGGCGCTCATGAGTCTGCTGAGGGCCTTGCCGGCGATCTTGCCGCGGTGGAGGAGGAGCTGGAGGTCCATGGACAGCTTCCGCTTGGACATGCCCTTGCGGAGCATGAACAGCACGGCGCGCACCACGTGCCACAGCCTCCGCGGCGCCATGCTCGGCTCCATCGCTGTCTGTGTGGAAGGACTGACTGAGGAGTGAGAGAGGATTCTTGTCTTCGTTGGGAATGCTTTGCTGCTGTGGGGTTTTAGCACGAGTAGGGGAGAGTGGAGTGGAGGGGGTATTTAAAGGGAGGTAATAATGGAACAGAAATGGCTAATGGTGTTTATTTTATGATATTTTAGTCAGTGGTGGGAGCTTCGTGTTTGCGATTGCTTTTGGCTGCAGTGCTTGCTTCAAGCTGCCGCTTGTAGTACAAGAACGGTTCACTTGGATTCCTCACTCACTCGTGTCAAAACAGAGTCACTTAGACCTGTTCGTCGCACCCCAATAGGCCAATGGACCACAATCTTTTTTCGATAACCTATGTTAACATTGTAGATGCACACATAAAAATTATATAAGATCAAGTTTAGGACAAGTTCAGGTCATCCATGAGAAGGAGATCAAGGTCGCGAGGGTTCATACTAACTTGCCGAACGGAGCGCTCGCTCCCGGATCGATCGTAAGAAGCTGGCGGAGGATTCCTGGCGTTGGAGTTCAGGATTTTTGGGTCACGGAGGGCTTCCGAACACGCCCTAAGGGGGCAGACTACAGATAGCTTGGAACTGGGGCATCTTCTACTTGGACAACCAACACGACATAGTCAAAATCCGATACATCCATTTTGCACCACTATATCTTATTATAAATGCTCATAATTATTCATGTTTTGCATTTATCACATCATTCTTATTCTTTTTCCTCTTAATTGGCATGTTGCAACAGAGGAGGGCAATTGGCGAAAAATTGCAGAAAAGCACCAAAATGAAATCCGGTGGAGAAAATGACTTTTTGAAACTCGTAAAAATAGCATAAATTCATAATGTCAGTTTTATACGGGAAGAGAGCCACGGGGCCATACTTGGGCCAGGAGGCCCCCTATGGGGCCCACGTGCCTGGTCACGCCAAGGGGGCATGTGGGGCTCACATGGCATGCCTCTAATGTTGCATGGCAGCACTGATCCCATTTTACCCTAAAATTGACAGAAATAATTATCGACGATTTTTTTTCCGCCATCTTTAACATAGAGGTGAGCTTTTCTCCCCCAGAGGGCTGATTTGTCGGGATCCTTCCTCTACCGGTGGGGAGAATTGAAGCCAACAACATCACTAACACTCCGATCGTCGTGGGGATCATCATCACCAACTCCATCTTCACCAACACCACCATCATCACCACCGCCATCGTCATCCCTATTTGAATCTATGAATTATTACCTCAGATTTGTTGTTGAGATCACTTCCTAGTGGTGATTACTGTCGGGGGTTGGGTGCGACATATGCCAAAGGATGTCTTATCATGGAGGGGGCGAGTAGAACGTCGCCGGTGCCTGGAAACGGGATGAGGCGAAGACATGCACGCCGTGAATCTTACCCAGCTTGAGGGCTCTCCGAGGAGATAACACCCCTCTGCTTTGCTGCGGGGTCTCCGCATGATCACTATGGCAAAGTGAGTACAAGATGCTCCTTGAGCTGTTGAGGTGAGGAAGGAGAAGGGCACGGCTAGCTCTTCTCTCCCTCTATGCGTGTGTCTAAAACTACTAGATTCCAACCCTTTGCATGGGTGCCCCGGGGGGTTTATATAGGCCTACCCCCCGGGGGTACAACGGTAATCCGGCTGGGTGCGGGTCCAAGCCGTCAGTCTCTAAGTCGCCGTCTTCTCCGCCGACTTCTAGGGCCCGCCGACTAGTGGGCCCGTCGGCCAGCCCAAGATGGGGCCGACAGCGCCCTTACCCCTTGTGGTAGTCTTGCCACCGCAGACATTGTAGCCGTGCTTCTAATGACGCGAGCTTGGTCATGGGGTCATGGCAACAGTGCCGCCGCCTGGCGGGCGATCACTGTTGCCATTCCCCGTCTTGTCTGGTTAATGGCGCGTGGAGCCCGCGGGAGGGGCCGGCCGACTCCAACGGGTCCGTCTTTGGGGCGCTCTCGCCGTCTTCGGTACTCCCGCCGACAGGCGGGTCCCGCCGTCTTCGGGTCGTACAGACAGGCCATCGTGGAGTGTGAATCGCCGCAGGGGGCTGATAACGAGGGCAGCGTGTATGATCTTTGCGCCGGGACGGAGATCTCCGCTTCGATGCGCTCGTGGCCATACTTGTCCTTTATGGGCGGGGCAAGGATGGGCAGGCGGCTTTATCCCATCCCGCTCGTGGTCGCTCGAGCAAGAGGTGGTTGGGGTCGCGGGCCGACTCCACATGGCCGGCCTCACCGAGGTCGCCCGGCTTGGAGTCGGCTCGTCACGAGGCCACCTCTGGGACTCGGCCTAGAGGCGATCGGCTGACTCTGTTGCCCGACTCTCTGGCGGCTCTTTGTCTTGGCGTCTTGAGGCGCGATGCGCCCGATGTTTTGAAAGGTTCAGGGCTCGGTCCGCCTACCCGTGGCCCATTACTCCGACAGATGGTCCCGGTGGTGAGGTGCCAAGGCAGCTTGTCGAGGAGCCTCGGCGACTTCATCCCTTGTTAGAAGAATCTGGACTCGGCCCGCCGTCTCCATCTTGAGCAGTCGGCCTTGCAGGGGGCCGTCTTGCTCTTCAAAGGTTTCAAGGTCGCGGCAGATCCGGGCGGCGTGCGATAAGCTTCCGGCCGCCCGTTGCGGGCCCGCCACGTGACGCCCGCACGGCAGGCTGGCCTGCCCGCCACAGCGTGACAAGACAGGCCCGTCGGCGGGCCCGCCACTATCGTGCCCGGCGCTGCGGATCCGCTGCGGTCGTCGCGGCGGTTGGGCTCACGCCGTTCTGCGCGATAACGTCGTGGGTTAAATCGTGGGGCGTGGGGGCGTGGGCGCGGTTAATCCCACGCCCGCCCCTCGGCCGCGGCCCAGGCGCCTATAAGTAGGCGGGGGGAGGGAGGGGGCGGTGACGCACGCGCACTCTCTCTTCCCCGCTCCCTGCCTCGTCTTCTTCCTTACTCCACTACGTCGGGCCTCGTTTTCTTCCTCGCTCCACCGCACCGAGCCTCGTTTTCTTCCTCGCTCCTCCGCGCCGAGCCTCGCCGCGCCGTGGAGATGAGCTCCTCATCCGCCGCCGCGCCTCCCACCGCGCGCTCCGGCGTGTGGGACGGCTCCATCATTGACGACGACATCATTGAATTCGCCGTCACAACGCGCGCATCACCGGCAGCCACCTAGTGCGGACCAGCTGGCCGGAGGGCGAAATCACGCCGGCGCCGGAGGAGGGCGAGCGGGTCATTTTCCGCTCGCACCTCATGCGTGGGCTAGGGCTGCCGGCGAGCGGCTTCTGCCGCGCATTCTTGGAGTTTTTCGGGCTCCAGCCGCACCACCTCACCCCCAACACGGTGGTGCTGCTGGCCGCCTTCGCATCCTTATGCGAAGATTTTCTCGGAGTCCTCCCCACCATCGAGCTGTGGGGGGAATTCTTCCAGGCGAAGCTCGGGACCCATGTCGCTCGCGTGCCGGCTCTGTGCGGCACGTTCATCGCCAAGAGGAGGCCGGTGCCCGAGAACCCTTTCCCGCCATCTCCCTCATCAAGTCGGGTGAAGATGTGGCAGCGTTCATACTTCTCGTCAAGAACGCCGCCCGGCGATCGTCAACTTGCCGCCTTACGTGGGCGGCGAGCTGGCGGGCCGACCCACCAGCTGGTCCTATAGGGCCCGGACGCTGACTCCCGCGTGCAAAGGCCGCCCGTCAGCGGCTTCAGCGTGATGATACAAATAGGGCCCGACCAGTGACTTGGCGCCGCCGTGGCGCGCCGAAGTTCTCCCTCTTCAAGGCCGACCTCATCCGATCTGCCGGATGAGCGGCCGCCGACAACCGGCTGTGCTCAAGGATATACCCACGCGTAGGTGGTGGACACGGTGAACTTCTTGGCGAACTGCGGCCTCACGGAGGAATGACAGTTCGGCAAGGAGCCATACTCGCGCGCCAATCCCCCGTCGTTGGTAAGTCGTCTCTTGCTTCTCTGTTTCCTTCTTCAGCCGGATCCGACTCTAATTTCCTTGGTCTTTTCCGACTCAGAATCCTCTCATGACGCCCTCGGCCGGCGCCGCGGGGCCGGCTCGTGAATTCATCCCCGACCGGGCGGAGAGCGACGCCGACGACCCCGACTTGGGTGTGGCGGCGATGGAGGCCGACGCCGAGGGAGGGGGAGGGCCGATGACCTCAGGCCTTCGGCCACCTTCGCCGACTGGCCCGATGATGACGGCGAGAAGAAAGTCGCCCCGCCAGCAGTAAAGCCGGCCATCCAGCGCAAGCTCCTCCACCGCCTTGGGGGTCGAGGCGGCGCCAAGAGGCGCCGGGCGGGCTGGTCAGCCGAGCGGCCAGGCCAAGAAATTCAGGAGCGGCCGCCATGACTCAAGAAGAAGCGGTCGTGAAGGCTAACCGCTTCCGCAAGGAGGTGAAGAAGCCACCGCTGGTCTCCGTGATAAGTATTTTTTATTCTGTCTTGTTTTCTTGGGCCGTCTTGCCCAGTCTTCTCATGTCCTTTTTCTTATCGGGGCTCCCTCACCTTGGAGAGGGTCGCCCGCCGCCTCAAATCTTGGGGTCGGCGGAGACGTCCGCCAATAGTCGGCGGGTTGACCTGCGGCCGCCCTCCGGGAGGCGACATAGCGAAATCTTGCAGGAGAAGCGCGACGAGGAGGCCGCCCGTCGGGAGAAAGGCGGAGGCCGAGAAGGCGGTCGAAGACGCCGCTGCAAAGCAAAGGCGAAGCCGAGGAGGCCGCCGCCTTGATCGGCGCTGCTCGTCACTCTGCTGAGCTCAGCGCCACCACCGCTGGAGTTCACGGGGCAGTCGGAGGGAGTCGGTGGTGAGGTCCCCGTCGCAGGGAGGGAAGGCGGCGAGGTCTCTTCACCGGGCGCGGCCGCGCCACCTCCGCCGCCTTCGCCGCAGTCCGAGACCGCACGAGGCAAACAGCCGGCGGACCCGCCTGTGCCGCCGACCGATGACGAGGCCGTGGCGCAGCTGCTTCTTCAAGTCGCCTCGCCAGTGCGGCGCCGTCTTGAGAAGGCGACCTCGGCGCCGCACCCCTTGGAGACCGGTGCCACCAGCTCGGCCATCCCCGGCGAGACGACAAGCGCCCGCGCCCGTTGGGTGGAGTGCGAGGAGGCGGCAGCCCGCTGAACACGGGCGCTCTGGGCGTCAGCGAAGCTGCGGGCGGCGGCGCCCTCGAGAACCTTTCAAGGCGCACTGGCATCGCGATCCGCCGTGCGGGTATGTTTCATTCGAATTTTCTCTTGATCTTCTTCGTAAGGCCAGCCACTCCACCTGAGTGTAGTCCCGAGTTTGGGCCGGCTGGCGGCGTCGGAACTTTATTTGCTTACTTCAAGTTTTTTACTGTGTATGGAATTCTTGTTACAGAGTATCACAACCTCCGCGCTGCCTTCAACCGCAACATTGAAGAACCGAAAGCGGGCTGCTGACCGGGCGAGGAGCCGAGGTGAGTTTCCTTCTTCGCGGCGCTACTGGCGCACTATGGCTGTAGTCCCGAGATTGACGCCGCGCAATGGGCCGGATCTTCTTGGCGACCTTCTTCCTTTGGCGACTTCGCGTCCTTCTTCTTTTATTCTTCAGAGTCCAACGCCGCTCTGCGAAGGCGGTTGGTACGGCCGAGACCGCTTCTTGGCGTAAAGAGGAGGAGTGCGGCAAGCTCACCGCAGAAGCGCCGACCTGCCGCTACACAACGGGCGGAGTAGAGGGAGCTGCTCAAGGCGGCGCAGCCGAGGCGGAGAAGAAAGAGGCCGCCTCTCTGGCCGAATTTGAGAGCGAAGCGCCCGCCGACCGGCAGTGGAAGCGCGCAATGACCTCCGGCTTCCACGAAATCGAGGATATCGTTGATGGTAAGTTTGTTTTTACTTTTTCTTTTGGGTTGCCGACTATGGGTTAAGTCGGCTCCTGTTTTTTCTGACTTGCTTCTTCTTCTTCTTGGCAGACTTCTTCCCTGGTCACACGCAGGCGGCCAATCAGGCCATCGAGGCCGAGCGCGAGGCGCGGAGGGCGGGTGGCACTGAGATCGCAGCCAACGCCCCCCGGACCCTTGACGAGCAGCTCCTGAGCATCGAGGCTCGTCTGTGGCCGGCACATCGGATGTTGCGCCGTCTTCAGTGTGTCGGTGCCCAGGCGATCGCTGCCACAATGGCCGGACATGCCGGTTCTGCGCCTCCAGCCGGACCGCCGGTAGGCCGGAGGTCGCGGCTGGCCGTCTTGAGGCTTGGAAGGGCTCCGCGGCTCGGGTTGGAGCTTCGCCGAGCCACAGAGTTCGTCAAGGCGTGGTATCCGAGGCTCGACACTGGACCGGTGGCAGCGTTCGATCGAAGCCAGTAGAGCTGCTGGCGCGGAGGACGCCCTTGTCGGCGTCTGGCGGCGATCGCCGACTACGGACACTAAGCGTCTTCGTCCTGGCGGTGAAGACGGTGGGGAAGCGCCACGAGTGGTTCGGGATGAACCCGGACTACGGCGAGGACTCGGCGGAGGTGATCGACTCCAGCGCCGATGATGAAGACGAGGCGGAGGACGGAGACGGCATGGAGGCGCCAGAAGACGGAGCGGGCGAACAGCCTCAGCTCGATCGCGCCTCCAGCAACGAGCCGCGCCCATCTGGGCCAGCTGCTGCCAGAGACGATCAAGCCGAGACCGCCCAGCCGGCCAGCCGCCCCGGTGCCTGACGCCGCCGCCGCCTCCGGCCTTCTAACCCCATCCGCTGCTTCTTAGGCCGCTGCCTTGCCTTTATTTTATCTGTTTGCTAGTCTTTTGAAAGAACTTTGTTAATTTATGCAATTCCACCCATGGGTGTATTCTGAACCTCTGTTCGAGGATCTGGCCAAGGGCCTAAGTTTGTGTAAATATTATTCTAATTTTATGTTTCCTTGCTTATTGCTCTTGTGGCTTTTTCCTTTGCCGCCTTCCCTTAGATGCCGCCTTGCCCGTCGGGCAACCGCTCTGCGGATTGCGTCTAGGTCAAGTGCTTGGCTACTTTGAGAAGGCAAGTACTTGGCCAATTTTTTTTAGAGTCGTTTAAGCAAGTTGGGTAGAAAACGGCAAGCCGGCTTCTTAAGAGTCGGTTTTACGAAATGGCTGGAAGCCGATTTAAACTATGTTTATGCTTTGGGTCCTTAGCCATTTTTTTCGCGTGGGCGCCATCTACCTTACTCCCGCCCCACCAAATAGCGCTCATGTCCTGCGGCTTCTCGACAGAGATTGCTTAGGCACCGCACGCTACTTGTCCGACTTCAGGAAGCACTTCATAGCTCAAAGCGGCGAGTCCCCGGGCCGACTAGTCGAGCCCGTGCCAAACAACATAATCAAAGGGTAACATACTCAAAGGCGTAATTCTTATCATACAGATAACAAAGAGGGCAGTCCCGAGCTCGTCTCGGGGCCCCGGAGTCTTGGTATTTCAAACACAAAAGGGTAGCGTGGTACATCTTGCATCAATCGTAAAATCTTGGAGGAGATTAGCATTCCATGGCCGCTCCGTCTCCTTGCCGGAGTCGTCCCTCTTCGTGCTTTCGGGGCTTCGAGCGTCGATCGGTAGTAGGAGTCGTTGCCCAGCACTTTCATTGATGATGAATGGTCCTTCCCAAAGCGCCGACTTGTCTTTGGCCGGGCTGTTCGCTGGATTAGCCGGAGCACAAGGTCGCCCTCTAGGAATGATCTTGGCTTGACCTTCTTGTTGTAGTAGCGGCGCAGGCTCTGCTGGTAGATGATGGACCGACTGAGTGCCAACAGCCGGCCCTCTTCCAGCAGATCGACGCCGTCTTGACGTGCTTCTTACGCTTTCTCTTGGTGTACATGGTGACTCGCGGAGTCGAACTCTATATCCGTTGGGATGACGGCTTGACACCGTGAAGCGAGGAAGAAGGGTGTGAAGCCAATTGACTTGTTTGGAGTCGTGACGCAGACTCCAGAGGACGGTGACAACTCCTCAAGCCGGCCCGGCCGAACGCTCCATGGTTCAACCAATCGAGGCTTGATGCCGACAGATGAGGCCGTTCGCTCGCTCCACCTGGCCGCGTTTGATCATGCGGATGGGAAAGCGGACGCTAAGTCGATCGGATGCCCTGCGTCGCGCAGAACGGGCTGAAGCGCCTTTGGCGAAATTTGTGCCGTTGTCGGTGATGATGCTGTGTGGTACGGCGTACCGAGTCGTGATGTCGGCGATGAAAGTCACTACCATAGGACCATTCAACTTCTTGATGGGTTTTGCTTCTATCCATTTGGTGAACTTGTCCACCGCGACAAGTAAGTGAGTTAGGCCACCTCGTGCCGTCTTGAATGGTCCCACCATGTCCAGGCCCCAAACAGCAATGGGCGGCGATGGGGATAGTCTTGAGCGCCAAGCCGGTGAAGCGGCTTGGAGCGAACACCGGCACCCCTTGCATTTTGAACTAATTCCTTGGCCTCTTCTAGGGCAGTTGGCGAAGAAACCGTGTCGGAAGGCTTTGGCGACGAGTGCTCTTGAGGCTGCATGATGGCCGCACTCGCCTACGATGGATGTCTTCAAGGATTGCTTGGCCTTGCTCTGATTCGACGCAGCGCTGGTAGACACCGGTGACGCTGCGCCTGACCAGCTCTCTATTGACTATAGTGTAGGCTACCCCTCGGCGTTGCACTTGTCGAGCCAAGGTTTCATCAATTGGTAGCTCTCCGCTTACTAAGAACTTCAGGCTAGGCTGGGCCCATGAGGGTGCTACTATTTCTTCGACCGCCAAGATCGCTACTTGGACGCGGGCGGCGGGGCGGGGTGGGGGGGGGTTGGAGTCCGCAGCAGCTTGCTGGGTTGAAGAAGTCCCCGGGCCGACTGGCGCAGTCCCCGGGCCGAGTACTGGAGTCTTCGCAATGGTCGCCGCAGTCCCCGGGCCGGGTTCTGAAGTCCCCGGGCCGGGTTCTGAAGTCCCCGGGCCGGCTTCGACTGCCGCGTTCTTGGGGGCGTCTGCAAGGATTCTTGTGCCGTCTGCCGAGGCTCTGGAGTCAGATCTGCCTTCTTCAGGGGGAGCCGCACAAAATGGAGTCTCGACTGGTGACGGCTTGTCAGATGGCTTAAGAAGGCGCTGAAGGGCGACGCCGGATGGTATTGCCTGACGGGTGGAGCCGATTCTTGCCAGGGCGTCTGCTTGGTCGTTGTCGTTTCTTGGCACGTGGAGGAATTCGCATCCCTCAAAATATACACTCAGCTGTGCGTAAAGCGGTAGCTCGCCATATTTGCATCTTTGGCATCCCGGTCGTCGGATGATCTGTTGGACCACCAAGTCGAGTCGCCATAGCACAGGATCCGGCGAATGCCAAGCTCTTTGGCAAGCCGGAGCCCGTGAATGAGCGCCTCGTATTGGGCGACGTTGTTGGAGGCGGCGAAATGGATCTGCACCGCGTACTTGAGCTTGTCGCCCTTAGGGCAAGTGAGGACCACGCCGGCTCCCAAGCCGGTGCGCATCTTCGAGCCATCAAAGTGCATCCGCCAATGGGTGGAGTCGGGCGCTGGCGGCAGATATCGGTCTCGCCCAATCGACGAGGAAGTCGGCGGTGCTTGTGACTTGATGGCGGTGCGGGGCTGGTAAAAGATGGTGTAGGGGGCCAACTCTATGGCCCATTTGGCCACTCGGCCTGAAGCATCTCGGCTTCCGATGATCTCTGCTAGTGGGGCCGTGCAAACCACGGTGATTGGATGCTCTTGAAAGTAAGGCTTCAACTTCTTGGCGGCAAAGTGCACGCCGTAACACATCTTCGATAGTGGGGGTAGTTACGCTTGAGGTCAACAGTACCTCGCTCGGGTAATACACCGGTCTCTCGACAGGTAGCGCCTTGCCTTCCTCCTTATGCGTTCAACTACAATGACTGTCTTTGACTACCTGTTGGTGGCGGCAATATCACAGAGCATGGGCTCCTTTGGAGTCGGAGCCGCCAAGATCGGGGAGTAGTCGATTCTCTTCAACTGGAGAAAAGCTTCGTCCGCCTTGGAGTTCCATTCGAAGAAGGTGGTCTTCTTCATAAGCTGGTATAGAGGAAGAGCTTTCTCGCCCAGCCGACCGATGAATCAGCTGATAGACGCCAAGGAGCTGGTGAACTTCTGCACATCTAGCAGTCGACGGGGTACTTCCATCCTTTCGATCGCCTTGATCTTCACGGGGTTGCACTCTATGCCGCATTCGGATACCAGGAAGCCAAGGAGCTGGCCGGCTGGTACTCCGAAGACGCATTTCTCTGGGTTGAGCTTGATCTGGAATCGGTGCAGGTTTTCGAAGGTCTCTTTGTGGTCTTCCAACAGCGTTACTCGCTTCTCCGTCTTCACCACCACGTCGTCCCACGTAAACGCATGCGTTCGCCAAGCTGCTTGAGGAGGCACTTCGCATGCAACGCTGAAAGGTGGCGCCGGGCGTTCCTTAAGCGAACGTCATGGTCGCAGCGAAGGCTCCAAACGGCGTGATGAAGGCGGTCTTCAATCTGTCGGCCGGGTTCAGCTTGATCTGGTGATATCCTGAATATGCATCTAAGAAGCTCAATAGCTCGCCTCCGGCTGTGGAGTCTATCACCTGATCAATTCTTGGCAAAGCGAACGGGTCCTTGGGGCAGGCTTTGTTGAGGCTTGTGTAATCAATACACATCCGCCACTGCTTGTTCTTCTTTAGTACCAAGACCGGGTTTGCCAACCATTCTGGAAAGAAAACTTCCATGATGAATCCGGCTGCGAGGAGCCGGGCTATCTCTTCTCCAACAACTCTTCTTTTCTCTTCTGACAGGCGGCGCAAGGGCTACCTGACGGGCTTCACATCAGATCGGACATGTAAGTTGTGCTCGGCGAAATCCGTCGACACACTGGCATGTCTTTGGGGACCATGCGAAGATGTCACGATTCTCACGGAGGAAATCGACGAGCTTCGCCTTCCTATTCTTTGTCAAGGTTTGCACCTATGACAACAGATCTCTCCGGTGCTCCAGTCCAAGGGTATCTTCTTGGTCTCTTTGGCTGGCTTGAACGAGCCCTCACCTTCGACTCCTTGGGGTCGGGCGATATCTCTGGCTGCTTGCCGCCATCGCCACAATCCGATCCAGAGCTTCTCACCGCGATCACTGTGGACTCGGCCAGCCACCGCTTTCGGCTGCAATTGGGACGACTTTACAGAATCGCCGGCTACGGTCGAAATCCCTTGGAACTCGGCATCTTCATCTTGAGGTAGGCGTAGTGGGGATCGCCATGAACTTGGCCAAAGCAGGTCGGCCAAGGTGGCATGGTAGGGGCTTTCGAGGTCCACCACTTCAACCAGACCGCTCTCGGCGAAAGTGATCCTTGTCCCCAAAGAGGACGTCTATCGAATCTTGCCAATCGGTGAGCAGGAAAGGCTAGGTACAATTCCGTGGAACACAAATCCGACTATGTCAAGCTGTCTTTGCTTGATTCCTAGCTTCTCCATCGTATCCTTATACAGGATGTTGATGCTCAGCCTCCATCTATCAAGACTCGCGAGAAGCGGCGCCCGCTTATCCGTGGCAAGGGTGGCTCCCAAGACCAGGCGTAGGAGCCGGACTCGGCATCACCTCTGGGTGATCAGACGGCTCCGGCTAATGGGTTTCTCGGACCAAAGGCATGAATTTCGGGGTATCCTGATGCTCTGCATTCACTTCTTCTTCTTCTTGCCGCTTTCTGGGCGATCATCACCACGCCGTAAACACGACATAGGCGCCGTGCTCTTCCGGGTAATCGCCTTGTATCAAGGCCGACCGGCTCGACAGCCGCCTGGGTGGCGGTGGAGGCGGCGCCCAGCGGAGGAGGAGGCAAGGCCGTCTCCTTGACGATCTGGTGAGCTAGTGGCACTTCCGGTGGTGTGATTTGACGGCTTCAGCGTGTGGAACTTGCGGTGGTCCGTCCCGTAGTCTGCCAGAAGAGAAGGCCGGCAACCAGTTGGACTTGCCGCCTTTTGCCGCTTGGCGGAGGCTGCCCTTCCGGCCGCTGGTCTTCGATGTCGCCACCGCCGGCCATTGTTGGAAGCCGGCTGCGGGCCTTGCGCTTATGATCATTCTGCTTTGTCGCCGATCAAGGCGTCGCCAAATGGAGTTCTGGGAGCATGAGGAGCTACTTTGCCAACAGATCGACTTCGATCTCCGACTTCATGGAGGAGTCGGCAGTGGCGTACTTGTCTGCTATGACCAGCAGCTCGTCGAGGGTCTCCAGCTCGTCGCAAAGGAGCTTGTGCTTGAGGAGGGTGCCTTCTCTGCACCCGGCGGTGAAGTACTCGATTTCCTGCACCTCGTGCACTCCTTCGCAGGAGTTCCGGAGCTCGGCCCAGCGCGTGAGGTAGTCGCGGGTAGACTCGTTGGGGCCTTGCACGCACAAGGACAGCTGACGAGGCTTGGGAGGTCGCTTGTATGTGCTCGTGAAGTTGCGGACGAAGGCCTCGGTGAAGTCGACCCAGCTGTTGATGCTGCGGGGCTTCAAGCTGTTCAACCATGTCCGGGTCGTGCCCTGAAGCATGAGGGGAACATACTTTACGGCAACGCGCTTGTTGCCGTTCGCTATGCTGACGACCGTGGAGTAGTCCACCAGCCAGTCCTCCGGCTTCACGGAGCCGGTGTATTTGGGTGTGTCTCGGGGGAGTGTGAATCCTCGGGGAGGGCTCGTCTCGGATGCGAGGTCCGAAACAGGGCGGGCCCAACTTGTCCTCTTCTTCTAGTGCCAGGGATCGGTGGAGTCGCTCGATCCGGTGGCGGGCGTCGTTCTCTCCGACAACCTCTCGGCGGCCAAGGCGGTCGCCGAGGGTCGGATGCTCGACGGGTGGCGGGGAGACTCGCCTTTCTCTGCGGGGAGGAGGAGGCTGATAGTCGTCCCGCCGTCTTCGTTGCGCTCGATGGAGATGTGAGTCCGGCTATGGCTGACAGCCGGATCCTTGTTCTTTCTTCCGAGACGTCGCGCCTTGATCTCGGCGAGGAGGCAAGTCGCCGTGTTGTCGCCGTGGCGCCTCCGTGCGGCAGCCGGCTTCGTCTTGCGCGGCGGCCGCGTCGAGGAGCTGCTGGACTCGCTCCGTCATCAGGCGGCGCTCCTCGCCCTCGAAGTTATCCAGCTCGTCCGCCGCCGCCTGGGCAGCGCGAATGTTCTCCGCGGGCGTGGCGTACACAGGGCGACTGGCCCCAAACAGACTGGCGATGGCCACGCCGCGCTGCTGGACCGCGCCTAGGCGGCTAGGCCCAGTCGGAGCCGGCGAGCCGCCCACGCCGATCCGTCTCACGCCGATAGGCTTCCGACAAGCGTCTCATGCTTGCTACCGCAGGCGCCTACAAGGAGCTGAAGGCGGCGTGCTTCAGCGTTCGGCGTCGGCGTCTTCCGGAATGGAGGCGGTCGGGTCTTGCGTAATCAGCGTCGAGAGGGTCACGAGCTCCCTCGGCTGGAAGGCTCGCCGTGACCGGCGACGCAGTACTTCGCGGACGGTGCTCCCGCTGCTCTCCGCGCGAGGGAGAGGCTCGTCGTAGACCACCACGTTGGTGGGGAACGCGTCGTGCGACGCGGTGTCGGAGTCGACCAGCATCGGGTCGGTGGAGCCTACGGACTCCAGGTCGGCGGCAGGCTCGCCGGCGACGTGGAGCTGCCCGAGGAGGCCCGCGAGGAGGCTTTCGGGGCCGTCTGTGCCTGCGTCGGAGGCGGGCTCGTCGGAGAGGCGAACCTCGCCAACAAGTTCGGCGAGGCAGCTCACCGCGCAGACGACCTCGGCACCATGCAGCGCGTCGGCGCAGACTCCGTCTGGCGTGCCGAGCTGGCTGCACTCGCCAGGGAGGAAGAGGGTTCCCGTACAGAGCAGGTCTCCGGACGACGGTGCACCAGGCCCCATGGTGGGCGCCAAATGTCGGGGGTTGGGTGCGACATATGCCAAAGGATGGCTTATCATGGAGGGGGCGAGTAGAACGTCGCCGGTGCACAGAAAGCGGGATGAGGCGAAGACATGCACGCCGCGAATCTTACCAGCTTCGTAGCTCTCCGAGGAGATAACACCCCATCGCTGCTCAAGGGGTCTCCGCATGATCACTATGGCAAAGTGAGTACAAGATGCTCCTTGAGTTGTTCGGGGTGAGGAAGGAGAAGGGCACGACTAGCTCTTCTCTCCCTCTATGCGTGTGTCTAAAACTACTAGCTTCCAACCCTTTGCATGGGTGCCCCGGGGGGGTTATATAGGCCTACCCGTACAACGGTAATCCGGTGAGTGCGGGTCCAAGCCGATCTCTAAGTCGCCGTCTTCTCCGCCGACTTCGGGGCCCGCCGACTAGTGGGCCCGTCGACGGCCCAAAGATGGGGCCAACAGCCCTTGCCCGTCATGCGGCGGGTCTTGCCACCGCAGATTCATCAGTAGCCGTGCTTCTAATGACGCGAAGCTTGGTCATGGGGTCATGGCAACAGCAGTCCGCCGCCGCGGGCGATCACCGCTGTCATTCCCCGCCTTGTCCGGTTAATGGCGCGTGGAGCCCACGGAGGGCCGCCGACTCCAACGGGTCCGTCTTTGGGCGCTCGCCGTCTTCGGTACTCCCGCCGGCAGCGGGTCCCGCCGTCTTTGGGTCGTCAGACATGCCATCGTGGTACAGGAATCGCCCACGGGCGATGACGAGGCAGCGTGGCTTTGCGCCGGACGGAGATCTCCGTCGCATGCGGCGCTCTGTGGCCATACATCGCCCTTTATGGGCAGGGCAGGATGGGCCGCGAGGCGGCTTTATCCCATCCCGCCAGAGTCGCTCGAGCAAGAGGTGGTTGGGGTCGCGGGCCGACTCCACATGGCCGGCCTCACTTGGAGGTCGCCCGGCTTGGAGTCGGCTCGTCTTGAGGCCGCCTCGGGACTCGGCCTAGAGGCGATCGGCGACTCTGTTGCCGACTCTCTGAAGGCGGCTCTTTGTCTTGGCGTCTTGAGGGGCGCAGTCTGCCCCGATGTTTTGAAAGGTTCAGGGGCTCGGGTCTGCCTACCCGTGGCCCATTACTCCGACAATTACTTATTTGTAGCTGATGCTTAGTGATTATTTGGTAAAAGATTTGTGTGTCTAGATTGTATCCATATATCTTTACCACACTAATCATGACCAATATGATTTCTGGTGAGCAGTCGTTGCATTCTTGAGGGTCCGGAAGAATACAGTTGTTAGTGAACATGTGAAATTGCGTAAAGTTTGATGTCCTGTTATTACTTTGTGCTGCAATTCTCTAGCAATGATGTGCGAATATTGACTTCATGCCACATCACCTATAAGGGCCTACATGATAGAATTTTGTGATTATTTTGTTTATGACGAGAAGTCGTGGTGATAGATATTGCCGTTTCCTAGGGTTGTGAACTATTGCATGAGGAATTGGAACACCATGGTTAGATGTAATCTTAATTATCCATTTTATATTTGTGTATATTTGCATAGAGGATCTAATCATAAGTATGTATTTTGTCCAAGTAAGGGTTGTACATAAGCATAGGTTTCACCTCACAAAAAATTATCAAGACAATGACTCAAAAGTTAATCACATTAGGTGATTTTTTGGGGTGAAATCCCGCTACCCTCGAGAACGATTTGCAAAACACCATCAATAAACTGAGATTACGTCCCACTGTCACAGAACTCCACGTATGTTACTATATCGGTGTTCAAACACTTTCCAAAACATCATGGACATAGACCTTGTTGGAGTGGTTAGGGTGGTTAGACAGAGTCACTAATGATGCAACAGCGCCACCAACAATTCAGCAGAGTGATTAAACCTTGTTGAAGTGGTTATAGTCACAAGCAGAGCCATGTGAGATAAGCTAGGACAGACCTGGGGGGACCTAGGGGGTAAGGGGAAAGGGTATAGCGAGAAGGCTTGGTCTACGTGTCCACCTGCTAGGTGGAGTCAATGATGATGCCAACAGCGATGGTAAGGTTGGTTTGGGAGGTGGAGGGAAGAAGAATAAAAATGGTCTTTAAAGGCTATGTAAGATGTAGATCCATGGCTGAGTACCCCGCCTCATCTTTCTTGTCTCGTCTTCTCGTGTATTTCTCTATGTTGTTTAAAATACACGTTTCGGTTGCCAAATAGTTACATCGTTCCAAAGTTACATGTTCCTTATAGTGAAATAGATCCACTGGTCAGTTAGTCAAACATAACTCGAATATCTATAGATATATGCTATTGTAAAATCCCACTCGTCTTAAACACAACGTCACGAACTGACATTTCATCCCTGAAATTGTATCTGTTTAGTTAACACAACTTGCAACATTTATCAAAACAACAATTTTTGTGGCATTTTAATTTTCCCTTTATTCTACGTCGATATAAAGAAGAAAATGCGTAGAATAGCCGATTTGTATGGCTATCAGTCATTTTCTTCTGCGTTGATGCAGTTCTTTATTATTTTGGTGGGTTCAGACTTTGCAGAGAAAAAACTAACATATTAGTCATTCATATTGAAAGCTTATAACATACCAGTTAACTATGCTGGCTAGTAACTCTAGCCTAGCGGTGAGGAATGTGGACAACCACTTCCTCTCAATCTGGCGTTTGACTCACATGTTCTCGGGTGAAATTTAAATCCTCAAAATCTTTTTTTTGTACTTGACGTCCAAAATTTTGCCATATTTCCCTTACATTAGTCGAGTACCCAATTTGTTTTGAAAAGAAATCCTAAATCTCAGTTCAAATGTTATGCACGCTTTCACCATTTAGTTAAGAATAAAAATGTTTTTAATTTTGATTTCTCAAATTAAAATCAAATTATATTTAAGGCAAGCTCCACAAAAATTCAATATAGTTACATTTGTTCATTAAGAAAAATATTAACATAATACACACGAATTTTTTAAGTGGTTGAGAACTTCCCAAAATTTTATTAACAGTTACATAATTTTTCACATAGTTTTCATACATGTTTCACAATGGACATGTATTTCACATTAGTTTTGTTAAAGTTTCCCATGATCATCTGATTGAAACTCAAAACCACTATAGACTCCCCTATAACTCATATGTAATTTTGATGGAATCATGAAACAACACTGAAACCTATTACAGAACATACGTGTATAAAATAGAGGTTCTAGATTATGAACTAGGTGTTGTCAGGTCTACTAGTGTACGACAAAACCCATTCATTTCTCCCCCTCCTTTTGTCTCTCCTCATCTTCCTCCTTGAGAGTTGCCACCTCTAGCCTGACTCATTTGCTCGTCTCCTCCGGTGGTGAGGCGCCAGTGAGCATGGGAAAGGTATCCAGGTCTAGAGTCTCATGTAGATCAACTATTAGGTGTATGACTAGGTCTAGGTGTCGTGCTTGAAGGTGATGTGTGTTATGCTATGGCATATCTCCACTCTGGCGTCTTTGAGCGGTGTCTGAAAATTGTTGGCTCTCTCCTGCAATAGCCTTCCATGGTGGAACCGTGGAAGGCGAAGGTGGGTGGAGGATCCAACAAGATCTCCCCCAATAAGCTTAGTTTTGTGGATCGATGCAACCCCTTATCTTCCCTCTCTTCACTACCATGTAGGTAGATGGATATGGGGACTTGGATTTGCGATCTTTCGTCCTTGATTTATTGTGCTGAGTGAAGTGGTCGTTGGCTTTGATGTGCTTCGTCCTCCATGGATCACTATATCGACATGTTCAACCAGAGAAGTGGATCAAACACGCAAAATGCTCTGGTTTGCTTCAGTATTTAACCTCGAGTGGGAGGCCCTCTCTGCAGTGCCCAAGTTTGGTAAGGACCAATTCAGAGAAGGTGGCATCTGCGTCTCAGGTGAGTTCACTGAGTGTAGAACGGCTGGATTGCAATCTAAGTCTCAATTCTGGGGTCTTGTTTGCATGATGGATGGGCATGGTTATAAATTTTATCTTTCTTGGGGTCCATTGTGGTGTTGTAGCAATTTTGATATCTTAATAGCATCTGGGACTAAGTTGTTTGTGAACATATACTTCTTAATTACCATTCAAGAATTCACTTATTATTGCACTTAAAACCCTGAGATGTATCAAAACTAATACCATTGTTTTAAAATTATGTCCAAATTAGGGAAGTACTATTTTTTTACAAGGTGTCCAAATCGAGATCCGTTTCACCATCCTCATCATCTTGGTGAGATCTTCATAACTGGCTAGTTGTTGAATATTTTTTGAAATATGAATTTATATATTTTAAAACTCAAATGAACCAGCTATGAAAATTTGTGAAACCACTTTTATTCCTATAGATTCTATAATAGGTTTTTGTGTGGTTCCAGTATTTCATCAAACTTTCATAGTAGTTATATTGTAATTTTATAGTGGTCCAAGTTTGACTTAGATGATGGTTAAATCGAAAGACTCCGTCGGCCATCAACTTAGTGAATTGAGGCTGAGTGATTCATGACTTATAAGCAAAAAAGGGATGGCCTAGGGTTTGGCAAAAAGGAGACGACCAACACTTCCCCTTGTCCAGCCGGCGCCACCGCAGGTTCCCTTGACACCTGTCGGCTGCTACGTCGGTAGAAGGGTGGGGAATCTTTAAATCTATGTATTCAATCTATGTGTTGTATGGTTTTCAAGCTCTTTGTCATTGGTGAAGTTGGGGCTGCGACATCGACTGGAATAATGGCTCCTCGGTTTTACAGTTCCATAACCCAAAAGTATTTTTTATGAAATGATTATTCACAGAAATATCAATTGAAATGGTTTTGCTAAAAATCGGCTAAAAACTCGTTTTGTATAAACCCGTCGCTAATTGTTCCCTTTCCAAACAACTACTAAGTCTTTGTGATCCATTAACCATCATAAACCACTAGTACTCCCTTCGTTCCAAAATATTTGAAGTTATAGGTTTGTGCTAAGTCAAACTTCTTTACGTTTGATCAAGTATATAGAAGAAATACGTCAGTATTTACAACATCAAACTATTTTCATTAAATTCATCATAAAATATATTTTCATGCTATATATATATATATATATATATATATATATATATATATATTCAGTGTCGTGAATCTTAGTAGTTTGTTTATAAAATTAGCCAACTGTAAAGAAGCTTAACTTAGGACAGAACTGGAACTTCAAATATTTTAAAATGGAGTAATCATGAAGCATATAATGAGCATGTTTCAGTAAAACGACAACACAAAAACCACGCATCATTAATCCTGACAACCATTCAAAGCATTCACGCAACCACTGCCCCACCAACCACCCTTCAATGTTTAATGGCACCACTTGTCACAACATGGTGGACCTTTATTATCTTGACAACTCCATGTCACCACTTGTCACAATTGTAGAGCTGTAATTTCCGGAGTAGCTCTTGCCAAAAAACCCTACTAGATTTCCCTTGTACTTCCTCTATCTGAGTTTATTAGGCCCTCACAAAAATTATACCCTTGGAAACATCTTTCAAATGTAAATAAAAACAATATATTTTTTGTAGCATGCATTATATATTTTATTAGTCAAACTGATGGTCAAAGTTATACCCAAAATACAGGGGGCCTAATAAATACGGATAGAGGGAGTATGTTTGTACTTGAGCTTTCCATTATTTCAATGCTAATTTACCTTTATTAATATAAAATTAATGTATTCTTTTATGGTTTCAGGGTTAGAAAAAATTATTACTCGAAATTCAGGGTCATTCTTGTGTTACAAAAATGGTGTATAAGATTTGAGGATAATATATACATACTACAAAATTATTACTTTTAGATAATGATATCACGGACTCATTGGGTGGTTCCGTGCATTATGCCCTGGAAGTCTATGATGTATGATTGCATATATCAATTTCAAGGTATGAGATTGCTAACCGGACATGTCGCCCGGTATTGTGCCCTGGAAGTCGACTAGTGCAGTCGGTCTGGCATTGACAATGGTACCGGGAAATACCCCTTGGCTTTTGGGTATATATGCTCATGATACAAAAAAAATATGAAAAAGTCAAAAAATTGTGAAACTTTTTGGGAAACTAACTTGACCTTCTGGTGTACTCATAAAAATTGTTTCACAGAGGAGAAACTGTCGTCGACTTTAGAGCAAAAAAAAAATTTACACGGACAAAATGTGTGAATAGTAAATTGTATATAGTGTTGGTTTTTTTTCACCCAGAATAGCATAAAAGTCATCCCTTGGCTAAACTCGCAATAGGAGTACAACAGAAGCTTAAGTTTTTTTTTCAAAAAGATTCAGATTTTTTTGACTTTTTGCAATTACTTTATTTCATATCAGATGCATATACACCCGAGCGCCATATGTTATTGTCTCAATCCTTCTTCAAGCATCTGCATCTCTAAGAATATGTTCAACAAAAAGTGAACTCAGCAAAGCTACTCCGCGTCCAAAGTGGCTGCAAACGGTATGACTGGTTCTAGAAGTACCAATATATGTAGGAGGACTATGTATAATGTACACATGCGTGTAGCTATACCTACCAGCTGCTTTTGCAGGATAGATAATATTTACAATCTGAACAGTGCAAGCGTGCACAATGTTGATGCAGATCGCGCACGTGTGGAAAGAAACGAACTACGTACTACAAATAAACAAATCATATAATAAACAACAATCCATACAAAACATATATTTGCATTATACTACGACTGCTCAAATGTAATACACATGTTTGTCTTTTTTCTCTGCCCCTCTGGGGATAATGTCGGTCACCGTATTATTGCTGCATTTCCTGGTCTTTTGTCTCTCTATTTGATCTAAGATGGGCGTAGGCGTGGCTCCACAGGATGCAATTATACTCATCCACCCATGCAATGATCGCTCCCGGACAAACCCCTTTTATCGTCTCTCCCGCTATCGTCTTTTCCTCCTGAGGCGATGTGTGGCGCCCCGGCTGCTGCTTTGCCGCCCGCGGCACCCGTGGAGGGCAGAAACCGGCCGATCTGCAGGAGGAAAAGGAGCTTGCTTACCCAGCCGGCCGACCGGCCCATCGAGGGCCCTTTCGCTCTGTCGTTAGGGGAGTGAGCGCTTGTTGCTTGCTGCTTTCTGATTGTTATCCGATGGATCGGGCACTGCTGATGGAATGATCTAGAAAAAGAGGACCGTGGGGGATCGTGGGGACGGTGTCGAGTGGCGATGAGCGTCGCCGCGTCAGCGGGCAGCGGAGGTATCTTCCACGTTGCTGCTTCCTCTGCTTCCACTTGTGTTCCGGTGATTGAGCGAGTGCCGCGGTGTCTTTGTTACGGTGATGAAAAGAGAAAACGTCTTGATTGGCAGGGTTCTAGAATCGCAGCGAAGGAAGAGACGCGTTTGAATGGACCACGAGGAATTTTTTTTGAACGGACCACCAGGATTGTAAAAACAGATGAATTGAATTAGTGATGTTTTTATTGCAAAGCCATGACGAATGTTCAGGTTCTTTTCAATTCGCAGCAATAGTAGCGATAGGAAAATGATTACAATGTCATGACAAACACATAATCTCGTACGTGGGAGATATTTGCATGACAATTTCATGTTCGTGCAATGCACGGCTAGGTGGCTCCACGCACTCCGTCAACCCTCCATCAAGCTCAAACTGAATATTACAAAGGCGTTTGATACAGTGAAGTGGACCTTTACGCTTGAGGTGCTTGAAAGATTTGGATTTGGGAGCAGCTGGCGCACATGGATGTGTGGGCTCCTCGCAACTTCGTCGACGAGGGTGATGATCAATGGGGCTCCTAGCAAGCCAATCCTGCCCTGCCAGGGTCTTCGACAAGGGGCTCCGCTTCCCCCAATGCTTTTTATCTTGAGCATGGAGCCTCTTCGCTGCCTCTTCCAGTACAGCCTGCAACGAGGGGCCCTCTCCCCCCTCTCCAACACCGGATTACAGCAAAGAGTCTCCTTATTCGCGGACAATGTCATGATGTTCTTCAAGCCAACCGAGCTGGAGAGTCGCACCTGTGGAGCCATTTTGGACCTATTTGGACGTGCCTCGAGGCTGTCAGTCAACATGAGCAAGAGTGTCGCTGTCCCCATCCGTTGCTCTCAAGATGAGGTATCGTTAGTCTGCTCAATTCTGGGATGTTCGACCGGCTCTTTCCCGTACACCTACCTGGGGCTGCCGCTCACTCTACGCAAGCAGTCAGCAGCGCAGCTGCAAAGTCTAGTGGATAAGCTTGCTAATTGCCTGCCGCATTGGAAAGCAGCTATGCTCCCAAAGAGTGGTCGTCTAACACTGATCTTATCAGTTCTCTACACAATACCGATTCACTCCATGCTTGCCATGAACATTCCGGCGAGGATTATCAAGGCCCTCACCAAGATATGTCGCGGGTTCCTCTGGTGTGGAGAGAAGGAAGCGACGGGAGGGCATTGTGTCGTGGCATGGGACAGCGTGTGCATGCCCAAATGGGCAGGTGGGCTCAGGATCCCTAACCTGAGTTGGTTGAACAAGGCCCTGCAAGCCCGGTGGCCATGGCTGCAAAAAACAAACAAAGAGAGGCCCTGGTCAGGGTTCAGCATCGACGTGCCTGCCGCCTCCCACGCTTTATGCAACGCGGCCTCTCGAACGACGGTAGGCAATGGCCGGAGTGCGCTATTCTGGGAGGACCGGTGGCTCTCGGGCTACCGGGTTTGTGAGCTAGCGCCCGCCATCTATAGACGAGTTCGAGGGCGAACGAGAACCTCACGGACGGTTGCGGACGCGCTTACTGATGAGCACTGGGCGAGAGACATCAGACCAAACCTCTCTGCTGATGAAATGACACAATTCCTGGCTCTGTGGCAAAGGGTGACAGACACGCAACTAGTGGAAGGCGAGGATGACAGAACTACCTGGACCTGGGAGCAAAACGGGACCTTCTCCGCGCGCTCGGCATACGCGGCAAATTTCATGGGTCTGGAAGTATCACCAACGGTGGAGTTTACCTGGAAATCAAACGTGCAACTAAACTGTCGCTTCTTCCTCTGGCTCGCGATCCAAAACAGGTGTTGGACGTCCGACTAGCTGGCTAAGCGAGGGCTCCCGCATCAGGTTGCATGTCCCTTCTGCGACCAACACGACGAATCAATAGAGCACCTACTCATTGGCTGTGTGTTTGCAAGACAAGTCTGGCACGAGATGGGGAGGATGACAGGGCTACATGAGCTAGAGCCGCTTCAGAATGAAACTTTGAGCTCTTGGTGCTTGAGGCAGGACCAGCATCCGACACATCGCAGACCATTAAGAGCTAAATGCATCCTCACCCTATGGACAATATGGAAACATCGGAACGACATCATGTTCAACGGGGCATCAGTATCTCTGCCACGAGTTAAGGAGCAGATCCAGGAGGAGAGGAAGCTTTGGGCAAAAGCTGGACTGTTTAAGGGTGATATTAAAGGGTTTGAGGAGCTAGGTAGTGGGCAGACGGATCATGAGTAGTTAGCCTTAGTGTGTTGGTGGAGTTGGGCGTGTGTCGTCTGAATATTGTAACCCAGGTGGATATTTGGGACTCTTTTTCCCACTCTCTCTTTAATGAATGATACACACACTCGTGCATATTCGAAAAAAAATGTTTTCATTGGAGTGGAGCAGCAGTTGCTCATATGAAAAAGTTACATGGTTCCTAATGCTGGAAATGAAACAGTGTTCCTGAATGGATTTCCAAAGGCAAAAAAGATGGGTTTATACAATCCACTTAGAGCATCTACAACAACGGGCAGCGCCGGGGAGATCCTTATTTGGCCCTCTCCACAATCACACTCCTCAAATCCCAAATCCATGAACGACGATCATAAAATGCAAAGTCACTGTACATTCAACGATAGAAAGATAGTGTAGCCTGGATAAATTTAGTACATGTCAAAATAATCGAAATTCAAATTGGTGTCCAGGCTCATCTGCTCCCGGTTAGAAAAAAATTCAAAACAAATACTAGAAAAATTAAAAAAATCTAATTTTTTTGTGTGGTAGATAATTTAATGCGTGAGGTCCACTCCAAACTTCAACTCATTTGGATATCTGAGCATCTCTCAGCAAAAAAGACAAATCGGTTCAAAACAGTGCATGAACAGTAAACTTTTTTACAGGCCCCGATATTGTCTTTTTTGCAGAGAGCCGCTCAATTGTCCAAATGAGTTGAAATTTGCAGCGAACCTCACGCATCAAATTATCTACCACCCAAAAAAATTGGATTTTTTGATTTTTTTTCTAGTATTTGTTTTGATTTTTTTCGTCAGCGCGGGTGCAGCTGAGCTCGGGAGCAGAAACGCCGCACTCATAAAATAGTTCATACATAGATAAGAGATACATGAATGAATCAGTGACTTCACTCCTCGCGGTCATTGATCCTATTCTTCATGCGGAGCAACCACTTCTTCCCTTCCTCATCTAAGAGGTCAAATTCCTGCAACATAATCCTCGACTCCTTCGTCTCTCTCGCAAGCCGCAACCTCTCTTTCTCGAGCTCGAGGCCACGCATTGTTGACCGTTTGCTCAAGCTCCCATTTGACAACCTTCTCTTGCCTCTTCAATACGACTTTGTTCTTCTTCAAGATCAACCTCTCCCAATCGAACTCCATCTTCTTCTTTTGCACATCAATGAACATTTTGTACCTCTCCTCCTTCTTCACCTCCTTGGCATAAAAAATGCCCATCCAAG
This sequence comes from Aegilops bicornis, assembly GCA_021605145.1. Taxonomy (NCBI): domain Eukaryota; kingdom Viridiplantae; phylum Streptophyta; class Magnoliopsida; order Poales; family Poaceae; genus Aegilops; species Aegilops bicornis. The sequence goes on along the minus strand of CM038675.1, from coordinate 626,579,688 downwards.
TGGCGGACATTTTGCTTGCCGCACCTTCACGCGCCACCCTCTCCTTCTCCCACTTTTTCCCATCATTTGCCGCTTTCTTTTTGGCACGGTCGGTTGTAAGTCCGCCACACTTTCTTATTCTCCTTCTGTTGGAAATATGAGCAATTTATCAAATGATTTTATTAACAGAAATACTAGATAAAACATGACCAATGTAGTAGAGATGAAACATGTCATGTAATCTAAAAAAGAGAAGGCAAATAGCATCTACGCATATGAACTAGAACGGAACAAATCTAGACTAGATAGTAGAAGAAGAAACTGCAGCAGAATTTCGAACAATAAGAACATGAGCACGTACGAAACAGAGGCAGAAGCATTGGTCTTGGGGTCGACATACTCGCCAGCCATGTCGTCGAAGAGGTTGTTGACGTCGGGGAAGAAGTCGTCGTTAGTGAAGTGGTCGTCGGTGTCCGGAGCGTTCGCCAAAAACCTTATCACCCTTCTCCGTACAGGGCTCAAAGAGGTGGGGTTGAGCAAACGCGGGGGGGGGGGGGGACCGGGGGGACGGTGTCGAGTGGTGATGAGCGCCGCCGCGTCAGCAAGTAGCGGAGGTATCTCCGTTGATTGGATGATTTGTATCTGTATGGCTTCCTCTACTTCCACTTGTGTTCCGCTGATTGAGCGAGTGCCTCAGTCCAATCGGTGTCGGTGTTACGGTGATCAAAAGGAGAAAACGCCTTGATTGGCGGGGTTTTAGAATCACGGCGATGGAAGAGACACGTTTGAACCGCAATTCATTTGTTTCCATAATCCTTGCGGTTCAAACGCGTCTATATATATATATATTTCGCGGCAGTAGTAGCGATAGCAAAATGTGATAAATCCAAGAAGGAGGAGAATATTGCATGGGTTGGGTTCTGACAAACCCAAATAACAACCCAGAAAAAGTTCCCACAGAATTTAAATGTTTTAAAACATTTGAAACAAAAGGACATGCCAACTCCTTTGATTCGTAAGAAAACGGAGAAAACACACGAGGAAGTTCTCATTTGGTAGCGATGTTCATCTACTTAATTCAAATGAAATGGGACAAAGCAAACATAACTAAAACTGTATCCGAGTTTTAGTCCGCTTTGGAATACAGGTTTTGGAAAAACACAAGCACATGGATACAAGTGGCGGAACCAACATCAAGACAATTAATGGGTGTACAAAAAAATCCACCAAAAAATTAACTTTTATTTTAGTTTTCTTCTAATTTATTTTATGTATATTGTTCTATATGTGAATTATATCTAAGTATACAATCTTTTTTGCCAAAATAATGTACGTGTATACTTCAATGTCCTCATCTAGCTCCATCCATGCATGGATAATGTGTAAATAGAATATCATGAATTATTATATATTTGCAAGGATTAAAAACACCTGAATAACTAATAGAAGCGGTTTGGTTGCGGCACAAGGTAAACCACTGGAGTTTTGTGAGAGATTAGGTGTTTGTCATAGTTATAAATATTTTCAATAACAAATAGAAGTTTACAAAGTTTGGTTTTGGAAAAATCAATATGGCTATAATTTGGCAAGAAGGGAGTGATAGCATAGCACTGTAGTACCATCCGACAGTGGGAATCCGGCTCCAGTTTCCCGTAAACAGGTTCAGTGACTGAATTAAGTATCTTCCCATTTTTAATTATCACACATTTTTTGAGTTAATGGCATGTACAATGGTGTTATGTTATGCGTGTCACATATAAGACAAGTGCTGACATGAAGGAGAGAGAAATCATAAAAAATGTTTGCCCTTTCTTAATTAAGAGAGATCGTTTAGCAACAATTTTCTCACCACATATTTAGAGATATCTAGTTATTGGAGATAAGACTAAGAATAACCCATCGTATATATTAATTTTTTTATTGTGTTCACTAGATTGTATGGCACACATAAAATAAGATAATCTTATCAATCATTGTACATGCCTTAAGTAAACCAAGTTAAACCACCAATCAGACATGAGTCACACGACGGACATAATGGTTTCTAAAGCTCCTTTTCTATGAGTTACCTATAGTGGCTTCACTTTCACCAGCTACTAAGCATCTCTAGTGGCTCTGTACACTTAAGGACCAGTCGGTTCCCAAAAGCTCGGTCACATTAGGTACACGTCTCAAGTCTCTCAACCTTTGCAAAACCTCATAATCATCACACAAATTGCCCTCCCCACTAGCTACAATATATTATCAGTAACCCATGTTTCTCCTCCCTAGTGTGAGTAATTTACAAATTGCCCTCCTGACATGCCCTTCCTCTGTGTCGATCGGTCGTCGTTGATGTAGGAAGAAGCTGAAGTTCCAACGTGTCATCGCCGCCATCGTCTCGTCAATGCCGTCGTCGGGAAAATAAGAACCTAGGAAAACAATAATATGCCAGAACTAAAAAAAATGGACGGGTTCCACTCCTCTGGCCACCGATGTGGTCGAAAGAGGGGGGGCTAAGTCAACAGCGTGGAGGAGATCTTGGGTGGTGGCTAAGGTTGGGATCAATTTAGGGGAAACATAGTGTTGATAACGTTGCAACCTTAGAGTAACTCTAATAGCGTCACCAAAACACATACAGAGTGCTCTGTATTCTTTGGAGGCTCTTGAAGTGACGTGCAAACACAGAGTCACCATATCTCAAGCTCCAAAAACAATTCCTTCTTTTCTTTTACACACTTGGACGAAACGTTTCATTTCAAAAGCAATTATGCACACATTCTTAAGGAAATTAAATAAACTAGTACAATGCCCGTGCGTTGCTACGGGCTATAATACACATAAATGAATCGAACAAATGATTAACGTTCTTTGCAAGGTTGAAACTCATTTCTCCCTCATATGTCCCGGCGTGTACGGGTGCCCAACAGGCTCCCGAAATTTAACCATTTGGACAGTCCTGACTCTCCCAAATCCAGATCATATGTGGTGGAGAAATGGGATTGCCTTGGATTACCCACCATGTTATCTCCAACGTACCAACCCTACACAAAAACCCCACCCCATGATGCACCCTTCTCTTTTCCTGCCGGACTCTCCCCTTCCCGCTCAGCTTCCTGCCGTAGCAGGACATTTCACGTTGAAGCCCTCTCCTTTAAAACTAGATGACTCCCACCTCCCATTCCCCATGGGTCTACAGTGGCAAAGCAATGTCCGTGTATTACTACAGGCAGAAGGTGAGAAATGCCATAAGCACACTACAACAAGCGTTAAAGTTCCTCTCCCGTATCCCACCTTTTCATTGACCAATGTGATTCCCTGGCAAGCTTAAGTTTTGACGATCAAATGGGAATGCCAAATTAAAGCACTTCCAAAGAGAAGCAAATCATATGACGAAAGAGTTAGAGATGGATGTAACTTCTTTTAATTATAAGAAATATCATATTGGGTTGATGAACCCTTTCTTTGATGTAATCTCGTAAATAATGCAAGAGAGAGCCATGATGGCCTTTCTTCGATGGCAATCAATTAGTTGAAAGAAAATTGAAGCAATATCACTCACAACTAACTAACATGAAACATAAACTCTATGACGGTGCGAAATCTTGTATAGAAAGAAAAGAATAAAATCCTTTTTCTTAAAAAAAAATACCCTCTTAAATGACATGCCGTGAAACCCCCTCTTAAATAGCATGCATGCCCGCGCACAGGACCTGGGACACCGCCACCTGTCGCTCCACAACTCTATGGTCGCCGCCTCCGTCACGAGGAACGTCGCGAAGCTCAAGATTGGCTGAATGGAGCGGATCCAAGCGCCGTCTATCAGGAGCTTCTCTGCCCATGCTGGCCCAGGGCCGTCACTGCCAACTACCGCTCCGAGATGTTGCGATCGCCATCATCAGCCGCTGCTTTGCGATGCCGCTATGGCTGCCACCACCACGAGGAATGTTCGAGAAGCTATTCTTCATTTTATTATTGCTCGCCAAATTATTTTCAGTTCAACAACCGTCATACTCAAATTTCATATTATATGGCAAACCATTTAATGTCAAGAAACACAAAGAGGTCTAATTGACAACTATTTTATTACCGTCATACATCAAATTTCATACCATCGCAAAAAAATACATCAAATTTCATATTCGTCGGCCGCCGCCTCTATGGAGGCTCCTGCGAGACATCAACACTAAAAGGACTGCGCGTGGAAGAGCCAAATCGAGCGGGTATTGTAGGGCAAACGACTTTAAATCATCAGTGGAGAGCGTGTGACGCCACAACTCCTCCAGCTCCTCCTTCCCGCCTGGTCATCGAGCTGCCGCAGAGTAGGCACACATCGCTCTAAGGGGTCGGGGTCGCTCACCATGGCAGATGAAGGGTGACATCCATAGGTAGGTGCGCCTTGTGGTGCAGGAAGCTTGATATAGAAACCCTAGTCAAGCGGAGGAGGTGCAATCTCATTCTGTAGGATGATCCCTGCATGAAGGGGAATCGACCAATGAAGAGAGAGAAAGGGAAGAGAGGCTCATGCGATGCTGAATCAGGAATATTTTTTTAGTGAAACTGGTGGGAGGGGAACGATAAAAAAAGTTGGTGGGGTATCTCTTAGATCGATGGGATTCGTGGGTACCAACAAGGACTACAACATGCTGCAATTTAATAATAGATTGCCCTTTAATAACAAATAGAGAGATTATAGACATGTGATTGATTTCTTTCTATAAATGTTGTCTTGTATTATCAAATAATTGATTCCTTTCCATAGATTTGGTCTTTAAAAGTTGATTAGAGATCAGTGTGACTAATTCCTTTCTATAATGACATTACTAATATACCAAAGATCGATCTGCATGATTTGCGTGGATTTGGAAAATAAAAAAGGTTTAATTAGATCAGTGGTCTAAAAACAATTTAAAAAATTGGTGGGATAGAAAAAATTAATGGGAAGTTTAACCGGAATGGAGGCGCCCTGACTAACTCACCATGGCATTATTGGCATATAGGTGTGTGCCGATTATGATAGTATGTCGAGCACAAAGTAATATGTTGGTCATAGAAAAAATGAATCATAAAAAAGAAACCAAAATATGTAACTAGAAAAAATGAAATCTAAAAATAAAAACGCACATACGCATCAAATGGATCGGACAACTTTGATTATAGTTGATGTTTTGGTAATATTTGATTTTATTTCGGTATGAGTAGAGGAAGGTAAGGAATGTTTGGTTTTATTTGAGATTTTGTTAAGATTTGATTTAATTGAATTAATGCATGACGTTGTTTTGGGAAAGTGCCGATTTGGTTGGATTTTTTAGAAAAGTGTCGATTCTAATAGTATGTTGAGAACAAAATAAAAGTTTGGTCATAAAGAATGAAACAAAAATGAAACATGGAAAAAATGGGCCAACCAAGTTTGATTATAGTTGATCTTTTGATAAGATTTGATTTGATTTGGATATGAGTAGTGGAAGGCAAGTAAAATTTGGATTTAGTTGAGATTTTGTTAAGATTTTATCTGAATAAGTTAATGCATGACTTTGGGAAAGTACCGATTTGATTGATTTAATTCACACATCATATGGACTGGCCCAAGTTTTTTTTGAAACGGAACACCCTTGTTTCCATTACAAAGACAATCTGGCTAAGTCGCCAGTTACAGAGTTTTGTACAAACTCAAGGAAGTGGCCTAGCCAGGTCTCACATCTGCCATTCCCTAGACCATGACCATACGATGCTAAAGAGTGTGCTGCATTGTTACAGATTCTAGGACATACATTCAGTTTAGCAACATCAAAAGCAACATTCAACTGAAATTTTATCTCCTGGAACAATGATCCTAAAGTAGATTTATCATACTCTTCGCTTGTTGCCGCCTGTTTCAGCACCATGGAATCAGTTTCAAAGATGACTTGGTTACCTCCCATCCTTGCCGTGGCATGGATTGCATATAGCATGGCTAAAGCTTCGGCATGGAGTTGACTGGATACAAGTTCCAGGTTTCCTGCTCCTGCAGCCAAAAGTGTGCCTTCATCATTTCTCAGAGTAAAACCCCAACCTCCAGAGTTTGATGCTTCATGAAACGCACCATCAGAATTTATTTTAAGGAATGTACTTGGCGGAGGAGACCATTTTGGCGTGGCGGTCTGTTTCTGGGCACTCCTTCGTATCTTGAGATTCCTGAAAATATTGACATGATAGTAAATAGAGGCAACAATTTCATCAATGGTTTTCATCGTGTCGCCCACGTTAGCTTTATTTCTTTCATGCCACCATAGCCAGAACAGGACACACACCTTTATGCTCTCTTCCTCTGACAGATGAAATACCTCCTCAAACAAGCTGAGAGGATCATTGCATAGCACTAACTTGCTTCTAATTCACACATCATATGGACTGGCCCAAGTTGACTGTTGTGAAAGGTAGGCGTGAAATGCATTCGCAAGAGAAATATAGGAGCGGTGGGAGGAGTGGGGGTGAGGCGAGGAGCTGAGGAGACGCTATCAACTCCCCCTTTGGGAGTAGAGATTACATGAACACAAAATAAAGCATCATGCACACATTCAACTTAAATGTACAAACCAAATGTCGTTGGATCCCCTGTGAAAGGTAGGTGTGAAATGCATTCGCAAGAGAAATATAGGAGCGGTGGGAGGAGTGGGAGGTGAGGCGAGGAGACGCTATCAACTTCCTCTTTAGGATTAGAGATTACATGAACACAAAATAAAGCATCATGCATACATTCAACTTAAATGTACAAACCATATGTCCTCGGCTCTCCTCCTTATCATCTCCTTCGATCTCTTCCTATGGCTGGGCCGCCCCATGCTAGATGTTGGAGTGGGACTTCTAGGCACCCTATCCTCTTCATCATCATATTCCTTGTCGTCGTCCAACTCAAGAGAGGAAGTGTTCCATGACTTCCAATTTTTTGAGGAACCTCGTCATTCCTCTTTTCTCACTTCTTCGTGCCATCTAATACTCTCTGGCAATGTGGGATGCGAAATGATTTTCCTTCGCCTCAGATTTTCATGTACCTTTCTTGGGCAATCCCATCCTACAACTTACAAATGGGTAGTGACGAGAATGCTCAAAGTTATGCAAATATGGCGATCAAAAGACAACAAGAGTGCTCACATATTGGTCAACTGTGACACCACTAGGAGGAGAGTTCCTCACTTGCTCCAAAGGACCCGACCAATAGTTAGGTATCTCTTGAATCATAAACCGTTGATTTGCGTGTACAGTTGGCTTCATGCCCTAGGTGACGATGGTGTCGCTCCTCGATGTGCCTCCAAGAATTCGTACTCATTTGATCTTTCCTGGCGATGAGCCGATGACATCAAGAGTTTTATCCTGCCATTCCCTCACAAGAGCAACATCCTTATCGCTGGTGTAGTTTGCGGCCCTCGAACCAGAGGCTTGGACTTTATCCAATTCTACATATTTGCCCACCACAAAGTGCCTCATAGAAATGCGATCAAGATCCAACCATTGGTCTCAACCGAATCACCCATCATACTATTAAAGAATGATTCGTTATTGACCGTCGATCCTCCCAAATACATATAAACATCAGTATCACTACACACAAAAGCATCATACAATTGCCAACATTTTTGAATTGTCCCATTCCATTCAATTGAACCAATCGGAAGACAACGGATGAGGTGTTCTTTTGTACAACTAAGCAAATCTCCAAGTCCCTCGGAGTTTATAGGCGCCTGATTTTTGCCCGGGACGAAGGAAGGAGGAGGGACACGAGGCGACACGGATGCATCCGCCTTCTTCCTTCGGTTCTTTCATGCAATGTGATGTGGCGCCTGTGGGGAAGGTCGGAGCCCGGAGTCTATGAAGCCGATGGAGGCATAGGGTTTTCACATCTGCGCCCGAGTTGTCAAAGACAGGTTGGACGAGGTGTTGTCCTAGGCGGTGGCAGGTTGCCGTCGGGGCCATCATAGAGTTTTGGGGAGGAGCAGGAGGCACAACAGATGCGGAAGTCATGTGATTTTTCTCGAAACCGGGGGAATGGGACACGGGGGTTGAGGTGGAGCCCATGGTGTCGTCGGTAGGGGACTACGAGTGTCCAGAAGCGGCAGTCGGGCGAGAAGAGGAGTAGGAGGGAGAATGTTGCTCGCGTCAAACCGTTTTCGGGGTGGAGTGCCCTCCAAAATCCACCTATGGTGTTTAAATATGGAGGCAAGTGGTTTGGATTTGGAGCAGCATCCAAAAAGTATGGCAATGGAACGCCGGATAGATAGCGATTATGCTAGATCATCTTTTCCAGTCAAAATCACCATATGAACGGTTATTATGATGACCGGCCACATATGGCAATTCTGTTAGAGTTTCTCTTATAGGGCCAGTTCTTTTGGTGGCTTCTAGAATAAGCTGCAATAAGTTGTTCCCTACCTAGCTTATTCTAGAAGCACAAACAAATTTATTTTTTTAGAAGCCTAATAGTTAAGACTTGACTAGTAAGCTTCTAAAAAGAAAATTTTGGTTAGGCTTCTAGAATAAGCTGGGTAGGGGGCAGCTTATTCTGGAAGCCCAAAAAAGCTAGCAAAAGGACTTTAGGAGGCGTGGGATTGCAATACTGCAGTTTTTGAACCCCGAGATTACAAATTGCTTTAAATTTCTTATTTTTCATTAGAAATGGCATGCAAAGGAATTATTTCATCCCCCCCCTCCTCTAATTTATATCCTGGGCCGACAATTAATCAAGTGCATTGCTGGTAGTATGACCTTAATCAAGTAACCATCCGACAGTGGGAATCCGGCTCCAGTTTCCTGAATGATGGTTCAGAGTCTTAACTGTCACCCATCATTCGAGTCAAGAAAACAAAGTTAACCCACTGATCAGACAGGACAAACAAATCGGTTTCTAAAGCTCCTTTTCCCACCAGTTACCTATAGTGGTTTCACATTCACCGGCTAGTTAGCAGTTACACACAGTGAACCTGCACCCTCAACGATCAGTCGGTCCCCAAAAGCCGGCTCACATTAGGTAGAACGTCTCAAGTCTCTCAACCTTTGCAGAAACCTCATAATCATCACGCAAATTGCCCACCCCACTAGCCACAACAAATACATTATCACAAACCCCCGGCCCGCTTCTCCCCACCCGCGGAGTAATCTACGCGTAAATCGCAAAGGCACGCGAAAGCGCGCGAAAACCCTAATCAATCCGGCCACCGAGCTCCAATGATCGGCGCTGCCCCGTGAGCCGTGAGTAGGCGATAGGTTTAACTAAGCTGATCAGCCCGCGCGCCTTGACGAGGTCGCCGTAGGATACGCTTCGCTTACCGGAGGCATGTCTGGCTTCAGCTGGTTTTCACTTTTCAGACAGGCGGCAGCGCAAGTGTTGCGGTCAGAGGCTCGGAGTGTGATTATTTTAGTCATGGTGGATCTTTGATTTGTTGGTTAGCTAGCCTTTTTTAGGGCGTGCCATGCTTGCTCGATCATGGCCTAATTGGACGGGCGGATAGGTTTTCGCGAGTGCGTCCTCTTTAGTTGCAACTGGCGTCCCTGTCGCTGCTGCTTTGCGCAAAGTTGACGAGGTATTTTCGTGATTCTGTGCGCGGTGTTTACGCTGCCTGGCGAGTTGGGGTTGTTTAAGCTGCCGGAAGTTTCCTCGCCGGTGTGAGGAAAGAGCCGACGACCGATCGATAAGCACGTTATTGACTTACTTGTGTGGTGTACATGTGGCTTGCAGATATTTGTTGCAAGTGCTTCCTGACAGGCGACCGCGTGTGTATGTAGAGACTATTATGTTAAGTGCAGATTAGGCTTAGGATTTAGCAAATGATGTTGAGGAATAATGCTACGGCCTCGTCTGGAATATAGTACTAGTATATTTCTTGGCTTCCATGCAAAAAATTCTGAACTGAACTATCTCTTTGTCCTGTGAAATTTATGTATTCCAAATGGTTGTATCATGGCCATCTCAAAGAAGAAATGGGTTTTATCATTGGTTATTACTGTTGTACGCAACAGTGCTCTATCAGCTCAAAGCCAACTCCTGCCATAATTGTATGAAAAATAATACGTACTCCATTTGTCTTAATCCTTCACCATGAAAAGATGAAATCCTTGGAAGGACATGTGACAAAATATAGTTCTCGTGTGCAGTCTTGCAACCCGAAACATCTGAAGTCTGAACTTGTGTTTTCGGGACAAGTTGTGAACTTAGTTTGCAAACAAAATTGTTTTTCCAAATGCGCTAGTTGCAGGCCACACTGATCTGACTGAGCCTGAAAAATGAGAGAGCTTTCATGGGCCAAAATTGCATATTTGGACAGATCAGGAAAGAGTAAGATATTCTTCTAAAAAAAGGGAAGCAGAAACATATAGGAGCAACTAACTAAGGCCTTATTCGGTTTGGAGGATTTTTGTAGGAAAAACATAGGAACAAAGATTCAGGAGGAAAATTTCCTATATATGCATTCGGTTTGTAGGAAATGCGTACAGGATCATTTCCTATGTTTTTGGAGGAAATTACACATCCACTCAAAGCTCATTTTGCGCGTAGGAACAAGGCAAGTCAATTCCTTAGGATGGCAAGTGCCATCCTATCAAATTCCTATACTACTCCTAGTTCCTACGTTTTGATTTCCTCCAAACCGAGTGAGCCCTAAGGGGTTACCCCTTGCATGCGGGGCTTCTCCAAGGGTCACTATTTTGGCCTGGGAGCACACCAAGTGGTGCGTCCAGCAGCAACCATGTGTCGCATTCTAGGCCTTCCCTCTGAATTTCAGGTTTTTTTTCTATATGCGATTTTGAGTTTTAAATGTTTTCTTTTGTTTCTTTTTGGCTTTCCGGTTCTTGCCTTGTTTCCTAGGTTTGGGAGCAAAGCCAAAATAAATAAATTTGTAGGAGGCACATCATGTGCTTCTGTGAGAAGCACAGCTGTGATTCCCGAAAAAGAAAAAAGCACAATCTATGCTTCTAGGCATAGATTTGCTTCCACGAGAAGTTCACCTTGTGCTTCCGGCAAGAAGCACAGCCTGTGCTTCCATGAGAAGCACAGATTTGCTCCCGTCAAAAGCACATCATGTGCTTCCATGAGAAACATCTCGAAAAGAGAAAACCATGGGTGTACTTTTACAAAAAAGAAAAATAAAAACACAACCGTGCTTTCACGAGAAGTAAAAACTGCAACCATGCTTTCGAGCTCTTTTTTTCTTTCGGATTTTTTGCTATTCGTTGTTTTTTGTTGGCTTTTTCGCTTTTTGTATATTTTGTTCGGAAATTTTCGTTTTTTGTGTTTTCTGGGTTTTTCATGATTTTTTTCATCGAAAACTATTAACATGGGGTCTAATTTTGAAGATCCCGATGCGAGAAATCCAACGATGAAAATGATTCGATATTTGAACGCCCAATTAAAGAGAAAATTGATTTGAATAAACAACTCTACGAAAAGGGAAAACTCCCCGGTTGTGACAAGTGGCGCACTGCATATGCGTCACTTGTCAGCACCTGAGAACATGAGAACTGACCTATTGCAAAGGCTAACCCTTGACTAGAGATTTTGCTAGTTATGCCTTTTTTTGGACCATGGACCCGGAAGTCGGAATTCCTATTTCCCGCGTTGGTCAGGGATGTCGCCCAAACGCACAACCCCCTACTCGCAAAGTGAATTGCGACAGCCCAGTGCAGAATCCCTCAGAACCTTCCTAGACCAGGTTTTCTTGTTTTACAATTGGTTTTTATTTTATTTTTTCATTCTGTATTATCTTTTACTTTTTCCTTTCTTTTCCTTTTTAATTTATTAAACTTTTATATAAATTGTGAACATCTTTGGTTAATTCAAAAAATGTTCATCAATTTGAAATAAAAAATTATCACATTCAAAACATGATCATTGAATTCAGATTTTGTTCATCAAATAAAAATTTGTTCATTGAATACAAAAACAGTTCATCATATTTTTCTAAAATTTTCACTAAATTTAAAAATTGTTCGTCCAATCCAAAATTTGTTCATCAAAATGAAGAAAGGTTCATAGAATTCAAAATAAATCATAAAACACAATATACATTTTTTTTAATTCGAAACTATTTTCTGAAATTATGAACATTTTTTCGAATTCGAGAAAATCATTTCCAGATTCTGAATATTGTTTCGAATTTGGAACATATTTTTTCAAATTAGTGAACATTTTTTAATTAACTAATATATTTTTATTTCTAGTATTTTATAAAAATATGAACATCTTTTGGAAATTGCAATTTTGATTTAAATATGCAAAAAGAAAAGAAAGAGAAAAAGGAAAGAAAGGGCATCCCGCCCCACAGATGGGCCGGCCGAAAGGGCGCCCGGTTGGGTGTAGGAGTGCACGACATCTATTTCTCGCTTTATGCGAGACCATCGCGTGCTCCCGCGTCGGAGTCTTGGAGCGAACAGAACAGTCGAGGTTTCGCAGATAGCTCGCGACCGAGCTGTAACCTGGGCTCGCCCATTAACGTGTTCCATCGTTTCCGGTTTTGGCAAACTTCTAGAGTTTCCCAGCCGGTTTTCCTGGTTTTAGGAACCTTCAAGCAAGTTCCTTGAACCGGTTTTTTGGCTTCTTTTTTGGTTTTTATTTTTTTCATTTTTCTTCCATCGTTTTTCTTTTTTTTCCTTTCCTGTTTCTTTTTTATTTTTCCGGTTCTTTTTTGAATTTCAATTTTTTAGTTTCTTTTTTTAATGTTCATGTTTCAAAAATTGTATGGAAACTTAACAAACTTTTTGCTTTTAAAAAAGTTCAATTTTAAAGAAATGTTCGTGTTTTAAAAAATTTGTTCATATTAAAAAATTTTCGATTTTTTTACAGAAATTTTCAGGAATTTCAAATAATGTTTCCGTTTTACCAAAATTGTCCGGAATGTTTTTATTCATTTTCAAAATTTTATATAATAACCAGGATTTCAAAAAATGTTTCTTTTTTCAAACGTTGTTCACAAATTTCAAAAAATGTTCTCGTTTTCTAAATTTTGGTTTATGTATTAAAAAATTGTTTGCATTCCTAATTTGTTTGGGATTTTCAAAATTGTTCTCCATTTCTAAAAAATTTCAATAAAAAAACAAAATATGTTCAAGATTTTAAAGATTGTTCCATTTTGAAAAAAAAATCAAAAATTTCGAAAATGTTCGTGTTTACGAGAAAAATTCAGAAATTTCAAAAATTGTTCCCAATTTTGAAAATTTGTTCAAAAATTTCGAAAATGTTCGTGTTTACGAAAAAAGTTCAGAAATTTCAAAAATTGTGCGACATTCCACAAAATTGTTCAGGTTTGTCAAAAATGTTACGTAATTGCGGAAAATAACTTAAATTTCGAATATTGTTCGGGATTATTTCAAATAGTATTAATCTGTGAACGCTATTTAATTTTCAATTTTGGCGGTGCATCTTTTTGTCAAGATTTCTGTTCATTTGTGGTGGCTAGCAGCTCGGGCACTTAAGCAAGTATTTTTGGGTTCGATTCCTAGGATCAGCAAATTTTGAACCACCTTTTTGCGATTTTTGTACCATCGAATTCGCGGGGCACAGTAATGGGCCGGCCCAGTCGGGGCGCACCCTGTGCGATAGGTGACCTCTTTACCGCAGAATGCGGCACATAGGGGCTCCCCGCGGGGGGCTTCGGTCCCAGGTCTCCGGGCTAATAACCAGAGCGGCTAACCACTGTGCTACTGTAGGTTCTTCGGTGAAACACATAGCACGCCTTACTACAAGTGGCATGGTCCTGTTTTTCCACTGCTTTTTTGCTTTTTCCATTTTTCACAGTTTTTCTCCATTTCTTCTCTGTTTTCAAATACAGGTTTTACTGGTTTTTAAAAAACTGGGTTTTCTTGTATGCATTTTTTAACTTTTTAAAATATCAACCTTTTTTTAATACACGGTCAACATTTTTTCTATAGATATTCAACATTTTTCAAATACTTACTCAAAAAAATTATATACATGATCAACATTTTTTCAAACAATTGTTCAACATTTTACAAATACTTGTTCCATATTTTTCAAATACTTGTTCAACATTTTTCTAATACTTGTCCAACATATTTATATACATGATCAACATTTTGCAAATACTTGTTCAACATTTTTCAAATAGATGTTAAAAAAATTAAATGCTTTTCAACATTTTTTCAAATGCTTGTTAAAAAAATTTCAAATAGATGTTCAATATTTTTTAAAATACTTGTTAAAAAATTTCACATACTGGTTCAACATTCTATATTCTTATTTCAACATTTTTTAAATACTTGTTCAACATTTTCTAAATGTTTGTTCAATATTTTTATTACTTATTCAATATTTTCAAATAATTGTTCAACATTTTTGAACTCATTCCACATTTTTTTTGATAATTATTCAAAAGAGTTTTTTGAAGAGTTTTTTTAAATATATATATATGTAGAATATTTCAAATTATCAACAAATGTAAAAAGGCAAAAAACGTTAAAAAAAAATAAACAAGAAACATGCTGGTGTATCCCGCACACGTGGGTCGGCCCAAGTGGCGTTTGCCTTCAGCGAGGTGCTGCCCCTGGCCGGACTAAGTAGTAGTTTGGTTGGTGACCTGGCTTTGTGCTTGAAGAAAAACTAGCGCCTGGCCTGGGCCTGGGTTGGCGTTGATTTGTGCCTGGTCAGGCTAGCCTGGGCTTGAAGCGTTTGGATTGTTCCTTGCCTGCAGTTGCCTTCTTTACCTTTAAAAAATATTGAATCAGTGGGCCATACCACTTTTGTCTCCCGGTTAGGACCCAGGCCGCTGGCCAGGCATAGAAAAATGGATGCCTGAACCAGGCTAAACACCCTGCCTGGTGCTAACCACTTTATTATAATTTTTTATTCGGTGGAGCCAGGCTAATGCAGTTACTTGGGAGGACCAGGCCAGGCAGTCGTTTTCCTTCTCAGGCACCAACCAAACGCTTATCAGGCACGCTCCAGGCACAAGCCAGGCCAGGCATGTTGTGGTGTGGACACCAACCAAACTAGCCCTAAAAAAAGGTGTTGCCCCTGTCTCACTGAACGCGAGGAATAGTCACGCCCGCAGGAGCATGGGGTACCTGTTTCAGTGCTTTGCATCGCACTGGTCGGTAAATATGAGGTCCCTCGGAAGTGACCATAAAGATTCATTATTCCATGAATTCCTCAAAGTGAGGGTCATCTAAGACTACTATAAGACTAATAAAAAAATAAAACAAGAGAACAGTTTGAATGATTAAAATATTGTTCCCAAATATTCAACTGACAGATTAATTTCTTATAACGTATTCTATTTTTGTTTACCAAATAAGCCAGCAAACACGATTTCTCAAAAGAAAATATGGAGGCACGCCGCTGCGATATGGGCCGGCCACTTCCACGGGGAATAAGCTCATGATTTATTTATACATTTTGGATTTCCTAAAATAATTATACATTTCTGAAATATATTTTTAATTAATAAGTTCTAAAATAGTGCAGAACAAGGTTTCAATAAGATAAAAAAATGGTACATTGTAAAAATAAAATATTCATGCATCTCAATATAAATGTTTACATATTTTCAAGAAAATGTTGGTCTCATTAAAAAGCAATTTTCATGCATACGAGAAGTAATATTCATCCACTAAAAAAAGAATAAATAATTTGAAAAAGTTCGCATATTATGTTTTTTGACAAGTTAACTATGCATGTAAAAATATATTTCATGTATATCCACGTATTAACCATAAAAGTAAATGTTAAAATGAAAATAAAAGAAAAGGAGAAAGGTAAAATATGGAAGTATAAATAAAATGACAAAATGGCAACCATAAAATGTATGCATGCACGCATAAAGTTCCCTTGTATACTTTTAAGAAACTCATGTATTTTACAAAAAACTAGAAATGTGAAATAAATACAATGGAGAAACTAAACAAACAAGTCCAATATGAAGACAAGAAAATAATAATAATAATAATTAAAAGGAAATAAAAAATGGAAACCAAAAATGCAAGAAAATGGAAACTTAATGTGGTTTACCTTTTTGGCTTGAACCACACGCCAAAAAGGGGTACGCGTTTCCTTAGTAACATAAATCGGCACACCCCTCAATGATGAAATATTTTTGCTAATTGATTACATAAAATCAGACACAATATTTTGTTTGCGGACAAGGTCCAAGCTTGTATATTAAATAAAACCAGGCTCATGGCACAAATATGAAATTATAGGCAAGACCTTGAAGAAATTGGGGTTGTCTTCCTTCTGCATTCACCGGCCACACGATGTGAGCAGAGCTAGTTGCCGCCTCTGGTCCTCCGTCTTACCTGTGGCACCCCAGCTCAGAGAAACCGGAATGCCCCGTATTCCAGCCTAGAGATCGAGAAGAAGTCTCTGAAATACGTCACTGCTTGACATAGAACAAATCAGCTCTTATCACAAATGATAATAATACAAGGGTCTGATGTTACAAAGAAGCACATCAGCACGGCGACACTACACTTGCTCTATGCTAGCAGCGGGACAACTCGTAGCAGCGGAATACTTCTAGCAGCGGAACAACGACGAAGGTGGTGAACTCCACTCCGCAGGGACTCTGGCTGGGACACAATCTAGCTCGCACGATTGGTAACCTCGATAAACAATCAATCAATCATGGCATCACCTGCAATCTGGCATGACATGCCAGGTCAGTACATTGAATGTACTTGCAAGCTCACAACAACCAAAAGCATCAAGGCAAGACAATAACATAGCATTAAACAGGTTAATTAATTAACAACTACTATGATAAGAAAGCAACTACTAAACCTGATATGAAACAACTACAATACTGATAAACCAATATCTCAGATCTCAATAACCATCTCACTCTTGGCTATCCGGCCAAGCAATATACCATCTCGATCACGTCATGATCCACCTGATCACCTCGTGATCAAAACATCCACATGATCACTTCGTGATCACATCACAAACTAAATGATCATCCTCAAGATCATCTCAACATCATCATCAACATCCTGCCAAACTGTTACTGCTCATAATACATCAACATATAATTCATCTAAAGTCATTCCGTCATGTGAGTGTTGATCGAATGGTGTGACCTAGTACGAACTTATGCCCATGACCGAGGACGTGGCTATCGATAGATTACACACACACTCTCTCTCTCTCTCTCTCTCTCTCTCTCTCTCTCTCTCTCTCTCTCTCTCTCTCTCTGCAGAGGCAGCGCACTTTACCCACACCACCTATGGCCTCACACTCCCATTCGTGTGGACCAACGGCGTTCCGACAAAACCGATCTATCGCCATGACACTCTCCCGGCCACTCCGACCAACTCCCCTTTGGGCTAAGTCATGGGTGGCCCCATGCCTACCAATGGCATCAACGGTCACCGTCGTGGCAAAACAAAAACGGTCCCAAACAGGGAGAAAAAGGGCCCTATCCAACTACGAGCACACAAGGTTATGTCTGCTTACCGGGCCAGGGTACCGCACGCCCATAACCTTCCCTCGTTGGAGGCACCGGCGAGAGGCATGGTAATAGCATCGCATTAGGGCCTTCCCATAAAAGGCAAATGTGGTTACACTGGAAAAAGCCCGGTTCGGTGGCACCTGACCAACTTAATGACTAATTTATCCCCAAAATATAACAAAGGATAAGCGATACTCCTATATCATCTATCAACCTATAATCCAAGTCATAGCAATATCCAACAAATAATCCAAAGCATAATATCGTCATATCAAAATACTCCGAGGATAGCATAACACTACTATCATGATGAATCCAAGAACGATATTACTACTACTCAAATATCAAGAACAAGCTATCCAGCTAAGATCCACATGCAAGCATCATCTCCGAAATCATACTCCAAAACGTAACATCAACTAGCATCATGATGAAAATAACACTAGCCACTAACAATCCAACGGCAACGTGATATCCAAAGTAATACTCGAAAGCATAATACCATCATGAAAATAATCATAAAAGCCACTAAGAATCCAAAGGCAACATGTCATCCACATAAGGTGCAATATATTAAACCTAGAACTCCAAACAATATCATGGCAATAGCAAGACCAAAATAATACTCCGAGAAATGCCATGAACAAAATCATACATAGCTATTGCAAATTTTAAGCAAGTTGAAATAAGTAAACCATGTTACTGCATTGTAATCATGTAAATGGAGGGTGTGGCTTGCCTGGGGTGGAAGGATTCACCGGAAGAAAGTGCGAGAAGCTCACAGAAAGAATCGCTAGAAACTGTTCTCTCTCGGAGGGGGCTGATTAAGGGCAAGGGCATAATGGTCATTTTCAGAATGCTAAAACATGGTGAAAATGATACCAACTGAACGGCCTCGATGAGACGAAGAAGTGGGCTTTGGAATCACCTCAATCGGAGTCACGGTTGAAAAGATATGGCCGTTCGTTCGTTAGGCAGAAAACAAAAATAACTTATTCATTTCTGCCCTAAACAGACGAACGTTCACCAAATAGGGGTTTCGGCCGGCGGCTGGAAAAAGAGAAAACGCCTTTTCAGAAATACGCCTACAGATCAGTGAAAGCGCATTTTGGTCTAAAGAAGCACGAAAATACGCTTTCGGGAAAGCGAAAACGTAATCCAGTGGATTATGCCTCCACTTATCCACGTCAGCATACCTGGGTCAACGGTTGAGCGGCTGCCAGGTGGAGCCCGCTGGCCTGGCCTGAGCCGAGCTCCCTCCCTTCTCCACCCCGTGCTCGCTCGACGGAGCAGAGCAGGAGCTCGGCGCCGGCGGCCGTTCCGGTGGCTCGGTCCACCTCGGGCGAGGCTCCGACCACCGAGATGACCGGCGCAATATGGCGCACCCGACTGGAGTGTTCACACGTCGCGGGGAGGAGCAGAGACGCAGCTGCTGCGGATGGCGGCTCCGAGCGGCGATGGGGCTTGCGGCCAGAGGCCATCGGAGGATGAGGCAAAGGGCGGGGAGTATCCCGGGGAGACCTTGAGGGGCTCTAGTGGTGGGATGGAGGAGGGAGGGAGCTCGGCTTGACCGAATTTAGTCGAGGAAGGGCGGCGGTCGTGGCGGCAATGGTGGACATGGAGGGCGGCTTGAGCTCAGGGAAGTGGTCAGGGGGGCTAGAGGAGGTGCTCTGAGGTCGATGGCGCAGAGAAACGGCACCGGGGCGGCCTTATGTAGGCAGGGGAGGAGGGGGTCGAGCTGGCGTCGCCGCAGACGCGTGGCCGGCGCCGCGGACATGTGGGCACGCACCTGAGCTCAACGGTAGGCGACGGGGAGGAACAGGGGAGGCTCACGGGGAGGTAGACGACGCCAGGAAGCACGGGGAGGAAGAAGACGGGTGCCATTAAAGCGAGACCGCCACTGTTCGCCCGTGGGCGGGCGTCGGGGAGCGCCGACGAGGAGGCTTCTGGAGGGGGAGAGCGGTCCAGGGAGAAGGGGACGATGAGGGGAAGCCACTGGACATGCTCACGCTCGCGAAGACGACGAGAGAGGAGAGGACGAAGCAGAAATGGCGCTCTGGACGCGGCCAGAGCGCACAGAGCGCGTGGATTGTCTTGTCTCGGGTGTTGTCTCTCCAAGATGGAGCATTTATGAGTCTATGGCGTGATCTTATGTGATGTGGTTGGGTTGGAACTAAGCTCTGAAGTTTTCTGTAGCAAACTTGGCTGTGCACTAGTGATCAACAGAGAATTGATTGAAGCCAAATAAGTTGTCTAGGGTGATTAACTAAGGAACGAATATGATCCTGGAGGTTTTGGAGTAAAATGAGGCACAAAACAACATTGTTGCTTTGTAACTTCAATTATAGTCCAGAAACTTGATCATGATTATGCACTCACATGGAGCATCAACTTGAGCTTAAATTTGGCAAGGCTTGATGATTTGGGCATAAGAAGATGCTGTAAAAATTTAATACCAGATGAACAAGCCAAAATGGTACTTGTTTCACACACATCCCCTCTGTCCAGAAACTTGAAAAAATTCTAGGAAAATATTGGCTTGATGATGTGGTCCCAAAATTGGTGGAGATAAGTTTTAAGGTCATGAGAATGCTTTGGTAAATTTGCAGCCAAAGTGAAGCAATATAAAATATACTTACTTCACAACCTGAAAATATTGACAGAAGCAAAGATTTGATCCTGTGCTCACATAGATGATTGTATGGGGCTGAAATTTGGAGGAGTGTAAAGATATGAGCACATGAAGATCTGTGAAAAATTTCAACTCATTTGGATAACCCTAACTAGTACTTCCTTCATAATGCCCTCTGTGTGACAGAAACATTGAAAAATTGCTGAGGAAGATTGGCTAGGAAAATAAAGTTGAATTTTTGCATGAGGCAATGATTTGGATGTAAAAGCATGCTCAAAAAGGTTGGGAGCAATCAAGAAAGGATAGGTGACACTTCCTTCACAGAAAGCCACACTGGACAGAAATGAAGAATAATTATTGGGCTAGGGCAGGAAAGTTTGGGCATATTTGAGCAACATATGACCCAAAGAAATTATGAGAATTATTTGGGAATTTTTCTTATGGACAGAAATATAGGTTGATTCACAACCTAGGGCACTTGAGGTTATTCCTTTAATACGAAAGGAAATTTTTCCCAAGAAAAAGAATTATGGAGTTGGGCTAGAATGGAAATGGCATGATCTTGACTTGAGGTTATTCCTTTAATACGAAAGGAATTTTTCCCCAAGAAAAAGAATTATGGAGTTGGGCTAGAATGGAAATGGCATGATCTTGGGATCAGTTGGAGGAGGATGAACCCCTTGGGAGAAGAAGAAATGATGATCCCCCAGGTTTCAAGGCCACAAAACCACTCCAAAAAGAAAAGAAAAAAATAGATCAAAAATCAAATAAATCAAAGGAAAAAGAAAAGGGTGAAAAACAAGGCTATTACATTACCACCTTGTTGAAATCCGGGAGCTTGTAGAAGCAGTGGCTAGAAAGTCGTTGATGTAGACTATAAGATGACGGTGGCCAGATCAAGAAAGATCGTCTCCTCGAAGAACCTAACACCGAGAAAGGCCAAACACAACCTCACTCCGGGCAGACAGAGGAAAGGGACACAAACCTCACAAGTTCCTAGACAAAGTCGATTCCGCAAAGTTTCATGCGGCAGCGATGATACTAGAGAAGAAAAATAGGTCGTGGCGTTGTCCTCGTCGTAAGACGTTGACATCAGTGGATAAACACTTATCACCCCAGACCAAATAGCCAACGATCGACACTGTCCTCCAACTAGTCCATGCCCCTCCGAGTAAGGCCATTGGCATGTTGATACCTTTAACCATTGTTTTCATCGCCGTTGTTGTCCCAACTTCACATGCGATGAAGAACTCAAAACTCTCAGAAGACACTAACTGGACACATAGATCCGGGGTTCCCCCAACCCCGTCAACATAGTGATCAACGGAGGGAGGGGAAGCCGCAGCGGCACATGTGGGTCATGCAACTTATGGACGATATTTCTATATTGTATGCATCTTGTTTGCTTCTCATGAAACTTTAAACACAAAATGGAGGTTTTTCTTTTACTTTTGGGTGAACTACCTAGAGCAGAATACTACATAATGTATCGCCACGACATCAGAGCATCTACAGCCAGGCGGCTCAAACCCCTTCTCAAACGCCCGTGCGGGCGGGCCATTCACCGACCGATCAAGAAAAATCGACCCACCCGAGTGCCTCAAACCGGCCTCAAACGCTCGTGTTGTCCGACGACCCTCATATTCAGCCCAAATATAGAGCGGATATGGGGCGGCTGGGGCAAGTCGTGGGAAGGATCTAACAATAGAGGTAGGGGGTACGTAGAAGAGGGCAGAGCCTAGCTACGGCGAGATTGTACACTCGGATTTACGAGTTCAGGCCCCTCTCGAAGGAGGTAATAGCCCTACGTCTCGATGCTACGGGAGCTTTGGTTTGTTTGGAGTGTTGAGTTACAGGGGGTGCGAACCCTTGTGCAGGAGGGAGGGGCGGCTTATATAGAGTCCGCTGGCCCCTCGTAGCCCTCAGTTACACAAGGGTTCAGTGAGAGAGTAAAGATGAGAACGTTACTAGTAACGCCTGTAATTAATGATCTTTATAGGGACAGATTGATTGTCTGACCGTTGCTATCCTGGGGTGGCTCTAGGCCTTCTGTACTTGGAGTGAGTCCATGTACTCCGAGTGAATAACGGTGGTCGAGTGAGGGTGGAGTAACCGAGTGGATCTTCTGTCGAGTGACTTGCACACTGCGGTCATTCCAGTTGGTACCCCCTTTCTAACTTTGCAGGTCTTGGATTCTTTGCATAGTGCCCTTGGGTAGGACATCTAGATCAGGTCTAGGACCCTACCCTAGGTGCATGTCATCGTCAGGGCATGCCCGGGCGCATTCGCCATGAGAGCCCAGCCCACCACCGACCCCACGATGTCCCAACAAAAGAAAACCAATCCGTCCCCTCTCTGAACCCTAGCTCACTCACTCTCTTCTCTCACTCTGTCCCCTCCTCTCTCCCTCTTCGATACCGATTGAATCCGGTGACATGTCGAGCTCCGGCAGCCACTCGGGCACCGACCTCGACGTCGAGGAGGAGCTGGCCCTCTGCATTGCATTGGAGCGGTCGAAGGTGGACACCAGGGGCAACTCTGGATCTGCATCGTAGTCGCTCCCGCGCTAGCGCAGCGTGGACACCAGGGCTAGCCCCTCCCGGCCCGCCTGCAGCTCCATGAGGGCAGTGCAGTCTGCTCCGGCCCCGCATCGTCCCCTTCCCTCGGCGGACGCTGCACCATGCGGTCAGCGGTGGGTGTCGTGGTTCTAAGTCTGAGAGTAATGTAGGGGGGTAGGAATGGATAGGCAAGATCCTAGCTATGGAGTAGTTGTATACGCACGAATTTTACGAGTTCAGGCTATCGAGTGGTTGGCTTCGTGGTCGAGTGTCTTCGAGTCTGTCGAGTGGAACACTTCTGAGTCGATTGAAAGATGATTCTTCTAGAGATGTCCTTGGGGAGGGTATCTTGGACAGGTCCATGACCCTACCCTAGGTACATAGCTTCATCATTAGCCCTCGAATGGATCGAGGTTTGAGTGGGGAAGGAGTTGAACACACTTCCGACCCATTTTTCGTGCTATGAGTATACCTTGCCCTGGATCAATGAACCTAGGTGATGGTACCAACTTCTTTTTCAGTCGCCTTGATCCATTCTTTGTATCCGTCGAGTGAGTTTCTTTACTTGGAGAGCTCCGAATGACAGAGCGGAGGAGATCTTCCGTCTGACAAGTTGTTTTGCAGCTCGCGGATTTCGCGGGATTCAAATTTTGGGAAGCGCGCATGGCGGAGGAGGCCGCAGTAATCGGATGGGATAAGGCAGGGACGCCTCGATCTCTGTGCCACCTTTTTCGCCACGTATCTCGCGTGTGACTGTTGCGGGATTTGACAGGATCGCCCGGGCCTACAAGTCAGCCACTCGGAAGTAACCTCATATAAGGCGCCGAACCGGGGTTTTTGAATAGTGCGTTCTCATTTCCTCCTCTCTTCCTCCGCCGCGCTCGCTTTCGTGCCAGTGCCGCTGCCCCGTGCGTGTCTCGCCGGCGACGATGGGGAAAGAGAAGACAGTGGCCCTGGAGCGGGCGAAGAAAGCGACAACGAAGGCAAAGGGAAAGACGACCAGTCGGGGCGGATCTTCGTCGAGGGCCGGCCTGCCGCAGGGCTGGATCCAGGGCAACTGGATCCGCTCGAAGATTCGTCAAGAAGACCTCAACGACCTGGCCGCTAGAGGACTGATCCCCCACAGATCGGCACGACTTCCAGGGAAGGAGTCCGAGCCGCAGCCTCGGGAGGGTGAGTGCGTTCTCTTGGCCACCCATGTCGACCATGGGTTTTCCTTGCCTCCTCACCCTTTCTTTCGGGGATTTCTGAATTTCTTTGGGGCACAACTCCACCACTTCACTCCCAACACAATCGTGTATCTCGCTGCTTTCGTGTCTTTGTGCGAGAATTTCTTGGTTGTCCGCCTCATTGGGGCCTTTTCAAGCACATTTTCACCGCCGCCCCAGACGGTGAAAAAGGCCAATCCGAGTGACGAGAGAACACAAGTGATTCAGATGTGGGGGTCTTGGGGTTTAGATGAGAGGAAAGTTCTTTTCCGCCATGATCCTACCCGACTCGGTCCGTGGATGGCGGTCGACCTGGTTTTATCAAAAGACCAGCCGACGCCTTGAGCGATCGATCGGACTTCCTCCTTTTTCCATGGACCGAGTGAGGAAGCCTTCATCTTTGAAGGTGATCCCGGAAGAGAAGGCGCAGGTTAAGGTGCTGGTCGAACGTGTTGTCCAGCTTATCCGTGACGGGGTGGCTGGTATGGACCTCTTGGAGGTCTTCCTTCGACGATGCATCCAACCACTTCAAGCTCGAGACCATCCGATGTGGATGTATTCGGGCACTGAGGACACCACTCGGATCCACCCGGAGGAGGTCGAGGATGCCACGCTGGAGGGGTGGCTGACGAGCATCAATGGGAACAAAGACAACCCTAGGGGAGCCAGGAGAATTCCTCCACTCGACCAGTCCCACGTACCGGACAAGGTTCAACTCTGAATTTCCGACTGTAATTTTAACCATGCAGCTACTTATGCTCCGTCGATTGACTTTTATTCTGCTTGTTTTCCTGCCAGGTGAAAGGATCGAGATGGACCTAGAGAGGGGGGGGGTGAATAGGTACAATGACAAATTTTAATTATTACTTAGCAATTTTAGGAAATAGTGCGGAATATGAAAGTGAGCCTAACAATTGCTAGTAGGTATGAAGTACTAGATAAGTAACACAAGCATATAAGTGAGCAAGCACAATATGATGTAAGTAAGTGCAAACCAAAACAAGTAACCACAAGTATAGAGTTAGGGTTAGGAATAACCGCAACTCCGAGAGACAAGGATGTATGCCGATGTTCACTTCCTTGGAGGGAAGCTAGTCACCGTTAGAGAGGTGGATGTTACCACGAAGGCACACCAACGCCACGAAGGCTCACCCTGTTCTCCCTTTGAGACAACACCACGAAGATGTTTCTCAACCACTAGTGGTAGACCTTGGGGTGGTCTCCAAACCCTCACAAACTTATCCGGGGGTAATCACAAAAGTCGATTCCTCTCCGAAAGACTCCTACCGCCTAGGAGTCTCCAACCTCCAAGAGTAATAAGATCAATGGGGATTTGCTCAAGATTTGCTCAAATCATGAATTCCTTGGGTGCAAAGAAGGAGGAGAAGTGGATCTATCACTTGATCGGACAACTTCTTTTCAAAGCTCTCAAATCCCTTGGGGATCTAAGATTTGGTGTGGAGAGTTGAGAGAGAGTGAGTGAAGTGTTCTAGGATTTGTTCAAAGTGAATGGTCAACCCCAACCCATGGAAGGGGAAGGAGTATATATATGTGGTGGGAAAAGGTGACCGTTTGGGGTACAGGATGGCCGGACGTCCGGAGAACGTCGGTCGTCCGGAGGCCCAAATGGGTCCGGACGTCCGACAGTCATCGGACGACCGACCGCTGTGAAAAGTGTGACCCTCAAACCAATGTACAGGATACGGTCGTCCGAACAGGCCCGGACATCCGTAAGAATGCTTCTGATGTGAAAGTGTCAGACGTCCGGAGAGTTCCGGACGTCCGCAAAATGTTTCGCCATTTGTGAAAAGTGTGACTCACAAATCGATTAATAGATACGGTCGTCCGAAAGGGCCGGACATCCGTAAGAAATTTTCTGATGCGAAGGTGTCTGACGTCCGTTGGTTTCCGGTCATCCGTAAAAATGTTTCTGTTGTGGAATTGTCGTACTTCCGTTAGGGTCCGGACGTCCGGCAATCAGAAGGACCGGACGTCCGTAGAGAGCCGGACGTCCAAGGTATACCAGCTTTGAGCAAGTTTTTCACAGATCCATCGATCCCTCTTAATAGTGCGGGATCCCTATACTCAAGAACAAACCATAAATGAAGTTAACACCTTGTATCTCCATTCTTGAGTTATATGCTTTTTGTCCCTAGTCATGAACCATGCATACGGTCTTTGGAACACAATCCTGAGATATACTTGATAAACATGATTAGTCCCGAGCATATGTGTTGTCATCAACATCAAAATATGATTTAAGGGCATGATTGCACTTTCAATCTCCCCCTTTTTGGTAGTTGATGACAACTCATATGCATACTCATAATAGTAATCGGAAGTATTTGTTGTGGAGCTCAATAACCATAATAACCATAATAAGAATAGGTAGCGAGTAGCGAGAGGGCTCCCCTCAAACCGATGCCACAATAGTTGGATCACTTCATATAGATCAATTCATATAGATTCACCAAACTCATAACCAACAAACTGATCAATTCATATATCATATAGATTCATAACTAACAAACTCATAACATAGTTCAACAACCTAGAACATAGTTCAACAAACTACTTCTAACATAGGTTCGATTACATAATGAGCTAGAGTAATGCATATGGAGCCTACTCCCCCTTTGGCATCAAGTATCCAAAAAAAACAAAGAGGGGAATGATATGATAGTATTAAAGCTCATCCTCATCATCATCATCATGAACACCACCGCCACCAGTCTCACAAAGAAATCAGCCCACTCGGGACCGGAGGGAAAACCAAAATCGAGGGGGTTCTGCAGAAGACGCTCATCGTCACTCACATCATATACGCTGAGTCTCGCAGACGAGCCTTCAGAGCGTTCTTGGAAGTGACCATGCGAGTGACCACATCGTGGTGTTGGGAGCAATGGAAGGTGAACATCTTCATCATGGCTGAATGAGCCTTCCCAAGAAAACGAGCAATGCGCCCAAAGGAGGCATCCTGGAATGAGGATGGTTAGCGTGCGAGGGAAAACTAGCGGCGGTCGACTAGCGATGGCGGGAGAAGGAGGAACATGGTCAGCCGCCATGTGAGGTGGGATGACCCATCTCTCATGTATATGAGTGCGTGCAATGGGAAAGGGAGCTGCACTCTCGATAAATGCCTCAAGAAAAGGTGCATGAGGAAAAGCCCGCTTGTGCCAGGAAGCTAGCAAGGCGAATCTCATGCCATAGAAAGTGTGGAACATTTATCTTCCCTTTAGGAGATGTGTAAAGGTGATGCATGAGATCAATGCAAGAGCTGCTACAGAACCCTTGTCACCCATCTTGGGATAAATGGTGCGGATGACACACCGATAAATGATGTTGAATGGAAAACGCCAAATAGAGACTTGGTTTAGACCCTTTTGTTTTTCAGGATTAGACAAAGATGATATGGGTCTAAGGAGATCCGCACAGACCGCAATGCCTTTGGGCTTATGGTTGGGGTCATCTTTGTGGATTTTGAACCCAAAGTGTCGGGAAATCCAAGTGCGGTGACAAACTCAGCATAAGATGTCATGAGAGAAGCGATGTCGGAGGTCATCCATGTGACAAAGTTATCGTGGAGCAAAGTAGCAAGTGGCATAAAACTGATGGATGGCAGCCTGGTTAAAATCGTGTTGAAAGGCGAATGTGGCAGCTAGTTTGACGACTCAATGAGCTCAATGGCTCCCGGATATTTCTCCGGATGAGTGCGAATGTGCTCAAGATCAATGCAAACATGAAGTGACAAGCCTTTAGGAATGACAATCGTGGTGAAGATGTCGGCTTGGACATTCGTATGCGAAAACGACTATCCCGAGAATCCCTAGCAACAAGAAATTGATCTACATCACGACGCAATTTGAGATATGAAGATTTGGGGACTTCATTGAAACGCTTAACATGACGGCCTAGTGATAGTGGAGGCTCAATGGAGATGTGACGGCATCACCGTGGGGTTGCACCGGAGGAGGAGGAGGTTGAAATGTTGGACGACGAGTGCCGGGCTTGGGGCAGCGACGCTGACGCCAATCATCGGGACGGATCCACCTCTTCAAGCTCATCCTCAAAATCTGACCCTCCGAAGAGGAATCACCGGACGAGCTGTGAGGACGAGCGGCACGCTTCCGAGGGCGATCTTCCTCCCTGAGTCGTTGGAACCACCACGACGAGACGGACGCTACCGCCCTCCGGCGACTTGCTTATGCGTCGGAGTGCTTGGACCGAGGCATCAAGACCTAGGGAGAAGGAAAGCACATGTCAACACCCTCCATAGACCAGGGTGACAAGTGAAGAGAAAAAGGGGGGGTTTGCCCTACTAGGCAAGGAAGAGCACGGAGGAGCCAAGCGACGCATCGGAGCAGGGGATCGAAGGACGGACGGGAGAGAAGCCCCGAAAGCGTAACAGCTGGACGGGCCGGACGGCAAGTCTCAGATCCGCGGCGGGGAGACACCCCGGCGAGGGGTACGGCGGCGGGCGGTCACGAGGAGGGGCCGCACGACAGAAACGGCGGCGGCGGCGAACTGACTGGAGAGACGTACGGCGGCGGGCGGTTGGTTGACTAAGAAAACCTAGGGCGCAGTATATATAGACCAGCGTAAAACGTGACAGACGTCTGGCCTCCGGACGTCCGGAAGAGTTATATATGCGACCGGACATCCGGAAATGACGGACGACCGGAGTCGGGACCATCAGCAAAGAAGGATAACAGAAGTTGCTTTTACGGACGTCCGATGGCGTCGGACGACCGGGCATATTGTAACAGAGCGGTTCTTCTACGGACGTCCGGAGTCTTCCGGACGTCCAAGCTTCATTTGCTAGGCCAAACTTGAGTGAACCAGAATGGTTTTACGGACGTCCGGCGAGGCCGGACGACCTAAAATAACCAGTAGAATATATGGACGTCAGGAGTTTTGCGGACGTCCGCAAAGGAAATACCACACGGACGTCTGAACCCTCCGGACGTCCGAGCTAGAAGTTTGGACAGGAGGGCTGATAATGATGATGAGGAAAACATTTTCTCACAAGAAACTTATTTATGTAGGCAATCACATCCCACCTTACACAAACATAGGCATAAACTACTCCATCATCTTAAACTATCCTAACTTTGAGAGTGTTTGTTCAATTTATGCATTATGTAAGGTGAGAGAACTCATGAATTGAGTGTCTCCCTAAATATATGCCTACATCACGACTAGACATTAAGTTTAAGCATGGATGAGTACTAGATTTCACATAATGTTGTCAAGCTCCAAGATACCAAGTTCACGCCTAAGTCGTGTAACCTTGCTTCATCCAATGGTTTCGTGAAAATATCTGCCAGCTTGCAAATCTGTCCCAATGTGATCAATGTGAATATCGCCTTTCTCAACATGATCTCTCAAGAAGTAATATCTAATATCAATGTGTTTGGTGCGGAGATGATCCTTGGGGTTCTCAAAGAATGTTGATAGCACTTTCATTATCACATAAAAGAGGCACATGTCTATAGGTGATACCATAATCCTTCAAAGTTTGCCTCATCCATAATAACTGAGTTGTACAATGGCGGCAGCAATGTATTCAGCTTCTGCGGTAGAGAGGGCAATACAATTTTGTTTCTTCGATGACCAACTTACCAAAGAGCGTCCAAGAAATTGACATGCACCGGAGGTGGACTTACGATCCACTTTGTCTCCGCCCAATCCGCATCCGTGTATCCAATGAGATCAAACTTAGCATCCTTGGGATACCATAGACCCAACTTTGGGGTGTGAACAAGGTATCTAAGAATATGCTTAACCGCCTTTATGATGACTTTCCCTAGGGGAAGCTTGAAATCTAGCACACATGCATACACTAAACATGATGTCTGGTCTAGATGCACAAAGATAAAGCAATGAACCAATCATGGAGCGGTATTTAGATGGGTCGAAGTGGATACCGTCTGTGTCTTCAGTGAGTGTTATTTTCGTTGGCATTGGTGTCTTACATGGACTAGCATCGGACATACCAAACTTCTCTAGGATATCCTTGAGGTACTTTGCTTGAGACAAGAAAATTCCTTCTTGAAATTGTTGAATTTGAAAACCAAGGAAGAACTTCAAATCCGCATTGAGTGACATTTCAAAATTCTTGGTCATTGAAGCCGCAAACTCCTTGCACAAATGAATGTTAGGAGAACCAAAAATGATATCATCTACATAGATTTGGCATAAGATCAAATCACCCTTATCCCTCTTAGTAAAAAGAGTAGGATCGATCACCCCTCTCACAAAACCATCAACGAGTAAAAACTTCTTAAGATGATCATACCAACCACGAGGTGCTTGTTTGAGGCCATACAAAGCCTTATGAAGTTTATACACATAGTCTTTGTGATCGGGATCAACGAACCCAGGTGGTTGTGATACATATACTTCTTCTTGTAGAGGACCGTTAAGAAAAGCACTCTTCACATCCATTTGATGTAATGTAAAACCATTGAAAGCAGCATAAGCAAGTAAAATGCGAATGGATTCAAGACGGGCAACGGGGGCAAAGGTCTCACCAAAGTCCAAACCTTCAACTTGTGAGTACCCTTGTGCCACTAACCTTGCCTTGTTCCGGATGATTACACCATTCTCATCTTGTTTGTTCTTGAAAATCCATTTTGTTCCAATGACGTTGTGTTCGGTAGGTGGCCTCTTGACTAACGACCACACTTGGCTGCGTTCAAAACTGTTCAACTCTTCTTGCATAGCAACTAGCCAATCGTTGTCTATCATTGCATCTTGTACCTTGATGGGTTCAAAACTAGACACAAAAGAGAAGTGAGCACAAAAGTTGGTCAAGTGTTTACGAGTGACTCTACCTTCCGATATGCGGTGAGTATTTTGTCAACATCAACACGACCGCCACTCGTGGCATGATAGAGGTAAGGGTTTCACGAGGTTCAACTTCATGTCCATCATCCACATCCTCAACATATGGATCATTAATGTGTGGAGGAAGATATTCTTGTTCATATTGCATTTGTTGAGGTTCATCATCAATGATTGGACTTTCTTGTTCTTGTTCTTGAAGATTGTCATGAGGAGGAACTTGATCATCCTCTTCAACTTGGGCTAAAGGTATCGGTTGAGCAATAGGGGCTTGTGGTGTTATGAATGTTGAAGTAGTTTGATGATGTGGGAGACTTCTATCTTCTTCTTCATCATCATGAGGTTCTTGTTCCATAGGAAGAAGTGCACCAACGCCCATGGTCAAAATGTCTTGAGAAGAATCTTCTTCACCTACATCACTTAGATCAACTTGCTCCCCATGGGAGCCATTAAATTCATCAAACACCACGTCACAAGTTTCTACAACACATCCATTGGATTTGTTGTAGACTCTATATGCGTGAGAGTTTGATCCATAGCCAACAAATATACCGTCAATTGTTTTGGATTGAAATTTTCCTAACCTTTCTCTTTTGTTGAGGATGAAACATTTGCACCCAAATACACGAAAGTACTTGACATTTGGCTTGTTTCCAGTTAGAAGCTCATATGGAGTCTTTTCCAATATAGTGCGTAGGAAAAGCCGGTTTGATGCATGACATGCGGTGTTGACAGCTTGACCCGTAAACTATGTGGTGACTTGTATTCATCCAACATGTACCTTGCCATCTCCACAAGTGTGCGGTTCTTCCTTTCGGCTACACCATTTTGTTGAGGAGTGTATGGAGCTGAATATTGATGCTCAATCCCTTCATCACTAAGGAATTCTTCCAAGGTATAGTTTTTGAACTCAGATCCATTGTCACTTCTTATTGCCAAGATTTCTTTGTCAAACTTATGCGTTGTGCTTGCTTGGCAAAGTCAATGAAAGTGATCTTCGTTTCGCCCTTGGACTTGAGGAAAAACACCCATGTATATCTTGAGTAATCATCAACAATGACAAGTCCATACTTTTTCCCACCAAGACTATCCCATGAAGGAGGCCCAAAGAGATCCACATGAAGGAGCTCCAAAGGCCTTGAAGTAGACACAATATTCTTGGGTGGGTGCTTTGATTGATGTTGCTTCCGGCTATACATGCAATCGCACACACGATCTTTCTCAAAGGAGACATTTGTTAGTCCAAGGATGTGATTCCCTTTAAGAGATCTTGGAGATTCCTCATTCCGACATGGGCTAGCAGGCGATGCCAAATCCACCCATTGTATGCCTTGGCCAATAGACAAGATGCATGGAATGTGCTCTCTTTAGAGAAATAAAAAGTATAAAGGTTGCCATCCAACTCTCCAACAAAGGCCACTTCGAGAGTATCTCTCTTAAAGACTTTCACATCCGTTAGTCCAAATAGTGTATCATAACCAATGTAAGCCAATTGGCGGACAAAAAGCAAATGATATTTAAGGGATTGGACAAGCATGACATTTGCAAGAGACATGTCATTGGTGATAACCACCTTACCCAACCCAAGTACCTGTCCTTTTGATCCTCCACCAAACATAATGCTCATAAATGGTTGAATAGCTTCCATGAAATCGTAGAGCAATTTGCTATCTCCAAATCATATGATTTGTACATCCACTATCAATCACCCATTTTACTCCAATCAAGAAAGCTACCTACACACAATTATTACTTGGTTAGAGGCACCCATTTTACAATGGGACCTCTCAAGTTAGTCACAAGGGTCTTAGGGACCCAAATAGAATAAAAACGAAAAGCCTTATGGGGGCAAACAAACTTTGCATAAACTTCACCATCAATAGTCTTACGCAGTAAATAGGAAGGAGGCATGAAAACTTTAGGCTTGTTGATACTGGGCATGACCATTGAGGCCTTCCCACTAACAACCTTACCTTTCTCCTTGTGTCCTTCTCGTACAAAGGTTTCTTTTAAAGGAGTGGTGCAATTTTGGGAGGACGTCTTCTTCTTGCTTGTGCTTGGGTCAAACCCGAGTCCCTCTTTGGTGAACGCTTCATTGTGTTGGCTCAACACCTCATTAAGGTTCTTTTGCCCTTGAGCACATGTCATGATCCCTTTCTCGATTTGAGCTTTGAGAGACCGATTCTCCTCAAGGATGGATGCTAGATCACTACTAGAGTTAGTAGAACATGCATCAACATTGATAATAGGAGATGAGTAAGCCTTGGCTAGAGTTTCAAGATAATTAAGTTTGAGTGTCTCAAAACTCTTTGTAAGAAGGGTGAGCTCTTCTTCCTTAGTCTTGAGAGACACGGATAGAAGCTCACAATCCTTAGTGAGAGAGGCATGAGACTTTGCAAGCTTACTTTTATCATTCATCAACTCTTCACAAGAGCCAATAGCCTTTTTCAAGGAGGCAAGATCTTTAGTATGAACATCAATATTTGTACCAATTTTTAAACATAGTTCATCATTTCGTGCTTCCTCATATTTGACTTTCCGCTCAAGGATTTCATATTTTTCCTTTTCCTCGATGACGAGGGTTTCGAGTTCCTTAATGGAGATGGTGCACTTACTCACCATCTCCATAAGCATACGAAACATAGTGAGCTTCCTTCCTTTGAGGGAGCACATGAACTTATTAAGTTTAGCAAGCATAGGATCAGTTAGATCATCATCCTCATGACTATCCTCCGCATCAAGATACTCATCACTAGAAGTAGATGGGCGTGAAAAGAGGAGGATTTGATCGTGGAGTTACCTTGACCTTGTCAGAAGAGCTTTGGTCCTCTTCTTCTTCAACCATGGCCTTTGCCATTAGGCATTTGTGAGCGTTGCCCTTGTAATCTTTCATGTAGTTGTAGGTGACCACATCACCACTCTTGTTTACTAACCTCAAGGTGTTTTGAGAGTCTTGAGCAACTCGGCAACACCACTAACATCATCCGGATCAGATTCTTCTTGAGCAACCATTGCCTTTCCATCTCTCCTCTTGAGCTTGGAGTTCAAAGGATTTGGCAACTTCTTCTTGGGAAAGGTCTTGGGAAACCTTGGTTTATCTTCTCTCTTCTCATAAGGGCACTCGTTGGAGAAGTGATTGGTTTCTTCACAGCTTGTAGCATTTTCTTACTTTCTTCTTTTGGAATCTTCCCTTGAACTTACCCGCGCTAAACTTCTTGACAAAAAGAGCCATGTCTTCATATGTAGGGCCCTCGTCAGATTCAATTTCATCACCATGTTCGTCATCCTCTTCTTCTTCTTCACTTTGTTCATCTTCACATACATGCTTGGCCTTCAATGCAAGATTGATCTTTGATGATGGAGAACCATGCATGGCAAGATGTTTTGTGGCATTAGTCTTTGACTCTTCATATAGTTGAAAGGTGGATACGATGTCATCTGTAGTCATTTCCTTGAAGGTATGATGTTGTCTTATGTCCCACACCATTTGATGGTGAAATGGAGCAAGAGCATGGAGTAACTTATCCACAAGGAACCTCTTAGTCATGTTGAATCCATCTTGTGTCTTGTCACACTCACATGACTCAATATCGGCGGTGAGTGTCATGAGACGCTCATGGAGTTGATTGGGGTTTCACCTTTCTCCATACAAAAGTTTTGCAATTGCCCTTGGCAATTTCATATTGAGCACTCGGAGGGTAGAGGTGCCAGTTTTGGATCGCATAACAGCTTCCCATAGTTCCTTGGCACTTGTGATGTGTATGAACGGTCTCCTTTGCTTTTCATCCAAGCCTCTCCTTATCCACATGATTGCAGTGTCATTGAGATTCTTGTCATATATTTCTCTTGGAGTGGGGTTCTTTGGATCAACCACATGATAGCCATACTCCAAGATCTCCAACATCTCATCGTTTCCATGTCGAAGATGGTCCTGCATAGCAACTCTCCACAAAGGAAAATCGGAAGTGGCACTAAGCAAAGCAGGACTGCCTTGAGGGTTATATCTTGGTTTCTCAACCTGAGGTCTTGCATAAAGCCAAGGAACACTGGCGTGTTCATTGTTAGGAGGTTGTTGACCAAGTGATGGAGTAGGCACAGTTGGCCTTGAGGCAGCACCACCCGAGAGTGGTGCAAGCACCGAGGACAACGTGGCTAATCTCATTTGGACCAAGGCCTCAAGAGAAGCATCATGCTCCTCTTTTTGCTTAGCAAGGGCTCGTTCTAGGTCCTCCGACGTAAAGGACTTGACTTGGAAGAAGCCTCGCCTTTATCCTTAGGATCTACAACCAGGGGAGTCCCATCCTGGTTCATCTCGCTCTAGGGCGGTTAAGCCACAAGAATAGAGCACGAGGCTCTGATACCAATTAAAAGGATCGAGATGGACCTAGAGGGGGGGGTGAATAGGTACAATGACAAATTTTAATTATTACTTAGCAATTTTAGGAAATAGTGCGGAATATGAAAGTGAGCCTAACAATTGCTAGTAGGTACGAAGTACTAGATAAGTAACACAAGCATATAAGTGAGCAAGCACAATATGATGTAAGTAAGTGCAAACCAAAACAAGTAACCACAAGTATAGAGTTAGGGTTAGGAATAACCGCAACTCCGAGAGACAAGGATGTATGCCGATGTTCACTTCCTTGGAGGGAAGCTAGTCGCCGTTAGAGAGGTGGATGTTACCACGAAGGCACACCAACGCCACGAAGGCTCACCCTATTCTCCCTTTGAGACAACACCACGAAGATGTTTCTCAACCACTAGTGGTAGACCTTGGGGTGGTCTCCAAACCCTCACAAACTTATCCGGGGGTAATCACAAAAGTCGATTCCTCTCCGAAGACTCCTACCGCCTAGGAGTCTCCAACCTCCAAGAGTAATAAGATCAATGGGGATTTGCTCAAGACTTGCTCAAATCATGAATTCCTTGGGTGCAAAGAAGGAGGAGAAGTGGATCTATCACTTGATCGGACAACTTCTTTTCAAAGCTCTCAAATCCCTTGGGGATCTAAGATTTGGTGTGGAGAGTTGAGAGAGAGTGAGTGAAGTGTTCTAGGATTTGTTCAAAGTGAATGGTCAACCCCAACCCGTGGAAGGGAAGGAGTATATATATGTGGTGGGAAAAGGTGACCGTTTGGGAGTGCAGGATGGCGGACGTCCGAGAACGTCGGTCGTCCGGAGGCCCAAATGGGTCCGGACGTCCGACAGCCATCGGACGACCGACCGCTGTGAAAAGTGTGACCCTCAAACCAATGTACAGGATACGGTCGTCCGAACAGGCCCGGACATCCGTAAGAATGCTTCTGATGTGAAAGTGTCGGACGTCCGGAGAGTTCCGGACGTCCGCAAAAATGTTTCGGCCGCTGTGAAAAGTGTGACTCACAAATCAGTGTACAGGATACGGTCGTCCGAGCGGGGCCGGACATCCGTAAGAAAGTTTCTGATGCGAAAGTGTCGGACGTCCGGAGGTTTCCGGACATCCGTAAAAATGTTTCTGTTGTGGAAGTGTCGGACGTCCGTAAGCGTCCGGACGTCCGGGCAATCAGGAAGGACCGGACGTCCGTAGAGAGCCGGACGTCCGAAGGTATACCAGCTTTGAGCAAGTTTTTCACAGATCCATCGATCCCCTCTTAATAGTGCGGGATCCCTATACTCAAGAACAAACCATAAATGAAGTTAACACCTTGTATCTCCATTCTTGAGTTATATGCTTTTGTCCCTAGTCATGATCCATGCATACGGTCTTTGGAACACAATCCTGAGATATACTTGATAAACATGATTAGTCCCGAGCATATGTGTTGTCATCAACATCAAAATATGATTTAAGGGCATGATTGCACTTTCACCAGGCTCTTATCGAAATGTACTCAATGCCCAACGGGGAGCAAGAGCAAGACCCGAAAGGGGAGGCGAGCGGCGGCGATAGTGGTGACTGGCATTCTGACGGAGAGGTGACCGAGGAAAGTGACGACTCAAGCATCGAAGAAGAGGCCGAGTCACCTCCTCACAGGGAGAGGCGATCCAAGCTCGACCAAGACCGGTCGAGCGCTCGTGAAAAAGCGACAGCTCAGACTGGCCCGTCTTCAAAGCGCCCCCGGACGTCCTCACCGGCTCCGATTGAAAAAGCGTCAAAGCAGCCCAAAGTTGTAGTGCCAAGGCCTCGGAAGGCGTTGCCGAAGATTAAGATTGACATCCCGTCAACCTGCGTGAGTGTCTCCCTTTGTATTCACTCGACGCTCTGTGATGTTTATTTTTCCCTTGATTTGACCAGATAAACTTTGGAACTAGCAGCGCTGCTACTTCCGGGACTTCAGCTTACAGGGATGAGGATGAGGCAATGGAGGATGCAGTTAGGGATGTAAATGGTACGGATAATTTTCGTTCCGAATCCGTTTCCGCATCCGTTTTTGAGGATATGGTATGCACTTGTATAAATCCGGCGGATATGGATGTGGATACGGATTTTGGTCAACCGAATATCCGGCGGATATGGTAAAGGATATGGTATTGATAATATCCGGCGGATGTGGATTATCCGGTATTTTTTGCGGATTATCCGAGGCTATCAAATTGGATTATCCGATAAATTTAGCCCATCAACAAGCCCAAATACCAAGTATACTACTAAATAAAATCACCACAAATAAGTAGTGTTTAACCTAATCCTAGTACTAGCACCAAGTAGGCTATATGATCACTAGCAGGCGGCAGCCGTGGTCATTGCATGACGTCGTCTTCTCTAGCGTCCAGTCCGACCAATGGAGATGAGCATTCTATTTGAACATTTCATGATTTTCTAGGTGCAATGAACCACTTTAGTTTAGGGCATCTCGCCATCTCCAAGGTATGCATCCACGCCATGCTACCAAGCAGCTTGCTCTACGTGCACAGCTGGTCGTGGTGGCAGATCACCATGCGTAATCGGCACTGCTCACAGCCATGATCAACGCCCGTACAAGACAATGGGCAAGTCCAGGTCAAGCTACGGTCCCTGCGTGATGTGCGTCAGGACGGCAGTCTGCGTACATATATATGCTACATGACAGCGTCGGGATGGCGGTCTGAAATGCGTATATGCGGCGTCAATATGCTTACTTGCACATATAAGTCAGCCAATATGGGCTTGAGCGATCATGTAGTGGTTGCTTGCATGCACGCACAAGTATAGCTGGTAGACTTGTGAACACATATGTAATAGACTTTTTTAGAAATGCGCCAAGGGCGTAATAGACTTGAAAACACTAAGTTGTAGTAGTAGTAGTTAGAATTAAGTATTTATAATAAAATACTAGCCTTTTATAATAAATAAAAACTTCAATAAAACTTAGAACTAAGTACTATTTCTTAAGTACAACCTTCGTCTTGCATTGTGTCTAATGCCATCATAATATTATCCGTCCTGCTTATTGTTCTCATATTAGTGTGAGTTATGGATTTAAAATGCTTGGTCACTCTCTAGTGCTACGGGGTTGGATAAAAATGTGTGTTCATATTGTTTTCATAGTAGTAATTAAATCATGTCTTTTTGCACGTATTACCTGATATTTTTTGTCCGTTTCCGGTCCGAGTCCGCTCCGCATCCGCTCCGAATCCGTAGTCCAATATAATCCGTATTCGAATCCGCATCCGGTCATTATCCGCTCCGCTCCGAATCCAAGAAAAAAATATGGTAAAGGATATGGTAAAGGCATTATCCGATCCGATCCGATCCGTTTACATCCCTAGATGCAGTCACCTCCAATCTGGGTACGATTTCTGTCGTTCTGTCTTTATTTGGTCGACTCAACTGTAATATATACCGTTGGGTGATGCAATTTTGGTGATCGATCTTTGAACAGCTCCCAACATTATTGACCTCCCCGACGATGACGATGAAGAGCCCGAGAGGCCTTTGACGAGGAAAAATAGGAAAACTCTTGCAGACAAGGTGCCACAATCGACGCCGATAGTTGAACCAGTCGTTCAGGACACTGGTGATGCCAATCGTGCTTCTGTTACCTTTGCCGTACCACTGTCGAGTGCTCTGCCTTCTTCGTCGACTGCTCAAGCTCCTGCCGATCCACCTTCAGTTTTTGCTACCCATCATGTCCCAGAGGACGAAGTGAATGCTGCCAAGGAAGCCATACGCCAAGGTGTATTATGATGGAGAAGATGAAGATGGTGCGGGATGTCGATCAAACGCCTATGGTGCCAACTCGGCTCTCCAAAGCAATGTTCAGGTTAGCAGCACGTCGACTGGTTTTCTTGGCTTGCTCTATTAGGATATGGTACCTGAAAATTCTCTTTCCAAGGACCTTTGCATCTGCACACCCACTGGGTGTTTCGACTTGTCACTGAGCAAATCCATACTTTGAGCTGAATTTTTGTTATTGAAGTTTTGGACTAGTGGGGCATCGCCGAGTGCACCCACTGGTGTAGTCCCCGAGACTACGGTGGACTGTGGGCGATCGGCTGTAGTCTTGACATTTTAATTCCTTCACTCGGTGCAGTGCAGCCATGTCGAGTGTAAACTGAACCAATGGGGGCACGCTAAGTGCACCCACTGGGTGGAGTCCCCGAGACCATGGTCGACTGCTAGCAGTCAACTATGGTCTGAAGAACTTGTTTGTTGCTGTCTTTCTTATTTTTTTATAGATATACACTCGCGCCGAAAAGGTCTCATGGAGTGTTAACTGAACCAGTGGGGGCACACTAAGTGCACCCACTGGGTGTAGTCCCCGAGACTATGGTGGACTGCGGGCAGTCGATCGTAGTCTTAGTATTTATTGTCTTTGTCGTTTTTCTCTATAAAATAACCCATCCTCTCTGATTGCAGAAATCTTGTGACCTTGGAGCTCGCTTTGCCGACTTGGAAAAGCAGCAAATTCAACTCAACCTTGACCTGGAGTTGGCCAAGACAGAGCTGCAGAAGTCCAAAGATGACGCCAATGGTAAGGAAGCTTTGTCGACTGTTTGTCTTAAACCTGGATTTCATTCTGCTTTTTCTGAACTGAGCGTTATTTCTTTTCAGAAAAACTGAAGCAGGCTCTGTTAAAGAAGGATCATGATCTGGCTGCTGCACAAAAGAAGGCCGACGACCAAACTGCTCTGGCTGAACAGAAGCTGGCTTCAGTCGGCAAACTGGAGG
Source organism: Aegilops bicornis (assembly GCA_021605145.1). Taxonomy (NCBI): domain Eukaryota; kingdom Viridiplantae; phylum Streptophyta; class Magnoliopsida; order Poales; family Poaceae; genus Aegilops; species Aegilops bicornis. Next base: position 626,539,928 of record CM038675.1, on the reverse strand, counting down.
AGGAGAACGCGAAGATGAAATCTGCACTGGATGAAGCCAACAAGGAGGTAACCCGCTTGAAGAAGGACAAGGTTAACCTGAACGAGAAGATGGAAGGCCTTTCTCGCAGGAGGGATGATCTGGAAAGCTATCTGAGGAGCCTTGCCAATAAGTTATTCATCAAGCTTGAAGGTACATATCCCGTTCCGACTGGTTCATCTTTGTTGACTTGGCATACGAATATTGACTCATCCTTGGACTGTGCATGCAGAGTTTTGCCGAGACTTCGAGGAGGAGACTGGGCGAATCGAACCAAATTTGGACCCTATCAATTCTCCCATGAAGGACGAAATCGCTATGAACACTGCTCCATTGGAATCCCGCATCGACGGCGTTTTTGACTATTTGGCTCGACTGAAAGTCGCCACATCGCGGATCGACACAACACTTTGGCCAGAGGCAACACTCCAGAGCGACCTCGAGTCTCTGATGACTCGACTTAACGAGATCCCTGGCCGAGTGCAGGAGTGGAAGAAGTCTTCTGCTCGGTGTGGTGCTGATGTGGCTCTGTCTTTGGTTCGTGTCCACTGTAAAGAGGCGCGAGAAGATAAGCTGGCAGCAATCAAGGTTGCCAACACCAAGAAGCACGATTTCCGATCCTTTGTGGAGACTTTCATTGCTGCTGCCACTCGGATCGCTGATGGTGTCGACTGGGCCGAGTTAAATCGAGCCTGCCAGTCCTCCTCCCGCGGAATGAACAAACTTTTATGCCTCACCTTAAATTTTCCTAGGAATGCCGAGTGGTTTTTGTAACCGTTAAACTCCTTCGGGCTGAGAGCCCGAGTACTTTGATCTGCGGTTTGGAACCTTTAAGATTTATTCTGAACTTGTTTTACTTCTGAATATGCTTGCATTTGCCTTCGAGTTGACTGTGCTCTTCACTCGGAATAGTCTTTGTGTTTGAGATGCAGCTCTAAGGTGGAAGATTCAGTCGTCCTGTGCATCATTGTCCTTGCAGGAAGGGATGGAGTACGTATGTTGTATTTGTAGCTCCGAAGGAGAAGGTAGCAGTCGACCTGCACCTTGTTGTCCTTGCGGATCGGGATGGAGCGTACATTGTACTTGTGGCGCAGCTCCGACGGAAAAGGTAACAATCGACCTGCACCTCGTCGTCCTTGCGGATCGGGATTGAGCGCACGCTGTACTTGTGGCGCAGCTCCAAAGGAGAACGTAACAGTCGACCTGCACCTCGCCGTCCTTGCGGATCGGGATGGAGCGCACATTGTACTTGTGGCGCAGCTTCGAAGGAGAAGGTACCAGTCGACCTACACCTCGTCGTCCTTGCGGATCGATATGTTTTCGAACTTAGGCGAGTACTGGACTGCAGCTAAGCCTCCGAGTGAGAGGATTGCTCGTCACTCGGTAGGATTTCTCAAACTTAGGCGAGTACTTGGACTGCAGCTAAGCCCTCGAGTGAGAGGATTGCTCTTCACTCGGTAGGATTTCTCAAACTTAGGCGAGTGCTTGGACTGCAGCTAAGCCCCTGAGTGAGAGGATTGCTCTTCACTCGGTAGGATTTCTCAAACTTAGGCGAGTACTTGGACCGCAGCTAAGCCCCCGAGTGAGAGGATTTCTCTTCACTCGGTAGGATTTCTCAAACTTAGGCGAGTACTTGGACTGCAGCTAAGCCCCCGAGTGAGTGGATTGCTCTTCACTCGGTAGGATTTCTCAAACTTAGGCGAGTGCTTGGACTGCAGCTAAGCCTCCGAGTGGGAGGCTGGCTCACCACTCGATAGGATTTGTTAAACTTAGGCGAGTACTGGACTGCAGCTAAGTCTTCGAGTGGGAGGCTGGCTCACCACTCGGTAGGATTTCTCAAACTTAGGCGAGTACTGGACTGCAGCTAAGCCTCTGAGTGGGAGGCTGGCTCACCACTCAATAGGATTTGTTAAACTTAGGCGAGTACTGGACTGCAGCTAAGCCTCTGAGTGGGAGGCTGGCTCACCACTCGGTAGGATTTTTTAGACTTAGGCGAGTACTTGGACTGCAGCTAAGCCTCCGAGTGGGAGGCTGGCTCACCACTCGGTAGGATTTTTTAAACTTAGGAAAATCTTGGATCTGCGGCTAAGCCCCAGTGGGAGGCTGGCTCACCACTCGGTGGGATTTTTAAACTTAGGCAGTACTTGGACTACAGCCTAAGCCTCCAGGTGGGAGGCTGGCTCACCACTCGGTAGGATTTTTTAAACTTAGGCGAGTACTTGGACTGCAGCTAAGCCTCCGAGTGGGAGGCTGGCTCACCACTCGGTAGGATTTTTTAAACTTAGGCGAGTACTGGACTGCAGCTAAGCCCCCGAGTGGGAGGCTGGCTCACCACTCGGTAGGATTTTTTAAACTTAGGCAGTAGTTGGACTGCAGCTAAGCCTCCAGTGGGAGGCTGGCTCCCCACTCGGTAGGAATTTTTAAACTTACGCCAGCACTTGGCCTGCAGCTAAGCCCCCAAGTGGGAGGCTGGCTCACCACTCGGTAGGATTTTCAAGTACTTAGGCGAAACGGATTCGGAGCTAAGCCTCCGAGTGAGAGGCTTGCTCGTCAATCGGTAGGAATTTTTTTACAAACTTAGGCAAACGGATTTGCAGCTAAGCTACCCACTGGGGGGGGGGGTTCTTACGTAAACAAAAGCAACAACAATCACTGGGAAATTTATAAAACTCTTGTCTTTGATAAATAAACTACAGAGGTATTTCTTATTACATCTCATCCGAGTGAGTACTTAAGTATAAAAGGGGCGGAGCAGCTCCGCATTCCAAGCTCGTGGCTCATCAATCTAGCAATCGACATTGTAAAGATGGTACGCTTCATTGTGGAGAACTCTGGTGACGATGAAGGGGCCTTCCCAAGTGGGAGCGAGCTTGTGTGGTTTCTGTTGATCTACTCGGAGGACCAAGTCTCCTTCTTGGAAGGCTCGACTCTTCACATTTCTGGCATAGAATCGACGCAGGTCTTGCTGATAAATAGTCGATTGGATCAGGGCCATTTCTCTTTCTTTTTCTAGGAGGTCGACTGCATCCTGCCGGGCTTGTTCTGCTTCATCTTTAGAGTAGAGCTCGACTCGGGGTGCATTGTGAAGCAAGTCACTCGGCAGAACTGCTTCAGCTCCATAGACCAGAAAGAATGGAGTTCGTCCAGTTGACCGATTAGGTGTGGTCCTCAATCCCCAAAGAACTGATGGAAGTTCGTCGACCCATGCGCCTGCTGCGTGCTTGAGATCGCGCATCAGTCGGGGTTTCAGTCCTTTGAGAATTAGACCATTTGCTCTTTCCGCTTGTCCATTCGACTGGGGGTGAGCGACTGAAGCATAGTCGACTCGTGTGCCTTGAGAGGCGCAAAAGGCTGTGAACTTGTCGGAATCAAAGTTTGACCCATTATCAGTGATGATGCTATGCGGAACTCCATACTGAATATCAACTCTCTGATGAAACTGGTAGCAGTGCAAGCATCGAGATTCTTGATAGGCTTAGCTTCAATCCATTTAGTAAACTTGTCAACTGCCACTAGCACGTGAGTGAAGCCGCTCCTGCCAGTTCTCAGTGGTCCAATCATATCCAATCCCCAAATAGCGAAGGGCCAGACGAGTGGAATGGTCTTCAAGGCTGACGCGGGTTTGTGTGACATATTGGAGTAGAACTGACATCCTTCACATTTGTCGACTATCTCTTTCACCATTTCATTTGCTCTTGGCCAGTAAAATCCCGCTCAGTATGCTTTAGCCACAATGGTCCGAGAGGATGCATGATGACCACAGGTCCCCGAGTGGATATCGTCAAGAATTATTTGACCTTCTTCTGGCGTTATACACTTCTGACCGACTCCAGTCGCGCTTTCCCTGTATAACTATCCCTTTATCACAGTAAAGGCCTTGGATCAACAGACGATCTGTCGAGCCTCTTCTTCATTCTCTGGGAGTTCTTTCCTTAGGATGTACGTGATGTACGGCATCGTCCAGTCGGGAGTGATGACCAAGACTTCCATGATCAAGTCGACCACCGCTGGAACCTCAACTTCAGTCGGATCTGTGGCACTTTTTGGTTGCGGAGCCTCTTCGATGAAAGGATCCTCTTGAACTGATGGTGTGTGGATGTGTTCCAAAAACACATTGCTGGGAATGGCTTCTCTCTTGGAACCTATTTTTGCCAAATCATCACCGCTTGATTTTTAGTCGGGGTATATGATGAAGCTCTAACCCCTCGAATTTCTTCTCTAGCTTTCTCACTGCATTGCAGTAACCAGTCATGGCCGGACTTATGACGTCCCACTCCTTCATCACTTGATTAACCACCAAATCTGAGTCGCCATAGACCATCAGGCGACGGACGCCGAGTGAAATGGCCATACGCAACCCATACAAAAGTGCTTCATATTCTGCTTCGTTGTTGGAGGAATCAAAGTGAATTTGAAGAACATATCACTAGTAGAAAAATGGGCTATCGTTGAGGCCTGTTTTGCCCATTAGTCCCGGTTCAATCCAGAACCGGGACTAATGCGAGCATTTATCCCGGTTCGTGAGCCCAGGGGGCCGGCCGGGCCACGTGGGCCATTGGTCCCGGTTCGTCTGGACCTTTTGGTCCCGGTTGGTGGGACGAACCGGGACCAATGGTCCTGCCTCTGGCCCACCACTATTGGTCGGTTGGTGGAATGACCCGGCACCAAAGGCTTCCCTTTAGTCCCGGCTCATGCCACCAACCGGGGCTAATGGTGCTGCCTATATATAGCCCCTCGCGCAAGAGCAGAGCACACTACTCTGTTTTTTCTAGCCGAGGGGGAGGGGGCTTGGTGGTGCTCTAGCTCACCTCCTATGCACACAAGGTGTTCGATGGAATGCCCGAGCCACACTACTTAAGCTTTCTCCTCTCCAAGCTCGACCTCTAACCTCCATTTTCCTCAATATTTGTCTAGGTTTAGCGGTCCGTCACGCCCGTCCCGTCTTCACCGCCGTCGATCACCACATGGCGATCTCATCGCCTGCACCACCGTGGTGAGCCTCTTGTTCTTATCTTCTTTCTGAAAGGAAAAATATTCTTACTTGTATTATTTTCTTACTTTTATTATTGCATCTTATATAGTGCGATGGTTTTGGTATCCGCCCCCGTCGGCCCTCGTCCTGTCTATGATTAGGATGTGGTATATATTATCTTTTCATAACTATTGGTTCATTTATTGTTTATGAAAATTAAGCCGACCAACGTGACATAGATTTTATTTATCTAGGAGGTTGTTGAACCGAAATTCCAACCGACCCTATTGTCGAGAGGTTAAATTTAGTTGAAGAAGAAAACAATTTCTTGAAGGAAAAAATAAAAAACTTGAGGAGGAGAAGATGATATTGGAGTTGCATGTTGCGGATGTCGTCGATGATCACAAGATCAAGATGGATGCAATGCGCTTGAAGATGAGAAAGATTAGAAAATATGCCATTCATACCGAGGCTTGGTATCATTATGCCGTTGGAAAACAAAAAAAGTGTTTTTGAATTTTAAAACTAATGGCACAAACAGAAAGTTTATATTTTTTCTAAAACTAAAAGCACTAACAGAAAGTTTATAATTTTGCTGACCTAAAAGGAAAAAGAATTAAAAAATAAAGCAAAAACCAAAAGAAAATAAATAATGCAGAAAACAAAACAAAAAACTTGAAAAAAAAAATAAAATAGCAACAATAAGTATTTTGTTGTAAGTAGAAACAAAATAAAATAAATAAAGCAACAAAGAAAACAAAAAAGTGTTTTCAAATTTTAAAACTAATGGCACTAATAGAAAGTTTATATTTTTCTAAAACTAAAAGCAAAAAGAAATAAAATATAAAGCAAAAAAACTACCACCTACTAGGCCCCCACGGCTGAATAAACTAGAAACCCTACATGGGCCAGGATTCAGCCCGCAGAGGCCCAATAGGCCCACAGCAAGAGCATGATTAGGCCCGAAGCCTGCATTTGAGAGGAGCTTTCGAAAGGGGCCTTACACCAGTAGCTTATAAACCAGTGCAGCGCCCTTCAACTAGCGAGGTGGGACTAAACATTTGGCGCTGGCACAGCCTTTGGTCCCGGTTGGTGGCACCAACCGAGACTAAGGTGGGTTTAGTCCCGGTTCGTGCACGACCCGGGACTAATGCCTTTAGTCCCGGTTGGTGCCACCAACCGGACCAAAGGTCCGCTCTTTCTATATAAGCAAGACTTGTGAAATTTTCACATCTCCCTCGCCTCCCTAGCCGATTGCCCCGCCAGCTGCCCAAATCACGCGCTCCTCGTCGCCCGTCGCCGCCGCCATCCCTGCCTCCCCCTCCCGTGCCTTGCCGAGCCCACGCCGGCCGCCGCCCGTGCCCTGCCCGTCCCAGCAAGCACGGCCGCCCTGCGCCCCCACGCCGGCCGCCGCCCGCTGCCCGTCCCCGAGCACGCACGGCGCCCTGCGCCACGCCGGCCGCCGCCCGTGCCCCTGCCCGTCCACGAGCACGCACGGCCGCCCTGCGCCCACGCCGCCGCCGCCCGTGCCCCTGCGCCCGGCCCGCCCACCTCGTCGTCGCCGCGCCCGCCTCTTGCCGCCCTGCCTCGGCCGACGCCGCCTCCTCCCCGTTCGGTCCGGCTCGTGACCCCCCTTTCCTCCCTGTCCCCTCGTCCTCTTCATAAAAAAATTTCATATAATTTTTAGGCAGATTTATGTTCATGTATATATGTTCATTATATGAACATAATATGGATGATGTATGCATGCTTTTTATATGTTCATTATATATGTTCATTATATGGATGGATGGATGGATGGATAATTTTTAGGCAGATTTTTAGATTTTTTAGGCAGATTTTTAGAATTTTTTGTGTATGTATGTTATGTTTATATGTATGTATGTATGTTCATATGTATGTATGTTTATATGCAAAGCATATGCAAAGAAAATGTATGAATGGTCATATGCAAAGAAAAATGTATGTATGGTCATATGCAAAAAACAAGTGGGTGATATTGGGTTCATTAACACATATCTCATCGATGCAAATGAGGTTAAATATCGTGCCAAGGAAACCGAGGCCAACTTGCTACGATCGTTGGAAATAAATGAACACAAAAATACAATACTCTTTCCTTACAACTACACGTGAGTGTTCTTGTCTTGTGGAATATTCGGTTTCCCTTATTTAGTCCAGGTTATAGAAATGTAATATTGATGAGTTATGCATGCGTGCGCAGGTTCCACTATATTCTCCTAGAGATTAAGCTTGAGCGGGGAGTAGTAACTGTCTTAGACTCGAGACGAAAAAGATCCCAAGGAGTATGCGGAAATGACCAAATGCTCGAGAAGTAAGTTAAATCGATCATTATCCACCATATCAGCAACTTTGTTCATTTCGATATCAAGTAATTGTTTTCTTTGTATGGCAGGGCTTGGGAAAAATTCACCAAAAAGCTCGGGACTACCGAAGAAGCTGCAATATAGACACCCGAAAGTAAGTATAATATAGTAGCATATTACACGCGCATCTCCAAGTGATTCAAGCGCTAGTTTCATCAATAACATTTAGCATGTGCTAGCTATATATAATTATCGGTTTGATTGACCTCTGCTTCTTGTAAAGTGGTTACGGCGGGAACAAGGGAATGATTTTGTGGATACTACGTTTGCGAGTCCATCCGCCACACGACTGTGAGAGGGGCTACTCCGACAAACAATTTGAAGTGCGTAAATAAAAATATTCACAATTTTATTTTATTACCATCATTTGTGTTGAGTTTCATTCATTCATATATATATATATATATATATGTATTGACCCCTTTCTTAAAATTAGATGTTTGACGGCGGATGAACTCCTAGCACCAGATCGCATGCGAGCAATTCAAGAGGAATTGGCGGCATTCTTTCTTGACTATGTGATCGCTGAAGGCGGGGAATACCATGTGGACCACGCATCCGTATTTTAAAAGATAATTATTGTATATATGTAGCCGTAGCGTCGGATAGATATCTGAGAACTTGTTGTTCGACCAATCTCTCGGAGAAGGAGAGGTGGTCGATATCACTTCTCTCTGTATGCATATATATGTTCATGACGATCTTACATTTGCTTAGTTACTAGCTAGCTAGCATGTCTAGTTAGTCCTCTCTATACGTATGTATAGTACGTAGCGTCGACCAAGCACGGACAAAAGAAAGGACACTTTTCTCTATTAATTAGCTAGCTATAGCACAATATATGAAACACCTAAATTAACCCCCAAAACCCCCAAACCCCCCTCTTTAAAAAAAAACAAAACCAAAGCCAAAGAAATCTTGTGGCGTGGATGCCTATTGGTCCCGGTTGGTGCCACCAACCGGGACCAAAGGCCCTACTGGGCTCGTGGACAGGCCACGTGGAGGCCCATCTGTCCCGATTGGATAGAACCGGGACTAAAGGGTGAGGGTATTAGTACCGACCCTTTAGTCCCGGTTCACGAACCGGGACTAAAGGCCCTTATGAACCGGGACTATAGGCCCTTTTTCTACTAGTGTATCTGAGCTTATCTCCTCGGGGGGAAACTAACACTACCCCAGCACCGGAACCATTCAGCATCTTGGAACCATCAAAGAACATGGTCTAGTGCTCCGAGTGAACTTGAGTCGACAGTTGTTGTTCAATCCACTCGGCGACGAAATCTGCTATTGCTTGGGACTTGATGGCTTTCTTTGCTTCAAACTTGATATCTAAGGGAAGGAGTTCAATCGCCCATTTTGTCACTCGACCAGCTTGCATCTACATTGTGCGAGAATCTCGACAATGGAGCGTCACGATTTAATCGTAATGGAATGGTCGAGAAGTAATGTGCAACCTTCTTCGTGGTCATATAAATCCCATATACAAGCTTACGATAATGAGGATATCTTTGCTTTGACGGAGTTAAAACTTCGTAAACATAATATCTTGGTATTTGAACTTTAAAGGCTTTTCCTTCTTCTCCCCGTTCGACCATAAGTACTGTACTGACAACTTGTCCCGTGGATGCAATGTAAAGCAGGAAAGGCTCTTTGCTGATTGGGGCAGCACCGGCTAGGTGGATAGCAGGGTTTTCAGCTCTGCAAACGCTGCGTCAACTTCAGGAGTCCACTCGAACTTGTCTGACTTCTTCATCAGTCGGTAAAGAGGCAATGCCTTTTCACCGAGACGAGAAATGAATCGACTTAAAGCGGCCAAGCAACCAGTAAGCTTCTGGACATCGTGCACACGCACAGGACGTTTCATTCGGAGTATAGTACCAACTTTCTCTGGGTTGGCGTCGATTCCTCCTTCAGAAACGAGAGAACCGAGAAAATTTCTGCCAGGAACTCCGAATGTACACTTTGATGGATTAAGCTTGATATCATACCTCCTGAGATTGGCAAAAGTTTCAGCAAGGTCAGTCAGCAGGTCGGAACCCTTCCGTGACTTGACCACAATATCATCCATGCACGCTTCCACATTCCGATTGATTTGAGTGAGCAAACACTTCTGAATCATCCTCATGAACGTGGCTCCGGCATTCTTTAGGCCGAATGGCATGGTAACATAACAGAAGCACCCGAATGGAGTGATGAAAGTTGTTTTGATCTCGTCGGGTCCATACAGACGGATCTGATGGTAACCGGAATAGGCGTCTAAAAAAGACAGGCGTTCACATCCCGCAGTTGAGTCGACTATCTGGTCGATGCGGGGGAGAGGAAAATGATCTTTCGGGAAGGCCTGATTGATATGTTTGAAGTCAATGAACATGCGAAGTGAATTGTCCTTCTTGGGGACCATGACAACATTGGCGAGGCACTCGGAGTGGTAAATCTCTCGGATAAACTCCGCTGCAAGGAGTCGAGCCACTTCTTCACCGATTGCTTTTCTCTTCTGTACGGCGGACCGTCGAAGATGTTCCTTGACCGGTTTTACCTTCGCGTCGACTTGTAAACGATGCTCAGCCAGTTCCCTGGGAACACCTGGCATGTCAAAAGGTTTCCATGCGAAGATGTTCCAGTTCTCACGGAGGAACTGGGTGAGCGCTTCTTCCTATTTGGAGTCGAGTGTTGTTGAGATATGAGTCGGAGTAGCATTGGGGTCAGTCCGGTGAATGTGAATCGGCTTTGTCTCACCGGACGTCTGAAACGCTGATTCCGTAGCGGGCTTCTTGGCTCGCAACAAATCACTCGGGTCTGCAGTTTTCTGGTATTCCTGCAGCTCTACCACTGCCATCTGAGCATCGGTGATCTTTGAGCCTTTCTGAAAACACTCTTCCGCTTTCTTCCGATTGCGGTGGCGGTGATCACACCTTTGGGGCTGGCATCTTGACTTAAGGTATACATAACATGGTCGAGCCATGAAACGTGTATACGCTGGCCTTCCTAGAATAGCGTGATAAGCACTCTGGAAATCCACGACTTCAAACGTCAACTTTTCTTTGTGGAAATTCTTGGAGTCCCCGAAAACCACATCAAGAGCAATCTGACCGAGTGACTCGGCCTTCTTTCCAGGAATGACTCCATGGAAACTCATGTTGCTGGTACTAAGCCTGGACATTGGAATGCCCATCCCTTTCAACGTCTCTGCATATAGTATATTCAGACCACTGCTACCATCCATCAAAACTTTAGTCAGTCGAGTGCCTTCGACAACTGGGTCGACCACCAAAGCTTGCGTCGACACCCAGACTGGTCGAATGTGATGACGCACATAGCCGATTCACATTGACCAGTCTGAGACCATTTCAGATAACTGGGTGTCGCCGGAGCGACCATATTCACCTCTCGGTTGATAACTTTCAATCGATTTTTGCTTTCAACGTCAGCAAAAATCATCAGGGTGGAATTGACCTGGGGGTACCCATCATCACTATCTTCCTTGTTTTCAACTTTGTCTGACTCCTTTTCTTTATCTTTGGGCTGTTTCCCACAGGCTGCTGGATCAAGAGCCGACACTGTCGAGTGGTATGCTTTGGGTAAATGAGTTTACCCTCTTCATCTTTCTTTGTGTGAATGTGGCATGGCAAGTCTAACACATCATTTCCGTCTTGATCCTTCACTTTCTTGGGGTTCCAAGGCCCTTTGGGCTTCCCCTTAAGCTTTCCTTGAGTCACGGCCAAGGCTTCTCCAGGAGCAGCGATTGGCTCGGCTTTCGCTCGCTTCCGACTAGAATTTCCTCCTCCGGTTTCATGAACGATCGACTTGTGCTTGCCACTCGGAGCCGATCCTCTTCTTCACCATTAAGCGTGCTTGGTGGCAATCTCCATCATTCGACTCAGAGACATGTCTCCGGTTCGACCGAATTTCAGATTCAGTTCCCTGTACTTAACGCCTTCCTTGAAGGCACAAACTGCCTGGTGATCCGACACGTTATGCAACGTGATCCATCTCTAGATGTAATCCCTCAAAGTTTCATTCGTCTTCTGCATGCAAGATTGCAATTCTGTCAACCCTGCTGGTCGCTTGCAGGTCCCTTCAAATGTTCTGACAAACACCCAGAAAGATCTTCCCAAGTGTAAATGCTTCTTTGGGTGCTAAGCTGGTTCAGCCATGCTCTGGCCGAGCCCTCCAACATAAGAGGCAGGTGTTTCATCGCCACTTCATCATTACCGCCGCCAATCTGAACAGCCACCTGGTAGTCCTCAAGCCAAGTATCAGGTTTGGACTCACTAGTGAACTTGCTGACTCCAGTCACCAACCTGAAGTTGGGAGGAATCACTGCGGCTCTGATGGCTCTGCTGAAGCACTCTGGTCCTGAGACGTGCACTCTGCTGCTGGTGGGTACATCTCTGTCATGACTTCCTCGGTGAGCTCTGTTTCTGTCGACCAAACTCTGAACGAGAATGGATCTCGCATCAAAGCCTGGTTCTCTGGGGTCGACTGGAATCCTTCGCCCAACACTGTGAGGGCGTCTGTCATCCTGCTGTCGAGGCACGTATGACCCACTCCTTGGGGAAGGGGTGGGCACTCGACGTCGATCATCGCGATCGAGTCGGTGATCATCCTGCTCACGGTTCCTATACTGATCTCGCCGGTCTCCACGCCCCTCATGCCTCAGGGGAGATCTTGGGCTGTGAGCCGGTGAGCAATATCTGCAACAACGGTTCTTTGTGGATCCTATTCTGCGATCGTGATACAACAGAATTCTGGTCTCCTGCTGCGGAGTAATGCTCGATCTGCAACAAGCCTCTGCCAGCCTCGTCTTTGGGAAGGCTAAATCGACTGCTATCACGGCCGCGGTGCTAAATTTTGAGCAGGAGTTCGATATACCGAGTCGGTGGTCGAAAGAGTGACGCCGATCGGATGCCGAGACCCGTTGTCGCGCCGTTCATCGAGTACTCATGGAGATTCTCTAATCGAAAAGCGCTCAGCCAAGTTAATGGCTGTTGCGTCTTCCAAGGCGCGGGCCTCGGGGGTTTCTCCAACTATAGGAGTGTGAAGTGCATCCACGTTCCGGAGTGAAGTTCCTCCCTCTGCAGCGAAGTGAGGGGCTCGGGGAGGTACTCTTCATGGGCATGCGACGGAGCGCCTCCGCCGTCGCCACCGTCGGCGCGGGGAAAGCCAGGAGGACTGCGTGGTCCATCGACCATCAGGACTTCCGTAGCTGGATCACTCTTGTCGCTTTTCGGATCACGATCTCTGCGAGCAGTCGAACAGGCCGTAGAGATTCGTCGAGGCTCGATCGTCGCGACTTGGGGGTGGTCGATGGCGAGCCATCGCGTGCCTCACCCACCGCCGAAGCCTCGACCGACCGGGCAACGCGTTGCGCCCGTGAACAGCGAGGAGGAGGACGCCACAGAGCCGGCCGATCTTTGGGTCGACGGCTGCCGCAAGAGGACGCCACGGATGCACGCGCGAAAGTGCGTTGCCCCGCGAACGGGGAGCGCGTCGACATCGAGTGGTGCCTCCTGAAGCCAAGCGGAGTCGTCGGCGATGAACACGAGCGCGCCGAGACGGATCTCGTGACCCTCAGCCAAACCTCCGTCTGAAACCATGATGAAGGGGATCGGAAAAACTGCAACTTCTCCAACAAGTCGCTAAGACACCTGCCCCAAGGTGGGCGCCAACTGTCGTGGTTTTAAGTCTGACAGTAATGTAGGGGGGTAGGAATGGATAGGCAAGATCCTAGCTATGGAGTAGTTGTATACACACGAATTTTACGAGTTCATGCCCTTCTCGGAGGAAGTAATAGCCCTACGTCTCGGAGCCCGAAGGCGGTCGACTGGATTATGCGTGTATGAATTACGAAGTGCGAACCCTTTACCTTTGAGGAGGGTGGCTTATATAGAGTTCGCTGGACCCCTCCGACCCTCGATTATGCAGGGTTTAAGGTACATTAAGGTCGGGCGTTACCGATGCTTGCCGCAAATAAAGTGCTATGATGACCATATAAGCTACTTAATGACCGACCGTTAGCGTCTTGAGTGACTTTAGATCTCCCGGTACAGCCGAAAGTGGTTGGCTTCGTGGTCGAGTGTCTTCGAGTCTGTCGAGTGGAACACTTCTGAGTCTATTGAAAGATGATTCTTCTAGAGATGTTGATGTAGGGTGGAACCCTAATCAGAGATCTTTCACGTTTGGAGGGGATCCTACGGGGGGGAAACACGACGAACGGGTGCAAGAACACAAGGGAAAACACAAAAGAGGAACACTAAACCGACAAGTTTCGATTACACAAGGGCTAGATCACCGAACACATAAGGTAGCACAAGATTCAAAATCAACAAAGGAAAGATACACGAGTAGCCGATCTTCTCCGTAAGGAGGTCTTGATGGGGTCCACCCTAGAGGGGGTCTTGAATCCGCTTGGGGGATCTTCTCCGAAGAGGTCGTGAGTTCCGAGGAGAAGTACCAAGTGGATGAGCAAGGGCTCTCACACCAAAGATGAGCTAAACCAATGCTAACCCTAACTAGGAGGAGGTGGGAGAGTATTTATAGTTCTGAGACGAAAGGGTACACGGGCCTCGACCCGGTGGTGCCTTGACGGGGCGGAAGTTCGGCCTCGGAAGGTCCGGGCAGGGTCCGCCTAAGCCGAGAGTTGGCGCGGGTGGAGCTGGGCTGGCTTCCGGGGCGGAAGGTCAGGCGGCTGGAAGTTCGGGGCGGAAGGTCCGGGCAGGTTCAGGCTGGTTCCGGCTAACTGAATGTTGGCATGCCGGGCTGGTCGATGTCGTCGGGGCGGAAGCTCGGGCGGCCGGAAGTTCGGGCTGTGGCCGGAAGTTCCGGGCTGTGGAAGTTCCGGGCTGTCCGAAGGATTAGCGCTGTCGTTTCTTCTTGACCGGGTTCCTTGGCTTGAACGTTGTACCGATCACGCATAGTGTCTCGGACTTAGGTAGTAGCCATGTCTCACTGGAAGGAAAAGGGAAATCGAATAGGAGTGATGTCACCTCGGATTGAATAGCACGAGCTCTTGCTCTTGTCATGGGTCCACTTGCAGCTTGGGTAGTTGATGGAAGGTCCATGGGGATGACCGAAGGATGCTCCGCATCAGATGTCCTTGGGGAGGGTATCTTGGACAGGTCCATGACCCTACCCTAGGTACATAGCTTCATCAGTGGGTGCTAATGCCTGCTCCGCCGGCCCACACATGCACGCCGGAATCGGAGAGGCGTGCCACCTGCTGTGAGAGGCAGCGGGAAAGGGAGAGGGACGTGGCGGAGCAATCCGTGTGCCGCCACCACGGGTTGCCGGTGGAGCCCAACGAGGACGAGCAGCTCCTCGCTTGAGTCTACCGCCGATTACTGACTACGGCGGAGACGAACGCTCGCGCCTACAGCAGAAGAACGCGAAGGCGCCCTAGCTTGCGATTGAGCAGTCAAAGCGTGAGGAGGCAGAGGCGGAGGTGGCTTGGGTGGCCAAGCTGAAGTGACAACATTATTGGGCTGCCCGCTAGATGAAGGGGCTCATCGTCCTCTTCGACTCCCCGTGCGACGACGGTGACAACCACATCTCCACCTCCGACGACGGCGACCAAGATCCACCACCAGCCGCGGATACCTACAGTTGCGCCGGCGGCCAGAAGGGCAAAGGCCGGGCGCAGAAGTGGTGATCCCGCTCCTCCTCCATTTAGATTATCGTTTTTTAGCTGCTTAAGTTAAGAACTTGTCCGGCGATGAATTGTGGTGATCTGTTGGATGATGTTTGTTTCATGCCGATTTCTTTGTCCCTTGTTTGATCACGTAGAGTAGTTCATCATGTTGCATGCGTACTATGGATAGAGGATGCCGGATATGAGATAGGCGAATGCAGAGAGGGTTATTTGAGGAGTGCCTGGTCAGTGCACGCCGAGGCGCCCGGTCACGTCCGCGAGCATTCTAGGACCCGGATTTGTCTTAAGTCCAGTTGTAGATGCTCTCATCTCCTCCATATTACCATTTTGGCTACTCCGAGTTTTTTTTTTTTACTATGAAAGGTAAAAAGATCCCAAAGTTAAAAGGTTGAATTTGTCAGATATAGAAGTCTACATACTGAAATGTAGAGCCGACTTCCAACAAATAGACAAACTTAGTGATCTGACAAATTCGTTACAAAGTCATCAAACGATGGTCTGACAGAAATAGCTTCTTTCTTAATAATCAACGTGCCTAAAGAATTTTGCTTGAGCCTTGAAGCACTTAATTAGCAGTATGTCCCAGCAATGAGTACGCGGTAGAGACGTGCGGCGACGTGAAGCAAAACAAACTCCGGCGTACATGCATGCCATTCTCCATGCCGTACACGCTGGCCTGGCCCGACGTGACGGCCACTTGAAGTCTCTCTCTCTTGCCACCTTCTAATAATCCCAGTAATTGATTCGCCATCATCTTGTCTTATAGTATAGGACAAACGGTAGCTTCCCGGCAGGCAGGGACGGGTGTTCATCGATGGTTGCCATGCTATACTCGCTTTTCAGTTTCAAGACAGGGAGAAAGGAAATAAAACCATCCGTCCCCGTGACGTGCTAATCATGCAGGCCAGAGGACACGGACAGCATGGATCCTACGGACGATGACAAACAACACCCTGTGGAAGATGAGAAGTAGGAAAGGAAGAAAGAGGAGGAAGACGAAGGAGAAACTGGAAGAAAGATGGATTGCTCATCGATCGAGGAGGAGGAATCCCCAACACAGCAACGACTTGACGCCGTCCGAGGATCAAAGCCTGGCTCAGTTGGCATGATCTCATTCGAAGTTTATTGTGTACAAAATCAGAGCTTGGACACACGCAATAGTACGACTGAAACTAAAAGATACACGTTCTGATATTACTATTATCCAAAGTGAGCACACGTATAATCCAATCGTTTAAGTATGAACAAGGTGTCCTTTACCATGATCGAATCGCCGTCGTCCACGTCGCTGTTGAACGGGGCCCTGTCAAGCAGGACGATCGACCCGCGCGATTTGATGGCGAAGTAGCCCGGCCGGTCGGGTGGTTTCAGCTGTCAATTTCAACCACCACCGTCCAAACGCGTGCTTTCGGTGCTCCTCGTCTTCGTTTCCCTGTCACGGACTCACTGTAAATGCTTCCTTTTTCAATTTTCCTTGATGAATCCCGTGTTTTTAAGTGATTTTTCTGATGAATCATAAGTATACAGCACGCATCCACTTAACTTTTGCAATACCTGATATGCTTTTCTTAAAGACCCTGGTAAGTGTCACACGTGTGACACGAACTCATGTCAATTCCGAACATTTTTTATGTCAAATTTAGTGACGCGAGGATGATAATTTTAGTTGTCAAGCATGACAACTTTCCTTTTAGATGGCAAGTTTCAGTTTTTTTTTATGTTTTTTCATGGCAACTTTAGTTTAAAAACCGTCAGAATTGCTTCGTGCCACACGTGTGACGCTTATCATGTGGGTTTCTTAAAGCCAAGAATATGCATGTCTAGCATATTATATGTTTCCTTAAGTATGTTATTTGCATTAAGTACATTCCAGCAAGCATAAATTGAATGTTAATTGATCGCATCAATTCCATGTAACACATGAGTATAACTCTTTATTGAGGCAATACAGATGTTAATAACTACAATTAATTTGAATACTGTTGCATGACACATAATTCCTATAGTTCTACATGGTGTGTTTCCGAGAAGTCACGGAATGATGCTTGGCAAAATGGAATGCTCTCAAGACCCCCCCCCCCCCCAACCACCACCTCAAAAAAAAGGAATGCTCTGAAGATAAGAAATAAATTCTTCGATGGAATGCTCTCAAAATACATTGCCAATTCAATACAAATTTTTTCGGGGCATGAAGGACTCACGAAGCCTCTAGGGTGAACGAGAAGAGGAAAGGTGGGCCCGCACGACCACCTGGCGCGCTGCCTACTTGTGTGTGGCCCACCTGCACCACCTTTTGTCCATTCCACCGCCACAAATTTTTATAAATATAGAAACCCACTGTCATATTTTTATGTGATATTTCTCGCCGCTACAAATTCCTATTTCGCGAAGATCCAATCTGGAGGCCTATTACGGTGCTCTGCTAGAGGGGGAAACCATTGCCAGAGGCTTCTTCATCAACCTTGCTGTCTCCAGACCTTAGGATCCATAGCAGTAGCTAGATGACTCTCTCTCTCTCTCTCTCTCTCTCTCTCTCTCTCTCTCTCTCTCCTATCACAATACCATGTTCCCGTGAGCTGCCTCACATGATCGGGATCAATTTGATGTAATTCGATGGTGTTTGTTAGGAGCATCTGCCCCGATAGCTAGATGTCACCACCACACCTTTCCAGTCCAACAAGCTTAGAAGGGGAGGGGTATTAACTGTAGGAAGCTCAGAAGGGGAGGGGTATTAACTGTAAAATATTATGTTTTGATCTTTAGGTCTATCATATACTTGTGTTATTACATTTAGGTACTTTCTCTTTGTCAATGAGTTTTATGTGTCTTCATTCGATAATATCATCACACATCTTTACAATATTTATGAGTGCCACTAACAACCAAACATGCGGTGCCCCCATGTTTGGTTTTGGTAATTGATGACAATCTCTATGGACTAAAGGTTGCCTTGAGTTATATTTGAAGGTTTTGTCCATAGGCTTTTCTTGGAGTACATGTGTTGGTTTCAAGGAGAGTTTGTGTTGCCCAAGGTGCTATTCAAGGAATTACCTAAAGATTGGTCTTGTGAGAGGTTGATCAATACTAAGTCAAACAGTGAATCAAGTTGATCAACACACAAAGCGTAGAAGATGTACCGAGAGGGATCAAGCGATCCCATGGTATGGTAAGCATTGTCAATTACGCTTTGTGTACTAACCCATGATCTTCGTGAGAGTTCATTGTGGGATTAGGTTGCGGTGTGCAAGTTCAAGTGAAGCATCACGAAGAGATCAAATGCTTGAAGCTTGCCGTCCATTGTGGTGACAATGGACTTGTGAAGATGTGCGGAAGAGTGGCTCACCCATAGTGGAGTATGGCGAAGCAATCAACCATTCTTCATCGAGCCAACGCAATCAAGAAAAGTGGACCATGTGCAAGGCAAAGGTTTGCCTTTGATAGGTTTTCTATTTTACAGGTCTCATGATGGTAGTTGGGAGACCGGGTTATAGGATCGATTGTCGTACTATCAAGGGGGGCTCTCAATGAGTAGCTTGATCGTATCATTCATAGAGAGCTCAAACCATTGCATCCTTGCATCATCTTTCTTGGTTCTTGTTTGCTTATCTTTGTGAGTTTTGGAGCTTTTGGTCATCTTGTTGACAAGCCCGAGTTCATCGAAAACGGAATTCACATGCATCTTCTATGATATTTTCAATGTTGGAGGTTATGCCGGTTCTTCTCTGTTGGAGGTTTCACTCCTTTATTTGTTAGGCATACCTCCCCTGCCTCTTCTTTCTATAACCACTCGTTGTCTTGTACCCAACAAGCTTGAGTTTGCTCAATTCAGAGCTCATTTGCAGAAGTTATGACAGTTCTGGTTTTATTGGATTCGTCTGTTGTCTTTAGCTGTGTTTTGAAGGCATCCAAGTGCTAAAGCTTCTGTGGTGTGCGGTAGTACTGCTCAAGGGAGCGGTAGTGCCCATGAGGCCAACTGTAGTACCGCTGCAATGACGATAGTACCATTGCCTCTAGCCCGAGCAAGGCGCTACGGAAGTAGGCGCGGAAGTAATTTTTTACTTCCGCGCCCTACGCGGTAGTACCGCTCCTGGTGAGCGGTAGTACCATTGCCTCGTGTCCTGGCACTGTTGCACGCGGTAGTAGGCGCTGATGTAATTTTTTACATCCGCCCTTACGCGGTAGTACCGCTCCCTGTGAGCGGTAGTACCGTGCCGCCTTTTTCTCGTAGCTAGCTCCAGCGGTAGTAGGCGCGGCAGTTATTTTTTACATCCGTGGTCGCGCGGTAGTTCCGCAAGGGCAGGCGGTAGTACCGCTCCTACAATAGTACCGCCATGTTGCCCATTTGCAGTGTTGTTTCATTGGGCTTCTTCCGCCCTAGCGGTAGTACCGCTCGTAGGAGCGGTAGTACCGCTCTGTGCGGGCTGTGAGCATAACGGTTGGATCCCCCCCCCTATAAAAGGGGATCTTCTTCCCCAATGAACCTTATCCTTTGAGCTCGTGTTCTTCCCCCATTGTTGACCTTCTTCGAGCTTGCTATCTCTCAATCCCTCCATGAATTCTTTCTAATTTTTGAGGGAAAAGAGAGAGGAGATCTAGATCCACATTTCCGCCAATCACTTTCTCCTCTATGTGAGGGGAACCCCTTGTACTTAGATCTTGGAGTTCTTGGTGTTCTCCTTCTTGTT
Organism: Aegilops bicornis; assembly: GCA_021605145.1. NCBI lineage: Eukaryota > Viridiplantae > Streptophyta > Magnoliopsida > Poales > Poaceae > Aegilops > Aegilops bicornis. Next base: position 626,520,218 of record CM038675.1, on the reverse strand, counting down.
CTTCCTCTCATTTTCCTCCCTAGCATTAGTTGCTTCGGTGGAATTTGAGAGAGAAGGACTTGGGCACTCTGTGTGCCCTTGCCATTGCATTTGGTGCATCGGTTTGAGTTCTCCACGGTGATACGTGGAAGTTACAAGTTGAGAAGCTTATTACTCTTGGGTGCTTGGTACCCTTGAGCTCGTTCCTCTTGGGTGCTTGGGCGCCCTAGGCGGTTGGTGGTGTTCGAGCTCAATCATTGTGGTGTAAAGCTCCGGGCAAGCGTCGGGGTCTCCAATTAGGTTGTGGAGATCGCCCCGAGCAATTTGACGGGTTTCGGTGACCGCCCCCAAGGGTTGCCAAAGTGTACGGATTCGGTGACCGCCCCCAAGGGTTGCCAAAGTGTACGGATTCGGTGACCGCCCCCAAGGGTTGCCATTTGTACGGGTTCGGTGACCGCCCTCAAGGGTCCCTTAGTGGAATCACAGCATCTTGCATTGTGCGAGGGCGTGAGGAGATTACGGTGGCCATAGTGGCTTCTTGGGGAGCATTTGCCTCCACACCGCTCCAAACGGAAATTAGCATCCGCAAGGTTGTGAACTTCGGGATACATCGTCGTCTCCGCATGCCTCGGTTATCTCTTACCCGAGCTCTTTACTTATGCACTTTACTTTGTGATAGCCATATTGTTTCTTGTCATATATCTTGCTATCACCTAGTAGTTTATCTTGCTTAGCATAAGTTGTTGGTGCACATAGGTGAGCCTAGTTGTTGTAGGTTTTGTGCTTGACAAATTTACCACTAGGTTTATTCCGCATTTGTTCAAGCCTAAACCGTAATTATTTTAAAGCACCTATTCACCCTCCCCTCTAGGCGACATCCACGATCTTTCATGTGTGGGTTCCATGTTGTGTACAACATGAACATCGTGATGAGCAAGATTTCGGCAATAAAGCCTTTATGCAAGAAGGTATTAAATTTGAACTTACTTTCAATATCTTTTTAGTTGATGATATTCTTGCGATTCGATGCTAACAATATCATATCAATCATTATAGATTTTTCAAAACATTCCTGAAAACAATATGCGGAAAATGACCTAGCGGCAATACGTGTCATGGTAGTTGAATTCTTGGTTGGACGTGTCTTGAAGGAGGAGAGTTCACCTGGATGAAGCCTGACTCATGATGACTTGTTGGTACCAGTGAATTGTAATCACTCATCCTACATTCTTTCATTTTTGCTGCATTCAAATTGTTGTATGTAGATTGTAAAATATTATAGATTTGATCTTCATGTATGTCATATACTTGTGTTATTCCAATTAGGTACTTGCTCTTTGTCAATGAGTTTTATGTCTCTTTTTCAATGAGCTTTTACGTGATGTGATAGCATGCTTGAGATGTATGTGATGTTCTATGCTTGAGTATTACCTGCCAAATTAGGGAATTTGGGGTGGCTACAAAGAAATTATCTGAGATTTGATTAGTATTGCAAGCGGTTCTACTAGACAAACCACCTCCAAAACATAGACAATATTGTAGGCGGTTAGAGCATCTACAGTCGGACCTCTCAAACCCGCCTCATGCGCTGGGTGGGCTGCCCGGTCATTATCCGGTCACGATTTTTTACCCAGACGGGTTACTTAAACGGGCCTCCAACCCCCGGGCTGACCGGCACCCTCCATATCTAGCCCAAAATATGGGGCAGATATGGGGGCGCCCGGGCACGCCTGCCACGTCGGACCCGACAGCCCGATCCCACCCCAAATTGCACCGAATCCACCAAATCTTTCCTCCTCCTCCCGCCGCCCTCCAACCATTCCCGCGCCCGGACCCTCGCTGTCCTCCACCCTTGCTCCCAATCCTCACCTCTGGTCCATATCCACCGCCGGAGATGTCGTCCAACCCGACCCACACCGCCGCGACGGAGACATGGTCCGCCTCGTCTGTCGGCGGCGTCAATTCATTAGCTGCGATTTGCAAGGTGGAGAACGTTGCCGGCAAGTTGCGGCGACGCCGGCAGCGAGAGAGGGAGGCGGCGGCGGCGCAGGAAGGTTCGGAGGTGGTGGAGCAGTTGTCTCCTCCACCGCGCCCGGATCCCCGCACCCTTCCCTCCGAACGCCTACGGGATTATGCCGACCGACCCCATTGGGACAGAGGATGGTCCGATCGCCGACTAGGCCACTCCGGAGAGCTTCGCGACCACGCAGATGCCGGTAATCGACGTGTGTGACTCGCCGCAGCTCGTTCGTGTGCGGATCATTCGAGGGAAAGTGAACACGTACGTCGGCTACTACTCACAAGTGACCAAACAACCTCAAAGTGGGATGAGAGTCGCAACTCACGTAAGCTGCCTCATCTTGTCGTCCATTGCATATGGCTCTTGTGTTTGCATTCTCGTGCTCATACATATGTTGTTTGCTAGATGGCGGTGGAGGCCCATTTTATATCACGAGGTGGAGAAGAAGCCATTTGCTTTTAGGCATTGTTGGGTCATATTGAATGGCAAGTCAAAGTGGAACCAAATTGTGACGAGCAGGACGCCTTCCGCTCGGAGTAGGTGCCCAGCCAGTGATCTGAGGCCATCCGTCATGCTCGGACATTGATTTCATTTTGCCATGTCCGGTTTGTTGAACTATGATTTGCTTTGTTTCGTTTCGAACTTTGGCATTCGGACAGTTTGCACCATATGATCGGCGTGCATGGATTTGAGGATCGAATTTGCGGTATGTGGATGTGTGGCGCAACATTTGAGGGTGCCGGTCGATTGCCGGACGCGCCCGGGCGTGTGAGGGGCCAGATTTGCCAAGTTTGACTGCGGATGCTATTACAAGCGCCTTCGATATGAAACCAATGCGGTTACCATGGAGAAACCGCATGCGCTGCCAAAAGCTTTGGAGGCAGCTTCCCGTGCACTGTGCGAGCATCGCAGACAGTTTTAGGAACCACTTGCGTTGGCCATGAATATTAGCGACACACGCTTTGAGGCGGAACATGGGACCACCGATGGCCCATGTGCGGAAACCGTCTGCAATGATCGTTCCTACCAGTGATTTTGCATCGTAGAATATTAACTATCAGAATGGTGTCACATGACTAGGGGTTCCAAGAAGGCTCCGGCGAGCAAGGCCTGTAAGGCAACTCAGGCTGAGAATGTGCTCATGCGTGCGCTCGGTATCGTTCCTGAGGATTTGGATGGCAATGAGGATCAAATAGCGGAGCTAGCTGATAGCTTTGACTCTCCCTTGAGGGAGCAGCACATCCGGGTCATTGCTGCCCTATTTGGCAAGGAGGTGCCACCGGAGAGGGATTTGGCGGCAGGTGCAGCTGTTGTTTTGGGAGCAGCTTGAGGGCTGTTCGGTGGGGAGGGTGTGGGTGTCTCTTGGGTAATTATGGATTGGAACCCAAAGATTTTATGCTGGAACGTGAGGGGCTTGAATAACCCTGCTAAGAGGAATGCGGTTAGGGAGTTTGTAGTGGAGGCCAAGGTTAACTTAGTGGCTCTGCAAGAGACGAAACTTGATGTAATTGATCCTTTCATAGCTATGCACTGCTTGGGGCCATCGTTTGATGGCTTCGCTTACGTGCCGGCTTTGGAGACTCGGGGAGGCATTCTTATGGGTTGGGATTCGACGGTGATGAATGTTGATAGTATTGTTCTTGATACCCACTCGCTCACGGGCAGGGTGCACACCAAGGACGGTACGGAGTGGTGGATGACGGTGGTATATGGACTGCAAGGGGATGACGCGAAGATGCAATTCCTAGTCGAACTTCACAATAGAAGGGTCGTTTGCCCGGGGCCTTGGATGGTCCTTGGCAACTTCAACATGATTTTGAGGGCTGATGAGAAGAGTAATAGTAACCTCAATCGAAGAATTATGAGAAGATTCAAGGAGTTCGTGGATGATTGTGAGCTGAAAGAACCTTATTTGCATGGGAGGAGGTTTACTTGGTCCAATGAACGAGAGCACCCGGTATTGACTAAGATTGATAGGGTGCTGGTCACGGTGGATTGGGAGCTAGCTTATCCGGATTTGCTCTTGCAAGCTCTTAGCACTAACATCTCCGACCACTCCCCGCTGCATCTAACTACCTAAGCACCATTTTGCGCTAAGAAGAGGTTCCGTTTTGAGATGTTTTGGTTGAAGTTGGAGGGGTTTGAGAAGACGGTTCGAGATGCGTGGGTGTGTGATCAAGCAATCTTTGATCCTTTCAAAAGGCTAGATTTCCTTCTTCGCAACACCGCGACGGCCCTGCAGGTGTGGGGGCAAAAGAAGACAGGAAATATTAAGATCCAGATGGCCATCGCAAACTACATCATCTTGAAGCTGGACCGTGCCATGGAGACGCGCTCTCTTTCGCCCGTGGAGAGGTGGCTTAGGGGAAGCATTAAGCATGCTTTTCTTGGACTGGCCTCCTTGCAGCGGACAATTGAGAGGTAGAGATCACATTTAAGATGGATTCGAGAGGGTGATGCCAATACCAAGTTATTCCAGGCTGTGGCAAACGGTCGTCGGTCCAAGAACTTCATCCCACACGTGAGACACAACGGCGAGTTGATTACTGAGCAGCATCGGAAGGAAGAGATCTTCTCGGAAGCTTATGAACAGCTCCTAGGTAGAACCCACGCTAGGGAGGTGGACATGGATCTCGAGTTTCTGGAGATGGATTCGCACAATCTGTTGGAGCTTGATGAGATTTTTTCGAAGGAGGAAGTTTGGAGTACGATCAGGGACCTGCCTCCTGATCGTGCGCCGGGACCGGATGGGTTTATCGCTGCTTTCTACCAGAAGGGTGGCACATTATAAAAGAGGACGTGATGGCAGTTTTCATGAAGCTGTATGTTGGGGATGGCCGAGGATTCAACAAACTTAACCGTGCTCACATTGTTCTCATCCCGAAGAAGCCGAACGCTGAGGTGGTGGGTGACTTTCGCCCGATTAGTTTGACCCATAGCGTGGCCAAAATTTTCGCTAAGCTCCTGGCGAATCGAGTTAGGAGGAGGATGAAGGAGATAGTGGCGGCTAACCAGTCGACTTTCATAGGTGGGAGACATTTGCACGATAACTTCATCTTGGTGCGGCAAGTGGCTAGGAAGATTCATTCGCGGAGAGAGGCAGGAGCTTTCCTTAAGCTTGACATATCCAGGGCGTTCGACTCGCTCGCTTGGCCTTTTCTGTTTAAGGTGATGGTGCATAAAGGTTTTGGTGTCAAATGGCAGTGTTGGGTGTCCATTCTCCTCAAGACAGCCACCACGAAAGTCCTGGTGAACGGATGTCCAGGAAGAAGCTTCCATCACGTGCAAGGACTAAGGCAAGGGGACCCAGTGTCTCCGCTGCTGTTCGTCATTGCGATGGATGTGTTGTCTAAGATTATGTCCAAAGCTGTGGCGCTGGGGGTGTCGAGTAAATTCATTGGGATCTCGGCCGAGCAAAGTGTGTCCATCTACGCTGACGACGTGGCGCTGTTTGTTAAGCCCACGGGGACGGATTTGAGATTTGTCAAGGAAGCGTTGTGGGTATTTGGGGAGGCTTTAGGTTTGAAGATCAATTACCATAAGTCCTTGGCCGTGATGATCAATGGTGAAGCTGAGGATAGGGAGCGGCTAGAGACCATTCTGTAATGCAATGTGGGAAGCTTCCCGTGTAGATACTTGGAGCTACAGTTGGCAATCCACCAACTTAGTAGAGCAGAGTGGCAGCCCATGTTGGATCAAGCGAAGAAAGCTGCTCCGGCATGGCAGAGAGGGATGGTTCCAAGGTCTGGTCGGCTAGTGCTTGCTAAATCTGTCATAGCGGCAAAACCCATCCATCATTTTATGATAGCGGAGGCCCCGACGTGAGTGTTGGAGGAGATTAACCAATGGATGCGTGCGTTCTTCTGGGCGGATAAAGACAAGGTGCATGGCGGTCAGTGTCTGGTGGCTTGGAGCACGATATGTAGACCAACTTACTTGGGCGGTCTGGGGGTGAGGGATCTAAAGCTTCAAGGACTTGCTCTTAGGGTGAGATGGGAGTGGTTAAAGAGGACGGATCTTACGAGGCCATGGCAGGGGCTTGCCATGTTGGAAGATAAAGACGCGAGAGAGGTCTTTGACATCATGGTTAAGATTGAGGTGGGAGATGGTACCAAGGTGCTGTTCTGGAGAGATAGATGGATTCATGGATCTGTTGTGGTGGATATTGCACCTTTGCTTCATAAGCTGGTGGATATCCGTACCAGGAACCGACGTACGGTGGGAGATGCCCTCGAGCAGGGAAGGTGGTTGCAGGATATGAATGAGAGCTTACCTTCACGGGCCACATGCAACTACTTCACCTTAACCTAGCTAGCTATCAGCATCGTGCCTCGGGATCCAGATAGGACGGATTGCTTCTCTTGGCCGGCGGACCCGTCAGGGCAGTACACCGCTAGATCCACATATCATCATTTGTGTCAAGGGATCTAGCGGGTTGACTATGCTTCTTGCATCTGGAAGAGTTGGGCGCTACTTAAGTGTAAATTTTTTGTCTGGTTGGCGATACAACATCGCATTTGGACCTCGGACAGGAGAGCTAAGCACGGGTTGCAAGAGCGCTCTTCTAGCTGCTTCACCTGTTTGCAGGCAGAGGACAATGCGGAGCACATTTTGATCCAATGTGTTTTCGCTCGGGAAGTGTGGCACGAATGCCTACAAGAGCTCAACTTGAACGTGGAGCGGCCGACGACGGAGGATACTTTGCTAGAGTGGTGGCTGCAGGCTAGGAGGGGTTTCAGGAAAGAGCACAAACGTGGGTTCGACACTTTGGTGATTGCGGTCACCTGGGCATTGTGGAAGCAACGTAATGCTCGGGTCTTCAATAGAACGGCCCAACAAAAAGCGCCTCTTCAGGTGGCTGATGCGTACCTGCGGGAGATCCAAGAGTGGAGGGAGGCGGGTCTAGGAGTTGGTGGGTTGTCTCGATTTGTTAGAAAGTAGGCTTTGGCTTTTGAGTGGGGTGTATTAGGGTGTGGCCATAGGTGTGATGTTCGCATCCTCCTTTTGACATCTCTTGTAAACATTGTTGCTCTTCTTCTATAAAGTTAAGATACGCTATTGGCGTACTCTCGAAAAAAAACTATCAGAATGGTAGAAACGTAAATTCTACTGATAAAAATCGTACAATCATTGGGTTTCCAAATTTGTCGAATCGTACAATAGAAATGTGATTTTGGCTAGTGCCTTGTTGGAAAAGCCTGTGATAACAGTGAGGTTAGGCCACCTCCCCCTGCCTTTCCCTGTTTCCCTTCCCCTCCCCTCCCGCGTAAGAAAACAGTCTTGCTGATCTGACCTTGTACCTTCCCTGGCCAAGTTCAGCAAGAAGAATCCCAATCCACGACGGGAACCAGAATCACCCATAAATCTAGCGCGCAGCAGACAGCGCAGCACAAGCACAAGCACATCGATCGCCCCCGCACGTCGCCCACGTACTCGCCCACGCCTCTCTTCTCCCCGGCGCGCCCTGCCCCCTTCCCTCCATCTTCTGGTCAAACGGCTCTCGGCTCCAATTCCAATCCCCGACCCCCCGTCCGGCGGCCGCACTCGGTTTCCATGTCCGCCGCCGCCGCCGCCGAATCCCGTACGTAAACCCCGCTCGAGCTTCATTCAAACTATGGTCGCCCCCACTCCGATGATGGTTATTGACTCGTTCCACCATTTTCTTTCCTGTTCTCGCAGCGGAGCGGCGGCGATCGGAGGCGGTCGCGTGGCTGCGCGCGCTGCTCCGGGAGTCGGCGCTCCCGCTCCCGCCGCCGCGCGCCTCGGACGACGAGCTCCGGGCCGCGCTCGCGGACGGCGCGCTGCTCCGCGCCGCGCTCGACAAGCTCGCCCGCCCCGCTTCCCCGCGCGACGAGGTACGCCGCCACCCGCCCACCCGCTTCTCTCCCGCCACAGATACCGCTTGCCTGGTCGTGATCGCCGTTGATGCTGCGTGCCGCAGGGCGGAGCGGCGGCGGCGGAGGGCGATGTCAGGCGGTTCCTCGCGGCCGTGGAGCGGATGGGCCTCCCCAGCTTCGCGCCCTCGGACCTCCAGAAGGTACGCGTGTTGTTTGTTTGCGTTCTTCATTCAGCAATCGGTGTGACAGTGATGATCATCAGCGCTCATATTTTTTGGATTACCCGTTGACCCGTCGTCAACTGCGGACGGGGACTCTGGTGATGTGATTGCTCTGTGAGGTAGCTAGAGCTTCGCGTCGAAGAAGTTAGGAGCTCGTTTTCGCTCTAGGTTGTGTGTTGCCGGTTGTCATTGAACGGCTTGTTGTGTGGGCAAGCGACACATTAATCTCTGTCAGTCTGTCCTCGCCGAATCTAACTGGTAGTGGATGTCGTGTGTGGTTGTGGATGGCCGCCAACTCTCGAACAGTTGAACAAATAATACTTCCAGTTATTATCGAACTCAGAGGATATCTGAATATCTGATCGGACAGTAGTGTGGTGCATTCCGTTTTTCATAGCTGCTCAGTTTCAAGTTCAGTTTCGTTCTAAAACAACCGTAAATTGTTTTTTTTACCGCGGCGGTGTTGAATTGTTTTCTGAAGTGAACGATGGTTAATTTCTGTCACCATAGCTGTATATGGGTTCTGGAATCTGGACTACAACACATACCGTTTGCGTTGGCTAGTCTGATCTACAAATGGTAAAATTATGGAGAATTCCTCATCATCATTGAACAGAATACAGGCTTAATCTGCCCAGAATATTGAAGTTAATAAATTATTGGAGTTCAACAATTCTTTAATGTGATATCATGTATTGCAGTAGTACTATGCATGTGTTTTCACAATAGTTGGCAGTTTTGCAATGCTGCCAAGGAGCATGTTTGCAGTTCCAGCTGTTTTCTGCAATACAAAGCTTTATCTTCCACGTCTCATTGGGTTTTATTACGACATTATTGGCACTAATTTAGGGCCCGATGTCAGCTGTGGTTGCCTGTCTTCTTGCACTAAGGGATCAGTTTGTCTCCCATGCTGGGGAAGGCTGGACCTGTGGCCTTCCACAAAATGGGAGGATGCACACCATGGGATTTCCCAGAAGGGAGAATGGCCAGGTCACACAAAATTCTGAAGCAAGAGAAGATGGCAAACAAATGGAAACAACGCTACAAAAGGCCTCCAAAAGTCCAGCCATGTCAGGTGAGATCCTGTTTATGTGTTCAAAGATTTGGGTAGGCGATCAACTATAGGAGATTTCTAGTGAGGGTATACTGAGGGTGCTGCTTTACATTATTCCTGACGATTGAAAACATTGAAGAAATCATAATTTTAATAGTCCAAGTGTACTACTAAATTGCGTGCAAGTACATTTATACATTATCGACCATTTCAACTAGAGCTGTTTCTATGTGAAACAGGTTCCGTCATCAGCTAAAACATCTTTGTTTTTTCTCTTGTGTAGAACCATCATCTGTTATATCACGGCCTGAACTATCTTCTACATCGCGGCATGCTGGACGCAATTTTCATGAAGTCTTCCAACTGAGGCAAGGAGGTTATTCTGATCTGCCTAGTTCTAAAATTTCAGATATGATGAAATCCACCAGCTTGGATGTAAGTACTGTGTACTAAAATATACCTGTTTGAATTATTTTGACATCAGATTTGATTTTGATTCTCTGCATCACAAAATTATTGTTGCAGAATGCCCCTACTCAGTCACTTCTGAGTGTTGTGAATGGCATCCTCGATGAGATTATTGAGAGGAAGAATGGTGAAATTCCTTATGTAGGCTACTCAAAAGCAATGCAGTTAGTTTATTCCTTTCATACATTGAAACTACACCACATTTTGCTGCAGACTCTTTTATCCTCTTGAATATGACGATTGTGTTCTTTGCACAGCATCTCGCTTTCTTGTTGAGAAAGATCGTATTGGAGGTTGAACGACGAATTTCTCATGCAGGCAGAGCACATAAGAAATGTAAGGAGTACTTATTCACACTTATTTTTCAGATTGTTCTTGTTGTAAATTTTACCTCTATGCAGCAAAATAACCTTATGAAAGCACGTGAAGAGAAATACAAATCAAGGATAAGAGTTTTAGAGGCACTAGCCAGTGGGAAAATACATGTAAGCTCAAATGCAACAAATGGAAAAGCACATGTAAGTTTCGGTGATGATGATCTCAATATAAACGTAAATGGTTGGTCTCCTTCCTTATTTATTTTCCGTAATTGTTTTCCAGGTTGCTGCAGAGCCTGTGCACCAGATGAAGGTTTGTTTCTCATTAGCATTGGTGACATCTTCATATTACCATCATTTTCCTATATTTTATTCAAATTATTAAATTCCTCTGCGTTCTCCCCTCAAATCTTTCACTTGATGTCAGTTCTACGTCTGCTCTTTCAATCCTCACAAGAGAAACACTTTGCACACAGAAGCTTTGCCTGTCTTTGCATTAAGAAGGATGAAATACCAAGAGTTTGAGTTTATCCATACCAAGGATAATAGACTTATTACTGCTAATAATAAGAACAAAATGAACGCTTACAAAAAATAATTCAATTTATTCTGCAGATAGAGAAAGACAAATTTGAAGAGAAAAAGCAATTACTTGAGGAAGATCTGACAAAGCTGACGAAGGACAAGGAAAGTGTAACTAGACTGACAAAGGATAAGGAAGATATGGCTAGATTGTTGAATGACAAGGAAGACATAATTAGATTGATGAAAGAGAAGGAAGAAATGGCTAGATTAATGAAAGAGAAGGAAGACACGGTTAGCTTGAAGAAAGGCAAGGATGGAGATAGAAATCAATCAGCAGATGAACATATAGCTAAGCCAATTATGTATAAAGATGAACTCATCAGTTTGATGAAGGAGAAAGAAAACTATAAAGTTACAATTATGAAATTAAAGTTAGAATTAGAAGCTATGAAATCATCATGTGAAAAGAGCCACAGCCTGTTGGAAACTAAGAACAAGGATGTACTTAATCTTCTAAAGGATAAAGAGAATAGCGGCAACATAATATCACAACTCAGGCAAGAGCTTGCCACGGCAAGAAGATCACATGAGACATATATTCAAGATTTGAAGACTACGGCTTTGCAGGAAAATAGGGATTTTGAACAAAGGATAAAGGAAGTGGAGCTAAAGCTAGAAGATTCTACTAAGAGAGGAAGGTATCTTGAAGAATTGTTGGAATCAAGAATCAAAACCTGGGAGCGAAAGGAAATCATGCTGAACCAATTTGTAGGTGTACAAATGCAGAATATTCAGGTATAGTTTGGTTACATAAATTTTATATTTCTTCTGCATTTCTTTTTAAGAATTGGTGAAGTCATCAATTTAAGTTAAAACTTCTCCCCTATCAGGATTTGAGGTTGTCTTCTGTTTCCATTAGGCATGAAATCCAAAACTGCCAGAAGAGATGGTCTGAAGAACTTAGTGGCCTTGGTATGAACAAATGAGTGAGTAATTAATTGACTTAATGTTGTTGGCACTTTATGACTTAAAGCTTATTTGATTCCGCAGGGCAAAGCCTTAAAGTATTAGCGAATGCTTCAGAGAAGTATCACGCTACTCTTGAAGAAAACAGAAAATTGTTCAACGAGGTTCAGGAGCTAAAAGGTGGCTATGCAAGCAACGTCAATTTACACATGTTGATATTATTAACTGTGTCAACTTTCTAAGAGTTCTACTTTTTTATCAGGAAATATCAGAGTCTTTTGCCGGATAAGACCTTTTCTTCGTAACGAGGATCATAAGTCTAGTACAACTGAAATTACTGGTGATAACGGTGAACTCATTTTAGCAAACCCTGCAAAAATTGGAAAAGAGGGGAATAAGTTGTTTAAATTTAACAAAGTTCTTGGCCCCACTACTTCTCAAGGTACTGATGAATATGTGGCCTATTCAGTGGTACTCCCTCTTAGTGATCTAAACGCTCTTATATTTCTTTACGGAGGGAGTAGTATACGATGTGGTTTGTTTTTTAAAAATTATGTTTTTTTCTAGATGAGGTATTCAAGGACATTCAACCACTAGTTAGATCAGTCCTTGATGGCTATAATGTTTGCATTTTTGCGTATGGACAAACTGGATCAGGAAAAACCTACACAATGGTATGAAGATCTCAATATAACAGTCTTCAAATTCTTTTTTGAGAATTATAACCATTATTTATTGACAGATACAATGTGTTTATTGTGCCTTTTTTAATGAATATCTCAGACTGGACCTGAAGATGCTACTGAGGAGGAATTGGGTGTCAATTTTAGAGCTCTGAACGACCTGTTCCTTATATCACGCAATCGAGGAGATACATTCAATTATGAAGTTAGTGTTCAAATGATTGAAATATACAACGAACAAATCCATGATCTCTTGGGAAGCAATGGTTCAGAGAAGAAATATCCTTTTGTCGCTTTCATTGTATTGTCACCTATGTTTGTTATGCATATTGATCTGCTTTGATGTGGTCAGCATACATCAACTATGATGTGTTGATTTAGTTAACAAATCCATTGTTAGTGTATCTAGAATTCTAGATTAAAAAGAAGGATTAATGCAACTGAAGTACTTAACCTAAGGTCTAGTTCTAAACTTGACTAATCAGTTGATTCGCTTCAAATGAACGTGTAGAAACTTGGAACTTGGTTGAACATCCCTTTACTGTCCTTAATTGAATACCACTTATCTGTTCATCTTGTCATAGCACACTCCCTTAAACCTCTGGAAGGTTACAAATGCAAGTATGTAAAGAACAGACTCTTGTTTCCTTTAACTCGCACACTCTAGGGATTTTGAATTCCAGCCTTCCCAATGGGCTTGCTGTTCCTGATGCAACATTGCATCCCGTCAACTCAACGACCGATGTTATTGAGTTAATGAGAACAGGACTTGGGAACCGATCTGTGGGTGCTACAGCACTGAGCAAGCGAAGCAGCAGATCTCACAGGTTAATCTTGCTGTTCCATAATTCCAGTAGAGGTTTCCTTCTGATTCTGTTGAAAATCAGGCTCATTTCGAGTATTTTTCAGTGTTGTCACTGTACACGTTCAAGGTGTAGATTTGAAAACTGGAGCTACTTTGCGCGGGGCCCTCCATCTTGTTGATCTTGCTGGAAGTGAAAGGGTGGACCGTTCTGCTGTTACAGGCGATAGACTCAAAGAAGCACAACACATCAATAAATCTCTGTCTGCTCTTGGAGATGTTATATTTTCTCTATCACAGAAGACTTCTCATGTGCCATACCGAAACAGCAAACTTACACAAGTTCTGCAAAGTTCTTTGGGTGCCTACCTTTCCTCATTAGCTATATAACATTGTTTTGCGTGTTTTATATATTTTTAACTTAAAAGATTCATCTGTAGGTGGCCATGCAAAGACCCTCATGTTTGTGCAGATCAATCCAGATGTGTCATCTTATGCAGAGAGTTTAAGTACTTTGAGGTTTGCTGAAAGGGTTTCGGGAGTGGAACTAGGTGCTGCAAAGGCAAATAAAGAGGGCAAAGATATAAGAGAATTTAAGGAACAGGTGAAGAATTTCCGTCTTCCTTTTTTTTTAACTAATTTATTGTTGACACAATGACAATGGAAATGTATAACCAACTTCTCTTGATCACATATACGAGTACTATTCTATTAACCTTCATGTTGTCTATGCACCTGCAAAACATAGTAGATGGTGTGGACACTTGCCTCTGACATGAGATGCAACTACAGTTGTTTTTCTTGTTTGAAAAAAAATACCATTATTAACAGTTTACCACAAGATACTTCCATGTATCATTTGATTACTCTAATATTCTTTTTTCACCCTGCAGCTCTCACTGCTCAAAGATAAAATTGCAAAGAAGGATGAGGAAATCAACCAGCTACAGACTCACAGTCCAAGGGTAAAGACAGGCAAACGGGTTGATTCCTTGCTGAAACATTCGTCCTCCTCCCCAGGCATATCCTCCCTGGGAAGCAAAATACAACATCGAAGAACGGCATCTGGTGGAAAAGCGATGGGCCTTATCAGTAGGGCAGGCTCCGATGCTGATAACTTCTCTGAGATCAGTGACAGACATTCTGAAACTAGCTCTATGCAGTCGGTTGATGATATCCAGCAGCAGAGGGAGATTATGGTACTTTCCAAGCTCCCTGAAGATGAGATGGGTTCGAATTCAGCTGATCCTGAGCTTGCCAGCTTTGGTTATGCTGATTCCGAGGGGAGGTTGAGCGATATATCAGATAGTGGCATATCCATGGGCACAGAAACCGACGGCTCGATAAGTAGCATGGTTGACTTTGCTCTCTTCCCGGAGCAGGAAAAAATAGCTAGCACATGGAAAGAACAAGAAAATGCACCCAACACACCAAAAGATCGACTGTAAGTACTTCTGGTTCTCTTGGTAGCATCATGAACTCATGGTTCCATTTTCCCTTTAGTACCATCTTTCTGTTCATAGGAGGGGAGGAATTCCCTTTAGTATCCTCTACCATGTAAAATGCACTATTAATTAATATAAGTAAAAGCAATCCATGTGAATGGAGTAGGTAAGTAGGCACTATGATGTGAAAATGTTATATGAATATCTCTATATGTTTACTTGGCCCTTAGCCTTTTTGTCTTACCTATTTTTATTTGTAAGCACTCATTCTTCCTCATGCAGACCTAAGGTGACCACTCGAGTACAAAAGGCAACAAAACCAAAAACAGCCCCATCTTCTAGTGTGTGGCCCAAATCAAGAGATTCTACTCCTAGATCTTCAGGTAAGCTCACTTGTATGTCTTTGAAATTGTGCGCCACCCATAGCAGATATGGTTGCTGCTTTGGGATGCAATTAAATCAGCTGTTCGATGGCTTAAGATCTAAATATCTGAGTAAATAAAGTATAGAAATATTATTGCAATGTCCCTATAATGCTTCTAGATAAGTGTCATTTCAATCTTTCTAATGGAAACACACTTTTATGGTTGGACCTCTCTTTCATTTCTTGTAAGGAAACATTCTGTCATTATAACTTCATAAATACGAGAACAAAATAAAGATACTTGATAATGTTTGCCCATAAATCAGCTAAACCATTCCATTTCTTGGGAAGTCATGGGGTTCCTTGACCTTGGCTTACGCCAGTGCTTGACCAGTTACTACCCTGGTAACCAGAGCCATCTAATTTGGTAGTAATATGCACCTAGTGCTACACTAGTACTATTATTATCTAAAGATAAGTACACTAGTATTATTTTTGAGAATGTTCCATTGATCGCGAAAACAAGTGCAGATTAGTGCTCGAAACAATTAAACCAGTACTCACGAGACAACATGATAAGATAATTTACCAAGCCACAGGGAGCATGTCATGAGTGTGGGTCCACTTCAAGTTATTATAGCTCATGGACTATAGCACTCGGTTACTGTGGCTCATGAACTGCAGCAGATTTAGCTCTGTTAGTTTGGATGGGAGATTGGGAAGATAATTTGAGTCTTACGGCGCCACCCAAGTGAGCTCTATAAAACATATGCATCATATCTGCTCATATAAAGGTCTCCTCCTGCACCTATGGAGTATCATATATCTGCTTCGATCCGCGCCGTCCCCAGTTACTCTTGTGCAGTATTTACCCATTCGTGAACTAAGCATAGCGACCAAATATTTTGGGTACAATTTAAATTAACTGAGCTTAAATTATATTACATTTGATATAATACAGCAGACATAAACTTCACTAGGTCCAGGCACACATACAGTACTCTGAAGTGTTTACCAACTATTTTGTTACAGCATCAGCAAGCACACGAAGAAGCACAATCACACAAGCAACATCCTCACCAAGAACCTCAAATACTCCAAAGCGATGGAATTAGCTCAAAGTCGATGAACTTCTTTCAATGTTCTTGTTCCTTTATGTACAGAAAATTCAGAAAGTATTTTTAAGTTGATGGCTGCTTAGTGATGCTGCCCTTTATTTAAGCGAGAATGTAAATGGCATTGTACATACGACACTGCTTTGACAAAACATTGTTGAGTGTTAAATAGAAGAAAGGTTGTCATTCTTGTTGTTTTAGCTTCTTCCCCCTTTTTTAATAAAAGATAGCATCTCCCTGTTCCAACGATACAAGCAATTGAGAATAAGAAATTGTACAGTACCCTGAAAATTGGAGGTTTTAGTTATGTACATCAGGATGTTGAGCATTCTTATATTTCACCACTACAGCATGCCCCTTAACATCACCGGAAAATGCCTATTATGTAATCTATTCGAAATCCGACCTCATGAACTGAAAATTTAAACTTGTAGGTAACAAAAAAAATGAAGAAACTATCCACCATTCATAAAGACCTAAGGCTGCTATCCTTACTGCTCGACAAAATTGGTTGTGAACTTGTGAAAGAAAAAACTCCAATGTATTTATAGGCCATGAACAAATTCTGCTCATCGCAGAGTCTTGCAAGTTCGCAATGCAATACACTTCCAAGCCTGAAAGGCTGGTGCACCCTCATCGCATTTGACTATGTAAGGAATACAAAAAACTACACCTGTATTTACACTGGCACTTCATAAATAGACCCAAAAATGGAAGGACAAAAGAAGAGTTGGTTCAAGAAAAATCGACCATATTGCCTGCGAGATCTTGTCTGTTGGCCTTCTACTCCTACCGTGTTTGGAAGTTCAACTTCTTGAGGCAGAGAGCATACATGAAAGCGAAGAACACTGCAAAGAGCACAAGCACCGGTGCAACGACCGCCATGAAGCTCCTGTGGTATCCAAAATGATGAGTTATGTAGTAACTGATTGTCTGGTTAGATTGGCCTGGGACGGTGATGATGTCTTCCATGTCTCCGTATTGTGTCACTATGAGCCCATACACTGTCCATGCCAACGGGCAAATCCAGTAGTACCAGATCCACCACTTGGGGATTTTCTGGACAAAGCAATAACAGAATAAGTAATTGATCTTACGAAAAAGCAAGAACTGCAACAATCATCTGATGTAGGAACACAACTCACCGGTCTTGGGATGAAGAAGCCAGAGAAAAGGTTGAATAGGGAATAGAAAGCTGCGGCGAAGATGCCTGCAACCTCATGGTTTGGTGAGATTGATACAGTCATCATGCCGTAGTAGGTGAAGTAGAGGAAGGAAAAGTAGGAGACGAAGAAGAACCAGAAGAACTTGGCAGCTGTCCACTGGAAGCTCATCATGGCGTATACGATGAGGGTGTAATACGAGGTTTGGACAAAGACATAGGGTATCTCCATGACAACCTGAAGCAACACACAAAGGCTTGAATACCCAAAGAAGCCAATGACAACCTTAATACTTTATCTACCACTGTTTAGTTATAGCTCTTTTATTTTACTCTATTCTTACCTGAGCAATGGCATATGGCAGTGCAGAGTACATCCCAGCAGCCCTCTCTCGGTAGAAAACTGTTCTCTCGATTGAAACAATTGGTTGAACGGTTGCACAGTTGTTGATGCCAACAAACATCACTGCTGTGTACATTGCTCCAATGACCATTCTAAGAGTATTGGCATCTCCCCTGCATCACAAGGCACCAAAAATTCAGATGCTGGTACATTAGGATTAAGGAGTCAAAGATAAAGATAAGTACAGTAATTACATATTGGTGCCAATCTTCCAAAAGATGGAGCCTAGCAGCAAGGCTGTGAACAAAGTGAAGGAAAATCTGACAAGGTTGTAATCTGGGCTGCGCCAATAGGTCAGCCAATGCTTCCAGAGGCAGGCTTTGAACTGCCCTATAATGGATTGAGAGTATTCTGTAGGAAAATATAGATCTGATGTTCCTGGTTCTGGTTGACTTAGCTGGCTCACCAATACCTTGTTTTGCCTGGAAAACAGACAGTGTATTGCATGAGAATTTTGTTACTTAAAGTTGTGCCGTGATTATACACTCTGAGTAAAACATTAGAGATCCATGTGATGAAAAACATGTTTTTCTTACTTGTACAGATCTGAAGTCTTGTAGTAGTCAGCAAAATCCATACTCAGGCGTACTTCTGCAGCAACTGAACTGACCTCAAGCATCCATGTTGCAGGGTTGTACTTATCTTTGATTTTAGGCACTCCAGGAATCGCCTGGTAGCATTGAACATAAGATTAGACATAAAAAATATTTATAGTAATAGTTATTTAAATGATATCTCCCACTGAAAATGAAACCGTCATCATGTAAAACTATCTGCACCTGGAAGTATTCAATCATTTTCTGTGAGTTGCGACCCAGTTTCCCAGAGTATATCACCTGGCCTCCTCTTTTCAGTAATAGCAACTGCAGGAAAGAACTCGAGTTATCATTTAGTTGCTGAAAAGGTTGAACTAACACTTAACATGATTTGTCTATGTTCAGTAGTCACCTCATCAAAAGCTTCAAAGATGTCAATGCTTGGCTGGTGGATTGTGCAAACCACTGTCCGTCCAGTGTCAACGGTGTTCCTCACAGTTCTCATGACAATTGCTGCTGCTCTTGCATCAAGACCTGATGTCGGTTCATCCATGAAGATGATCGATGGATTTGCGACAAGCTCCACAGCTATTGTTAACCTCTTTCTTTGCTCTGTTGAAAGACCTGAAATTCCTGGCAGTCCAACTAAAGCATCCTTCAGATTGTCGAGCTCCACTAACTCCATAACTTCATCAACAAATTGCTGAAACCATTGAAACATGTCAGATAAGAGCTTGATAAAGCAAACAAACAATTCCAAGTTATATGAACATTTCTTGACATACTTATCAAATCTCAAACATCCAATTAACTTGTACCAAGATCCAAGAGGTATACACTAATTGTAAAAAGCGAGTGAAAATGCTTAATTCACCTCGTCAAAGTAGCAAAATGATATGATATTCCAATATAAGTTAGTAAGCAACTAAAGATATAGTATTCCGAAAGGCAAAAAGACATGACTTACAATCTTGATTTCATCAGTGATATCTTGATCTCCGATCTTTTCAGGAAGACGCAGGAAGGCGGAGTATATCAGAGATTCCCTGATCGTGACCTGAGGTGAATGGATATCATTTTGTTCACAATAGCCAGAAATCCTTGCAAATGTTGCTTGGTTCTTCGGATAACCAGAAATTTTGATATCTCCTTCAATGTAACCACCAGTCTTTCTTCCAGCTAAAACATCCATAAGAGTTGTCTTTCCAGCTCCACTGACTCCCATGAGTGCTGTTAGCACTCCAGGTCTAAATGATCCAGTAACATCACGTAACAATTGGAGCCTATCATCAGTCACTCCTTGCTGTTTCATTTCCTACATAGATAGGAAGACCTCATAAATTTTCCAGATTTTTAATTGAGGAGGAAGGTATGATAAGAACATGACAAAATGCTGTGGAAAAAAGTCACGAAGACTCATTTTGATGCTTGTTCGAGGAAAACAATGATGAGAAAATTGTGCATAGTGAACTCACTGCAGGCATGTCGACATAGTAGTTCACATCATCAAAACACATAGATAGAGGGGAGAACGGAAGAACCATTCCTCTTCTTGGAGCAGCTTCATTGCTGCCAACGGACATGACTCGTGAGATCCCATTAGAAATTCCATTTGATGAACTATTGCTCAAACGAGCACTCAGTCTCATCTCTCTCATTTCATCTGAAATAATTTTAGCTTTCAGTTTAGAAACTTTTACTTATTCTGTCCTATTTACATATGAATTCAGTCAGAATAGCTTACTGTTATTGGACCCATCCTTCGATTTCATGCTGCCATTTCTTCTTGTGCTGCCATTGCTTACTGTCTCTCTCGGAAGCCCATTGTCTTCTGCTTCCTTTGCAGTTTCTTCAGATATAACAGCTTGTGGTTTGCCCAAGGCTAACGAGTAAAGAGTAAGTGGGTTACATACTGATCCAAAATTTATTATCAGAATTCGGAAGGCAGTAAGATTAATTTTCCAATACTTACGATTCAGATACGTGAGGCACAAAGTAAAGAGCACATTGAAGAAGATTGTGAAACCTAACAGCCCTGCTGCTCCAATCCAGAACCAGTTTTTGTCAGTAAAAATGTTGGCGCCTTCTAGCATAGCCATACCTAGTCTTTTAGGAACACCATTCTTGTCCTATCAACATGAACACAGCTTGTTATAAAAGCATACACATCAATCAGTGAAAGATCAGTGCTGCAGTGAGCTAACCATTACAAACTTGTCCATCCACCGAGGAGAATAGAATTCATTCACTGCTAGAGCATTATATCCATACACCAGCGGTGAAATCCAATAGCCCCAGATCCACCATTTTGGGATGAAGTCTGTTAACAATGGAGAGCGAAGGACTAGTCAGCAAAGCAGCAGAAGCAATGTGATGTGAAAATGAACAAGATAAGTAAACGACCTTTTGGCAGAAGAAAGCCTCCAAGGACAAAGAAGATGAGAAGGAACAGGGCTCCTCCAGTTTGAGCAATGATCATGGATCTACACAGGCCAGCAATTGCTCTGAAAAGCCCACCGGCCATCTGCTGGATCAAGAACACGAGCAGCAACTGCTTGAAGAATCTGCACACAAAGATGGCAATTTAGCAGTCACAAAAGCGATTGTTCCTGATTCACGTAACAACATGTAGTCTACTCCATATGTACCTGTCAGCTTCTGGGGCAAATCCCATAGTGTAGTATGTGACAACCACCCAGACTATGGATTCGATAATTGAAAATGGGATTCGGAGAACGACATTCGGTAGTGTGAATATCCAAGCAGGGTAGAAGAGGAGGTCCCGGTGCTTGAAGAACACCGGCAACCTTGTAATGGTCAAAGGGAGCTCGGCAAAACCATTGAACATGTTCACAATCAGAGTAAAAAGCAGTGCTCCCACGTAGACAAAACCATCATCCAGATTCCTTGTGTGCATCTGGGTCCTTAGAAATACTGTTGACGCGATAAGGGCTACAATAATGAGCTTCGGAGTTCACCGAGAAATAATGTCAGGTTCTTGGCATTGTGGATTTTAAGAAGTGGCGATATGGACAGGAAAATTATGCCCACCTGTATGGTCTTGAAGATGTATACAAATGAATTGCGCTTTATGAGGAGCCACTCCTTGTCAAAGGATGCCTTTAGGAGCTCTCGAGTTGACACCGAGTGCTTGGAGAAGACCAGGGCAGCCTGATGGCTGCGGCTTTTGTCAAATGGCACCGAGAGATGGTTCTCGAGTTCTAGACCAACATGAAACCGTTTAAACGTCTGCGCAAATTCTGAGACTGAAATATATCGGTATGGCCTCTGCTTATCAGCCCAGTACTGCTCCTGATCCTTCTTTGATGTCACCTGAGAAAATTAGATACAAGGCTTTCATTTATATCATAACATGGAGCTTTCATTCCTTTAAAAATAAAAATTAACATGGAACGTTCAGGAACATGGTAACTGATAACTAGGCTACTGCTTGATGTTACCTCTTGAAGAAAGTCTGCAGTACCCTTGCGTTCTGGGCAGCGAAAGCCACAGGACTCAAAGAATTCAAGGACACAATCGCGGGGTCCCTGATAAACAATCTGGCCTTCTGACAGGAGGATGATGTCATCGAAGAGTTCAAAGGTCTCAGGGGCTGGCTGGAGGAGGGACATGAGGATGGTGGCCTCGCCCAAGTGCACAATCTGCTGCAGACATTTGACAATCTGAAAAGTAGTGGAGCTGTCCAGCCCAGTCGATATCTCATCCATGAATAGCACCTTTGTCGGACCGACAATCATCTCTCCTGCAATCCAAATGAACCAAAATCATTTCAAAGACATGCATCCTGGTAATGTTCTGAAAATTCCTCGGGTTCATCAATTTATGTTATTGTTATAATCATTATGTACCTGGCAGGAGCTCTGTCTTTTCAATTAAGAAGAAATCAATACAGTTTGGTAACAAGCAATATCATGCTGACACCGACCATTGACCCCTCAGCACAAAATCCGCGTGAAATGGTTTGAACTTGTTGCTTTAGCATTGGTACACATTTCTAAGCTAAAAAAGCAGCTGTTTTCCGAATTGCACTTTCGGCTCGGCTTCAATTATATGTAATGTATTTTATTTTCTCAAAAAATTGGCAGAAGCACCGCCCTTTCATGAAGAAGAAATACAACATGCAATGTGAAAACAATGTTTAATGGATTGGTCTTGTTTTTAGCAAAGCAGAAACAAGTTGAAGAACTGCTGCTGCAGGAATGTATCAGTTAGCAAGTAGCACACATGTAAATTGCAACCCATCTGTAATGCGACGATATCCCCCTCAACAGTTTTCGGCCATATATTTACTCCCCGTACTTCTGCAGGTCCATCATTTTTAGTAACTCCATAAATTTTCATTGACTCCAGTAAGTCAGTAAATTGTCACCACATAGTAATCACGGCATAGGCTGCCGCTAAAGGCCAAAAGAGAGGCAAGAAGCTCTAGCATGTCAGCATCGCGATTAGTTGCTCCAGAGGTTGGATCGTAGCGTTCGCTCGTACGCTTGAAGAGGAAACGCCGAAAGAGTGGTAACGACGACCCAACAACTGTGCAATGGCAGCACGCTAATGGCCGCGTTCCCTCCCAAACTCCCAACCAAACGCTCAGGCCCCTAATGTGTGGACCTGAAGCACACCCCAACGGCACACACACACACATACCCTTCATCCGTAGGAACCACTGGATGTGACACGGCAACTGTATGTATGCATGGACACCTGAACCTCATCGCAGTAGCCTTCTAGAAAGGCCAACATGTTCAGCAAATTTAGAAGACCTTGTAATATACTACTATGACATAACGATGAGATAAGCATGACAGGGTGATGATGATGATGGGATTACCGGTGGTGACGCGCTTCTTCTGGCCGCCGGATATGCCCCTCTGCATCTGGTCGCCGACGATGGTGTCCGCGCATATGTCCAGCCCCAGTATCTGCTCCCATTGAAAAAAGGCGCAAACTCAGTCAAAAACAAACAATTCATCATCACGTCCACGTCCACGTCCGTCGCGGTCAAGGTAAGCACGGCGAGATTTCCATTTCGTTGAGGCCACTCGTCGTTAACCCGGGGTCAAACCGGGGGTTGATGGCCCGAAAGGAATCGCTACCCGCCATGCGGGACAAAGAAAAGGCAGCCGCTCTGCCTCTGGCCGGGCATAACAGCAAACAGGTCACGGGCATCTCGCGGCCGGCCGCGGGTGCGATTCGCCTGCACCTGCGCCGATCCGATGACGCCCGCCGTTGGCACCATCATCATCGTCAGGGTGAGCCGGAGCGTGCATCCATCCACCAACCCCCCGTCCCCAAAGGTAGACGCAGCGAGGCCCCACCCGACGGTGGAAAATCGGAGCGGCTGTGCTTTCCAGGCAAGTCAAAAAGGGAGAAGGGGCGAGCGAACTGCGAGCCGACCCACTGCCTACTTGCTGCTACCGACTCCTGCTGCCACCACTCGAGCGCAGTGCTTATCCTTCTGGCTGGCTCAGCCTCAACTACTCCTTGCCGCGACGACGGCGTGCGTGTCAGTCAGTGCAGGTGGCAGCGGCTTGGTTGGTGCTCTTGGTTCTGTGGACCGTGTGCCGCCACCGTGCTTACTACTACCACCACCTCGGCGTTACCTCGGCGTTGTGCCGTGCTGGCCATTTTTTTTCAAAAAGGAGGAATACCCCGGCCTCTGCATCTGGACGATGCATACGGTCATTTTATTAATTATAAACACAAAACCTTACAAAGTCGTACAACAGTAAGACAAAAGTCACCATCTTCGCAACCTCTGTCGCTACTCCTATCTAACTGATGAAGGGGTGCTGATGGTCTGGGCCTAGTACTAAACAGACCTCGCAGCCAAACCTAACATCTAAGACCTGAGGTCCCAACCAGGACACCTGCCGGGTATGGGCATCCACCAGTCCGGCGTGCTCTTTAACCAGGACCCATGCCGGTATGAGGTCAGCAGCCCACGCACCATCAATCCATCTTCGTAGTCAGATCACAGCATAAAGCGTGCAGTCACTCGCCATCGACGCCAGCGCCGCCACCATCCTCTGCGCCGTCTATCATCACACGCCCACCGGCGATACCCCATCGCTTCCATGCCGCCGAGACTCGCCGTTGTTCACGTGCGGATGCCACGCCGCCTCCCACGTGAACACCAAAAACAGAAAACGCCCTAAAGATACAAGGCACTCAGACAACATGAAAGCCGCCATGAAAGCAAGCAGAGATCTAGCCGCGGTCAAGCCCCCACCTTCATGAGCCCACACCCGAGTCCTAGCTCCCCTGTGCAACGCCTCAAGGAGGGATGACGACATGGCGCCACCGCCGCCCAATCCAGCAGGATTTTGGGTTTTCACCGGGAGAGGACCGGAGGTGACAAGAATAAGAACCACGACACCGCCTTCAGAAGGATGCGTCGCCTCAAGCCGACGCCATTGCCGAGCCGAACCACCGCCTAGGGTTTCCGGTCCCAATCTGCACCACCATCCCTCAAGCACCGGAACCAAAGCAGATCCACCGACATCAAGCGCAAAGGGAAGGAGCGGAACGAGGGAGCAGCAGCCTCCAGATTCAGCAAGGACGAAGGCCCGAATCGCCATGCGCTAAGCGCCGACTTCCCCACCACCCGAGCGATCGAGGACGCCGGCAGAGTCCCCGCGCGACACCGTCTAAGGTACGCGGCGCCAATCAGCAGTAGGGCCGCCGATTCGCGGATCCGGATCTCCGCGGCGGACGATGAGCCTCGCCGCCACCGTCCTCGGCCGCGCGACGATCGGGCGGCTCCTCCGTGGCGCGACGAGGAGGAGAGGAAGGAGGAGACGCCGGCGGCTAGTGTTAGCCGCCCGTGTCGCCCTTGTTGGAGCGACGCGGGGGCGGGGGACGAGTCGGTCAACTCCTGGCTGAGTAATGTTGTAATTTGTTCAATGCCGTGCTGGCCATGATCGACTGGGATTGTTCCTTGCTTGAGTACACTACACACTGGCCATGATCAAGAAAGGGGGAACATTTTCTGGATCCGTGCAAATCTGTCAACGTGTGGTCGCTGTAGCATCTCGCCAACCTCGCCACGGTGCTAATTTCAGCCAAGCAAAAAGGCAAGACCAACCAGAAAACTGCAACTTCATACTACTACGTCAGTGAAGAAATATTCAGAAAGGTGTACGTACCCTGAGGGTGTAGTCCGTCTGGAGGCTGCTCTCGACTCCTTCCATCGAAGTGGCCTGGTGGAGACAGACAGTGAATGCGTCATTGACGTGCACGGTACAGAGAAAGTGAATGAAGCTTGGATACAAAGCATGTCTGGCTACTGTAGCACTGTCACACGTGACTAAAACAAGTCAATTTCATAAGACACTTCCTCTTTTTGTGAACCATCCGAGGACACGTCGGCCGGCGTACCTGCCGATCGTACTGCTCGTACATGTCTCACGCAAGTGTCATTTCGTTCCAAGAAAAATGGGCCTCCATTTCTAGCTTTAGGGACATTTCGGGTTCGGTGGTTGGAGAGAATATCCTCCGGTGAAAAACAAGTTGCAATTGAAATCATGTTTGAAAGTTTTCAAAAATTCTCAAAGAAATATGCATGGGATGTTAAATGTCGCTATTCATTGTTGAATTATTTTTCCATATCTCCCAAATGAATTTATGTTTAAGCTCGGAATTTTTAAATGTCCATAGATAACCATCTCTTCTGCATGCTGTATTTTTTTCTGAGAATTTTTCGAAACTTCACAACATAGTTTTATGTGGTTTTCACCGATTTGCATGGTAACTTAGTTCCCACTAAATATTCTCTCTGGTATAGTTGCTAATTTTTTTTAAATAATACATTTTTCTTATTAATTTTCATAAATATTACGCTGGATAAAAAAATTTCAAGAATAATACACCGTCGGCCCGCTGCAGGCCGACTGGGCCTAGTCGGCCCACAGCAGGCCGATTGGGACTGGCCCCTGTCGGCCCACTCGAGCTAATTGGCATAAAAAATATATTTTTTAAAAAATGTTAATCATGTAATTAAAAAATATTAAACATGTATAAAAAAATGTTCCTGATGTATACAAAAAATGTACAATATATATACAAAAATGTTGACATAAAAATATGTTTTGAAAAGTGTTAAGCATGTATTTAAAATTGTTAAATGTGTGTATAAAAATGTTCCTTATTTATACAAAAATAGAAAATGTGTATGAAAAAATTTGATACCAAAAAATTATGTTTGAAAATATGTTTGAAAAGTTGAAATTTTTTCAAATACATGATTAAAAATTGTTAAATGTGTGTATAAAAAATATTCCTTATCTATAAAAAAATATAGAATGTGTATGAAAAAAAGTTGACACCAAAAAATATGTTTGAAAAAATGTTCCAGTTCCATCCAAAAAGAGCAACCAATCATATTTTTTCACAACCTTGATTTATTTTTGTCACCAACTCACCAACATAATTTTTTGGTGTCAACTTTTTCATACACATTCTATATTTTTGTATAAATAAGGAACATTTTATATACACACATTTAACAATTTTTAAATACATGATTAACACTTTTTAAAACATACTTTTTATGTCAACATTTTTGCATATATATTATACATTTTTTGTATACATCAGGAACATTTTTTATAAACGTTAACATTTTTTAATTACACGATTAACATTTTTTAAACATATATTTTTATGCCTATTTTTTGCAAAAACAATTAGCCCACAGCGGGCCAATTAGCTCCAGTCAGCCCACAGTGGGCCGACAGGACCCAATCAGCCCACAGTGGGCCGACAGGGGCCAGTCGGCCAGCTGTAGGCCGACTGGAATCCAATCGGCCTGCTATGGGCCGACTAGGCCCAGTCGGCCTGCAGCGGGCCGATGGTGTATTATTTTTGAAAAAAAAATTACCCAGCGTAATATTTATGAAAATTAATAAAAAATGTATTATTTTAAAAAAATTAGCGGTATAGTTGAGCTAAGCTTTAGAACTGCCAAGATTGTGCATGCCAAGACGTTAGCTTACCTTCATAAAAAGGTCAACCTCGGGCTCGGGCCGGATGCCGGCCTCCTTCTCCCTCCTCGCCAGCTCGGTCAGGAGATCTGCATCAGAATATATTTGTCTCCCCATCATTCAAAATCCTCAATCATTCACCACTAGTCCTCCAAAAGCCAAGCCAGCAAGGCCATGGATTAAAATTCTCCACGCAGTCCATGCACAGCCAGCCAGCTACCAACCTAGCTAGGTGAAGGGTTGGTGTACTTACCGTACTTGGTGCCGACGCCCTGGCACCTGGCGGAGAAGTCGAGCGTCTCCTTGACGGTCATCTCGCCGACGTGCACGTCGGTCTGGCTGATGTACGCCGCCGTCTTCTGCGGCACGAACTCCTCCAGCGGGAACCCGTTGTAGGCCACCTCGCCGGCGCGCCTCAGCGACGGGTCCAGCTTGCCGGCCAGGGCCAGTAGCAGTGTCGTCTTCCCCGACGACGGCGGGCCCAGCAGCAGCGTCATCCTCGACGGCCGAACGGCGCCAGAGACGTCCTTGAGGATGGTCAGCGTCGCCTGCCGGCCCAGCCGCACGCCCAGGAGCCCCAGCGCGCCCTCCGCGATGTTGCGCGCACTGTTGATCAGCGTCGGCAGCGCGCGGCTGCCCACGTGGCACCGCGCCTGCACCGTCAGCCGCTCGAACCGCACCTCCACCGTCGGGAGCTCGATGCCCACCCTGCATGCATGCATACCATTTTCAGTTCAAGGTTTATTTTCTTCCCACAAACATTGTCGATTTAATTATACTTTAGTAAGGTATGGGGACACAGATAAATTAAACTATTTTTGCATGCTCGATCGGTCAACAACGATTGTTTTTCATGTGTCACGCCAGAAAAGGATATGAAATGATCTACTATGTCAGTGTTGGCGCCATCATCCATTCACGTTGGGAGCAAAGCCAGCTGCGGTGTTGGTTTGGCTGTCAACTTTAGGCAACCTCTGGGACCAGGGACAGGCTGAATGTTTCCATCTCGAATCTCACACAAAGTGCATCATTTTCTATCAAGAAAGTAGAAAGAGCTCGATGCTGGGCTATACTCCTAAAAATATTGCGAATTGTGAAGAAACTTGAACTAATATACATACACCATTTTTCTTTCGCAAAGGTTGAGCCAAAGCGTAAGCCGTGCACAACTCCATAGATTGGTCGGTCAACTGCTAACTACCACGGTTGTCCTAATCCACAATCCAAATTTAAAAAAATTATAACAAGAGGAGACTGCACTCACCAATTGTGTGGAGGTCAAAAATTAACAAACTCCACGATTAATAATCAGCAAAAACAAGAAAGAACAGTTGGTGTGCTGATGTCATGCACATGTCTGCTGACGAAACTACGCAAGCCCTTGCAGTTGGTTTCAGTCAGTACTTTGATTTGGATCGGTTCACCTGCAGCGACATTTGGACAGACGCATCCGCTCCACTAATTAGTAGTCCCTGGAAACATATCGCGAACAGTGATAGGGAGAGAAGTGAACGGGCATCCGCAGGTCGAGTGCCACATTGCCATCAATCCCTTTCCTTGTGCGTACAGCTTCAACCACACTAAGGCCGCAGACTACTCTTGCTACTTTTCAATCAACACAGCACAGCACGTGTGAAAACTGAACTCTCCTAAAGCCAAGGAAGGCCGCATTAAGGTCGGGAGCCTACCCCCACCCGGGCGGGTTGAAGTCTGAATTTTTGAAGTATATATGGAACGAATAACTCTGCAAGAAAATCTGAATGGAGGATTATATTCGTTTTGGGAGGGATATCTGATAGAGGAATCGGCAGCATGATTTTACCTGACCGAGTACACATTGCGCAGTTGACAGGTACCTTTCCGAGTGTTTTGTAACATGTTTGTTGTGGTCATGATCAACGAGTTGTTGTTCTTGTAGTGTTTATATTAAGCAAAGAACTACTGATTGAGATTATGCAACAACCGTGACATGCAATGGCGTGCGCCTGCACGTAGTCCTCTACTACGGCCAAAATTTTAAGCCAGCGAAATTGCATGCCCAATCAACTTTGTACTGTACTTATTTTGTTAGTCGCACACGAGTATATATAAAACACAAAATGAGTAACTGCAAGAAGTGGATTACGTATGTCTGGAGCTAATTATTGACGGGGAAAAAAGAGAGAGCAGGTAACGTAGTACGTACCTGTCGATGCGGTCGCGGAGCTTTCTGAGGAAGCGCCGGTTGTCCTCCTCGGCGACGCGGAAGACGCGCTCGATGAACTCCTGCCGCTCGCCCACGGCCAGCTTCCGCACGTCCACCTCCTTGTACTGCTGCTGCTGCTTGCCTCCTTCTGCCGTCCCGGCTGGTGGCGAGTCGGCTGCCGCGGCGTCCGCCTCGGCCTGGAGTATGGACGTCCTCATGCGGCTGTAGGTGGGGAGCCGCTCGATGGCCGCCCAGCGCAGCGCCTCCTCGTCGTCGTCGGCGCGGCCACGGCTGCCACGCCTGCTCCCGCCGCCGCCGCCCTGCAGGAAGGCCTCGTCGACGCCCCACGTCTCCACCCCCATCCCCCGCCCGATGCTCCGGCTCATCCGCCGCCCCGAGTCCCACACCTTCTCCATCGCGCCCGAAGCTCGGTCGATCACCTTCGATTACTGGAACAAGCACGTCGGAGCTGGCTAGTCAGCGAGCTGCGCTTGCGCGGCGGCGTGCGCGTCGTCAGTGTGGCAGTTGGTGGTGTGCGGCGAGTGCCATGCGCGCGGAGCGGCTCGGGCCGCGGTGATGAGGGCGGGAGCAGGAAAAGAGATGAGTGGGCTGGCGCTGGCTGGGGGGATGAATGGCAGCCGTGGTGGTGCGCGGCACTTTTATACGCGGGCAGGCGTGGGGTTGGCGCCGGTGATTTCCCGCGATTCCTCTCTCGCGCTGCCTTTTCCCCGGCTTTGCGACTACGGGGACGGGCCCGAGGTGGTGCGTCGCCGTGTGACACATTTGGTGGTCTTTGTGGGTTGGTGGGGGCGAACCTCTACTCGGGTGGGGTCGACGGTTGACTGTGGCGGGATGGGTGTTGCGTCGTGTTGGATTGAGCCGAGCCGAGCGGCGGTGCGGCGCACGGTGAAACGGCCCCGTTGCCCGCTCCCCCGCCGCCGGTGCCGCGGTAGGTGGCGGCCGGGGGCTCGCAGGGTACGTGGCCCGGCGAGGTGCGTGCACGGTGCATCCATGGCTTCTCCGTTTCGCTTGGGCATGCCGCATGCGTGTGGGGTTCTGGCGGTGCGCGCCGACGGGGCAGGACGACCGAAGGTTCCGGGTCGTCGGCTTCAGTTAGGCCAACTCCACCACGCGACTTTAAACCGACGTCCGTTTTGTCCATTTAGATAGAAGAACGGGTTGTTTTCGGACGCCCTGGTGACGCAATTGCCGCACTCAGCCAAGGCTGCATCCCTTTACCCCATCCTGTCCATCAGGTTAAAAATGCCCATATTTTCATTAAAACTAGTTTGCATGTCCAAATATTTGTCTGAAAATTAAAATAGTTTTAGAACCCAATTGAAATTGTCTCTAATAAAATAGTTTTACAACCAAATCGAAATTGTCTTGACTGGATATAAAATAAACCAATACATCTATTGGTTGCCAATGTGATCACACACATGCTCAATCAAGTCATTTTGAAGATTCAAACGTGTGTGCCAATCACGCAGCTCATGGTGGAATTGGACAAACTATTCAAATGTGGCCGGGTCTTGGTGCAGGGGCTCAATATTTTCACCTTGATAATTAAATCCTTGGTCGAAGATACTCTCATCACGCTCGTCCTCGACGATCATGTTGTGCATGATCACACAAGCAGTCATCACCTCCCAAAGCTTACTTTCATCCCATGACAAAGGTGTGGTTTCGAACGATACCCCACCGAGATTGAAGCACACCAAAAGCACGTTCCACATCCTTTCTAGCACTCTCTTGCATTTGGGCAAATCTCTTTCTCTTCTCACCTTGGGGTTTCGAGATTGTCTTCATAAAAGTTGACCACTGAGGATATATACCATCAGCTAGATAGTATCCCTTGTTGTACCGGGTGGCCGATATGAAAGTTGACAAGGGGAGTGGCCTTCGCAAGCCTTGCGAAGACCGGAGAACACCGCAAAGACGTTGATATCATTGTGAGAACCTGCCATGTCAAGAAAGAATGCCATATCCAAAGATCCTGCGAAGCCACCGCTTTTAATATGACAAGGCACGCCTTTGACATGCCCTTGTAATCGCCCCCGCCAAGCAAATGGACAGTTCTTCCACTCCCAGTGCATACAATCTATGCTGCCAAACATGCCTGGAAAGCCTCTAGCTGCGTTGGTCGCCAACAATCTCTCTGTATCAGCTGTAGTTGGCTGCCTCAAGTACTCTGGGCCAAACACCTCGATCACAGCCTGGTAGAACTTGTACATCGACATCAGACATGTTGTCTCACTCATACGCACATACTCATCCACCAGATCGCCTGAAATTCCATATGCAAGCATGCGGATGGCCGCGGTGCATTTCTGGTAAGAGGAGAATCCAAGCTTGCCAAGGGCATCCAACTTGCACTCGAAGTATGGGTCATGAGCAACCACTCCCTCTCGGATACGATTGAACAGATGCCTTGACATACGAAACCGGCGACGAAATTTATCCGGCTTAAAAAGCGGGGAATTCGCAAAGTAATCGGCATAGAGCAGGGCGTGGCCTCTCTCCCTATTGCGGTTCAGGTTGGGAGCACGGCCAGGGACTGACCCCCTGTACCGAGGAAGCTGCCGTTGAATGTGGCCGTGAACGACCAAAGGCAGCCACCACAAGATCTTCATCATCCGGACGGCAGAATCGTCGGATGAACAAAGGAAGTGATGGAAGAAAAACTCGTCTCCACTGTCCATACCTTTGTGGGCAAATGGTCGAACACCTTGCGGTCGTGGTGGCGAAGAGGCCGCGATGATCACCTCGACGTAGCAGGGATGGTTGCCAGCCGGCTACTGGCCGCTCTAGTGCTCTCGTCGGAGCTGCCGCGGCCGCCGTGGTACGTCGCCGGCGGTCGTGTCTCCTCTGCCACAGGCAAAGACGGCGACGGCCAAACCTCCTCCGATCGACGGCCAAAACTACGGCGAAAGCGCGGGCGTGGTGGCGGCCATGTCGAGACGTGGTTTGGTATAGACGGGGGGGGGGGGGGGGTTGCACGGTCAGGAGGCGGCCGGAGAATAGAGGCGGCGGCGGCGGGGCGGGGAGGGGAGAGAGGGTGGAAGCGTTGGGAGCGGAGGGACTACTAGTGTCCCCGACAGGCGAGCCACGGGGGGGGGGGGGGCAAGGGCGTGCGTCGAGGCCGTCCGCGCGCGTCCGTTTCACCCCAAACCGAACGCAAGTTTGAGCCGGGGATGGATTGAAAACAGACGGAATCCGGACATTTGTCCGTTTGAGGCCGCGCTATTCGTTCGTTTTACTCCAAACGGACGCACCCGGACAAGATGGGGTCACACGATGAAGTTGCCCTTACTGTGCTGAGCATAGCGTCGGGGTCGATTGCTCGCCTGGACGGTGTATGTTGCCGCGATGCTGCAAGGCAACATTGTCATTTTTTTCATGAACGGAAAACGATTGTTGAGCTGTTGTTTGTGGCTGTTGCTGCTGTTGTGATTCTTGACTCTGGAGCTTGTGCGTGCGACGCACGTCAGGGGGTGGTCAGAAGCTCGAGTGGTAGGTGTTGTACTCGGGTAATACTGAGGCATGCATGAGCGGAGCGGAGCGCGGTTCTTCGTGCTCCGCGCATGATTAGTCCTATTACTCCATGAGAGGTGACTTGAAACGTACCCAGGGGATCGCCCAAGTAGAAATAGAAACAGAATAGGAGAAGGTCCCTACGTGCTGCACGGCCACGTTTTCTTTTCGCCGTACGAATGGGAAGGGACCTGCTAGAAAAACATAGGCCGGCAAAAAGTTTAGGGACGCGTCTAGGGAGCAGCCGGGTGCTTCCTAGCGTTTCCTGGCAGCCACCTCAAATAGAGTAAATTTCTGTCCACCTCTCCTGGCAGGCACCCTAGGATAGGAAAGCACCTGGTCCCGCCTCCCGATCAACCATCGAGCGGGCAAACCACCTGGTCCTCCCCTTCGCCCGATCCCTCCCACACCCCTGCGCGTCTTCTTTTCCCCTTCTTTTCTCCCCTCACCTAACCCCCAGCCCCATCTTCTTCTCTCCGAAGCCACAAAGGACAGCAAGCCCCTTCCCCTCACCTCTTCCAGATCCAGAAAACCTTCACAGCCCTCCAATGGCGGCTCAATTATTGTTTCTTCTCTAGGCAAAATCAAGGTGCCTCCTTCCTGATTGCCTTGCAAAAGACAAAAAAATCAAGGCAAAAAGGTCAGATTTTAGCTCACTTCCAGATCCCCCTCCTCTTTCCCCATGATTTGTACAAGGTCAGAAGTTGTGCAAAACATTGTGTAAAAAAGATGTGATGTTAAGCATGTTTAGTTTGATGTTTAGGCAAGTTTCAGCCCCCTGGTTTGGGCAAATTTAGTAGTGTTGTGCACCCTAAGTGATGGTTCTTGCCAGTTTTCAAATTCTGTTTGCAGATCTGTTGCATATGAACACATTTGTAATCTGTAGACAAAAACAGGAGGATGAAAACCAGTGCTATGATGATTATGATCTATTTCCGATGTGTTCCAGTTCTATTAATTGCTTATGAAAATGTTATTGGCAAATTAGACATTCTGTTTGAGCAAGAACAATGCTATAATGAGGCAACTAAGTATATGTATGCACACAGCTTTGGAAACTTATGACATGGCAAATCATCAACACTTTTGAAACTTATAAGACAATTATAACACGATGAATACTGAGATCACTATGGAAAAAAAGGCAAAAAACAAGACTTTTCCCCCCTAGCAGATCTTTTTCCCCCTGTTCCTACGACCCTATTGCACATAAGGAAAAACAGAAAAAGAGAATTAGCAAAAAGGAAGGGAAAAAAGGTTCATCACAACATAGGCAACTTATGCATCATGCTGGGCAACTGCTCAGTGAAACTGAGGCAACTATGCAAAATACCTCGCCTCCCGCCTTTCCTCGCGCTTTGCTTTTGGAGGTTGGTCGACGCCCGCACATTCGACATTTTTATTCCCAAAGATCTGCAGCTGGCTCTCGTTGCTATTCTCGTTACTAATGATATCATCGTATGCGCTTCCCCTTGCAAGAATCGCTTTAGTTCTCGTGACGCTTGTACCCAGTTATTGGTGCACCGCTCCGTGGTCGGAAGATAGAAACCACATAAATAAATAAAAAATGGAAAACAAAATCTGTTATGTACAGGAAGAACATGAAAACTTCCTGAGCATGTGCACACCTGTGTTTGATGCTCTTCATCCCCATGATGCAAGGTCGTCATGGCTTGATCCAGCAGGTCCATCCTGTTTTGACTTATGACTTGTCCCAGCCATCTAATTTCTGCTGCATATTTAAAGGAACATCGATTTAAAAAAGTGGGCAATGAAAAGCGTCGAAAACTATCTGATTTTCAATATATGTTACAACATTAATACAAAAGTACATACAAAAAACCTAAGTAAAACATGACTACAAGGAGCAACAAACAACTATTGCACATCAATCACAGGCAACGCATGTTGGCATTTCAGGCAAACGGCTAAGAAAAGATTGAGCAAGTTTGAGATTACACAAATGCAGTACATATGGTGGCTGCTAGGCAACACATGTTGGCATTTCAGGCAAATGGCTAAGAAAGCTTGAGCAAAAAGCCGTGCATTACACAAAGACACTAGGCAAAAAACGGTTGAGGGCATGTTAGGGCAACTGACTAACAAAACCTTCACAGCCAGACACACTAGGCAACAGTTGAGGGCAACAGTCAAATGACTAGCAAAAATCCAGCAAAAAAGCCTGACAACTCAGTCACAAAACTTAAGCAAACTGACATACATATCTACAAACTCAGTCGAAACAAACACGAGCGTCGAACCACAACACATAAATCTAATACATAAACATTTCAACAACATGAACCTATAGCATAGTTCTATTTGTTGCATGAAAAAAAAGTGCTAGGAAACTATATGAGCATCCTATGAGTAGTTGTTGCGCAAGTCAGTAGATCACCAAGCCTTGAATGCTCACCAGCACCAAAACCAAAATCTAACGAGTGCTTAATCCGTTTCAAATCAGTTAACCTATGTGTAATCTCTTCCTAATCTCTTACAATGGCAAAGGTATTCAGTGATTTCGCCCAAAACTCACGAGATCTGACAAGCATACGCAAACTGGGATCGAGATGAACTGACCTGCGATTCTGCCCTCCGCCAACGCGCAAGGTGATTCTGCCTCCATAACCACACGCCGAAGACGCGCGTGTCGACCCTTCTCGCCCGCGTCTCCGGCGCTGCAGCGCCTTCCGCCTCCAACTGCTGCTGTTTGTTGCGGGTGTAGACGAATAGTCCGGGTCGCCGCACCGACGCGCGCGTCGACCCTCCTCGCCCGCGTCTCCGGCGCCAGCGCTTCCGCCTCGACGGCTGCACCGACGATGGCCCCAAATCGCCGCTTCGGACGCTGCGCCCGACGATTAACCACTCCTCGACGCCACAGACATCGTCCCTTCTCGCTACACCGGAGGATTTGCCGCTGATCGCCGCCGCCGGCTGCTGCGGATTTGGTGGATTTGGGAGGAGCGCTCGGGGACGGTTTCGAAATTGGGGGACGGGGAGGAGACGGAACTGCGGAGTGAGGGGAGAACTGCCGGGACCCACGACCGCTTCTCCACCCAACGGCCTCTTCGCACGACTCCACGACCAGGTGCCACCTGGCGCACACGATGAGGCAAAGAGCGCTTCTCCACCCAACCGCGCGATGCCGATCCGACGACACGCGAGAGCGTGTGCTGGCGAAAGCAAACGAGCACTCGACCACTTTTTAGGATTTAGGAAAGTGGACGCGTCTAGGGAGCAGCCGGGTGCTTCCTAGCGTTTCCTGGCAGCCACCCCAAATAGAGTAAGTTTCTGTCCACCTTTCCTGGCAGCCACCCTAGGATAGGAAAGCACCTGGTCCCGCCTCCCGATCAACCATCGAGCGGGCAAACCACCTGGTCCTCCCCTTCGCCCGATCCCTCCCCCACCCCTGCGCGTCTTCTTTTCCCCTTCTTTTCTCCCCTCACCTAACCCTTAGCCCCATCTTCTTCTCTCCGAAGCCACAAAGGACAGCAAGCCCCTTCCCCTCACCTCTTCCAGATCCAGAAAACCTTCACAGCCCTCCAATGGCGGCTCCATTATTGTTTCTTCTCTAGGCAAAATCAAGGTGCCTTCTTCCTGATTGCCTTGCAAAAGACAAAAAAAATCAAGGCAAAAAGGTCAGATTTTAGCTCACTTCCAGATCCCCCTCCTCTTTCCCCATGATTTGTACAAGGCTGTAGTTGTGCAAAACATTGTGTAAAAAAGATGTGATGTTAAGCATGTTTAGTTTGATGTTTAGGCAAGTTTCAGCCCCTGGTTTGGGCAAATTTAGTAGTGTTGTGCACCCTAAGTGATGGTTCTTGCCGCTTTCAAATTCTGCTTGCAGATCTGTTGCATATGAACACATTTGTAATCAGAGACAAAACAGGAGGATGAAAACCAAGCTATGATGATTATGATCTATTTTCGATGTGTTCCAGTTCTATTAATTGCTTATGAAAATGTTATTGGCAAATTAGACATTCTGTTTGAGCAAGAACAGTGCTATAATGAGGCAACTAAGTATATGTATGCACACAGCTTTGGAAACTTATGACATGGCAAATCATCAACACTTTTGAAACTTATAAGACAATTATAACACGACGAATACTGAGATCACTATGGAAAAAAAGGCAAAAAACAAGACTTTTCCCCCCTGGCAGATCTTTTTCCCCCTGTTCCTACGACCCTATTGCACATAAGGAAAAACAGAAAAAGGGAATTAGCAAAAAGGAAGGGAAAAAAGGTTCATCACAACATAGGCAACTTATGCATCATCTTTGTCAAGCAACCGCTGAAATCGAGGCAACTATGCAAAATACCTCAGTTCCTCCCGCCTTCCGGGCGTTTTGCTTTTGGAGGTTGGTCGACGTTTGCACATTCGACATTTTATTCCCAAAGATCTCGCAGCCTGGCTCGTTGCTATTCTCGTTACTAATGATATCATCGTATGCGCTTCCCCTTGGAGCAACTGCTTTAGTTCTCATACGCTTGTACCCAGTTATTGGTGCACTGCTCCGTGGCTGGAAGATAGAAACCAC
Source organism: Aegilops bicornis (assembly GCA_021605145.1). Lineage (NCBI taxonomy): Eukaryota > Viridiplantae > Streptophyta > Magnoliopsida > Poales > Poaceae > Aegilops > Aegilops bicornis. The sequence continues at coordinate 626,483,053 of CM038675.1, read as the reverse complement.
ATAAAAAAATGGATAACAAAATCTGTTATGTACAGGAAGAACATGAAAACTTCCTGAGCATGTGCACACCTGTGTTTGATGCTCTTCATCCCCATTAGATGCAAGGTCGTCATGGCTTCATCCCCATTTGACTTATGACTTGTCCCAGCCATCTAATTTCTGCTGCATATTTAAAGGAACAACGATTTAAAAAAAGTGGGCAATGAAAAGCGTCGTAAACTATCTGATTTTCAATATATGTTACAACATTAATACAAAAGTACATACAAAAACCTAAGTAAAACATGACTACAAGGAGCAACAAACAACTATTGCACATCAATCACTGTGCAACGATGTTGGCATTTCAGCAAACGGCTAAGAAAAGCTTGAGCAAGTTTGAGATTACACAAATGCAAAGACATATGGTGGCTGCTAGGCAACACATGTTGGCATTTCAGGCAAATGGCTAAGAAAGCTTGAGCAAAAGCCGGGCATTACACAAAGACACTAGGCAAAAAAACGGTTGAGGGCATGTTAGGGCAACCGACTAACAAAACCTTCACAGCCGTATTACACTAGGCAACAGCTTGAGGGCAACAGCAACCGACTAGCAAAACTCCAAAGCAAAAAGCCCGACAACTCAGTCACAAAACTTAAGCAAACTGACATACATATCTACAAACTCAAATAAAACAAACACGAAAGGCCGAACCAAAGCACATAAACCTAATACACAAACATTTCAACAACATGAACCTATAGCATAGTTCCATTTGTTGCATGAAAAAAAAGTGCTAGGAAACTATATGAGCATCCTATGAGTAGTTGTTGCGCAAATCAGTAGATCACCAAGCCTTGAATGCTCACCAGCACCAAAACCAAAATCTAACGAGTGCTTAATCCGTTTCAAATCAGTTAACCTATGCGTAATCTCTTCCTAATCTCTTACAATGGCAAAGGTATGCGTAATCCGATTCTGCCCTCCGCCAACGCGCAAGGTGATTCTGCTCCTCCGCGCGAACCACACGGCGAAGACGCGCGTGTCGACCCTTCTCACCCGCGTCTCCGGCGCTGCAGCGCCTTCTGCCTCCAACTGCTGCTGTTTGCTGCGGGTGTAGACAAACAGTCCGGGTCGCCGCACCGACGCGCGCGTCGACCCTCCTCGCCCGCGTCTCCGGCGCTGCAGTGCCTTCCGCCTCCGACGGTTGCACCGAAATATGGCCCAAAATCGCCGCCCGACGCCAAGACTCGCCTGATTAACCACTCTCGCGACGCCACAAGACGCTGTCCCTTCCTCACTACGCCGGAGGACGGCCGCCGAATCGCCGCACCGCCGCTGGCTGCTGCGGATTTCGTGGATTTGGGAGGAGCGCTCGGGGACGGTTTCGAAATGGGGGGACAGGGAGGAGACGGAACTGCGGAGTGAGGGGAGAACTGCCGGGACCCACGACCGCTTCTCCACCCAACGGCCTCTTCGCACGACTCCACAACCAGGTGCCACCTGGCGCACACGACGAGGCAAAGAGCGCTTCTCCACCCAACCGCGCGATGCCGATCCGACGACGCGCGAGAGCGTGTGCTGGCGAAAGCAAACGAGCACTCGACCACTTTTTAGGATTTAGGAAAGTTTAGTGAGGGCTGCACTAACCCGAGTAACTGAATAATCAAACATTGCAGTTGTGTGCCTGGAGCTCGCACATTTTTCTAGCACCCTTACGAAAAGGAGATATAGATATATGTATGCATGATGCCTATCGTAATGCGATGCTTGCGGTTCGCGATTACGAATGGGATCTCCGCATGAAAAGCCGTTTACTCGCTGAGAAACGACGGAATAATGAGTCATCTGCTTCACACGTATTGGAGCGACCTTGGTTTTGCCAAATGATAGTACTCCCGCCGGTTCATAATAGTTGTAGCTGATTTAATATAACTTTATATTAAAATCTGTTAAAGTGACGATAATTAATATGGATCAGAGCCGCTTGACCACCCATGCGACCGCTCCCATGTCATTTCCCCCGCGGGCGACCCGGGAGAGCTCTCCCCGCCGCCGACCAGGTACCCTTCCTCCCCTAGACACCGCCAGTGGGCGCCGCCGGGGCAAAGCCTTCCCGGCGGCGGGGCGATTTCCCTCTCTAGCAAATGCAGGGCAGCGTGGGACTGGTCGCATGTCAGCAGCGCGGGGCGGTGGTCCAGCTCTCTCCCTCCCGCGTCGTGGTGGCGTAGTCGGCCCAGCCTTGCTCCCTTTGCCCCACAGCTCGCCTGGGCACGGGCTAGGGCATGGTGGTGGCGGATCTGGGGTCTCCTTCCCAGATCCGGACTGTGGTGGAGGTTGCTGGTGGCGGGGGTTCGTCCAGTAGCCCTGGAGGGTGGTGGTGGTGCGTCGTGTTGAGGTGGAGGCGGATCTGAGGTCTCCTGCCCAGATCCGGTCGGTGGTGGAGGTTGGTGGCGTCGGGGGTTCGTCCAGCAGCCCTGGAGGGTGGTGGTGGTGCGTCGTGTTGAGATGGCGGCGGATCTGGGGTCTCCTGCCTAGATCCGGTTGGTGGTGGAGGTTGGTGGCGTCGGGGGTTCGTCCAGCGGCCCTGGAGGGTGGTGGTGGTGCGTCGCGTTGAGGTGGCGGCGGATCTGGGGTCTCCTGCCCAGATTCGGTCGGGGGTGGAGGTTGGTGGCGGCGGGGGTTCGTCGAGCCACCCTGGAGGGTGGTGGTGGTGCATCGTGTTGAGGTGGCGACAGATCCAGGGTCTCCTGCCCAGATCCGGTCCGTGGTGGAGGTTGGTGGCGTCGGGGGTTCGTCCAGCAGCCCTGGAGAGTGGTGGTGGTGCGGCGTGTTGAGTTGGTGGCGGATCTGGCGTCTCCTGCCCAGATCCGGTCGGTGGTGGAGGTTGGTGGCGGCGGGGGTTCGTCCAGCAGCCTTGGAGAGTGGTGGTGGTGCATCGTGTTCATGTGGCCACGGATCAGGGTCTCCTGCCTAGATCCGGTTGGGGGTGGAGGTTGGTGGCGGCGGGGGTTCGTCTAGCCGCCCTGGAGGGTGGTGGTGGTACATCGTGTTGAGGTGGCGACGGATCTGGGGTCTCTTGCCCAGATCCGGTCGGTGGTGGAGGTTTGTGGCGACGAGGGTTCGTCCAGCAACCCTGGAGAGTGTGGTGGTGCGGTGGCGGCGGATCTGGGGTCTCCTGCTGAAGGAAATATGCCCTAGAGGCAATAATAAAGTTATGATTTATTTCCTTATATCATGATAAATGTTTATTATTCATGCTAGAATTGTATTAACCGGAAACATGATACATGTGTGAATACATAGACAAACAGAGTGTCACTAGTGTGCCTCTACTTGACTAGCTCGTTAATCAAAGATGGTTATGTTTCCTAGCCATAGACAAAGAGTTGTCATTTGATTAACGGGATCACATCATTAGTAGAATGATGTGATTGACTTGACCCATTCCGTTAACTTAGCACTTGATCGTTTAGTATGTTGCTATTGCTTTCTTCATGACTTATACATCCTATGACTATGAGATTATGCAACTCCTGCCACCGGAGGAACACTTTGTGTGCTACCAAACGTCACAACGTAATCGGGTGATTATAAAGGTGCTCTCAAGGTGTGTCTCCGAAGGTACTTGTTGGGTTGGCATATTTCGAGATTAGGATTTGTCACTCCGATTGTCAAAGAGGTATCTCTGGGCCCACTCGGTAATACACATCACTTAAGCCTTGCAAGCATTGCAACTAATGAGTTAGTTATGGATGTCAGTATTACATGTAATCTAGTAAAGAGACTTGCCGGTAACGAGATTGAACTAGGTATTGAGATACCGACGATCGAATCTCGGGAAGTAACATACCGATGACAAAGGGAACAATGTATGTTGTTATGCGGTTTGACCGATAAAGATCTTCGTAGAATATGTGGGAGCCAATATGAGCATCCAGGTTCCGCTATTGGTTATTGATCGGAGACGTGTCTCGGTCATGTGTACATAGTTCTCGAACCCGTAGGGTCCGCACGCTTAAAGTTTGATGACGATTATATTATGAGTTTATGTGTTTTGATGGACCGAAGGTAGTTCGGAGTCCCGGATGTGATCACGGACATGACGAGGAGTCTCGAAATGGTCGAGACATGAAAACTGATATATTGGACGACTATATTCGGACACCGGAATGGTTCCGGGGGCTATCGGATATATACTGGTGGAACCCCCTGGAGGTTATTGGGCCTCATGGGCCCAGGTGGTGGAAGAGGAGAGGCGGCCAAGGGGCCGTGCATTCGGTACTTGATCGGTCGGATCGTGAAGACGTACGACTACATCAACCGCGTTGTGCTAACGCTTCCGCTTTCTGTCTACGAGGGTACGTGGACAAACTCTCCCCTCTCATTGCTATGCATCACCATGACGATCTTGCGTGTGCGTAGGAATTTTTTTGAAATTACTATGTTCCCCAACAGTGGCATCCGAGCCAGGTTTTATGCGTTGATGTTATATGCACGAGTAGAACACAAGTGAGTTGTGGGCGATACAAGTCATACTGCTTACCAGCATGTCACACTTTGGTTCGGCGATAATGTTGGACGAAGCGGCCCGGACCGACATTACGCGTACGCTTACGTGAGACTGGTTCTACCGACGTTCTTTGCACATAGGTGGCTGGCGAGTGTCAGTTTCTCCAACTTTAGTTGAACCGAGTGTGGCTACGCCCGGTCGGTTAAAACAACACTAACTTGACAAACTATCGTTGTGGTTTTGATGCGTAGGTAAGAACGGTTCTTGCTCAGCCCGTAGCAGCCACGTAAAACTTGCAACAACAAAGTAGAGGACGCCTAACTTGTTTTTGCAGGGCATGTTGTGATGTGATATGGTCAACGCATGATGCTATATTTTATTGTATGAGATGATCATGTTTTGTAACCGAAGTTATCGGCAATCGGCAGGAGCCATATGGTTGTTGCTTTATTGTATGCAATGCAATCGCCCTGTAATTGCTTTACTTTATCACTAAGCGGTAGCGATAGTCGTAGAAGCAATAGTTGGCGAGACGACAACGATGCTACGATGGAGATCAAGGTGTTGCGCCGGTGACGATGGTGATCATGACGATGCTTCGGAGATGGAGATCACAAGCGCAAGATGATGATGGCCATATCATATCACTTATATTGATTGCATGTGATGTTTATCTTTTATGCATCTTATCTTTCTTTGATTGACGGTAGCATTATAAGATGATCTCTCACTAAATTTCAAGATAAAAGTGTTCTCCCTGAGTATGCACCGTTGCCAAAGTTCGTGGTGCCCAGACACCACGTGATGATCGGGTGTGATAAGCTCTACGTCCATCTACAACAGGTGCAATCCAGTTTTTGCACACGTAGAATACTTAGGTTAAACTTGACGAGCCTAGCATATGCAGATATGGCCTCGGAACACTGAGACCGAAAGGTCGAGCGTGAATCATATAGTAGATATGATCAACATAGTGATGTTCACCATTGAAAACTACTCCATTTCACGTGATGATCGGTTATGGTTTAGTTGATTTGGATCACGTGATCACTTAGATGATTAGAGGGATGTCTATCTAAGTGGGAGTTCTTAAGTAATATGATTAATTGAACTTAAATTTATCATGAACTTAGTACCTGATAGTATTTTGCATGTCTATGTTTGTTGTAGATAGATGGCTCATGTTGTTGTTCCGTTGAATTTCGATGTGTTCCTTGAGAAAGCAAAGTTGAAAGATGATGGTAGCAATTACACGGACTGGGTCCGTAACTTGAGGATTATCCTCATTGCTGCACAGAAGAATTACGTCCTGGAAGCACTGCTAGGTGCCAAACCTGCTGCAGGAGCAACACCAGATGTTATGAATGTCTGGCAGAGCAAAACTGATGACTACTCGATAGTTTAGTGTGCCATGCTTTACGGCTTAGAACTGGGACTTCAACGACGTTTTGAATGTCATGGAGCATATGAGATGTTCCAGGAGTTGAAGTTAATATTTCAAGCAAATGCCCGGATTGAGAGATATGAAGTCTCCAATAAGTTCTACAACCGCAAGATGGAGGAGAATAGTTCTGTCAAGGAGCATATACTCAAAATGTCCGGGTATAACAATCACTTGATTCAACCGGGAGTTAATCTTCCGGATGATAGTGTCATTGATGTAATTCTTCAATCACTGCCACCAAGCTACAAGAGCTTCGTGATGAACTATAACATGCAAGGGATGGATAAGACGATTCCCGAGCTCTTCGCAATGCTAAAGGCTGCGGAGGTAGAAATCAAAAAGGAGCATCAAGTGTTGATGGTCAATAAGACCACCAGTTTCAAGAAAAAGGGCAAAGGGAAGAAGAAGGGAAACTTCAAGAAGAACAACAAACAAGTTGTCGCTCAAGAGAAGAAACCCAAGTCTAGACCTAGGCACGAGATCGAGTGCTTCTCTTGCCAAGCAGATGGTCACCGGAAGCGGAACTGCCCCAAGTATTTGGCGGATAAGAAGGATGGCAAGGTGAACAGAGGTATATGTGATATACATGTTATTAATGTGTACCTTACCGAGCTCGCAGAGCACTGGTATTTGATATCGGGTTCATTGCTAATATTTGCAACTCGAAACAGGACTACGGATTAAGCGGACACCGGCTAAGGACGAGGTGACGGCGCGCTGCGTGGCAACGGTTCCAAAGTCGATGTGATCGCTGCCGGCACGCTACCTCTACATCTACCTTCGGGATTAGTATTAGACCTAAATAATTGTTATTTGGTGTCAGCGTTGAGCATGAACATTATATCTGGATCTTGTTTGATGCGAGACGGTTATTCATTTAAATCTGAGAATAATGGTTGTTCTATTTATCTGAGTAATATCTTTTATGGTCATGCACCCTTAAAGAGTGGTCTATTTTTGATGAATCTCGGTAGTAGTGATACACATATTCATAATGTTGAAGCCAAAAGATGCAGAGTTGATAATGATAGTGCAACTTATTTGTGGCACTACTGTTTGGGTCATATTGGTATAAAGAGCATGAAGAAACTCCATACTGATGGACTTTTGGAATCACTTGGTACTTGCGAACCATGCCTCATGGGCAAGATGACTAAAACGCCGTTCTCCGAAACTATGGAGCGAGCAACTGATTTATTGGAGATCATACATACTGATGTATGTGGTCCAATGAATGTTGAGGCTTCATGGCGGTATCGTTATTTTCTCACCTTCACAGATGATTTAAGCAGATATGGGTATATCTACTTAATGAAACATAAGTCTGAAACATTTGAAAAGTTCAAAGAATTTCAGAGTGAAGTTGAAACTCATCGTAACAAGAAAATAAAGTTTCTACGATCTGATCGTGGAGGAGAATATTTGAGTTACGAGTTTGGTCTATATTTGAAACAATGCAGAATAGTTTCGCAACTCATGCCACCCGGAACACCACATCGTAATGGTGTGTCAGAACATCGTAATCCTACTTTACTAGATATGGTGCGATCTATGATGTCTCTTACTGATTTACCACTATTGTTTTGGGGTTATGCTTTAGAGACGGCCGCATTCACGTTAAATAGGGCACCATCAAAATCTGTTGAGACGACGCCTTATGAACTGTGGTTTGGCATGAAACCAAAGTTGTCGTTTCTTAAAGTTTGGGGCTGCGATGCTTATGTGAAAAAGCTTCAACCTGATAAACTCGAACCCAAATCGGAGAAATGTGTCTTCATAGGATACCCAAAGGAAACTGTTGGGTACACCTTCTATCACAGATCCGAAGGCAAGACATTCGTTGCTAAGAATGGATCCTTTCTAGAGAAGGAGTTTCTCTTGAAAGAAGTGAGTGGGAGGAATGTAGAACTTGATGAGGTAACAGTACTTGCTCCCTTATTGGAAAATAATTCATCACAGAAACCGGTTCCTGTGACGTCTACACCAATTAGTGAGGAAGTTAATGATGATGATCATGAAACTTCAGATCAAGTTGTTACTGAACCTCGTAGGTCAACCAGAGTAAGATCCGCACTGCAGTGGTACAGTAATCCTGTTCTGGAGGTTATGTTACTAGACCATGACGAACCTACAAACTATGAAGAAGCGATGGTGAGCCCAGATTCCGCAAAATGGCTTGAGGCCATGAAATCTGAGATGGGATCCATGTATGAGAACAAAGTATGGACTTTGGTTGACTTGCCCAATGATCGGAAAGCCATCGAGAATAAATGGATCTTCAAGAAGAAGACTGATGATGACGGTAATTGTTGGGGATACAACTACTGAGCGTGAACCGCCCCGGAGGGGCCGGTTTACCCTCGTCCATGATGCAGGCCCACGGAGGAGGCCTGGAGCCCAGAGGCGAATTAAGGTCCATTTATGTAAACCGCCTTAGTATTGTAACTTGTGTTGTAAGTTAAGAAAGAAGAGACCGAGCCGGACGCTTGTATGAGCCGGATCGGGACTCTCAGAGACCGGCCGGGCCAACCCGTGTATATAAGGGGACGACCCGCGGCGAAGTTAGGGGAGAGGATTCGAGGCTAAGGCAAAGCTATTGCTCCCTAGTCGCCAAATCATATCAATCACATCACAACCGGACGTAGGCTTTTACCTTCATCGAAGGGCGAACCAAAGATAATTCCCGTGTCTTGTGTCCGCTTTAACCCCTCTAGGTTAACCCGTACGATGGCCCTACGACTAAGTCCTTTCATGAGGACATCTGCCGTGACAATTCCACGACAGCTGGCGCCCATCGTGGGGCTCTCGCGCGACGGTTTGATGATCTTAGAGGGCAAGCTCGAAGGACTCGAAGGCTATGCGGTGGGCGGATGACTAAGAGTCGTCGCGGCAAGCTCTACATCGACGATGCGGATCGGGCCCCGAGGCCGGCTCAGTTGAGTACGGGTACCGGGTCCCCTTCGGCGGCATACACGTGTTCATCGGCAAGATCGGCGAGCCAGGGCCTGGGCCGGACGTCTGCACTGACCTCGTCGAGACGGCTCAGCGGGCGAAGAAGAGTCCTGCCCTGGCTAAACCGGCGGTCAGGCATGTTTTCGTGGGAGTCGTCCACGGAGGCTGCGAGGACGGATCAGCATCTGGTGACGAACCGTTGTCTACTCTGGCGATTTAATCGTCGGCCGGAGAAACCGAAGTCTCTATACCAGCTGCAAGATGGCCAGATCGGGGCTGTTCCGACGGTGAGAGTATTCCGACCCTTCGATCTACCCAACCGGGTTGGGATCTTCATGGCCGGTACGCAGCGGCGCTTCACTCTTCGACCATGGCGCCTTGGTCGCCGGGTTCAACAGCCGTGATGGCAGCCGGGAAGGAGGCCCCTGTCGCCCGCCGCTCAAGTTTTGTCAGAGCTTTTCGACGCATTGGCTGTGCTCATGGCGGAAGCTAATCCGCCGGATCAGGACCTGCACAACGCGGAGATTGCAAAGGTGAGGGAACAGATCACTAATGCTAAAGCGGACCTGGCAGCCGCGGACGAAAGGATGGCGGCGGAACGGGCCGCTTTGGATGCGCAGGCTTATAGGCTCAGGCTGGACCAGAGCGCGTCACATGAAGTCATGAAAAGGAAGTACATGTCCCGTTTACCTTCAGTTTTTGAGGGAAGGGAGCTTTTCAATACCCCAGGGCGAGGACCAAGTAATCCGCCGCCGTTGGTAAACCGCCGAAGCACTGGGACGGCCGCACCGGTTCAGCCCCTGTGATAGATCTACCTCGCCATCATACCGTGCGCCCCTGCATCGTGCAGACACCTCCGGGTCACTACTCCAACCCGATGGATAACCTCGTGGCGGCTGCGGCACGGTTGGAGGCGATTCCAATTGAAGGCGATTCACCACAAGCGGTAGAGACACGCCGGGTTAAGGAGCTCCTCAGGACGGCCCTGGCTCAGCAAGAAGCGTATTCATACAGTCGGGATCGGATCCACTCCACCCCCCGCCCAAGCCGGAGCTATAGCTGACGCGCCGACGAACCGGCCGTGTCAAGCAATGCGCAGCGTGGTCCGCCAAGGCAACAATCCGCGGGCGGCTTTGAGGATGCCCAAGTGGTAGTGGACGCGCCGCCAGCACGTAGGGAGGCCGAGTTAGCGGCACAAGCGGAGGATCATCCGCTTGTGCCGGTTCGTCGACCATCTTCGAACCAGGGTCACGCTCGGCTCTTTGGGGGTGCCTTGCCTCGCCCCTCGCGACGCAACGCGGCGCTTGCCCAAGGACTTCAAGGCCGCAAGGTGCCCAATTATACTGCCGATTTGGCTCCAGAAGCATGGATAGAAATCTATGAGATGGCCATGGAGATGCTAGATGTGGATGAAGCCGCATGTGCGAAGTACTTCACAATGATGTTGGAAGGAACGGCCCGGACTTGGTTGAAAAATTTGCCGCCCAACTCTATCAGTTCGTGGACCCAGTTGCGAACCCGATTCATTCAAAATTTCAAAGACACCTGTAAGCAGCCCATGTCTGTGGTGGATTTAGCAGCTTGTGTCCAGGCGGAGGGAGAATCCACAACCCATTGGGTGCGCCGCGTTTCGGAAGTTTTACATTCTTCGGACCGGATCAACCTTGATTCCGCGATCTTGACCTTTTGGAAGCCAATTGCGGTTCGAGCCATTGAAATTGAAGTTGGGCCGCATGAAGCGTTTTTGCCATGACATGGGCACTCTAATGGGTGTTTTGGTAAAGTACGCTGATTCTGATAGTACCAAGGATCCCGAATCTGAGAATGATGAAGTGGGGAAGGGAAAACAGAACGGCAACTCCAGGGGCCAGCAGCATCATTCGGCAGGCAATGGAGGGAACAAGCGTAGTTTAACGGCAACATGGGCTTTGTGGCCAACACCAACGCGCAAGGACAAGGGTCACGGCGCAGCGGCAGCAATCAAACCGGGCGGTCACAATCCGGATCGCTTGAATTTCATATTGAATCAACCTTGTCCGAAGCATGGGACGAAGGAGGCACCGCGAACCACCTTTGGAAGGATTGTTACATTATGCAGGAGTTCAAAACTCCAACTCTTTCCCGGTATGATCAAGGGCCCGGCGGCGGTTCGTGGTCCGCCCCTGCCACGGTGGAGGAAATTCGCCCAGGATTCGCGGTAATCCGGACGGGCAAGGCAATCGTAATAATCAAAGTAATCGTAACAATCGTAACCAAGGGGCTACAATCAACAACAGCAGCGGTCGGGTTATCAAAGTAACCCAAAGCAGTTGAACGGTGGATGCGACCACGCCTTTACCACCAGCTTGGACAGACGAGACCGAAAACTTGAAGCGGGCGGTCGTTGTTGTTGAACTGCTGCGCCAGACATTACCCACGCTGGTCCGAGCAACCGATCGTGGTGGAGCGAGAGGACCATCCTCCCCGGGTTTACAATCCGGTTCAGTTAGCCCTGGTGGTGGCACCCCAGGTAGGAGGGTACAAGTTTACCAAGGTTCTTATGGATGGAGGAAGCAGCATCAACATCATGTACTACGAGACCTTCCGGCGTATGGGGTTGACGGATAGGCATCTTAGGCCATCCAGCATAGTGTTTCACGGAGTGGTGCCTGGCAAGTCGGCGTACCCGGTCGGTAAGATAGCTCTGGAGGTGACCTTTGGGGACGAACATGACTCCAGATCAAAAACATTGACATTTGAGGTGGTGAAAATTCAAAGCCCTTACCACGCCCTCTTTGGGCGGCCGGCTTATGCTAAGTTTATGGCACGACCCTGTTATGTTTACTTACAGCTGAAAATGCCGGGTCACAAAGGAACGATAACGGTTCATGGGAGCCGCCGGATCGCTTTGGAGTGCGAGGAAGGTGATGCGGCTTACGCAGAGTCGGTTTGTGCCACTGAAGAGCTAAAATATTATAAAGACAATGTTGATCCGGCGGATATGACCGCTTTGAAGAAGCCAACTACGGAGCATGATCCGGACTTGAAGTTCAAATCGGCGGCTGCGACGAAGCTTGTTGATTTTGTGCCCGGCGATTCGTCCAAGCAGTTCACCATCGCTGCCAACTTGGATCCTAAATAGGAAAGCGCTCATCGAAGTTCATCCGTGAGAATCGGGACATTTTTGCATGGAAGCCTTCCGACATGCCGTGTACCGAGGGAACTCGCCGAGCACACTCTTAATGTTGACCCAAAATATAAACCGGTAAAGCAGTTTCTTCGCGGTTTAATGAGGAAAGGCGCAAGGCCATCGGAGAAGAAGTTGCTAGGCTCTTGGCAGCAGGGTTTATCGTCGAAGTCTTTCATCCAGAGTGGCTTGCCAATCCGGTGTTGGTTCTTAAGAAGAATGGCACTTGGCGCATGCGTGTGGATTACATAGATCTCAACAAGGCCTGTCCAACAGATCCTTTCGCCTCCCCGCATTGACCAGATTATTGATGCTACGGCGGGTTGTGAGCGCTTGAGCTTTTTGGATGCGCATCCGGTTATCATCAGATTAAGATGGCAGTTAAGGACCAGGAGAAGACGGCGCTTATCACCCCTTTGGAGCCTTCGCTATGTATCTATGCCTTTTGGACTCAAGAGCGCCTAAGCGACTTATCGGCTATGCTCAGAGTTGCTTGCACAAACAGATCGGCCGTAACGTGCATGCTTATGTGGATGATATCGTGGTTAAGTCAAGGAAGAAGGAAACCTTGATTGAGGATCTAAAGGAAACCTTTGACAACTTGCGGGTGTACAAGATGATGCTCAACCCGGCCAAGTGCGTTTTTGGTGTTCCGGCAGGCAAGTTATTGGGTTTTCTCGTGTCCAACAGGGGGATCGAAGCTAATCCGGAAAAAATTACGGCTATCACCTCCTTGGCTAAGCCGGCGCATCAATGACGCCCAGCGTTTGGCAGGCCGGATTGTCGCGCTTAAGCCGGTTTATCAGCCGCCTAGGTGAGAAGGCCATTCCTTTGTACCGGATGTTGAAGAAAACGGATCAGTTTGTCCGAGTTCAAATTACCGATGAAGCATTGAGGATTTGAAGCGGCAGTTGGCCAACCCGCCGGTTCTAGCCGCCCCATTGACAAAGAGCCGCCGCTGTTATATGTTGTCGCTAATGCCGTGGCAGTTAGCATGGCTATCGTGGTGGAGCGGAAGGAGGCAGGAAGGAGTATCCGGTTCAACGGCCGGTTTATTACATCAGCGAGGTCCTCATTGAGTCTAAGCGAAGATATCCGCATTGGCGTAAGCTGGTATACGGGTTTTTATGGCAAGCCGGAAGCTAAGGCAATATTTCCAAGGGCACCCCATCACAAAGGGTCGGCCTCTCCCTTGGGCGATATCATACGTAACCGGAAGCGATCGCCGGGCTTGCTAAGTGGGCTATAGAATTTGGGCCGCACGGTTTAAGGTATGTGCCTTGACGGCCGTAAAATCTCGTGCACTTGTGGATTTCATTAATGATTGGACGGAGTTTCAAGCGCTTTGAAGAGAAGCCGGATCATACCTATTGGACCATCCACTTTGATGGATCCGTGCAATTGAGGGCTCGGGGCTGGAGTCAGATTAACTTCCCCGCAAGGTGACAAGTTCTCATACGTTCTCCGCCTAATGTTCCCTTGTACTAACAATGCAGCTGAGTATGAAGCTTTGCTCCATGGTCTCCGGATGGCTAAGGAAATGAATCTCAGCCGGTTAAATGCTTTGGTGACTCGGACTTGGTGGCCCAACAAGTATCGTGTACTTGGGATTCCAAAGATCCACTCATGGCTGCATATCGTCGGGAGGTGGATGTTGTTGCAGGACATTTTAAAGGATATCGTGGACCATGTGGATCGTCGGAAGAACGAAGCGGTTGATGCTTTAAGCCGGGCTGGGCTCTCAACGTAAACCGGTCCCGCCCAACGCCTTCCTTGATGTATCGCATAATCCGCCGCTTAAGCTTCCCGATGAAATTGATTTGGCTATCCCTGATCCGTAGGCTCAATTGGTGGCGGCCCTGCATGTCATTCCGGATTGGACGCTCCCTTATTTGGCATACATGAACCGGGCGAAGTTACTGTAAGATGAGACGTTGGCCCGGCAGATAGTTCGGGCGGTCTAAATCTATGACCATTGTTAATGGCGAAGTTGCACCATTGCAGTGTGTCGTATGCGTTTCAGCGTTGTGTGTCCCCTCAAGAGGGCTGTGAGATATTGCGAGAGATCCATGAAGGGGATTGTGGTCACCACGCCGGTTTAAAGTCCTTGGTGGCCAAAGCGCCCGCCATGGTTTCTATTGGTTGACCGCCCATGCCGATGCGGAGGATCCGGTCCGACGATGTGATGGTTGCCAAAAGTTCTCCAGCGTGCTCATGTGCCAGCCCAAGAATTGAGGATGATTCCAATTACTTGGCCGCTTATGCGACTTGGGGTTGGATATGGTTGGACCTTTCAAAAGGTCCAAGGACAAAAAGACCCACCTGTTGGTGGCGGTTGATAAATTTACCAAGTGGGTTGAGGCAGAGTCTGTTAGCAAGTGTGATGCGCCACGGCGGTTCAGTTCATCAAAAGGTGATTTTCCGGTTTGGGTTTCCACACAAGATCATCACGGACAATGGCACCAATTTGTCCAAAGGAGCTATGAAGGAATTTTGTGAACGAGAGCACATCCGCTTGATGTTTCTTCCGTAGCCCACCCGCAATCCAATGGTCAAGCGGAACGAGCTAATCAGAGATCTTGAAAGGTATCAAACCCCGACTTATGGTCCCTTTAGAGAGGACGCCGGGTTGTTGGGTGGAAGAGCTACCATCGGTGATATGGAGTATAAATACTACCCCAACCGATCCAATCGGATACACGCCGTTCTTTATGGTCTATGGAGCGGAGCCGGTCCTTCCCAAATGATATCCGTCTACGACTCGCCTCGAGTGGCAGCTTATGTTGAGGCAGATAGCGAGGCAGCACGGCAAGACGATTTGGATCGACCGATGAAGAGCGCGATATGGCAGCTGCTCGTTCGGGCGGTTTACCGCCAGGATCTTCGCCGGTATCACAGCCGGCGGGTTAAAACCAGAACCTTTCGTGAAGGAGACTTAGTGCTGCGGCTCATTCAAGACCGTAAAGATATGCACAAGCTATCCCCACCTTGGGAGGGGCCTTTTGTGGTCAAGAAGAATCTATACAACGGGTCCTACTATCCGATTGATGTTCGAGAGCGAAAGGACTCACGCACGCCGAGGAGGAGACCAACAGCCGTGGAACATAGCTCATCTTCGGCCTTATTATACCGAGCCATTGGCTCCACTTATGTACATATTAAGACAATGTATATATTATGAATAAAGGCAATAAACCGGATCCTCGGCTAAAGCGGGTATCTGCTCAGATAAAAGTCCGGGTTGGGTACATGGAGATGTTGTCGTGAAGCGGCCTCCGTTTAACCCTTGGCCTTGCTTTTGTGAAATTTTTGTCACTTGGGGCTTGGTCGTGTCCGAACCAATGCAACACCTCTTGGCGGCGACAGCCACCAGATCATTTGGGGGCTTGGTCGTGTCCGAACCAATGCAACACCTCTTGACAAAGCGAAGCCACCAGATCACTTGGGGACATGGTCACGTCTGAACCGACACGCCTCTTGGTCGGCCTAAGGCCATAGAATCACTTGGGGCTTGGTCGAACCCGAACCAATGCAATGCCACTTGATCGGCGTAATGCCACGATGTCGGGCTTGGGGACTGGCTGACTTGAACCATCACTACACCTTATAGGGAGCTTGGTCCTGTCCGACCATGGTAATGCCATCTGATCAGACTCAATAAAGCCTCTTCTTGCAAACAGTCTTTGTCATTGTTTTTGCTTCCATGTGTTTTTTATACGTATAGTTTGGCTTTTGTTTGTTTTCTTAAACCGACAAACCTTCTTTCAACCGGATTCAAGTTTTCAGAATTTGGTCCATTTTTAAATCCGGCGATTGATTGTTCCGGTTTGATTTTGCTGTTAACATCCCATTATGGAGTAACAGGGGGCTTATCATGTTCGGCTACACGATTTACACGGTAAATCGGTATTATACACACAGGATTGTTCTCCTTTGACGGTGATGGTTTATAAAGCCTCCGCTTCAGATTGGCTAAAGCCAACCGTGTGCCCGACATCGCGTATAGGTTTGTATCACAAAATTTTGATCGTATACCTCGATATTTTCTTATATAAATATATTGGCATCACAATCCGGCTAGAGGCGCAAGCCGCCATGGCGGTTTAAGAATTTGTGATTGCAGGCAAAATATGTTGAAGGATTCACTACTTCAAAACCAAAGTATCCAACACCGCCATACAAAAGTTTACAGACTGAGGTTGTAACGGCATTGTTCAAAACAAAGTACTGACTATCCTATTACAAAGCCTTTTGAGGCCCGGCGTTTCATGTGGGGTTATGCCTTGAAGCTTCGGAGGCGTCACCGGCTTGACGAATTACGCTGCTTCGCCAGGTTGACGTGAGGTAGAGGGGGCGCCTGACGTCGGTTCAACTTCTTCTTCTTCCTCACCCAAAGCCCGGAAGTCATTGGTAGACCAGTCAATCCGGGTTAAGGCCTGAAGAAGCTTCTTCACTTATCAGCTCAGCCGGATCAACGTCAGGGGCATAAGTGTGCTTACGGATTGGGGAACAAGGCTCGCACTTCGTGGATGACAAACTCCACCCGCTTGTTGTTGGCGCTATAAAAGGAGCGGTGAACCGTCAGTTGGCTTCGTCTGCCATTGACTCGCTTAGCGGACGCATTTCCTTTGTGATCCGCTTTCAGGCGTCGTTATCAAAGGCTTCACCATTCTCTTGAGCACCGGGAAACCTTTGGCTATGTCACCGGATCAAGATCTCGCTATCCACGCCTTTGGCGCGTCGAGCCGATAAGGTGCCAGCCCGAGCCGCGGATCGCTTCAACTCTTGAAGCTGCCCCGGAACCATGGACAACCGGTCCGTGGTTTCTCCGATCGTGGACGGCGCCCGTGTTGTCGTATGATGTAGCACATATGACTTCGCTGGGCGCCGTATACAGCTGCTCAATCAGCGTATAAGCGGCCTTGAGCTTCTTCCGCACATCGAGCCCATATGTGCAATACGCTTGCTCGCACCGGTTTAAGACAACTCAAGATAAACCGCGGAAATATCAAAATTAAGATAGTCGATTGCATAGTTTCTTACCAAAGACGGCAGAGGTCATGGCATGCACTTGGCGCTTGAGTCCGTAAGCTCTTCAACACCGGTTTAAGGGCTGCTTCGCTTCTTCCGCCTGCTTTTTTCAAACCGGCCTTCTCGGTGTCCCAGCTTGGCCTGTTCGGATTTATACCACTCCTTCAGTTGTTCCATAGTGGCCAAGGCCGTTCTCAATTCGCCCTTGGCCTTAGTGGTTTCGACTTCTGAGTCTCCAGATTGGCTCGCAGTGTCTTTGAGTTGCACGCTTTGCTGCTCTATTTCATTCTGGTAACAAAGGAAGCATGTTAGGTGTCTCATTATCAAGTCCCAAGCTCAAAATACATATTCACCTTGGCACTTGGGGGCTAATGGCTAATTGATCTCAGTTTGCCATTTGGGTACAGAAATTAAGTCCCGGTTTAACTATGCTAAGTTGAACCGAACCTTGGGGCTACTATACAGCTAAAGTACAGGAAAGACATAATTCATTACCTCATAGCGGTCCTTCATCTGGTTTACTGCACCAGCTTCAAGGTCACGGCTGGTATAGAGCCGTACAGAAACCCGGAGTGCAGTTCTTGGGCAGAGAAGTTGTCGTAAGCTGACAGGTCTGTTTTTCCTTTATCTTTACTCACGGCGGCCGACTCGCCCTTGGCACTATGTTTTGTTAAAGCGACCGGTTGGCTAGGAGCAGCGTAGCTGGCCTGTCACAATAACATCGTCATTTTCGGCGGTCTTCTTTGGGCTTGATGTTTGCTTACTCTGGCTCGGCGGTTCAACTATTACGACTCGCTCTATCGGTGGGTTTGGTGGAGCAGGCTGGGAAGTTTCCATTTGGACCTCCGGTTCAGCTTCCGCGGATCGCCAGTATCGTCTTTGTACAACTCGCCGTAGCTATCTTTGGCGACTTCGTGATTTTCGTGGGTTTGTTCCGGTCTTTTTCTGGATCAACATCCGCAGAGGGTCAAGGGTTTTCGCTTTCTTACTCAAGCGAGCCTTGGTGCTGCAATGTTCGAAGTTGGATTAAGGCAAATCAACCAAGGCAGTTGTAAATCGAATCGATGGACAACAGTTACATACCCTGCAAAGCAACTTTCAGCGGAGGCGCTATGCGTGGTTGATGAACCGCCATAAGAGTTGGAAGAGGCCTGATAATTCGGGTCAGACGAATTAAGAGGACATCGTAAGAAACCCTTTAAGGGATAACGTTTTTCAGGAGAACAAGTCACCTCTGGGCGACGCTTCCGGTTTGGTGTGTCTGATAAACCGGAGGATAGAATCTGTCGACCACTGTGCCGGGTTGTACGGCGCTCTTCGGCCTGCTGTGTCTTCAAATAAGTAGAGGAATGAGATTTTTTCACTTTCCGAATGGCGCGGCGAATTCTTTTAACCGCACGAGGTCGGAGTCGGAAAAAGAAGGATTACCTCAACAGGTCGGCATGGCTGGCTTCAAAGATCATCCTGGGAGTTACATTTATCAGTACAGGGAAGAATAGAGGGATAAATCATAAGAAGAAACACAAGGAGGAGAGCCGGTTTACGGCGGCTCCCTCGTAAGGATATCAAGTTTTACCTCGGCTTCGATTCTTCATCTTCCGGTGGATCGTAAGACCAGCGGTTTTCTTGCCAGCCTTTTTGGTAGCCTTGGATTTTATATGCGGAGCTCGGGCCGGTTTGGTCCGTCTCCGTATGAGCTGTCACCGCGAGGTAGCAAGGATTAATGAATATCAACAAAATGTTAAAAGCCCGAAAAGCGATGAGCAAAGTCTTATCAGGTGGCGGGTTGGCAACCACGTAACGGAGCCAACCCGTTAGGCTGCGCAGACGGAGATTGGTTCATCAAGCATCTTTTTACAGCCTCTGTAACCTCAAATTCAGTTATTGGTAATTCGTGACGCCTTTGAGGGTCTTTGAGGCTGCCGGTATACTCGTGCATCAATCCGGGCCGGGCGGCTTAAGGGCAAGATGCCCCAAGAAACCCAAAGATCGCACAAGGTCCACGCCAGTTAGTCCATTGGCCATTAGAGCCTGGAGTTTTATGATCTGAGGTGCAAAGTTCTTCCGTTCCACGGCGGTTAAGCGTAAAGGCAGCGGATGGTTGTTGCTGAGCCGGTGAGGACGGTAACCCGGCAAGGGATTCTCGTTAAGGTGAGCGGTGTTCCGCAATAGAACCAGGTTTGGTTCCAATCCTTTGGATGGCTGTGGTGTTTGGCGTGAGGAAAGTCCGCTTCCTTCCTTTTCTCGGATTGAAACGCCGCCTAGTTCTATGTTGGGACCATCGAGAAAACTCCGTCTGGCGGTTCAAGTGAAAGAAATCCCGAATAGCTCCACAAAGGGCTCTTCCTCAAGATAGACTTCACGAAGACTTGAAAGTTGCATATGTTTGACCACGAGTTCGGGCCGATATCCTGCGGATGGAGTTGCAAGCTTGCAAGGACGTCCCGAAAATTTTGAACCGGGTGGGCGTAACCCCGGTCTAAATGCTGCATAAACACAATTACTTCTCCCTCTTGTGGCTCCGGAGGAAACTCGCCATCCGGAACACGCCAATGGAGGGCATTTTTGGAGCCAAACCGCCGGTGGTGACATAGCCCGTTGAGTTGCGTTTGATGATTTTTGACCGGACCCAATTGCAAGCTGAGAATTGAGGAGCCATTCCTAAGACTAAGCTGTGGAATAAAGGGAGAAACGGTTCACCATTAAACGGTTCAGGCATATTATGCATTGTTAAACCGGCGGTTCAGCGACCGGCCTCCCATTCCGGTTTAACTAAGGGCTAATGGAGTGACGGATTAGCTATCAAAAGTTAAACCGCCGAATAAGGCAGAATTGAAAAATCTGCTAAGTATGGACAGAAACAGTTTTCACATGCGAAGGGAAGTAATCAAGATCTACCGAAGTTCCAGTAAGAAAAAACCTTCACGACCTATGCAAACCTCAGAAAGAACAGGAGGGTTCGGGTATGCTAAAACTCGAGGATCTACGGAAAAAAGCCGATGCGTGAAGGGTTAGATGGACGGCGGGGCAGTCCCCAGACAGATATACGATGCGATCGATCGCATGGCCATG
This sequence comes from Aegilops bicornis, assembly GCA_021605145.1. Classification (NCBI taxonomy): domain Eukaryota; kingdom Viridiplantae; phylum Streptophyta; class Magnoliopsida; order Poales; family Poaceae; genus Aegilops; species Aegilops bicornis. The sequence goes on along the minus strand of CM038675.1, from coordinate 626,462,895 downwards.
GCGGAGCAGGTGTGAAGAAACCGAGATGAACCGCGGGATGAACAGGGTCTCTGATGCGATCTAGGGGTTGAAAAAGGACCTTACGATGAGCGAAGCCGAGGAGGAGCGCCGGAAGACTCGATACGGTCGTCGATGCGGGCGTCTGGCGTTGACGCTGCTGCTCGAAGGTCGGAGGCGACGGCGGAGCTTCAAGACCGAGCGTCGCGAGGAAGGAGAAGAAGAAGAGACAGAGGCGGCCGGTCTATTTATAAGGAACCGGAGCAATCAACGGGCGCGAGATTCGAGGAGTCAAAAGCGGCGGACGGTGCAGCGCCGCCTCGATTTCCGGATGGCATTAAATGCAGGAATCTTACTGTTTGGATTTCTTTATTAAAATGACGTCAAGACGCATACGACACGCCGGATCGGAAGATGACATCACGGCGGTTCAAGCAGCTGGCGGTTTACAAAATGTGAAAAGAGATCAAGAGTTTCCTGAAGGTGTTGAAGATTAACATGAACCGGTTCAAGTCAATCTGGGGCCTAATGTTGGGGATACAACTACTGAGCGTGAATCGCCCCGGAGGGGCCGGTTTACCCTCGTCCATGATGCAGGCCCACGGAGGAGGCCTGGAGCCCAGAGGCGAATTAAGGTCCATTTATGTAAACCGCCTTAGTATTGTAACTTGTGTTGTAAGTTAAGAAAGAAGAGACCGAGCTGGACGCTTGTATGAGCCGGATCGGGACTCTGTAGACCGGCCGGGCGTCAACCCGTGTATATAAGGGGACGACCCGGCGGCGAGTTAGGGGAGAGGATTCGAGGCTAAGGCAAAGCTATTGCTCCCTAGTCGCCGAAATCATATCAATCACATCACAACTGGACGTAGGCTTTTACCTTCATCGAAGGGGCCAACCAAAGATAATTCCCGTGTCTTGTGTCCGCTTTAACCCCTCTAGGTTAACCCGTACGATGGCCCTACGACTAAGTCCTTTCATGAGGACATCTGCCATGACAATTCCACGACAGTAATGTTACTGTCTATAAAGCTCGACTTGTTGCAAAAGGTTTTCGACAAGTTCAAGGGGTTGACTACGATGAGACTTTCTCACCCGTAGCGATGCTTAAGTCTGTCCGAATCATGTTAGCAATTGCCGCATTTTATGATTATGAAATTTGGCAAATGGATGTCAAAACTGCATTCCTAAATGGATTTCTGGAAGAAGAGTTGTATATGATGCAACCGGAAGGTTTTGTCGATCCAAAGGGAGCTAACAAAGTGTGCAAGCTCCAGCGATCCATTTATAGACTGGTGCAAGCCTCTCAGAGTTGGAATAAACTTTTTGATAGTATGATCAAAGCATATGGTTTTATACAGACTTTTGGAGAAGCCTGCATTTACAAGAAAGTGAGTGGAAGCTCTGTAGCATTTATGATATTATATGTGGATGACATATTGTTGATCGGAAATGATATATAATTTCTGGATAGCATAAAGGGATATTTGAATAAGAGTTTTTCAATGAAGGACCTCGGTGAAGCTGCTTATATATTGGGCATCAAGATCTATAGAAATAGATCAAGATGCTTAATAGGACTTTCACAAAGCACATACCTTGACAAAGTTTTGAAGAAGTTCAAAATGGATCAAGCAAAGAAAGGGTTCTTGCCTGTGTTACAAGGTGTGAAGTTGAGTATGTTGGGGAAAACGTAGTAATTTCAAAAAATTTCCTACGCACACGCAAGATCATGGTGATGGCATAGCAACGAGAGGGGAGAGTATTGTCCACGTACCCTCGTAGACCGTAAGCGGAAGCGTTATGACAACGCGGTTGATGTAGTCGTCACGCCTTCACGATCCGACCGATCCAAGTACCGAACGTCACGACACCTCCGGAAGTTCAGCACACGTTCAGCTCGATGATGATCCCGGACTCCGATCCAAAGCAAAGTGTCGAGGATGAGTTCCACAAGACGACGGCGTGGTGACGATGATGATGCTCTACCGGCGCAGGGCTTCGCCTAAACTCCGCGACGATATGACCGAGGTGGAATATGGTGGAGGGGGGCACCACACACGGCTAAGGAACGATCCATAGATCAACTTGTGTCTCTTGGGGTGCCCACCTGCCCCCGTATATAAAGGAGCAAGGGAGGAGGTGGCCGGCCTAGGAGGGGGCGCACCAAGGAGGAGTCCTACTCCCACCGGGAGTAGGATTCCCCCCTTTCCTAGTCCAACTAGGAGACCTTCCATGTAGTAGGAGTAGGAGAGAAGGAAAGGGAAGGGAAAAGGAGAAGGAAGGAAGGGGGCCCCCCTTCCCTAGTCCAATTCGGACCAGACCAAGGGAAGGGTGCGCCACCCTTCAGGCCCTTTTCCTTCTTTCCCGTATGGCCCAATAAGGCCCAATACGTATTCCCGTAACTCTCCGATACTCCGAAAAATACCCGAATCACTCGGAACCTTTCCGATGTCCGAATATAGTCGTCCAATATATCGATCTTTACGTCTCGACCATTTCGAGACTCCTCGTCATGTCCCTGATCTCATTCGGGATTCCGAACTCTTTCGGTACATCAAAACTCATAAACTCATAATAAAACTGTCATCGTAACGTTAAGCGTGCGGACCCTACGGGTTCGAGAACTATGTAGACATGACCTAGAACTATTCTCGGTCAATAACCAATAGCGGAACCTAGATGCCCATATTGGCTCCTACATATTCTACGAAGATCTTTATCGGTCAAACCGCATAACAACATACGTTCTTCCCTTTGTCATCGGTATGTTACTTGCCCGAGATTCGATCGTCGGTATCCAATACCTAGTTCAATCTCAAGCATCGCAAGTCTCTTTACTCGTTACGTAATGCATCATTCCGTAACTAACTCATTAGCTACGTTGCTTGCAAGGCTTATAGTGATGTGCATTACCGAGAGGGCCCAGAGATACCTCTCCGACAATCGGAGTGACAAAACCTAATCTCGAAATACGCCAACCCAACATGTACCTTTGGAGACACCTGTAGTACTCCTTTATAATCACCCAGTTATGTTGTGACGTTTTGCAGCACCCAAAGTGTTCCTCCGGTAAACGGGAGTTGCATAATCTCATAGTTACAGGAACATGTATAAGTCATGAAGAAAGCAATAGCAACATACTAAACGATCAAGTGCTAGGCTAACGGAATGGGTCATGTCAATCACATCATTCTCCTAATGATGTGATCCCATTAATCAAATAACAACACATGTCTATGGTTAGGAAACATAACCATCTTTGATTAATGAGCTAGTCAATTAGAGGCATACTAGTGACTATATGTTTGTCTATGTATTCACACATGTATCATGTTTCCGGTTAATACAATTCTAGCATGAATAATAAACATTTATCATGAAATAAGGAAATAAATAATAACTTTATTATTGCCTCTAGGGCATATTTCCTTCAGTCTCCCACTTGCACTAGAGTCAATAAGCTAGTTCACATCCTCATGTGATTCAACACTAATATTCACATCTGTATGTGATTAACACCCATAGTTCACATCATCATGTGACCAACACCCAAAGGGTTTACTAGAGTCAATAATCTAGTTCACATCGCTATGTGATTAACACCGAAAGAGTACTAAGGTATGATCATGTTTTGCTCGTGAGAGAAGCTTAGTCAAGGGTTCTGTCTCATTCAGAGACGTATGTTTTTTGCTAATTCTCTATGTCTACAATGCTCTGCACGGAGCTACTCTAGCTAATTGCTCCCACTTTCAATATGTATCCAGATTGAGACTTAGAGTCATCTGGATCAGTGTAAAAAGCTTGCATCGATGTAACTCTTTACGACGGGCTCTTTTATCACCTCCATAATCAAGAAATATTTCCTTAGTCCTCACTAAGGATGTTCTTGACCAATGTCCAGTGATCTACTCCTAGATCACTATTGTACTCCCTTGCCAAATTCAGAGCAAGGTATACAATAGGTCTGGTACATATAGCATAGCATACTTTATAGAACCTATGGCTGAGGCATAGGGAATGACTTTCATTCTCTTTTCTATTTTCTGCCGTGGTCGGGATTTGAGTCTTACTCAATTTCACACCTTGTAATACAGGCAAGAAACTCTTTCTTTGACTGTTCCATTTTGAACTACTTCAAAATCTTGTCAAGGTATGTACTTATTGAAAAACTTATCAAGCGTCTTGATCTATCTCAATAGATCTTGATGCTCAATATGTAAGTAGCTTTACTGAGGTCTTTCTTTTAAAGATCTCCTTTCAAATACTCCTGTATGCTTTCTAGAAAAATTATACATCATTTCTGATCAACAATATGTTACTCACATATATTTATCAAAAAGGCGGTAGTGCTCCCACTCACTTTATTGTAAATACTGGCTTCTCCAAAAGTCTGTATAAAACCATATGCTTTGATCACACTATCAAAGCGTTTATTCCAACTCCGAGATGGTTGCACCAGTCCATAGATGGATCGCTGAAGCTTGCACATTTTGTTAGCTCCTTTAGGATTGACAAAATCTTCTGGTTGCATCATATACAACTCTTCTTTAATAAATCCATTAAAGAATGTAGTTTTGACATCCATTTGCCAGATTTCATAAAATGTGGCAATTGCTAACATGATTCGGACAGACTTAAGCATCGCTACAGCTTGAGAAAATCTCATTGTAGTCAACACCTTGAACTTGTCGAAAACCTTTTTGCGACAAGTCGAGCTTTGTAGATAGTAATACTACTATCAAAGATCATCTTCCTCTTGAAGATCCATTTATATAATATGGCTTGCCGATCATCGGGCAACTCCATCAAAGTCCACACTTTGTTCTCATACATGGATCCCATCTCAGATTTCATGGCCTCAAGCCATTTCGCGGAATCTGGGCTCATCATCGCTTCCTCATAGTTCGTGAGGTTCATCATGGTCTAGTAACATGACTTCCGTAACATGATTACCGTACCACTCTGGTGCGGATCTTACTCTGGAAGACCCTACGAGGTTTGGTAGCAACTTGATCTGAAGTTTCATGATCATCATCATTAACTTCCTTACTAATTGGTGTAGGAATCACTTTGGAACTGATTTACGTGATGAACTACTTTCCAATAAGGGAGAAGGTACAATTACCTCATCAAGTTCTACTTTCCTCCCACTCACTTCTTTCGAGAGAAACTTCTTCTCTAGAAAGGATCCATCTTAGCAACGAATAACTTGCCTTCGGATCTGTGATAGAAGGTGTACCCAATAGTTACCTTTGGGTATTCTATGAAGACGCACTTCTCCGATTTGGGTTCGAGCTTATCGGTGAAAACTTTTTCACATAAGCATCACAACTCCAAACTTTAAGAAAGCGACAGCTTAGGTTTCTTTGTTAAACCATAGTTCATACGGTGTCGTCTCAACGGATTTAGATGGTGCCCTATTAAACGTGAATGCAGCTGTCTCTAATGCATAACCCCAAAACGATAGTGGTAAACCGATAAGAGACATCATAGATCACACCATATCTAGTAAAGTACGATTACGACGTTCGGACACACCATTACATTGTGGTGTTCCAAGTAGCGTGAGTTGCGAAACTATTTCACATTGTTTCAAATGAAGACCAAACTCGTAACTCAAAAATTCATCTCCACAATCAGATCGTAGAAACTTTACTTTTCTTGTTACGATGATTTTCCACTTCACTCTGAAATTCTTTGAACTTTTCAAATGTTTCGACTTATGTTTCATCAAGTAGATATACCCATATCTGCTCAAATCATCTGTGAAGGTCAGAAAATAACGATACACGCCATGAGCCTTAACACTCATTGGATCGCATACATCGGTATGTATTATTTCCAATAAGTCAAGAGCTCGTTCCATTGTTCCGGGGAACGGAGTTTTAGTCATCTTGCCCAAAAGGCACGGTTCGCAAGAATCAAATGATTCATAATCAAGTGATTCCAAAAATCCATCTTTTATGGAGTTTCTTCATGCGTTTTACACCGATATGACCCAAACGGCAGTGCCACAAATAAGTTGCACTATCATTATTAACTTTGCATATTTTGGCATCAATATTATGAATATGTGTATCACTACGATCGAGATCCAACAAACTATTTTCATTGGGTGTATAACCATCGAAGGTTTTATTCATGTAAACTGAATAACAATTATTCTTTAACTTTAAATGAATAACCGTTTTGCAATAAACATGATCAAATCATATTCATGCTCAACGCAAACGCTAAATAACATTTATTTGGCTTTTAACACTAATCTCGAAAATATAGGGAGTGTGTGATGATGATCATATCAATCTTGGAACTATTTCCAACACTCATTGTCACTTCCCCTCAACTAGTCTCTGTTTATTATGTAACTCCTATTTCGAGTTACTAACCTTAGCAACCAAACAAGTATTAAATACTCAGGGGTTACTATAAACACTAGTAAGGCACACATCAATCACCTGTATATCAAATATACCCTTGTTCACTTTGCCACCCTTCTTATCTACCAAATATTCAGGTTATTTACGCTTCAAAGGATCATTTCCTTTGCAGTAGAAGCACTCAGTTTCAGGCTTTGGTCCAGCTTTGGGCTTCTTCGCGGGAGTGACAACTTGCTTGTCATTCTACTTGAAGTTCCCTTTCCTTCCCTTTGCCTTTTTCTTGAAACTAGTGGTCTTGTCAATCATCAACACTTGATGCTCTTTTCTTGATTTCTACCTTCGTCGATTTGAGCATCACGTAAGAGCTTGGGAATTACTTTTGTCATCCCTTGCATATTATAGTTCATCACGAAGTTCTACTAACTTGGCGATGGTGACTAGAGAATTCTGTCAATCACTATCTTATCCGGAAGATTAACTCCCATTTGATTCAAGCGATTGAAGTACCTGCATAATCTGAGCACATGCTCACTAGTTGAGCGATTCTCCTCCATCTTTTAGCTATAGAACTTGTTGGAGACTTCATATCTCTCAACTCGGGTATTTGCTTGAAATATTAACTTCAACTCCTGGAACATCTCATATGGTCCATGACGTTCAAAACGTCTTTGAAGTCCCGATTCTAAGCCGTTAAGTATGGTGCACTAAACTATCAAGTAGTCATCATATTGAGCTAGCCAAACGTTCATAACGTCTGCATTTGCTCCTGCAATAGGTCTGTCACCTAGCGGTGCATTAAGGACATAATTCTTCTGTGCAGCAATGAGGATAAATCTCAGATCACGGATCCAATCCGCATCATTGCTACTAACATTTTTCAATACAATTTTCTCTAGGAACACATATAAAAACATAGGGAAGCAAAAACATAGGGAAGCAACAACGCGAGCTATTGATCGACAACATAATTTGCAAAATACTACCAGGACTAAGTTCATGATAATTTAAAGTTCAATTAATCATATTACTTAAGAACTCCCACTTAGATAGACATCTCTCTAGTCATTTAAGTGATTACGTGATCCAAATCAACTAAACCATGTCCGATCATCACGTGAGATGGAGTAGTTTCAATGGTGAACATCACTATGTTGATCATATCTACTATATGATTCACGTTCGACCCTTCGGTCTCCGTGTTCCGAGGCCATATCTGTATATGATAGGCTCGTCAAGTATGACCTGAGCATTCCGTGTGTGCAACTGTTTTGCACCCGTTGTATTTGAACGTAGAGCCTATCACACCCGATCATCACGTGGTGTCTCAGCACGAAGAACTTTCACAACGGTGCATATTCAGGGAGAACACTTCTTGATATTTAGTGAGAGATCATCTTATAATGCTACCATCAATCAAAGCAAGATAAGATGCATAAAGGATAAACATCACATGCAATCAATATAAGTGATATGATATGGCCATCATCATCTTGTGCTTGTGATCTCCATCTCCGAAGCACCGTCGTGATCACCATCGTCACCGGTAGCGACACCTTGATCTCCATCGTAGCATCGTTGTCGTCTCGCCAACTATTGCTTCTCGACTATCGCTACCGCTTAGTGATAAAGTAAAGCAATTACATGGCGTTGCATTTCATATAATAAAGCGACAACCATATGGCTCCTGCCATTCCGATAACTCGGTTACAAAACATGATCATCTCATACAATAAAATATAGCATCACGTCTTGACCATATCACATCACAACATGCCCTGCAAAAACAAGTTAGACGTCCTCTACTTTGTTGTTGCAAATTTTTACGTGGCTGCTACGGGCTGAGCAAGAACCGTTCTTACCTACGCATCAAAACCACAACGATAGTTTGTCAAGTTGGTGCTGTTTTAACCTTCGCAAGGACCGGGCGTAGCCACTCGGTTCAACTAAAGTGAGAGAGACAGACACCCGCCAATCACCTTTAAGCAACGAGTGCTCACAGCGGTGAAACCAGTCTCGCGTAAGCGTCTGGCGTAATGTCGGTCCGGGCCGCTTCATCTCACAATACCGCCGAACCAAAGTATGACATGCGTGGTAAGCGATGCGACTTGTATCGCCCACAACTTACTTGTGTTCTACTCGTGCATATGACATCTACGCATAAAACCTGGCTCGGATGCCATTGTTGGGGAACGTAGTAATTTCAAAAAATTCCTACGCACACGCAAGATCATGGTGATGGCATAGCAACAAGAGGGAGAGTATTGTCCACATACCCTCGTGAGACCGTGGCGGAAGCATTATGACAACGCGGTTGATGTAGTCGTCGTCTTCACGATCCGACCGATCCAAGTACCGAACGACGGCACCTCCGAGTTCAGCACACGCTCAGCTCGATGACGATCCCGGACTCCGATCCGTAAAAGTGTCGGAGATGAGTTCCACAAGACGACGGCGTGGTGACGATGATGATGCTCTACCGGCGTAGGGCTTCGCCTAAACTCCGCGACGATAAGACCGAGGTGGAATATTGTGGAGGGGGGCACCGCACACGGCTAAGGAACGATCCGTAGATCAACTTGTGTCTCTTGGGGTGCCCACCTGCCCCCGTATATAAAGGAGCAAGGGAGGAGGTGGCCGGCCTAGGAGGGGGCACACCAAGGAGGAGTCCTACTCCCACCGGGAGTAGGATTCCCCCCTTTCCTAGTCCAACTAGGAGACCTTCCATGTAGTAGGAGTAGGAGAGAAGGAAAGGGAAGGGAAAAGGAGAAGGAAGGAAGGGGGCGCCCCCCTTCCCTAGTCCAATTCAGACCAGACCAAGGGAAGGGGTGCGGCCACCCTTGAGGCCCTTTTCCTTCTTTCCCGTATGGCCCAATAAGGCCCAATACGTATTCCCGTAACTCTCCGGTACTCCGAAAAATACCCGAATCACTCGGAACCTTTCCGATGTCCGAATATAGTCGTCCAATATATCGATCTTTACGTCTCGACCATTTTGAGACTCCTCATCATGTCCCTGATCTCATCCGGGACTCCGAACTCCTTCGGTACATCAAAACTCATAAACTCATTATAAAACTGTCATCGTAACGTTAAGCGTGCGGACCCTACGGGTTCGAGAACTATGTAGACATGACCTAGAACTATTCTCGGTCAATAACCACTAGCGGAACCTAGATGCCCATATTGGCTCCTACATATTCTACGAAGATCTTTATCGGTCAAACCGCATAACAACATACGTTCTTCCCTTTGTCATCGGTATGTTACTTGCCCGAGATTCGATCGTCGGTATCCAATACCTAGTTCAATCTCGCTATCGGCAAGTCTCTTTACTCGCTTATGTAATGCATCATTCCGTAACTAACTCATTAGCTACATTGCTTGCAAGGCTTATAATGATGTGCATTACCAAGAGGGCCCAGAGATACCTCTCCGAGCAATCGGAGTGACAAAACCTAATCTCGAAATCGCCAACCCAACATTTAACTTTGGAGACACCTGTAGTACTCCTTTATAATCACCCAGTTACGTTGTGACGTTTGGTAGCACCCAAAGTGTTCCTCCGGTAAACCGGAGTTGCATAATCTCATAGTTACAGGAACATGTATAAGTCATGAAGAAAGCAATAGCAACATACTAAACGATCAAGTGCTAGGCTAACGGAATGGGTCATGTCAATCACATCATTCTCCTAATGATGTGATCCCATTAATCAAATAACAACACATGTCTATGGTTAGGAAACATAACCATCTTTGATTAATGAGCTAGTCAATTAGAGGCATACTAGTGACTATATGTTTGTCTATGTATTCACACATGTATCATGTTTCCGGTTAATACAATTCTAGCATGAATAATAAACATTTATCATGAAATAAGGAAATAAATAATAACTTTATTATTGCCTCTAGGGCATATTTCCTTCAGAGTAAGACTCAATGCCCAACCACTGCAGAAGATAGAGAGAAAATGAAAGATGTTCCCTATGCTTCAGCCATAGGCTCTATCATGTATGGAATGTTGTGTACCAGACCTGTTGTGTGCCTTGCTATTAGTTTAGAAGGGAGGTACCAAAGTAATCCAGGAGTGGATCACTGGACAACGGTCAAGAACATCCTGAAATACTTTTGAAGGACTAAGGATATGTTTCTCGTTTGTGGAGGTGACAAAGAGCTCGTCATAAATGGTTACGTCGATGCAAGCTTTGACACTGATCCGGACGATTCTAAATGGCACTGTTTACTTACAGCCTCTACGAGTTGCAAGTGAATGGGGCCGGTGCATGGTGAATGGAAGGGTTCATCAAGCCATTTCTCGCCTTAACCCCTAAACTAAATAGGAAGAGGGGCAAACCGGATACGTGTTTATATTGAACGGTGGAGCTGTCAGTTGGTGCAGTTCTAAACAAAGCATCATAGCAGGATCTACATGTGAAGCGGAGTACATAGCTGCTTCGGAAGCAACAAATGAAGGAGTCTAGATGAAGGAGTTCATATCCGATCTAGGTGTCATACCTAGTGCATCGGGTCCAATGAAAATCTTTTGTGACAATCTTTGGTGCAATTGCTTTGGCAAAGGAATCCAGATTTCACAAGAGAACCAAGCACATCAAGAGACGCCTTCAACTCCATCCGGAATCAAGTCCAGTGGGAGACATAGAGATTTGCAAGATACATACGGATCTGAATATTGCAGACCCGCTGACTAAGCCTCTTCCACGAGCAAAACATGATCAGCACCAAGGCTCCATGGGTGTTAGAATCATTCTTGTGTAATCTAGATTATTGAGTCTAGTGCAAGTGGGAGACTGAAGGAAATATGCCCTAGAGGCAATAATAAAGTTATTATTTATTTCCTTATATCATGATAAATGTTTATTATTCATGCTAAAATTGCATTAACCGGAAACTTGATACATGTGTGGATACATAGACAAACAAAGTGTCACTAGTATGCCTCTACTTGACTAGCTCGTTAATCAAAGATGGTTATGTTTCCTAGCCATAGACAAAGAGTTGTCATTTGATTAATGGGATCACATCATTAGGAGAATGATGTGATTGACTTGGCCCATTCCGTTAACTTAGCACTTGATCATTTAGTATGTTGCTATTGCTTTCTTCATGACTTATACATGTTCCTATGACTATGAGATTATGCAACTCCGTTCTTGGAGGAACACTTTGTGTGCTACCAAACATCACAACGTAACTGGGTGATTATAAAGGTGCTCTACAGGTGTCTCCGAAGGTACTTGTTGGGTTGGCATATTTCGAGATTAGGATTTGTCACTCCGATTGTCGGAGAGGTATCTTTGGGCCCACTCGGTAATACACATCACTTAAGCCTTGCAAGCATTGCAACTAATGAGTTAGCTGCGAAATGATGTATTACGGAACGAGTAAAGAGAATTGCCGGTAACGAGATTGAACTAGGTATTGAGATACCGATGATCGAATCTTTGGCAAGTAACATACCGATGACAAAGGGAACATCGTATGTTGTTCTGCGGTTTGACCGATAAAGATCTTCATAGAATATGTGGGAGCCAATATGAGCATCCAGGTTCCGCTATTGGTTATTGATCGGAGACGTGTCTCGGTCATGTCTACATAGTTCTCGAACCCGTAGGGTCCGCACACTTAAAGTTCGATGACGGTTATATTATGAGTTTATGTGTTTTGATGTACCGAAGGTAGTTCGGAGTCCCGGATGTGATCACGGACATGACGAGGAGTCTCGAAATGGTCTAGACATGAAGATTGATATATTTGACAACTATATTCGGACACCGGAATGGTTCCGGGGGTTATCGGATATATACCGAAGTACCGGGGGGTTACTGTACCTCCCGTAGGTTATTGGGCCTCATGGGCCCAAGTGGTGGAAGAGGAGAGGCGGCCAAGGGGCAGCCGCGCGCCCCTCCCTCCCCCCAAGTCCGAATTGGACAAGGAGCGGGGCGGCGCCTGATGAGGACATGTACCTAGGGTAGGGTCACATGCCTGACCTAAATACCCTCCCCAAGGACATCACTTTATAACCAGAAGCATTCGAAGAAGAATCATCATCCACTCGACCATGAAGCATTCTACTCGACAGTCTTGAAGTCACTCGACCATGGAGACTGTCGCTCGATCGCCAGAAGATTTAAAGCCACTCTGTACCGCAACGGTCGGCCTTTACGCCATAGATTTAATGATCATTTATGTCGCTTTATTCTTAGCGTTACCAGTAACACCCTGACTTAATGCACCTTAAATCCTCTGTAACGTGGGATGGCTGGGGTCCTGACGCACTCTATATAAGCCACCCCCTCCACATGCACAAGGGTTCGCACCCCCTGTAACACACACACACACATATAATCCAGTCGACCGCCTCAGGGCTCCGAGACGTAGGGCTGTTACTTCCTCCGACAAGGGCCTGAACTCGTAGAACTCGTGTGTACAACTTCTCCATAGCTAGGGTCTTGCCTCTACATCCCTACCCTCTATTCTATTGTCAGACTTAGAACCACGACAGTTGGCACCCACCATGGGGCAGGTGTCTTAGCGACTTGTTGGAGAAGTTGCAATTTTTCCGATCCCCATCATCATGGTTTCTGGCGGAGGGTTGGCTGAGGGCCGCGAGATCCGTCTTGACGCGCTCGTGTTCGTCACCGACGACTCTGCTTGGCTCCAAGAGGCTCCACTCGACGTCGAGGCGCTCCCCGTCCGCGGGACAACGCACTTTCGCGCGTGCGTCTGTGGCGTCCTCCTGCGGCAGCCGTCGACTCAGTATCGGTCGGCTCCTGTGGCGTCTTCACTCCCTGCTGCCTGCTGGCGCAAGCGTTCCGGTCGGTCGAGGCTCCAGCGGTGGGTGAGGCACACGGTGGCTTGCCAGTCGGCCACCCCCCAAATTGCGGCGATCGAGCCCAACGAAACTCTCTACGGCCTGTTCGAGTGGCTCCATCGAGACTGCATCCGAGTGCGACTACAGTGACCCCGCGACGGAAGTCTTGATGGTCAATGGACCACGCAGTCCTCTTGGCTTCCCCCGCGGTGACGGTGGCGATGGTGGTGGCGATCCGTCACGTGTTCACGATGAATACCGTCCCGAGCCTCTTTCGTCGCAACAGAGGGAAGAGCTCCGCCGCTGCAATATGGATGCACTACACACTCCTATCGTTGGAGAAACCCCCGAGGCCCAGGCCTTGGAGGAGGCGCGCCTGGCCAACTTGGCTAAGCACACTTGACTGGAGAATCTCCAGCACGCACTCGACGAGCGTGCTCGGCAACGGATTCTTGAATCCAGTCAACGACAACTTTTTCCGCCTCCAACTCAGGTATACTGAACTCCTATTCAGAATCTCACAGCTGCAGCCCGAATAGCGGAGTCGATTCAGCCTTCCCGATCGAACTGGCGAGAGGTTTGATGCAGATCCGGGCTCTTCTCCGGGCAGCGGGAGAGCAGAACACAGCAGTATCTCAGTCACGGAATAGGATCCATAGCAGATCTGTGGTTGCAGACACAGTCCAGTCGGCTCATAGCCCAAGATCGCCCCCGAGGCGTGAGGGACGTGGAGTCCGGCGAGATCAGTACAGAAACCGTGAGCAGTATGATCACCGACTCGATCACGATGATCGTCGTCGAGCACCCACGCCTCCCCCAAGGAGTGGGTCATACGTGCCTCGGCAGCACAATGACAGATGACCTCACAGTGGTGGGCGAAGGATTCCAGTGGACCCCAGGGAACCAGGCTTTGATGCAAGATCTATTCTCGTTCAGGGTCTGGTCGACAGAAACAGAGCTCACAGAGATGGTCATGATAGGGATTATCCGACCGGCATCAGAGTGCATGTCTTAGGTCCAGAGTGCTTCAGCAGAGCCATCAGGGCTGCGGTGATTCCTCCTAACTTCAGGTTGGTGAATGGAGTCAGCAAGTTCACTGGTGAGTCCAAGCCTGACACTTGGCTTGAGGACTACCGAGTGGCTGTTCAGATGGGTGGCGGCAATGACGAAGTGGCCATGAAGCACCTTCCTCTGATGTTGGAGGGCTCGGCCAGGGCATGGTTGAATCAATTGGTGCCTGACAGCATATACAGCTGGGAAGAACTCGCCCAAGTGTTTGTTAGGACCTTTGAAGGTGCATGCAAATGACCAGTAGGGTTAACAGAGCTGCAATCCTGTGTGCAGAAGCCGAATGAAACCTTGAGAGATTATATCTAGAGATGGATCACGTTGCACCACATGGTGGAGAATGTGTGAGATCACCAAGCATTTTGTGCCTTGAAAGAGGGTGTCAAGTATCGAGAATTGAACCTAAAGTTCGGTCAGACCTGAGATATGTCTTTGAGTCGGATGATGGAAATTGCCACCAAGTATGCCAATGGTGAAGAGGAGGATCAACTTCAGAGTGGCAAGCACAAAACAGTCGCCCAAGAAACCGGTGGAGGGAACTCCAGTCGGAAGCAGAAGCGCAAAGCCGAGCCAGCTGCTCCTGGCGAAGCCTTAGCCGTGACTCAAGGAAAATTCAAGGGGAAGCCCAAAGGGCCATGGAACCCCAAGAAAGTGAAAGATCAAGATGGAAACGATGTGTTGGATTTGCCGTGCCACATTCACACCAGAAATGATGAAGAGGGTAATTTCATTTATCCTAAGCATACCACTCGATAGTGTCGGCTCCTGATCTAGTAGTTCCGAGAGAAACAACCCAAGGAGAAGGAGAAAGAATCGGACAAAGTTGAGGATAAGGAAGAAGACGATGATGGTTACCCCACGTCAATGCCACTCTGATGATTTTTGCTGATATTGAGAGCAAGAGTCGACTGAAAGTCATCAACAGAGAAGTGAACATGGTCGATCCGGTGACACCCAGTTATTTGAAGTGGTCTCAGAATGCCATTACATTCAACCAGTCTGATCACCTAACACACATAGCCACCCCTGGGAGGCAAGCGTTGGTGGTCGACCCAGTCGTCGAAGGCACTCGGTTGACTAAGGTTCTGATGGATGGTGGCAGTGGCCTGAATATACTGTATGCAGAGACCTTGAAAGGGATGGGCATTCCGATGTCCAGACCCAGTGAAAGCAATATGAGTTTCCATGGAGTTATTCCTGGCAAGAAGGCTGAGTCACTCGGCCAGGCCGCCCTTCATGTGGTTTTTGGTGATTCCAAGAATTACCGCAAAGAAAAGTTGACATTTGAAGTCGTGGATTTCCAGAGTGCTTATCATGCTATTCTGGGCAGGCCGGCTTATGCACGTTTTATGGCTCGACCATGTTACGTGTACCTCAAGTTGAAGATGCCTGCTCCTAAAGGAGTGATCACTATCACTGACAATCGGAAGAAGGCAGAAGAGTGCTTCTAGAAGGGCTCAAAGATCGCCGATGCGCAAATGGCAGTAGTAGAATTGCAGGAGTATCAAAAAAATGCAGATCCGAGTGATTTGTTGCGAGCTAAAAAGCCTGCCACAGATTCAGCATTTCAGTCGTCTGGTGAAACGAAGCCGATTCATATTCACCCGACCGATCCCAATGCTGATCCGACTCACATTTCGACAACACTCGACTCCAAATAGGAAGAAGCGCTCATCCAGTTCCTCCGTGAGAACTGGGACGTCTTTGCATGGAAACCTTCTGACATGCTGGGTGTTCCTAGGGGGCTGGCAGAGCACCGTTTGTGAGTCAACCCAAAAGTGAAACCAGTCAAAGAACATCTTCGACGGTCCGCCGTACAGAAGAGAAAAGCAATCGGTGAAGAAGTGGCTCGGCTCCTAGCAGCTGAGTTTATCCGAGAGATTTACCACTCCGAGTGGCTAGCTAATGTTGTCATGGTCCCCAAGAAGGACGACTCACTTCACATGTGCATTGACTTCAAGCATATCAATCGGGCCTACCCGAAAGATCACTTTCCTCTCCCTCGCATCGACCAAATAGTCGAATCGACTGCGGGGTGTGAGCGTTTGTCCTTTTTGGACGCTTATTCCGGGTATCATCAGATCCGGATCGTATGGACCCGATGAGATAAAAATAGCTTTCATCACCCCATTTGGGTGCTTCTGTTATGTCACCATGCCATTCGGCTTGAAGAACGCTGGAGCCACATTCATGAGGATGATTTAGAAGTGTTTACTCACTCAAATCAGTCGGAATGTGGAAGCAGTCACGTAAAGGTTCCGACCTACTGGCTGACCTTGCTGAAACTTTTGCCAACGTCAGAAGGTATGATATAAAGCTTAATCCATCAAAGTGCACATTCGGAGTTCCGGGCGGAAAATTACTCGGTTTTCTCGTTTCCAAACGAGGGATCGACGCTAACCCAGAGAAAGTGGGTGCCATACTCCGGATGAAACGCCCTGTGCGTGTGCATTATGTCCAGAAGCTTACTGGTTGTTTTGCCGCCCTAAGTCGATTCATTTCTCGCCTCGGTGAAAAGGCACTGCCTCTTTACCGGTCGATGAGGAAGTCGATAAGTTCGAGTGGACTCCACGAAGGCTGATGTAGCATTTGCGAGCTTAAAGCCCTGCTTTCCACCCACCGGTGCTTGCTGCCCCGGTCAAGAAAGAGCCTTTACTGCTTTACATTGCAGCCAATCGGACAAGTCATCAAGATAAAGATTACTACGAAAGGTGAAGAAGAAGGAAAAGCCTATAAAGTTCAGCGCCCAGTATATTATGTTTCTGAAGTTTTGAGTCCATCAAAGCAAAGATATCCACATTATCAGAAGCTTGTTTACGGGATTTATATGACCACCAAGAAGGTTGCACACTATTTCTCTGACCACTCCATTACAGTCATCAGCGACGCTCCATTATCGTAGATTACGAACAACGGAGATGCAAGCGGTCGAGTGGCAAAGTGGGCGATTGAACTCCTTCCCTTGGATATCAAGTTTGAGGCAAAGAAAGCTATCAAGTCCCAAGCAATAGCAGATTTCCTCGCCGAGTGGATTGAACGATGGCTGCCGACTCAAGTCCACTCGAAGCCGGACCATGTTCTTTGATGGCTCCAAGATGCTTTGAATGGTTCGGTCTTTGGGGTGGTACTGGTATCCCCGAGGATACAAGCTCGAGATATGTTCTCCAGATTCACTTTGATTCCTCCAATAACGAAGCAAAATATGAAGCACTCTTATATGGGTTACGTATGGCCATCTCACTTTCGGCGTCACGCCTCATGGTCTATGGCGACTCAGATTTGGTAGTCAATCAAGTATGAAGGAGTGGGACGTCAGAAGCCTAGCTATGACTGGTTACTGCAATGCGGTGAGGAAGTTGGAAAAGAAGTTTGAGGGGTTAGAACTCCATCATATACCCCGAGTGAAAAATCAAGAAGCCGATGATTTGGCAAAGATAGGTTCCAAGAGGGAAGCCATTCCCAGCAACGTGTTTTTGGAACACATTCATACACCTTCAATTCAAGAAGATCCTTTCACTGAAGAGCCCCCGCAGCCTAAGAGTGCCACTGATCCGACTGAAGTCGAAGTCCCAGCCGTGGTCGACTTGATCATGGAGGTTTTGGTTATCACTCCCGACTGGACAGTGCCATACATTGTGTATATCCTTAGGAAGGAACTCCCAGAGGATGAAGAAGAGGCTCGACAGATCGTCCGTCGATCCAAAGCCTTTACTGTGATAAGAGGACAACTGTTCAGAGAAAGCGTAACCGGGGGCCAGAAATGTATAACACCAGAAGGTCGAGTGATCCTCAACGACATCCACTCGGGGACCTGTGGTCACCATGCGTCCTCTCGGACCATTGTGGCTAAAGCATACCGAGCTGGATTTTATTGGCCATGAGCAAATGAAATGGCAAAAGATATAGTCGACAAATGTGAAGGCTGCCAGTTTTACTCCAATATGTCCCACAAGCCTATGTCAGCCCTGAAGACCATTCCACTCATCTGGCCCTTTGCAGTTTGGGGATTAGATATGGTTGGACCGCTGAGTACTGGTAGGAGCGGCTTCACTCATGTGCTTGTAGCAGTCGACAAGTTTACCAAATGGATTGAAGCCAAGCCTATCAAGAATCTTGAAGCCCGATCGCCGTCAGCTTCATCAGAGAGTTGACATTCAGATATGGGGTTCCGCACAACATCATCACTGACAACGGGTCGAACTTTGATTCTGATGAGTTCAGAGCCTTCTGCGCTTCCCAAGGCACATGAGTCGACTATGCTTGATCCGCCACCCCCGAATGGACAAGCGAAAGAGCGAATGGCTTGATTCTCAAAGGATCGAAACCCGGTCGATGCGTGATCTCAAGCACGCAGCAGGCGCCTGTGTCGATGAACTTCCATCAGTTCTTTGGGGACTGAGGACAACTCCCAATCAGTCGACTGGCCGAACTCCATTCTTCTTGGTCTATGGAGCTGAAGTTGTTCTACCGAGTGATCTGCTTCACAATGCACCCCGAGTCGAGCTCTTCTCCGAAGTTGAAGCAGAACAGGCCCGACAGGACGCAGTCAATCTCCTAGAGGAGGAAAGAGAGATGGCCTTAATCTGGTCGACCATTTATCAGCAGGACTTGCGTCGATTCCACGCCAGAAACGTGAGGGGCCGAGCCTTTCAAGAGGGAGACTTGGTTCTTCGAGTGGATCAGCAGAAACCACACAAGCTCGCCCCTGCTTGGGAAGGTCCCTTCATTGTCACCAGAGTTCTCCACAATGGAGCATACCATCTTTACAATGTCGAGCATCAGAAAGACGAGCCACGGGCTTGGAATGCGGAGCTGCTCCGCCCCTTTTATACTTAAGTACTCATTCGGATGAGATGTAATGAGAAATACCTTTGTAGTTGGTTTATCAAAGACAAGAGCTTTACAGTCTTCTTAAACGATTGTTGTTGCTTTTGTTTGCGTCTGAAATCCCCCAGTGGGTGACTTAGCTGCAGTCCAGTACTCGCTTAAGTTTCTAAAATCCTACCGAGTGGTGAGCAACCCTCCCACTCAGGGGCTTAGCCGCGAATCCATTTCGCCAAAGTTTTAAAAATCCTACCGAGTGGTGAGCAACCCTCCCACTCGGGGGCTTAGCTGCGAATCCGTTTCGCCTAAGTTTTAAAAATCCTACCGAGTAATGAGAAGGCCTCTCACTCGGGGGCTTAGTCGCGAATCCGTTTCGCCTAAGTTTTAAAAATCGTACCGAGTGATGAGCAAGCCTCTCACTCGGGGGCTTAGCTGCAGTCCAGTACTCGCCTAAGTTTCTAAAAATCCTACCGAGCGGTGAGCAACCCTCCCACTCGGGGCTTAGCTGCAGTCCAGTACTCGCCTAAGTTTCTAAAATCCTACCGAGTGGTGAGCAACCCTCCCACTTGGGGGCTTAGCCACGAATCCATTTCGCCTAAGTTTTAAAAATCCTACCGAGTGATGAGCAAGCCTCTCACTCGGGGGCTGAGCTGCAGTCCAGTACTCGCCTAAGTTTCTAAAATCCTACCGAGTGGTGAGCAACCCTCCCACTCGGGGACTTAGCTGCAGTCCAGTACTCACCTAAGTTTCTAAAATCCTACCGAGTGGTGAGCAACCCTCCCACTCGGGGGTTTAGCTGCAGTCCCGTACTCGCCTAAGTTTCTAAAATCCTACCGAGTGGAGAGCAACCCTCCCACTCGGGGACTTAGCTGCAGTCCAGTACTCGCCTAAGTTTCTAAAATCCTACCGAGTGGTGAGCAACCCTCCCACTCGGGGGCTTAGCTGTAGTCCAATACTCGCCTAAATTTCTAAAATCCTACCGAGTGGTGAGCAACCCTCCCACTCTGGGGCTTAGCTGCAGTCCAGTACTCGCCTAAGTTTCTAAAATCCTACCGAGTGGAGAGCAACCCTCCCACTCGGGGGCTTAGCTGCAGTCTAGTACTCGCCTAAGTTTCTAAAATCCTACCGAGTGGTGAGCAACCCTCCCACTCGGGGGCTTAGCTACAGTGCAGTACTCGCCTAAGTTTCTAAATTCCTACCGAGTGGTGAGCAACCCTCCCACTCGGGGGCTTAGCTACAGTCCAGTACTCACCTAAGTTTGAAAAATCCTACCGAGTGGTGAGCAACCCTCCCACTCGGGGGCTTAGCTGCAGTCCAATACTCGCCTAAGGTCGAAACATATCCGCAAGGACGACGAGGTACAGGTCGACTGTAACCTTCTCCTTCAGAGCTGCGCCACAAGTACAATGTGCGCTCCATCCCTATCCGCAAGGACGACGAGGTGCAGGTCGACTGCAACCTTCTCCTTCGGAGCTACGCCACAAGTACAACATGCGCTCCATCCTTATCCACAAGGACAACGAGGTGCAGGTCGACTGCAACCTTCTCCTTCAGAGCTGCGCCACAAGTACAATGTGCGCTCCATCCCTATCCGCAAGGACGACGAGGTGCAGGTCGACCGCAACCTTCTCCTTCGGAGCTGCGCCACAAGTACAACATGCGCTCCATCCCCATCCGCAAAGAAGACGAGGTGCGGGTCGACTGAAGCATTCACCTCAGAGCTGCATCTCAAACACGAAGATTATTCTGCGTGGGGAACAAATTCCACTCGAAGGCAAATGCAAGCATATTTAGAGATAAATCAAGTTCAGATAAATCCTAAAGTTCAAGACCTCGGATCAAAGTACTCGGGCATTCAGCCCGAAGGAGTTTAACGGTTACAAAATCACTCGGCATTCCGAGGCAAATTTAAGGCAGGACATACAAGTTTATTCACTCCGCAGGAGGAGGCCTGGCAGGCTCGACGAATTCATCCAGGTCTTTCCCGTCGGCAATCCGAGTGGTGGCAGCGATGAAAGTCTCCATGAAGGACTGGAAGTTGTGCCTCTTGGTGTTAGCAACTTTAATCGTCGCCAGCTTTTCTTCCCGGGCTTCTTGACAGTGGACGCGAACCAAAGATAGAGCCACATCAGCGCCGCACCGGGCAGAAGACTTCTTCCATTCTTGAATCCGATTGGGAACTTCGTTGAGTCGAGCCATCATAGACTCGAGGTCATTTTGAAGTGCTGCCATGGACCAGAGAGCTGTGTCAATCCGCGACATCGCGACCTTCAGTCTCGCGAGATAATCAACAACACCAGTGATGCGGGATTCCAGTCGGAGCACACTCATTGTTGGGGATATACCCCGCAGTATGACCCGGCCGGAAGTGTGACCCGGCTGGAGCTTGGCGACTCACTGGCGACCCGCTTGGACCGGGTGGTTTATGATTCATTGGAGACCCGGCGGGAGGGTCAGATGGGCGACAAGGCCCAAGGCCCAGTAGGCCGGTTCATGTGATGGTGGGCCGACTTAAAGAGGAAAGGCGTGAGGAATATCTCCCTTACAGAATCAAGACCCGGACTTATATCCGCTTGTAGTAGAAGATAGGCTAGTCCTAATCCTATTTGGACTCCACATGTAACCCGCCCCTCTAACTTATATAAGGAGGGGCATGGCTCCCCAAAGATGGACAAGCAACAAGAAACAATCTCTAGGGCTAGACACAAGAGCCGGCTTACCGGCGACTTTCTCATGATCATAATGAGACCTAGCCACAAACATCATGTAGGGCTATTACCAGATGATGTTTCCCGGGGCTCGAAGCTGTCTAAATCTTTGTCTTGTGTTGCGTCTCTCGATTCCGCTCAACCCCTCTCAAGCTACCACATAGATGCGTTGGCCTCGCGACTAAGTCCTTACACTAAGGACATCTGCCGTGACAAATCCACGACAGTTGGTGCACACCGTGGGGCTCGAACCCATGGTGGTGTTAAGATCTTGGAGGGATCTACCAGGGATCGACAAGCTCGCGTTTCATTGAACAAAAAAAAACAGCCGACAGATTCATCGTCTGTCCACAACAAACACCTCGACGATCCGTCAAATTCGATAGAAGATTCAATCTTTGGCTATTGCGCCGCGCAAGTCGCAAGTCCGACAAAAGAAATTACTGGAAAAGAGAAAAGAAGATTAGATTGGTCAAAACGACAATGACTCGGAGAAGGATTCACGTGTGAGATGAACCCGGATTCGTCTTTCGTCGCCTCTGAGCCCCCGCAGTCTCGTTTATCGCCTCGAGCCGCCCCCGCAGCATGGCGACCATGGGTTGACTAATGCGCCAAGCCGCCGCCACTGTCGCAGCTTCGCGCCGTCGCTAAGTCAGCGCGCCGACCGCCTTGGGCCGCCCTGGTTGAGCCGCTACCGGGCCTCGTCTCGCCATCTTCGCCGAGCCGCCTCAACGCCTCTAAATCGCCTCCGTGGAGCCGCCGTGGCTCCCTTCATCGCGGGCTCATCTCCAGGTCGCCGCCTTGGTCCGCCAGGTCGCCGGCCTCTCACCGGAGTGGCTCCACGTCGCCGCCTCCATCCTGAGCTGCTTTCGAGCGCCTCCTCCATCCAGATATGTTGCTCCGAGCGCCGTTTTCGCCGTGAGCTGCTGCGACCGGCCTCGTCACTTCAAATATCATCATCGCGTCCGCAGCCGCCATTGTGCCACGGCCTCGCCAAACTTCCAAGCCGTTCCGCGACCTTGCTGGAGCAGGCCTCGAAAACCCAGCTGCCACGTTGTTGTGGCCGCCTCTCCGGCCTTGCCTCCGCTCGGATTTGCTCCGAGTCGCTGTCACCTCTTCTGCTCCGAGTCACCGTCGGGCCTCTGCAGCCAACCGCGCTACGACCCTCGCTTTCGCGCTAAGCCGCCTCAACATAGTGCTCGAGCCGCAGGGCCCATCTCTACTGCCCTAAACCGCCCGCGCCGGCTGACCGCCGCCTCCGCGCTCAAGATGCTGACCGGCTCGCCGACCACGCTGGCCATTGCAACAGGCCATTACCGCTGACCTTCAAGTCGCCTTCATGCCGCCAAGCTTATTCTGCCTCTGTGGCCGCTCCGTCCTCGAGCCGCCGCTGCGTCATAGAGTCGCCTAGCTGCCTCCGAGAGCCGCCCTTACCTCTACCATCAGACTGCTTCGGCGTCAGGCGCATGGCCTCCCGGCCTCCTCGGATTGGCTGCTATGGTTTTTTGTTGAGCTGCCTGTACTCCGCGTTGACTCCAGGAAAATTTATCACAGCTGCTTTGACCTGGATTGACCTCAAGCTGCCTTTGCTTCCGCAAACCATTAAAGCAGTCTTTCCTTCAGTTAAAAGTTATCCAAAGCTACGAACAAGAGTCAGACAAGGGAGTGCCATGGACTAGTGCTCACAGTTTCACATATATACGTGGTCAAAGCAAACATTGCAGAGAAAAAACAGAGTCAGACATTGGTCAGAGCAATAATGGTTGTACGGGTCGGTTCTAACTTCAAGCCGCCACGGATGTGCTGCGACGCCGCACCTCGCCTCCGGCCGTGGCTCCACCTGTGAGCCGCCTCGGGTTGTTTTCTGATCGTGGACATGCACGAGTCGCCCCGTGACTTCGCCGGTTCCCCTCGATAAACCTCTCCGCGATGGCGGATGTACTTCAGCAACCCGACGAAGTCACACACGGATTGATGGCATCTACTAGGCCAAAAAGTAGTCACAAACTACGGTTGCAAAAAAAGGGGGGCCACGACCCGAAGGAAGACCCGGTTCGGAGTTGCTGCTCTGTGCAATGAGCCGTTTCCAAACTACTGCGGCCTCTGCTGTTGCGCTCTCGCGCCTGAACTACCGCTGCTGCGGCCTTGCCTCGCCTCTGAGCAACCTCGCCGCCAAGTCACCGTGGCCGGGTCTCACTGACCTTGCGAGCCAGCCTGCTGCCTCTGCCGGGTCTCACTGACACTAGAATCAACATTAGACCGGCAAAAAATATCAGGTGATATTCATCCAAGTTTATTTGATTAAACATATTGTTTTCATCAAAGAACAATTACTTTCGTCTGTATATTTTTATATGCAGCAAAGGTGGTGCCATGTTGTGCCTATAAAGTGTATGTCAGCACCATCACGCACCGGCGCCTTTCGCCGCCATCGATGGAACAGTGTGCACAAGTCGCCGCTGTACAGCTTAATCTACATCAACCTGCCGGAGCCGCGTTGAGCCGCCCTTGCCGCCTTGAGCCGCCGGGGTTATATTAAGTCGCCGGTCTGCCATGAGCCGCCGGAACTATATTGAGTCGCTGGTCTGCCTGAGCCACCTCTGTTGCGATAAACGGATCATCCGTCGTCCTAACAAATCAGGTGCATCGATCCAAGTTTGTTTTATTAACACATGTTGTTTTTATCAAAGAACAATTTATCTTTGCCTTGGTCTGCAATATTGTTTATGCAGGGCAATTATTTATGACAAAAAGTGATATTATACCGCGGAGATGGAGGCACGCCAACATCTTTTGGCACAGGTGGTCGTCGTTACTCAACGGACTCCCGCACCGGCTTACAACGTCGTGGCCGTCTCTCGCGACCACGCCAGCTTACAACAAGGAGGACAACTTGCCCGTCCGCACCGGCTTACAACGCCACGACCGGTTCATCTGTCTATGTCGTCTCTGATGTTACGGTCGTCTTTACCGTCCGTCTCTCGCGGCTTGGTCTACATCAACACATCGGGCCGCACCTATTTGGAGGAGCTGTTTATTGAGTATGAGCAAGTCACTTCTTGGGAAGCCCGGTTTTCTTCCAACAAATTGGAGGCAAATTATCATATATTATCAGCCGCCATCTGCATTGGATGGTTCAATGGCGTGCACACAAGTTGCCGCCACTACAGTTTGGTTAACTTCAAAATAGCTAGTTGGGAGAAACCATTGGCCGAGTTGCTGACACGGCTCATACGGGATCATTTATAACCCACCGCAGTCACCTCAACCTTCTGTGGATTCACATCGCGCTATCAACGCCAATGATATGCACCTTCTTCTATGGTCAAATATGGAGAATCTCAAGCCAACACTTCGAGTCATCTTGAAACTCGGGGGCTACAATGGTATGGCTCGGCAAAATTAGCCGGTTCCAATGAATTCAAGAACTCCGGGTCATTGAAGGGAAGATAACCCGGCCCTGGAGGCTACTGCTTTACTGGCAAATATTTAAAGGCCGTCAGAAAAATTTCCGGTTCAAAATGAAGATTCTGGTTTAAAATACAGCTCAAGAGACATCTTTCTCCCGCAAAGCTTTGAAGCTCTCAAAACCGGTTCAACATCCGGATCAAGGTAAATTTGTCCCTTACAAAGCTTTGAGGATCTCAGTATCCGGTTTAAGAATTTCTGGTTCAAAAGAATTAATCTCTCACAAGTTCGAGATCTCAAACAAATTAATGGTTACTAAAGGGAACTTGCTGCCATGATGCACGGTTCAAAACATGGGTATCCTGCCTTACGGCTTATTTTATTTTGTCACTTGGGGGCTTCCTGCTCGTCGGGCATAGCTATCAGTACCCTCTTGATCGGTGCAATGCCAAAATTTATTATGGTCACTTGGGGGCTTCCTGCTCGTCGGGCATAGCTATCAGTACCCTCTTGATCGGCGCAATGCCAAAATTTATATGGTCACTTGGGGGCTTCCTGCTCGTCGGGCATAGCTATCAGTACCCTCTTGATCGGCGCAATGCCAAAATTTATATGGTCACTTGGGGGCTTCCTGTTCAAACATAGGTCGTATTCGAACCAAAGAGAGCATACCTGTCGATACCCTTTTGATTAGCAAACTACTGAACCTACTTGGGGGCTTCTTGATCGTATCCGAATCATAGCTCAACCCCTTTGGGAATCGACGTGGATCGTATTCGAATCAGCGTTGTTAAACAACTTTTAAGGTCATTTGGGGGCTTCCTATTCAAACATAGGTCGTATTTGAACCAAAGAGAACATAGCTGTCGATACCCACTTTGATCGGCAACACCAACGCCACTGGGGGCTATATGATCGTATTCGAATCTTAGCTTAACCCCTTTGGAACGGTTTACTGATCGTATTCGAATCAGAAGCCTCAAAAATTTTATCTGTTTTTATACAATCGCAAGTATTTGGGTTGTCACAAATATCATATGTGCCGGCTCTTACAGAGTTGAGTTATCAACTTCACTGTCCGAGTCACATAAGCTGGCGGTATCATTCAAAGGATCATAGGGATCTTGTGATCTACTTGTGTGCAGGATAAGGCTACATTTGGGTGGTTACCCGCCCTGGCTTTTGACGTTAAGTCGCAGGGCATATGTTGTTTAAACTCTTTGCAGGATTTGCAGGAATATGACATATAAATGATTAAGTTCAAACTCATTACCAAACTTGATGCTTAAAAATGATTATCTGTTCTGGATTTTTCTCAAAGGCTATAAGCCGCTGGGTTACAAAAATTCCGGCTTACAATGGAGGCTATTAAATCGCCAACGGCCAAGAGTTGCCGGGTATTTAAAACTCCGGATTTACTTGTCAACACATAAAGTATTTGAATCTTTAAATAGCCAAACTTGGCTGGATTTTCATTATGATATTGAATGATTGAGGTTTTCAAACCGGGTTATTCAAATCTTTAATAGCCAACATGGCTAGATTTTTTTGATGTTTTCAAAGTCGCTTCAGCGCAATGGCTATTATTTTATCAATGAATATGATTTATTGTACAATGAAAGGAATAGTGCCGAGTCGCTGCAGGCTTACGACCCGGCACTTGGGGGCTACATTATTCGAATTGAGATTACATCAAATATGCAAGTCCCATGTCCCTGCCAGCATGCACCATGTCACTTGGGGGCTAATGCAAAGTCATTTTTGCTCAACTTATTGAAGACCCGACTCATCATATTCTAAATGAGCCGGCCCTTGGGGGCTACCAATTGCTCCTGTAAAAATTCAAGGTACACAAGCATTAATCCATTATATTGAATGGTTCACTATTCATTGGTAGAGTACAAAGCTCTTAACCTTGTGGACATGGGTTCAAGCCCCATGGTGGAGATTATATTATATGATGTTATTATCAGTTATATACAAAGTCCCAGCTCAGTAATATCTTACTAATCCGGCCCTTGGGGGCTACACATTGCTATTCAAGTTTGCATGGTTATACTACAAAGTCCCTGCTCATTATTGCATAATGACCCGACCCTTGGGGGCTACACTGGTGGAAGTTTTTATGAGCATAAGGCAATTTCAAGTCCCAGGTTGCTGCAAGCATGACAACCCGGCACTTGGGGGCTACATATATGGAGTATTCAGTTTTTACTAGTGACTGAGATGAACATGGATTTCTTCAAAGTGGCAGTAATTATATGGAAACAAGTCTCAAATCATCACTTTGTTCTGTTCAAGACTTGGGGGCTACATATAATATGGATATAAGGGAGAGATATCTTCCAATTTTCAGTTTTGAGCAAACCAGATTGACCCGGCATCACCAATCATTATGACCCGGTGTCTGCAACAATCATAACCCGGCGTCATCAATAATCATGAACCGGCATTGGCAACAATCATGAACCGCATTGGAAACAATCATGACCAGGAATTATCAGTTTTATAACCCGGTGATTTTGGAAATCAGAGATCGGCAAGTTCTATATTTTCAAACCGGTTGAATATCATATGAGTATTTCAAGACCAATATTTCTTAAGCCGGTGCTTTGGAAGCCGACTCAAGTGGATTATTCTTCACAGTATTTCTCTATGAGACACCAACGTCAGCAATTTGAGTATGAAGATGGTTTATTGTCCTGGATTTTTTAGAAGGAGGAAATGACAAGGACTTAAGGATGATCAAGTGCCGGCTTGCAAGAATATTAACCCGGAGCACAACCTGTCAATTTTTTTCTTGTGTTCATTTTGCAGCATAAGTTTACCATGGATAAATCCAAGCTAAATCAGGGCTAATGTCGGGATATACCCTTGCATATGACCCGGCCGAAGTGTGACCCACCGGAGCTTGGCGACTCATGGCGACCGCTTGGACCGGGTGGTTTATGATTCATTGGAGACCCGGTGGGCGGGTCAGATGGGCGACAAGGCCCAAGGCCCAGTAGGCCGGTTCATGTGATGGTGGGCCGACTTAAAGAGGAAAGGCGTGAGGAATATCTCCCTTACAGGGAATCAAGACCCGGACTTATATCCGGCTTGTAGTAAAAGATAGGCTAGTCCTAATCCTATTTGGACTCCACATGTAACCCGCCCCTCTAACTTATATAAGGAGGGGCAGGGCTCCCCAAAGAGGGACAAGCAACAAGAAACAATCTCTATGGCTAGACACAAGAGCCGACTTACCGGCGACTTTCTCATGATCATAATGAGACCTAGGCACAAACATCATGTAGGGCTATTACCGGATGATGTTTCCCGGGGCCCGAAGCTGTCTAAATCTTTGTCTTGTGTTGCGTCTCTCGATTCTGCTCAACCCCTCTCAAGCTACCACATAGATGCGTTGGCCTCGCGACTAAGTCCTTACACTAAGGACATCTGCCGTGACAAATCCACGACACTCATGGCAGCTTCATCCTTCACTGGAGAGTTGATGGGGTCCAAGCTTGGTTCAATTCGCCCGGTCTCTCCTCGAAGTCCCGGCAAAACTCTGCATACACAATTCAAGGGTAAGTCAATGATCATATGTCGAGTCGACAAGTACAAACTAGTCGGATCATAGAAAAAACCTTCAAGCATGACGAACAACTTCTTAGCAAGGCTTCCCAGATAACTCTCCAGATCGTTCCTCCTGCGGGCAATACCTTCCATCTTCTCGTTTAGATTTTCCTTGTCCTTCTTCAGGCGATTCGCTTCCTTATTGGCTTCATCAAGGGCAGTTTTCAGCCTGGAGTTTTCTTCCTCCAATTTGCCGACTGAAGCCAACTTCTGTTCAGCGAGCGCGGTTTTCTCATCAGCTTTTTTCTGCGCGGCCGCCAGATCTTGATCCTTTTTCGCCAGAGCTTGGTTCAGTTTCTCTGAAAGAAATAATGTTGGATTCAGAAAAAAGCAGAATTAAATCCGGTTCAAGGATAACCCAGTCGAGAGGCCTTCCTTACCAGTGGTGTCGTCCTTGGCTTTCTGTAGTTCTGTCTTGGCCAGCTCCAGATTGAGGTTGAGTTGAATTTGCTGCTTCTCCAGGTCAGCAAAACAAGCTCCAAGGTCACAAGATTTCTGCAACCAAAGAACAGGTCAGTCGACTGGTGAAAAGATTGGTTATTTCGGAGTGGTAAAAGGATAAAGCCAACAAATTCTAAGACTACCGCCGAATCGAACATCCAACAGTAGTCTCGGGGACTACACCCAGTGGGTGCACTTAGCGTGCCCCCACTGGTTCAGTTTACACTCGACAAGGCCTGTCCAGCGCGAGTGCAAAAAAAACAGCAGAGAGAAAGAAACAAACAGAGTCTTCAGTCCATAGTTGACTGCCAGCAGTCGACCACGGTCTCGGGGACTACACCCAGTGGGTGCACTCAGCGTGCCCCCACTGGTTCAGTTTACACTCCGCTCGACATGGCCAGACCAGACCGAGTGAAGAAATTCAAAATTCTGATGCTCAGACCATAGTCGACTGCCCGCAGTCAATTATGGTCTCGGGGACTACACCCAGTGGGTGCACTCAGCGTGCCCCCACAGGTCAAAAGATTCAATCGACAACGACATTATCAGCTCAAAGTGACAAATCAAAACACCCAGTGGGTGTATAGATGCAAAGCGGAGACAGATGAAAATATTCTTTGAAAGAAAGTTTTCAGGTACCAGATCCTAACAGAACAAGCCAAAAGAGTCGATAGGCAATCTGCTAACCGGGACGTTGTTCTGGAGAACAGAGCTAGCATCATAGGCAGCTTGACTAGCTTCCCGCACCATCTTCATCTTCTCCATCATAATGCCTGCCTGGCATATAGCCTCTTTGGCGGCACCCACCTGGTCCTCTGGGATATGACATGTAGCACAAAGTGAAGGTGGATCGGCGGGAGCCTGTGCAGCTGACGTAGAAGGCCGAGCACTCGACAGTGGTTTGGCGAAGGAGACGGAAGTCCGATTGGCATCGCCGGCGTCCTGAACTACCGGTTCCGCCACCGGCGTCAACTGAAGCGTCTTGCCAGTGGACATTTTCCTGTTTCTTCTCCCCAAGGGCCTCGGTGGCTCGTCCTCATCGTTGTCGGGGAGGTCAATGACATTGAGAGTCAGAAAAGATCGATCGCCAAAATTTCATCACCCGATTGGATATATCACAGTTCAATTGACGAAACGAAGACAAAATCATGAAGATTGTACCTGGATTGGAGGTGACCGCATCTTCCATTTCCTCATCCTCGTTCTTATAAGCAGAGGTTCTAGAGGTAGCGGCACTGCCAGTTTCAAGATTCATTCGGTCAAACCAAGGGAAACATAAGCAGCATAGAACGTCAAGTAAAAGCGAAGGAAGAACACTCACGCAGAAGCAACAGGAACATCAATTTTGATTCTCGGCAGCGCCTTCCGAGTCTTCTGCACGACAACCTTGGACTGCTTTGGGGCCTTTTCGGTTGGTGCCGGAGAGGACGTCCGAGGACGCTTTGACGACTGCCCGGCCTGAACGGTCGCCTTGTCACGGGCGCTCGCCGGGTCGTGAGTAAGCTTGGATCGCCTTTCCCTACGGGGAGGAGAGTCGACCTCTTCTTCATCACTCTGGTCGTCGCTCTCCTCGTCCCCCTCTCCGTCGAAATGCCACTCGCCGCTTTCACCTCCGCTTGCCTCCCCCTCCGGGTCCTGCTCCTGCTCTCTGTTGGGCATCGAATACATTTCAGTAAGGGCCTAGAAGAAAACAGGCAAGACAAAGTTAGTCGGCGAAGCATAAACAGTTGCATGTTAAAACAAGATGGCACTCGGTAATTCAGAGTTGGACCTTGTCTGGTTCATAGGATTGGTCGAGTGGAGGGATTTTCCTGGCCCCCCTGGGGTTATCCTTGTTGCCAGTGATACTCCTCAACCACTTCTCCACCGTATCCTCGTCGACTTCTTCTGGATGCACCCGAGTGGAATCTTCAATGCCCGAATACATCCACATCGGATGGTCTCGAGCTTGAAGCGGATGAATGCATTGTCTGAGGAAGACTTCCAGCAGATCCATTCGAGTTACACCCTCGCGGATGAGATAAACCACTCGCTCGACCAACACTTCCACTTCCGCTTTTTCCCCTAGAGTCACTTTTAAGGCGGAGGGCTTCTCTACGCGAGCCATAGAGAAAGGAGGAAGTCCAGTTGACCGGACTGGAGTCGGCTGGTCTTTGCAGTAAAACCAGGTCGACTGTCACCCTCGTACCGACTCAGGAAGAACTATGGCTGGGAAAGAGCTCTTACCCCTCATTTGAACCCCAAGACCCCCACACATCTGGATCACTTGGGTCCTCTCGTCACTCAGGTTGGACTTTTTGATCGATTGGGAGCGACACGTGAAAATGTGCTTAAAGAGACCCCAGTGCGGTCGACAACCCGAGAAGTTTTCGCATAGAGACACGAAAGCAGCAAGATATATGATGGTGTTGGGGGTAAAGTGATGAAGTTGCGCTCCAAAGAAATTCAAGAAAGCCCGGAAAAAGGATGCGGAGGCAAGGAAAATCCACGGTCGACGTGAGTGGCAAGAAGGACGCACTCACCCTCCCATGGTCGAGGTTCGGTCTCATCCTCCGGGAGCCGCGCCGATCCGTGAGGAATCAGCCCCTCCTCCACCAGATCGTTGAGGTCGTCCTGGCGGATCATCGACCGGATGCAGTCGCCCTGGATCCAGCCGCGCGACAAACCGGACCGCGACGAGGATCCGCCTCGGCTGGACTTTTTCCCCTTCGCCTTCGCCATCGCCTTCTTCGCACGCTCCAGTGCCACCGTCTTCTCCTTCCCCATCACGACGAGCAGAGCTCGAAAGGGGCGGCGGCGGCGCTGGCACAGGAGCAGATGCAGCAGAGAAAACTCAGAGGAAAAGAGAAGAATGAGGACGCACTGTTCAAAAACCCTGACCCCGCACCTTATATGGAGTCACTTCCGAGTGACTGACCTGTAGGCCCGGGCAATCTTATCAAATCCCGCAACAGTCGCGCGTTTGATACGTGGCGAAAAAGGTGGCATAGAAATCGAGGCGTCCCTGCCTTATCTAGCCCGATTACTGCGGCCTCCTCCGCCCCGCGCGCTTCCCGAAATTCGAATCCCGCGAGATCCGCGGACATCAGAACAACTTGTCAGACGGAAGATCTCCCCCACATTAACACTCGGACCTCTTCCAGCAAAAGTTCACTCGACAAAAACAGGAATGTATCAAGGCGACTGAAAAAGAAGTTGGTGTCATCACCTCGGTTCGTTGGTCCAGAACAAGACACCCCCGAGGTGCAAAAAATGAGTCGGAAGTATTTTCTACTCCTTCTCCACTCAAAGCCTGATCCATTCGGGGGCTAATGATGAGGACATGTACCTAGGGTAGGGTCACAGGCCTGACCTAAATACCTTCCCCAAGGACATCACTTTATAACCAGAAGCATTCGAAGAAGAATCATCATCCACTCGACCATGAAGCATTCTACTCGATAGTCTTGAAGTCACTCGACCATGGAGACTGTCGCTCGACTGCCAGAAGATCTAAAGCCACTCTGTACCGCAACGGCCGGCCTTTACGCCATAGCTTTAATGATCATTTATGTCGCTTTATTCTTAGCGTTACCAGTAATGCCCTGACTTAATGTACCTTAAATCCTGTGTAATGTGGGATGGCTGGGGTCCTGGCGCACTCTATATAAGCCACCCCCTCCACATGCACAAGGGTTCGCACCCCCTGTAACACACACACACACACACACACACACACATATAATCCAGTCGACCGCCTCAGGGCTCCGAGACGTAGGGCTGTTACTTCCTCCGAGAAGGGCCTAAACTCGTAAAACTCGTGTGTACAACTTCTCCATAGCTAGGGTCTTGCCTCTACATCCCTACCCCCTATTCTACTGTCAAACTTAGAACCATGACAGCGCCCCCCTTTCCTTTCCCCCTCTCTCTCCTTCCCTCTCCTCTCCTACTCCAACATGGAAGGGGGGGGGATCCTACTCCCGGTGGGAGTACGACTCCTCATGGGGCGCGTCAAGGGTGGCCGGCCCCCTCCCCCTCCTCCACTCCTTTATATACGGGGAGGGAGGCACCCCATAGAGACACAACAATTGATCCCTTGGATCTTTTAGCCGTGTGCGGTGCCCCCCTCCACCATAATCCACCTCGGTCATATCGTAGCGGTGCTTAGGTGAAGCCCTGCATCGGTAGAACATCATCATCATCACCACGCCGTCGTGCTGACGGAACTCTCCCTCAAAGCTTGGCTGGATCGGAGTTCGAGGGACGTCATCGAGTTGAACATGTGCTGAACTCGGAGGTGTCGTGCGTTCGGTACTTGATTGGTCGGATCATGAAGACGTACGACTACATCAACTGTGTTGCGCTAACGCTTCCGCTTTCGGTCTATGAAGGTACGTGGACACACTCTCCCCTCTCGTTGCTATGCATCACCATGATCTTGCGTGTGCGTAGGAATTTTTTTGAAATTACTACGTTCCCCAATACCTGCCCA
Organism: Aegilops bicornis; assembly: GCA_021605145.1. Taxonomy (NCBI): domain Eukaryota; kingdom Viridiplantae; phylum Streptophyta; class Magnoliopsida; order Poales; family Poaceae; genus Aegilops; species Aegilops bicornis. The sequence goes on along the minus strand of CM038675.1, from coordinate 626,429,146 downwards.
GATCCGGTCGGTGGTGGAGGTTGGTGGCGGCGGGGGTTCGTCCAGCAGCCTTGGAGAGTGGTGGTGGTGCATCGTGTTCATGTGGCGACGGATCAGGGGTCTCCTGCCCAGATCCGGTCGGTGGTGGAGGTTGGTGGCATCGAGGGTTCGTCCAGCGGCCCTGGAGGGTGGTGGTGGTGCGTCGTGTTGAGGTGGTGGCGGATCTGGGGTTTCCTGCCCAGATCCGGTCGATGGTGGAGGTTGGTGGCGATGAGGGTTCGTCCAGCAGCCCTGGAGAGTGGTGGTGGTGCGTCGTGTTGAGGTGGCGATGGATCTGGGGTCTCCTGCCCAGATCCGGTCGATGGTGGAGGTTGGTGGCGTCGGGGGTTCGTCCAGCAACCCTGGAGGGTGGTGGTGGTGCGTCGTGTTGAGGTGGCGACGGATCTAGGGTCTCCTGCCCAGATCCGGTCGGTGGTGGAGGTTGGTGGCGTTGGGGGTCGTGCAGCGGCCCTGGAGGGTGGTGGTGGGGCGTCGTGTTGAGGTGGCGGCGGATCTGGGGCCACCTGGTCGGTAAAGGAGGTTGGTGGCGGCAGGGGTTCGTCCAGCCGCCCTGGAGGGTGGTGGTGGTGCGTCGTGTTGAGGTGGTGGAGGATCTGGGGTCTCCTGCCCCGATCTGGTCGGTGGGGGAGGTTGGTGGCGTCGGGGGTTCGTCCAGCAGCCCTGGAGGGTGGTGGTGGCGCATCGTGTTAAGGTGGCGGCGGATCTGGGGTGTCCTGCCCAGATTCGGTCGGTGGCGGAGGTTGGTGGCGTCGGGGGTTCGACCAGCAGCCCTGGAGGGTGGTGGTGGTGTGTCGTGTTGAGGTGGCGGCGGATCTGGGGTCTCCTGCCCAGATTCGGGCGGTGGTGGAGGTTGGTGGCAGCAGGGGTTCGTCCAGTAGCCGTGGAGGGTGGTGGTGGTGCGTCGTGTTGAGGTGGTGGCGGATCTCGGGTCTTCTGCCCAGATTCGGTCAAGGGTGGAGGTTGGTGGTGGCGGGGGTTCGTCCGGCAGCCCTGGAGAGTGGTTGTGGTGCGTCTTGTTGAGGTGGCAATAAATCTGGGGTTTTCTACATAGATCCAGTCGGTGGTGGAGGTTGGTGGCGTCGAGGGTTCGTCCAGCAGCCCTGGAGGGTGGTGGTGGTGCGTTGTGTTGAGGTGGCGACGGATCTGGGGTCTTCTGCACAGATCCAGTCGATAGTGGGGTTGGTGGCGTCGGGGGTTCGTCCAGCAGCCCTGGAGGGTTGTGGTGGTGCGTCGTGTTGAGGTGGCGATGGATCTGGGGTCTCCTGCCCGTATCCGATCGGTGGTGGAGGTTGGTGGTATCGGGGGTTCGTCCAGCGGCCCTGGAGGGTCGTGGTGGTGCGTCGTGTTGAGGTGGCGGCGGATCTGGGGTCTCCTGCCCAGATCCGGTCGGTGGTGGAGGTTGGTGGCGTCGAGGGTTCGTCCAGCGGCTCTGGAGGGTGGTGGTGGTTCGTCGTGTTGAGATGGTGGCGGATCTGGGGACTCCTGCCCAGATCCGGTCGATGGTGGAGGTTGGTGGCGACGCGGGTTCATCCAGCAGCCCTGGAGAGTGGTGGTGGTGTGTCGTGTTGAGGTGGCGACGGATCTGGGGTCTCCTGCCTAGAACCGGTCAGTGGTGGAGGTTGGTGGCGGCGGGGGTTCGTCCAGCAGCCTTGGAGAGTGGTGGTGGTGCATCGTGTTCAGGTGGCGATGGATCAGGGGTCTCCTGCCCAGATCCGGTCGGTGGTGGAGGTTGGTGGCATCGAGGGTTCGTCCAGCGGCCCTGGAGGGTGGTGGTGCGTCGTGTTGAGGTGGTGGCGGATCTAGGGTCTCCTACCCAGATCCGGTCGATGGTGGAGGTTAGTGGCGACGAGGGTTCGTCCAACAACCCTGGAGAGTGGTGGTGGTGTGTCGTGGTGAGGTGGCGACGTTTCTAGGGTGTCCTGCCCAGATCCGGTTGGTGGTGGAGGTTGGTGGCATCGGGGGTTCGTCCAGCAACCCTGGAGGGTGGTGGTGGTGTGTCGCGTTGAGGTGGCAATAGATCTGGGGTCTCCTGCCCAGATCAGGTCGGTGGTGGAGGTTGGTGGCGTCGGGGGTCGTGTTGCGGCCCTGGAGAGTGGTGGTGGCGCGTTGTGTTGAGGTGGCGGCGGATCTGGGGTCACCTGGTCGGTAGTGGAGGTTGGTGGCGGCGGGGGTTCGTCCAGCCGCCCCGGAGGGTGGTGGTGGTGCGTTGTGTTGAGGTAGCGGTGGATCTGGGGTCTCCTGCCCATATCCGGTCGGTAGTGGAGGTTGGTGGTGTCTGGGGTTCATCTAGCAGCCCTGGAGGGTGGTGGTGGTGCGTCGTATTGAGATGTGATGACCCACAAGTATAGGGGATCAATTGTAGCTCTTTTCGATAAGTAAGAGTGTCTAACCCAACGAGGAGCAGAAGAAAATGACAAGTAGTTTTTAGTAAGGTAATCTCTGCAAGTGCTGAAATTGTAAGTAGCGGGTAGTTTGATGGCAAAATAATTTGTAACGAGCAAGTAACGATAATAGTAGCAAGTATGCAGCAAGGTAGCCCAATTCATTTGAGGCAAAGGACATGCCAAAATGGTCTCTGATACGTCTCCAACGTATCTATAATTTTTGATTGCTCCATGCTACTTTATCTACTGTTTTGGACTATATTGGGCTTTATTTTCCACTTTTATATTATTTTTGGGACTAACCTATTAACCGGAGGCCCAGCCCAGAATTGTTGTGTTTTGCCTTTTTCAGTGTTTTGAAGAAACAGAATATCAAACGGAGTCCAAACGGAATGAAACCTTCGGAGACGTGATTTTCTCACCGAACATGATCCAGAAGACTTGAACCCTATGCCAAGGAACAACGGAGACGGTCACGAGGGTGGGGGGCGCCCCCCTAGGGCGCCCCCTGCCTCGTGGGCCCCCTGTTGCTCCACCGACGTACTCCTTCCTCCTATATATACCTACGTACCCCCAAATGCATCTATATACCAAAATACCAAAAATATTATCTCTATCAGATCTCACTCTCGTAAGTGACCGTGAAGGGATTGACAACCCCTAATCGCGTTGGTTGCGAGTAGCTATCGTTTTGTGCAGGTACGAGGGACTTGTGCGTGGCTTCCTCTGATTGATACCTTGGTTCTCAAAAACTGAGGGAAATACTTACGCTACTGTGCTGCATCATCCTCTCCTCTTCGGGGAAAACCAACGCAAGCTCAAGACGTAGCAAGTAGGATTTCTGGCGCCGTTGCCGGGGAGTCTACGCAAAAGTCAACCATACGAAGTACCCATCACAATCACTATCTCTCGCATTACATTATTTGCCATTTGCCTCTCGTTTTCCTCTCCCCCACTTCACGCTTGCCGTTTTATTCGCCCTACCTCCGTTCAATCTTGTGTTACCATGTGCCTTCTTCTTTCTTGCATCTTCGCACATAAGAGTTTATGGATCCTCATCCACTTGCTAATCTCTTTAAGAGATCCAATTATGATGAACCTATTGCTAGTGAGTTGAGTGCACTAGATTATCTTTATGAGGTTTTGCCTGAATTTCGTGAATCTAAAATTGTGATAAAGTACTTTATGAAACGATTCACGATAGGTCTTTGAATAAAAAGCATGATTGCAATGATTTTATTATAAATTCTATTGATGTAAATTGTGCTAATAATATGCAAAACTCTAAGCTTGGGGATGCTAGTTTTGCTATATCTACTACTTGTTGCAATGATCATGATTGGGGTGATTCTTCTTATGATCTTGAAAATTTATTTAATCCCCATGATGAATATGAGATTGATAATATTGTTTGCAATAATATTGAAAGTGGGTTTGGAAGAGTGTTAACTTTAGATCCCACATATTTGGATAATGTTCAATCTTATGAAGTTTTTGATAAAAGTGGGTTTGGAGAGGTCATGACTTTAGTTAATATTAATCCCACTATTTCGGAAGAGTGTCAACTTTGCATGCATGTGGATCGTGTTGAGAATATGTTTTGTGATAGCTATATTGTTGAATTTGCTTATGATCCTACATGTAATTATTATGAGAGAGGAAAATATGGTTATAGAAATTTTCATGTTACTAAATTACCTCTCGTTGTGTTGAGATTGCTATTGTTCCTTTCCGCTTCCTTGCATATGCTAGTTTTTTCTTGCTACGATAATTTGTTTGCCTATAATATGCCTATGCATAGGAAGTATGTTAGACTTAAGTGTGTTTGTCACATGTTTTATGATGCTCTCTTTGTGCCTCAATTCTTGTCTTTCTTGTGAGCATCATGGAATCTCAATGCCTAGCTAAAAAGGCTTTAAAGAAAAGCGTTTGTTGGGAGACAACCCAATATTTTTCCTTGCTGATTAGTAATAAATAATCCATCTAGCCTCTGTTTAGATGTGTTTTTATGTTTTAATTAGTGTTTGTGCCAAGCTAGACCTATTGGATCTTCTTGGATGATAGTTATTCGATCTTGCTGTAATTTCCAGAAACTTTGCGCTCAGTGCCCGAATTGTTAAAAATCACCAACACGTGATAAAATACTGATTCCAATTGCTTCTGATCAATAAACAAATTTTCCAGGTCGTCTAATTTTGGTAGAATTTTTTAAGTTCCAGAAGTTTGCTTTAGTTACAGATTACTACAGACTGTTCTGTTTTTGACAGATTCTGTTTTGCGCGTGTTGTTTGCTTATTTTGATGCATCTATGGCTAGTAAAATAGTTTATGATCCATAGAGAAGTTGGAATACATTAGGTTTAACACCAATATAAATAAATAATGAGTTCATTATAGTACCTTAAAGTAGTCTTTTGTTTTCTTTCTCTAACGGAGCTCATGAGATTTCTATTGAGTTTTGTGTTGTGAAGTTTTCAAGTTTTGGGTGAATTCTTTTGATGGATTATGGAACAAGGAGTGGAAAGAGACTAAGCTTGGGGATGCCCATGGCAGCCCCAATATAATCCAAGGACACCAAAAATTCAAAGCTTGGGGATGCCCCGGAAGGCATCCCCTCTTTCGTCTACTTCCATCAGTAATTTACTTGGGGCTATATTTTTATTCACCACATGATAAGTGTTTTGCTTGGAGCGTCTTGTATTATTTGTGTCTTTGCTTGTTAGTTTAACACAATCACCTTGCTGTACACACCTTTTGAGAGAGCCATACATGAATTGGAATTTGATAGAATGCTCATAGTGCTTCACTTATATTTTTTGAGTTTGATAATTATGCTCATAGTGCTTCACTTATATCTTTTGAGCTTGATAATTTTTGCTCTAGTGCTTCACTTAGATCTTTTAGAAACCGCAGTGGTGGATTTGTTTTAAAGAAACTATTAATCTCTCATGCTTCACTTAGATTATTTTGAGAGTCATAAATAGCATGGTAATTTGCTTAATGATAATATACTTGGTATTCAAGATATGTGAAACTTTCTTTTGAGTGTGTTGAATACTAAGAAAAGTTTGATGCTTGATAATTGTTTTGAGATATGGAGGTGGTAATATTAAAGTCATGCTGGTTGGGTAATTATGAATTTAAAGAATTCTTGTGTTGAAGTTAGCAAATCCCGTAGCATGCACGTATGGTTAAAGTTGTGTAACAAATTTGAAACATGAAGTGTACCTGGCTTGTGCATCCTTATGAGTGGCGGTCGGGACGAAGCGATGGTCTTTTCCTACCAATCTATTCCCCTAGGAGCATGCGTAGTACTTGATTTTTGATGACTTCTAAATTTTTGCAATAAGTATATGAGTTCTTTTGACTAATGTTGAGTCCATGGATTATCGCACTTTTACCTTTCCGCCATTGCTAGCCTCTTGATTGCAGTGCATTGCCCTTTCTCACATTGAGAGTTGGTGCAAACTTCGCCGGTGCATCCAAACCCCGTGATATGATACGCTCGATCATACATAAACATCCTTATATCTTCCTCAAAACAGCCACCATACCTACCTATTATGGCATTTCCATAGCCATTCCGAGATATATTGCCATGCAACTTTCCACCGTTCCGTTCATCATCATTATGACATACCTTACTTTTGTCATATTGCCATTGCATGATCATGTAGTTGACATCGTATTTGTGGCAAAGCCACCATGCAATATTTTTCATACATGCCACTCTTGATTCATCGCACCATCCCGGTACACCGCCGGAGGCACTCTTGAGTTGTAATCCTTATGTTGTAATCAATAGAAGTGTGATGATCATCATTATTAGAGCATTTCCCAAAAAAAAGATAAGAGAAAGGCCAAAAATAAAAAAAAGGACCAAAAAAAGGAAATAAATAAAAAGGGCAATGTTACTATCTTTTTTTCCACACTTGTGCTTCAAAGTAGCACCTTGTTCTTCATGTAGAGAGTCTCATATATTGTGCTTCAAAGTAGCACCTTGTTCTTCATGTGGAGAGTCTCATATATTGTGCTTCAAAGTAGCACCATGTTTTTCATATAGTGAGTCTTATAAGTTGTCTTTTTCATACTAGTGGGAATTTTTCATTATAGAACTTGGCTTGTATATTCCTACAACGGGCTTCCTCAAATGCCTAGGTCTTCATGAGCAAGCAAGTTGGATGCACACCCACTAGTTTTCTTTTGTTGAGCATTCATAGCTCTAGTGCATCCGTTGCATGGCAATCCCTACTCCTCATGTTGACATCAATTGATGGGCATCTCCATAGCCCGTTGATTATCCTCGTCAACGTGAGACTTTATCCTTTTTTGTCTTCTCCACACAATCCCCATCATCATATTCTATTCCACCCATAGTGCTATATCCATGGCTCACACTCATGTATTGCGTGAAGGTTGAAAAAGTTTGAGATTATTTAAGTACGTAAACAATTGCTTGGCTTGTCATCGGGGTATAGAAGTTGGGAACATCTTTGTGTTACGAAAATGAAGCATAGCCTAACTATATGATTTTGTAGGGATGAACTTTCTTTTGCCATGTTATTTTGAGAAGACATGATTACTTTGATTAGTGTGCTTGAAGTATTACTATTTCTTTTATCAATATGAACTTTTATTTTGTTTTGATTCGGATCTGAATATTCATATCACAATTAAGAAGATTTACATTAAAATTATGCCAAAGTATCACTCCGCATAAAAAATTCTTTTTTATCATTTACCTACTCGAGGACGAGCAGGAATTAAGCTTGGGGATGCCTGACACGTCTCCAACGTATCTATAATTTTTTATTGCTCCATGCTACTTTATCTACTGTTTTGGACTATATTGGGCTTTATTTTCCACTTTTATATTATTTTTGGGACTAACCTATTAACCGTAGGCCCATCATAGAATTGCTGTTTTTTGCCTTTTTCAGTGTTTCGTAGAAAGAATATCAAACGGAGTCCAAATGGAATGAAACCTTCGGAAACGTGATTTCCTCACCGAACGTGATCCAGAAGACTTGGACCCTACGCCAAGGAACAACGGAGGCGGTCACGAGGGTGGGGGGCGCGCCCCCTGTCTCGTGGGCCCCCTGTTGCTCCACCGACGTACTCCTTCCTCCTATATATACCTACGTACCCCCAAACGATCGTAACAGGAGCCAAAACCTAATTCCACCACCGCAACTTCCTCAGATCCACGAGATCCCATCTTGGGGCCTGTTAGGAGCTCCGCCCAAGGGGCATCCACCACGGAGGGCTTCTACATCATCATCAAAGCCTCTCGATGAAGTGTGAGTAGTTTACCTCGCACCTCACGGGTACATAGTTAGTAGCTAGATGGCTTCTTCTCTCTTTTTGGATCTCAATACAATGTTCTCCCCCTCTCTCGTGGAGATCTATTCGATATAATCTTCTTTTTGCGGTGTGTTTGTTGAGACCGATGAATTGTGGGTTTATGATCCAACTTATCTGTGAATAATATTTGAATCTTCTCTTAATTCTTTTATGTATGATTGAGTTATCTTTGCAAGTCTCTTCGAATTATCCGTTTGGTTTGGCCAACTAGATTGGTAGTTCTTGCAATGGGAGAAGTGCATGGCTTTGGGTTCAATCTTGCGGTGTCCTTACCTAGTGATGTAAAGGGTTGCAAGGCACGTATTGTATTGTTGCCATCGAGGATAACAAGATGGTTTTTATCATATTGCATGAGTTTATCCTCTACATCATGTCATCTTGCTTAAGGCGTTACTCTGCTTTTTAACTTAATACTCTAGATTCATCTTTGGATAGCAATCGATGAGTGGAGTAATAGTAGTAGATGCGTAATCGTTTCATCTACTTGTCATGGACGTGATGCCTATATACATGATCATACCTAGATATACTCATAACTATGCTCAGTTCATCAATTGCTCAACAAGAATTCGTTCACCCACCGTAGAATATTTATGCTCTTGAGAGAAGCCACTAGTGAAACCTATGGCCCCCGGGTCTATTCTCATCATATCAATCTCCATCACTTTTAATACTTGCTTTGTTTTTACTTTGCCTTTTATTTTTACTTTGCATCTATATACCAAAATACCGAAAATATTATCTCTATCAGATCTCACTCTCGTAAGTGACCGTGAAGGGATTGACAACTCCTAATCGCGTTGGTTGCGAGTAGCTATCGTTTTGTGCAGGTACGAGGGACTTGTGCGTGGCCTCCTACTGGATTGATACCATGATTCTCAAAAACTGAGGGAAATACTTATGCTACTGTGCTGCATCATCCTCTCCTCTTCGGGAAAAACCAACGCAAGATCAAGACGTAGTAGTCTCTTATGATAAGCAAAGCGTTCTTGAGGGTACACGGGAATTTCATCTAGTCACTTTCATCATGTTGGTTTGATTTGTGTTCACTACTTTGATAATTTGATATGTGGGTAGACCGGTGCTTAGGTGATGTTCTTACTTGAACAGACCTCCTACTTATGATTAACCCTCCCGCAAGCATCCACAACTACGAGAAAAGTATTAAGAATAAATTCTAACCATAGTGTCGTGGAATTTTCACGACAGATGTCCTAGTGTGAGGACTTAGTCATGAGGCCAACGCATCTATGAGGTAGCTTGAGAGGGGTTGAGCGGAATCGAGAGACGCAAGACAAGGGTTTAGACAGCTTCGGGCCCCGGGAAACATCATCCGGTAACAACCCTACATGCTGTTTGAGGCTAGGTCTCATTATCATCACGAGGGAGTCGCCGTAAACCGGCTCTCCCAGTTATGTCTAGCCCTAAGATTATTTTCTTCTCCCTCTTGGGGTGCCCTGCCCCTCCTTATATAAGTTGAAGGGGCGGGTTACATGTAGAGTCCAACTCGGATTAAGACTTAAACTATTCCGACTTCTCTTCATGGGCTTCTTAACGTCTTGGGCTTCATAACGTCTCGGGCTTCATAACTCCAGGCGACTCTATCTACCGAGTTATGACTGTCAACCAGTTATCACTGTCTGTCGGGTTATGACTGTCAACCAGTTACCACTATCTGCCGGTTTATGACTTCCTGCCGGTTTATGATTATCTGCCGGGTTATGATTGTGTGCCGGTTTATGACTTAACACCCAGCGGGTTATCATCTGACTTAACTCCTGTCGGGTTATCATCTGACTTAACATCTGCTGGGTTATCATCTAACTTAACTCCTGCCGGGTTATCATCTAACTTAACTCCTGCCGGTTTACCACCAGCCGGTTTACCGTCTGTCTTAGCCATCTGTCTTAACCGTCTGTCTTAACTGTCCGCCGGTTTACCAAGTCCCAGCCGGGTCATAACTCCGGCCGGGTCATACTGCGGGGTATATCCCCGACATTATCCCCCAGTTTAATTTGGATTTATCCATGTTAAACTAATCCTGATCATCCTTAAGTCCTTGTCATTTCCTTCTTCTAGAAAATCCGGGTCAATAGGCCAGCTTCGTAATCAATTTGCTGACATTGGTTTGTCACAGAGAAATATTGTGAAGAATAACTCCTTTGACTCAGCTCCCAATGCTTAACAAAAATATTGGTCTTTGAAATACTCATATGATCTTCAGCCGGTTTAAGAATGTAGAACTTGCCGGTTTATCATTGCAAAAATTGCCGGTTTATAAATATTGATGGCACCGGGTCATAATTGTAGTTAACATCAAGCTTGAAAATATACCTCTTATATGCCTATCACTTGTAACCCCCAAGTCTTAAGAAGGGAACATATTAACAACTTAAGACTTGCTTCAATATGAATGTCAAAAGCATGAAGAAATCTAGTTTGTTCATCTCAATCACTGGTCATAAACTAAGTATTCCATATATGTAGCCCCCAAGTGCCGGATTGTCATGCTTGCAACAACCTGGGACTTGTAATTACCTTATGCTTATAAAAACTTCAAACAGTGTAGCCCCCAAGGGCCGCGTCATTATGCAATAAGGAGCAGGGACTTTATAGATATGATCATGTAGACTTGAACAACAACGTGTAGCCCCCAAGGGCCGGCTCAGTAAGATAATATTGAGCTGGGGCTTTATCTATACTTCATTGAAAATAACATCATATGATGTAACCCCCATCTTGGGGCTTGAACCCATGTCCACAGGGTTAAGAGCTTCGTGCTTTACCAACTAAGCAGTGGATCCTTCAATATAATGGAATAAGGTTTGTGTACCTTGAATTATTGATAGGAGCAATTGGTAGCCCCCAAGTGCCGGGTCATAAGCCTGCAGCAACTCGGGACTACTCCCTCCATTGTAGAATAAATCATATCCAAAAATAATAACCATTGCGCTAAAAGCGACTTTGAAAACCTCAATCATAATATTGGTTATTGATAACCATAATAAAAATCCAGCCATGTTGGCTATTAAAAATTTGAATAATATAATCCAATGATTATAAGCGCATGATTCCAATGGCGCAATCCCAATATATACTGGCGACTTAACATCCAAAGCCAGGCCGGGTTAATAAACACCGAATAATTACCTTTTCTCATACTGGTGACTTATAGCCAAAAACCAGGCCGGGTCAATAAACACCGGTTTATCATACAGTGTTGTAAACCTCATCAAAAGAGAATTTTTGACAAATAAAAGCATATGAAAACTTGTAGTCGAGGCTTTTCATGGGCTGCCAGCCCCAAAATCGAGGCTTTTCATGGGCTGCCAGGCCACTGAGTTAAACCATTTTACAAAACCTTTTAAGATGGACCTCAATCATTAACCAATCATCGTTTTAACTTTGACAAGTTCAGGGTCTATGAGATTGACTTGTCAAACGTTCGGCGGGTCATACTAGGTTTACCTGGACGGAGTGGCTTACTTAAAAAAGGCAGGATAACCCGGGGTTTTAGGTGCGTACACCTGGCTTCCAAGCCTGGCTTGATAGCCTATTACAAGTGTAGACTCTTTGTTCTTTGCGAAGCAAAGAGTCCCCAAGCAATATTTTGAGCTGTGCTCAGTGGGTGCCTATGTTTGAATTGTGCTTTTGCAACACTCTCTTTGGCCCCCAAGTGATTTCCCTTGTGGCCTTACGCCGGTCAATAGGTGTAGCTATGGTTCGAATATGACCAAGCCCCCAAGTGATTTCCCTGATGGCCTTACGCCGATCAAGAGGTGTAGCTATGGTTCGAATACGGCCAAGCCCCCAAGTGATCAATAATATGATAAGCCAATAAGGCAGGATACCCATGTTTGAACCGTGCATCATGGCAACATGGTCCTCTTCGGCAACCTTTAAACTATTTCTGAGAACTCGCACTTTGCAAGATATAAATTCTTCTTGAGCCGGAATGTTAAACCGGATATTGAGAGCTTCAAAGCTTTAAGGGAGACATCTTTCCCTTGAACCGGATTTTAAATCGGAATCTTCATTTTTAGCCAGAAATCTTCTAACGGCCTTTAAACTCCAACTTGCGAGATATTAATTCTTTTTGAACCGGAAATTCTTAAACCGGATTTAAGAGCTTCAGAGCTTTGTGGGAGAACATATTTCCCTTTAACCGGATTTTAAACCAGCATTCTTCATTTTGAACCGGAAATTTTCTGGCGGCCTTTAAATTTTCATAAATATGGTAGTAGCCTCCGGGACCGGGTTATATTCCCCTCCAATGTCCCGGGGTTCACTGAAAACCGGCAGCATTTGCTGAGTCATATTATTGTAGCCCCCGAGTCTCAAGACGACTCGAGGGGTTGGCTTGAGATTCTCCAGACTCGACCATAGCATAAGATGTATGTTGTTGGTGTTGATAGCGCGATGTGAATCAACAGAAGGTTGAGGTGACTGCGGCGGGTTATAATTGATCTGTATGAGCCGTGTCAACAACTCGGCCAATGGTTCCTTCCAATTGGCTATTTGAAGTTAACCAAACTGTAGTGGCGGCGAATCGTGCGCCTGCCCATTGAGCCATCCAGTGCAGACGATAGTTGATAGTATATGATAATTTGCCTCCAATTTGTTGAAAGAAAAACCAGGCTACCCAAGCTGTGACTTGCTCATACTCAATAAGAGCTCATGTAGACAGGCGCGGCCCGGTGTGTTGATGTAGACCAGACCGCCAGGGCGGTAGCGTAAGCACTTCCGTTGAGCACGACAACACGGATAAATGTAGTGCAAAATGACGATGCTATGCACTCCATATCTGTGATATAACTCCACTTCCTTTATGAATAATTGTCGTGATGTATTTGGATGACATATGATCTCGCCATATCTGCCATGAACATGGAACAATTTGTCGTGCGCATAAAAACATTAAAGGCAGAATAATGTTTCTTGGAGGAATTAAAGTATAATGATGAAATAAATAGGGCAGATAGCACCTGGTATTTTTGCCGGATGAACATAGACTGAGCAAATAATCCCTTGTTCTCATGGTGTCCATGCCCGTAGATTTATTCCGGATGGATGTAATAGTTGTACTGACATCGGACTAGTATCGATAATAATTTTTCCAAGTGATGCCTTCTGGATAGAATCAAATGTTACCTTAGAACCAGTCAAACCAATGGATTTTCTCAGTAACTTTTCTTCCAGCCACGTGCGCAGACACACTGTTCATCAATTAGCATTCCATATCTGTACTTAAACTCTCCACTCCGGAGACCAGGAGGATGTTGATGTCATATCCGTTTGATCCATGCTCGAAGTAGTAGTTCATGCAAGCATACGGGCGCAAGTAAATCTTCCCATCCATCGTGTACACTCCGCCATGAATTGTTTCTTTTTATAAAAAAATTGCTCTGGCGGACAGATAACAATCTCTTGCAGTACTTTGGCAAATAAGTCTGTTCCTGTTTTAACAGCCAGTCCTGCCCAAAATCATGAGAGCCATTGGGTCATTAAATCTCAACCTTGTAGGCACAACAGAATCACATACCCATATTAGCGATCTTTGAGCAGATGTAGTAGCTTGATTAGTTGTACTCGTTGACTGATGGTCTTTACGTAAGGTGTAAATAACATAGCACCAGATGTTGGCTTTGATCTTCTTGTGGAAGTAGATCACGGGTGGAGGAGCAGTAACAGCCAGGCGGTGAGCCACCCGCGTGACACTGCGTACGCCCGCAGCCACTGTAGGAAAAAGAACAAGGCAGCTCAGGCAAACCCATGTCGAGGCGAAGCAGTGCGAGAGGTGGGCGGCTCACTGGCAGGGTATCCCAGTATCTCAAGGCGGACGGTGGCTCGTTGTGCAGTAGCTGATGCGGCCCGCGGCAGCCAGACCCGGCGGGGGCACCGCAACGTGACAAAACCGGCAGGCGGCTCGACCCAGCAAGGAGGCGACTCGGAACTGGCTGTGTAAGACGTGGCGGATGCGGAATCCGATGGTTTTGATTCGAGGCGGAAACAGAGTCCAGCGAGTAGGCGGCGGTTTGATGCAGGGCCACAGCGGTTTATGGAAGTGGAGCAGAGCGGCAAATCAGGGGCGCCGGTTTAAAGCAGCGAGGCCGGGTCGTGGAGGTGAAGCGGTGACCGGCCAGATTGATGCCCAGGCTTTGCAACCTGCCAAGACGACAAATGGTCTTAGTAGCTTGCAGGTGACGGCGAGCGTCGGGAGCGGCAAAGCGGCGAAGGAGTCCCAGACCGTTCTATGGCGACGACAACTGACATGGCGCGCCAGAACCGGCCGAAACCGGCGACTCGTCAAAGGTTGTAGGGGGTTCCGATTCAGAGACGAGGCGCGGGCAGAAGGTGCAGTGGTCGCGGTTTAGAAAAACGGTAGCTTGTAACCGCAGAGACAGCAGCGGCAGGTGATGGCTCAGAATGACCACGATGGCTCGACCGACGGAGGTGTACTCGGTGGCGACTCAGAGGCGTTTTGTCGATGCGGATGCTGCAACAAGGGCACTTCGGCGGGTCATTGAGGTGCGTCCGCGGTAGCGGCGGGTGGAGAGGCACGACCGTGGCCGGTTCAGCGCGAGCGCGTATAGCAGGAGGAGGTGAGGTCGGTCCGGCGCAGCTATGGCGACGAAGTCAGCAGCGAGTCAGAGCAGTAACCAGGCGGTGCAAAAGCAAAACAGCGACTCTACAGAGGCGGAGGATGACAACGGCTCAGTTGCGGCTGGCCTTAGAAAGGGGCTGTGAAGCCAACTGCAGCTGAGGGAGGCACGGGCTGAACCGGCGCAGAACAGAAAAGCTGAACAGGCCAAGGCATGCCCTGGCCAAGTGGCGGGTCAATGGCCCTCCGGCGGTTCATGGATGAGCGGCAGTGACGACTTAGCACAGTCGACCAGGATGAAGCGACCCGCGGCTGGAGCTGAGGCAGGGGGTGGCTTGACGACGCGGCGGTTTAGAGCCGAGGGGATAGACCGGCGAGGCGGCTGCGGCTCGACCGGGACGGCCCATGGCAGACGGCGAAGTGGGCGAAGGCGACGGCCACCCGGAGCGGCGACTCAGAGGTGGTGGTGACTCGGAGGCGGGGTCACGCGGGGACGGTTTGGAGGCGGAGAACGATGGCGACCCGGCTCGCTGGCTCGACGGAAACCAGCAACTCGGCCGCAGAGTCACGCAACCAGCAACGAAGGAGTCCGAATCCACGTCCGTCTCTCTTTTCTTTTCTCTCTTTTTTTAATTCTGACTTGCTCCACCGTTGTTCACTGGAACCTTTCCTTCAAATTTTCCATCACTTTTGGAATTCACCGAGACTTGAAACGTAGTCAATGATAACCATAGGAACACAGCGGATCAGATCACCGATCAACACAGTAGTAATTGGATCTGGACACTGAATCTATAGCAGTAATCCCGACGGTTTTGACATCCCAAATTTTATTTTCAGGAAAAAACTTCTGTTGATCTCGGCGGAATTCAACTTGACGGATCACCCAGGCGGCGGCAGCCATACAACAAAATCCCAATCTCTCTTGTCTGCAAGTGTCGTACTGCCAGCTCCAAAGTTAACCATGATTCTGATCATAAAACGATGAATTTGACGGCTCTGTCCAAGGTTGTTCCACACTGGGTTATCCTCTACGAATGTTCCATGTCGGCTCTATTTTTTTCATCCAATCAATCGCGAGATTCTCGATTCCTGGAGAGATCCCTTCAAGAACTCCACACCACCGTGCGCGTGCCCCACGGTGGGGGCCAACTCTCGTGGAATTGTCACGGCAGATGTCCTAGTGTGAGGACTTAGTCGTGAGGCCAACGCATCTATGTGGTAGCTTGAGAGGGGTTGAGCGGAATCAAGAGACGCAACACAAGACAAGGCTTTAGATAGCTTCGGGCCCCCGGGAAACATCATCCGGTAACAACCCTACATGCTGTTTGAGGCTAGATCTCATTATCATCACGAGGGAGTCGTCGTAAACCGACTCTCCCAGTTATGTCTAGCCCTAAGATTATTTTCTTCTCCCTCTTGGGGTGCCCTTACGGAATAGCGCATAAATAGGGGTTCAAGCTTCTGTCACTCTCGCAACACATCATCTAATTGCTACTCCATAATGCATTCCCTTAGGCCCAAATATGGTGAAGTGTCATGTAGTCGACGTTCACATGACACCACTAAGGGAATCACAACATACATATTACCAAAATATTGAACACATATCAAGTTCACATGATTACTTGCAACATGCTTTCTCCCGTGACCTCAAGAACAAAAGTAACTACTCACAAATGATAAACATGCTCATGATCAGAGGAGTATTAAATATCATAATGGATTTGAACATATAATCTTCCACCAAATAAACCATATAGTAATAAACTACAAGATGTAATCAACACTACTAGTCACCCACATGCACCAATCTATAGTTCCGGTAACAAGATTGCATACAAGAGATGAACTAAGGTTTGAGATGAGATGGTGTTGTTGAAGATGTTGATGGATATTGCCCTCCCCAAGATGGGAGAGTTGTTGGTGATGACGATGACGATGATTTCCCCCTCTGGGAGGGAAGTTCCCCCGGCGGAATCGCTCCGCCGGAGGGCAAAAGTGCTCCTGCCCAAGTTCCGCCTCGAGACGGAGGCGTTCCGTCCCGAAAGCCTTCTCCTACTTTTTTCTAGGTCAAAATGACTTATATACGAGAATATGGGCACCGGAGGTGCACTACAAAAAAAGACACATCCGTGACATTTTGGGCCGAACAAATTTTTTTCCTGTCATACATATGACACTTCTATGACGATAATTGTGACAGAACCCGGTATCATCATAGATGTGGTAGGCTCCTACTTCTATGACAAAAAATCATGACATAAAATGGGCTTTTCGTCCTGGGCGGGCCGGAGATGCAGCTGCATGACATTCTTTGGGCCGTCCATGATGGAAAAAACTGTGGTAGAAGCGAGGGGTAGGAAAATTTCGGGGAGTTGCCGGTTACGGTGGGAGGTCGGGGGCTGAGCGATGCGCGTTTCTCTCGTACATGTACGCGCGTGTGTGCGAGGCTTTGGCTCTAACTGAACCCGAGTGAGGCGTTGGGCTCTCTAATCGAACCCGGCGATTGCCGCTGCGAACTACGCGTTCTTGAACCCGAAGCGATCGATTGATGGTACAATCGAACGCGATGGAGCGATTCTTCGCTATTGCTGCTAATCAAGCCGATCGATTGGATGAACAGTGGCGGTGGCGATTGCCTCTGGATGAGCAGGACCCGTGGTGTGGAGGGCTGGATGAACAGTGAAGCGGTGGTGGGGTGGCCGTGGAGGGGTGGTTGAACAGGACCCCGTGGTGTGGAGGGCTAGATGAACAGTAGACGGTGGAGGGGTGCCCGTGGAGGGGTGGTTGAACAGTAGCCAGTGGAGTAGCACGCGGTGGAGGCTGGATGAACAAGAGCCCGTGGAGGCTAGAGGAGGTCGACGGTAGCCCGTGGAGGCTAGAGGAGGTCGACGGTGGAGATGAACAGTATCCCGTGGAGTCCCTGCTTTTGCGATGCGCCACACCCTCCCGATGAACACGACCTCCGTTTTGACCGTGGCGCTCCAACACAGGTCCGTTTAAATGCATTTTGCGGCACGCCACACCCTCCCAATCAACAGGACCCCGTTTCGACCGCAGACGGTCCGCTTCCTCCGCTTTTGCGATGCGCCACACCCTCCCGATCAACAGGACCCCGTTTCGACCGTAGGAGGTCCGCTTCCTCGGTTTTACAGATCGCCACACCCCTCCCGATCAACAGGACCCCGTTCTGAACGTAGGAGGTCCGTTTCCTCCGTTGCGGTACGCCAGGCCTCGTTTCCATCGCCTATTCCGTCCAAGCCCTCCCGATGAACACGACCACACATTCCGTTCCGACCTAGCCGGTTGGCTCCCACGCGTTTTGTTGCCTCCCGATGAACACGACGCATTCCGTTGCATCCCCATGAACACGACGCATTCCGTTGCCTCCCCATGAACACGACGATGACGCTGTTTCTCCGTTCCGACCCAGCCATGTACACGAGCCCTCGCCGTACGTATGCGCGAGTAGGCGTTCGAGACCCCGCCCGTATGTACACATACGTGGCCGTATTTTCTTTCTTGCACCCTGGCCGCTGTACGTACGTGTACATGCTACGTGCGCGCCTCTACTACGACATCGCGGCGCCCTCTACATCCACCAAAGATATATGTAATGCATACGTTCACGACCAGAATGACAACGCCACGTGACGCTTCGACGAGGTGGGTCCCGATCACGTGCACTTCCTTGCTGCGAAGATGTAGCCGGTGGGTCCCCAGCCGTCGAGGCGAATTGTTTTTTGCCGGACGCACTTCCTTGCGTGTGAAGATGTAGCTGGTGGGTCCCAGCACGGTCGGGGCGAATCGTTTTTTTTGCCCGGACGCACTTCCTTGCGTGCGAAGGTGTAGCTGGTGGGTACCAGCAGTCACGGGGGAAACATTTTTTCGTGAAATATGGTGGCCCGTCCGGTGGGTCCCCGCTGTCAAGTGGAGGAATAATTATTTTGCGCGTAATAAGGAGGCACTTCCTTGCTGCGGCCGTGGACCCGGTATCGGCCTCTCCATGCACAAGATTTCTTCCGATGGAAGTCGGTCATTGACCACAGTGACCACGCCGCGCCGAGAGCACCACGGCGGTGGACGACGGCGAGGAAGTACTCTTCCGATGGAAGTCGGTCATTGACCACATTGACCACGCCGCGCCGAGAGCACCACGGCGGTGGACGACGGTGAGGCCTAGGAAGGGGATGACGCGGAGGCAGGGAAGACTCGGCAGTTGTTTCCCACGCGAGGGGAGAATCTGTTGTCACGAGGTTTCTTGGTTCGTCTGCCGTCATGGGAGAATAACAGCAGTGTGGGTGAGTAGAGGGATGGCTAGGCCAGCGATGGGAGTACGGTGCAGCGGTGAGGCCTGTGGCAACCTGACCGGCATGAGGAGGAGGGAGCGAGCAGTCCGCCGGCGCTTGTTTGAGCGGCCGAGCAGAAGAGCAGAGATTGAAGAAGCACGACGGCCGTTGGATGGACATCCAACCGTCACTTCTTGTGCGTCAACCTTTTTTTAGGAAAGCCTCAAATCTGTGAAAACATCATACAACCCATCTGCCATTATTTCTAATAATTTACAGCCCATTTGCTAATTCTTAAGGTTTTTTTTGGAGCCCATATTCTTTTTGTTAGAATTACAGCCCATATTGTGGCCATGGTTAAAAAATTATACGAAATTTTGCATATTTCAGTGCGGTCCGAACTGTTTTTAATCCCGAAATTTCGACTCACATTCAAACTGATTTTAAAAATAAATGTATATCAATATAAAATCCAACAAATTCTCCACGCATAAAAATTAATGTAATTTAAAATCTTGAAATGAAAAAATATTTGAAACTAATTGCGGTTTGATGTGTTTTAAAAATGTACATCCCATTTCTCATTCTTGATGGGCCATTTTCTCGGCCAAATTAATGAAAGCTCTCCTCGTCTTGAAAGATTTGCAGCCCAACATGCGTGACAAAGCGACTTACTTGGCAAATCACAAAAAAACTGGGCTGTGGCCATGGATCCAGCTGTCAGCCTCTCCACGTACAGTACTCTTCCGATGTAAGTCGTTCCTTGACCACGTTGACCATGCTGCGCGGAGAGCACCACGGCGGTGGACGACGACGAGGCCTAGGAAGGGGACGACGCGAGCCGGGAAGACGCGGCGGTGGAAGCCCGCATACGGAGAGGAGTATGAGGGTTCATTGGTCTGGCTGCGGTGTGAGGTTGCCGTCGCCGCGCAGGCCCGGCCGGTGGGAATAGTAGGGGGCGGTGAGGCCTCCGCGGCAGCACAGCCGGCCACGGGAGGCTGGAGCATGCGGCACGACCGGCGCTGCTTTGGGCGGCTGGAGCAAGAAGACCAGAGGTTGAAGAAGCACTACGGCCGTTGGATGGACATCGTACGGTCACTGGAGCTAGAATCGTTCATATTGACTAAGTTGAGAAAGCCCTTCGACCGTCAACTTAGTAGGCCCATTAAGACAGCCTCCCACCAAGGTGGGTCCCAGCTAAGCCGGGGAGTATTCATTTTTTTGTGCGTAATAAGGAGGCACTTCCGGTGGGTCCGAGCTGACAGCGGGGGGAACGTTTTTTTGCAAAATACGGTGGCCCGTCCGATGGGTCCCAGCAGTCAGCGGGAAACGATTTTTTTTGCAAAATACTATTGGCCCGTCCGATGGATCCCCGCTGTGAGGTGGTGGAATAATTATTTTCCGCGTAATAAGGGGGCACTTCCTTGCGGCTTCCGTGGACCCAACTGTCAGCCTCTCCACGTACAGTACTCTTCTGATGGAAGTCGGTCGTTGACCACATTGACCACGCCGCGCCGAGATCACCACGGCGGTGGACGACGGCAAGGCCTAGGAAGGGGACGACGCGGGGCCGGGCCACGGGAGGCAGGAGCAGGCGGTACGACCGGCGCTGCTTTGGGCGGCTAGAGCAAGAAGACCAGAGGTTGAAGAAGCACTATGGCCGTTGGATGGACATCATACGGTCACTGGAGTATTGACTAAGTTGACAAAGCCCTCCGGCCCCGTCAACTTAGTAGGCCCACAAGTCAGCACAACAATATGGTGGGTCCCAGCTAGCAGGGGGTATTCATTTTTTGGGTGTAATAAGGAGGCACTTCCTTGCGTGCGAA
The DNA here is from genome assembly GCA_021605145.1 of Aegilops bicornis. Classification (NCBI taxonomy): domain Eukaryota; kingdom Viridiplantae; phylum Streptophyta; class Magnoliopsida; order Poales; family Poaceae; genus Aegilops; species Aegilops bicornis. The sequence goes on along the minus strand of CM038675.1, from coordinate 626,408,638 downwards.
GATATAGCTGGTGGGTCCGACCTGTCAGCGGGGGGAACATTTTTTTTCACGAAATACATAGGCCCTTCCTGTGGGTCCTAGCTGTCAGGTGGAGGAATCATTATTTTGCGCGTAATAAGGAGGCATTTCCTTGCGTGCGGCCGTGGACCCAGCTGTCAGCCTCTCCACGTATAGTCCACTTCCGATGGATGTCGTTCATTGACCATGTTGACCAGGCCGCCCCGAGAGCACCAGGGCGGTGGACGACAGTGAGGCCTAGGAAGGGAACGACACGGAGCCAGGGAATACTCGGCAGCTTGTTTCCACGCGAGGAGTACGAGGGTTTACCGTTCGTCTGCCGTCATTGGAGAATAACATCATGTGTGGGTGAGTAGAGGGATGGCTAGGCCAGCGATGGGAGTACGGTGGGGCCGTGAGGCTCTTACGGCAAGATAGCCGTCATGAGGAGGAGGGAGCGAGCAGTCCGCCGGCGCTTGTTTGAGCGGGCCGAGCATGAAGAGCAGAAGATTGAAGAAGACGACACCGTTGGATGGACATCCAACGATCCTTTCTCTCGTGTGTTGACTAAGTTGACAGGGCGTTGCGTGTGCGTCAACCTTTTTTTATATGAAAGCATACGCGTCAACCTGTAGTAGGCGCATAAGTCAGCCTCAAATCTGTGGAAAACATCATACAACCCATCTGCCATTATTTCTAATAATGTAGAACCCATTTGCTAATTCTTAAGGTTTTTTTTGGAGCCCATCTTCTTTTTGTTAGCATTACACCCCATATTATGGCCACGGTTAAAAAGTATACGGAATTTTGCATATTTCGGTGCGGTCAACTGTTTTTAATCCATAAATATCGATTCACATTCAAACTATTTTGAAAAATAATTTATATAAATATAAAATCCAAATAATTGTCCATGCATAAAAATCAATGGAATTTAAGATCTTGTAATGAAAAAAATTGAAACTAATTCCCGGTTTGATGTGTTTTAAAAAAGTACAGGCCATTTCTGGGCAATCCGAATGAAACTCTCATCGTCTTGAAAGATTTGCAGCCAAATGCCGATAAAAGCAAGTAGGCCTTGTTTGGGTATTTCTTTGAAAAAATAGAACTGGGCTAGCCATTTTCAAAGAAGAAAAAACACAACTGGGCTCATGATGTGGTAAACATAAATAAAACCACGGCTAGACGGGCCACAACCCCGCACATCCCGTTGTTACCCTCGATCCGTCGCTAAAACTAGTATAAATAAGAACTGCTTGTTCCTCAAAAACAAAATCACGTGACTTGTCGGGTCCCTCGTGTCACCGTCAGAGTGTAATTCTCTCGCTTATTGACTACGCCGACAATGGAGTGAGCCCCGGATGTCCAACCATTAGGAGGAACCATATTTTTGGGCTTGTACTATAGAGGCACTTGCTTGCGTCGCCATGACGCTGGTGGGTCCCTACTGTCATCCTCTCCACGTACAGTCATCTCCTTGTTCCTCTCGGTTGTTGACGATGTTGACAACGCAAGAGGGCGGGGCACCGTGCACGGCGAGCAAACCAAGGCCGCAAGGCGGAGGACGACGGCGAGGCCTCGGATGGAACGAACATGAGCCGTTGAAGATGCGCCGGTCCAGTCGCAGGCGGAGGGGAGAATCTGAGGTTGGATCGTTCGGGCACGGTGCATGTTGGTTGCGTCAGCCGCAGAATAACAGGACGTGTGGGGGAATAGAGGAGGGACCGCCAACGTTGGAGGGTTAAATGCGGTAGGGCGGCGAGGCGCAGCCAGCCATGGGAGGCGGGAGCAAAGCGGAGCCGACGGGTGGTTTGGTTTGGGCGGTGGAGGAATAAGAAGACAAGAGATAGAAGATACACAACAGATGTTGGATGCCAATCCAACGGTGGTAAGCGAAATCGTTTGTTGGTGGCTAGTAAGTCGACACCATCTTGGATAGGCTATTTCCTCGCGGGTCCCAAATGTCATAATCCAAATCTGTCACGGTCATGCAGCCTTTCCTATGAAAATTTACAGCCCATTTGATGTGCTAGTTTGGTATTAGTTTGTGGGTGCTTGTGGGGGCTAATCACTTGGCTTATGTAATAAAAAGTGAGCTCAAGCAGCCGGCGTGAGTGATGTTATTTCCCTTGGTTGTGATTTGTTACAATATTTCACACTAAATTAAATGAATGGCAAGCCATTTGCCTTGTTTCAAAGAAAATATGACAATCACAGCCGAGTTGAAAAGGGCAGGAACATCTAACTCCAGCTTACAAACTGTACAAAAGCACGAGGGTTGATACATCAGGTTTACAAAAAAAACCCAGATTGAAAAGGGCAACGACATCTAACTCCAGCACTGTTTTTGGCAGTCACAGTCAAATGGATCGGTCAGGTCCATAGGATGAACATCCTGGGTCGTAAAATTTACTGGATTATGACCACAATATGTTGTAAATAGAAGCCCGACACGTTCGTAAGCTCTTTTGCCCACCGAAACTCCTTTTTTTGCTCTTCGACATACCCATCCGTCAAAACCATGCTGCTAATAAACTTAGGCCTGATGGACAATAGTAACCTCGCATTCAGCAGGAAGAATGTGACAAATCTTGTGTTTGCACGGTTGGCTACATATCGTTCTAGCGTTATTGCCTTCAATCGAATCTCATGAGAAGTGAGAAAATCCCGATGCTTACGAATCCACCGATTGGTTATAACTTTCTTTCCCCGTCCTGTTGCCTAAATAGACATGAAGATTAAAAACAGTTAAGGTCTAAAAGAAGAGTGTCGAAACAGCAACAGCTGAACGGTTAATTCTAGTACACTATATGCGGGCTTCCAATGTGCGTGAAATTATCACCTTTATATACAACTTCTCCAGACATGGAAAGCATTATATACAACTTCTCCAGACATGTCAAGCCAATAATCTTGTTCAGATCAAAACTATTCATTTGGATATATAAGATCTTGACAGAATCCAGCACCATTGATAGGCCATCCATGGAGAAACTCTTCATTGAGCATAGAACATAATATTAGTACAAAATGTGTACTCCAAGATGATATATAAATTATGCGCAGAAATTTAAAATGCAGCTTATGGTTACAAGTGTAGATGATAATATAAAGTACCTGAAGAACTATGGAGCCAAACACCATATTGAAATGAGCACAGAGATCATGTATTACACCCAACGTCTCCAGTTTAGGTGCAGAGATGACGGTTATTTGCAACGGTGAATAACTAGAATCAAGGATCAACCTTTGAAGTGAAGGGGCATCTTGGATGATGAGCTGCCTTCCGTCGAAAGAAATTCCAATTCTTACAAGGTTAGGCGACTTTATTTGGAGACAACCGATTCTAATCAGTGAAAACAAGCACCAAGCACTCCGGTAGCAGGGCAACTGGAGTGGATGATGTTGTGCAATGAGGCCTCTGATATACGAACCCGCACAAGTGAAAGTTTCTTGAGAAATGGGAGTCGAAGGTTTAGTACCAGATTGTCTGGTAGGTAGCATAGCGCAAAGGTTGCGGTGTGGAGAGAGGAGGAAAACCGTGAGATGGACATCGGTGCTGAGGGCACAAGTACGTTGCGTTCGGTATGTGGTATGTGATTTCCAGGGGAATAGTAGAACTCAAGCAGCTGTAGTTCTGTGAATTCAGGGGATTTCAGCCAGGCGTCCACCATGCAGGGCATGGTATGCTTGCTCAGGTAGCATGACGGGATGCAGAGGCTTTGAACGGAGCCCTGGTGGGAGGAGATGATGGCTCTGGGGATTTCAAAATCATTGAAGAGAGATAGCTGACGACAGTCGAGATTAAGGGGCACGGCGCGCCATAGAGGGCGCCACCGAATTGAGAGGACTTGGGTGCGGCAGCAATCCTTGGTGGGGAGAAGCGAGATGATCTCCCCAAGGATGGCGTCCGGGAGATTGCTGATGCGGTCCACCCGAGATTCTACGGGTTCCTGGGATCCGGTGGGGGCGGGGTCGCCGCTTCTCCCCGCGCTGCCGGGTGCGGGATCTACAACAGGCGTCGTCGCTGGCGGGAGCCTCATCTTCTTGGCGCTGGGGTCAGCCGACTCCATTTTCCTCGAGGGCGTCGCGTCGCGCTCACGGATTTGAGCAGAGTAACGAATGACGAGCCTAGTTGTAGTGCGAGCAAAGAAGAAGGGGAGCTGGGGGTTTTCTGTAGGAGTGAGGAAGAAGGGGAGCTGGGGTTTTCTGTAGGAGTGAGGTGAGGAATTTGGGGGTACGAGTGGAGCGAGCTGACGTGAGGTGGGTGGGAGCGAGGAGTAAGAAGAGCACCCAGGGTTTTTTTGGGGGGTGGTGTCTTTGGGTGTGGGTAGCGCCTTGTGAAGTGATTTTACTATTTACGAGTGTGGATGGGCTGTTTTGTCTTGGGCCCAGAGAAACAATTACTACTAGTACAGTGGAGACACTCTACAGCTACCCGGAAAAACAATTACTACTAGTACAGTGGAGACACTCTACCGCTTCTGGCCCCTCCTAGGTCATTGAAACGTCTCCCTCTACTGAATGCCGTTATACTTTTGTTCACCGACATGCGGGCCATGCAACGCGCGGGCCCAAATGCCATCCACCAAATTAGAAGGCAGTATGCGACGGAGAGTCACCTCGGTCGAAGCGCCGGCAGTAACGAGCCGTCAGACACAAAACCCCACCTCCCCGCAGCCTAAGTTTGACGGGCGAAGCAACCATCATTTCACTCTTCGCTGAATCCCCTTCTCCTCACCGTCTTCAAGAAAGGCAACACTCGCATCCGCCATCGTTCTTCTCTCCCAACGAAGGGAAGGTAAGCGGATCCGTGATGTTGGTATATTTTCGCTCGAGAGAAAAAAAGAACTTTTGCAAAGCGATAACCGATCCTCACTCTCTTTTTGTTTCATTGTCATTGCGATTGTGTTATCCTTTCGGTGGTCTCCTAGTATTAAATCGGTTTCATGATGGACCAAGGAGAACCAGGCAAAGATCTTCCGACATCTTTGGAAGCGGGGCGGAGGCTGATCCCCACGAGACAGGGAGCTCCAAGAAGATGGAGGCAGCCACCGAGCCGACCCAGATACGCTCACGGCCACTCTTGAGATGGTCAACGCCCGATTGAGGTTACAGCCCCGTGGCAATCTGACGAGCAGTTTTCCCCTTCGAGGATGTGTCCCCCCTGCCGAGCTGTCCAAGGTGATTTCCTTCTTTGCAGATCTCGATTGTGGTTTTTCATCTAAGTATGTGGTGATTTTTTTAGAAAAGGAAGTATGTGGTGATTAATAATGCAAAATTTTATTAGATTCGATGCCATGCTATACATAGTGGTTTAAATAACTTGTGTTTCTTATACTGAAAACTAATTTAGAATTTATTTCTGTTTCAATTAGAGCCCTGATGCGGACAAGGATTGTGTGGTTGTGCATGTCACTCACTACGGGGCGGACGACCTGAATATACACACAGGGAAAACAGAGTTCTTAGGCTGTTGGATCCTGGAAGCCATTTGCGGTTATACCAATGAAGAGGTGTGTCGGTGTAAAAACCGGGGGATCTCGGGTAGGGGGTCCCGAACTGTGCGTCTAGGCGGATGGTAACAGGAGACAAGGGACACGATGTTTTTACCCAGGTTCGGGCCCTCTCGATGGAGGTAAAACCCTACTCCTGCTTGATTAATATTGATGATATGGGTAGTACAAAAGTAGATCTACCATGAGATTAGAGAGGCTAAACCCTAGAAGCTAGCCTATGGTATGATTGTTGTTCGTCTTACGGACTAAAACCCTCCGGTTTATATCGACACCGGATAGGGTTAGGGTTACATAGAGTCGGTTACAATGGTAGGAGATCTACATATCCGTATCGCCAAGCTTGCCTTCCACGCCAAGGAATGTCCCATCCGGACACGGGACGAAGTCTTCAATCTTGAGTCCAGGAGTCCGGCCAACGGTGATAGTTCGGCTATCCGGACACCCCCTAATCCAGGACTCCCTCAGTAGCCCCCGTACCAGGCTTCAATGGCAATGAGTCCGGCGCGTAGATTGTCTTCGGCATTGCAAGGCGGGTTCTTCTCCAAATTCCATATACTTGTCGAATAGTGTCCGCTTACGATAAATGCTGCGCTTCTTGGCTTCCACGCCCAATAATGGCCATCTTCCATGTGTTTGAATGAATGCGAAAAGCCAGGGTATTTTTACACTTATCCCCCTAGCTGCGCAAATGAGCCGCCTATAGAAGGGACGAGGATCTAGATCTGAGTCACACCATCCCCCCTCCACGAGCTTTCACCGGAGCGCCTTTGACAAAAATCCATTCCATCATGGACAGTCGACGCGGCTCCTCCTCTCGCGCTCCCAGCCCTCAGCCTGGAAATTGGGAGAGGTGCTCGGTCCCGCATAGCGAGCTAGTGACACTTCAAACCAAGGAATTTCTTCCCCCGGCCTTCATGGTTCCGGTTCGAGCCGGTCACGCCACGTATAAGGGCGGAAAGCAAGCGGAGAGTGTCCCCGATCCCTCCAAAGGAGAGCGGGTATGCTTTATCTCTTATCTAGTAAGAGGACTCGGATTTCCAGTTCATCCGTTTCTCCGGGGGCTCTTGGAGTTCTACGGCCTCGAGTTAAACCACCTTACGCCTATCTCCATTTTGCACATCGCGGGCTTCGTGGCCCTTTGCGAACTGTTCTTGGGCGTCGAGGCTCATTTTGCGCTGTGGAAGAGATTATTCTGCCTTGTACCCCGTTCTCAGGAGGGGTCAATATATCAAGTGGGCGGAGCGAACTATGGCGCATCGCCGGACCGGATATCTATCCGGAACCCGAAGAAGACGTCCAAGACTGGCCTTCGGAATGGTTTTATATAGAAGACGCGTCCGCCGGATCCTGTTCGGATCGGTCTCCGGAGTTCAGCAATGCTCCTTTGAAGAAACGCTGAGTTGGCGCCATGAGCTCCCTGTGAGGGAAGACGACAGGGACATCCTTTACCTGATGAGCCGAATAAGATTGTTAGCTCATTCCGAACTGACCATGATCGGTGTCATGGCCACATGTATCATGCGGGGGGTGCAGCCGCTCCAGTATAGGGGCCACCCCATGTGGGATTTCAACGGGGAGGACGATGCCACCCGTCATGGCCGTAAGGGGCCGGGATCGGTCACCGATCTGGTGAAGACCTTGTCCGTGCTGTACAAGGGAGAAGAGGAAGATTTCCTCCGCGTCAGTCCACTGAATGGATTTTCTATGAACAATCCCCGAAACTGGGTAAGCGGACATTTCTTTTTTGCACATCCGATCCGTATTCCCATGGTTAGGTGTCTCGTTTTGTGATTTTGACGCAGAACTGCGCCAGCCGTAAAAGACATAAACAGCCCGCCTCCACAACCCGAGGATCCGGAAGGTTCCTCGATCCGCCTCCCAAGAGGATCCGGACATATTGGTGGAGCTGATTGATGGGGTATATCACCAACTCGAGCATCGATAATGCCTTGGTTGCCATTACGGCCGATTACCCGGAATACTTCCAGCCTCACAGTAATCGAGGCGAGGTCCCAATACACTGATAATGACCCATCCGTGCTTATTTTTGATCACCGTATACCAATGGTGTTTCGAAGGGGGTGCCTTCGAGGCAGGAGGCCGAGCCCGCGGCGGCTAGCCAACAAGGGGCAGTACGGCCCCGCAGACTAAAAATAAGTGCGGTCCGGATCGAAACGCCGCTGCAACGGTATGGCGCGTCACCATATTCCCAGGATTGATTCCTGGAAGGCGTACGAACGCTGGTGCTCTTTTCAGAAAAAAGAGCGCTCGCCGGACTGATTCCGGAGAGGTTGCCAATCGAGCCTCCGCCAGCCAGGCTCCGAAGCCGGGTCCAGAAGCGGAGGCGAGCACGAGACGTGCGTCGGATGCTCCTCCGACAGAGGATGCCGACAGATTGTCCGCCACCAACTCTGAGGTGGAGAGTGCCATGAATCACAAAGCGCCGCCCGGACAGCTTCTTCGTGACACATGTTTCTCCCAAGACGCGATGAACGCCTTCAATTCGGGAGATGCGCACCTCCGTGCCGCTCAAGATGGTCTAGCCAGAGCCACGGAGCAGTATGTAAAGGACATACGGGTGAGGAAATTTGACAGTTATATATGCCAGTAGCCCCCGAGACTTAAAATAGTTAAAATAACTGATTTAAGGATCATTTGTTATGCAGGATCTTACAAAAAAGAATACCCGACTGTCCCAGGAGCTTGAAGAATGCAAGGCCCAACTTGAGGTCAAGCACTAGCCGCCATGTGGGGAGCCACAGAGACCCCCTCGGGTAATATATGCTTCAAAAGATAAATAGTTTGTGAAGTGCGGCGTGTGTGTAAATCTGACAATAATATTGCAGATGGCGCCGTCTAGATCCGGACAAGCAATAGCTCTTGCGCTGGTTGAAGGCGGCGAGAATGTGCTTACAAGGGTGAGGCAAGAGAAAAATAATCTCCAAGATGCCAACACCCATCCGGGTGAGGAACTAAAGGATGTTCGTGCTCAGCCGACTCCGTAAAGGAGAATCGGCGACTTCGTCGGCATTTATAGTAAGTGCTTGAGCGAACTTTGAAAAAGAGTTCGCCAGAAGTGAATTAACAGAGTTATGTCTGTAGGTATGCTCACGGGTCGTCCTGAAGAGGAAATGCCCGGTTCTACGGGTGACCTTCTTCCCGAGCTATTGCAACTGCACGAACGAGTTCGGCAGGTGATGAAAGGCGTCGCCCAGGCCTTGTGGCCATCTATTTCCCTGCCCGAAGGCCTTGGAGAGCTTGTAGAGAAGCTTCAGGGAGCACGGCGGCGCTTCCGACTATGGAAGATATCGGCCTGTCGTCAAGGCGCCAGGGAGGCCTGGGCCATGGTGAAGACGCGGTACACGGCGGACCCAAACCACATGCCCGAGGTCGGACTCTGTGGGGCCCGATGGGAAGGAGATCCCTGTGAGCTTAGTGTACGGCCAAGTAGAGTTGGCATAAAGTATTCCCAAGCAGGATCAGTAAACTAGACAGCCTATTAGACGACATTGAAGAGGAATACAATAAGTCAATTTGACTATGTAATTTAAAATGACATGTAAAATGCCTTCTAGCCGGATTGTAGATCGTTTGTCGTAGCGGACCTTTTCGCTTCAACCTCGGGACCCAATAGTCCGGAGTGTGTCCGAATACCCTCGTGGTTATGTAAAAATCGGAGCATGCGTGGAGACCAGGCGTAGGGGTCATGAGTGCTTTATCAGACAAGTGCCCAACTAGTTATGTTATATTACATGGTTAGTAAGAAACATCTTCCAGGGAGAATAGTTCCGTTAGGGGTTCCTTTCTCAGGAGGCATGCCCTAAAGTGCATGTCCTGACTGTGAAAAAGCGTAAAAGCATCTAGGAGCAGATAAATGAAAAATAAAAATCGTCTTTTAGTTCACCGATCGAATATTCCCTTAAGAACGCTTAGCTTTCGGCTTCACCCGATCTAAGGTACACGTCCGGTGACCCGGCGGTAACAATTGCAGAGGTGCTCCCTTTACCACCTAGCCGAACAATCGGGAATGTAGGGGTAAGCACAGAGCCAGCAACCCAGCTTGGCCAAAACTTAAGTCATATCGATGCATATAATGGTGAATAAAAGGTACATGCGGAAGTGTGACACATGTGTTGGGCATAAAGCCCGTATAAATAAGCTTATGTTAAAGAAGCCCCCAGGTATAATGAGCGCGGATAGTGTGTCAAGTGTGTGCGAACTATGCGCAAACGAGCCTTCAACGGCTTCGAAAAAAAGAAGGGAGAAGGAGAGAAATAAAAGACAGCTTAAAGTATAAAATATAGACGGAGGAAGGAGACGAACTCAGAGTCCGGCGCTAGGCGTAGAATCTTCGGAGACGGGCTGCGTTCCATGGGTTCGTCTCGAGTTGGTTATCCGATGCGTTTCGCAAACGATACGCTCCGCCGGTCAGGACTTGGTCGATGATGAAGGGACCCTCCCATTTGGGCTTGAGTTTGTCCTTTTTCTTGTCCGGCAGACGTATAACTAGTTCACCAATGTTGTAAGCTTTGGCCCGTACTTCCCTGCTTTGATATCTTCGAGATTGCTGTTGATAGAATGCGGAACGAGCTTTTGCCACGTCACGCTCCTCCTCCAAGGCGTCCAAGCTGTCCTGCCGATCGAGCTTGGCTTCACTTTCTTCGTACATGCGCACGCGAGGTGAGTCATGAATTATGTCGCAGGGCAAGACTGCCTCTGCGCCGTATACCATAAAAAATGGTGTGAATCCGGTAGTGCGATTCGGCCTGGTCCGCAGCCCCCAGAGTACGGAGTCGAGCTCCTCTACCCAGTGCGTGTTAGATTCCTTGAGGGACCGCACTAGCCTGGGTTTAATGCCGCTCATGATTAGACCGTTTGCTCGCCGACTTGACCGTTAGTTTGGGGTGATAGACTGAAGCGTGGTCGAGCCCGATGCCCATGTTTTTGCACCGAGTTTGACCTCGTCGGCCGTGAAGTTCGTGCCGTTATCGGTGATGATGCTATGGGGACGCCAGAACGGTGTACTACCCCGATATGAAGTCTATCACCGGTCCGGATTCGGCCGTCTTTACAGTGCTTGGCCTCTATCCATTTGGTGAATTTATCCACCATGACCAATAGGTATTTTTGCTTGTGGTTTCCTCCTTTAAGGGTCCAACCATGTCAAGCCCCGCACTGAAGGGCCAGGTGATGGGTATAGTTTTGAGGGCGGTGGGTGGCATGTGGCTTTGATTAGCAAAGAGCTGGCAACCGACGCATCGTTGGACTAAGTCCTGAGCATCTGCCCGGGCCGTCGGCCAATAAAATCCTGTACGGAAGGCCTTGCCTACAAGGGCCCGGGCTGCGGCATGGTGCCCACCGAGTCCGGCATGAATTTCAGCCAGGAGATTCCGCCCTTCCTCTTCGGAGATACACCTTTGAAGGACTCCGGTTGTGATTTTCTTATAAAGCTCTCCCTCATGGACCTTATAGGCTTTAGACCGCCGCACTATGCAGCGGGCCTCGTTTTGGTCCTCGGGAAGTTCCTGCCTAGTTAGGTAGGCTAGGAATGGTTCTGTCCACGGGGCAATGACTGCCATTATTGCGTGGGCTGACGATGTTATTTCGTTGGCGGGACCACCAACTATGTCGGAATGTTCGGTGTGGGGCAGTATGGTTGGGTCCGGGTTGTTATTTCCGGACTCTCCCTCCCATAGTACGGATGGCTTGAAAAGCCTCTCTAGGAAGATATTGGGGGGGACAACATCGCGCTTTGCGCCAATGCGTGCCAACACGTCTGCTGCCTGGTTGTTATCCCGGGCTATATGGTGAAATTCAAGCCCCTCAAACCGACCTGACATTTTTAGGACGACATTGCGATAAGCTGCCATTTTCGGATCTTTGGCATCAAAGTCCCCATTTATTTGGGATATCGCGAGGTTCGAATCCTCGCACCTCTAGGCGTTGAACGCCGATGGAGACTGCCATCCGGAGACCATGTAGAAGGGCCTCGTATTCGGCTGCGTTGTTGGAGTCCGTGTACATTATTTGAAGTACGTATTGGACTGTATCTCCGGTTGGGGACGTCAGAATGACACCAGCCCCTAGGCCAGCCAACATTTTGGAGCCGTCAAAGTGCATGATCCAGTTGGAATATGTGCCGTACTCTTTAGTGAGTTCGGCTTAAGTCCATTCGGCGATGAAGTCAGCCAAAACTTGCGACTTAATAGCTCGCCGTGGCTTGTAGGTTATGTCGAACGGGAGGAGCTCAATGGCCCATTTAGCAATCCGGCCTGTTGCGTCATGTTGTTTGTAATGTCATTAAGAGGTACTTCGGAGGCTACTGTTATCGAACACTCTTGGAAGTAGTGTCGCAGCTTCCGGGATGCCATGAACACCGCGTATGCTATCTTCTGATAATGCGGGTACCGTGACTTGCATGGAGTTAGGATAGTGGACACATAGTAAACTACTTTTTGGAGAGGGAGCTTGTGTCCGTCCGCTTCTCGTTCGACAACGAGCACCGCACTTACAACTTGATGGGTTGATGCGATGTATAATAGCATTGATTCGCCCATGTTGGGCGCGGCCAGGACCGGATTTGTTGCCAATATGGCTTTGATTTCTTCGAGTCCGGCCGTGGCAGCATCCGTCCACTCGAAGTGTTCGGTGCACCGGAGGAGGCGATAAAGGGGTAATGCCTTTTCTCCTAAGCGGGAGATAAAGCGGCTTAGAGCCGCCACGCATCCAGTCAATTTTTGTATTTGTTTGAGGTCTTTGGGGATATCCAATTGTGAAAGACTTGGATCTTGGCTGGGTTTGCTTCAGTTCCTCTACCGGATACAATGAAGCCCAAGAACTTTCCGGCTGGTACGCCAAAAACACATTTTTCCGGGTTGAGCTTGATGTCATATGTTCGGAGATTATCGAAGGTGAGCCTCAAGTAGTCGACTAGGGTTTCGACATGCTTGGATTTGACGACCACATCGTCTACGTATGCCTCCACTGTTTTGCCGATCTGGTTTACCGACATGTCTGAATCATGCGCTGATATGTTGCGCCGGCGTTTTTGAGCCCAAAGGGCATTGTATTGAAGCAGAATGGGCCGTATGGAGTGATGAATGCTGTTGCGGCTTGATCTGGCTCTGCCATCTTAATTTGGTGGTAGCTGGAGTATGCGTCGAGGAAACACAATGAATTGTGTCCTGCGGTAGCGTCGATAATTTGATCGATGCGGGGGAGGGGGAAGGGATCCTTTGGGCAAGCCTTGTTAAGGTCCTTAAAATCGAAACATAGGCGCCAGGATTTGTCCTTCTTTGGTACCAATACCGGGTTTGCTAGCCGGTCCGGATGTTTAATGTCTCTCGATGAATCCGGCCTCCAATAGTTTGGCTAGCTCCTCTCCCATGGCCTGTCTCTTGGGTTCGAGAAACGCAGAAGAGCTTGTTTGGTGGCTTGAATCCTTTTAGGATATTTAGGCTGTGCTCTGCCACGGCGTGGGATTCCCTGGCATGTCTGAAGGGTGCCCGCAAAAATGTCCCAATTTTCGCGTAGGAATTCTCAGTGTCTGGCGTCCACATCAGGGTTTAATTGTGCCCTGATGGAGGCCGTTTTTGTAGGGTCCGTTGGATGGACTTGGAATTTGACTATTTCGTCTGTCGGTTTAAAAGTTCCTCTGCCGCTATGGCTTCGGATAGTGCCTCAAGGGCAAGTGCGGCTGTTTTATTTTCGGCGCGGAGCGCTATGTCCGAGTCACTAGCGAGAGTGATAATTCCGTTGGGTCCGGGCATTTTGAGCTTCATGTACCCGTAATGGGGTATAGCTTGAAAAATTGTGAATGCCTCTCGCCCTAATAGAGCGTGGTCTCCGCTGCTGAACGGGGCCACTTGGAATGTGACCTCCTCGGACCTATGATTGTCCGGCGTCAACACCACATATAGTGTGATCTTTCCCAGACAAAGCATGCTTCCCGACCGGGATTATTCCTCTAAAGGTTGTGCTAGCTTCGCTCAATGCGGCTCCAGTCTATTTCCATTTTTCAAAGGGTTTCCTCGTAGATGAGGTTTAATCACGCCGCCGTCCATGAGTACCTTGGTAAGGCGAAGCCGCCCACTATTGGACCGAGGACCAATGCGGCCGGTGCTCGGGCTGTTCGAATTTAGGTTAAATCCTTTGGCGTTAAAGGTAATAGCCGTGTCACCCATGGATTTATTGTTGCTATCTGGTAGACTTGACAAGGCTGGAGTGTTAGTTTCGCATATTATTTGATGCAAAAGTCTCAAGACTGTTAATACCGTCTTTGGTATTGCTGGGCTGGTGCTCTGGAGCTAGGAGCTCTTCGCCACTTTTGGCCACCTGCCGTAGTATCCAACATGCTCTAAGGCTATGAGTTGGAGTGGCGCCCTCTGTGGTATGAATTTTGCGGGGTCCATTGAGCCATCCCTCCAGTACGGTTCCATGCCCTTTGGGTTTTTTTTGCTTTTTGGTATGTAACCCAGGTGCCTGGTGATGATGCACACTTTTATTTTGGACTAGGGTCGTATTCGGGGCCGGATTATCCCAAAATTTGATTTTGGTTTTCCAGGCGCTCTCGTCACAAGAAGATTTTCGTACTATGGACACCAAGTCAGCGGGCGTGTAATTTCAATGACGACTTATGGCGTTTAGGATTCCCTTGTCCGTGCAATTATTGCAGAAGAATGAGATTGCGTCCCCCTCGCGACAGTCCTTTATCCTGTCCATAACCAGGAGGAATCTGGCCCAGTAATGATGTACTGTTTTACCGGGCTCTTGCCGGATTTGGGATAGATCGCTTATGTTTGGGTGGGCGGGTGGAATTAAATTCCAAACCCCGTCCGATCTAAGATTCAGGGGCCAAGAAATTTACGAACTTGGAAGCTTGGGTTCTTGGAGTTTGTCCAATGAATCTAGCCTGCTGCCTGACTTTAAGTTCAGGGCTTGAGTAGTGTCCTCCCCTCCGCGGGAATCCGGCATGGAGGGGTCAGGAATCCGGACATAGCTAGTCCGTAAGGTAGGAGAAGATCGCCGTATTGTTCCTCTACCATAGCAACGTGGTGGGTAACCAGGGGAGAGTTAATCTCTCTCAGATCGGTTTTAGGCCCGATCTGATTAAAGTCTGTAGCGACTCCCAGGGCGGCGATGCGATCCAAGAGCTCGTTCAAGGAAGAGAGCTCCATCGGATCTAACTGCTCTGCGAGTTCCGAGTTAACGTGAAGATTGCTTCCGATGACCCGAGAAGTCATCGTCGGCGTGGCGGCCGAACAGGCGGTCATAGGAAAACCGCCTAGCAGGAGAGTTTGGCCGGTGGCCAAAGCTCCTTTAGCAACGGTGCCGTCTTTAAAGACGGGATGAGGCATCCTTCCTGACAGCGACGGCACAGAGGAACTCTCAATGAAAGCACCAATGTCGGTGTCAAAACCAGCGGATCTCGGGTAGGGGGTCCCGAATCGCAAGCGTCTAGGCGGATGGTAACAGGAGACAAGGGACACGATGTTTTACCTAGGTTCGGGCCCTCTCGATGGAGGTAAAACCCTACTCCTGCTTGATTAATATTGATGATATGGGTAGTACAAGAGTAGATCTACCACGAGATCAGAGAGGCTAAACCCTAGAAGCTAGCCTATGGTATGATTGTTGTTCGTCTTACGGACTAAAACCCTCCGGTTTATATAGACACCGGATAGGGTTAGGGTTACACAGAGTCGGTTACAATGGTAGGAGATCTACATATCCGTATCGCCAAGTTTGCCTTCCACGCCAAGGAAAGTCCCATCCGGACACGGGACGAAGTCTTCAATCTTGTATCTTCAAAGTCCAAGAGTCTGGCCAAAGGCTATAGTCCGGCTATCCGGACACCCCCTAATCCAGGACTCCCTCACCGGTACAACAAACTCAGGAAAAAAGACAAAGTTGTGAGAAGGTTTACAAATCAGGAAAAAACAAGCAAGGCTTCTCTGAGCAAAGGGCCTCCCGGCAGGCTTAAATTTCCTGGAGTTCACTCTGGTTTTTACTTGTTGCCACCATACGGGGTTAGGTTCTCTCATTCCGAATAACCAATTATAATTGTGGTCTCAATTTGGAATGCTGAATCGAACCATGCAAGATTAATCTTGACCAGTGAAATTCCTGGGCATTCCACTAAATTTAAGCACCACTATTTGCAGAAATAAGCAGACCACAATGCCTCTTGTCCGCCAAGACCTGTCAAAAAAACCGCCGTGCAACCGTGCTGCCTAGTCCTCGGTCCATGGATGAACTGGTAGAAAGTGCATTCCGGACTAGGATGCGATTGTTTTCGCCGTCCCTGCACTACAATCGTGAAGTAAAAGCGTCTGAATCAGCTTCGTTTAGACTGCGTTGGTCATTCTACCTTAGTTACTACCAATGTAGGGATACCTTGAAGACGGAGGTTAGGCAGCGACAACGAGGGATAGCCATCTCATTTTGCGCAGTTGTACTAAAACTGAGGTGTGTGCTTTTGATTGAGCGGATAGAAACGATACAGAGACAGACTTCCCGAAACGATATGGAGATAGACATCCCTTTTTGCGCAAATACGAAATACAGTTATTTAAACAGTGAAAGATATTACTACTTTCCGCCGTTTCCTCTTAGAACCAAGTCCTAGATTCATGCTACAGCTTTCCCACTTTCTTCCCTGTTTGAACCAACGCTTTGAATTGACTGTATGAACTAGCTTTACTTCTAATAATACTAGAAGTCTAGGTGGCTTTGGAACAACAGACGGAAGTAGAAAAGGATCCACACAAAGGGGGAAGAGCTGGGGCAGTAGAGCAAGGCAGGTTTTGAAGGAATATATACATGAGGGTCATTGGCATGTGGCAAAGACGGCGTCGGGAGGCCGCATCTTGGCCACAATACCGCAGGGAGGAAGAAGGGGTCGGAGGCCCTCCCGAACCCGCGCTCTCTCGGAGAGAACGACACGGCCGCCGATCGGGACGCGCGGGCAGCCGTTGGTCTCCTTCCTCGCCGCCGACGACAGCGTGAATGATGCACCTACACCCCCTGCCCCGGTCGAGGTTGTCCGGCCAGATTTGTGACCAGCCATGAGCTGAGAGAGAGAGTGTGGCCACCTATGTCTTGCTTAGATCTGGAGAGCATGAGAGAGTGAACGAGAGGAACCCTAGTAAAGCAAGCGCTAAGGCTCCTGCTTTTATATATAGTGGAGTGATTTTGTTGTACCGGTGAGGGAGTCCTGGATTAGGGGGTGTCCGGATAGCCGGACTCCTGGACTTTGAAGATACAAGATTGAAGACTTAGTCCCATGTCCAGATGGGACTTTCCTTGGCGTGGAAGGCAAGCTTGGCGATACGGATATGTGGATCTCCTACCATTGTAACCGACTCTGTGTAACCCTAACCCTATTCGATGTCTATATAAACCGGAGGGTTTAGTCCGTAGGACGAACAACAATCATACCATATGCTAGCTTCTAGGGTTTAGCCTCTCTAATCTTGTGGTAGATCTACTCTTGTACTACCCATATCATCAATATTAATCAAGCAGGAGTAGGGTTTTACCTCCATCGAGAGGGCCCGAACCTGGGTAAAAACATCGTGTCCCTTATCTCCTGTTACCATCCGCCTAGACGCATAGTTCGGGACCCCCTACCCGGGATCCGCCGGTTTTGACACCGACATTGGTGCTTTCATTGAGAGTTCCTCTGTGTCGTCATCTTTAAGCCCGATGGCTCCTCCGATCATCAACAACGATGCGCTCCATGGTGAGATTTTTCTCCCCGGACAGATCTTCGTATTCGGCGGTTTTGCACTACGGGCCAATTCACTTGGCCATCTGGAGCAGATTGAAAGCTATGCCCCTGGCCATCAGGTCAGATTTGGCAGTTTGAACTCACGACTGACATCCGCGGAGACTTGATCTTCGACGGGTTCGATCCACAGCCAAGCGCGCCGCACTGTCACGTGGGGCATGATCTAGCTCTACCGTCGAATAGTGTCCTGGAGGCCGCACCAGAGTTCGCTCCGACCTTTAGCTCGGAGCCGACCGCGCCGATCGAGGGCGGGTGGCTGGACACCGCCTCGGGGGCTGCGATCTCTACGGCGATTGAGCCGTACACCTACCCCGTCCTTTGCGAAGCTCGTGACTCCAAGGCGCCGGACTCCTCTCCGGACTCCAAGCCTTCCGTGCCCCTGCCAATCGAATCCGATTGGGCGCCGATCATGGAATTCACTGTCGCGGACATCTTTCAGCACTCGCCCTTTGGCGACATTCTGAATTCACTAAAGTGTCTCTCTTTATCAGGACAGCCCTGGCCGGATTATGGTCAGGAAGGTTGGGATGCGGATGACGAAGAAAATCAAAGCCCACCCACCACCCACTTCGTAGCGACTATCGATGATTTATCCGACATGCTCGACCTCGACTCCAAAGACATCGACGGTATGGACGATGATGGAGGAGACGACCAAGAACCAGCGCCCACAGGGCACTGGAAGGCCACCTCGTCATACGACATATACTTGGTGGACATACCAAAAGATGGGAACAACGATGGAACAGCGGAGGATGACCCCTCCAAGAAACAGCCTAAGCGCCGCTCTAAATCCCTCACAGCAAAAACGGTGATTCCGGCACGGGAGACAATAACACCCTGGATAGTGCTGAAGACAACCCCCTCCAGCAGGATTCAACACAGGAGGATGGAGAAGCCAGCCCTCATGAGAGAGCGGCAGAAAAGGAGGTTGAGGACGATAATTACATGCCTCCTCTGAAGATGAGGAAAGCCTCGACGACGACGAATTCGTCGTGCCCGAGGATCCCATCGAACAAGAGCGTTTCATAGCAGGCTCATGGACACGGCAAGCAGCCTCAAGAAAAAGCAGCAACAGCTTAGAGCTGACCAAGATTTGCTAGCTGACAGATGGACCGAAGTCCTTGCGGCCGAAGAGTATGAACTCGAGTGCCCCTCCAAGAGCTACCCAAGACGCAGGCTGCTACCCCGATTACAGGAGGAAGCACCCAAACCTACATCACCAGTGCATGATATGGCTGACCGGCCACCTCGTGGCGCTGACAGAGGCCTCTCGCCCTCAACACAAGCCGCACCCAGCGCGCTCAAAGAATACAAAGGCACGGGAAATGCACCGAACTGCGAGATCTATTGGAGGACAAGGCAAGGCGGACAAGATCGATCTACGGATCGCGTGGGCGCTTCTACCATTACACGCGATTTACAACCGTCACACCGGATATGGTAACTCCGGCCGGGCCGAACACAGTAGACAAAGCTCATTTGAGCTGCGTCGTGATATAGCCCAATACAGAGGCGCCGCACACCCACTATGCTTCATAGATGAAGTAATGGATCATCAAATCCCTTAGGGTTTCAAACCCGTAAACATTGAATCATACGATGGCACAACAAATCCTGCGGTTTGGATCGAGGACTATCTCCTTCACATCCACATGGCCCGCGACGATGATCTACACGCCATCAAATACCTCCCACTCAAGCTTAAAGTACCAGCCCAGCATTGGCTTAACAGCTTGCCACCAGAGTCAATTGGTTGTTGGGAAGACCTGGAAGCCGCATTCCTCGACAATTTCCAGGGCACATATGTGCGACCACCAGATGCCGATGACCTAAGCCACATAATTCAGCAGCCAGAGGAATCGGCCAGACAATTCTGGACACGGCTCCTAACCAAGAAAAATCAAATCGTCGATTATCCGGATGCCGAGGCCCTTGCAGCCTTCAAACACAACATCCGCGACGAGTGGCTTGCCCGGCACCTAGGACAGGAAAAGCCGAAATCCATGGCAGCCCTCACAACACTCATGACCCGCTTTTGCGCGGGAGAGGACAGCTGGCTAGCTCATAGTAACAACATGACCAAGAGCCCTGGTAATTCGGATACCAAGGGCAGCAATGGCAGGTCGCGTCGCAACAAACACAAGCGCCGCATTAACGGCGATAATGCTGAGGATACGACAGTCAATGCCGGATTCAGAGGCTCTAAACCCGGTCAGCAGAAAAAGCCATTTAAAAGAAATACTCCGGGCCCGTCCAATTTGGACGGAATACTCGATAGCTCGTGCCAGATACATGGCACCCTCGAAAAGCCAGCCAATCACACCAACAGGGATTGTTGGGTGTTCAAGCAGGCAGGAAAGTTAAATGCCGAAAACAATGACAAGGGGCTGCATAGCGATGACGAGGAGGAGCCCCGGCCATCGAACAATAGAGGATGTAAGGGCTTCCCCCGCAAGTGCGGACAAGGAACATGATATACGCAACCCACATACCCAAAGGGAGCGGAAGCGTGCGCTTAAGGGACGTATATGCGATGGAGCCACGCCCCAAAGTTCACCCCGTGGTCTTCTGCCCGATCACTTTTGATCAAGGACCACCCACTAGCATCCGCCATGGCGGCTTCGGCCGCATTGGTTCTAGACCCAATCATTAACGGATTTCACCTCACTAGAGTCCTAATGGACGGCGGTAGCAGCCTGAACCTGCTTTATCAGGATACAATGCGCAAAATGGGCATAGACCCATCAAGGATTAAACCCACAAAGACAACCTTTAAAGGCGTCATACCAGGTGTAGAGGCCAACTGTACAGGCTCAGTTACACTTGAAGTGGTCTTCGGATCCCCGGATAACTTCTGAAGCGAGGAGTTAATCTTCGACATAGTCCCGTTCCGCAGCGGCTATCACGCACTGCTCGGACGAATCGCATTTGCAAAGTTCAATGCGGTGCCGCATTACGCATATCTCAAGCTCAAGATGCCAGGCCCTCAAGGAGTCATTACGGTCAATGGAAACACCGAACGCTCTCTCCGGACGGAGGAGCATACGGCGGCCCTGGCGGCGGAAGTACAAAGCAGCCTCTTAAGGCAATTCTCGAGTCCGGTTATTAAACGTCCGGACACCGCCAAGCCGCCGCCGAGTAACCTACAACAAGACCGCTCGGCACGTTCCGAGCATGCATAGCAATGCGGCCCAAGCCCCAGCCGCGAACCGCGAAACCAGATTACGCTGCGTACATAATTACGCCCGGAAATACCATGGGCATAGGGAAGGGGCACGACCACGGCATGCCCGTAATGCGGCTCAACCGCACTGTGGGCTCCGATTGTGTCATTCTTTTCTTCTTTCTTTTTACTTTTAGGACTCCGTTCTCACGTAGCCCTGTCCGCATTAGAATCGCCAACACACGATGCAACAGCCAGGAAGCGTAAAGCTACGCCGAGTGTCCAGTGGTCTCTATTACGAGCAATATATCTGTTTACACACCATCCGCGGCTTACCCCTCGAGGGGGACATGTTAAAGTCCGTCCCTTGCTTATCGCACTATTTGTATCGTTTCGCTCTTATGCAGCCCTTTTGAATAAACAATATATAGCTTCGCCTATTATTGAATTCCCTTTTTCTATATATATATGTTCATTTATGACATTGTGCAACCGTACACTTTGGTACGGGCAATACACCAGGGGCTTAAGTACCCCACCATATGGTGTGATAAGTCCGAACACTTTCACAAGTGCGGCACCCCGAACTTATAGCATTATATGCACCGGCTCCGAATCATGTCTTGGGTCAATAGTTGGGTTTGCCCGGCTCCCATGTTTTGGTACCTTATGTTCCATTATATCGGCTAAGGTAGCGCTGGGAGAACCACTGCGATTGTGCCCCGGTTGAGCTGGGTTAAGCACCTCAGTGGAGAAAGCTAAAAATGACCGTCATGATAGGGCGAGAGCTGGTCACTGTTCGAGAGGTTTTCGAGTCCCTAAAGACTTATGCCGCTTAGAGCGAGGAGTCGGCATTGTCCGTCCTAGGCATGGATAGCGCCCCGAACTCGGTCTTCCGAATACTAGGGGCTTCGCTGAAATTTTAAATTATAGAACTCTATGGCTAAGTGAGAGTGTTCAAGCATTATAGTCCGGTTGCCTTGTTCGTTGCGTTGAGCGCCTCCCTCGAAGGACCCAAGAATGGGAACAAGAGCGCTCAAGTTTATCCCGAACACCCCAAAGACTGTGGCATGGGGGTCAAGCCGACGACTCGCCATCTCTCAAATTTAATACACGGCCGCATTTAAGGTAATATTTTAAATTCAAAAGTGTTGCTTAGCGCATATGAACAAGTTTTCAGCGTCAGGATAACAAATGCGAGTCTACTAAAAATTATATCTTTGGAGCATTCATCCGCTTATAAGGCGAGGCACCCTTCAGACGCCCTCATAATACATTTCAGGCTTGCGATGCTCCTTCTTCGTGGCGGTCCGTCTGGTCACAAGCTTCTCGGCGTCCATCTTGCCCCAAAGGCACCTTATCAAGGGCAAGGGCCCTCTGGGCACCTTTGATGCAGACGGAGCGCTTGATGACTTCAACCCATGGACAAAGGCCCACCAGCCGCCTCACCAGCCAAGTAGCTCCTGTGCATGGCTTCCTTAGGCCACACCGAACTATGAGGCCTTTCGTGGCCTGTTCGCCACCTTATGGAGCTCTCGACCAGCTGCTTCAACTGGTCGCTTATGGGCACTGGTGTCCGGCCTCAATATCGAGACCGTAACACCTTCTCCGCCGAGCTTCCCTCCTCGGCTCGGTAGAATGCGGCAAAGATCAGCCACACTGCTTGGAGGCAGATCTGCGAATGCTCCTGGAGTGCTCCGGATTCGGGTAAGTAACAGATAATTCACTTTCACATGCTTGCTTTGCATATAGAATGCCTTACCCGCCGCTATCTTCTTCATCGCCTCAATCTCCTGGAGTGCTTTTTGGGCTTCGGCCTTAGCGGCCTTGGCGTTCTCAAGGGCCGAGGCGAGCTCGGACTCTCGAGTCTTCGAGTCACGCTCCAAACTCTTGTGGTTTTCCGCGAGAGCCTGGAGCTCTTGCCGCACCTCCGCCACCTGCGCCTCCTGCTTCTCTCGCTCGGTGCGCTCCGCGGCCGCATTACTTTCGGCCTTGACACCTTTGCTTCCTTGTGGTCGCCACCTCGTTAAATGGCCCCTGCAATATTCACGTTATTCCTGTCATTTCTTGCAAACACATCTTTTAAATACTCCCATAAGGTATTACTTACCTTCCTTGTCCTCGAGCTGCTTTTTGGAAAGTCCGAGCTCATTCTCGGACCGCTCGAGGCTCTGCTTTAATGCATCAACCTCCGCAGTCAAGGCGGGCAGAGGTCAGCAAGCCTGCACTCCCATATTGACATACTTATGTTAGACTCCTGCGTATATCTTTTTAGATCCTTAGTTCGGCCATTTCTTTCCTAACACCAAACTAAGCATCGAGGCTACCGCCTATGCGGTAATATTTTTACATATCTTAAATACATACCTCAAAGCTCGTTAGAAGGTCGGCACAAGCTTCACCAGCCCGCTCTTGGCGGATCGAACCTTCTGGATCACCGCACTCATAAAGGCGGTGCTCCTCGTCGATGGAAGCGCCGTTAAGCGCCTCCATCAAATCATCCGGTGCCTCCGGTTGGACGGAGGTCACCGGTGTCGCAGTCTTGCCCTTCTTACGAAGGGGTCGCCTGTCGGACTCCGGAACCACTGAAGGTTCCGGTACGGAGTCCGGCACAGGGCCAGACTTGAAGCCCTTCGGGGTTTTATCCCCTTTGAGCCTGCATTCCGGGAGGTCGCCTTATGGCGCCTCCATAGCCACCTCCTCCTGGCTGGGCCCCTTTTGGGACTCCACCCCGGCGTCATCCGCGGAGGGAGGAGATGAGGCGGTTGGAAGTGAGGTGCTATTCACCTTCGACGAATCCAGGGAGCCGCTCGACGAATCGTCGAGCCCATCCTTGGGCGGGCTGCATGGTTATATTCGGCGTTATAAGATGCTGTGCGACAAATGGAACGCCATGAGTTATTCTGGTGTTCGGACACTTACGATTTCGCCAGGGGCTTGGTCCTTGGAGCACACCCCTCTTCGCCGTCGTCGGCATTGGCGGTGTAGTCCGGAGGAAGGGTCCTTCCCTTCTTGGACCCTTCGGCCTCCCCAATTGGGGTGGCCTTCCTTTTCTTCTCTCCCCCTGCTGGGGGAGAGGCCTCTTTTTCCTCCTCCTCGTCTTCGCGGGAGGAGTCCGCCTCGGCGTCATCGGACGATGAGTCCGACAGCACCTGGCGTCGGGAACTCCTCCGAGTTCCCATGGCCTTCTTCTTGGCCTTCTTTTCTAGCACCACGTGAGGTGCCGGAACCAGCAGCCCCGTCAATCGGGCGTCCGCTGGGTCTTCTGGCAAGGGAGCCGGTCAGTCGATCTGTCCGGACGTCTTCAGCCAGTCCTGTCAAAGGTGAGGGAGTTTCAGATCCCGCATAGAGTCAAACTATGAAAAAAGAGTCCCGTAAAGGGTAAAATAACTTACCTCGCTGGCTTGATGTCATGAGCTGAATCCGCGATCTTCGGTAGCGGATGCGGAGCTTCAGCGCCCTTGAACAAGACTCTTCCGTGCATCTTCGCATATAGTGTCAAGAGCCGGCTCAAGGTTCGGTGCTGTGCTGGATCAAACTCCCACAAGTTGAAGGCCCGTTGTCGCATGGGAGAATCCGCGGATGAGCATCACCTGGATTACGTTGACAAGCTTGAGATTCTTGTCCACCAGGTTTCGGACGCAGGTTTGAAGTCCGGCCAGCTCTTCCGAATTACCCCACGTCAGGCCCATCTCTTTCCATGAGGTGAGCCATGTAGGGAAGCCAGATCGGAATTCGGGGGCCGCCGCCCATTGAGAGTCGCGCGGCTCGGTGATGTAGAACCACCTCGATTGCCACCCCTTTATGGTCTCCACAAAGGAGCCCTCGAGCCATAGGACGTTGGCCATCCTGCCCACCATGGCACCTCCAAGACTCCGGCTTGGCGGCCGCCCACTACCTTCAGCTTGACATTGAAGGTCTTCAGCCATAAGCCGAAGTGGGGCTGGATGCAGAGGAAGGCCTCACACACGTCGATAAACGCCGACATGTTGAGGATGAAATTCGGGGCCAGATCGTGGAAATCTAGGCCGTAGTAGAACATGAGCCCCCGGACGAATGGGTGAAGTGGAAACCCTAGTCCGCTGAGGAAGTGGGGGAGGAACACCACCCTCTCATGGGGCCTGGGGGTGGGGATAAGCTGCCCCTTGTTGGGGAGCCTATGCGCGATGTCGTCGGACAAGTATCCGGCCTTCCGCAGCTTTTTGATGTGCCCCTCCGTGACGGAGGAGGCCATCCACTTGCCTCCCGCTCCGGACATAGTTGGAGAAGGTTGAGGTGGGATGTGCGGACTTGGGCGCTGGAGCTCGAGTGCGCAGAAATGGATAAGCAAAGAAGGAAGAAGGCATGTGTGAAAAAGTGGATCCTTATCCCCTTATATGGACGGACAAAGCTATGCGTCCCCACGGGCCTGATAAAACTCGCTTATCTCCCAAGCGCCGTAATCAATGGCGCGGTTGGGTTACCCACGCCCGTATTGATGAGAATCCCAGAATAAGGGGACACAATCTCTGCTTTGACAAGACGTGCCAAGGAAACCGCCTCGATAAACGCTACCGAGGTGGGACAAGAAAACGATTCAATAAAGGCTTGGTGTGGTGTGATGTCACGCCACGGAATACGCCGCAGATTGAACTTGTGTAAATAGTATTCTCTCTACGGTGGTATGTGGAACTTATTTTTCAGAGCCGACACTATCCTTGTGTTCAAAATCTTCTATGAAGTATTCGGAGGAGGAACCCGCCTTGCAATGCCGAAGACAATATGCGCGCCGGACTCGTCGTCATTGAAGCCTGGTTCAGGGGCTACTGAGGGAGTCCTGGATTAGGGGGTGTCCAGATAGCCGGACTATAGCCTTTGGCCGGACTCCTGGACTTTGAAGATACAAGATTGAAGACTTCGTCCCGTGTCCGGATGGGACTTTCCTTGGCGTGGAAGGCAAGCTTGGCGATACGGATATGTAGATCTCCTACCATTGTAACCGACTGTGTAACCCTAACCCTATTCGATGTCTATATAAACCGGAGGGTTTAGTCCAGAGGACTAACAACAATCATACCATAGGCTAGCTTCTAGGGTTTAGCCTCTCGATCTCGTGGTAGATCCACTCTTGTACTACCCATATCATCAATATTAATCAAGCAGGAGTAGGGGTTTACCTCCATCGAGAGGGCCTGAACCTGGGTAAAAACATCGTGTCCCTTGTCTCCTGTTACCATCCGCCTAGACGCACAGTTCAGGACCCCCTACCTGAGATCCGCCGGTTTTGACACCGACAACCGGCTTCAAAAAAATGCGCTCCTACGTGTACCCGTGAGTGGGTGTGAGAGAACTAGTGCGTGCGTGCACCGCTTCTCTTCGTGAGAGTATAATATATACTAAGCCCAAAGAACGTTCGCCGCAAGAGTAATAATATAAGTGTGTGATGTGTGAGCTAAAATAAAATGTGCGCACCGTCTTTTGTTTTTTAGAAGTTCTAAGGGTAGGGTGTGAAGAGCACATATGTGCGTGACGCCCACCGCAGATAGACGATGGGTGCCAGCGTGCGAAGTCTGCGAGAGGACTCGGAGAGTTGTGACTCGTGAGGGTGCGTGTGCGTGAGAGAGAGGGGGCACGATCAATGCAATGCATGTGTCCATAAATCATTATCCGACAAACGCTTCTCCACAAGCCTTTTCTCGACGAACGCCAGAAGAACCGTTAGATCGGCATCCGACAAAGGTCGGGCTTTTGCCATGTCATTTAACAGAACAGCCACTACTCCTACACACAAATCTTCCACGTGAGTGTTAGCAACTGCTGTATGCTCCCCCCGTTCCGAAATGCAGTGCATATAGCTTTACTGAAAATTAGAACCTCGCAAACTTTTACCGAGTTTTCGTGTACCAAATATGCACATGTAGAATACCCTGTATATATCATTTCATTCATCTTCGAGAGGTAACTATAAAGATGGGTGAGGAGTCTACAAAGAAAGACCATCGTATCACCCGCAACAATTTCAACCATCCTTTAGTGTCGATGAATATCATAGGAACTCTATATGATATGATTTTTATAGGATTTTTTTCCTTTAGAGCCAATTGGTTCATAGGAATAGATTCATATACTCTACATTTCAAAGAGAATAAACATGATATCATTTCTATAGCTTTAGAGCCACTTGGTTCATAGGAATGGATTCCTATACTCCCTTAATTTCAAAGGAAAATAAACATTAGTGTATATTCAATAGAAAAGTTCCTATGATATGAACCAAATTACATCTCTGTACTAATCCCTCCTCATAGGACTTGAGATACATGTCATCTCTAGATTCAATAGAAAAGTTCCTATGATGTGAACCAAATGACATCTCTTTTCCAATCTCGCTCATAGGAATTGAGATCCTCCATGTCATCTCTTTCCCTACAACTTCCATGTATACATCTTCTATTCCTAAATAGATAGTACAACCCAATAGTAGCTTTTTTCCAAAACATGCAACTATGGCACAAGAACTATATAGTGTGCCAATAAATTTGACAGATGGTCGCTGGATGAAGCTAACCCAATAGTGCAGAGATGGGCAAATCCAAGCACTACTGGCCGTTGGATATCATCAACATTCCACCAGATCTGCCACATGTACAATTTAGAAGACTCCATGGTTGAACTTAAGCATAATGCACAAACCTCAAAACACAAGCACTTCTCCTTTGTTCTAGAATCTTCTGTATCATAATTGATTATTTTTTCTAAATGAATTGCCATTATTTGTTTTTACTTTATGATTTACAATGCACAACCCCATGAATCTTAACATTTTTATAAAACTAATTGATTTTGAATGAGATGAACTATAAGAACTAAACAAACATCTACATCATGCATATATGACTCAAATCTTTACATGCTATAGTGTGTATTTATTCATAATTTGGTTTCGAAATCTCATGCGTTCAATACATGTGTACCTTACTAGTTTTGAGTAGAGTAGCAAATTTCACGCTGCCCCGGTATATCGTAATGCAGGGCCCATGCATCATTGCCTTTCGGTCGAACCTACGCCCACAATTTTTTGTATGTGCTATATCTCCACCGTCCCCGAACCCAAAATGCTGCCTCGTTCCGTAAAACCAAGCGCCCACACATATTTAAGCGCCACGACTCGAACCCATTTACTACGACGCGGGCCTCAAGACGCCGTAGTACTCCTACAAACCCTTCCGCCGCACTCATCATCGGTTTTCTTCAAGAGGACGAGGGAGAAGCCGATTTGTAGTTGAGGCGCTTTCAAAAAAGGATCTCAGAGTGGAGACCCCTACCCTAGGGTGCCCTAGGTAGCTGCCGCACACATCATTGTTTTCTCTTTTCTTTATGCTCTTGCGCCGCTTAGAGTGAAATGATGGTTGCTTCGTCTGGCCCAAATTTTAATGCGGGAAAGGTGGGGCTTTGTGATTTGACCCCTCATC
Source organism: Aegilops bicornis (assembly GCA_021605145.1). Taxonomy (NCBI): domain Eukaryota; kingdom Viridiplantae; phylum Streptophyta; class Magnoliopsida; order Poales; family Poaceae; genus Aegilops; species Aegilops bicornis. The sequence continues at coordinate 626,380,714 of CM038675.1, read as the reverse complement.
GCCATTTTCTACTATCAAGGGCGCTACGACCGGGGTGCCTCCAATTCCAACCGCAGCTCCGAACTGTGGTTTGGTGCATCGCACGTGGAACAAGACGGTGGATGAGCCACATGTCTGCCAAAGGGGTCCTGTTAAGTGTGTCGCCATTTCGTGTGTGGATCGACCTCGCTGAGTTGCTACACCAACACGACAGAGCAGTCTACCACTTGGTTTTGCTCCTTGGTGAATCCCGACTATATTGATCTAAAAGATACGTGCTGAACTATCCTCTCCGGCCTCGGTTTTTTATTTGTAGGCGCCTCGGTTTATAGGGCCTGCACGTAGTTCTAGGTCATCCATTTGACTAACTAAATATGAGTTACTATGTCACAAAAAGTATATCATTGGATTCTTATTGGTTGATATGTGAAGAAACAAGAAACGAGGTAGAAGTTAATGCACGGCGCCTTAGTATTTTGGGATTATTTGGTTTTCGTAAGATGACTTACTCACCTAGACGGAGGGAGTAGTTGTATTTAAAAGTCGAGGGCGGGGCTTTTCCTGCGCGGTAGGCGGGGCAGTTCCGCCTAGTCGGTTCGACAGAGGCGCGAGAAGACGAGGGAGTAGGCTGCTGGAAACGTAGGGCTGTGTGATTTGACAATGAAGTTATCACTGGACAGGTGGGGCCCCGTGATTTGACTTGCCATTATCATTTTAATCAAGGGCGCATTTACCAGCGTGAGTCTCCCGATTCCTGACCACCTCCATACAGGTGCCTCTCCCAATGCTCCACCATGTAGTAGTAGAGGCTGGCTCTTGCATGAGAGCCACTTCTCCACTTTTTCCTTGCCTCTCTTTCCTCCACATATTAAAAAATGCCATGTAAAGCGCACTATTGTACTTACTTGCTCCTACAGGTGCTTAAGCTTGCCACATAGGCATAAATTCCGATGTGGCAAGTTAATCAAGAAGAGAGAGACTAGTTTGGTGACCCAAGGAAGAAACGGTGCTAAGCGCGTGTACCTAGGTGAAAAGACAATTTTGAGTCTATAGCTAATTAAATGAAGCAAACTTAGCAACGCCCATTTCAATGGAAGAGGTCACTCCTTGGCAAATGCAATAAATACTAGTATTTCGTGTCCCATTATATAAGAACGTTTTGACACTACACTAGTGTCAAAAACGTCTTATATTATGGGACGGAGGAGTACGTAAGAAAGAGATAGAGAGGAGTAAAAAAATACACTTATAGCCAACCTTATAGCCAACCTTGTAGTAGTATGAGTGACTAAGTGATGACTATGTATGACATGCCAACATCGATAGCCTAACGCACCGTGTTAAATCTCCAAGGGCGCGACCACATGAAAGCGACGCGCGACGGTCGTGGTAGGCGCGACCATGATACGGCTGCCGGGCAGCCCTTGGATCTGAGATCAAATGGTCGCATGCTAAGTTGCTGAAAATTTGCGGAATAACCCTCCAGGATAGGATATTCACCCATAGGTCTAGAATCACGCCATGCAACCATTCGATCTCAGATCCAAGGGCTCTCGGAAGTCCGTATCATGGGAGAATGGAAAGCCACTACCCTGCCGTTGCACGCTGGCAGTTCGCTCCTACTCGTCCCCGCACGTCCTTTCATACTACGGCGGTTCGCTCCTAGTCGTCCCATCCATTCACATTACGGCAGTTCCACTAATCCTAACCCTCCTCCCAAATCCATGGCATCCCAACTCTCCCCGATCGGCGGTGAGTACAAGGTTAGAACCATCACCGGTGATGAGTTCGACGTCATCTACACCCGTACTTCCGCGACGGTGAAAGGATGCCTTTCTCGCTTCACACACATGTTCGAAAACTCACATGATGAGTGGGTCGCTGGGCTAGATGTTGAGTACACCATAGTTGTGGGACGAGAGAAGGATCTAAAGGACGAAGAGAGGAAGAATCCCGCCGTGATCCAGGTTTGCGTACATAACATTTGCTTGGTCTACCACATATGCCATGCCGACGTTGAGTGCCAGGATTTTAAGAACTTCCTCGAGGACAAAATAGTCAAATTCGTTACTGTAGACTTTAAGAACGACAAAGAAGTCCTACATCGGATAGGCCTCTTTGTAGGAAACCCCTTCGACCTCCAGAAGAATCGGCTGGTGCCCTCTAGTCAGCCTTCAATGCTGACCCTTGCAGGAGCCATGGTTCATCCTTCGTGCGGTAAACTAGAGAAACCTCCACATCGCTTTCATCGCCATGCATGGCAGCGAATGTACTAGATATAGACCACATCCAAGACGCTGCAATGGATGGCTACCTTTGTTTCAATATCTACAAGGGCTGGATGAAGAGCAACAACCAAGTTGGCGGTTCAAGCAAAGAAGTATCGGCCAAGAGGAAGAGGGACAAGGACGAAGTCGAGAACGTGGACGAGGACTCCGAGTAAGGTGGCAGTGTCGTTGCTCATGGTGGTTCTAAGGCTGGTCATAGTGGGGAGTAACTTAGACTAGTGTCGTATGCATGACACTAGTCTAAGTTACTACCTTCATAATGCAAAGTAACATGATAGTGGTGTCATAGATGGCTTCATTTATTAGCTTGTAGACTCATCTTGTGTTGGGAAACGCTATATGTTACAAGAATATATTATGTTACCACCTCACATTAAATACTTGCCACATAAGCAAAAATTTCTTGGAGTGCGCTATGTTACTAGCTAAGTTACTCCCACTATGACTAGCCTAATGCAAGTGTTCACCGGATTAGTTGCATAGTTTAATTTCAGGTGTGCTTAGTTTAATTTGAGGGTGTGTTGTGCCGAGCCCCCAAAGAGAACTATGTTATGTTTCTTCTCGTTACTTTAACTCTTCAAGATGTACATACTAGTACTAGTATTTCTTTAATAGAATTTAGCACCCCAATTAAGCACGCATTAGCTTTATTAATAGTACTATATGCATAATTTGGCATTTAGCGCTCTCTATATGTACCACCTTTTTTGTAAATTTCAATTTTTGCTCCATGGCTAAATCCATCGATAGTGGAGTACTACTGCATAAAAGTATACATTTTTTAAAAGGCTAGCATACCTGTTCATCACATATATATATAGCCAGTTAAATTCTCAACCTAGAACGACGTGAATGCCATGTAGTAAACCGATACAGAGGAAGTATAGTAAAATGAGGTGATTTTACCGAAGCGATCGGCGGGGAGCATGGCTCGTCATGCAAAGTCCACGTGTCATGATGTACCAAGGAAATGCGCGTGTCCCTCTTGAGGCAGAAGCAATACTAGTACGTGGTTTGAGATGATGTCGAACCGAAGTGTGAAATAATGGTTGCTTCGTCTGTCTGGGAAGGTGCGGCATTGTGATTTGATGTCTCATTGCTCATTACTACTACTGGACCGGTACGAGTGGGGTGCGTCCCCCTTGCTGTTCTGCACTGTTATTTGGTGCTTGACACGTCGACCCGGTTGCTATATGTCCCACATATCGGCGACAGGAAGTACATAATTCATGAAAGGGAGCGTCGACGGAGGAGTATACTACATGATTCATGAATGGGAGCGACTTAGTTTTGGAAAAATCTGTTTTTACGGAGTACGTACCCACTAGGGTTTATAGGGCTCATCTAACAAACATTCGTTTTTCCGTTTGATAAGTCTCAGTTCTACTATACTAGTAGTAGTACCATTACATGTTGGATTTCGAGGTGCGTTAGATCACCCGACGCAAGCAAAGGTCAAGAGGAAACTAACCAATGCATGTACAAGTTCATGGAAATTTAGTGGTCATTCATGCATTCATTCTAATTAATGCCTCGGTAAACATAACTTCTTGAAAAAACGAAAGACAGTGCAAACTACGTAAATATATTCACCACTCACCGCTCACCTGGGTTGGAGAGATTTTGAAATTGAGCCATAAACTGGAAAAGAGGGAGTAGTAACTTTTGTCTTGATTACTATTTGTGGCCTTGTATAGATGCAAAATTTACTTTTTTATAATGGCCTTGTATAAGTAAATATAGGGAGTACTAACCAAAGTACATAGTAGGGACGAGGAGTAAAAAGAGGGAGTAGTAAAATTTTCTCCTCGTGCTGCGAGCCACCGCGCACGTGGGCGAGGGAGCGGGTGTAAAGGCGTACAGTAGTAGTAAGCTTCACCTCATCCTGCGAGCCACCGCTACCTGGGTGGGGAGACGGCGTACTAAGCAAGTTTCTCCTCATTCTGCGAGTTGAAGGGACACATCAAAAGTACTCCAGTGTATAGAGCCTTGCCTCTAAGGTAGGCCCCACATGGTTTGCCTCTTATTTTAGTTTAACATAACATAACGCGTCAAGTCGCAATTTGTTTGTTCACCCGTGGTAGGTGATCCTCCCTCCACCAAGTGGACAACCAGTACACATGCCAAATTACCACGTGGGCTGCGTTTTTCGTACAGAAATGAGCTCCACCATGTACCCGCGCGGGTGTGGTTGGGAAAGAGACGGGAGTATGTGCGCCGTGCGTGCACCTCTTCTCTTCGTGCACGTCCCCCACCTATGTGAGTGTGTGTGTGAGAGAGATACAAACCTAGACATAATGCGCCGTCCATCCCCATGCTTCCGCCCAGTCCGACCACCAGTCACCACCACGGCACCACGCCCCACTCCTCCTCACCTTATCTCTCATATTTCTCCCTCCATTTTTATATACAAGGGCCACTATCAAAATTACAATTTGCGTATATACAAGGCCACTAACACTAATCGATGCAATATTAATGGTGTTTGCCTCGTGGTACTAGCAAAGGAGGACATTAATTATCCCTTGCATGCATGCGGAGTTTGTAAAAATGCATCTCGATGTTCCGTGCAATGCACGGGCATCTTGCTAGTCCATGAAAACAACACATGGCAAAATTCCACGGCAAACGAGGGATTTGAATCTGTTGGGAGGGGCTGTTTGGATCTTGCCCGGGGTAGCCAAAATATTGGCAACCCTTTTGTCCACCGGTGCCTTTGCCACCGATGAACGAGGAATGGCCCGGGTGCTCACGCTGTCATGCATCCTGGAGCGCGCACGTTGGATACGAGCTCGCACGAGCTGTGTTTTTTTGTCCCACAACGCCGCCCGAGCCGCCCGCAGACTGACCTGCGACCTGCAAATTATGCCATCCAAGCGTAGCTGCACACATTATGATAACAACTCAACCAACCGGACGAAATTCACGCAAACACGTAGACAAACTGATACTTCATATAAACAACGACGGAAATCATATAAAATACCGGATTTTCACACAAACATGACGGATTTCATTACATTCAAATGAACTACGTGGTGCTAGTTCTGGACAGCACATGTATATAATACCTGGCCTAAATCGTCGCCTCACGATCGATTTAGGTGTTCCTCATGTCCGGCAAAGACGATCACCGGACTGCCGGAGCCCCGGAGGTATATGCTTCAACAAGAAAGGATGGCTCGCTTCCCCACTGCCCAACTGATATCATTGGCTGGTGCCGAAGATGATGGTGGCCGACACCAGTTCGAGTTCATCACAGGCCACTACTTCGCCATGGCCGGCACCGGCTCGAGTTCATCCTAACATTGACCTCTTCCGTGGAGCCCATATGGGGTCGACGAAGGTCCTCGCAACAAAAGGATCCGACAAGACACCTGTTGTGTACGCCGGCGTTGCCTCCGCGGTGGCCTTCATGGGACCCAAGCAGCGGCGGCCTCCCCTGTTCTACTTCTCCTCGATGATGGCGGCGGACGCGGAGGCGCTGGCCACCGACTCGTCGCTCTCCGCGCACCCGGCTTATGTCGCTGCTTGCATGGCGCGGCCGCCGGCATGGGAGTCTCGGCCACAAAAAACGGGAGACGCGGTACGAGGTGGTGGCGTGGACGGCAGCAACGACGCCTCGGCGCCGCTTCCTCGCCGAAGCTGGCTCGAGCCGCGAAGTTGTTGAACCGCCGCTACCGCTTGGGGCGGCAAATCGCCCGCTCCGTCGGGCGAGGGAAGGGAGGTGGATCAGCGAGCTGCATAGCTCGTATCCGGCGGGCTACCCAGCCGGCTTTGATGCGGAATAACTACTCTCCGTAAGCCATTGTAAGAGTGGACAAAATGGTGGAGGAGATAGGGGAGCGGTGGAGGTGTGCGATTCTTGGCCGGCATTTGGCCTTGTTTAAATAGGAGATTAAATAGATGGTGGACGGGAGGAGCTCGGCCGGCATTGCGTTTAACGCCGGCCCGGTCATGAACGGACGTGTGTCCAGAGTGGGTTTCTCAGCTTCCACACGGGCGGATTTCATGGAGGCGTTTGAATGCGGCACGGAGGCATGTTCAGCCGGGCGTGCCGTGAGTGGCGCCCTCGACTCTGACCTAGGACACCGCGCCATTCTTCCACCGACGCAGGGCTCTTTGGGTGCATGGCCTGCATGTTAGTGACCCAAGCAGCAGCGCACAGCAGAGGAACCTTTGGTGGGCCAGGCGGTCGAAGCGGGCATTTCATAAACCGATGATTGTTCACCGAAAGTGTGACGTCATCTTTTTCATGTAGTTGCCTACTATGTTGATAGCCCGCTTGATACATTGTGATTCATAAAGACCGATGCAAACATCAATGTTCGCTTATCACGTATAAGATTGATTAATACCCGTAACAATCCATGTCCTTAACAAAGGGTGCATGCACGTATAGGTTGAGCGTGTGTCTTGCGTCAGGCTGTGTGCATGCAAAGCGCAGTAGTGTTGCGTGCATGCAGGGTGCGTTCGGTGTTGCATGCATGGGTGCGTGACGCGGCGTGTGTTCGTGAGTGCATGTGTACATGTCGGTGTTGCACGCCAAAGATGCGTCGTGTGTACATTATGTACGCGTGTCGTTGTTGCATGCCTACATGCGCGCGTGCATGTGTACGCAGCGGGTGAGGCTACACGTCACCGACCGACTTTTTCATCTACATGATCTTGAGATTTTACGAAGTCACCGTGAGGTGCCTCAGAAGTCGAGTGGAACGCCTCCTCCCACCGAACGCATATCGCCGGAAAATACTGAAATTGACAAAAGATAAATGCGAGCACCGACTTTAACCTTGGTGGGCTCGAGAAACCACTGCGTGTTTCTAACCATCCAACCACATGTTGGTTAGCACGACAAAATTTATGTGGTGACCGTGGATGAGCTTATTCTCAAGTCCAAAGGACCATATCGTGCTTTCGCTTCAAATACAATGACCGTAAGTGTCGTCAACAAAATACGGAGCACGCATCAAATGCAAAGTCCGCTGCTGTCATCAACAAAATATGGAGACGCATCGTGAGCTAGATACCGTTGTACTATTGTATATGCTTATTTTCTTAGTGGCCGATTGCATGTGTGTGGTGTGGTGGGGACATCATTTCTAGTTGTGGTGGGTCAACATGAAGACTCATGGGTCAGTTCCATCTGCGCCACATATAGGTTGGACCGAGATGTGTTATACGGAGACCCATGTGGAGGACTCAAGACAACACGGTTACCAGAGTCGCGGAGGACTCTATCCCCACTGGTGATAAGCCGACTATATATAATTTGTAACCCTAGGCCCTTAGTATGTTATACAAGCTTGGGGGCTAGTTCGTCGATAGTATACACATACACAATGCCTGGTATTCACGTGTACTTTGTACACACCTCTATCACTAATATACAGCATCAGAGTAGGCTCTTTCTTCAACCGCAAGGGTCCGATCCGAACTAGGGTAAAACTTTGCCTCAGATACCATCCAGCCTAACAGCTGTGGATATCTCACCGAATGATATGATGAAATCATATCTGCCAACTACTATTAGAGAGGTGTGTCTGGGGGAATGTAAAGTAGAGAGGCCTAAAGATAATGTGCGTAAGGGAGACACGTGAGGCACATATGTGCGTATAGAGGGCTAGTAGAGACCGTGCATGTGTATATATGCATGTGAGAGAAATAGTGTTTTCCAACTGAGATTAGTGAAAAGAGTGGTACATAGTAGTGAGAAAGAGAGAGAGAGAAACAGAGAGAGAGCATGTGCGTGAGACACCCCGACACCCTGAGAGAGATTGTGAGCATGTGTGAAAGAGAAATGCCGATGCATATAAAGTGTGTGCACTTATGCGTTAGATAGAGAGATATATAACGCGTTTGAGAGAACGGGGCGAGGCATAGTGCATCTACGTGTAAAAGGCGGTTCTATGCATTAAATTAAAATAGAAATGGCATTATTATTTTTGGATGAGATCATGAATTTTGCAAATTGCGTATGGACGAAAATCGGTCTATCAGACACCTGCACTCTATTGAATTCTAGCATGTGCATGTGTTTATTTCATATTATCGATCCATAGAGTGAGAGTGGTTTGAAATACAGGCAATGGATGCTTTTGCAATTCATATATAAACATTAATTAGTGCACTCCATGTTGTTAGTGTGAAGCACTTTATACATTTGTCACTTGCATGGATACATTCCAAATTGCTAGCTACGAAATAAAATACATGTCTAATTCAACATAAAGGGGGTTTCGAAGATTCGAATTCATAGGAAGTGCATTCATCTATTTGAACCCGAGATAATGGCATTTGTAAATCAGATGTAAAAGGGGGCATCAATCTTTGTTGTGAGTTTGAACATGCTATATATATATTCATACGCATATCTAACTTTTTTTTGCAACCAAGGAGATTATACCTGGAACCATGCATGAACTGAGGTAAGTTGCATATTTTTTTAATATATACTCGTGTACAATGTATATTAAAATGTACCCCCTCCATTCCAAAATAATCGTAGCTTTAGGATTTTCAAGAGTAAAGATTTGTGAAGTTTGACAAATCTTGAAAGTTCAATTCAAGATAACCGAAAACGTTAATGCTTCTGCTCCCAAATATTGAACGGTTACCAAATAGGCCTCTGGTCACCCGAAACCGCCTGAGACTAATGTTTTGGTGGTAGGAAATTACTGTCCCGACTCGCCCGTAGCTTATCGGACCGATGTCCAAAGGTCTAAACCGGGGTAGGTTTGTAACTTCACCAAGACGCCAGTCTCAACCTCCTCCGAGAAGCATTCATACTGTGGGCGCTTAAACACCCATGGGCTCGGCCGAAATCTATCCCGCCCACATTTGGGACACCTGACATGACTGTCCTACCACCAACCCACAATATGTCTGAAATTTTAGATGGGGGCAAAGTTTGTAACTTTCCCCAAATTTCAAACAAGCACGTCTCAAACCGAAACATTGTTCCCCTTAGTTCCCCGCCTCCCTCCGCTTTCCCCATTCATACTCCGTGGGCGCTTGCCGGTGTCAAAACCGGCGGATCTCGGTAGGGGTCCCAAACTGTCGCCTAGGCGGATGGTAACAGGAGACAAGGGAACACGATGTTTTTACCCAGGTTCGGGCCCTCTCGATGGAGGTAAAACCCTACTCCTGCTTGATTAATGTTGATGATATGGGTAGTACAAGAGTATATCTACCATGAGATCAGAGAGGCTAAACCCTAGAATCTAGCATATGGTATGATTGTTGTTCGTGCTACGGACTAAAACCCACCGGTTTATATAGACATCGAAGAGGGCTAGGGTTACACAGAGTCGGTTACAATGGGAGGAGATCTACACATCCAGACGCTAAGCTTGCCTTCCACGCCAAGGAAAGTTCCATCCGGACACGGGATGAAGTCTTCAATCTTGTATCTTCATAGTCCAGAGTCCGCCAAAGGTTATAGTCCGCCATCCGGACACCCCTAATCCAGGACTCCTCAAGAGTCTCTCGAACCAGGCTTCAATGACGACGAGTCCGGCGCGCAGATTGTCTTCGGTATTGCAAGGCGGGTTCCTCCTCCAAATATTTCATAGAAGCTTTTGAACACAAGGATAGTGTCCGGCTCTGCAAAATAAGTTCCACATACCACCGTAGAGAGAATAATATTTACACAAATCCAATCTGCTGGCGACGTATTCACAAGGTGACATCACACCATGGCCAAGCCTTTATTCGAATCGCTTTTACCGTCTCCACCTCAACAAGACTTAGCGAGGCGGTTTCCTTGGCACGTCTTGTCGAAGCAGAGATCATGTCCCCTTATTCCGGGATTCTCATCAATACGAGCATGGGTAACCCAACCGCGCCATTAATTACGGTTTTTGGGAGATAAGCGAGTTTACCAGGCTGGTGGGGACGTGCAGTCTCGTCTGCCCATATAAGGGGATAAGGATCCACCTTTTTCATCTACGCCTTCTTCCTCCTTTGCTTATCCATTTTCACAAGACTCGAGCTCCAAATACTAAGTCCGCACATCCCACCTCAACCTTCTCCAGCCATGTCCGGAGCGGGAGGCAGGTGGATGGTCTTCTCCATCACGGAGGGACACATCAAAAAACTGAGGGGGGCCGGATACTTGTCTAACGGCATCGTGCACTGGCTCCCGGAAGAGGGGCAGCTCATCCCCACCCCCAGGCCCCATGAGAGGGTGGTGTTCCTCACCCATTTCTTCCGCGGACTAGGTTTCCCACTTCACCCATTTGTTCGGGGGCTCATGTTCTACTATGGCCTGGATTTCCACGATCTGGCCCCGAACTTCATCCTCAACATCTCGGCGTTCATCTCGTGTGCGAGGCCTTCCTCTGCATCCAACCCCACTTCAGCTTATGGATGAAGACCTTCAATGTCAAGCCGAAGGTAGTGGGGGGCCGCCAAGCGGAGTGCGGAGGTGCCATGGTGGGCAAGATGCCCAACGTTCTATGGCTCGAGGGCTGCTTCGTATATACCATAAAGGGGTGGCAATTGGGGTGGTTCTACATCACCGAGCCGCGTGACCCTGAATGGGCAGCTGCCCCCGAATTACGATCTGGCATCCCCACATGGCTCACCTCCTGGAAAGAGAAGGGCCTGCCGTGGGGAAAAAAAGGAGAGATGACCGGACTCCAAACATGCATCCAACGCCTGGCGAGCAAGAAGCTCAAACTTGTTAACGTAGTCCAGGTCATGCTCATCCGCCGGTTCCTCCCGTGTCAACAACGGGCTTTCAGCTTGTGGGAGTTTAATCCGGCACAACACCGAACCTTGAGTAGGCTCTTCGACACTATGTACGAAGATGCCTGGAAGGTGCTGTTCAAGGGCGCCGAGGCTCCTGCATCAACTACCGAGGATCGCGGATTCAGCGCGCAGCATCAAGCCAACGCGGTAAGCTGTTTTTACCTCTTACAGGATATTTGTCTTTCATAGTTTGACTCCATGCGGGATCTAAACTCCCTTGCCTTTGACAGGACTGGCAGGAGAAGTCCGGGCAGATCAACTGTCCAGCTCCCTTGCCCGAAGACCCAGCGGACGCCCGCTTGACGAGGCTGCTGGTTCCGACACCTTGCGTGGTGCCGGCGAAGAAGGCCAAGAAGAAGGCCACGGGAACTCGAAAGAGTTCCCAGCTCGAGTTCCCGGCGCCCAGTGGTGTCGGATTCATCGTCCGATGACTCCAAAGCACACTCCTCCCACGAAGACGAGGAGGAGGAAGAAGAGGCCTCTCCCCCTCCAGCGGGGGGAGGAAAGAAAAGGAAGGCCGCCCCAACTAGGGGGGGGGGGGGCGGAGGGTCCAAGAAGGGAAGGACCCTTCCTCCGGACTACTCCACCAACGCCGATGACGGCGAAGAGGAATGGCCATCTAGGGCCAAGCCCCTGGCAAAATCGTAAGTATCCGGATACCAGAATAACTCATGGCGTTCCTTTATTGCACAGTATCTTCTAACGCCGAATATAATCATGCGGTCCGCCCAAGGCCCGGCTCGACGCTTCGTCGAGCGGCTCCCTGGATTCATCGGATGTGAATAGTCTTTCACTCCCGACTGCTACCTCCCCTCGCCCTACGGACGATGCCGAGGTGGTGTCCCAAAAGGGTCCAAGCCAGGAGGAGGTGGTACTGGAGGCGCCGCAAGGCGACCTCCCGGACTCCAGACGCAAAGGGATAAAACCCCAAAGGGCTCTAAGTCCGCCTCGGGCCGACACCGCAACGGAACCTTCAGCGTTCCGAGTCCGCAGTGCCCCTTGTAAGAAGGGCAAGTTTACGACGCCGGTGACCTCCGGCCCAACCGGAGGCACCGGATAATTTGCCGGAGGTGCTTAACGGGCGCCCATCGACGAGGAGCACCGCACTATTATGAGCGCGGTGATCCGGAAGGTTCACCGCCAAGAGCGGCTGGATCAAGCTCGTGCCAGCCTTCTAACAAAGCTTTGAGGTATGTATTTAAGATATGTAAAAATATTACCGTGATAGACAAGAGCCTCGATGTTTCCGGGCTTTGGTGTTCGGAAAGAAAAGCCGAACTGAGGATCTAAACGATATACGCAGGAGTCCAACATAAGTATGTCAATATGGGAATGTAGGCTGCGCTGCTGACCTCTGCCGCACTGACTGTGGAGGTCGATGCATTGAAGCAGAGCCTCGAGTGGTCCGAGAACGAGCTCATCCTTGCCAAGAAGCAGCTCGAGGACAAGGAAGGTAAGTAATACCTTATGTAAGTATATAAAAGGATGTGGTTGCAAAAAATGATAGGACCAACGTGAGTATTACAGGGGCCACGACCGAGGTGGCGACCCTGAAGGAAGTGTTGTCCAAGGCCGAAGACAATGAGGCCGTGGAGCGCACCGAGCGAGAAAAGCAGGAGGCGCGGGTGGCGGAGGTGCAGCAAGAGCTCCAGGTTCTCGTGGAAAAACACGAGAGTTTGGAGCTTGACTCAAAGACTCGAGAGTCCGAGCTCGCCTCGGCCCTTGAGAGCGCCAAATCTGCCAAGGCCGAAGCCCAAAAATCCCTCCAGGAAATTGAGGCGATGAAGAAGATAGCGGCGGGTAAGACATTCTTTATGCAAAGCAAGCACGTGAAAGTGAATTACTTGTTACTTACCCGAGTCCGAGCTCTCAGAGCATTCACAGATCTGCCCCTGCAGTGTACGACGCTGCCGCATACTACCGGGCCGAGGAGGGGAGCTCGACGGAGAAGGTGTTCTCGTCTCAGATGTCCGAGGCCGGACACCTGATGCCCTTTGAGCGACCAGTCAAGCAACTGGTCGAGCTCCACAAGGTGGCCGAACAGGCCATGAGGGGCCTTATGGTCCGGCTATGGCATGGGGAGGTCATGCCTGGGAGCTACTTTGGGCTGGTGAGGCGGCTGGCGGATGCATGTCCACGGCTTGAAGTCATCAAGCGCTCCGTATGCATCGAAGGCGCCCGTAGGGCCCTTGCCCGTGTTAAAGTGCACTGGGGCAAGATGGATGCTGAGAAGCTGGTGATAGATGGGCCACCGCAGGGCAAGGAGCATCGCAAGCCCGAGATGTATTATGAGGGTGTCCTGAAGGGTGCCTGCCTTATAGAGGATGAATGTTCCAAGGATGTAATTTTTGAGTAAACTCGCTCGTGTTATCCTGTGCGCTGAAAACTTGTTCATATGCGCTAAGCAACACTTTTTGAATTTAAAATATTACCTTCTGTGCAGCCGTTTATCAAATCTTAGAGATGGCGAGTCGTCGGCTTCTGCCCCCATGCCACGAGTGCTGGGGTGTTCGGGATAAACCTGAGCGCTCTTGTTCCCATTCTTGGGTCCTTCGAGGAGGCGCCAAAGACAACGTAACAAGGCAATCGGACTATAATGCTTTATCACTCTCACTTAGCCATAGAATTCTATAATTTTAAATTTCTCGTGAAGCCCCTAGTATTCGGAAGACCGAGTTCGGGGCGCTATCCACACCTAGGCCGGACAAAGCCGGCTCCTCGCTCTAAGCAGCATAAGTCTATAGGGACTCGAGACCTCTCGAACAGCGACCAGCTCTCGCCCTATCATGACGATCAGTTTTAGCTTTCTCTACTGAGGTGCTTAACCCACCTCAACCGGGGCACAATCGCAAAGAGTTCTCCCAGCCGCTACCTTAGCCGATATAACGGAACGTAAGGTACCAAAACATGGGAGCTGGGCAAACCCAACTATTGACCCAAGACATGATTCGAGCCGATGCATATAATGCTATAAGTTCGGGTGCCGTGACTTTTCGTGAGAGTGTTCAGTACTTCTCACACCATATTCTGGGGTACTTAAGCCCTCGGTGTATTGGCCGCACTAAAGTGTAATGATTGCATAATATCATAACTGAACATATTTACATAAAAAGGAATGCAATAATAGACAAAAGCTATGTATTGTTTATTCAAAAAGGCTGCGGTAAAAGCAGAACGATACAAATAGTGCGATAAGCAAGAGATGGGACTATTTGACATGTCCCCCTCCAGCGGCAGGCTGCGGGATGGTATGTAAGACAGGTATTTAGCTCGTTATAGGGACCACCTTGACATTCGACGTAGCTTTCTGCCTCCCTGGCTGTTGCATCGTGTGTTCGGCGATTGTACTACCGGACAGGCCTTCCGGAGAGTGGTGTCCTGAAAATAAGAAAAAAGAATGACAAAATCGGGAGCCCCTAGTGCGGTTGAGCCGCATTTTGGGCATGCCGTGGTCGTGCCCCTCCCCTATGCCCATGGTATTTCCAGAGCGTTATTATGTACGCGTAGTACTGGTTTCGTAATTTTGCGAGGGCTGGGGTTGGGGCCGCATTGCTACGCATGCTTGGAATGTGCCAGGCGGTCTTGTTGTAGGTTACTCCGGGCGCGCTTGACGGTGTCCGGACGTTTAATAGCCGGACTGGATAATTGCCTTGAGAGGCTACTTTGTACTTCCGGCGCGTGGGTCACCATGTGCTCCTCCGTTCGGAGAGAGCGTTCGGTGTTTCCATTGACCGTAATGATTCCTCGAGGGCCTGGCATCTTGAGCTTGAGGTATGCGTAGTGCGGCACCGCATTGAACTTTGCAAATGTTGTTCGACCAAGCAGTGCGTGATAGCCACTGCCGAACGGGACTATGTCGAAGATTAACTCCTCGCTTTGGAAATTATCCGGGGATCCGAAGACCACCTCGAGTGTAACTGAGCCTGTACAGTTGGCCTCTACAACTGGTATGATGCCTTTAAAGGTCGTCTTTGTGGGTTTAATCCTTGAGGGATCTATGCCCATTTTTACGTGTATCCTCGATAAGGCGGAGTTACGGATGCTGCCGCCGTCCATAAGGACTCTAGTGAGGTGAAATCCGTCAATGATTGGGTCTAGAACCAATGCGGCGAATCCGCCATGGCGGATGCTAGTGGGGTGGTCCCTTCGATCGAAAGTGATCGGACAGGAGGACCACGGGTTGTACTTTGGGGCGACCGCTCCAACGCATATCGCCCCTCGAGTGCACGCCCGCTCCCTTTGGGGATGTGGGTTATGATATCATGTTCACCATCTGCACTTGTGGGGGAAGCCCTTCGCCCCTATTGTTCGGCAGGGGCTCCTCCTGCCATCGCTATGCAGCCCCTTGTCTATGTTTTCGGCACTTAACTTGCCTGCCTGCTTGAACACCCAACAATCCCTGTTGGTGTGATTGGCTGGTTTTTCGGGGGTGCCATGTATCTGGCACGAGCGATCGAGTATTCGGTCCAAACTGCAGATGCCCTGAGTATTTCTTTTAAATGGCTTTTTCCGCTGACCGGGTTTAGAGCCTCTGAAACTGGCATTAACTTCCGTATCCTCAGCATTGTCGCCGTTAATGCGGCGCTTGTGCTTGTTGCGACGCGACCTGCCATTGCTGTCCTTGGTATCCCAATTACCAGGGCTCTTGGTCATGTTATTGCTACGAGCTAGCTAGTTGTCTTCTCCCGTGCAAAAGCGGGTCATTAGTGTTGTGAGGGCTGCCATGGATTTCAGCTTTTCCTGTCCTAGGTGCCGGGCCAGCCACTCGTCACGGATGTTATGTTTGAAGGCTGCGAGGGCCTTTGCGTCCGGACAGTCGACTATTTGATTTTTCTTGGTTAGGAACCGTGTCCAGAATTGTATGGCCGATTCCTCTGGCTGCTGAATTATGTGGCTTAGGTCATCGGCGTCTGGTGGTCGCACATAGGTGCCCTGGAAATTGTCAAGGGATGCTGGTTCCGGGTCCTCCCAGGAGCCAATTGACTCTGCTGGCATGCTATTAAGCCAATGCCGAGCTGGTCCTTTAAGCTTGAGTGGGAGGTATTTGATGGCGTAGATCATCACCAAGGCCATGTGGATATGAAGGAGATAATCCTCGATCCATACCGCAGGATCTGTTGTGCCATCGTATGATTCAATGTTTACGGGTTTGAAACCCTCGGGGATTTCATGATCCATTACTTCATCTGTGAAGCATAGTGGGTGTGTGGCGCCTCTGTACTGGGCTATATCACGACGTAGCTCAAATGAGCTTTGTTTACTATGTTCGGCCCGGCCGGATTTGCCATATCCGGCATGACGGTTATCGTCACGTGTCGTGGGGTGCCCACGCGATCCGCAGATCGATCTTGTTTGCCTTGCCTTGTCCTCCAATATATCTCGCAGTTCTGGCGCGTTTCCCCGTGCCTTGGTATTTTTTGATCGACGCCGGGGTGCAGCTTGAGTGGAGGGCCAAGAGGCCTCTTCGTCGTCAAGGGCCTGAGGTGGCCGGGCCGGCCGCGTCTGCATGGTTATGTAGGTTTAGGTGCTTCCTCCTCTAATCGGGTAGCAGCCTGCGCTTTGGGTAGCTCTTGGAGGGGCGTTCGAAGTTCAGACTCTTGACGCAAGGACTTCAGTCCATCCGCTTCGGCTAGCAAAGTCTTGGTCAGCTCTAAGCTGTTCTTTGTTTTTCTTGAGGCTGCTCGCCGTGGCCATAAGCCCTTTGTGTTTGAAACAGCTCTTGTTCGACGGGATCCTCGGGCACGACAAATTGCTAAATCATCGAGGCTTGCCCTCGTCTTGAGAGGAGGCATGTAATTATCGTCCTCTACCTCTTTGTCATCGCTCTCTCATGCGGGTTGGCTTCTCCATCCTCCCGGCTTTGAATCCTCTTTGGAGGGGTTGTCTTCAACCTTTGTCCGGTGTTATTACCTCCGTGCGGAATCGCCGCTTTTTGCTTTGGCGGATTTAGAGCGGCGCCACGACGCCGGGCGCTTAGGCTGCTTCTTGGAGGGGTCATCCTCCGTTGTTCCATCACCATTCCCTTCTTTGGGGTGTCCACCATGTATATGTCGACGTTGAGGTGGCCTTCCGAAAGGCCCTATAGGCGCTGGTTCTTGGTCGTCTCCTGCATCGTCGTCCATGCCGTCGATGTCTTCGGAGTCCAAGTCGAGCATGTCGGTTAAATCATCGACAGTGGCTACGAAGTGGGTGGTGGGTGGGCTTTGAATTTCTTCATCGTCCGCATCCCAACCTTGCTGACCATAGTCCGACCAGGGCTCTCCTGATAAAGAGAGAGACTTTAGTGAATTCAGAATGCCGTCGAAGGGCGAGTGCTGAAAGATGTCCGCGGCGGCGAACTCCATAATCGGTGCCCAATCGGATTCGATTGGCAGGGGCGCGGAAGGTTCGGAGTCCGGAGAGGAGTCCGACACCTTGGAGTCACGAGCTTCGCATAGGACAAGGCTGGTGTTCGGCTCGATCGCCGTAGAGATTGCAGCCCCTGAGGCGGTGTCCAGCCACCCGTCCTCGATTGGCGCAGTCGGCACCGAGCTAAGGGTCAGAGCGGACACGGGTGCAGCCTCCGAGCACTGTTTGACGAGCTAGATCATGCTCATCGTGACAGTGCGGCGCGCTCGGCTGTGGCTCGAACGCATCGAAGATCAAGTCTGCGCGGACGTCAGTCGTGTAGTTCAAACTTCCAAATCTGACCTGGTCGCCAGGCGAAGGTTGTCGATCTGCTTCGTATGGCTGCTTAATTGCCCGCAGCGATGCAAAGCCGCCCGAATCTGAAGATCTATCCGGGGAGAAAAGTCTCACTGGACTGCATCGTTGTTGATGATCGGAGGAGCCATCGGGCCTAAAGATGACGCATACGTAGGAACTCTCAATAAAAGCACCAATGTCGGCGTCAAAACCGGTGGATCTCGGTAGGGGGTCCCGAATCTGTCGTCTAGGCGGATGGTAATAGGAGACAAGGGACACGATGTTTTACCCAGGTTCGGGCCCTCTCGATTGAGGTAAAACACTACTCAAGCTTGATTAATATTGATGATATGGGTAGTACAAGAGTAGATCTACCACGAGATCAGAGAGGCTAAAACCTAGAAGCTAGCCTATGGTACGATTGTTGTTCGTCCTACGGACTAAAACCCTCCAGCTTATATAGACACCGGAGAGGGCTAGGGTTACACAGAGTCGGTTACAATGGGAGGAGATCTACACATCCGTATCGCCAAGCTTGCCTTCCACGCCAAGGAAAGTTCCATCCGGACATGGGACGAAGTCTTCAATCTTGTATCTTCATAGTCCAGGAGTCCGTCCAAAGGTTATAGTCCGGCCATCCGGACACCCCCTAATCCAGGACTCCCTCAGGCGCGAAACGCCCTCTCCACCAGCCGCGAAACCCCAGCCTCCTCCGTCCTCCACCCCATAGCAGCCAATCCACTTCCGCCCTCCTCCATCACGCTGGAGCCGATACCCTGACGTCGTCATCCAACGCAACCGCAACCGCAACGCCCTCAAGGACTTAGCAGCTGAAGCCGAGGCAGAGCTGCCTCCACGACGCCGATGCCAACATGCGCCGTATCAGAACCACTCCGACCATGCCGTCCCGCGCCTCACTGCTGCGGCGCCACTGTCGCAACCGTCCACCGCACTGGAGCTGTTCCCGCTACACCTTCGTTCGCCGCCTCGGATCTGCTTCCCTCCGCCGACAGACGGCCACCGCACCACACTCAACAACTTGGCCATGGGTTCGTCCAAGGCTGCACCATCCTCCACAACTTCTGGTTTCCGGCAAACAACAAGATCGTCGGAAAAACAGAAGGAGGACACAAGATCGCCAAGCAGAAGAGGTACTCCTCTTCCCTTATTCGTGCAAATCTTACGTCTCCGCTCACACCGTATTCATCCCACGAAAGAAACTAGTTGAGCGCTTTCATCGCATCTTCTTCGTGATACTAAATGCACAAGGTTTCCTTCCTTTTACTATTTCACCTTTGCTAGAGGTCGGTAGCCCTTTGGATTTCAATTCGTCGGTCGAGCCGCAATTAAAAGAAGCAGCACCCGCTTAGGCGCGCGGAGCACCTAGTCCGCCTGTTCCCTGGGGAAGCGGCGCATCGGTGTCTATCATAGGGGTGTGGAGCGCAGGAGCTGCTTGCGCCCAATATGGAGGTCGGCGGGGCTTGAATGGATGGCCGGGGGGGGGGTGCCAAGCACGGCGGTGCGGTGAGGTCGAGGGGAGGGCGCAGTGTGGGAGGAATCTTTGGGACGATGGTTCTTGGCGTTTGAGGAAGATCGCCAACACCGACCGGCTGGAGGTAGATGAAGGCGATCTGCCCGTTCTTTGTACATCGGACGGTCTTGAGAAAAATGGACTGACCAATTTGCTTTTCAAATGATCGCTATTTTCATAGAATCCCGTAGTAATTGAGTGTGCCATGCATGTTGTAGAGCTATCATATGTCTCCGTCATTTATTTCTCACCGACACTGCTATACGCTACCTTTACAATGTACTAATTGTGCACACACTTCACCCATACTCACACTATTGTTTTTTATGCATGGGTATTTCAGACTACGCAGGTTGATGAATGCAGAAAAGAAAAGATGTAAGTCGCTCCGATGTAATTCAAGATAAGCAATAAGCGTTTCACCGCTCTAATGGAGTGCGATGTCGTGATTGGAGACAAGCGAACGTAGCTCTGCAGTTGATGATCTCAATTGCCACACACAACCATCCCAGGTTGTCGGGTGGTAGGTGCGACATATGCCAACGGGTGGCTAATCATAGTGGGAGCCAATAAGACGTCGCCGGTGCCTGGAAACGGGATGAGGCGAAGACATGCACGCCGGCGAATCTTACCCAGCTTCGGGGCTCTCCGTGGAGATAACACCCCTACTGCTGCTCTGCGGGGTCTCCGCATGATCACTAAATGAACAAGGACTACAAGAGGCTCCTTGAGCTGTTCGGGGTGAGGAAGAAGAAGGGCACGACTAGCTCCCCTCTTCCCTCTATGTGGTGTCTAAAACTATCAGAATCCAACCCTTTGCATGGGTGCCCCGGGGGGTTTATATAGGCCTACCCCCTAGGGGTACAATGGTAATCCGGCTAGGTGTGGGCCTTAGCCGTCAGTGTCTTCATCCGCTGGCTTCTCCGCCGGCCGCTGGGGCCCGCCGACTAGTGGGCCCTGCCGGCTGCCGGCTTCTTGGTCGACAGGCTGGCCCCACCGATGAGGGCTTTGTCGAGGCTGGTTACTGTTGTCTCAATCCTGAGGACGAGGGCTTTGTCGGGGTAAGCATGGCTACAGTGCCGCCGCCTTGGCGGCGATCATTGTAGCCTCACTTCGTCTTGTCTCCTTAATGAGGCGCTTCCTTCGAGGGAGGGAACAAGCCGGCTATGGGGAGCCGGCAATATCTCAGGCCGACTGGGGGAGGCCAAGCCGCCTTCGGGCATCTCTCTGACTAGAGGGACCCACCGCCTGCGGGTAGTACAGACATCATGTCATGGGTGACGTCACAGTCAACATGGCTACAGGGCCGCGCCAGACGGGTGGTAGCTGTCCATACGGCGTACTGTAGCCATGCACGCTCCGGGATGCGGGGGTGGCAGGCTGTACTGTAGCCACGCCCCGTCTCATCGCCGTTATGTGGGTGCAGATTCTGAGGATGCGGCATTTTCGCCTGCGGGGTGGCCGGCTCCTTGGAGTCGGCCTTCTCGTTGCTGGCTTCTTGGAGTCGGCCCTCTGATAGCCGGCTCCTTGGAAGACGGCCGTCTTGTGGCTTTCTTCTATGGGTCTTGGGGCCAGGCCGCCTCCTGACAGCCGGCATGGATGGCAACCGGCCGGGGGAAGGCGGCCCAATGTCTTGGGTGTTGGATGACTTGATTGGCTTGATTGGCTTGTAATTTTTTCAGAAGCCCCAGGGGGAGCCGGCTAGGCTACCCGTGGTCATTTACTCCCACAGTAGTACCCAAAGCTGATTGGGCTTTGAGGTTGAAGGGAGGACGAGAAGCTCGATCAGCTTCCTATCCTGGGAAGCCGGCAGCTAGGAGCCGGCCTTGAACGGGTGCGCCGTCTTCGGGGAGCTCCGCAGTTTTAAAGGGGGAAACGTGAGCTGGCTTGCGCGTTGACTGCATGCCACCTCGCGTGCCGCGTGGCCAGAAAAGCCTGCCAGCCCACGCGCGCGACAAGACGTTGGTGCAGGCCAGGGCCTACCAAGCCTATGCCTCGGCCCACGCACGGATTCTCTACGGCCCAAATGGTCCGCACGTCTTGTCGCGGCGGTTACAGCACGCCTTTAGGGGGCCATAAACATGGGACGTGGGGGGAGTGGGCACAGTTAATACCACATTCCCACACGCCTCGCGTCCTCGGCTCCGCCGCCCGAGCCTATAAGTAGGGGGAGGAGGGGGAGCGGCAGGGGCTCGCACGCTCGCCCTCGCTCCTCTCCTTTCTCAACTTTCTTTATCACTCTCTCGTTGCGGCGCGCCGCCGCCACCCAGCGCCGCTCCGCCATGAAGTTTTCTTGGCTCGCCGCGGTTCCTTCGTCGTGTGGCCGTGCTCTTCGCCGCCGCGGCTCTTTCCTTCCGCCCGTTCCCATGGCGTTGTCGAGCTCGTGGGACGGCTCCAACGTCCACGAAGATCATATTGATTGGCTCCGCCGGACGCGGCGGTTGCCGAGCGAGGACCTTGTGAAGACCCGCCTCGCGCGAGGCGCGCATATTTCAGCGCCCAGGAGGGCGAGCGGGTCATCTTCCGCTCGCACTGCCTGCGCGGCCTCGGCCAGCCGGTGAGCGGGTTCTTCCGCTCGTTCCTAGACTTCTATCATCTTTAGCCGCATCACATCACCCCCAACACGGTGATGCTGTTGTCGGCCTTCGTCACTCTGTGCGAAGGTTTTCTTGGCGTCCTCCCCACCCTCAAGCTCTGGGGGGAGTTCTTCCAGTGCAAGCTCGACAGTGTCTCAGCGGGTGTGCCCGCCCCCTGCGGCGCCTTCATCGCCAAGCGGAGGACGACTGACAACAATCATTTTCCGCCTATCCCACTGATCCCGTCGGTGAAGCTTTGGCAGCAGTCGTACTTCTACGTGAAGAACGTCGCGGCGCAAGGCGACTACCTCAACCTGCCGGCTTACGTAGCCGGCCCGCCGCCTGCAAGGCCGGCATCTTGGTCCTTCCGAGCCCGGTCGCTCACCTTGGCCGGGAACGCCGCCGTCACCCGGCTCCGGGTGATGGTCCAGTCGGAGGGCTTGGTGGGGGCCGACTTGGTGGCCTCCTTCATGGAGCACCGGGTGCTCCCGCTCCAGAGCCGGCCGCACATGATATGCCCAATGAGCGGCTGCTTCGACCCATGCCGGCTGAGCACCAGGTAGATGCCTTGCGACGAGGTATCTTACATGGTGAACTATATCTCCAACTGCAAACTCACCGTGGAGTGGCAGTATCACAAGGCGCCATATTCTCGGGCCAACCCGCCTCCTGTGGTGAGTTTTTCTTTGTTCTCTTCTTCTTTTGTTGTCGTGTTCGGTAGCCAACTCTTGACTAACCGGCTTTGTCCTTGGGCAGAGCCCTCTTCTTCGACTAGCGCCCGGAGCCACGGGGCCGGAGCGCCAGTTCGCGGCCGATTGCGGCATGGACGACCGTGACGACCCGGATCTGGGGGCGGCCGCCATGGACGACGCCGTAGTCGCAATCGGCGGAGAGGCAGGCGGCCTCGACCTTACGACCGGCTTCGAGGACTGGCCGGAGGAGGACGAAGCCGGTTGCCCCGTGTCTGCCACCGGGCGGCCGACCGCCATGGCGCTGGGCCTTCCGCCGCGCCAATCGCCGGGTTGGCGCTTGAAGCGTCGGGCGCTGGTCTCTCTTCGGCAGCCGGGCCGAAGAAACCCACGAGCTCCGCGGCGGCAACCACGCGAGACGAGGCGGCAGCGCAGGCGGCCCGCTCATTAAGGTGGTGAAGCAGCCACAAGCGGTTTCGCGTAAGTGCCTGTGTCTTGCATTTTTGTTGTCTTGTTTAGTTGAGGCTCATCTGAGCCGTCTTCTTAACTTGTTGAACAGGCGCCCGCTTTGCCTTGGCGGGTTGCGCCGCCTACTCCATAGTCGCGCCGACGGGAGGGTCTTCGAGCTCCCGCCGAGTGGACCCCCGCGCCGACCTCATGGAGGCAACGGAGTGGAACGCGCGGGAGGCTCGGGAGGAGAGGGAAGCAGCGGAGTGGAGGGCTGCTCAGGAGGCGGTGGAGCAGTCGGCCGAGGCGCAGGCCGACGCGGCGGCCAAGGCACAGGCGGAGGCCGCGGCCGCGGAGCGGAGGCTTCGCGCAATCAACCTCCGCAGCTCGTCATTCCCCTTCGCGCCGTGGCTCCTGACGTCCCCATACCTCCATCAGAGGAACCCGACCGTGACCAGCCGGTGATGGAGAGGATGGAGGACGACATGACGATCCTGGGGAGGCGCCACAGTCGGCGCCGACTGGAGCGGGCCAAGGCGGCCGATCTGCTGCGGCGCCTGGGCAGCCGGCCGAGGGCGAGTCGGCAGCGGGGGTGGACCTAGTGGTGCAGTCAGCGCCTCCCCAGCGCGTGGGAGAAGCGTCCTCGATGCCGGAGCCGCAAAGGGCTGCGGGCGCCAGCTCGACGGCACAGGACCTGGAGGCGGCCGGCGCCAGCACCTCTGAGTGGACGCCCAATGGCCGAGCTGAACGTGGCGGCACAGGAGGTCTGACGCCGCTTCGTGCTCAGCCGGCTTGTCAGAACGATACACCCAGAGTTCCTCGCTACGCTGCGGGTCGTCCGGGTGAGTCTTACGGCTTTGATCGATTTCTTCTTTGATTTCTTCCGTAAGGCCACAAGACTCCACCGGGTGTAGTCCCCTGTTTCGAGTCGGCTCGAGCAGCGGCTTGAAACTTCTTAGCGTGCCTTGATAGCAATCTTGTTCTTACACACTCCATCTGATTTTCAGAGTACCACAATCTTCGCCGTCCGCCTTCAACTCCCAGGCCCGTGAGCTGAGCTGTAAGGCCGCCGATCCGATTTAATAGCCGAGTAAGAACTTGGTTTCTTCTATCTCAAGTGGGGGCGTGTCAGCGCACCCACTGGGTGTAGTCCCCGAGATTCGGCCGGCGGCTGAGCAGCCGGGTCGGATCTTCCTGCATTTACTTTTCCCTTACTGCTTTTTTTCTTTTCTCTTCATGCTTGCAGGAGCTAATGCCGACTTGAGGGGGCAGCTAGGCGAGGCCCAGACCACTCTTCACACCAAGGAAGCCGAGATCGCCGCCTTGGCCCAGGAACGCGACCGCCTGGTCAAGAGGCTGGCCGACCAGGAGGAGAGCCACCAGGCGGCCCTGAAGAAGGCGCAGGATAACGTGGCCACCCTTAAGGCCGAGTTTGAGACCGAGGCGGCTGGCTGGGCCGAAGCAAGGCAAGCGCTGAGCGAAGGTTATGGGCGGGTGGAGGATCTGATCGACGGTAGGCCGCCTTCCTCTTCTCACTCCTTTATTTGCTCCTTGCCCTCTTGCTCGTCTTCTGATTTTTGTGCCGTTTTCTGGCTCTTCACGCAGACTACTTCCTCGGCTACTCCGTGCTGCCAGTCAAGCCATCGAGGCCCACCGCGAGACGCGCCGGCAAGCAGGGGTCGCAATCGCGCCAGATGCCAGCCGGACACTTGAGGAGCAGCTCTTGGCGATCCAGGCTCGGCTGCAGCCGGCTCACTGCATGCTCCGCCGGCTTCAGCGTGCCGGTGTGCAAGTGTTGGCCGCTCTCTGGCCGGGCGAGGTGATCCTCGTACTCCCCGGATCGCCGACTGGCCGAGGTTGCGGTTGGCCGCCGAGGCCTCGAAGGCCTCCGCTGCTCGGTCCGGGCGCCGGGCGGGCGCTGGAGTTCGTCCGGCCTGGTATCCTGGGTTGAACTCGCGCCACCGAGCACTTGGAGGCAGGAGGTCGACGAGGAGCTGGTGGCGGTGCGGCCGGCTATCATCCAGGCCGCGCCTTGGCTATCGCCGAGTACACCGACACCAAAGGCTTTCGCTTCCTCGGCGAACGACAGCTGGAGTCGCCCAAAGAGGGAGGAATGGTTCGGGCTGTACCCGCGTATAGGCGAGGACTCGGCGGAGGAGATCGCTTCTAGCGATGAAGCCGAAGACGACGAGGAGGAGGGCGGCAAAGACGCCGCGCCGGACGGTGAAGTGACCAGCCAGCTTCAGCTTGATCGTGCCTCTAGCAATGAGGCACGCGCGAGCGCGCCGCCTGCCAGGGGTGAAGATCCGGCCGAGACTTGCCAGCCGGCCACTCCTCCGGCCCGCACTGCCGCCTCAGCCGACCTGTCCGACTCGCCTATTGCTCCGCTGGCTTGACCTGCCTACCACTCTTGCTTTTCTGCTTTTGCTCTTTGAACAAACTTTATTAACTTTGCGCAGTTCCACCCACTGGGGGTGTATTCAGACTATGTTGAATGCCGGCCTTTCGAAGGCTTTTGTGTAAATATAATTATGCATGTGTTTGGCTTCCATTCGAGTTTGCTTTTTATCCTTAGGCTGTTTCTTTGCTGCCTTCCCTTGATTGTCAGCCTTTCCTAGCCGAATAGCTGCTCCGCAATTCATGGTGGGGAGGAACTTGGCTATTTGTGGGAAGGTGAGTACTTGAGATTTGTTGGATTGTGGCAGGGATGAATGGAAGCCGGCCGGCCGGCTACTCTGGTAGCCGGTCGGCAATGGGAGGAAGCCGGCTTTTGTTATATAAGTTCGTTAGTCCTTAGCCATTTTTCGTGTGGGCATCCTTTCCTGCCTTTGACTCTTGCCAGCCGGACAGTCGGTTCTTCGAGCTGCGGCTTTTGACAAGAGAGGGCTTGGATGTCTTGACACACTACTTGTCCGACCGCAGTGGAACTTAAATATAACTCATATGGAAAGTCCCCGGGCTGACTAGTCGAACCCGGTGCCGGACGAAAAAAGGTGAAATGAAAAAATCATAGGCATGATACTCGTCATTCATAGATAAAAGGTGGCAGTCCCCGAGTGCTCCTCGGGGGGCCCATTGTCTCATACTTAGTACAAAAGGTAGCGTGATACATACTTCATTTTAACTGTAAAATCTTCGGAGGAGGTTGGCGTTCCATGGTCATTCCGACTCCTTGCCTAATCATCTCTCTTCGTGCCTTCGGCTTCGTAAGGCCGATTAGGTAGTAGGAGTCGCTTTCCCAATGCTCACGACGACGAAGGGACCTTCCCAAGGGGCCGAGAGCTTGTGCTGGCCGGTTGTTCGCTGGATCAGTCGGAGCACAAGGTCGCCCTCTTGAAAGGATCTTGGCTTGACCTTCCGGCTATGGTAGCGGCGCAAACCCTGCTGGTAGATGGCAGACCGGCTGAGGGCTAACAGCCGGCTTTCTTCCAGAAGGCCGATGCCGTCTTCTCGCGCTTCTTTGGCCTCTGCTTCCGTGTACATGGCCACCCGAGGTGAATCAAACTCGATGTCCGTTGGGATGACAGCCTCGGTGCTATACACAAGGAAGAAAGGGGTGAAGCCGGTTGACTTGTTTGGGGTAGTGCGCAGACTCCAGAGGACGGCCGGCAGCTCGTCGAGCCAACAACCGACCGAGCGCTCCAGCGGCACGACCAGCCGGGGCTTGATGCCGGAAAGGATGAGGCCGTTAGCTCGCTCAACTTGGTCATTTGACTGCGGGTGGGCAACGGACGCTAGGTCCAGTCGGATACCCTGTGTCGCGCAGAAACGCGCCAATGCTCCCTTGGCAAAATTCGTGCCGTTGTCAGTGATGATGCTGTGTGGCACGCTGTACCGAGTTGTGATGTCTGCGATGAATGTCACTGCAGTCGGCCCATTCAGCTTCTTGATCGGCTTCGCTTCGATCCATTTGGTGAATTTATCCACGGCGACAAGTAAGTGTGTCATGCCGCCGCGCGCCGTCTTGAATGGGCCCACTATGTCCAATCCCGGACGGCAAAAGGCCGTGAGGGAATGGTCTTGATTTCTCGCCGTGTGTTGCTTGGAGCTGAAGACTTGGCAACCTTTGCAGTGTTTGACCAACTCCTTGGCATCGTCCAAGGTGGTCGGCCAAAAGAAACCATGGCGGAAAGCCTTGGCAACGAGTGATCTTGAGGCTGCGTGGTGGCCGCATTCGCCTTGGTTAATGTCTTTGAGGATTGCTACGCCCTTCTCTGGCTCGACGCAGCGCTGGAAGACTCCAGTGACACTGCGCCTGATGAGCTCTCTGTTGGCAATTGTATACGCGTTGGCTAGGCGTTGGACTTGTCTTGACGCGATCTCGTCAGCCGGCAGTTTTCTGTTTATCTGGAAGTTGAGGATGGGCTGAGCCCATGATGGGGCTGTGACTTCTTCTATAGTCAACATGGCTACTGCAACCAGGGCGGGTGGGCTGGGTGGTGAAGAGCTGGAGCTGGCCGCGCTGGGCGTTGGAGCGATCCCGGGCCGATCATCAGTCCCCGGCGGGTCCTGAAGTCCCGGGCGGGTGCGATTATGGCAGTCCCCGAGCCGCTTATCGAAGTTGCCGGGCCGCTTGCTTGGCTCCCAAGCCGGATCCGGCTGCGTCAAGTTAGGGCGGCACGAAGATGGAGTCGGATTCTAGAGACGGCTTGATAGACGGCTTGAGGAGGCGTTGGAGAGAGACACCGCTTGGTATAGCTTGTCGGGTTGAGCCTATCCGCGCTGTGGCATCTGCTTGCTCGTTTGTCGGCCCGTGGCACGTGAAGGAACTCGCATCCTTCAAAGTAGCCACTGATTTGCTGAACGAGGAAACGATAGCTCGCCATGTTTGCGTCCTTGGCGCCCAGTCGCCAGATGATTGCTGGACCACCAAATCTGAGTCGCTATAGCACAGGATCCAGCGGATGCCGAGCTCCTTGTCTAGCCGGAGTCCGTGTATGAGCGCCTCATACTCGGCCACATTGTTGGAGGCGGCGAAGTGAATCTGCAGCGTATATCTGAGCTTGTCGCCTTTGGGAGAGGTGAGGACGATGCCGGCTCCCAAGCCAGTGCGCATCTTGGACCCGTCGAAGTGCATCCGCCAATGGGTGGAGTCGGGAGCCGGCGGCAGGTACTGGGTCTCAGTCCAGTCGACAGGGAAGTTGGCCAATGCTTGCGACTTGATGGCGGTGCGAGGCTGGTAGAAGATCGTGTAGGGAGCCAGCTCAATGGCCCATTTTGCCACCCGGCCGGATGCGTCCCGGCTGCCTATTATCTCGGCGAGCGGGGCGGTGCATACGACCGTGATGGAGTGCTCTTGAAAGTAGGGCTTCAGCTTCTTGGCGGCGAAGTACACGCCGTAGCACATCTTCTGGTAATGCGGGTAGTTCTGCTTTGAGGCGGATAGTACTTCGCTTAAGTAGTAGACCGGCCTCTGGACCGGCTGAGCTCGGCCCTCTTCTGGGCGTTGGACTACGATGACGGTGCTGACCACCCGGCTGGTGGCGGCGATATAAAGGAGCATGGGCTCTTTCTCGATCAGCGCGCCAAGACAAAGCGTGGCAAGCATCTTCTTCAGCTCGTGGAAGGCTTGGTCGGCTTGATCGTTCCACTCAAAATGAGTGCTTTTCTTCATGAGTCGGTAGAGGGGGAGTGCCTTTTCTCCCAGCCGGCTGATGAAGCGGTTCAGGGAGGCCAGGCACCCGGTAAACTTCTGGACGTCACGCAGCTTGGTGGGAATCTCCATTCTCTAAATGGCCTTGATCTTCACAGGGTTGCATTCAATGCCGCATTCAGAGACCAGGAAGCCTAGGAGCTGGCCGGCTGGGACTCCGAACACGCATTTCTCGGGGTTGAGCTTGATTTGAAACCGGCGCAGGTTCTCAAAGGTTTCCTTGAGGTCTTCCAGCAAGGTGTTGCGCCTCTCCGTCTTAACCACGATATCGTCTACATAGACGTGGGCATTTCTGCCGAGTTGCTTGAGGAGGCATTTCTGCATGCAACGCTGAAAGGTGGCACCGGCATTTCTCAAGCCGAATGTCATCGCTGCAGCGTAAAGCTCGAATGGCGTGATGAAGGCGGTCTTCAGCGGTCGGCTGGGTCCAACTTTATCCGGTGGTAGCCAGAGTAGGCATCCAAGAAACTCAACAACTCGCATCCGCCGTGGAGTCTATTACTTGATCAATCTCGGTAAGCCAAAGGGATCTTTGGGGCAGGCTTTGTTGAGGCTCGTGTAATCTATACACATGCGCCACTTGTTATTCTTCTTCAGCACGAGGACCGGGTTGGCGAGCCACTCCGGGAAGAAAACCTCCATGATGAAGCCGGCTGCCAAGAGCCGGGCCATCTCTTCTCACACGATCCTTCTCTTCTCCTCTGACAGTCGGCGGAGGGGCTACTTCACTGGCTTGGCGTCTGATCAGACGTGTAGCTTGTGCTCGGCGAAATCCTTCGGAACACCCGGCATGTCCTTGGGGGACCATGCGAAGATGTCCCGATTCTCACTGAGGAAATGGACGAGCTCGCTTTCCTATTTACTGTCCAGGTTTGCCCCGATGACGGCAAACCTTTCCGGGTGCTCTGGGTCCAAGGGTATCTTCTTTGTTTCCTTAGCCGGCTGGAAGGAACCTTGGGCATCACACTCTTTGGGGTCGGGAGACATGGCAGGCTGCTTGCCGGCCATGGCCACGACCCGGTCCAACATCTTCTTCTCTTCGGCGACTACGAGGGACTCGGCCAGCCGACTGCTGGCTGCAGCGCACTCAGAGGACTTCTTGTTGTCGCCGGCTATGGTGATGATGCCCTTGGTACTCAACATCTTCATCTTGAGATAGGCGTAGTGGGGTACAACCATGAACTTGGCCAGAGCGGGCCGGCCAAGCAGCGCATGGTAAGGGCTCTCGAGGTCCACCACTTCAAACCAGATTGCTTCTCGGCAGAAGTGATCCTTGTCTCCGAAGAGAACATCTATCTTGATCTCGCCGATGGGTGAACAGGACAGGCCGGGTACAGCCATGGAACACGGTCCAGCTTGGCATGAGGTGTTTGGCCTTGATGTTCAACTTCTCCATGGTATCCCAGTACAGGATGTTGATGCTGCTCCCGCCGTCTATCAGTATGCGGGAGAATCGGGCAGCAAGCCTGTCCGTTGCTAGGGTCGCTTCCAAAACCAAGGCATAGGAGCCCGGGGACGACATCACCGCTGGGTGGTCGGCCCGGCTCCAGCTGATAGGCCTCTCTGACCAATGCATGAATTCGGGGTTGTTGGAAGCAACTGCGTTGACTTCTTGGTGCTGTCGGCGCCGGGTACGCCGGTCTTTGGGCTGGCTTGTGAAAACGACGTAGGCGGCGTGCTCGTTGGGGAACTCGTCTTGGACGGTTCCGATCACCGGTCGAGCGGCCGGGTGTTGGGGGAGCCGGAGGCGGTATCCAAAGAAGCGGAGGCGGCACCAGCCCTTCGCCCTTGGTGATTTGGGTGAGCCAGTGGCACTTCCGGGTTGTATGGTTAGACGGCTTCACGCCGCTGTGGAACTTGCATGGGGCGTCAAGGGCTTGCTGTTAGGAGAAAGCCGGCTGCCAAGCCGGCCTGCCGCTCTTCGGCTTATTGGGCGCGGGCCACTCTTCAGGTTGCTCTTCTTCGATGGTGGCCACCTGCCGACTGGCGGGAGGTGGCATTGGGCCCTTGCGCTTGTTGTCGTGCTGGTACGGGCGTCGGCTAGAGTCGCCAGCCGGTGTTTTGGGAGCTGGGCTGATTACTTTCCCGGCGGCGTCTACCTGGAGCTCGGTCTTCTTTGAGGAGTCAGCAGTGGCATACTTGTCGGCGATGAGGAGTAGCTCGTCGAGGGTAGCCGGCTCGTCGCAGAGGAGCTTGTGCTTGAGGAGGGTGCCTTCTCGGCACCCGGCGGTGAAGTACTCTATCGCTTGAACCTCGTGCAGCCCTCGCAGGAGTTGCGGAGCTCGGCCCAGCGCGTGAGGTAGTCTCGAGTCGACTCGGTGGCTCCTTGTACGCAAAAGGAGAGTTGCCTGGGCTTTGGAGCCCACTTGTAGGTGCTGGTGAAGTTGCGGATGAAGGCTTTGGTGAAGTCTAGCCAGTTGTTGAGCCAGGTTCGCGCCATGCCTTGAAGCATGAGGGGCACATATTTCACGGCAACGCGCCTGTTGCCGTTCGCTATGCTGACTGCGGTCGAGTAGTCGATCAGCCAATCCTCCGGCTTCACGGAGCCGTTATACTTGGGCGTATCACTCGGGAGAGAGAACCCTTTGGGGAAGGGCTCGTCGCAGATGCGGGGGCTGAAGCAAGGCGGCCCGACATCGTCTTCTTCTTCCAACGCCAGGGATCGCGCCCGGCAGACGATCCGGTGGCGGGCGTCGTTTTCGCCGACTCCTTCGCGGAGGCCAAGTCGGCGCTGAGAGTCGGATGCGTGACAGGCGGTGGGGTGGGATATCTTTCCCCGCGAGGCGAAGGAGGGGGCAGGTTGCCTCGCTGTTCCACGGCTCGAGGGTCACCTTCGGCGTCGCGCTCGATGGCGATCCGGGTCCGGCTGCGACTGGCAGCCGGCTCCTTTTCTTGCCGTGCGCGGGCATTGCCCGCAGTCGGCGTGCGTGACATTGCGCCGTGCTCTCGGCGCGGGGGAAGGCTTTCGGCACGGGCGCTGTCTTCTTGCCGCCCTGCGGCCGCGCCGAATAGTTGCTGAATGCGTCTTGCCATGTAGGGAAGCTCGTCGGGCCCTAGCCCGTTCAGCTCTTCTACGGCCGCCTGGGCGGCACGCAGGTTCTCGAGGGGCGTGGCGTATACGGGGCGGTCCACGCCCGACATGTCGGCGATGGCCGCGCCGTGTTTCTTGACAGCGCCGAGTCGGCTCGGTCCTTCGGGAGGCGGCGTGCCGAAGGCGGCACGGTCGACTTCGCGCTGGTGGGCCTCGGCAAGGCGTCTCGTGGAGGTTATCCTCCGCCCTCCGCGGAGGGCGAGGCGCGGCTCCAGCGTCTCGGCGTCGGCGTCAGCCGGGAGAGGGGCGGACAGGTCATGCGGCGCCGCTTGCGGGGCGTCGTGGGCATTCTTGCCCGAGGGGCCGCCGTGGCTGATGACCATCACCTCGGTGATGGCGCTGCCGCAGCTGTCGGCTTGGGGAAGCGGGTCGTCGAAGATGATGACATTGGTGGGGAAGGCGTCGAGCGATGCCGTGTCGGAATCGACAAGGATCGGGTCGGTGGAGCCAACCGACTCCAAGTCCATAGCGGGCTCGCTGGAGACATGGAGTTGGTCGAGGAGGCTGACGAGATGGCTCTCGAGGCAGCCGGTGCCCGCGTCGGACGCGGGCTCGTCGGAGATGCGAGTTTCGCCAAGAAGGTCGGCGAGGCAGCTCGCCGCGCAGGCGTCAGCGACGCCTTGCAGCGCGTCGGGGCAAGCGCCATCGGGCGTGCCGGGCTGGCTACGCTCGCGGGGGAGGAAGAGGGTTCCCGTCCAGAACAGGTCTCCGGACGACGGTGCACCTGGCCCAACGGTGGGCGCCCAATGTTGGGTGGTAGGTGCGACATATGCCAACGGGTGGCTAATCATAGTGGGAGCCAATAAGACATCGCCGGTGCCTGGAAACGAGATGAGGCAAATACATGCACGCCGGCGAATCTTACCCAGCTTCGGGGCTTTCCGTGGAGATAACACCCCTACTGTTGCTCTGCGGGGTCTCCGCATGATCACTAAATGCACAAGGACTACAAGAGGCTCCTTGAGCTGTTCGGGGTGAGGAAGAAGAAGGGCACGGCTAGCTCTCCTCTTCCCTCTATGTGGTGTCTAAAACTATCAGAGTCCAACCCTTTGCATGGGTGCCCCGGGGGTTAATATTGGCCTACCCCCAGGGGTACAATGGTAATCCGGCTAGGTGTGGGCCCTAGCCGTCAGTGTCTTCATCCGCCGGCTTCTCCGCCGGCCGCTGGGGCCCGCCGACTAGTGGGCTCCGCCGGCTGCCGGCTTCTTGGTCGATAGGCTGGCCCCACCGATGAGGGCTTTGTCGGGGGCTGGTTACTGTTGCCTCAATCCTGAAGACGAGGGATTTTTCGGGGTAAGCATGGCTACAGTGCCGCCGCCTTGGCGGTGATCACTGTAGCCTCAGCTCGTCTTGTCTCCTTAATGAGGCGCTTCCTTCGAGGTAGGGAACAAGCCGGCTATGGGAAGCTGGCCATATCTCAGGCCGACTGGGGGAGGCCGAGTCGCCTTCGGGCATCTCTCTGACTGGAGGGACCCGCCGCCTGTAGGTAATACAGACAGCCTGTCATGGGTGACGTCACAGTCAACATGGCTACAGGGCCGCGCCGGACGGGTGGTAGCTGTCCAGACGGCGATCAGAGCCACGCTGCCCAGATGCGGGGTGGCAGGCTTATCAGAGCCACGCCCGTCTCATCGCCATTATGTGGGTGCAAATTCTGAGGGTGTGGCATTGGCCGCCTGCAGGGTGGCCGGCTCCTTGGAGTCGGCCTTCTCGTGGCCGGCTCCTTGGAGTCGGCCCTCTGGTAGCCGGCTCCTTGGAAGCCGGCCGTCTTGTGGCTTTCTTCTATGGGTCTTGGGGCCAGGCCGCCTCCTGACAGCCGGCATGGGTGGCAACCGGCCGGGGGAAGGCGGCCCAATGTCTTGGGTGTTGGATGACTAGATTGGCTTGTAATTTTTTCAGAAGCCCCAGGGGGAGCCGGCTAGGCTACCCGTGGTCATTTACTCCGACACAGGTGCTTGCTTTAACTTCGCGCTGTCAAATGTGGTTGCATGTTGCATATGGTGTCTAGCTGTATTGCTTCCAATTTGGTTAAATTGCATCTGCTTACTTTACACATTATACCTTTGATAATGACATGCCTTCCTGTTTTTGATACATACTACATATGTCTATTAACCATGTTCAGACATCAAACTAATGCTCTTTTGTATCCCTCGTCAATCACTTATGATGAGACAGTTACACTGGTGGGTTCTTGTGACGCCCTACTCGTTTAAAGAGTGCGGTGTCATCCTCCCCACATGATTCTCAAGAAACAGCAAGGCTAAATGAAGATAGTCAACGTAGCTCTCTAGTTGATCACCACAATTCCCCCACACCACCATCGCAGGTGCTTGCTCTTACTTGGCAGTGTGATATGTGGTTGCATGTTGCATATGGTGTCTACCTTGTAATGCTTCTAATTAGGGTAAATTGCATCTGCTTAGTTAACACATTATATCTGTGAATATGACATGCCTTCCTGTTTTTGGTACATACTACGTCTTTCTATTAACCATGTTCTTACATCAAACTACTTTTCGTGTGTATCCCTCATCAATGCTCCTAATTTGTTAAATTCCATCTCCTTAGCTTACACATTATACATGTGAATATGACACGCCTTCCTGTTTTTGGTACATACTACATTTGCCTATCACACCATGTTCTTACATCAAACTATTGTTCTTGTGTATCCTGCGTCTATCGCTTATGATGAGACAGTCACGCGCGTGGGTTAATATGAGATGCAATACTCTTATAAATAATGCAATTTCATCCTCTCCACATGATTCTCAAGAAACAGCAAGCCTAAATGAAGATATTGAACGTTGCTCGCACAGAAGACATCACTTCCCCTACACCACCATCTCAGTGCTTGCTCCAACTTCAGCAGTGTGATATGTGGTTGCATGTTGCATATGGTGTCTAGCTTGTAATGCTTGAATTAGGGTAAATTGCATCTGCTTAGTTTACACACTATACCGTGAATATGACATGCCTTCCTATTTTTGGTACACACTACATCTATGTGTTAACCTTGTTCTTACATGAAACTACCTCTCTTATGTATCCTGCATCAATCACTTACGATGAGTCACCTTTATTCGTTGCATATTGCATATTATTTGTAGCCTGTTGCCATGTATTGCTTCTAATTTGGTCAAATACATTTGTTAGGGCACCCTTTTAATTTGGCAGAGTGATATTGGTTTCATCTTTCTTATGGTTTCTAGCTTGCATCAATTCTAACAAGTTCAAGCACCTTGTGCTTAGTTTACACTTTATACATCATACATGTCAATATGTCACGTCGTCCTGTTTTTCATACATATTCCATCCTCCTATCATGCGGTTGCCTTACATGAAAGTAGTGTTCGTCAGTATCATGCATCAATGAGTTCTGAAGAGCAAATTTTATTCCTTTTTCTTGTGGGTTTGACTTGACAAGGAAAATTCAAAAAAGAGGAAGGAAAAGAGTAAGGAAGGTGATGATGGTGGTCCTGTCAAGAACGTAAACGTGAGCATCTGCATTGATTCTCCTTGTACCGATAGTGCATTACATGGTCCAAGTCTCCGCTCCCCTACTCCACCATCCAAGGTGCTTGCTCTAACTTGGCAAAGGTGTGATATCTAGTTGCATGTTGCATATGGTGTCTAGATCGTATTGCTCCTAACTAGTGTAAATCAGCATCTTCTTAGCTTACACATGATACATGTGAATATGACACGCTTCTGTTTTTGGTACATACTATATCATCTATCACACCATGTTCTTACATGAAACTACTCTTCTTGTGTATCCCGCATCACCACTTATGATTGGACACCTTTAAGTTGGCAGTGTGATATTGGTTTGCGTCTTGAATATGATTTCTAGCATGTATTGCTTCTAGTTTGATGAATGCCACCTATGACGAGACAACTTTAACTTGGTAGAGTGATATTGATTGCACCTTCCATATGGTGTCTTGCAGTGTTTCTAATTTGTTGAAGTGCCTTCTGCTTAGTTACCACATCATAGGTGTGAATATGTCAAGTCATCCATTTTTTCGCATATAGTCCATCCTCGTATCATGACTTTGCCTTTCATCGTAGTAGTGTTCACAAGATCATGCATGAATGAGTTCTCAAGAGCGAATGATATTCCTTTTTCTTGTCGGTATGACCTCACAATGCAAAATCAATAAAGCTGAAGGAAATTGGCAAGGCATTGGATGATGGTGGTCCTTCCGAGCAACCCAAACGGAGGTTCTCTACAGGTTCTACTCCGCCATCCTCCCAACAAGATTCGCAAGACAACGCAAGGCTAGATAAATAACGTAGCTGTGTAGATGATGAGCACATCTCCCCTACTCCACCATCACAGTGCTTGCTCTAACTTGGCACTATTATATGTGGTTGCATGTTGCGTATGATGTCTAGCTTGTATTGCTTCTAACTTTGTTGAATTGCTTCGCCTTACTTTTTACACATAATGCCCGTGAATATGACATGTGTTCCTGCTTTCTACATTAGACTACTATTCTTGCATATCCAGCATCAGTCACTTATGATAAGGCACCTTTAAGTCGCCACTGTGATATTGGTTGTGTCTTGCATATGATTTCTAGCATATACTGCTTCTAATTTGTTGAAACGCCATACAGTTTGAACTTGGCAGAGTGATATTGGTTGCATCTTTCATATGGTGTCTAGCTTGCGTGCTTCTAATTTGTTGAAATGCCTTCCGCTTAGTTACCACATCATAGGTGTGAATATGTCACACCATCCTGTTTTTCATACATATTCCATCCTCGCATCATGTGTTTGCCTTTCATCCGAGTAGTGTTCACAAGATTATCATGTATGAATGAGTTCCGAAGAGCGAATTTTATTCCTTTTTCTTATCGGTTTGACTTCACAATGCAAAATCATTACAGCTGAAGGAAATTAGTCCGGTAGTGGAAGATGGTGGTCCTTCGGAGCAACTCAAATAGGGGGTCACTATAGATTCTACTCTGCCATCCTCCCAACAAGATTCGCAAGACAACACAAGGCTGGACAATCAACGTAGCTGTGTAGATGATGAGCACATCTCCCCTACTCCACCATCATAGGTGCTTGCTCTAACTTGACACTATTATATGTGGTTGCATGTTGCATGATGATGTCTAGCTTGTATTGCTTCTAACTTGAATTGCATCTCGCTTCTTTACACATAATGCCTGTGAATATGACACATGTTCCTGTTTCTAGAACATACGTGTACATGATGAGCACATCTCCCTACTCCACCATCACAGTGCTTGCTCTTACTTGGAACTGTTATACATGGTTGCATTTTTCAGATGATGTCTAGTTTGTATTGCTTCGATTATGTAGAATTGCATCTGCGTAGCTTACAACTTATACCGCAACGATCACTTACCCATAAGACACATTTAACTTGGGACTGTGATGTAGGTTGCATCTTGCATTGTCTTCTAGCTTGTAATCGCTTCTAATTTCTTGAAATGGCACTTATGACGCAGACACTTTTTACCGATAGAGTGATATTGGTTGCATGTTCATATGGTGCCTAGCTTTCATTTCTTCTAACTTTGTTGAAATGTCTTCCGCCATTCTTTTTTCATACATATTCCATCCTCCTATAAATGCGTGTGAATATGAAACACTGTCTTTTTTGGTATATATTCCATCCTCCTATCCTGCGCTTGCCTTACATCAAGGTAGTGTTAAATGCAGATCATGCATTAACCAGTTATGCAGAGCTAATTTTATTCATCTTCTTGTGGTTTTGACTTCATAAGGCAATATCATAAAATAGGAAGGAAAAGAGTAAGTTAGGGGATGTTGGTGGTACTCCGCGCCGACGTAAACAGACTCTCTAGATTTGCCACTGCCACTGCTAATGAAGTTGAAGTACCAAGTCTACATGATGAGTTCATCTCCCGCACTCCACCATCGCAGGTGCTTGCTCTAAGTTGACAGTTTGATAATTGGTTTCATGTTGCATATGTTGTCTAGCCTGTATTTCTTCTATTTTGATTAAATTGCACCGCTGAAGTTTATACGTTATACATGTGCATATGACATGGCTTTCTCGTGTCTAGAATACATCGCATCTATCTATCATACCATGTTCTTACATCAAAGTACCGCTGTTGTGTATCCCGCATCAAGAATCTCATGATTGGACGCTTTTAACATGGCAGTTTGATAGTGGTTGCATCTTGCATTGATTTCTATGTTGTACTGCTTCTAATTTTTCGAACTGCCACTTATGACAAGACACTTTTAACTTGGCAGAGTAATATTGGTTGCATCTTTCATATGATGTCTAGCTTGCATTACTTCTATTTTCTTGAAAATCCTTCTGCTTAGTTTGCACATCATAGCCGTGAATATGTCATGTCGTCCTGCTTTTCTTACATATTCCATCCTCATACGGTTGTCTTACATCAAAGTATTGCTTGTTTGTATCATGCATCAATGATTTCTGAAGAGTGATTTTATTCTTTTGTGTTGTGGGTACAACTTGACATGGCAAAGTCAAAAAAGAGCAAGGAAAATAATATAGTAGGGAGTGCTGTTACTCGTCGGGTGAAACGGAAAAGGTTCTGCCGTCGAGATTCTGCTGGTACTTATAGTGCAGTAGAAGGTCCAAGTCCACCGGCTAAATCTACAAGCATAGTATCATCTACTCCACCAGCTGCAGCATCCGCTTCAACTGCATCAAAGATCTCAACCAGTTACTCGTTCGTTTGCTCCGGGCGGCGGTTCCCAAGCTGCCTTCACACCTAACACTACTTCCGAAGCACTGCTAACACAACAGGACTTGGCAAGATCGGATGAACCTCATGAGAATCAACACCAAGATGTTACCTGACCGAGTCAAGTTGTAGTTGCATGCTCCTTTATATGTACTCTCACAGTTTGATGTACACTAACACTTTCCATATTCGTTGTTGAACTAGCACCACGGGCGCAAGCGAAAATGTACATCGTGGATAATGCTTGACAGATTAACAAAATCTAAAGGAGGAAGAACTGAGATCCACTTTGAGGCAGGTTTAAAAAGGCCACGTGATGCTACAGAGTCAGCCAAATTAGTATCAGAGGCAGCCGTTGCCGTTAGGTGTCATGCGGGTATCGTCCCAACGTGGATCCAGTACAGGAATGAGAAAGACAATACCAAGTTTAACACCTTCCTTGACCATTTATCCGTAAGTAATGTTATTCATCGCAATTAGTAATATTGTCTTGCTCTGTCCCATACTTTCTAGCTACCTCCTAATAAGACTCACATTCTTTTTTCAACAGATGAGGTTCAAGTTGATCCGAAGATGATGCAACTAAACAAGCATGCACTCATGTTTTTCACCGCTCATGACAAAGATCGGTACCACCTTAGAAAATCTCACTTTGAAGGCAAGGCTAACAATGAAATTGCCCAAACATCTCCAAAGGAATATATTATAGATGAAGACTGGACAGCCCTCGTTAAACACTGGTCTGATCCAAAGTATCAGGTAGGCTATATGTATTTGATCATACCACATATTGAACTTGTATTTATGTATGTGCCTTACAAGTGTATCTTCTTCTAGGCTAACTGTTTGAAGAACAAAACCAACCGTTCTAAAGTGAAATTCCAACAGACAACAGGATCTCGTAGCTATATTGCACACTGCGAGGCTTATGTAAATAGCTGCTACTTCCTTCTTTTTTGTGCCATATTATCGTATCTATATTGACTTGTTCCAAATACAGAGGAAAGCTCGTGCGGACCAAAAAGAACCTGAACCGAATGCAGTGCAAATCTTCAAGGATTGCCACACCAGCAAGATGAAGGGCATGAGCACACCAGTTCAAGCCGTTGTTGTAAGTCGTTACTCCTCTTGCCTTTGAACTGATTGGTACTGTGATGTGTTTATTTAACTACTTGGTTTGCAGCCAATGTCAGTTACTCTGTTCACTTTTAGACACAATTGTCTTAA
Source organism: Aegilops bicornis (assembly GCA_021605145.1). Classification (NCBI taxonomy): domain Eukaryota; kingdom Viridiplantae; phylum Streptophyta; class Magnoliopsida; order Poales; family Poaceae; genus Aegilops; species Aegilops bicornis. The sequence continues at coordinate 626,341,061 of CM038675.1, read as the reverse complement.
CGTATCGTTTCACCTTACATGGTTTAAAAGAGATGAATGATATTCTTTTGGTCTTGATCTGTAATCTAGTTGTTATGTTCACGTGCGCACACAATGATAAAATAGCCTGTTTGTTTTATATCTGTTTGCCCATGATATGAATGATGTCATACTATGTTCATCCTACTTTAAACCATGTCTCTTTATCCTTAGATGTCAACGAATGTGAGGAAATAGACAATACAGATGGCATGCTACATGGATATATGTTCAAAGTGATTTTATTATGTAGTTGGCACTACAATACATGCTAATGTATTACAAGTAGTTCACCGTAATAAGTTATGTATAAACGTTTAACCTACTTTGTTTGTTTTTGTCTCATTAGTAACTTATCCGGTACACTAATCTACAAGTTCAAACTTTCGTGAAGCTATGGAACAAATGATTGAACAACCACAACCACCGAAGGCTTACGAGGCTACTACAGGCACAATGTCACCTCTTGCTGCAGTGCGTCAGTATCTCTCCACTAACAGTGCAAAAAGCACCTTCCTGCGTAATTCTAGGTTGGTTGTCAAGGTAACCTTGTCCAAATCGCCTACTGAACAAAATCTTCCTGCTAGACAGAGTGATATATCTGTGCTCCAGACACAAGTCCAATCCCTAATGGACGTTGTTTTGGAAACAAGAATAGTGGTTGAGAAATGTCGTCAAGATATGAATGGTTTTGAAACCATACTATCAGACATTCACTTCATTGTTGAAGAGCAATGGCGGAAAAAAGTGGAGATCGTGCTGCTCCATCTGATTCTACAGCCTGAAACATTAGCACTCAGGTCAAATGATCTGTGCTTCTATACATCTGATGGTGCTTTTATCTGAAAGGACTATAAACTTTATGCCAACAAGCCTTTTGTTGTATGATTGGAATTTATTTTGTTGTGATACAACATTTATGACGCTGCCACATAGGTTTATCTAGTAATGTATTCGGCCGAAAGCTTCGTAGGAGCCCAACATGCCAACATTCGTCGGGCCCATTCCAATTGGGCTAAAAACGATTACGGGCCGAAATTGGCATGTAGCCTATTAAAAATATCTAGGCTTAAATTAGCATAAGCTTTCAAAATTTTCTGGTAGGCCTGTGCCCATAGTGGGCCTTTAACAGGCCTAAACGTAATTTGGGCCCTCAGTAAAAATAGGCCGTTTACAGGTGTAAATATCTCGAGCCCATAAAAAACATGGGCCTTTAATAGTCCGAAAGTGAGATTGGGCCCTGATTGTGCCAAATAACCCACTGGACTTAGCAGGCCGAAATGGTGGCCCATTTACGATGCGGATATTTGACAGGCCGAAATTCGTATGGGCCGTAAATGCGCCGACCTAATACATGGGTGAGGGAGTCCTGGATTAGGGGGTGTCCGGATGGCCGTACTATAACCTTTGGCCGGACTCCTGGACTATGAAGATACAAGATTGAAGACTTCGTCCCGTGTCCGGATGGGATTTTCCTTGGGGTGGAAGGCAAGCTTGGCGATACGGATATGTAGATCTCCTCCCATTGTAACCGACTCTGTGTAACCCTAGCCCTCTCCGGTGTCTATATAAACCGGAGGGTTTTAGTCCGTAGGACGAACAACAATCATACCATAGGCTAGCTTCTAGGTTTAGCCTCTCTGATCTCGTGGTAGATCTACTCTTGTACTACCCATATCATCAATATTAATCAAGCAGGAGTAGGGTTTTACCTCCATCGAGAGGGCCCGAACACAGGTAAAAACATCGTGTCCCTTGTCTCCTGTTACCATCCGCCTAGACGCACAGTTCGGGACCCCCTACCCGAGATCCGCCGGTTTTGACACCGACATTGGTGCTTTCATTGAGAGTTTCTCTGTGTCGTCACCTTTAGGCCCGATGGCTCCTCCGGTCATCAACAATTATGCGGTCCAGGTTGAGACTTTTCTCCCCGGACAGATCTTCGTATTCGGCGGCTTTGCACTACAGGCCAATTCGCTTGGCCATCTGGAGCAGATCGAAAGCTACGCCCCTGGCCATCAGGTCAAATTTGGAAGTTTGAACTACACGGCTGACGTCCGCGGAGACTTGATCTTCGACGGGTTCGAGCCACAGCCAAGCGCGCCGCACTGTTACGATGGGTATGATCTAGCTCTGTCACCGAATAGTGCCCTGGAGGCCGCACCCGTGTCCGCCTCGACCCTTAGCTCGGAGCCGACTGCACCAATCGAGGATGGGTGGCTGGACACCGCCTCGGGGGCTGCAATCTCTACGGCGATCGAGCCGAACACCAGCCTTGTCCTCTGTGAAGCTCGTGACTCCAAGGTGCCGGACTCCTCTCCGGACTCCGAACCTTCTGCGCCCTGCGATCGAATCCGATTGGCGCCCGATCATGGAGTTCGCCATTGTGGACATCTTTCAGCACTCGCCCTTCGGCGACATTCTGAATTCACTAAAGTCTCTCTCTTTATCAGGAGAGCCCTGGCCGGACTATGGTCAGCAAGGTTGGGATGCGGATGACGAAGAAATTCAAAACCCACCCACCACCCACTTCGTAGCCACTGTCGATGATTTAACCGACATGCTCGACTTTAAATCCGAAGACATCGACTGTATGGACGGCGATGTAGGAGACGAAACGAGAACCAGCGCCTATAGGGCCTTTGGACAACCACCTCATCTCACGATATATACATGGTGGACACACCTAAAAGAAACGATGACAAGAAACAAAGGGACGCAACGAGGATCGCTCTCGGCGATCAAAGCGGCGGCGTAAGCGCCGCTCCAAACCCCACCTCGACAGAGACAACAGCCATACAGACCCAGCCATAGAGCAGGGCGAACCGGCGGACGACGAACATGCCATCGAGTAACCGTCCGAACATGGCAACTTGGATAAACAAACCGAACAACCCGTCCCCGGCAAAGATAACAGTCCGGACGACCTCACGCCGGACAAGTTGCTCGAGCATAAGAATCTCCACAAAAGGCTCGTCGCCACTGCGCGTAGCCTGAAAAAGCAGAAGCGGAAGCTCAAAACAGCGGAAGATGCACTCAGAATTAGATGGAGCAACGTACTCAACACCGCAGACAAATACGGCGAGAGTCGCCACACAAAGAGCTATCTGAGGCAAAAATTACTGCCGGAATTTGATGAGGAGGCCTTAGAGCCCCCGCAATCAAAAAAAATAAGGAAGCCACCCGGTCGGGTAAACAACCCCATGGCCAACATAGAGTGGCAAACGGAGCCGCACACAAGCCGGCACGCAATCCGCACAAGGATTCGCATCAAAAAGATGGCCCAACCAGATCTATCTATGGGCCAAGAAAGCAAGCTTTAGTAAGCAATGCAACGCGACAAGTATCCGAACATCACGGCACACCCAAATATAGGGGTGCCGCACACCCCCTATGTTTCACCGATGAGGTGCTGGACCATGAATTTCCAGCGGGATTCAAGCCCGTAAACATAGAGGCATACGAAGGAACAACAGATCCTGGAGTCTGGATTGAGGATTATATCCTCCACATACACATGGCTAGAGGAGATGACCTCCACGCCATAAAATACTTACCCCTCAAGCTCAAAGGGCCAGCCCGGCATTGGCTTAAAAGCCTTCCCGAAAACACCATTGGAAGTTGGGAAGAGCTCGAGGATGCTTTTCGGGCAAATTTTCAAGGGACCTATGTCCGACCTGCGGATGCGCGATTTAAGTCATATAACTCAACAACCCGGAGAGTCAGCCCGGAAACTCTGGAACAGATTTCTTACTAAAAAGAACCAGATAGTCGACTGTCCGGACGCCGAAGCCTTAGCAGCTTTCAAACACAACGTTCGAGATGAATGGCTCGCCAGCCACCTCAGCCAAGAAAAGCCAAGAACAATGGCCGCATTAGCAAGCCTCATGACCCGCTTTTGCGCAGGAGAGGATAGCTGGTTGGCAAGATGCGCATCAATGACCCAAGTACATCCGAAGTTAGGGATGGAAACGGGAAACCGCGACGCAGCAAGGACCAGCGCCGGACCAAGGGAAACAGCCTGAAGAGCACGACAGTCAACGCCGGATTCAAAAGCTCTCAGCAGAATCAGAAAAAGCTGCCCCTCAAGGATAACAGGGACGAGCTATCTAACTTAAACAAAATATTGGACAAGATATGCCAAATCCACAAGATTCCCGGAAGCTCGCAAACCATACCCACAGAGATTGTTGGGTCTTCAAGCAATCCGCAAACTCAACGCCGAACACAAGGGGCTCGACACACCAAGCGAAGACGACGACGAACCCCACAAGCGAAAGCACCGGAAAACAAAAGAATTTCCCACAAGAAGTCAAAACAGAAACTCACTTCACGTGACAAATGGGAAAACAGAGTGGCGCCTATAGAGATACAGCCATACGGCCTATCCTGCAGGAGTCCCGCCACCGTTGTTAAAACCAATCACTTTCGATCATCGAGATTGCTCTAGAAGTATCCGGGCATTATCTTTGGACTGCCCCGATATTAGATTCGATAATTAATGCACTCCACTTTACACAAGTCCTAATGGACGGCGGTGGTCTAAACCTGCTATATCGTGACACAATCCGCAAAATGGGGATAAACCCAACAAAAATTCGCCATAGCAACACTTCCTTTCAAGGTAACGCCAGCCCAGATGCCCATTGTACGGGTTCTCACGGCTAGAAGTTATGTTCGGCTCCCCGACAACTTCCGCCAAAAAGCTAACCTTCCACATAGCCCCATTTACAAGTAGCTATCAAGCACCATCGGGGCCAAGCTTTCGCCCGCTTTAACGCAATACCGCATTATGCATCTCTTACGCTCAAAATGCCAGGTCCGCGAGGCATCATCTCATTAAAGGGAAATATCGAGTGTTCCTCGAGCGCGGAAGACTGTGCGGCTGCCTTGACAGCCACACACTAAACCGGCTTCACTAATCAAAGCACCTAAACAGGTCGTTCAGACCCCGGACATGGCTAAGACGAGTCCAGCGTAAACATACAAGGGCTTACTAGCCGCATACCCCCGTACAAGGGGCTTCACGCATGTACAACAAGAGACAATAAAGCTCAATTTTACCCATTTTTTGAATTATACTTTGTTTATTTAATATAGCATACATTTTCGCACGATCTTTTTCCACTAAGTTCCTCTCTTTTACAGATGAACACCGTATACACCCGGCCCGTGATACTGCACAACGGAGACACAAAGCGCAGACGCGTGCAAGAGGGACCCGCTCCAAGGATTCTTTTTAGATTAAGACCCTGCGTAAACCTTTTTCACTATCTCTTGTTGATACACATCCCTTGGTTTTTGGTATAACCGAGGAGGAGGTCAAGGCCTTGGCATGTGGCCACGCTGAATTTTATGCGTGCACTGGACACCAGGGCTTATTACCAAGGGCGTTGTTCGTAACGCTTTCATAAAGACCGAATACCTTAGGGAGTGTTCGGCGTCATGAAGTTTGGCCTTATATGCATCAGCTCGAATCATGTCTTTGGTCAAATGTTGGGTTTGCCCGGCTCGTGTTTTGTTGCCTTAGGTTCCGCTCTATCGGCTAAGGTGGCACCAGAGAACTATCGCGATTGTGCCCGGTTCGCCAAAGCGAGCACCTCAAGAGAGAAAGCCGAAAACTGACTGTCATGATATAGCGTGAGACTGGTCAACCACTCGATGACCCGCCGGAATCTTTAGGATTCCTCCGCATTAATGAAGGGCCGTTTCCCGGCCAAGCACACACGCGCCCCGAATTTGGGTGAGCGTGGTGCCCCTAGGGGCTATATAGTGGCCCCACTATCAAACTCCTATGGCTAAGTGAAAGTGATAAAGCATTATAGTCCGGTTGCCTAGTTCGCTGCGTTATCACCTCCTTAAAAGGACCAAGACGTTGGATCAAGTGTGAAAATGCGCCTTCCGCGAACACCCCCGCATTATATGCGAGGGGCCGTCAAGACTGACATCTTTCAGGTTATATACACATATAAATTAACGGCCGCACATGAGGTATTTTAATTCTTGAAGGCACAAGTATAAAAAACTTTTATATTCCCTCGAAAGCTTGTTTTACGATAATACATGTTATTCGAACATAATATCCTTCGAAAGCATCAAGTCTCTATTAAACGAGCGCCCTGCAGAACTTCCTGAAAATAGTGCTCGGCAGGTACTCGGCTCCCGTCCGAATCTTGGGATGCAACAGCGATGGCATTCATCTCCGCCCAGTATGTTTTGACACGGGCAAGAGCCATCCGCGCACCCTCTATGCACGCCGACCTCTTAATTTCATTGATATGCGGCACCGTACCAAGGAACTGCTGCACCAAGCTAAAATAACTCTGCGACTCGGGCCTTTCCGGCCACAGATGACTCACGGCATACTTCATGGCGAGTCCGGATAACCTATTCAGCTCGACCCATGCGGCCAAACGATCGATTAATGGAAGTGGCCGCTCTGGAGTGTGGAACTGCGACCAAAAAAGCTTTTCCACTTCGTGACCCTTTTGATCTCGGAAGTGTTCGGCGGCATTCATGCACTCGCCGCCAAGTCCAGATAAGTGTCCGCCGCACTCCACAACCGGTCCAACGGAGCATATTTAGGATCCCCGAACTTCATCCGCAGCGTAAAGGGCTTTCCAGCCACGATATCTCCGGCCCGACATAGCTCCTCCTTCATAGCTGTCATCGCAGAGCGAGTATCCTTGGCCTCGAATGTGGCCTTTTCCAGGTCCTTCTGTTCCGCCCGATCTTCTTTTTCAAGAAGCTTGCAGCGGTCGGCAGCATTTTTCAACTTCATAGCCATCTCGTCCATTTCCTTCTTGCTTTGGCAGTGAGCAGCCTGTTCAGCTTCTAGCTCTTCAGCCGCCTTTAAGGCAGCCGCATCGCTTTTCCTGGCCTGCTCCTTGGCTCGGGCAAGTTACGCCCGAAGGTTCTCCATGGCAGCAGCACCATCTGCATCAAGCACACATGTTGTAAGATACGGGCATCCAGCTCCTCTTACCAGGTGTCTTCGGAGAAATTACATACCTTGTGCCTCGTCAAGCCGCTTGTTGACAAGCGCGATGTCGGCATCTGCCACGTCAAGTTGCCGCTTTAGCTCAACAAATTCATCAGTCCGACTAGCCACCGAACACTTCGCCACCTACATACGAAGGGCGACATATTATACCTGTGATTATGATCCTCGGCGCGCCGTCATTTTTGACAACGCACTGAGTCTCAGGGGCTTCTATCTACACATGGCGCATCTTATATATGCGGAACTGTCAAAAGGTACATCATTACGCGTACCTCAAAAACTGTCAATAAACTCCTGACGGCCTCGTACAACCCACTCTCCGCGGATGAAATCCTTTCAATCACCGTACCCATCAATGCATGATTTTCTTCTGAGATAGACGCTCGCCCGAGCAGATCCTTCAGCTCCTCTGACCGTGCACCGGATGGCGCCGGACTCGTCCGATGGCCTTTTTCAAAGGCCGGAGACGGAGGACCTTGGGGGGCCATACGATTGCCTTCCGGCCCTGCCGGATTCGGAGAAACCCTCTGTTACGATACCTCAGGGTCGCCCGCCTCGCAAGGCGGTACGGCAGGGGGAGGCGTTCCGCTCTCCATCATCTTCGGACGAAGATCCCCTGAAGATGAGCTCTGCTAAGAAGGGCTGAGATCCGAACTACAAGGTAAAAATTCGGTTATCTTCCTCAGAAATAGAACAGGGATGTCTCTTATTTTAAAACTCCCCTCTCTACTTACGGCTCGCTGGAAGGCTGATCCCCTTGGGGGGCACAAGGCGGCCGAGGCATCCCCCGGCGCAGGACCCTCTGACGAAGATTTCTTCCCCCGCTTTGAGACCATGGTCTCCGGGTCTTCAGAGGCGGTCCTTTTCTTCCCCTGGATAGAGAAACTCTCGATTCCTCCTTTCCTGACAGCCTCCTTCAGGGAGGGGGTAGCTTCCTTGTTCCCCCCTTCGCCTTCTTCCAAAGGCGCAACCTCCAGCATCCTGGTTAACACGGGATCCGGCGTGGTCTCAGGGAGGGGGGCCGGACACCTGATTAGCTTTGCTTTCGCTATCCACTCATGTTTAAGGGACAACTCTTTTAAGGGCAATTTTATGATAAATATACGGATAGCGTGTCCGGGTACAGGGCTACTTACTTGAGTATCCAGGCGATTGCAGCTTAGACCTGCGTCCTCGGTCGAGTCCGGACACATTGCTTGTGATCCGAAGAAGAATTTGTACATCTCCATGGGCGTCGCGCCTGTAAAATGTTGGAGGGCTCGTGGTCCCTCCAGATTAAACTCCCATAGGCGGAGGGGGCGACGTTTATAGGGCAGGGTGCAGCGAATCAACATGACCTGCGTCACTACGACCAGATCGATTTCTCTTTCTAGGAGATCTCGAATGCGGCCCTGTAACAAGGGCACGTCCTTGGACGGCCCCCAGTCAAACCCTTTATTGACCCATGACACTAGCTGTGGTGGGGGACCCGAGCGAAAGGCAGGTGGCGCCACCCACTTGGTGCCCCTGGGAGCTGTGATATAAAACCACTCTCGTTGCCATAAGCTCAACTCCTCTTGAAAAGATCCCTCGGGCCATGGAGCGTCGGCATTCTTGCTTATAATAGCACCTCCGCACTCCGCGTGCTGCCCCTCGATCATCTTCAGCTCTACTTTGAAGGTCTTAAGCCACAATCCGAAGTGAGGAGTAATACGGAGGAAGGCTTCGCACACGACAATGAACGATGAGATGTGGAGGATGGACTCCAGAGCCAAGTCGTGAAATTCCAGCCCATAATAAAACAGGAGCCCCCTCACGAAGGGGTCCGTCGGGAAGCCTAGCCCCCGAAGGAAGTGAGACGCGAACACCACGCTCTCGCCAGGCTTGGGAGTGAGAATAACCTGCCCTTGAGCAGGCAGCCTATGCGAGATTTCGCCGGTTAGATACCTGCCATCTCTTAGCTTTAGCACGTATTCTTCCGTAACGGAGGAAGGCATCCACCGGCCTTGAAGGTCGGAACCGGACATCATCGAAGGTCCGAAGCGCCTGAATCTGGAGCTTTGGGTGTTGGAACTCAAGGTGAGAGGCGGATTCGATTGAGATTGAAAGAAAGGAGTCGAGCCTTGGTCTCTTTATAAAGAGGTTGAATACCAAGAGCCCTCCCCGTGACCGTTTGGGACTCGCCTTTGATAAAGGAGACATACCAACGGGCACGATTGGGTTACCCACGCCCCTATTGATGAGAATCCCGGAATAAGGGGACACGATCTCTGCTTCGACAAGACGTGCCAAGGAAATCGCCTCGCTAAACGCGCTAAGGTGGGACAGTAAAATGATTCGAATAAAGACTTGGCCGTGGTGTGATGCCATGCTACGGAATACGTTGGTAGATTAGATTTGTGTAAATATTATTCTCTCTACGGTGGTATGTGGAACTTATTTTGTAGAGCCGGACACTATCCTTGTGTTCAAAATCTTCTATGAAATATTCGGAGGAGGAACCCGCCTTGCAATGCCAAAGTCAATCTGCGCGCCGGACTCGTCGTCATTGAAGCCTGGTTCAGGGGCTACTGAGGGAGTCCTGGATTAGGGGGTGTCCGGATGGCCAGACAATAACCTTTGGCCGGACTCCTAAACTATGAAGATACAAGATTGAAGACTTCGTCCCATGTCCGGATGGGACTTTCCTTGGTGTGGAAGGCAAGCTTGGCGATACGGATGTGTAGATCTCCTCCCATTGTAACCGACTCTGTGTGACCCTAGCCCTCTTCGATGTCTATATAAACCGGTGGGTTTTAGTCCGTAGGACGAACAACAATCATACCATAGGCTAGCTTCTAGGGTTTAGCCTCTCTGATCTCGTGGTAGATCTACTCTTGTACTACTCATATCATCAATATTAATCAAGCAGAGTAGGGTTTTACCTCTATCGAGAGGGCCCAACTCAGGTAAAACATCGTGTCCCTTGTCTCATGTTACCATCCGCCTAGACGCACAGTTCGGGACCCCCTACCCGAGATCCGCCGGTTTTGACACCGACAACGGGCCTTTATCAGGCCGGAACTTCGGTCGGGCTAGATTATCATCATTTTTATATGGGCCGTTAATGGGCCCGATATGACGTTGGGCCACATATGGCCCATGGTTTACGTCCGGCATTAACATGCCGAAAATGACAACAGGCCGAAAGTGGCCCAAATCTTTAGTGGGCCTCTAACAGGCCGAATGACAAACATTGCCGAATATGACCCAAATCCTTCACGGTCTTATGGGCCGAAACTTTTGATGGCCTGTAAATGGGCCCAAGTGAAGCCGGACCTTTCACAGGCCGGAAGTACACCAGGCCGTAATTCGGCCCAATTACTTAGCGGGCTGTTAACGGGCTAGAAGTGACCATGGGGCGCATTGATGACAAGTTTAGACCAGGCCGTTGATGGGCCGATTTGACAGAGAATGTTGGGCCTTTAGCTGGGCCGGCCCATTATGGTGTGCAGAATCTTGTGGGCCTTTAGCTGGGCCAGCCCATTGTGGTCCGCAAAATCTTGTGGGTTATGGTCCGCTAAATTTTGTGGGCCTTTAGCTGGGCCGGCCCATTATGGACCGCTAAATCTTATGGGTCTTCGCCAATGCCCATTTAAACTTTAGGGCCACTTTTGGGCCGGTCCAAATAAAGGCCCACAAGATTCTGCAGACCATAATGGGCCGGCCCAGCTAAAGGCCAATGAGAATTTTACACGCGGAAAATCGGTATTGGTCGTGGCTGTTAATGGGTTATCGGACCCAAAATCCGACCCGATAGCTTAATGGCGTTCCGTTATGGTGGATGCCACGTGTCGGTCACCCTTGACGAAAGCACTTCTGTGACGCGCGATTTATCGTCATGGAAGTGGACACTTCCGTGATGATAATTTTGGTAATGTCATGGAACTCTTCTACGACAGCACATGTATGACTATCTTGATTCTGTCACAAATTTGTCATGGATGTACATGCATGACAAAAAACGAGACCTACTGTGACAAACACGTATCATCACGGAAGTGTATTTTTTGTAGTCGTGTGTCGAGGAGGGCACAATCCACCACGGCGCCTGGCTCCTCGACGCGCCAGTGGGTTGTGCCCACTGTGGGCCCCTCCGTAGTTATTTGATCCAATAATTCTTAAATATTCCATAAAAAATCTCTGTGAAGTTTCAGCTTGTTTGGAGTTGTGCAAAATAGGTGGCCTGACGTAGCTTTTCTAGGTCCAGATTTTCAGCTGCCGGAATTCTCCCTCTTGGTGTGTACCTTGCAAATTATGAGAGAAAGGACATTAGAATTACCCCAAAAAGCATTATTATGGATAAAAACATTATAAATAACAGTAAGAAAACATGATGCAAAATGGACGTATCAAGGTGGTTGGAGATCTGGGGTCACATTCCCATATCCGGTAGGTGGTGGAGGTTGGTGGCTTTGGGGTTTCGTCCAGCGGCCCTGGAGGGTGGTAGTGGTGGCGCGTCTTGTTGAGGTGGTGTGGAGGGCTGGAGCGGGCGTTCCCATCCATGGTGGCGGCATTTGGTTGGGGCTCTGCCTAGCTCGGGGTCGGCCGAATCCATGGTGGGGCAGTGGCTCTCGGCGGTGGAAGCCAGGGCAACGGCCTCGGAAAACCGTGCGACAAGGTGGCACAGTGATGTCTACTACTCAACTTTCTTGTATACTTTGTTGGTCCTCCAAGTGCAGAGGTTTGTAGGACAGTAGCAAATTTCCCTCAAGTGGATGACCTAAGGTTTATCAATCCGTGAGAGGCGTAGGATGAAGATGGTCTCTACAAAACAACCCCGCAACCAAATAACATAGAGTCTCTTGTGTCCCCAACACACACAATACAATGTTAAGTTGTATAGGTGCACTAGTTCGGCGAAGATTTGGTGATACAAGTGCAATATGGATGGTAGATATAGGTTTTTGTAATCTGAAAATATAAAAACAGCAAGGTAGCAAGCGATAAAATTGAGCGTAAATGGTATTGCAATGCTAGGAAACAAGGCCTAGGGTTCATACTTTCACTAGTGCAAGTTCTCTCAACAATAATAACATAATTGGATCATACAACTATCCCTCAACATGCAACAAAGAGTCACTCCAAAGTCACTAATATCGGAGAACAAACGAAGAGATTATGGTAGGGTACGAAACCACCTCAAAGTTATTCTTTCGGATCGATCTATTCAGGAGTTCGTACTAGAATAACACCTTAAGACACATATCAACCAAAACCCTAATGTCACCTAGATACTCCAATGTCACCTCAAGTATCCGTGGTTATGATTATACATATGCATCACACAATCTCATATTCATCTATTCAACCAACACAAAGAACTTCAAAGAGTGCCCCAAAGTTTCTACCGGAGAGTCAAGACGAAAACATGTGCCAAACCCTATGCATAGGTTCATGGGCGGAACCCACAAGTTGATCACCAAAACATACATCAAGTGGATCACGTGATATCCCATTGTCACCACAGATAAGCACATGCAAGACATACATAAAAGTGTTCTCAAATCCTTAAAGACTCAATCCGATAAGATCACTTCAAAGGGAAAACTCAATCTATTACAAGAGAGTAGAGGGGCAAAAACATCATAAGATCCAACTACAATAGCAAAGCTTGTGATACATCAAGATCGTATCACCACAAGAACACGAGAGAGAGAGAGAGAGAGAGAGATCAAACACATAGCTACTGGTACATACCCTCAGCCCCGAGGGTGAACTACTCCCTCCTCGTCATGGAGAGCGCCGGATGATGAAGATGGCCACCGGTGAGGGATCCCTCCGGTAGGGGTGCCGTAATGTGGTCTCGATTGGTTCTTGGTGGCTACAGTGGCTTGCGGCGGCTGAACTCCCGATCTATTTTGTTCCCCGATGGTTTTAGGGTATATTGATATATATATATATATATATATATATATATATATATATATATATATATATAGGCGAAAGAAGTTTGTCAGGGGAGCCACGAGGGGCCCACAAGGGTGGAGGGCGCGCCCAGGGGGTGGGCGCGCCCCCTGCCTCGTGCCTTCCTCGTTGCTTCCCTTACGTGCACTCCAAGTCCCCTGGATTGCTTCCGTTCCAAAAAATAACTCTCCTGAAGGTTTCATTCCGTTTGGACTCCGTTTGATATTCCTTTCCTGCAAAACACTGAAACAAGGGGAAAAAACAAAAACTGGCACTGGGCTCTGGGTTAATAAGTTAGTCCCAAAAATAATATAAAATTTCATAGTAAAGCCCATTAAACATCCAAGATGGATAATATAATAGCATGAATACTTCATAAATTATAGATACGTTGGAGACGTATCACACAGTGGTGCGAGTTCTGGTCCGCATGCGGTGGTTGTCGGTCGTCACAAAGGAGTGGTGGACGCGCTTGTTCTGGTGGCATGGGCAGCATACAACTTCCACTCTCCATTGTGATGGCCAAAGGTGGCGACTTTATCCTCCCTTCTCAGTTTACTGTGCTCGAAGACGTGACGAACATGGCCAAGAAGAAATATGTGTGCTGATGTGGATGTAGGCAGCAGGGACGCCTATGGGTGACATCTCCTCCCTGGAGGCGTTGCCATGGCCTTGTTCATCCCATGTTCTGCACTGGGGGAAACTCTAGGCTCGGTTCGCCGGGCCAGGCAGCGGCGACGTCACGGCATCGTCCCCTTCTTGGAGGTATTTCTTGGGTGATTGGAGTGTCTTCCGGAGGAGTAACTGGTGTGGGTGTTTCGTTCGCCTCGGCGGCGAGGCTTGTGGTGCCGTGTTGTCTTGTGTTGGTTGTTGCTATGGGCATGAACATCCAGGATTCTATGTACTTCATCATCGACGCCTCATCTATGACGTCTTCATCGAGATAGGCTAGCTCCTATTGTCCACTTGCCGATCTCCTAGGCGGCATGAGTGGAGAGTGCAATGATCTAGTTTGCTTTGGTGTTTTTGTCATGCCCTGAGGTGTTCGGTTGGGACGCGACCTGTGTGTCCTGTGTCTGTCCTCTTCGCCATTGTTTGGCTTGAGTGTGGGCAAGGCGAGTTGTGTGCCGGTGTTGTCTTGGTGGATGTGGGTGTTAACCTCTTGGTGTTTCACTTTGCCGGAAGGCATTGTATCAACAATCTTGGCTACTTCTTCTATAAATATATACACATGTTTGTGCGTATTCTAGAAAAATTAATATGGATCAGTGGGAGTAGCTGATTTTGTTTCCAACAATAATGTTACATAGTTGACATCACATGTTTTTTTCTTCAAAAAATAATATCTATATATTGTCGATTTTGCTTAGAAACAATTGTATTGCAATTTTGGCAGAACAGTGGTATTGCAATTTTGGCAAAAATGGTACTGTAATTTTGCAATATGCAGATGACATAGTCGTTTCTTCTTTGTTTGTCGCGTGATATGGAGAAGTCTTTGAATTTAAAATTATTGTTGTACCGGTTTGAATTAATGTCTAGTCTATAACAAATCTGAAAAGTGGAGTTTTATGTATTGTGCGAGATGATATCATTGCTAAATTATATTATGATCTCTTTAACTACCAAGTGGGCTCACATCATGTGAAGAATACTGGGTTCCCTATTGGGATTTCACGCTGGTTTGAAATATATTATTGGGAATCCATTGGTGATAAGTTTATTAAAAAATGGTATTTGCTGAGATTTTGTGGCAATACTCATGTTTGAGGGAATTTGCACATGTAGTATCACTAGTGCAGAACCGGGCTTTAGCGCCGGTTTGTAAGGGCCTTTAGTGCTGGTTCTACAACCGGCACTAAGGAGTGGAGACTAAAGGGCCCCCCCCCTTTACTACCGGTTCAGCATGCACTGGTGCTAAAGTGCCACCACGTGGCACGAGCCAGGCCCGGGTGCTGGTAGACCATTAGTACCGGTTGGTAGCACCAACCACTACAAAAAAAAGACACATCCGTGACATTTTGGGCCGAATGAATTTTTTTCTGTCATACATATGACACTTCTATGACGATAATTGTGACAAAACCCGGTATCATCATAGATGTGGTGGGCTCCTACTTCTATGACAAAAAATCATGAGAAAATGGGCTTTTCGTCTGGGCGGGCGGAGACGCAGCTTGCATGACATTCTTTAAGCCGCCCATGATGTACAGGAAAAACCGTGGTAGAAGCGAGGGGAGGAAAATTTCGGGGAGTTGCGGTTACGGTGGGAGGTCGGGGCTGAAGCGATGCGCGTTTCTCTCGTAAATGTCGTGCGTGTGTGCGGCGTTTGCTCTAATCAACCCGAAGCGAGGCATTGGGCTCTAACTGAACTGGCGATTACCTTTGCGAACTCTGGCGTTCATCGAACCCGGCGATCGATCGATGGCTGTTAACTGAACCCGATGGAGCGATTCCTATGCTGCTGCTGCTAACTAAAGCCGATCGATTGGATGAACAATGAGCGTTGCGGGGGTTTGGATGAACGATGGCCGGTGGCGTTGCCTCTGGATGAACAGGACCCCGTGGTGTGGAGGGCTGGATGAACAGTAGACGGTGGAGGGGTGGCTGTGGAGGGGTGGTTGAACAGGACCCCGTGGTGTGGAGATTTGGATGAACAATAGACGGTTGAGGGGTGCCCGTGGAGGGGTGGTTGAACAGTAGCCGGTGGAGTAGCACGGTGGAGGCTGGATGAACAGGAGCCCGTGGAGGCTGGATGAGGTCGACGGTAGCCCGTGGAGGCTGGAGGAGGTCGACGGTGGAGATGAACAGTATCCCGTGGAGTCCCGTTTTGCTGTACGACAGACCCCTCTCGATGAACAGGACCCCCATTTCGACCGTAGCGCTCCAACACAGGTCCGCTTCGTCCGTTTTGCGGTACGCCACACCCCTCCCAATCAACAGGACCCCCGTTTCGACCGTAGGAGGTCCGTTTCCTCCATTTTGCGGTACGCCACACCCCTCCCGATCAACAGGACCCCGTTTCGACCGTAGGAGGTCCGTTTCCTCCGTTTTGCGGTACGCCAGACCCCTCCCGATGAACAGGATCCCGTTTCGAACGTGGCCGGTCGAACACAAGGCCGTTTCCTCCGTTGTGCGGTACGCTAGGCCTCGTTTCCATCGCCTGTTCCGTCCAAGTCCTCTCGATGAACACGACCACACATTCCGTTCTGACTCAGCCGGTTGGCTCCCACGCGTTCCGTTGCCTCCCGATGAACACAACACATTCCGTTGCCTCCCCATGAACACGACGCATTCCGTTGCCTCCCCATGAACACGACGATGATGCTGTTTCTCCGTTCCGACCCAGCCATGTACGTATGCGCGAGTAGGCGTTCGAGACCCTGCCAGTATGTACGTATGTGGCCGTATTTTCTTTCTTGCGCACCCTCACCGATGTACGTACGTGTACATGCTACGTGCGTGCCTCTACTATGACACGTGCGCACCTCTACATCCACCAGTATATATATACGTAAACGTTCTTGACCAGAATGACAACGCTACGTACGCTTCGACCAGGTGGGTCGGTATCGACCGAGCACTTCCTTGCGTGCGAAGATGTAGCTGGTGGGTCCCAGCGATCGAGGCGAAGTCGTTTTTTCGGACGCACTTCCTTGCGTGCAAAGATGTAATTGGTGGGTCCCAGCAGCATGTGGGAAACATTTTTTCGCTTCATCGGTGGCCCGTCCGGTGGGTCCCCGCCGTCGGTGGATGAATAATTATTTTGCGGCGTAATAAGGAGGCACTTCCTTGCTGCGGCCGTGGACCCGGTATCGGCCTCTCCACGTGCATCCACGTCCGATGGAAGCCATTCCTTGACCACGTTGACCATGTCGCGCCCGAGAGCACCGAGGCGGAGGGCGATGGCGAGGCCTAGGAAGGGATGACGGAGCCGGGAAGACGCGACGGTGGATGCCCACGCTTAGAGGAGTATGAGGGTTCACTTTCGTTCGGCTACGGTGTGAGGCTGCCGTTGCCCTTGAGAATAACGAGGGTGTGGAGTGCGTGAGGATGGCCTGGCCAGCGGTGGGAGTAGTAGGGAGCGGTGAGGCCTCCGCGGCATCACAGCCAGCCACGGGCGGCAGGAGCAGGCGACATGACCGGCTCTGCTTTGGGAAGCTGGAGCAAGAAGACCAGAGGTTGAAGAAGCACTACGGCCATTGGATGGACATCGTACGGTCACTGGAGCTAGAATCGTTCATATATTGACTAAAGTTGACAAAGGCCTCTGTCCCAGTCAACTTAGTAGGCCCACAAGTCAGCCTCCCACCAAGGTTGGTCCCAGCTAGCAGGGGGTATTCATTTTTGTGTGCGTAATAAGGAGGCACTTCCATGGGTCCGAGCTGACAGCGGGGGGAACGTTTTTTTCGCGAAATACGATGGCCCGTCCTGTGGGTCCCAGCAGTCAGGGGGAAACGTTTTTTTTCGCGAAATACTGGTGGCCCGTCCGGTGGGTCCCTGCTGTCAGGTGGAGGAATAATTATTTTCCGCGTAATAAGGAGGCACTTCCTTGCGGCTACCGTGGACCCAGCTGTCAGCCTCTCCACGCGTCTGATACTCTTCCGATGGAAGTCGGTCGTTGACCACATTGACCATGCAGCGCCCGAGAGCACCACGGCGATGGACGACGGCGCGAGGCCTAGGAAGGGACGACAGGAGCCGGGAAGACGCAGCGGTGGAAGCCCGCGTGGAGAGGAGTACGAGGGTTCACCGGTTCGGTGCGGTGTGAGGCTGCCGTCGCCAGCAGGCCCTGCCACCGGTGAGAATAGTAGGGGCGGTGAGGCCTCATGACAAAGACTGACCGACCACGGAGGAAGGAGCATGCGGCACGACCGGGCGCTACTTTGGGCGGCCGGAGCAAGAACACCAGAGGTTGAAGAAGCACTACGGCCGTTGGATGGCCATCGTCGTCAGTCCTTGGAGCTAGAATCATTCATATTTACTAAAGTTGACAAAGGCCTCCGTCCCAGTCAACTTAGTAGGCCCACAAGTCAGCCTCCCACCATGGTGGGTCCCAGCTAGAAGGGGGAGTATTCATTTTTTTGTGCGTAATAAGGAGGCACTTCCGGTGGGTCCGAGCTGACAACGCAGGGAACGTTTTTTTCGCAAAATACGCTGGTCCGTCCGGTGGGTCCCAGCAGTCAGGGGGAAACGTTTTTTCACAAAATAAGGTGGCTCGTCCGGTGGGTCCCTTCTGTCAGGTGGAGGAATAATTATTTTGCGCATAATAAGGAGGCACTTCCTTGCGGCCGCTGGACCGGCTATCGACCTCTCCACGTATAGTACTCTTCCGATGGAAGTCGGTCGTTGACCACGTTGACCACGCCGCGCCGAGAGCACCAGGGCGGTGGTCTGGACGACGACGAGGCCTAGGAAGGAGACGATGCGGAGCCGGGGAAGACGCAACAGTGGTAGCCCGCGCGGAGGGGAGTACGAGGGTTCAGTGGTTCGGCTGCGGTGTTAGGCTGCCGTCGCCGCAGAATATCAGGGGGTGTGGGTGAGTAGAGGGATGGCCTGGCCAGTGGTGGGAGTAGTACGAGGTGGTGAGGCCTCCGCGGCATCACAGCCGGCCACGGGAGGCAGGAGCACGCGACATGACCGGCGCTGCTTTGGGCGGCTGTAGCAAGAAGACCAGAGGTTAAAGAAGCACTACGGTCGTTGGATGGACATCGTACGATCACTGCAGCTAGAATCGTTTATATTGACTAAGTTGACAAAGCACTTGGTACGCGTCAACTTAGTAGGCCCACGGCTCGGATTTGGCAGAGAACATATAGCCCATTTGCGATTTGTAAGAATGTACAACCCATTTTTTAATTATAATGGAATTTACTACAGCCCATTTACGGGTTTGTTAAAAGTACAACCCAACTTCTTGCTAGGACAACGATTAACAATTTCAAACAACCGCTCAAAACAGAATTCAAAAAAAAATTCCCACATTTTGATGGGATCCGGAATATTTTTATCCGAAATTTCTAGTCAGGTTAAATATAATTTCAAAATAAAGTTGTATCACGTTAAAATCCAATGAAATATTGCGCGCGCAACAAGTAATGAAATTAAAATTTCCAAATTCCAAAAACAATATATTTTTCAAACTAATTACGTGTTTGGTGCATAGTAATTGCCTAGTTATTATAATTACATCTCATTTATTATTTCCTAAAGTCCATTTTCTTGTTAAGCCTAATGCATACCTCCTAGGAAACTTTGCAGCCCAGCGGGGCGGATAACAAGTTGACCCGGATATTGTGTACAACTGTCGGCCCAATTGCATTGCTGATGTTGAAAAAATGGCCTGTGTAGTACAGTACAACCTAACATGGTTACTCAGCCCACATTCAGGGACGCCGGAAAGGCCCAAATAAGGCTTCTGTACAACCTTTTGAAGTCACTGATCTCAATTAATAACTTAAGAAAGAAGTTAGATTACAGTGGAACCTAATTAAAAGCTGTCACGACCAAATAAATAATTCAACGGGTCCCACTTGTGCGTGTGCTCGTGTGTGTGCGTGTGTGTGTGTGTGAGAGAGAGAGAGATAGAGAGAGAGAGACCCATCGGTCGATGCTCGTAAATACATCTTTTCAGCCATATGCATTGCTGATGCTCAAGAAAACTTATATAGTTGACACAATCATATAGAACATCATAGCACACTTGAACTTGCATACAAAAATTTCAGGCAAAGCGGCACAATCGGGATGGAAGCGGTGGATCGCTACAGAAGGGCTATGTTGAAACCAACAAAGTCGTACATAACGGTTCATCGACTTTATAAATGACGGGAAATATCTTGAATGTTGTGCAAAGAAAGCAGGGCATACAACACAATAAGTTCTGCTAGCACATTAAGTTGACGTACAACCCTTTCTAAAAAAAGTTGAGGTACAAAATTAGAATAGGTCACAATCAAATGTACTGGCATATCACTGCTTCAGACCCATAGCTCGGATTTAACTAGTAATATCTGACAAGATTCAGTTGTTACCTCAAATTATAGCACATCCAGGCAGCCAGCCCTGCCTCTCCTCCCAAAGAAGCAGTGGCCTCCGCCGCGCGATGGAGTAAGCCCTGTGCCATCGATCGTTCAGAGCAACACGGGGAAAGTCTAACGTTGACTCCTGTAATGGACGTCGTCGACGGACCCTGGCACCAGCAGCCGGGGCAGGACTTCGATTGATGGATTGACCACTATCGGTGTACAAAAACAGGGGTACACTTTTTGTACCCCTATAACTATGCATGGGCAGTCTGAGCCGCGGGCACCACCGCACTGAGCAAGGCAAGGGAGGTGAGCCATGGTAAGGCCGAAGCTCTAAAGGAGCAGAACGATGCCAAGACCAAGACCACAAAGAGCAAAGGGGACGAAGCGGACTCCCCCGGCAAGATCCTGTTGGGTTCTACGGTAGGGTGTCTCGACTGCAAATTAAAAATTCCTACGCGCAGAACATCCAGGAACATGGTACGGGAGATGGATCACAGTTCGTTACCACTAGACGCGCAGTGCCGTGCAGCGGAAGAAGAGTTGGGGCAGCGCGTCTGCGTGGATCGTCTCCTCCTCGTTCGATCTCCCTCGAGCGGCCGGTCGTCCGATCCCACGTACGAGTTCGCCGGAGCGGCGCAAGTGCACCGCCTCTAACGGTATCCGTGCGTGCGGGAGGAACGTCGTGCGGCGGACTGCTAGGTCTGATCACACAGTCGGCGGCGAGTGGAGGTGGCTATTTGCAACACATGCAAACCCTAGTCGCAGCGCCGAAGCGATCAACTGCCTGAGTGTGCTGCACCTCCACTTTATATAGGCGTCCGTCGTGGGCTCAACACTTGGGCCTCGCACGGACCCTAAAGCCCAAAGTCTATTCGGTCACGTTCCTAGTCCAGTTCGGATCACATCCGACCAAAGGTCCCTCTGAATCGACCTCATAGGTTCCTTCCCTTAAGCGCGCGACCCCTTAGGTTCAAGTCGGATTGGTCACGATTCGGATCACCTCCGACCTGTCACGGTTGGTAGCGGCCTCTAGCAAGGCGTGCCGACCACCAAGCGAGACGATGAAGCTGGTTAAGCGAACCTGTACAACATGTCACACTTCATTTCCCTTTGCCACACGATATATGTTGTCGGGCTCAAAGGCGAGACTGTCATCCTTGTGCTAACCCGACCTCTTTCTCGTTCGGTGATACCGACCACAATCCGGATTATCTCATAATCCTTGTCGCATGGCCATGCTATTCCTGGTCGAGATCACACGAGGGGCCCAGTATATCTCTCCCGATCGGAGGGCAAATCCCATCTTGCTCGACCATGTCTCGCAGCATGGGACCGGACAAAGCGAAACCTATCTTTGTAACTACCCGATCCACGGAGTAGCGTTTGGTCGGCCCAAAGCAAGGCTGTCACCATCCCGAGTACATGGTCAGCTCAGGTCTTAGGACATAAAACGTATGTTGTACTAGAGACTCACAGATGACATATCGCTGCGTCTCATAGTTGGGTATGTCCGACTCAGACCTTATCTCGACTCGGATCCGACTATGTCGAATCCGGCTAGACATTTCCAAGTCCATATTATCCGGTTAGCATCCAATGCTCCATGGCTAGTGAGACCAAGCCATCG
The DNA here is from genome assembly GCA_021605145.1 of Aegilops bicornis. Classification (NCBI taxonomy): domain Eukaryota; kingdom Viridiplantae; phylum Streptophyta; class Magnoliopsida; order Poales; family Poaceae; genus Aegilops; species Aegilops bicornis. The sequence goes on along the minus strand of CM038675.1, from coordinate 626,319,457 downwards.
ACCGTGTCATATGCCGCCTAGTTCGCGGCGTCCACACAACCCTTTTGACTAGGGACCTTTTAGGACAGTCATCATACAATGCATAGTCCCACAAACAAGTCACATACTTGCGATACACATCATTGATAATGTCCAAGGACTATCTTTATTCATAAACACATAGGAAATATCATCATACATGATTGCCTCTAGGGCATATCTCCAACAGTCTCCCACTTGCACTAGAGTCAATCAAATAGACATCGAATGCCCATAGCTCTAACGTGCCCCTCATGCTTGGGTTGTGGAAGCGGCTTAGTCAACGGATCTGCAACATTTGCATCCGTGTGAATCTTGCATAACTCTACATCACCATTCTTACGATCTTCGTATCAGGTGATATTTCCGGTCTATGTGCACGACCTTGTGGTGATTCCTCGGCTCCTTGGCTTGTGCGATGGCACCAGAATTATCACAATAAAGGTCCAACGGTTTCACCGAGGCTAGGAAAATACCAAGATCATCCGTAAAATGCCGGATCCAAACACCTTCCTTTGCGACTTCACAAGCCGCAATGTATTCGGCTTCGTGGTAGAATCGGCCACCGTATCCTGCTTGGAACTCATCCAAAGGTAATCGCTCCTCCGTTCGTGGGCATACCTAATCCAGATCGTGATCGACAATCATCTCTGCGGTTTGGAAACTAGCATCGACGTAACCCCTTCTGACGAGCTCTTCCTCACCTCCATAAACTAGGAACATCTCTTTAGTCCTTTTCGTACTTCAAAATAGTCTTTACCGCTGCCCGGTGACTCTCACCGGGTTGGCCTGGTATCTACTTGTTAGGCTTATTGCAAAAGCAACATCAGGCCTTGTACATATCATGGCATACATGATGGATCCATTCTTTGAGGCATACAGAATCCTACTCATCCTGCTTCGCTCATCAGATGTCGAAGGACTCTGAGTCTCGCTTAGCCTTATACCATGTGAGAGCGGCAAGAACCCTTTCTTCGCCTCACTCATGTTGAACCGCTTCAACATTTTATCTATGTACGTGCTCTGGCTTAAGCCGAGCTGCCTCCTCGATCTATCTCTATAGATCTTAATGCCTAAAATATAGACTGCCTCACCAAGGTCCTTCATTGAAAACTTGCCATTCAATGATTCCTTGACCGAGTTTAGCATCGAAACATTATTTCCGATCAGTAGTATGTCATCCACATACAAGATCAAAAACACTATCGAGCTCCCACTTAACTTCTTGTATAAACAAGAGTCCTCTTCGCTTTTGATGAAACCGAGATCGGTGGCGACTTCATCAAAACGAATGTTCCAACTCCGAGATGCTTGCTTCAACCCATAAATGGATCTCTTGAGCTTGCATACCTTACTAGTGCTAGTCGGATCGACAAAACCCTCGGGCTGTATCATATACACGTCCTCGGTTAAATTTCCGTGAAGGAAAGCCGTCTTGACATCCATCTGCCATATCTCGTAATCGAAATATGCAGCTATAGCTAAGTATGATCCTCATCGATTTCAGCATCGCTACCGGCGAGTAAGTCTCGTCGTAGTCAATTCCTTGAACTTGTCCATAACCTTTAGCGACAAGCCGAGCTTTGTAGATCTGAACATTTCCATCCACATCGGTTTTCTTCTTAAAGACCCATTTGCAACCAATGGCGATTCGCCGGTGGCGGATCAACCAAATCCCTGCACTTGATTCTCATCCATGGATTTTAACTCGGATCTCATGGCCTCCGGCCATGCCTCGAATCTAGGCTCACCATCGCTTCGCATACGTGGCGGCTCGCCGCTTTCTAGCAACAATACATCACGCACTCTGCGCAATCTCTCCGACCTTCATGGTTCCGGTCCCGCTTCCACTACAGGTTCCCTGACTGACTCCGGTATGATCTCATCACCAGCCGAGCCGGCCCCGAGTGGTCCTCGAATTTTTTCGAGTTGAACCGTCCTCCCACTGGCCTCCTGACTGAGAAACTCTTTCTCAAGGAAAACCCGTTCGAGCAACAAACACTTTGTTCTCTTCCGGTTGTAGAAGCTATATCCCAAGGTTTCCTCGGATATCCACGAATATGCATTTATCCGACTTGGGTGTAAGCTTGTCCGACATAAGTCGCTTGACAAATGCTTCACAACCCCAAATCTTTAGAAAAGACAAAGCGGGACTCTTCCAGTCCACATCTCATGCGGTGTCTTGTCTACGGATTTTGATGGTACCCTATTAAGTGTGAAAGCTGCAGTTTCTAGAGCGTATCCCCAAAATGACAAGGGTAAATCCGATTTGCTCATCATAGACCGGACCATGTCCAACAAGGTCCTATTCCTCCATTCTGACACGCCGTTTCTCTGTGGCGTACCCGGAGGTGTGAGCTGAGGTACTATACCTCGAATTTTCAGATGATCATCGAACTCCTGGCTCATGTACTCACCTCCACGATCAGATCGCAGAAGCTTTATAGTCTTGCCGAGCTGATTCTCAACCTCGTTCTGAAACTCTTTGAATTTTTCAAAAGTCTCCGACTTGTGCCTCATCAAATAGATATATCCATATCTACTCAAGTCGCCGGTAAAAGTCACGGCAATCTTGATAGCCACCTCTGGCGGTTGTGCTCATTGGACCACACACATCACTGTGTATAAGCTCCAACAGCTCGGATGCCCTCTCGCAACTCTTTGCGAAAGGAGACTTAGTCATCTTGCCGAGCAAGCATGATTCACATGTCTCGAGCGATCCGAAGTCGGACGAAGTTAGGAGCCCATCATCATGGAGCTTCTTCATGCGTTTCAGACTAATGTGTCCAAGCCGCAATGCCGTAAGTATGTCGGATTTATCTCATTAGGCTTATGCCTCTTGACATTTACGTTATAGACCGGTTCCTGTTCTAGATTCAATATAAATAGCCCATCAACAATGGGTGCATAGCCGTGGAACATACCATTCAAAAATATCGAACAACCATTGTCCTTTAAATTGAATTCATAACCTTGACTCATCAAACATGAGGCAGAAATAATGTTCCGACTAAGTGCAGGAATGTAATAACAATTATTCAATTCCATAATGAATCCGGAAGGAAGTGGAGCTGCATCGTGCCGACCTCCAACGCAGCAACTCTTGCTTTGTTGCCGACCACGATGTCAATCTCCCCTTGTGCCACACGCCTAGTTCTTACCAGCCCACGCATCGAGTTGCAAATATGAACAACCGATCCGGTATCAAATACCCAAGAGCTACTAGGTATGTCGACAAGGTAAATGTCTATAACATATGCAACAAGTGTACCTTTGCACGAAGAAGCATTTCCGGCCTTCTTGCCATGCTCGCAAGCCACTTGCTATAGTTCCTCTTCCAAGTGACCGGTCTCCTTGCGGTGAAAGCAAGCGGTCTTGAGTCAGTCCAGACTTGGTATGGCAGCGGCGAGGTTACCGTCTCCGTGCCCTTTGCCTTAGCCTTTTTCTTGGACCAACTCTTCTTGAACTTAGCCGATTTACGCACGATCAACACTTGATGCGTGCCTTTCTTAATATCCTGCTCTCGCCACTTTGAGCATCCCATGCAATTCGGTGAGCTTCTTATCCATGCCATGCATATGGTAGTTCGAGATGAACGTCCCATAGCTGGGCGGAAGAGAACCGAGAACAGCATCGAGCCACTCATCCAAGAGCGGGAAGCCCAAACGATCCAAAGCTTGGACATATCCGATCATCTCGATCACATGTGGGCTCAGTGGATCACCTTCCTTCAGCCTGCAATCCATCAAGGATCGCCAGACGTTGAACCTTTCGGTCCTAGCACGTATGCGAAACATGCTCTTGAGACTCTCGATCATATCGTAAGCCTCAACGTTTTTGAAATGCTGTTGCAAATCGGGCTCCATACAAGCCAAAGATCGACGGTGATCTCCGTTGATTCATCAACGAGTTTACGTAGGCATTTTTAGCTGTGGCACTAGCATTATCAGCAGTTCCTCCGGAAGTGGATCCTCTAGAACATGTTCCTTTTATCGTGCTTGAGAACAATTCTCAGATTTCTATACCAGGTGGTAAAGTTTGTTCCATTCAGTTTATCCTTTTCAGAATTGATTTCAATGCAAAGTTGGGTTGAGCAGGTGGTGCCATTGATCTACAAATGTAAAACATGCAATCACTAAGCAATGTGTTTATGTAGAGTAATTCTAGCCTAAATGTAAATACTCCCATTGAAGTCAGCATCCTCCGCAAACTCTCGGTGATTCAGATCCGACTAGCGCATGCGACTAGTGAGCTTTAGCATCATCAGCTAGCCAACATACCTATCCGGTAAGAAACTCCTTGCTAATCGCATCTCTATACGACTCACGCCGATCGAAGGTATCTCATACCCGGCTCCCAACCTCCTTTGCCACAAGGCCCAAAACCGTTTTGATAGCCTTGTCAAGTTAACTCGATGCGAGGCATGTCCGTGTCCGACCACGAACCCTTCAGTTCAAGGACGCCCAAAGCAGCACCCCAATTTTATGAGCCCACTACTAGACGTGCTTGACGTGCGAAGGTGCAACATCGGCGATGGAAATTAAGCTTGATATTCATGAGGATCATTCTATCATTTTAACATGCATAGAAACAAAGAAGCATAACAATCACAAATAAACATATATTGTGAAATAGTATGGCTCCTTTCATGGGCGTTCTTGGGCCGCTCCGACTCCGATGACCATCTAAGAACTCCATCTTGTTTTATCACGCCTTGGGGCGTAAAGCCACCAACCTGATATCTATTATCCAACTACTACAACTAGTAATGAATTTTACATAGAGTCACAAGTCGACACGCGAATTCGTTATACAATATAATGACAGCACTTTGGCTCCTGCCGGCTGACAAACATGACACGCAGGCCACGTATAAATTACACACATGCATCACATACACATGAGCCATACTATCCACATCAAACCTGCAAAGCAAAGTATAGAATCGCATTCTACCGGTTTGTGTGGCGGGTACGAAATACACGGCGCTACGCACACGGCGGTCCCGCTAGCCGGTTAGCGGGCGGGGTTCGAAGGGGCAGCGCCCCTCGCGGGTGCGGGCAGCGCCCGACGTTTTCAGAAATCACAGATCACATCTGAACTCCGATCACGCCGAATTCTCTGATCTGACCGATCTTATCGATCATCGCGAATCCGATTCGGATTTACGTTTCACTGTTAACCCCGATGGCGGATAACCGACCGGTAGGGGTAGATCGTGTCATGACCTCATCGATCCCGATTTACAGAAAACATAGCCACATCGATCCCCATGTGCAGTTGATCTCATCAACCGTGCATGCAGCCGATCTCTTCAAGGACAACAGATCTCATATGCCGCCTCCACATATCTAATATGCATACGATCTAAATCCAAATCCTATAACAGAGGCTCTGATACCACTGTTGGGTTCTACGGTAGGGTGCGTCGACTGCAAATTAAAAATTCCTACGCGGAGAACATCCAGGAACATGGTACGGGAGATGGATCACAGTTCGTTACCACTAGACGCAGCGATGTCGCGGCGGAAGAAGAGTTGGGGCAGCGCGTCTGCGTGGATCGCCTCCTCCTCGTTCGATCTCCCTCGGCGGCGGTCGTCCGATCCCACGTCACGAGTTCGCCTCGAAGCGCGCAAGTGCACCGCCTCTAACGGTATCCAGCGTGCGGGAGGAACGTCGTGCAGCGGACTGCTAGGTCCGATCACACACGATCGGCGAGTGGAGGTGGCTATTCGCAACACATGCAAACCCTAGTCGCGTAGAGCGATCAACGCCTGAGTGTGCTGCACCTCCACTTTATATAGGCGTCCGTCGCGGGCTCAACACTTGGGCCTCGCACGGACCCTAAAGCCCAAAGACTATTTGGTCACGTTCCTAGTCCAGTTCGGATCACATCCGACCAGTGTCCTACGAACTGACCTCATAGGTTCCTTCCCTTAAGTGTGCGACCCCTTAGGTTCAAGTCGGCTTGGTCACGGTTCGGATCACCTCCGACCTGCACGGTTGGCAGCGGCCTCTAGCAAGGCGTGCCAACCACCAAGCAGACGATGAAGCTGGTTAGGCGAACCTGTACAACGTGTCACACTTCTGTTCCCTTTGCCACACGATATATGTTGTCGGGCTCAAGGCAAGACTATCATCCTTGTGCTAACCCGACCTCTTTCTCGTTCCAGTGATACCGACCACAATCCGGATTATCTCATAATCCTTGTCGCATGGCCATGCTATTCCTGGTCGATCACCACGAGGGGCCCAGAGTATATCTCTCCGATCGGAGGGCAAATCACATCTTGCTCGACCATGTCTCGCAGCATGGGACTGGACAAACCCGAAACCTACCTTTGTAACTACCCAGTCACGGAGTAGCGTTTGGTCGGCCCAAAGCAAGCTGTCACCATCCAGAGTACATGTGTCAGCTCAGGTATTAGGACATAGAACGTATGTTGTACTAGAGAATCACAGATGACATATCGCTGCGTCTCATAGTTGGGTCTGTCCGACTCAGACCTTATCTCGACTCGGATCCGACTATGTCGAATCTGACCAGACCTTTCCAAGTTCATATTATCCGGCTAGCATACAATGCTCCATGGCTAGTGAGACCAAGCCATCGACCGTGTCATATGCCAGTCTAGTCGGTCACAAGGCGTCCACACAGCCCTTTTGACTAGGGACCTTTTAGGACAGTCATCATACAATGCATAGTCCCACAAACAAGTCACATACTTGCTGATACACATCATTGATAATGTCCAAGGACTATCTTTATTCATAAACACATAGGAAATATCATCATACATGATTGCCTCTAGGGCATATCTCCAATAGATCCTTGCCGGGAGGCGGTTTTAGCAAACCCGGCAAGACCCTTGCCGTGGCAGCTCGCCCCACACCTACGGAGCGAATCACCCTTGAGTCCACTGCCCCCATGGGGCAAGGATTCTGGTGACATCCCCGTGGTGGCATGCAGATCTTTGTGAAGACATTCAAAATAAGATACACACTATAGAAGACGACGACCCTTGGCGGGATCCCAGCCAAGGAGGACCACAAGTCCCGGCAAGAGCCTTGCGGGGATGACAAGCGCGCCACAGCAAGACCCTTGCCGAGGCTACGGCGAGGCCCTTGCCAAGAACACCCGTAGGGCCACCATCAGGCCCGCGCCAATCAAACAACCACCACCGTTCGCATGCAGCTGCCGACCCAACCAGTTGGGCAGGCACCTGCGTGGCGGCAAGCGGATCTTCGTGGAGACCCACCACTGCGCCACCTCAGCTGCCTGCGTACCTACATGGCACCACGGGCATCGCTGGCCAGGGCACGTGTCGACACGAAAGGGAGCGGCTACAGACGAGACAAGGCTCTCCCCCGTCCCCGATAAAGCAAGGACACCTAAGCAAGACGCGTTAGAGGCGCCTTGTCATGTAATGCGAGGGATAAACTCGCATCATCAGCATTCTTTCCACCTCCTGTGTGCCACTGTGGCAACCCCTTTCCCTATAAAAGGAGGCCCAAGGCGACCATGAGGAGGATTCGGCTTTTTGGGAGATCCTCACGCCCCATTGCTAGTTCAAGAACACAGATAAACAAACCACCAAAGCAGGAGGAGGGTTTTACGCATCCTCGCGGCCCAAAGCTGGATAAGGAAACCGTGTGCTATCTATTTGATCCGCTCTTCTCACGACCCCGCGCCCCGCGACCGTAGTAGGGATTCTTGTGATCCCATAGGTGTCGTTCCCACCGATATCTTTGGCGCGCCAGGTAGGGGCAAGGGCGCAGTTGTGAGAATCAGCTCTAGCAGTTAGATCGACGGTACTTCATTGTCATGGCGCCCAAGAAGAAGATGACGGTGGCGATTGGCCCGTCGGAAGCCGGACATCCCGTCCGACGCAGCGAGCAGCGGACCGGTCGCAGAAAGGACCCGGGGCGCCGTTCGCGAACACCAACACCGTCCCAGCAGCCGAAGTTTGGGAGGCGGCGATGTTCGTGCGCCTGGTAACGGGCCGCACGCTGCCAAATCCAAAGACGGAGCCAGGCCCTCCGCGGGTGGCGCGGGGCCTTCCAAGATCGCTGCCACCCCGCCCGAAGGCGACGCGAGGGCTTCCAAGACTCCCACGCCGGCGCCGACGGCGCGCTCCTCTCAAGCGGCGCGCGACGAACGGCATAATCACGCCGAGGACCCCGGGCGTCGCCGCGGAAAGAGCCCCGAGTGCCGCTCCCAAGATTTTGAAGACCTGCCCGCTCACCGAGGCGCTGGTGAAGATGGCATGCAACCGCGGGGTCATGATAGAGCTCCTTATGACATGGTCAGAAGTCGAAGCGCGTCACGATCCGTGCAGGTTTCGCTGCCACCAACGCCAGCAGAAGCCCTGACGCGCGCATAGTTGCTCCTCGATTTTCCTCCCACTACGGGAAAACTTGACGAATGGAGAGCCACTATCCAAAGCCTTGTTGCGGTGGCCAACAAAGACGAACCGAGTCCGGTGGAGCCCCAGGGTCAACGCTCCGACAGAGTCCCACGCAGCAGTGGCAGGAAAGCCGGCGGCGCCGCGACCATGGTGCACTCGCCTCCTCCTCGCCCGATACCGCGGACGCTAGCCCGTCGCGACGTTACGAGCGATGAAATCTCCATAGCATCGTCCGACCCGCGGGCCCACTGTGACCAGCGCCAAGTTCTTCGGGAACGAGAACATGAAGATGCTCGAACCACTATCGAGCGCTGGCGCGGAGCGCGCCACCAATCAGGCAGGCGAGCAGGGCCTGCTATGAGCCACCCGGCACCGGAGAGCCCTGGAGGCCTACCTTACGAGGTAGGCTGTCCGGCTTTTACCCATGAGCTGCGGCAGTTCCAGTGGCCCACTCACCGCACCTTCAAACCCGACGTGGGCGAAAAGTACAGCGGCAAGACCCACCCGTCCGAGTTCCTCAGCATCTACACCATCGCGATGCAAGCTGCCGGAGCCCGCGACGATAAGGTGCTTGCGAATTACTTTCCGTTGGCTCTTAAACCCAACGCCATGTCATGGTTGATGCACTTGCCGGTAGACTCTATTTCCTCCTGGTCGGATTTGTGCCATGAGTTCGTGGGCGCCTTCTTACCGAGGCCACCAAGCCCATGTCCAAGCAAGCGACCTGCACGTCATTCCCCAGAAGGGAGGCGAGAGTCTCCGCAAGTATATACTGAGGTTCAGCCGGATACAGTACAATATCCCTGATGTTCACCCTGCCGCCTTCATCAGCGCGTTCCATCAGAACGTGCATAACCGCAAGATGCGCGAAGAGCTGGCAATGAACAAGGTGAAAGATGTAGCAGAACTCTATGTTCTTGCTGACAGATGTGCCCGAGCTGAAGAGGGAAGGAAGTACCCCGGCGAAGATGCCGACGTGGAAACCGACTCCTCAAGTGAGGATATGGCCGCCCCGGCGAAGAAAGGTCGGCACCGCAACAGGAAGCGCAAAGGTAAAGCCGTACTTGCCATCGAGGGATCTGATGATACCGGCTCCACCAAGAAAACCAAGGCAGACGACCCCGGAAAGGAGGTTGCCGGATGTGTCTCCTGCTGGGCCTTGGCGGCTGCCGAGAAGCCAGGAAACTCCAACAAGCGATACTTCAAGATCCATCGCACCAAAGGCCATGCTCTCCAAGACTGCCGACAGGTTGAGCTCCTCGCTGAGAAGCAGAGGGCTGAGTATGAGAGGCCGGACAATGAGAAGGACCTAGACGGTGCTGAGGGGTCCGGCAAGAAGTGTGACGGCCAGGCGGGTCGTCACGGCAAGGATAAACAACAGGAGAGGCCCGCCCGGGGCCGTGACAGAAAGCCAGAAGACGACGATCACGAAGAGGACGACGAATCCGGCGACCAAGAGTTTTAAAGCTACAGAGGCCATAAAGGCCAACGGCGGCGCCTCGTTGCATACTTCTCACCGCCGGCTTAAACAAGGCGCGAGATTACAGCGGTAGAGCCATCGTTTGTTGCCCAAAGGTCACCAAGTGGTCCAAAGACACCGATCATTTTTGACACTGAGGATCACCCTGATCGCACTACTGCGGTCGGGTGCTTGCCATTGTTGGTTTCACCAACAATACGCAACCTCAAGGTGACGAAGATGCTAGTCGATGGCGGGGCCGGTCTAAACTTGATCTCGCCTGCCGTGATCGAGAAACTGCAGATTCCTGATGGAGACCTCGAAGAGACGGGCACGTTTTAGGGGGTCAACCCGGGAAGAAGCCAACCCAAGGGAAAGGTCACGCTGCCCGTGACTTTTGGAAGCGACCTGAACTATAGGACGGAGAGGATCGTGTTTGATGTTGCCAAGATCCCAATGGCCTACAACAGGATCCTTGGCCGCCCAGCGTTGGCCAAGTTCATGGCGGCGTCACACTACGCCTACAACACCCTGAAGATGCCAGGACATGTGACGATCATCACCATCCCCTCCGATAAGAAAGATGCGCTGATTTGCGCCGACCAACTATACCGAAGCAGTTGCAGCAGCTGCCGCCACTAGGGCACTTGCTCCTGCCGCTGGGACCCCGGGAGGGAAGAAGAAGAAGACCGGTGAGACCTCGGACACCCACTCCGGCAAGCGCACCTCTTCGGAGTGTAGCGATGCCGTGGAGGACGTGCCAGAGAGCTCCACCGGTGGAAACAAGAAGCCCAGGGCCATACCGCCGGCAACCAAGAAGGTTTCTGTCAATGAGGATGGCACGGGAGGAGCTTTTACCATAAGCTCCACCCTTGACGACAAATAGGAAGACGCGCTCGTCACCTTCCTGCGGGCGAATGTCGATGTGTTTTCATGGCAAGCTTCCGACATCCTCGGTGTTCCCAGGAAGGTGATTGAGCACCACCTTGTTGTCTGCCCTCATGCGCCCGTCAAGCTGCGGAAGGTCGAAGCACGCTTTGGCACGACAAGAGTTCATCACAGAAGAGATCCGGAAACTGGAAGCAGCGGGTTTGGTAAGAGGAGTGCTCCATCCAACGTGGTTGGCCAATCCGGTCGTAGTGTGCAAGGCAAATGGGAAGTGGAGACTGTGTATTGATTACACAGATATCAATAAGGCTTGCCCTAAAGACCCCTTCCCATTGCCGCCAAGATCGACCAGATTGTTGACTCCACGGCTGGGTGTGATCTGTTGTCATTCCTCGGCGCCTACTCCGGCTACCACCAGATCTTCATGACAAGAGAAGACGAAGAAAACATCATTCATCACCCCATGCGGTGCGTATTGTTTCATGCGGATGCCTTTCGGGTTGAAGAGTGCTGGTTCGATGTTTGCAAGGCGGTCCAGATTGGTTTTGAACCCCAGCTCCATAGAAATATGGAAGCTTATATGGATGACATAGTGGTCAAAACCAAGGACAGGGCAACCCTCATACCAGATTTGCAAGAAACATTTGCAAACCTGCGCAAGATCAATCTCAAGCTGAAACCTGAGAAGTGCGTCTTTGGCGTCCCTTCCAGCAAGCTTCTCGGGTTCTTGGTGTCACAGCGTGGGATAGAGGCCAATCCGGACAAAATCAAAGCTATAGAGCAGATTGAAGCACCCAAGCGAATCAAGGATGTGCGTCGGCTTGCTGGTTGCGTCGCCGCCATGGGCAGGTTCATTTCCAAGTCTGCCGAGCGCTCCCTTCCCTTTTTCAAGATCCTGAAAAAGGTAGGCCCGATGGAGTGGATGCCAGAAGCCGAAGCAGCATTGCAGGGTTTGAAGAAGTACCTCTCCTCCGCGCCAATACTAGTTGCGCCTAGGCCACAGGAGCCGTTGGTGCTATACCTGGCGGCAACGGACCAGGTGGTCACCGCCGCACTAGTGGCGCAGAGAGAGGTTGACGACGAGGTAATGGCAGCAGCAGAGCCCGACACCACCAATGCAGAGACGACACGGTCGGTTGAAGTGCCGCCAAGAAGAAAATGATGCAACACCCGGTCTACTTTGTTAGTTCCCTCCTGCGAGGGGCTAGATCAAGGTACTCGGCGTGCGTAAACTGCTCTTGACCTTCTTATGGCCTCGAGGAAGTTGCGTCACTACTTCCGTGCACACGAGATCATCATTATCACGCCTCCTCTGCAGAACGGATATTGCACAATCCGGATGCAAAGGGAAGAATTGTGGAATGGGCAATCGGAGCTGTCCAGCTTTGGCCATAAGTTTGAAAGTACTTGACGATTGAGCTGAGTCCTAGCGGAGTTCATTGCGTAATGGACCGCAATGCTGACGAAGAAGCCCAAGAGACCGCTCTCCCGGCAAGGAGGCAAGTTGTGATTGGATCATGTACTTTGATGGAGCTTTCTCCTTACAAGGCGCCGGGGCTGGCGTCGCTTGTCGCTCCACGGAGAGCACCTCAAGTACGTGATCCAGATGCACTTCCCCAGGGAGGTGTCAACAAACAATACGGCAGAGTACGAAGGGCTGCTCGCCGGTCTTAGGATCGCGGCGGTGTCAGGACCCCGATTCCAAGTCACATCGACCTAGCCGGTAACACCTCATATCACTTTGCAGCCTCACGCACGGTATTCCCACGGGTGTCGCCTTACCATGGCCCGGGACCGTTTGCGCCTTTTGGCTCACGTATATGACAGTGTCGCTAGCATCCACATGACAGAGAACCCGGGCCGACATGGCTAGTCGTGAACCCAAAGCGGCACTAACCCATGGGGACAGGCATACATGAATCACATCGAGCATGTTGGTCATCAACGTATAAATTCAGGCTGTAGCACTGGGCTAACAGGACTCCGGTATCCCGGCCCAGAAAGCAGGCTAGGCAGGACTCGAATAACACCGCGTGACATTTCCCGAAGGAACGGACATATAAGGAACGAAGTGAAACACATGCCGGCCAGTCAAGTGTCCAAGCGGTAGTCTTTGGGCTAGCAGGACTCCGGTGAACCGGGCTGTAGCGGACTACTATCGCTCAGAAGCACGAGACTACATTTCCCCATATGGGAGGCTGCCAAGGATAAACAACTAGTTTGTCGGATCCCACACATACCAAGCATTTCAAACATACACACAATATGCTCAATATGTGTAGATACAACATGGCATCACAACATAACTCTCGACTCAAATATTTATTCATTAGGCTCCGAGGAGCGAGATATTACAAACATGGGTCTCATGACCCAACACTCGAAACATACAAGTCAAAGCACAAGCGGAAGCTAAACATGTCTAGTACGTATAACTATAAATGAAAAAGGCTGAGAAGCCTGTTGTCTACCAGATCCTGCCGAGGCACAAGATCGTAGCCGAGGCAACAAGATAAACGTTGAAGTCCAAGCGGAACTACTAAGCGAGGTAGCGTCTCTCGCAAAACATAAAATAAGCAAGCGTGAGTACAAACGCATTTCAAGAAGACTTACATCGTAACTAACTACATATGCATCATTATCAAAGGGGTGGTGGAGTTTGACCGCAGCAAGCCAGCTTTGACTCGGTGGCTATCTTGAACTACTTGCAAGTAACTCTTTTGAGGTGGCGCTTTACGAGTCCACATATTCACCATATCAAATACACCACTATGGACCCGCTCCCGTCCCCCTACGAGAACGCCATCCATAGCACTCACGCTTATCTTGCGCATTTTAGGGTATCCACTTTCACTTGTCTATGAACTGATATAGGCAACCCAGAAGTCCTTTTCCGCGGACACGGCTATTCGAATAGATCATATTAACCCTGCAGGGGTGTACCTCTTTACACACGCTTTCACCACTTATCGCCATTTACACGACATGTACTCGGCAACCTTCAAGCGGAAGCCCAACGTGGGTGTCGGCCACGGCCTAACTAAACACTCAAGTCCCTAGTCCAGGTTTATCGCCTATTCAGGTTCCATCCGTAGGGAGTCCGGCCGAGGTTTCCCATACAGCCCCGAACGATGTGTGCAGGGTTCCCGAGACACCAAACAGGCGAATCGGTACACCGGGCCACGGTGCCTACCGCAACACAACCCACCCCTATGGTCAACGCGTTAAATGCGGCCCCAAAGATGCTACAAACACCGAAACTACTTGCAACTCCCGGATGAGGACAAGGGTGGTTAAGAAGCCGAGAGAGTCAATTAAGGATCCCAATGTGTGGTAGTAACTGTTTCATGGATCACGAGACCACGTAACTCGGTTCACGAGGACGGCTGCAATGAGACAACCCACCATGTACTCCTACATGGCCTCTCACCGCTACCTTTACCAAATCGTGTTCACACCCTTAGCTCACACACGCAGTAGGACATGTTCACACACCTCCGATTCATCCCCGATGAATCAGACCTGACTCAACTCTAAGCAGTAGCAGGCATGACAACAAGCATGAATGAGTAGGCACAACATGGCTCAAACAACTCCTACTCATGCTAGTGGGTTTCATCTAATTCTTGTGGAATGACAGTCATCACAGAGGATAAAGGGGTTCAGCTACATGACAAGTAACACATAAGTCGTTGTTGTCCTAATGCAGTAAAATAGAGCAGGAGGCGAGAGGGTGGGATTATATCGGAATGAACAAGGGGTTTTGCTTGCAGCACTTCCGAAGATAATATAGTTCTTCATCGGTGTCATCGAATTCATCGTCGGTACGTCGTCTACTGAGAGGGGACAATCACCGGCAAATAAGAGAGAACACAATCAATGCAATGCACATTCACATGAATGACATGTCATGTTAAGGTACTGAATTCACCTAATGCAATATCTAGCCAAGTTAATTGAAGTGGAATTCAAACAAGAATAAATTCCAACTCCAAATGGTATTTCATAATTTTCCCTAATCATGATTCATCCTATTTAGTGAGGTTAACTTTTTCAATCATGCATAAAAGTGCCATAAACGGATTCTTCATATTTTTCTGATCATTTTTCATATATAACTTATTTCATTCTGAGCTACGGTTGAATTTATATGATTTTTAGAAGTTTGGGGTATTTTCTGAAATTTCCTGAATTATAATAAATCCAAAAAAGGTATAACTGCGTCAGCCTGACGTCAGTGTGACGTCAGTGGGTCAACGGAACATGGTCCGGGTCAAACCTGACAGTGGGTCCCGCGTGTTAGTATAATTAGTTTAACTAAAAATTAATTCAAACTAATCCTAAATAGTTAACAGGGCTGGTCCCCACCTGTCATTGACTCAGGAGAGTCAACCAGGGGCCACCCGTGGTCAAAGTCAAAGTCGGCTGCTGGCGTTTAGCCACCGGCGAGCCCGACGCGGCGGCGAGAGTGGTTTTGGCCACTCCTGCGACCAAATGGGCCGCGGAGGGCATCTAGGAGGAGCTGGGACGAGCGAAGCTCTTGGTGGGGTTAAATTTGGGGTTGGGGTGGCGGAAGCAGGCGCCGCGACAACCTAGGCGGCCGGAGTTCGACCAAGAGCAGACTCGAGGCTAGGGTGGTCGGTGAGGTGAGGGAGTGCTTGGTTAGATGCTACGGAGTGTGGTGAGTGCGATGGACACCAAGAGGTGGCGGAGGGTGACCGGGAGCACGTTGGCGGCAAGCTCCAGCGGCGGGTGCGGTTGATCTCCGCTTGGTCGCTACACGGCTCGAGAGAGAGAGAAAGGGAGGGGAAGGTAGCTAGGCTCACAGGCAACTCGGAGGAGCACTCGGTGCGGTCGGGGACGGGCCGGAGCGACGACGGCGTTGAAGGGGATCTCCGGTGATGGCGGGATCGGGCGAGGTCGGTGCAGTGGCCTCGGGCTACTCGAGCACGCGGGGCTCGGCTAGCTCGACGAAGACGAGGGCGGCGGAGCTCCTAGACACGCCGAGACGGAGCACGGTCGGCGGGAGCGTCTCACGACGACGGCGTGGCTGCGGTGGCGTCGGCCATGGCCGGGAGCGCCTTGAGGGAGAGGAGCCGGGAGGAGAGGAGGTGTCCGAGGGATTCGGGAGAGAGGGGAGCGATCCGTCGGTTGCTGGGGGAGGGGAGCGGCGAGGCGGCGACCAGGTGCATGGCACCCATGCGGTGCTCGCCGCCGAGCACCTGGCTGCCTGCCTGGCCGAGCCAAGCAGCTCGCTGGCGCGGCTGCTGGGCTGGGCCGGCAGGTGGGCCGGGTAGGTGGCGCCAGGTAAGTTTTTCTTCCTGTTTTCCTTTTTCTATTATTCTGTAACTTTGTGGAGTTTTTTAAAATACCAAAACAGTTTCAAAAATCACCAAACTGCTCTGGTCCATTGTTGGAATATTACCAACATGAAACATCTTGGTTTGGCAATATTTGGGCATTTGAAATATTTTATATAATTTGAAATGCTCAAACTCAAATACTTATGATTTAATTCAAAGACCTTTGGATGACCTAGAAAATGGTGCACCACTTTTGGCAGAGGCTCGAACCAAAGCAAAGATGATGAGCATTTTTGAAGGGCATTTCAGGTTCATTGAAATAAATTTTTAGTAAACCCTAGTTGAAATAAGAGGGGTTCTGGGGGTTTTCTGTCTTCCCCATTTCAAATTTCATGAAAATTAACATGATGCATGGATGCAATGCCACTAGTTACAAGCAAGCTCTAGGGCTGTGACAACTCACCCCCACTAAACAAGAATCTCGCGCCGAGATTCAAGACGTGAGGTAAGAGGAAAAGGGAAGTCGCAAAACTATCACAAACTTCATGATCCATTTGCCCTTCTCGAAGATGTTGATTCATTCCATCATTTTGGTCTTGACGTCTTTGCTTTTGAGATCTTCATCAAACACGATGGCGACAAGAAGAATACTCTATAGTAAACGATCTCCTCGGAGATCGAGCGCTCAAGATCAACTCGTGGAATGAGATGTTGAAACATCTCGAGTTGAGACACTAAACACATCGAGGGGATGGAGGAACAACGACGGGTTTGATTTAGTGGGCAACAATTCCACGCTTGAAAGATGGTGGAATGGTGGATGGTGTCAAGGTGGCGAGGAAATATTTACCAAGATCCCGTAACGGGGCACCTTGGAAAAAGTGACGCAAAGAACTATTCCCTTAAGTGGCAAAAAGAATTACTTTTGATATAAAGATCATTGAAACTCTTTATACCAGCCTATGGCAATCACAAACGATCGTTTGGTAGAGAGCAAAGGAAAGTCATACCCAGACTAGAATGGATGATGTGGACTACCTTGTGGAAGACAACGCAATGGATGATTTTTGCTGATCACCGGGAATGGATGGAACCCATGGTAAGTCCACTTTTGAGGATGATCCTAGACAACAACTGCCGAGGAGGGCAGCCCATGGAAATTGGCACGATGGGATGCAAGCTGGGAACAAAATGCAAATGTTGGGAAGGTTCCAACCATCATATCTGCCTGAGATTCAGATCTGATTGGTGTTAGGATATTCCAGAATCATGGAGTCTAGAAGAAAAATGAAAGTTTGCAACACAAATCGACGAGAAGATGTTGCGAGATTCTCGGGAATGAACTACGATGGCAAGCTCCAAAACATGAGCTGGTACTGCTGCAAACCTGTGAACACGTTGTCCAAGACAAGCATGACCACGTAGTAGTCTTATCATAAAACACTACCGAGTTCGGGTGGGGGAACGATCATCGGGGATAACGAAGTCCTTACATAAGTCCGGATTAGCTCTTAGGAAGGAACTTCTTCTCCTTAAACAAATCAATCAATGGCTTGGTATGCTAGGAATACATATAGAATGAAGGTTGCAAGTCTCCAGACTACAGAATACTTTGCACATATGCATGACTGATTTGGGATGATTCCAAGGAAACAAAACAAACCTTTCTCAAATTCATGGCGGCAACTTACACCTAAAGCACATGAATTCGAGGAAGTCACTACTTCCATCCAAACATATGCTTCATGAACGAAACATGAAGAAATGCTTACACAAGTTTCCAATACTAGGTTGATGTTCAACATGACTCATGGGGAGACAAAATGTCTGCGATGGGCTCAACAACAACTCATCGGAATTTCCATTATCGGACTTCCACCATCATGTGAACACAGTGATAGCATTGGTCAGACCAAAAGATGTAATGGTATATGCTCGAGGGATCAACCACGAGTAAGACAACATCACGAATATCGTTGGTTCTGATTTGACTTGACGATAGCCCATACTCAAATCCAAGGATTGATGAGACAATAGGTCCAAAGAATCGATCACGAGGACCAATCGATGAAGATATCATCCTTCTTCAACACACACTACACAAAAATATCCTTTGGAACGAACTAAATTAGGCAAGCTTTTATCTTCCAACTCTCCAAGTTGTTGTCTAGCTTAACCAACTAGCTCGTGGATATCCAACACAGATTCTTGGAGAAATGATGGTTCACAGGAAACCAACTTGATCACGAAGCTCAACATAACGATCAGAGACAACCGGTAACACTTCCAAGAAGATATTTGGAAAGTCACGAACCGCCGGTATGTTACTAAGCTCGGGAACAATCTTGCTTTTGAGGGCAAGACGATATGATCAAATGAGTGAGGACTTGACAAGATCCTAACCCATCAATCGAAGTGTGCACCAGAAATAGGGACTAGGTAGCATGATCAATCTTAGGATGATGATTTAATAACCAACACGCTAAGAATGAGGATATTGTCCATTAGCTGCCAAGCAACGAGTTGCTCGGAGTATTGATTTCACACATCACAATTCACTTGTCGGCATTCCGGTTGCATCAACACGGGACCGAGGAATGAATAATGATAGCGAGAAGTATCACTGCGTCAAGAATTCATAAGAGAAAGTGCAATTCTCATGACGCTCCTGACATAAAGTGGGTAATACTTCAGGATAGAACAAAATCAAAAGTTGGATTGGCATTTGATCTGCGGAATGCAACTACTTTGACCCAGTCCTAGATATGGATGAGGTACTGGAGTTTGTTTCTCCAAGTCATTCAAGACAGAATGGCTTGACGGACCACAAGAGTAAAAGGGCACCAATGAACACAAATGCACACATACTCTTGGTTATCAACTGATGGAGGAGGGTCGGAATACAACTAAAGAGAACAACCCAAAGGAACGATAATTTTCTGAGTTGTGGATGCATAGGTTAGTATGTCGAATCAAGTTCAACATGTTTCTTCCGGATAACCCATGCAGGAAAGTAGAACTGGCAGAGTCGCAATTATAAATGGAGAACTCCTCAAGAGTACTCTGATTGTGATCTTTTAATTCAAAGAATTTCTGCCTTAAGCAGTTCATGATATTTGGAAGAAGGAAATACCACGGACCTCGAGGACTATCACAAAGTTACTAATATCCTAAAGGTACGAGCAACACTCTCAACATTAGGTAAGTAGGGTGAATCTCGGGTTCAAGAACCCAGGAATAGAATACCTACTAACTAATAACATCACGGGATGCTTTCAAGAATAATGGCCGTAATCATCACACTGGGGATACAAAAGCATGGCTAAATTGCTAGGCGACTTCCTAACAACTAGGGTCATAATAATAGCTCCAACATCTATGCCGAGGCAACAAAGTACCTCAACTTACCGATTAGTGTGCTTATTCTGACCAAAAAGGACATCGGGAACGGAAGAAAAGGATTTGCAAATGCATCAGACTATTTAGAGACCTGGGATGACTCGGACAGCATAACGGCTGTAAATGCTCAAAATGATTTGAGACATCCTGCGAAAATGGTGGCATAACCACTCAACATCACAATATCAAGGTTCCGAGATCAACAATTATCATACAGAAATAGTAGGAACTGAATCGGGCTTAAAACCAACAATCTTAATAGTCTATGGTTTAGTAACACGTCATCCTCGATAGATAGATGAGAAGCCTAGTTCTTAACCCCCGTGAGAAGAGAAGAGGTTGACTCGGATCGTAAGGCCATGAGGTATAAGGAGTAAAAGAGCCTTACGCTCCTTCCGCAATCAATTCCCTTACATAACTAAAGCATTTCTAGACACAACTTCGACCAGTTTGGCTTGGTAATCCCACAGCAGCCAGTGCTCGATACCAACGCTGTCAGACCCCGATTCCAAGTCACATCGACCTAGCCGGTAACACCTCATATCACTTTGCAGCCTCACGCTGTATTCCCAATGGTGTCGCCTTACCATGGCCCGGGACCGCTTTGCGCCTTTTGGCTCACGATATGACAAGGTCGCTAGCATCCACATGACAGAGAACCCGGCCGACATGGCTAGTCGTGAACCCAAAGCGGCACTAACCCATGGGGACAGGCATACATGAATCACATCGAGCATGTCGGTCATCACGTATAAATTAGTCAGTAACCTTTGGGCTAACAGGACTCCGGTATCCCGGGCTGTAGCAGGCTAGGCAGGACTCCGAATAACACCGCATGACATTTCCCCGAAGGGACAGACATAGGAACGAAGTGAAACACATGCCGGCCAGTCAAGTGTCCAAGCAGTAGTGCTGGGCTAGCAGGACTCCGGTGAACCGGGCTGTAGCGGACTACTATCGCCGTAAGCACGAGACTACATTTCCCATATGAGAGGCCGCCAAGGATAAACAACTAGTTTGTCGGATCCCACACATACCAAGGATTTCAAACATACACACAATATGCTCAATATGTGTAGATACAACATGGCATCACAACATAACTCTACGACTCAAATATTTATTCATTAGGCTCCGAGGAGCGAGATATTACAAACATGGGTCTCATGACCCAACACTCGTGAGCATACAAGTCAAAGCACAAGCGGAAGCTAAACATGTCCGAAAGTACGCATAACTATAAATGAAAAAGGCCGAGAAGCTCGACTATCTACCGATCCTGCCGAGGCACAAGATCGTAGGTGAGGTAACAAGCTAAACGTCAAGTCCAAGCGGAACTACTAGCGAGACCGACGCCTCTCTCAAAACATAAAATAAGCAAACGTGAGTACAAACGTACTCAAAGAAGACTTACATCGTAACTAACTACATATGCATCATTATCAAAGGGGTGGTGGAGTTTGACCGCAGCAAGCCAGCTTTGACTCGGTGGCTATCCCGAACTACGACGCAAGTAACTCTTTTGAGGTGGCGCACGAGTCCACATATTCACCATATCAAATACAGCACTATGGACCCGCCTCCGTCCCCCTCACGAGAACGCCATCCATAGCACTCACGCTTATCTTGCGCATTTTAGGGTATCCACTTTCACTTGTCTATGAACTGATATAGGCAACCCAGAAGTCCTTTTCCGCGGACACGGCTATTCGAATAGATCATATTAACCTTGCAGGGGTGTACCTCTTCACACACGCTTTCACCACTTATCGCCGTTTACACGACATGTACTCGGCAACCTTCAAGCGGAAGCCCAACGTGGGTATCGGCCACGGCCTACCTAAACACTCAAGTCCCTAGTCCAGGTTTATCGCCTATTCAGGTTCCATCCGTAGGGAGTCCGGCCGAGGTTTCCCATACAGCCCCGAACAATGTGTGCAGGGTTCCCGAGACACCAAACGGGCGAATCGATACATCAACACGGTGCCTACCGCAACACAACCCACTCCTATGGTCAGCGTTATGCGGCCCCCAAAGATGCTACAAACACCAAAAACTACTTGCAACTCCCGGACCGAGGACAAGGGTGGTTAAGAAGCCGAGAGAGTCAATTAAGGATCCCAATGTGTGGTAGTAACTGTTTCATGGATCACAAACACGTAACTCAGTTCTCGAGGACGGCTGCAATGAGACAACCCACCATGTACTCCTACATGGCCTCTCACCGCTACCTTTACCAAATCGTGTTCACACCCTTAGCTCACACACGCAGAGGACATGTTCACACACCTCCGATTCATCCCCGATGAATCAGACCTGACTCAACTCTAAGCAGAAGCAGGCATGACAACAAGCATGAATGAGTAGGCACAACATGGCTCAGACAACTCCTACTCATGCTAGTGGGTTTCATCTAATTATCGTGGAATGACAGGTCATGCAGAGGATAAAGGGGTTCAGCTACCGCAGCAAGTAACACATAAGTCGTTGTTGTCCTAATGCAGTAAAATAGTGCAGAGCGAGAGGGTGGGATTATATCGGAATGAACAAGGGGTTTTGCTTGCCCGGCACTTCCAAGATAATATAGTTCTTCATCGGTGTCATCGAATTCATCGCTTGCAGACGTCGCTCATCGAGAGGGACAATCACCGCAAATAGGAGAGAACACAATCAATGCAATGCACATTCACATGAATGACATGTCATGTTAAGCTACTGAATTCACCTAATGCAATATCTAGCCAAGTTAATTGAAGTGGAATTCAAACAAGAATAAATTCCAACTCCAAATGTTATTTCATATTTTTTTCCTAATCATGATTCATCCTATTCAGTGAGGTTAACTTGTTCAATCATGCATGAAAGTGCCATAAACAGATTCTTCATATTTTTCTGATCATTTTTCATATATAACTTATTTCATTCTGAGCTACGGTTGAATTTATATGATTTTTAGAAGTTTGGGGTATTTTCTGAAATTTCCTGAATTATAATAAATCCAGAAAAGGTATAACTGCGTCAGCCTGACGTCAGTGTGACGTCAGCGGGTCAACGGAACATGGTCCGGGTCAAACCTGACAGTGGGTCCCGCGTGTCAGTATAATTAGTTTAACTAAAAATTAATTAAAACTAATCCTAAATAGTTAACAGGGTTGGGCCCCACCTGTCATTGACTCAGGAGAGTCAACCAGGGCCCACCCGTGGTCAAAGTCAAAGTCGGCTGCCGGCGAGCCCGTCGTGGCGGCGAGAGTGGTTTTGGCCACTCCGGCGACCAAATGGGCCGCGGAGGGCATCTAGGAGGAGCTGGGGACGAGCCGAAGCTCTTGGTGGGGTTAGCTGGGGTTGGGGTGGCCGGAATCGGCGCCCAACGACCTAGGCGGCCGCCGAGTTCGGCCAAGACGAACTCGAGGCTAGGGTGGTCGGTGAGGTGAGGGAGTGCTTGGTTAGATGCTACGGAGTGTGGTGAGTGCGATGGACACCAAGAGGTGGCCGGAGGGTGACCGGGAGCACGTCGGCGACGAGCTCCGTGGCGGCGGGTGCGGTTGATCTCCGTTTGGTCGCTACACGGCTCGAGAGTGAGAGAGAAAGGGAGGGGAAGGTAGCTAGGATCACAGGCAACTCAGAGGAGCACTCGGTGCGGTCGGGGACGGGCCGGAGCGACGACGGCGTTGAAGGGGATCTACGGCGACGGCGGGATCGGGCGAGGTCGGTGCAGTGGCCTCGGGCTACTCGAGCACGCGGGGCTCGGCTAGCTCGACGAAGACGAGGGCGGCGGAGCTCCTAGACACGGCGAGACGGAGCACGGTCGGCCGGGAGCGCGTCTACGGCGACGGCGTGGCTGCGGTGGCGTCGGCCATGGCTGGGGAGCGCGAGGGAGAGGAGTCGGGGAGGAGAGGAGGTGTCCGAGGGATTCGGGGGAGAGAGGGGGAGCGATCCGCGTTGGTTGCTCGGTGAGGGAAGCGGCGAGGCGGCGACCAGGTGCGTGGCACCCATGCGGTGCTCGCCGAAAGCACTGGCTGCTGCTCGTCAAGCCGAGCCAAGCAGTTACCATGCTGCTGGGCTGGGCCGGCAGGTGGGCCGGGTAGGTGGCGCGAGGTAAGATTTTCTTCCTGTTTTCTTTTTCTATTATTCTGCAACTTTGTGGAGTTTTTAAAAATACCAAAACAGTTTCAAAAATCACCAAACTGCTCCTGGTCCATTGTTGGAATATTTCCAACATGAAACATTTTGGTTTGGCAATATTTGGGCATTTGAAATATTTTATATAATTTGAAATGCTCAAACTCAAATACTTATGATTTAATTCAAAGACCTTTGGATGACCTAGAAAATGGTGCACCACTTTTGGCAGTAGGCTCAACCAAAGCAAAGATGATGAGCATTTTTGAAGGGCATTTCAGGTTCATTGAAATAATTTTTTAGTAAACCCTAGTTGAAATAAGAGGGGTTTTGGGGGTTTTCTGTCTTCCCCATTTCAAATTTCATGAAAATTAAACATGATGCATGGATGCAATGTCACTAGTTACAAGCAAGCTCTAGGGCTGTGACAGGCGGACCTCGGAATCAAGAAACTCATCGTCAGGGGAGACTCGCAGCTAGTCGTCAAGCAAGTCAACAAGGATTACCAGAGCCCGTTGATGAAGGCCTACGGCGATGATGTGAGAAAGCTGGAAGAGCGTTTCAACAAAGATATCTGAGGAACATCGTTCCCGAGCGGAGAACGATATCGCCGACATTACTGTCAAAACGCTGCCCTCAAGCTACCTGTGGAACCAGGTACCTTTGTGCTTCAAATTAACTCAGCCATCCGCTGATCCATCAACAGAGCAAAATAAGAGGAGGAAATTAGGGCCCAACAAGTACTTTTCCCGCCGAAGCTCCCGGAGCCGCCGGCAAGGATGTTGCTCGATATCGAGCCCGCCACGGACGATCGCTCCGGCGGAGCATCAAGCTCTTGCCGCCGAGATAGCCGCTCCTATAGCGGAGGAAATGCCTTTAGTCCTCGCCGCCGAGCCCTGTGCTCCAAAGATGGGCACAAGATACCGTCCGATTCCTCCAAACAGGGAACTTCCCGAGGAGAAGGAAGAAGCGGAAAAGTAGCCCGTCGCTCTACCATGTACCAGTTCGCCGATGATGTCCTCAGATGTAAAGAGGCCGAACGGTGTGAAATTGAAGTGTATCCCTCGAGAGGAAGGACTGGAGCTGTTGGCGGAGATACACGGAGGCATATGTGGATCCCACATTGGGTCAAGGGCCCTTGCCGCAAGGCATTTCGGCAAGGCTTCTTCGCCCACCGCCCTCCAGGATGCGATTTACACTAGTCACCAGTGTGAAACGTGTCGGCCCATTCAAAGAAGCTTCATCAGCCAGCTCAAGCCCTTCAAACCATTCCTCTCTCCTAGCCCTTCTTGGTCTGGGGGCTCGACATACTGGGCCCTTTCCCCCGCGCTGTCGGGGGCTTTGAGTACTTGTACATTGCAATCGACAAGTTCACAAAGTGGCCGGAGGTGGAGGCAGTGAGGAAGGTCACAGCTCAGTCAGCCGTCAAGTTCTTCAAGGGACTAGTGTGCCGCTTTACGCATCCAACAGGTTATCACCGACAACGGCACACAGTTCACAAGCCGCACCTTCATGCAATATACCCAAGACCTCGGCAGCAAAGTATGTTTCGCCTGCTGCTCACCCGCCAAGCAATGGTCAAGATGAGAGGGCAATGCTGAAGTATCATGAGGCTTAAGGACCAAGACCTTTGACAGGCTGCACAAGAGTGGAAGGCGCTGGATTGATGAGTTGCCGGGCGGTTCTTTGGTCGATTAGGACGACGCCAAATCGAGCCACCGCCGGACACCTTTGCCCTAGTATACGGGCAGAACCAGTTCTCCCATCGAACTCATATACGGGTCACCTCGAGTGCTCGATTATGACGAAGCTTGAGCAAGAGCAATTGCGCCAAGATGACGCAATGCTCCTTGAGGAAGATCGTCTTCGGGCGGTGAGAGCAGCGACGCTACCAGGAAGCCTTGCGCCGCTACCATAGCCGCTTTGTTCGTGACCGAAGGCTTGTGGAAGGTGACCTTGTCGTTCGGCGCGTTCAATCGGCCAAGAATTCCAACAAGTTGACGCCAAAGTGGGAAGGCCCTTATCGGGTAATACGAGTCACCGTGCCCGCCAGAGCCCGCCTAGAAACCAAGATGCCGCCCGGTGAGTAACTCCTGGAATATGGAGCATCTTCGCAAGTTTTACCCGTGGTAGGCGCGGCTTGTCGGGCCCCCAAGCAAGCCACCTTTTGTACAAGCATTGCCGATGATGCATGTAACCCTTTGTACAAAGCCAAGCGCAGACCACGAGCATAAATAAATGAAGCGCCGGGCGCCTAAGTTATAGCATGCATGCTAGGTCGAGTCTCGCCCTTGGTTAGGGTTGATAGTGCTTAGCGGCGACTAACCCCTAGCTTAGAGGTCGAGCGCAGTGTCTCTTTGCCGCTCTTTTGTCTTCTTTGGTTCGCAGGACTCACAGATATCCTTGCCGGATCACTTGAGGACGAAAAAGAGAAGAGGGACAGACCGACATCTAGACCCCGGCAAGCCAGTATTGCCGGGGGCTGCAAGTGCAAAGATTCACCCGCGGAACCAGAGTTGCCGGGGGCTACAGCTTCAGATAAGTTCTTCATCCCTTATCATGCATTCCCTTATGGACTGAGGTATGTGAAACCTCTTTTTTCCCAAAGCTACCGTGCTCCCCTAAAACTCTAGGCCCTAGGGCTCATTCCTGGGGCCAGGTTTGGTCGTACTCGCGGCAGCAAAAAGATGAAACGAGGAGCCTGAACCCATCTCATCCCTGCCTCCGCCAAAAGCGTGAGAAAGGTCGAGCGAAGTGGGAAGACGGCAGGGCCTGTTGCCGGGCAAGGAAGTGTTTATCTTAGGCATATCAAGAATTTACTCCTTGTCGTGGGTTCTACCAGCAAACAAATGACCCGGCAAGCATCCCTTTTTCACTAAAAACATTCCACTCAGGTACAACCCATGGGGAATGAAAAACATGAATGATGGGATTACAAGTTTTAAATTCAGCCAAGGCCCAAAGGCTTACAAGCTAAAAAGAGATAAGGTGCCCGTAACCCCTTTCTTGTCCCTCTCCTCAGGAGGCAGGTCAAGGAGGCGAAAAGGGCAGAAGGGGCGCCATGGAAGGAGACACCAAGAGAACATCTCGGTGGCCGTCCGAAGGCTGGATGGTGATGGCGGCGCCAGAAGCAGAGCTCGAAGACGAGGCGGCAGGACGCCAAGACGCTGTCAAGGCGCTGGTGCCCACAGATTCGATTTGACGGCCTTGCCGCCCGCCCTCTTCCTCTTCCGCAGCCTCCCAATGCGAGCCGCCCAAGGAGACGACCCAGAGAAGTTCAGGGAGCCGGCGACACGGATGATGGGGTCGCCGGTGCCGCACGAAGCGGCCCCCAACACCTAGTCGGATCCGTCATCCTGCCACCTGCTACCCTCGTCGTCGTTTCCGCTGTCCTCCTCGCCACTCCCGCCCGAGGAGGGGTCTTCGCTATCAGAAGAGCTCTCCACGCAGCACCTTGCCAGGGTCCCGAAGAGCCCGAAGACCTTGACGGAGAGGAGGCCGCCCTCCATTAGCTTGAAATGGAGAGTGAGCCCCTCCGTCAAGCGGTGGATATGGGCGAACGTCTTCCTTCACCGACGAAGATACATCATGTGAGGGGCTGGGAAGTCGACGCGAACTCGCGTACCGCTGATCCCACAGCCCCTCATGTGCAGCCGCAATGACTCCGGCGGATCCAGCTCCATCTCCCGTGCGAATGGAGTCGGGAGACGAAGGCGACAACGAGGCGGCCGGCGCAGCCTGACGAAGAACTCGCAAGGGTCATCCCCAACATGGCCCTCCATGGGGGGAGGAACTACTGGCGGAGGCGAGACCGGCGCGCCGCTCCGTCCTCCTCTTCCTCGAGCGCCTCGGCTTCGCCCACGGCCTCTCCCCCTCCCCCTTCCCCTCGTGGCTGGCTCTGCCACCGCAGGTGCAGGAGAAGGAAGGACGCGTTGTCGAGCGGCGACCCTCGCCGCCACCGTTGAAGGGCCAGGATTCCCTCTCTCCATGGCGGATGGAGGGGGGAGCAGAAGCTGAAGGAAGGAGGAGATAGAAGAATGCGGGACGCCATCCCCCCCTCCCGCTCTTTATAAAGGAACGGGGTGGGGGCTCGTCCGCCCTGCTCAGCCAATCAAGACGCGGAAGGCGCAGGGAACTGGGACCAACCCGCTGCCCAAGCCCACGACGGCCCGGTTTCCCGCCTCCACCGTTCGCCACCCCAAGCGCATGAGAACCATGTGGCAGGCGTGCGGGACCAAGGCGACGGGTGAGGCGACCTCTCCCCACCCCGTGATCGTGGGGAATGGACGCCTTGAAGACCACGCCTCGGCCCCGTTCAGTAAATGGGTCGTGCCTCCACACCTTCCTCCGTTTATGGGGAAGGCGCGAACCACCCCCTTTACTATGACGTGACGCGCGCGCAGAGCTCAGCCCCACGCATGCCACCCACGTTACGCACGCCTCCCCACGCCGAGCCACGCATGGGAGGCATGGGAAGCGCAGTGCACGAAGAGACTTACCGCGGTAAAAAGCACCCTGCCTGCCCGCGCACCATTTTTGGGCCTAGCCCAACGACGCGATTGCGCTTACGTATGGCCCAGTTCGGGGGCTCTGTCGGTGTACAAAAAGAGGGGTACACTTTTTGTACCCCTATAACTGCGGCACGGGCAGTCGAGCCGCAAGGCACCACCGCACTGAGTAAGGCAAGGGAGGTGAGCCAAGGTAAGGCCGAAGGTCGAAAGGAGCAGAACGACGCCAAGACCAAGACCACAAAGAGCAAAGGGGACGAAGCGGACTCCCCCGGCAAGATCCTTGCCGGTAGGTGGTTTTAGCAAACCCGGCAAGACCCTTGCCGTGGCAGCTCACCCCACACCTATGGAGCGAATCACCCTTGAGTCCACTGCCCCCATGGGGCAAGGATTCGGGAGACATCCCCGTGGTGGCATGCAGATCTTTGTGAATACATTCAAGATCAGATACACACTATAGAAGATGACGACCCTTGGCGGGATCCCAGCCAAGGAGGACCACAAGTCCCCCGGCAAGAGCCTTGCCAGGATGACAAAGGCGCCACGGCAAGACCCTTGTCGGGCCCCAAAGAAGACCCTTGCCGGGCTACGGTGAGGCCCTTGCCAAGAACACCCGTAGGGCCACCATCAGGCCCACGCCAATCAAACCTCCACCACCGTTCGCATGCAGCTGCCGACCCAACCAGTTGGGCAGGCACCTGCGTGACGGCAAGCGGATCTTCGTGGAGACCCACCACTGCGCCACCTCAGCTGCTTGCCTGCCTATATGGCACCACGGGCATCGCTAGCCAGGGCGCGTGTCGACACAAAAGGGAGCGGCGACGGACGAGACAGGGCTCTCCCCCGTCCCCGATAAAGCATGGACACCTAAGCAAGATGCATTAAAGGCGCCTTGTCATGTAATGCGAGGGATAAACTCGCATCATTGTACCCTTTCCACCTCCTGTGTGCCACTGTGGCAACCCCTTTCCCTATAAAAGGAGGCCCAAGGCGACCAGGAGGAGGATTCTGCTTTTTCGGAGCTCCTCACGCCCCATTGCTAGTTCAAGAACACAGATAAACAAACCACCAAAGCAGGAGTAGGGTTTTACGCATCCTCGCGTCTTAACCTCGGATAAGGAAACCGTGTGTTATCTGTTTGATCCGCTCTTCTCACGACCCCGCGCCCCGCGACCGTAGTAGGGATTCTTGTGATCCCATAGGTGTCGTTCCCACCGACAACCACTTCTTCGACATGCACGAACACTCGATACAAATACATCCCTAACGTGGTCCGCGGCGGCCTTGGTGGCGATGAATAGTACAACCCTGGTTCCTGCACCGGTATCTCAACACCAATCACCTTCAGTATGGTGGACATCTTCTTCATCCATGCCATAACCGTCACAGCCCAGCTGTCTAGAGGAACAAACATACTTACGAGCTCACCTCCAAGGTCGTTGATAAGCTCATTCATGGACTCGCTGTTCCGAGCACGTCGAGGCATGCCGTGGAAGGTAAGCTTTGTTAAAAACTCAAGCTTAGAGGGCACCAAGCCCCATCCTGGGTGCCACCGATCAAAGCTCACCAGCGCGCCATCGCAGAATAAACGCCGGGAAGATTCGAACACACGATCGCGCAAATGAAAGTTGTTTGGAACCCGACGAAGAAATCAGCGGTGGCGGATGACTTCGACGAGCAAGTCACTTATTTGGATGCCGTGCGCAATGCCAAGAGCTTTGACAAGGTCGTCCGGCGAGACGGGAGGCCGGTCGCCGTTGATGGTTACCATCAGCACTTTGCCAGCAAACTGGTCGTCAAGCGCCTCCATGCCACTGTTGAGCGACATCACGCAGCTACCGAAGGCAGGACGGACCTTAGGATCTCCGGCTCGGAGATCCGCATTGACCGGCGACATGATAGTGCGCTTGAGTACAGGGAGTACATGAGGGGGATTTGGGGGAACTGGACTAGGAATCGAGATTCTAGAGGTGGGGGAGGGGCGGGAGACTGGGGATCAAAAGGTAGCATGAATTTCGAGCACGCGCCAATATGTTTCTCGGCGCATAGCGCATCGAAAACACCGGTGGTTCCTACATGTCGGCCTAAGAGTCCTTATTCTTTCTTTTTGGAGAGCCCGGCCTTTTTTCGTGATCTTTTGAGAGCCCGCCCGAGATTCATAATTGACCTGTTTGGCATTGCGTTACTACTCGCCCATATTCAACAACACCTCACGGCCCAAACAAGTGTACATCATCGAAATGACAAAGGAGCTCAAATTATATAACTTGAAAAAAGGAGATATACTCTGAACACTGGAGAATGGTGATGCCCTCATTTAGCCCACCAGAGTTCAAGACAATAAACAGTTCAAACAACGATATATACAACATTCAAACACCGACTAGTGACTACTACCGACATAAACAACAAGACATGATAGTTCATAAGAAGTCTTGCTACACCACCAAAACGTACTCCATCTGCAGCGCTCAGACTCTCATGATCCGCATTTAGAATGACATTCTAAACAGAAGCAACTATTACATAGAAATAGTGACATAGACGAGGATGACCAAATGACAAGGAATATGCATAACAAAAGAAAGAACTACGCATCCAGAACCAGCAGCAAAGAAAACAAAGTCATTCAAAGAGATGATCCAACACCATCATAATTTGCGGCCCCGCTTCAATGACCAAAGGATCCGGAGACACCAAGATTCCACCCTTCGATGCAACAGCCCAATTACCTATCAACCTCAAGGCTTGAACCACATCACTACTCGTCAGAAT
This sequence comes from Aegilops bicornis, assembly GCA_021605145.1. NCBI lineage: Eukaryota > Viridiplantae > Streptophyta > Magnoliopsida > Poales > Poaceae > Aegilops > Aegilops bicornis. Next base: position 626,288,580 of record CM038675.1, on the reverse strand, counting down.
TGAGACATCCAAGGATCAAAGTTAATCCGGATGCCTTTGTCATTCTCACCTTCTTTTGGCTGCAGTCAGATCGTTGACAATCAGGGGAGTTTGCTCCCGAACTCCTAGGGCTCGCTGTGTAGACACAGTTTTCCATAGCAAATAGAGCCTCTCTACCATAAAGGTCCTTGCCAACGGTGATCTCCTGGTTAATCGGATAATTGAGTCCGAGAAACAGAGAGTGTGAACCAAGGCTGTTTACCCGCCTCCAACTAAAAAATCCTAAAGGCCCCAACAAGCTGGTATCTTGCTCATAGACGTAACAGCCACTGTCCGGATACTCACGTAATACACGGTGCTTGTATACAGTGGGGTCTTTGCAATATAACTTTTCCGGCTCATGCGTCCGAATGATCATCAGTCTTTTGTCATCGTCTGATCGAGCGAGGAACCAGTTGTGCTTCACTGTTTTTGGCAAAGGTGGTGTAATTACAAAGGGCAGTAACTATAGGGACACTGCATCATATCAAAAAGGACAAGCATTGTTAATGTAAGATTAGCATTGTTCAGAGTATGAGTAGGATAATGCAAGAAACATCATTGATATGTCCCTGTTGGAACTGGGAGGAAAATACAGGGAAATGTATATTGGGTTAAAAAATATAGAAGTGCCATGCATGGTTATACTCATGTTATCTCGCAATCGATTCTTCGCAGGAAACTACCATGTCATGCATGTTATGTAATCATGTTCTGTCCTCACAAACAAATTCTTCAAGGTAACTAACAGACCATGCATTGTTATATACTCATGTTCTCAGGGCAAAATTTTTGTGAGGATATTATTCTAGCCATTGATTGTCAAGGGCTAATATAGGTATGTACACATGGTAAGCATTGCAGGATTTCACTACTTCCAAATATAGAGTTCTCCATATGCACATTTACTTCCCTAATGTATGGTTAGATGAAACCAACGAAGGTGGTGCATGTTTCTACATCATGAAAATGAGGAAACTAACATGACCATTGATACACACTCATATTTAGTAGTAGTATATAGATTACCTGTAAAATAAGGATAATGTCCATATATTCCTAACCGCTTGATTATTCAGGTACAAATTGGCTGTAATGACATGGTCACAATCGCATGAATTAACTCATTCCAAATATAGCTGATTTACGGTGTCTCTAATATATTGCGATAGTTCTACTCAAATTCTGCTCAAACAGGGATATGCAAATCATCACAAAAAGTTCAAACAGTGTCATGGCATCATCATTAACATGAGACGGAAACAACTTACACGCGCCGTCCCAGCAATACGTGGTGCCATCTGCTTTGTCGATCGCGTAGATGATGCCATTGTGTTCAATAGCATCACAGAAGTGTGTATCAGCTTTGACGATGATCCACTGCGAGCCGAGTTGTCTCCAGCTAGGCGAGTCCACGGTCGAACAAGGCAATTAGCTTGAAGTCTGCGTAATTCGCATGTCGTGTGGGTACTTGGCAGACATCTTCTGCAAAACAAGGTCTGTCCAACTGACGTAGTAATCTAGATGACTTGAACCGCGATGGTAATACTCTATATAATCCAACGGAGGAAGGATAATCTCATGGGAGGTCTGGAAGTTCACGAGCACCAACTTTTTACCATCTTCTCTGAAGGCAGCCATCCAGTGGGAGTTCATGCCGACCCAGTACATACCTGCCAAGAAGTTTCGGGCGATGGTGATCGGATCGATGTCGAGGGAAATGATGTATGGCGACACACTAAATACCTGCAAAGAAGTTTCTGCTAATGGAGATCGGATTGAAGTCGAGGGGCATCATGCACGCCTCCGTATCATGGTGAGCCAATCTCGCAAGACCAGATAGCAGCAAGCAGGGTGTCTTGAAAAGCTTAGGCCTCGCTTAGACGATGGCCGTGTGCATGTCCCTCGAGCATGCAGGCAGCCGCAGGGCGGTCAACATATCCATACACGAACAACAGAGGTCGAGGATGTCACTAGGGAGATTGCTCCAATCGCGGCTCATATGGATGCTGCGCATTTCATGTTCGGTCATGGTGGAGTTTGGAAGGGGGCTTGATTTACGGGGGAGAAGGATGTCGGTGCCAGAGCGGCTAGCGAGGGAAAAGTGGTACTGGGGGAGGCGAGTGAGGCGACGGTACACGGGGGCACAGTGAGATGGAGACGGAGACGGAGACGGAGAAGGAGATGGAGATGGAGTGGGGCTATGGGAGCGGAGAGGGAGACGAGGCGAGGCGCCAATGTGTCTGACAACAAGGGTGACAGATCACAGAAGGCATGTGGTGAGGCTGACTTTGGTAACCCAAACACGCCGCCTTGCCTGGACTAGTGTCAGGCGTAGGGTGTTGTCACTTCACTGTGAGGACCGGAGGAATAGTATTTTGACCATCAAGTGTACCACAGTTGTACTACTACTACTACTACTACTACTACTACTACTACTACTACTACTACTATTATTATTATTACTACTACTACTACTACTAGTAGTAGTAGTAGTAGTAGTAGTAGGAACATGAGTACTCCAAGATTGTATGGCGGAAATAGGTCTCCCGTGCTAGCATGCATGTTCACTTCATCGCTCGTATCATCTATATTATGCAGCGTAACCAAATTCTCGTGCATGCCCAATCAACGCCCTGCCGCGATGCATGCAGTGGTCGTTCTGGTGCATCAAGGACGGCATGCAGATCGTTCCACACTTGAGAATAGGAAAAATGGAAAGGTAGAACGCGGCAGCAGAGGAAGAGAACGCTGGCTAACGAGGCTGGGAGGGGATCGAGCAGGAAGTTAATGCTCCACGCCTAAAGGTTTTGGGAAAACCTGATTTTCATAAGGTGACTTATACTCACCTAAACGGAGGGAGTATTCCTTAACAAGAGAATGTTGTGTCTCCCACTCACGCGCTAAAAAAAAAAGCTACGACACATTTTTATCTATTTGCATAGGTCCCACCTATCAAGAAGGATGGGCACGTACACGAACAGGTACGACTCCTCAGTCTACCCGCATAGCCTTTTCGTTTAGTCTACCTAGCCGTCTAATCAACTGCCTGCACGCCACTTCTCCCATTTACTTCTCCATCGGGAATCGATTCGCCTCGGCTTCTTCACCTCCTCTTCGTGTTCATTTGCATCCAAACCCCACTGCGTTCACATTGTTTTAACCTCTTTAAATAATCATCTACTACTTCAGTTAGACTAGCCATCTAATCCTAATTCTCCAAACCATAGCCCTCCGTTCCAGCGGTTCCAAATGGCGAAAGAGATCGAGATGCATGTTTTTAGCGTCCAACATGTCCTCGTCGAAGGCTCGATGCGCATAGTTGCCACCGTCACCGTCCACCCAAGGGTTGTTCGGCAGTGGATCAACAATGTATCCAACTCCTTCAAAAAGGTAGAGACGAGGGTCATCGGTCTCGACGTAGAGTACACGGAGCGTGCCCCTCGAAGATCCAAGCGCCGCCGTCCTTCAAATTTGTGCCTCGAAGATGATGTTTTGGTGTACCACATCATACACTCGCCCTCCATACCAGGTGAGCCTCACGATTTCTTGTCTCGGGAGGACGTATACTTCTATGGGGCAGCCATCGAAGGGGACAAACAGAAGTTGGAGCCGTACAACCTTGATTTGAAAAGCATCGCCGACCTACAAATCAAAATCAAAATTCCTGTAGAAGATTGTGCTAAACAGACACCATCCCTATTCGACGTAGAAAATTTTGTGCTCGGTACAAATCTTCAGAAGGGTGACGAGACGGTGGCATTAAGGTCGTCTGGATGGGAGAATTATCCTTTGACGTACAAGCGGATAAAATATGCTGCCCTCGATGCCCGTGTGAGTTTCGAGATAGCTGCATGGTCCAAAGAGCTTGTTGCGAAGCCGTCTCCCACAGAGAATGAGAACAAGAAGAAGAAGAAGAAGAAGAAGAAGAAGAAGAAGAAGAAGAAGAAGAAGAAGAAGAAGAAGAAGAAGAAGAAGAAGAAGAAGAAGAAGAAGAAGAAGAAGAAGAAGAAGAAGAAGAAGAAGAAGAAGAAGAAGAAGAAGAAGAAGAAGAAAACGCTGCACCAGCAGGAGGGCATTATGGATGGATGAACTATTTCCTCTCTTGTAAAAAAAAATTATTCCCTCTCGGTGTATATTGATATAGATGGACTATTTCGATGGTGTGCATGTCTTTGGAGCAGAGTAGTAGCGTGGGTCCGCTTGACTATAAGGAACTATTTATCTGCATATATAGCTTTCTCTGCTACTCCTACCAATGATCGGTATGCAGTGCATGTGTCCGTAGACATGACAGCTTGTCCATGGAAGTTCAACTACGGTGACCATCACGTTTCATCTCGCGATTCCCACGACGCCTCTCCAACCCACGGCACCATGCCCCCCGACGTGCGCCTCACCCCTCTCGGCCGCACCGCCCCTCTGCCTTTGTGTGCATGACATGTGGGCCACCTAAAATGCGGCGAGCATCGAGTTTGTACCAGCCACCATGATTCCCACGACGCCGCTCGAACCCATGAAACCACATCGCCCCCGACCTGCGGCTCACCCCTCTTGGCCCCACTGCCCCTCTGCCTTCGGGAGAATTACATGTGGACCAGTCACCTATCGGGTCCACATGTTATTGACTCAAAGGTAGGTGTAGTAAGGCGCTGAAGATCAGTCCCGACGGCCCTGAGAGGGAAATGTAACTCCTGCGCCAGGGCTTGTGGTGCTCCCGCAGAACGAACTCTTGACAAACTCGAGATTTGTTTATTTACTATACATGCACGCAACTATTTAATGGACATTGTAATCTCAACATGTGATGGGGAGCTCTAAATTTGAATTTGAAACTTATAAAACGAAAAAGATTCAAAACAAATAAACTAGGAGAGAGGGAGTATATCGAGGATGTGTCCCATACAAAATAAGTCCCCTGGTTTGTCACCGCAAAGATGCGGTTAGAAAGGAGCATAGCGTCTTCCTACTCGTATGGCAACAAATCGGCCGCAGACAGTATGGTCTGCCTTTGACCGCCATGTGCAAGGTTCGTGCTATATTTTATTCAATCTCACCGTGGTTCCATCGTACCAATTCATGTGGTGGCCCGTTGCATGGCCGATCCCAATGTTGGACAAAGGTTCTACAGGAACGGTGTCACCTTTGTAAATGTTGTGCAAATTGATGTTGGTACCCTCCCGTACATATGCAAGCCAATCTCCACTCGCACCGAGCCTAGCCTGTGAAACAGTGGGCAGGGGGAGAATTAGGAAATGGACACGTAAGTAGTCTTTAGAATGCATTTACTATGTGATCAAACTCATCTTACCTGCTCATCGGAGGAAATCCGAGTGCCCCTCGATGACGGCATCTCAAGGGGTGTCAACTTGCAACTACGGCCACGCCGCTACCGGAGAGACCACCAAGGAAACATCCTCGTATGCTCCACGTAACATCAAAATGCATTTGTATGAGTAGTTTATCTTGTGAGAGAAAACGATGAACGAGGGAAGGCCTCTAGAGATAGAGATGGACACTACTACTACCAATGTGCTGGCCCGTGCATTGCAATGGATCCAAACTAGTACTAGAATAATACTTTTTCACGTGCTTGAAATATAAACACTCTAGTTTTGATATACATGTGCCAGCAGACACGACGGTTTGTCCATGGAAGTTGAACCACGGCGACCATCACGTTTCTTGTTTCTACCACTGCCACACCCACACGCGATTCCCACGACGCCGCTCCAACCCACGGCACAACGTCCCCCGACGTGGACATGGATCCTCTGACGTGGCTATAACCGCCTTGCCTCGCTTTTCCTTCGGCCGACAGGTGGGACCCACGCTTATGGGTCCCACATGTCGCTGATGTAATGGTAGTATTGTTCGTGCCCCTCATCCCTCTCGCCCCACCGCTCCTCTGCCTTTGTGTGCATGACATGCGGGCCGGTGAATCAAGGGCGACCATCAACTTTCTACCACGTACACACCGATTGGGCCGCGGTTTACCGCTCCGCTGTGCTCGATCCATACTCCCGCACCATCGAATTTTCATCCAATGATCGTGACACATTTCATCCCGGGCATCAATCCTTAGCTGGAGTACTTATGTACTACAGGTAGTACCCGCCGGTGTGGCCATCTACGCCTCTTAACGCCCCGACGCCCAGCTGTGGTACCCTCGCCACGGCCACGCCACCACCGACCGGTTCATCTCGAAGGAGTGAGTCACGAACCACGCCACCACCATGAGAATGACATGTGAGCCAGCGCATTTAAGGCCCGCATGTCATTGACTCATAGGCCGGGCACTAAGCCACTAAAGTTCGGTCCCGTGGGCCCCGATAGGGAAATGTAACTCCTGCGGCAGGCCTTGTGGTGCTCCCGCAGTACGAGCTCATGCCAAAACTGGAATTTGTTTCTTACTACTACCAACTAGTACTAGTAAGGTACACGTGCATTGCACGCATGAGATTCTGGTGGTTTGTGCATTATGCTTCTACATGTGGAGTTTTCTGGATTCTAACATGTGGAAAAATCTGGTGGAATGTAAGGTTAGGCAAGTTTGATTAACTCAGGTGAGTGTTTGGTTCAAGCCACACCTTAGGCAAGCCACACTGGCCCCACATGACATACACACAAAAATGTGGCAAGATTCCTTTAGGCTTGCCAACTTGTGGCTCTCATTTTGAAGAACTTATTAATAACTTTGCCCGAGCTTAGTTGTGGCAAAGTTAGTCATGAATTAAGTTCAACCATGGAGTCTTCTAGATTATACATGTGGCGTAATCTGGTGGATGATATCCAATGGCCAGTAGTGCTCGGATTTGCCATCTTTGTACCGTCGGATTGGCTTCATCCAACGACCAACTTTCAAAGTTTTTCACACACTATATAGGGGGTATAGATATAGATGAGATGGTCCGTTGCAATGGATCCAAAGTATATCTATTTAGTGGAGTGCACTCTAAACACATTATCTATTTATTTTTCTCTAACCTTCCGTAGCCATGCAACCAAGCCACATAAGCTTCATGGGTGCCCCCACATCATATTATTCATACTACGTTGATTGAAAAAAGATAAATCACCCAAAACAAGATCTTCCCGTTTTTTGTTCCTACGATGTTGTGCCGTGCACGTATCTACTAGTTGTATAGTGGTAGTACTAGTAATATAGTATTAGGAGTACAAGCTTGGTAAGTACTAGTAGGAGTAGTACTACTACGGGATGCTCCTACTCTATCAACGAGCTCCGTGCTACAGCTAGATCTTCCCCTTGTTTCTATTTTCCAACCCGGCGGCAGGCGGGGTGTCGGTTTGCTCAACGGGCGGTCCCGCGTGAAAGTGAAAATGCTAGGCACAGGGGCAGAGCTACGTGAGGGCCAACACGTTCCCTGGCCCGCCCAACCTAGCAGGATTTTCGTAGTTGTACATCCAGTTTTGAGGCATGGAACGTCAAGGCAAGGGTAATTTCTATAGCCTGGCTAGACTGGCACGCCCAATTTTTTGCTTCAAGCTCCGCCACTGCTAGGCAACACGCCTTCCCTAAGCTATGTGTCATGTCGGACGGGCCGTGTTGTACTCCTGATTCCCGGGCTTGTGGGGGTGCGACGCGAACGTGGCAGGCCTTTTCCTTTTACTAGCAATGTGCCCGTGCGTTGCGACGGATCCAAAGTAGTAGAATAGTAGTATTTGTTCACAAACTTGAAAGAAATCACTATTGTTTTGATATACTCCTAATATATTACTCCCTCCGTACCTAAATATTTGTCTTTTTTGAGATTTCGAATGGACTATCACATACGGATTATATAGACATATTCTAGTGTTTCTAGAAAGATGCCCGCGCGTTGCACGAAGTTTATGGAAAAGGTAAGCACAACTTATAAATTGACGGATGGAGTACTAGTTACAGTGATGTTTATAATTAAGCAAAGGGATCGCACATGTCGGTATTGACTGGAACGAGAATGCAACAACACAATAAGAATTAAGGCCACGATGATGCGATCGCAGTGGTGGTTACAGAAGGCAAGAAGAAAGATGGATCCACGAACGTATGACCTCTTCCTCCTCAACTTAGCGTGCCGGGCCATCGACCGGCGGCTAAGGAGCGGCGGCTTTTGTGGCGAGGTCGAGGTGCTTCTCAACAAAGGCATCCAAGGCTTCCAGCCGGTTGAGGAAGGCCAACGTCGTAGCGTCCTCACTGGCCTTGTAGATACCTATGTACACGATTGCTCGTATGCGTGGATGTGTAGGTCGACGAATTCTTGCGGCGAGCGCCTCGCGCAGCCGACCTCCAGGTGGACATTCTTCGTGGCGTTGGCGGGCAGTCGCAGGGCCACCAGTTCTTGAAAGAGGTTCCAGCCATGAAGGCCGATTAGGGTGGCAGGCAATGAGGAGCCCGAGCGCGCGGGCTGGAGGAGTACGGCGATGTCGTCCGCGAGCTTCTTGAGGATGGTGAACTTGTTGCTGGTGGCAACGATCATCTGGTCCAACTGAGAGTCGTAGTTGGCATCGACGGCGGCCATCCACCAGCCGGTCTCCAACACCGTCTGGAGACGATCCTCGGCGCCATACCGTAGGCCGGCGTCATGGACCATCTGGCGTAGCCGCTGGCCGCTCACGCCAAGACGCCGCCATGGAGTCCGGAGCAAGCTCTTTTTGCGCTTAGTGTAGGTGCTTAGGCAAGTGCTTAGGTGCGTGCTGATGTGGTAGATGCATTGGAATGGAGGGGCGCCTTTATATGAGGGCAATGAGGGCAAACTGCGTTGCATTCACATCATGCAGCCTCTTTTCCCGGACCTCCTCCCATTACTTCCCTCATGCATTAATTGAAGGAGGATGCATTGGCCGTTCAACATATCGGGAACCGCTATTCCCTCCCTCGTCTGCATTAAAGGCGTATCGGGAACTACGCGCCCATTGTCAAATCGAATACTCCCTCCGTCTAGGTGAGTATTAAGTCATCTTCTGAAAACCAAATGCTAGTAAACACATAGGCGTGGTGCATTAACTCTCACGTTGTTTCTTATTTTTGACATAAATAGAGGAATCAACCAAGAAGAGATGTGGGGCTTGTATGCTTTTAATGACTTGAGACTATCAAACATGACATGCGTTGGTCAGTTTGTTGCACAAGAACAAATACAACCCACGCCAAAGACACACGCAACTTATAGCATCACATCCCATGGCTATAAAAGATGAATGAGACCAAATTATATCTCATCTAGATGAGTTCTAGCAAAACTGTATTAATAATACTTAGTACTCCTAGCCATGTATCATATAAGTATCATGTAGTACTTTATTTATTGCCATGCATGACACATAGTTCACGGCGCTCTCTATATGTACCACCTTTTTTAATTTCAAGTTTTGCTCCATGGCGCAATCCATCGATACTACTACTGTACAAAAGTGGAGTATATACATTTTTTAAAAGGCTAGAGGGCGGGCAGTCTAGCTCGGTCGGTTTCACGAGAGGCGAGGCCTTTGTGATTTGACGGCTCATTAATGTCCAAATCGAATAATCTTCTTGCCGCCGCTGCACGCCTTGGCGCCTCCATTAAACCCTCCGTTAAACCCGCATGAAAACCGAGAATCCTACTCCGGCCACACGTCTGTTCATGAGCGGGCCGAATTAAACGCAACACCGGCCGAGCTCTCGCCGTCCGCCCTCGCTTAAACGAGGCGACGCGTTAAGCTCCTACCGTCCGCCCTCTATTTACATGAGGCCAGCCAGACAGCGGGCAAGAATCGCACCCCTCCGCCGCTCCCCCATCTCCTCCTTCACCATTTCCTTCACCCTTACGATGGCTTTCGATGAGCCGTTCTCCGGCATATTACCCGGCTGGGTGGCCCACCGAGCCCTCCGGATACGGGCGAGGCCGCTTGGTGCTTCACCAACCTCGCATGGCCCGGACGGAGCGCCACGCCCCAAGCGGTAGCGTGGTTTAGCAACTCGCCGCTCAGTTCAGCTCGATGAGGAGTGGCGAGTTGCTCCACGCCGCACGGGCGAGAGCACGCCGATGGGGCGCCGTCGCTGTCGCGTCGCATCAAGCGCCACCAATGTCTGCAGTGGCGCGCCTCCCGTGTTCGTAGGCGCGCCTCCCGTGCTCGCGATGCGCCATGCAGGCAGATGTAAGCCGGGTGCGTGGAGAGCGACGAGTCGGTGGCCAGCTTCTCCGTGTCCGCCGCCATCATCGAGGAGAAGTAGAACACGGGAGGCCGCCGCCACTTGGGACCCATGAAGGCCACCGCCGAGGCGACGACCGCGGATTCAGGTGGTTTCTTTGCTGCTTCGTCTCTTCCGAGGACCTTCGTCGACCCCGCAAGTGTCTGACGGACATGAGGAAGACAAAGGGATCCGCGGGCGGCCATTTAGAACTAAAATAAGTCTAGATATATCCATTTCTAGGACAAGTATTTCCGGACGGAGGGAGTATTAATTATACAAGAGAGCCGGATTGGAACCTCTTAGTTCATGTAAATGTAATGAAATCCATCATGTTTATATGAAGATCCGGCTTTTTTATACGAAACCCTTCATGCTTATATGAAATCAGTCCATGTTTGCACGAATTTTATCTGGTTGGTTAGAGTTGTAAAAATGTCTGCCACTGGCATTTGATGTCGTCCTCCGCGGAAGGAAGCGGGAGGAAATTTGCCGGCTGCCGTTGGAGATGCTCTTTATGCTGGAAATAATAGAGTGACATCCAATCCATTTGAGTTAATTGCCTATATGATTGTCCCTCTATAAAAAGTTAATTGCATGTACAGTGTACAGGTGACTTGCAAGGTGGCTACAACTTCGTACAGAAAGTTAAAAAGAAACAAGTCCATCCTTAATATTCTAAGTAATCTGTGGGTTACACTGTCAGTACAGTAGCGAAAGAAGTATATATTAAATAAGTAGAGTAGTATATAATATACAAATCTAAAGTTAAAAGCCAGAATTCGAACTCATGTCATCGCGTTGCGAGCATCCGGCGCTAACCAGCCCAACACATTTTTGTTGTAGACCATGCTGGAGATATATCTCCATGTCTACTCTTATATATACTCCATTCGTTCCTAAATATTTGTCTTTTTCAGATTTCAAATGGACTGCCACATACGGATGTGTATGTAGACATATTTTAGAGTGTAGATTCACTCATTTTGCTACGTATGTCTTTTCAGGAAGGGGTCAGATTTGTCCTTGATTTATTTAAGAGGTATCCAGATGGCACTGCACCGCCAAGAAAAGAGGGTAATATCAAAATTATGGACTACTTTTTTGAGTATGTTGGTAAGGTCCGGTCATAGTCACTTGTCGAAATCACTAAAAAGACAAATACTCCCTCTTCGAATACTTGTCATCAAAATGGATAAAAGGAAATGTATCTAGACGTATTTTAGTTTTAGATACATCTATTTTTATCCATTTTGATGACAAGTATTTTCTACGAAGGGAGTAGAAAACAGAGTTGGTGATGATGGTGTGCGTGCCATCCTGCAATATAGGTCGTCGGATTTATATCTAACGGATAGGAAAGAAACTCTGGCAATTTTGCAAAAATATACCCACACGTCTCTCCACGTTCGCAAATAAGGCCTTCCCTCATTCAGCCTTTTCTCTCACAAGATAAACTACTCATACAAATGCATCTTGATGTTCCGTGCAACGCACGGGCAGCTAGCTAATTTCTTTTAAAATAGTTGCTGCGATAATTGGGTTGAAGTGATATATTTTATGTCTGCCCTGAATGATTTGAGATTCACTAGTAGTAACAAAGAAAAGGTTGCCTTGTTAATTAACGTAAAACAGGAGAAAACTATCACATGAGGCCGGTAAAAACAAGGCACACCGGGTTTAGCGTCATCGTCACTACAGCTGTCTTGTGAGAAGTCTACATATCGAAGGGGCTACCGAAGCGAGGCACCAAGATACAATGTTTGAGAGAGAAACCAATTGATGATTATGATCAGATCGAGTTGTCACCCTTCCGCTTTCATTGTTGGGGGAGGGAGAGAAAGACGTATCGAGAGTGTGCGCGGTAGGCACAGAGGCACAACTAGCGAGTGTGTGTGTGTGTTTGAAAGAGTCGATAGATTATTATCAAGATCGATGTGCCACCCTACTCCTTCGGTGCCGGGTAGTGTGTGTGTGTGTGTATGTTTGAGAGAGAATCCAGTCGATATATTAGTATCAAGATCGAGGTGTCACCCTACTCCTTCGGTGCCGGGTAGTGTGTGTGTGTGTATGTTTGAGAGAGAAGCCAGTCGATAGATTAGTATCAAGATCGAGGTGTCACCCTACTCCTTCGGTGTTGGGAAGTGTGTGTGCGTGGGGGGGGGCAGTGACACTCACATATCTCTACTCTTATAAAAAACAGAGTTGGTGATGATGGTGTTCCTGCCATCCTGCAATATAGGCCATCCGATTTATATCCGACGGACAGGAAGGAAAATATGGCAATTTTGCAAAAAGATACCCACACCCCTCTCCGCATTTGCAAATAAGGCATTTCCTCGTTCATCCTTTTCTCCCACAAGATAAACTTCTCATACAAATGCATCTTGATGTTCCGTGCAACGCACATGGGCATCTTGCTAGTAGGGAGAAGGAGTTTGTGTGACACATATCTAGCTATATTAAGGGATAGGTAGGTAGAATATGTGTGAGAGACATTATTATACTTTGAGACATTAGTGGCTTGGGTGGGCGGAATTAAAGGGGTGGGCATGTTAGACATAGAGAGCGTGTGTGTTTCTGTGTGAGAGACTTGTAGGACGGGGTAGAAAGACGAATTTAACCCTGACGGAGGGAGAGAAATACACGAAGTGCACGTGTGTAATTCCGATGCCCACAGGGAAATGAGATATGTATGCGTGTGAGAGAGATTGCACAATTCATTCACGTATCACTATCTAGCGATCGTGGATGTGCATCGCTTCAACATAAGTCAATATCTACTTCGTATCATGGCCAAAGGTACAATATCGATTCAACACTATAAAGATTGGACACTCATATATCACATTTTTTCTATTTAAATAAACCTTTTTCAGTTGTGCATGCCAAAGTTACAGTGATGTTTCTTCAAACAACCAATGTAACTATCATGCACATGCACCATTGTTACTCTTGCATTCAAATTCATTAGTCTTGGATGATTTAAGTTTCTATTTTGAAGTAATATATGTAATATTCATATATGAATTCAACGGGTACGCAATTTATGAAATGGAGGCTATGTAATCATATGAGGTAACACTTTTAAGTAGCTAACTACAATATCCATTTCTTTTTGTGCGCCTCTACACTAACACGTCAATGCATCTATCTATTATTATATAATTAAAACGATAGAAAACCAATGGTGATGATTTGGCACTGTAAAAACTAATATGTATCAACGGTGAAGATCTAAATCGTGTTTTTTTCAGAAAAGATCTAAAACGGGTTGATATTAGGAAAGTGCACATGGACGTGTACTATTGCACGTGAATTTTTTTGCACCTGAAAGAAAAACTGAAGCGGACGTATACTATTGCACATAGTATTAGGCAAGTGTACACGGACATATACTATTGCACGTGAAGGACTCTAAAACGGATTGCTATTAGTCAAGGATACGGTCGTATACTATTGCAAACAGAATAATTTACAGCGGACAGTCATCCGTAGAATTCAAACTCAGCAACCTTTGACTAATATAAAGGTTGGGGCGTACACCCAGAACACCCACGGAATAATAGACGCCGTAACACCCATTGAAGGGAGATCAACACAACAACATATCCACACAAATCGAAGGGGCGACATACGCCAGACGCCCAAAGACATCGAAGGACGGAAGAAGAAACGACAGAAACATCAAGTTTGGGTAATATATATAGCTTAAATCTTGAGGTATGTTTACATCTTTCCATCCCTGCATGTCTTTGCAACCTCCTTATGATCACCATGTTTTCCTGTTCATTAACCATTAGTTAGAGCACTTCTTTCTAACCAAATTTCATAATTGTATTATCATATGAACCACTCCTTCTAAAATTGTTTTGAAGGCAACATCTCTATGGCGTACACGAAGTTGAGTGAGTTAACCACAAGAGGACAGACATGGAATATTAAAGCCAAAGTAATGAGAATGTGGGACTCGATCAATCGTTCCACTGATGAACTTATAAGCATCGATATGATCTTGATGGATGAGCAGGTATTTTCTTCACATAATTAACAGTGGGGATTGTTTTATTGTTAAAATTACTACTAAGATTTTTCTTTCATTAAATTTTGAAGGGCCATGCAGTTCATGCTACTATTTGGAAGAATCTAATAGACACTTACAGAGCAAAGATCAACGAGGGTTCTATATATGCTTTTAGCAATTTTAAAGTTGTAGATTCGACAAAATATCGACCGATCAAGAATGAAATTAAAATTATTTTTTTATACAACACAAAATTAAAGGACGTGAAAGGTTCATCGGATAATTTTCCAGATTACTACTTTGAGTTTGCTAGCAAAATACCCTACAAGAACGTCTAGAAAAAGACCAACAATGCTCAGGTATGTTGATAGTCATATTCTTACTTCCAAGTGGGCAATTTAAATTTGATGTCATTTCTTGGTAGTTGTATTAATAAACTCAAATGAATAACTTTCTAATTTTTGAAGTCTTTAATCTTCTAATTTGCAGATGTCATTGGGTTACTTACCAAGATTAAGCCAATAGAATCAAGGATAACAAAGAAGAAAACACCTGCAGATGTACGCCGATTGAAATTCTAATGCCGAGTAAGTGTATATCCATGTATCAACTTTTCACTAAAGGGTAAAGGCTGTTTTCTTCCACTTATATTATTATTACCATTAATTACTTTGGAATGAATTATTCAGGGGTGATAGAATCAGAGTATCATTATGGGCAAGATTAGCTCATCATTTAAGTGAGGATGTAATTGGCAATCAAACAATTATTATTGTTACCTCAACAATGGTGCAAAAATTCAATGGTAAGTTGAATATGTTTCCATGTCTTTTTTCATAGCAAAATAATAAATCTAACTGATTTATTGTTCATTAAATAGGTTTGTGCCTAAAGTCAACTAGCGCCACAAGATTATATACGAATCTAGATATACCCGAGACTTGGGAACTTCATGGCAGGTATTAAGCACAATTTGTAGGTTCTGGTCATATAGAATTTCATAATATATCTTCATTTACTAACTTTCTTTATAGCCACTCCACCGAAGAAACTTTACCAAAAATGATGGAGATAGATAAAAGTACTCAAGGGACACTTTGGAAGATCAAATGTTTTACGAAGGATAACCTTAAAAGAACTTCTTTGGAATTAGGCACGACAACCCAACAGATGAGGTAATGAATCAGAACTCTTCTAATACTTGATATTGTAGAAGCATCCAATACCTACAGATGTATTTGACATATTTGTATGAGTGACTGCATATTCTTTAAAGAGCTATATTTTCTTCATCAACTTTCGTGACTTTGTGTTCACCACAATAGCTACAATTGATCGGTTACAAGAAAATATTCAATGGTGGTACATGTCATGCGATGTTTGCAACAAAATTGCTACAAAAGAATCACATAATTATTATTGCAAGAATTGTGATACGTATCCGTAAGGTTTAACACCTAGGTAAGCATATTCTCTTGATTTGACCATCATTATGTACTATCACATTTATGCTACACTAACGAAATGTGATTCTAGGTATCGTATTCGCTTCAAATTAGTGATCACAGTGCTACTACAAGTTGCACTTTATTTGATGAAGAGGCTGAAAGAATGCTCAATACATCAGTCTCATTCCTGTTGGATTCATTAGATGGAAAATCTGAAGAAGTCCCAAAGATTATGTGGACAAAGACTTATCTTTCGATTCAAACTCAACAATAAGAACCTCACTCTAAGCATGCAGAACTATGCAGTAAAGAAAATATTTGTGCCTGATGAGAAGCTTGAGAAGAGATACTTAGAGGATAAAGCTGAAGAGGTAATGGTCTATTAAACTATCAAATCTATTTAAACACCAATTATTATACTCTTTTATATGGAACTATTGAAGCAAGTATTTACAATTCTTGATCCATTGTTCTAAACAGGATTTGATGGATGATGAAGTGGACAACATGTTAAAACAAGAAACAAAGAAACCGAATAAGCCAGTTAAAAAGGTGATTGAATACTGCACTGTACAAGCTTCTCTTTACATAAATTCATCTCTTAATTCGTCCATTTATGTGATTTTTGCAGGTACAAATCAGCAAGTGTGAACTTAGCAAAAACATATGTGAGTTGGTCCCTGTGAAAGAGGAGCCAGAAGATAAAAGCAATGGGAGTACAGTACATCGAAGGAGCATCAACATCAAAAGTCATCAACGAGTGTCGATGGTGGGAAAAGGAGGCGAAGATCTGTTGTATTATCAGACTCGGAAGATGAAGAAGTGAAAAATAGTATATCTAAAAAATTAGAAAAGGCAGTGCCCAAAAGCACCAGAAGTGTTCATGCAAAAAACAAAAAGAAAAAAGTTGAACATGAAGGCTCCACAAGGATGACACGAAGTTTGACCAAAAAGACTAATAGCATCAAGACGATGTAATCGTCAACTCGAAGATCAAGTACGCCAAACAAGACCCAAAGAGATGAAGGACCTTTTCCAGAATTTTTTTTGGGACAATAGTTTAACCAATATTTATTATTTTAATGTATCCGAGAACTGGAATATTTAGTGTGTTTTTATATATGATCAATATGTATGAACAATATGACATTTTATTTTCAAACAATTCAAGTATTGTATACTATTCAGAAGATAGAATGACCAGTACATTCATTTGATCTTAATCAATTTAGCATTGCATTTGTGTGGTTGGTCAAAGCTCTGATGTGCCTGCAACATTTTCTAAAGCATGGCCTAGAATATATGAGAACAAAAATGCTCAACAGTATTTGAAAAGATTGAGTTGGAAATCCATCTGGAATATTATGAAAAAAATTAATCAAAATCATCGACTGCGAATTGTTCCATATGAAGCCACAACGAAATCTAAAACGACGGAAAGATGGATTGAGCTTTTATCCGGGGCGTATATTATTACATCACGAACAATCATATGATGGGGACTCACAAACTAAGCTTATTTTTTGCTCAATATTCCTCAAAAAATCCAACCAAAATTATTTTGGAGACAAAATGTATTTGGGCCAGACGCATACCTAGCTGAACTAGGTACTGATTAGGCAAGATAGTTGAAGGCCAAACCTGCACTGCTACTTGAGGCACTGATGCACCCAGGTTCCGCTCTCCTTATTGCGTGCTGCGCCGCGCTGCTCCACGCAGGTCGATAGCTAATTGGTTCACCTCGCGAAAGCTCGCCTGTGCCGGCGTCTACGTGCGGCCGCCGGCCGCGCCACCGCATGCCCTCCTTGGCGCAAGAGCGGATCCAGTGAGAATCTTAGCCCAGCAGGTCGCCGGAAGCTAATCGGAAGCAATTTGCTCCTTTTAGAAGAACTGTGTGGAAGAAGAATAGTCCATTGATATGAAGTGTGAGAAGATAATAAGCGGCGTAGCAAGAATGATTTTTTTAATTTCTTTGGACAGCACTGCAGCAGGAGAGTTGAAGTGAGAATAAAATACAGTACATTTTTAGGGGAGCTAGACAGCTTTCTGACAGCCAAGCACAAGCCCAAATTAGCTCATTAATCAGAAGTTGCTGGTGTAGGACTAACTATTAGTCGTTGCTAAAAAAAGCTACTATTATTCAAGCTAAATTTCCTTTAAAGACAATCCGTATTGTACTGTCCGATTTTGACTCACTACATAATTCCTAATCCTACACGTCTAGGAAAACATCTAGCCATATCATTATATAAAGTGCATCATATCACGTCCTACTAGCACAACAAGCCTCATCGCCGACTGATCCGTCTTCTCAAATCCGAAGCAATTCGACGACTAAGCAAGCAAAGGTTTCAGGGTATTATATATTTCCTCTCTTTAATCTGTGCATTATTTTAGCTTCCTTATCAGCCAACATATTCTCATAAAACCTTTGTCCTCAGGTGATCTACATTAGTCAAATTGCTAGATCATAGTATCAGAAAACAAACAAGAGGTATGGTCACATACACTTATCCCTCTTCTTATATCACATAATCATCATTCAACCATAATTTTACAAGACAGACATTCATAAATGACCCATGATGCACTTTCTCAATAGCTACTTTTTCATGATGTCGGGAAGATCAAACACACGAGACGGCCGACAAATTGAAGGTATGGCAACAACTCCAGCAACTTGCATCCAATATACGCCGGCGACACCCAAACGATCAAAGGCACAAAGAAACGTCCGACGAACTGAAGACACAACATCAGCACCATCATGCTCAGGTAATATCCCCATGCAATTCTTCATGTGTGTGCCTGCATTTTGATCTCAGGTCAACATTGCGTCAAAACTCTTCTCATGCTGAACTATAAAGCTCTTTTTATTCATGCATCCTAACACTACCATGATAATAATGTGAAAGCTACAAAAAGAGCAACACGGTTGAACAATTATTGATTTATAGTTCCCTACCAGATAAACAACATTGATCTCCAGATGTACTGTATGTGACAACGTCCATTAGTAGTCTTTTATATCACCAAATGCACTTGCATGCCTGCAAAGGCAAAACACTATTAAGTACTCTCTCTGTAGAGAAATATAAGAGTGTTTAGATCACTACTTTAGTAATCTAAACGCTATTATATTTCTTTACGGAGGAAGTACAACATAAATCATATTACATGATACTATGTTAAGAAAACTATACACCGATTTAAATCACATTTGCAGATATGAGAGTCCAACATACGTTAGACCCAGCAGCTCACCAAACAAAAAGAAAGAAAGAACAACCTCTAAACTCAAGGAGTAGAAAGCGGACAAGGGCTGCAGAGGGAAGAAGAAATGCGAACACAGAGGCTCCTAAACGATTGAGAAAGGCTAATGCTGAAGAAGATAGGGAATTGAAGCGCACTGTAAGCGAAACCAACAAAAACAACACTAGAGTCAATGTTGGAGACAACAACAGAACCAGAACCTCGACAAGTGCTAATAGCAAGCCATGGAACTTGAAGGCCAACATACAAATGCCAATATTGCAAAGCATTGCTATGGTGTGAAGAAAGATTAAATTCAAACAAAGGAACTACGACACCCTCTTTTGGAATATGCTGCAAACAAGGGAAAATCGATCTCGCCACTAAGAGAACCTCCACCATACCTTAGAAACCTCTTAAGAAGTGAAGGGCAGGATTCGTAAACTTCAAAGAAAATATAAGGTCATACAACTCAATGTTTTCATTCACATCGATGGGAGGAGCTGTGGACAAGGAAATAAACACTCGCAAAGGACCTTATGTTTTTCGTTTGCATGGACAAAACTACCACCATATCGGAACTCTTTTGCCTCAAGGTACAGACAAACCTCGGTTTGCACAGCTATACATCTATAATACCGAAAATGAGGTGGAAAACAGGATAAGTGCGTCAAGATGCAATGATAATAAATCAACAGTGGACCCCAACATCGTCAAAGAACTCGAAGATAATGCTCGACGACAACAATATCCTCGCAAAACATTCAGAATGGCAAGAGATGATTCCAAGAAGGAGACTACCATGATTACACACTTCGGATACTAGGCAAAAGGAACGGAACACACAACCTTCCATCCGCATCTGAAGTTGCAGCATTGGTAGTAAGAGATCCAACAGGAGAGAGTGAAGGACGTGACATTGTTGTTGAGTACAAAAATATGGAGCCGCAAAGGATATCAGAGATCCACCCGAAATTCATGTCCATGCAATATCCGTTGTTGTTCCCATATGGAGAAGATGGTTTTAAACTTGAGATACCCTACAAGAAAACAAAAGGAGGTACAAACAGCAGGAAATACGTAACGTTGTTGGACTACTATGCATTCTATCTACAAAGAACGTCCTGATCAAGGAATGTTACTGCTCAAGTCCGGGCATTTGTCACTGCAATTTTGGGTGGATGTATACACATGTATCGAGCAAAATAGACTAAACTGGATCCAACACAATCAAGGAAAGCTACGAACTGAACTTTACAAAGGATTGCAGGATGCGATTGAGCAAGGGACACAAGAACAGAGCAAGTTGGAAGAGGATAATTGTGCCTTCATCTTTTACGGGTGGTAGAAGAAACAAGGCACAATATTTGCAAGATGCCTTTGCAATATGTCGTTGGGTTGGATACCTGCACCTATTTATAACATTCACATGCAATGCAAAGTGGCCTGAGATCCAATACATGCTAGATGAAGCGGGAGGTGGCTAAAAGCCAGCCGATCGGCCAGATATTGTGGACAGAGTATTTATGATCAAACTAAAGGAGCTATTGAGAGACATAAAAGAAAAGAAATACTTTGGAGAAACAGTTGCAAGTAAGTCCCATTGACTATCAATCTTTACTCTTTCTTGCATCATCTTATAGTCCGTCAGACTCCTGCTCTTTAGAAACATGCATCATCTTATACTCCATAAGATTCTAGCTCTTTAGTAACATGCATTCTAATTTTAGCTAAATCGACAAACTATTAATCAACTGCAGTCATCTACACAATAGAATTCCAGAAGAGGACTCCCGCATGCCCACATACTAATATTTTTGAAGGACAAAGACAAGTACCTGGAACCATCGCAAATCGACAAAATAATAAGCGCTGAGATCCCAAACAAGGATGAGGATCCAGAAGCATTTGAATCTGTTGAGAACTTCATGATGCATGGCCCGTGCGGTGAGGCTAAGAAAAACTCACCATGCATGGTGGACCATAGATGCACCAAGCATTTCCCAAAAAGATACAATGTCAGCACTACCATTGACGAAGACGGATTTCCGATTATATAAAAGGAGGGATGACGGAAGGCAGATCAAAAAGGGAGGGTGATGCTCGACAACAGATTTGTCGTGCCATACAACCGGAACCTTCTGGTCAAGTATCAAGCTCACATAAATGTCGAGTGGTGCAATAGGTCCAGATCAATCAAGTACCTATTTAAGTATATCCATAAAGACGACGACCATGTTACAGCCTTGCTCAAGGAAAGGGGCACGCAAAGCGAAACCAGCGAGATCAAGAAATACCTAGAGATGAGATACATATCAACATCGTAAGCATCTTTGGAGGATATTTCAGTTTGATCTTCAGTATCGCGATCCAGCAGTTGAGAAGCTACCTTTCCATCTTAAAAATGAGCAACAAGTCATTTTTCCAGACTCCACTGATCTTGAAAAGATAGTAACAATGGACGGATCTAAAATCACCAAGTTCACTCAGTGGATGGAGGCAAATAAAATATACGAGCTAGGAAAAGGATTGACTTACGCAGAATTCCCTACAAAGTTTGTATGGAAAAGCGAAACAAAATGTTGGCGAAGCGAAAAAGGGACTATGCAATTGGAAGAATCTACTATGCACATCCCGCAAGTGGCGAGAGATATCATATGAGGATGCTTCTAAACACCAAGAAAGGATGCACATCATTTGAGGACATTAGGACCGTTGATGGAGTCATTCACCCAACATACAAATCAGCATGCCAAGCCCTCGGATTTCTTGATGATGACACCGAGTGGATTGATCTGTATCAATGAAGCATCAAGTTGGGCATCTGGAACACAAGCTGCGTCTATTCACCACCATATTGTCCCATTGCGAAGTCACAAACCCAAAGGTATTGTGGGATTCAACATGGGAGGCGTTGTGTGAAGATATGCAATACAAAAGAAGGACTATTCTAAACTTTCCAACACTTCGGCTTACAAACACACAAAAGAAAGTGTATGGTCTGATTGAGATAGAAAAACTGATGAGGCAAGTAGGAAAGTCACTAAAGACTATCCAGACATAGAACTACCAAATGCCGCAGAGCTAGAAGAACTTGGGAACAGACTAATAAACGAAGAGGTCAACTACGACATGGACAAACTCAAAGATGAGCACAAAATCATACTAAACAATCTTAACCAAGACCAGAAAAAGGCCTATGATGCAATAATGGAGTCATCGACAAAGGCCTAGGAAAGCGGATATTTGTCGAAGGCTACGGTGGAACAGGAAAAACCTATCTATGGAAAGCAATAACGACAAAGCTAAGATCAGAGGGGAAGATAGTACTTGCGGTAGCATCATGTGGCATTGCAGCGTTGCTTCTCCAAGGTGGAAGAACAGCACACTCAAGGTTCCGTATTCCACTTAATATCACTGAAGAATCAACGTGTGAAATAAAACAAGGCTCGCATTTGGCTGAACTGCTAAAGAAGACCTCACTTATATTGTGGGGACGAGGCTCCTATGGCAAACAAACACTGCTTGAGGCACTAGACAAAAGCCTTAGATATATTCTAAGGTTCACTAATGAAAACAGCGATGAAAAGCCATTTGGTGGATTGACAGTTATACTAGGAGGCGACTTAAGACAAATCCTGCCAGTTATAAACATAGGAAGGAGAGAGCAGATAGTAAATGCTTCAATCAAAAGGTCATATCTGTGGAAACACTTTGAAATATTTGAGTTAACACGTAACATGCGGCTGAAGTGTTTGTCGATGATCCAATACAAAAGCAAAAGGTCGCTGAATTTGCGAGTGGATACTACAGATTGGCGATGGGAAAACAACATCGATGAAGGAGAGGATTGGATAAAAATACCAAAAGACCTACTGCTAGAGAAAGGAGAAAATCGTAAAGAACAAATCTTCCAAAGCATAAACCCAAATATGATGCAAAAATACCGAGAGCGGGATTAACTAGAAGAAAGATCAATACTAAGTCCAAGAAATGATACAGACAAGGAGATAAATGACCACAAAAAGAGCCAAATACAAGGTGAAGAGGTGACATACCTAAGCCTGGACACGAGTGTGCAAGGCAACGACAAATACCAACATCATGATGAACATGCAGCCTACTGAGTTCCTCAACACCTTAACGTCCCAGAATACCAGGCCATAAGTTAAAACTGAAGGTGGGTTTGCCAGTCATGCTACTACGCAACATCAACCAAGCAGCAGGTTTATGCAACGGTACAAGAATGACAATTACACAACTTGGAAACAAATACATCGAGACACAAATAATCACAGGAACACATGTCGGCGATAAGGTATACATACCTCGAATCATCATGTCACCAAGCGACTCAAAATGGCCATTCGTGCTGAAAAGAAGGCAATATCCATTATCAGTGTGCTTTGCAATGACAATAAACAAGAGCCAAGGTCAGTCCTTAAACAAGGTAGGCATATATTTGCCTAAGCAAGTATTCTGCCATGGACAACTATATGTGGCACTATCAAGAGTGACAAACAAGGAAGGATTGAAGGTGCTGATCGATGACGAAGAGTGTCCAACCGAAGATGTTGCAAAGAATATTGTTTACAAAGAGATTTTTTAATTGATAGTGCAGTTCCTCAAGTCATTAGACAATTCATGTATAATTACATAGAGCCACAGACAACCTTACCATACATTTTGAACAACACATTTATTTGGTTGGCATGTTAAATTTTTAAATAGTTATTAATCCATACATATATATGTTTGATCTTTATGTAAAATATTAAATTTAAAATTAGTTATTTATCCTTGAATATTTTTAACACAAAAATATCGCAGCAGATGAAACAATGAAATCACCAATGGATTCCACCTACAATAAGCTTTTCGTAATCTCCCACATTATAGCCACAATTCACAACTAAAATATATTCACGGTTAATCTCAAAATCCAAATCTTTTAGAAACGTTCTATAGAAAGTTCACCGATTAATTCCCCTAAATAGCCATTACTAATCTCTCACAATCTAACACTCACATCTCTCTCGCGAATAGTTTCCGATTCCCCAAATCTCCTCAATTTGTCTCTCTAAAAACATAGGCATTAGCCTCCTCAAGCGAATAAATGTATGCGTACATATGGATCTTTAATATTTCGATAAAATATATAAATTTATGTTCATCAGTTCTGTATCCGTGAACTAACTCTATCATGTTTGTACGCATAAGTTCTTTCTACATAACATTTCTATAAATGTAGAAGTAATTTCTGAGAGCAAAAAATACAGATCGTACCTTTTTCATTTGTCAATGGATATCAACTCTAATCCCTCTAATAAATAGTCCCCAATTCTCAACCTCTTTTGTATCAGATCCAAGAAAAAGTTCCTGCAGCATGGAGATTTAAATATCTTCTTTACTAAATCTTGAGCGTGGTTGTGGCATGGAGATTTTACCCAACAATTTCTAATCTGGGATGACATTTACCTCCTGTGAGATGCACGAAAATTAGGGATTTACCTGTGAAGGGCTGAAGGCTCC
Organism: Aegilops bicornis; assembly: GCA_021605145.1. NCBI lineage: Eukaryota > Viridiplantae > Streptophyta > Magnoliopsida > Poales > Poaceae > Aegilops > Aegilops bicornis. The sequence goes on along the minus strand of CM038675.1, from coordinate 626,264,135 downwards.
CTCAAATCCATTCGGAAAAAGAGATCGAGAGAGACACTGCGGCATACATCTTCCATCCGCTCAAGCTATGGTTGGCGGCGGTACGCAGCCGAGCCAGCGACGAGCGCATGCGCTGGTGCTGCCACTGAAAAGCAGGGGAGAAGAGCTGCGCTAGAGGACTTCTTGGTTCGACCATTTACAAAATTAAGGCTGTGCTAAAAAAATGAACAAAAGGAGCACGGTTTCTTGACGATATTTTGGTCCAGTCTAAGAATAGAGTACGCATGGAATCAACTTCACACATAGCCGTACAGTTCCATATAAAAGAATACTTCTAAGCTTCTATTCCCGCCGTTCCTAAATATAAATCTTTTTAAAAATTTCAATATGGACTACGTACGGAGCAAAATAAGTGAATGTACACTCTAAAATATGTCTATATACATCTGTATGTAGTCCGTATTGATATCTCTAAAAAAGACTTATATTGAGTAAAACACAGTCAAAAAAAGTTTAAATCTATTATGCATAATTTTCATGAAATGAACAAAATGAATACATAAATAGAAAGGCATTTCCTTTCGATAGTTTTTATGTTAGGTAAATGGTTCGATTCTGAATTCTATATAATATATATATATATATTAACATGATACAGACGCAGACATTCATACATGCACACATACACTCACTCCTATGAAGGCAGGAAAGCACACCCTACGAGTGGATTAAAAAGACTAAGTCAACTCATCATCTTGAGATTCATAAAGTCAACACAGGCAAATTCATAGTCAACTGGATGTCTCCCCCCACTAAACGCATAATGCCAAATAGGCTAAAATAAATTAATGAAAATTCAAGCAAGGATTTAAACGCCGATAAGATGGAAATACCACTGCACTCCTAACTATATAACCATAGGCTGGTTCGCAACAAAAAACGCAATACTTAATACCTTTAACACACACTCACAAATACAATAAAAATCTGTTAAAATAAATATATCATATATAATTTTCATATAATGGAAAAAAATAGCACATACAAAGAAAAAAATTCATGCTAAAATATTTAATGAATGCTAAAATATCACATCATAATGTCAAATGCACAAATAAAGTCAAAATTCCAAGCCAATATAATCATAAATAAATAGTCTAGCCGCGCAAATGCGCGGGTAGCTCCGCTAGTTATGTTTAAAGTAAATAACCAATGGCACTAAATTATCTATTTACACGAGAAATACATAGGCTGAGCGTTTGATCCCTTTTTTTGTGAACGCGCCACTACACCCGTACGATTGGCCGCGCCCATGTGAACGGCCAAGTTATCGGCGCATCATCCCGAGTTATTGTCTTTTTTTCTGGGGTGGACTTCACACCAGTTATTAATCACGACGCTGCGTGCCCCATGTACACAGTCTAGCATGACCTTCCCGCTAGCACGGTCCAAAATTAGTTGAAACTGGATAAGAACGATCCCGCGGGCGGCAAAATCTCCCACCTCTTTCTAAAATTTCCGCCACCTTAGTCTTTAGCATGTGAAATCCCCCTTTTGTCCTTGATGCACGGAGACCAACAGTTACAATACCGCCCTCATCTACATGATAGGTCGGGGCTGCTTTGGTAACTTCCGTTCCCCCCACTACACGGCACCCCATTTCCTCTCCTCCCACAAAAACGACTAACTCCACGGCACCGAAGCATCTTACATCACGCCATCCGTATTTCATCGCCATTTCTCCCTCCTCTCGAAACCCTAGATCGCTCATCCACCGGCGTACTATAGCCCATTCATCGCCAACAAGGCGTCCACCTCGCCGGATCTGCTTCTGCGGCCGCATCTACCCCTCCCACCTCCCCTAGAAACAAGTAGACTGCTCATCCACCATTGTACCACAGCCCATTCAGTGCCGGCCTTGTCCACAGCGCCGGATCTGCTTCGCCGGTGCTCTCGTCAATCGCCGCGCATCTGCAGTGGCTCATTCGTACTCCCCACCGGAGATGCTTCGTCCACACCCCTCGGAGCCACCCCACTGACGCCCCCGTCGACGGCCTCTGATCCTCTTCGCCGACACCTTCCTCAACCCTACCGGAGCCGCATCGCCGACACCTTCCTCAACCCTACCGAAGCCGCTTCGCCGACACCAGCGTCAACCCTACCGGAGTAGCTTCACCTATACCATTCTCAACCCTACCGGGTCCTCTTTGCCAACTCACAAGTCCACGACCTCAGATCCGCTTCCTCGCACCCTCATCCAACCTACCGGAGCATCTTCTGACGCCCCGTCCACGGCCGCAGATCCGCATCGTTGATACGTCTCCGTTGTATCTACTTTTCCAAACACTTTTGCCCTTGTTTTGGACTCTAACTTGTATGCTTTGAATGGAACTAACCCGGACTGACGCTGTTTTCAGCAGAATTGCCATGGTGTTGTTTTATGTGCAGAAAACAAAAGTTCTCGGAATGACCTGAAACTCCACGGAATACCTTACAATAAATAATAAAAAATCCTCGCCAAAGATGAAGATCAGGGGGCCCACACCCTGTCCACGAGGGTGGGGGGCGCGCCCCCCCTCCTGGGCGCGCCCACCTACCTTGTGGGCCCCCTGGAGACCCTCTGACGCCAACTCCAACTCCATATATTGGCTTTCGGGGAGAAAAATATCAGAGAGAAAGAATCATCACGTTTTACGATACAGAGCCGCCGCCAAGCCCTAATCTCTCTCGGGAGGGCTGATCTGGAGTCCGTTCGGGGCTCCGGAGAGGGGGATTCGTCGCCGTCGTCATCATCAACCATCCTCCATCACCAATTTCATGATGCTCACCGCCGTGCGTGAGTAATTCCATTGTAGGCTTGCTGGATGGTGATGGGTTGGATGAGATTTATCATGTAATCGAGTTAGTTTTGTTAGGGTTTGATCCCTAGTATCCACTATGTTCTGAGAATGATGTTGCTATGACTTTGCTATGCTTAATGCTGTCACTAGGGCCCGAGTGCCCTGATTTCAGATATGAACCTATTATGTTTTAATGAATATATGTGTGTTCTTGATCCTATCTTGCAAGTCTATATTCACTTATTATGTGTTATGATCCGACAACCCCGAAGTGACAATAATCGGGATACTTCTCGGTGATGACCATAGTTTGAGGAGTTCATGTATTCACTATGTGCTAATGCTTTGTTCCGGTTCTCTATTAAAAGGTGGCCTCAATATCCCTTAGTTTCCAATAGGACCCCGCTGCCATGGGAGGGTAGGACAAAAGATGTCATGCAAGTTCTTTTCCATAAGCATGTATGACTATATACGGAATACATGCCTAAATTACATTGATGAATTGGAGCTAGTTCAGGTCACCCTATGTTATAACTGTTACATGACAAACCGCATCCGGCATAATTATCCATCACTGATCCGGTGCCTACGAGCTTTCCATATACTGGTTCTCGTTTATTTACTTTTCCGTTGCTACTGTTACAATCACTATAAAAATACCAAAAACATTACTTTTGATGTCTTTACTTTTATTACCGTTACTACCACTATCGTATTACTTTGCTACTAAACACTTTGCTGCAGATATTAAGTTTCAGGTGTGGTTAAATTGACAACTCAGCTGCTAAAACTTGAGAATATTCTTTGACTCCCCTTGTGTCGAATCAATAAATTTGGGTTGAATACTCTACCCTCGAAACTGTTGCGATCCCCTATACTTGTGGGTTATCAAGACCATTTTCTGGCGCCGTTGCCGGGGAACATAGTTCTATTCTTTGAGTCATTTGGGATTTATATCTTCTGGACACTATGAAGAACTTGAAAGACGCTAAGACAACAATTTATCCCTCAACTACGAGGGGAGGTAAGGAACTGCCATCTAGCTCTGCACTTGATTCACCTTCTGGTATGAGTAAGCTAGCGACACCTAAACCTACTTCTGCTATTCGTTCTGATATGTCGCATGTTATTGATGATGCCACTTCTGCTATGCATGATACTTATGATGAAACTACTTCTATGCTTGATACTCATCGTGCCCCTTGGTGAATTTCTAGATGAACAAATTTCTAGGTCTAGAGAAAGAGAAATTATTGGAACTGAATACAATGATGAAAGTGATGATGAAAATATGTCTGCTATTCCTGAGGGTTATCTTTTTGATGTGGAATCTTCTGCAGCTATTTTTGCCTGCCAGGATAGATATGAACTTAAGAGGCTGCTAGTTAAATGGAGTAAAGAATCTCTTAGAGATAGAATGAGACCTGACCACCTTTTTGCTACTTCACCTATCTCTGTGTTCCTGATAAGGATTATGAATTCTCTGTTGATCCTGATATAATTACTTTGGTTGAATCTGATCCTTTCTATGGCTATGAATCTGAAACTGTTGTGGCACATCTTACTAAGTTAAATGATATAGCTGCCCTGTTTACTAATGATGAGAGATCGTGCTACTTTTATATACTCAAAATATTTCCGTTCTCATTAAAGGGTGATGCTAAGATATGGTTTAATTCTCTTGATCCTGGTTGTGTGCGTAGTCCCGGGATATGATTTATTACTTCTCTGCTAAATATTTCCCTCCTCATAAGAAACAAGCTGCTTTGAGGGAAATATACAACTTCGTGCAAATTGAGGAAGAGAGTCTCCCACAAGCTTGGGGGAGGCTTCTCAAGTTAATTAATGATTTGCCTGATCATCCTCTTAAAAACCTGAAATGCTTGATATCTTTTATAATGGACTAACCGATGCTTCCAGAGATTACCTGGATAGTTGTGATGGTTCTCTTTTCAGGGAAAGAACACCGGATGACACTGAAATTCTATTGAATAATATGTTGACAAATGAAAATAATTGGGCACCTCCTGAGCCAACTCCCCGAGCCAGCTCTGAGCCACCATTCGAGCCTACTCCTAAACCAACTCCGAAGAGAGGTGTTCTATTTCTCAGTCCTGAAGATATGCAAGAGGCAAAGAAATCTATGAAATAAAAAGGTATTAAAGCTGAAGATGTTAAGAACTTACCTCCTATTGAAGAAATACATGGTCTTAATCTACCGCCTGTTGAAGAAGTGTATGATCTCAATTCTTTATTCACTGAAGAACCTCCTGATCCCGATATCCCGGCTACGTAGTAAAGGAAAATTCTCTCTATAGATATGATAAAGTGAAGTCCCTCCTACTAAAATTGCTAGTCGCTGCTTGGATGAGTTTGATAACTTTATGTTTAAGCAAGATGACTTTAATGCTTATTTTGGTAGACAACTAAAACAAGATGCTTATATGATTAAACACTTGGGTGATTATATGGCTAATATTAGAGGTGAACTTAAACTTGTTAGCAAACATGCTTCTATGGTTACCACTCAAGTAGAACAAGTACTTAAAGCTCAGAAAGAAGTGCTTGATGACATGAATAGTAAGAAAAATGATAATGTTGTTAGAGTGGCTACTAGAACTGGTAGAATGACTCAGGAACCTTTGTATCCTGAAGGCCACCCTAAGAGAATCGAGCAAGATTCTCAGAGAAATAATACTGATGCACCTAGTTCTTCTAAAAGGAAGAAAAAGAAAAATGATAGGACTGTGCAAACTTCTAGCGAACCTATCGCTGAATCAGCTGATAATCCAAATGATATCTCTATGTCTGATGCTGAAACAGAATCTGGTAATGAACATGAACCTAATGAAAATGTTAATGATGATGCTCAACCTAGTAATGATAATGATGTAGAAGTTGAACCTGCTGTTGATCTTGATAACCCACAATCAAAGAATCAATGTTATGATAAAAGAGACTTCGTTGCTAGGAAACATGGTAAAGAAAGGGAACCATGGGTTCAGAAACCCATGCCTTTTCCTCCAAAACCATCCAAAAAAAGGATGATGAGGATTTTGAGCGCTTTGCTGAAATGATTAGACCTATCTTTTTGTGCATGCGATTGACTGATATGCTCAAAATGAATCCTTATGCTAAATATATGAAAGATTTTTTACAAATAAAAGGAAGATACCGGAAGCTGAAATTTCTACCATGCTTGCTAATTATACTTTTAAGGGTGGAATACCAAAGAAACTTGGAGATCTAGGAGTACCTACTATGCCATGCTCCATTAAGAGAAATTATGTTAAAACTGCTTTATGTGATCTTGGAGCCGGTGTTAGTGTTATGCCTCTCTCTTTATATCGTAGACTTGACTTGAAAAAGTTGACACCTACTCAAATATCTTTGCAAATGGCTGGTAAATCAACTGCTATACCTTTCGGTATTTGTGAGGATGTGCCTGTTGTGGTTGCAAACGTTACTATTTTAATGGATTTTGTTATTCTTGATATTCCCGAGGATGATAGTATGTCTATTTTTCTTGGAAGACATTTCCTTAATACTGCAGGGGCTGTTATTGATTGCAACAAAGGCAATGTCACTTTTCATGTTAATGGTAATGAGCATATGGTACGCTTTCCGAGGAAACAACCTCAAGTTCATAGTATCAACTCTATTGGAAAAATTCCATCGATTATATTTGGAGGATTTGAATTTCCTCTTCCTACTGTCAAGAAGAAATATGATATACTTATTATTGGGGATGTCCATATCCCGTTGAGGTAACATAGTGTTATTCGGAATTTCTCCGGTTCCATGTTAATCGGAATGAGTTTGTTAACAAGACTTGATCAACCTTGTTAGTGGATTCTTTTTGATGAGCATGAGATGGATGAAACTAGAAGCACAACCTTTTGTACCCTCTTTATATTCCCTGTTCTTTAGTAGAAATAAAGTAAAATAGTATTTTTTCTGTCTGTCTCCTGACTTATCCGTGCAATATAAAAATATCCCGAAAATAAAAGTCCTCAGAATGCCATGCCAATTTAATATGATTTTTTCGAATATTTGAGGATTTTCTCAGGCAAAAATTACATGGGGGAGCTGCCACAGCCCACGAGGGTGGAGGGCGCGCCTACCCCCGGGCGCGCCTGCCTTTGTGGGCCCATGGTGGCCCTCCTCCACTTATCCCTGCACCCATCTTCTTCCTCTGCCTCACACAAACCCGAAAAACCAACTCAAGCTCGTGTTCCAGCCACTTTTGCTGTGATTTTCGATCTCCTTGCTCAAAGCACCTCTCGCAAAACTGCTTGGGGAGATTGTTCCTTGAGAAAACAATATGTTTAGGAAGATGTTCCAAGGTGGTTCTTCAAGGAAGCAAGGTCCCAGGCTTGCAATGCGTGATGTTGACGAGGAACCACAAGAGACGCTCTTTTGAGGCCCATTGAATGGCCTTCGGAAAATTTTATGGATCAAGCGGGAATCAAAGAAGAATTTAACGCATATTTGCGTAATGCCGGTCTTGAGGACTTTGAAGCTAACAAATGCCCCCAGTATCATGATCTCACAAGTTCATTTGTGGGGAGGTTTGAGTTTTCATCTTCGCGTAATTCTCCTTCACCATGTTTGACCTTTATGACAAATCTTATACCATGGACTTAGAGGATTTCACTTTTCTTGCAAACTTCCATCTTGGGGTAGTGTCAGAGATCCCCCTAAATTTGAATATAGAGACTTTCTTGCTAGAATAACTGTGGGGAATCTAGAGATATAACACAAGCCACTATAGGGAGCATTCACTTTCCTGCTATACATTATTTTGCTCTCTTCATAGATAGATGCATAAATGCTAAGGATGAAGCATGTCACATGTGTGCCTCGATCTCGGCATTCTCGGAAGTCTTTGTGTTAGGGGACCAATCTTATCATATGGGAGCCATTGTAGCTCGTAGGTTGCATCATAATAGACATAACGGAGATTTCTTTGGAGGAATTTATGCAACCCGCTTAGCTAATTTTCTTGAGATAGACATTCGTGAGGGTGATATGGAGTTACCGCCTACTTATTTGGATTTTGATTTTATGGTTTCCCATCAGTTTGTTGAGAGGACTGAACCCCCTCTCCAGTATCGACTAATCGTTAACAAACGGCATGTTGTCCATATTACTCTTCCTGCTCCTGCCTTCTTTGATTCTCAGACAAGAGGAAGATATATTATTACCAGAGAGGAGGCAGATGAGTACGAGAGGAGAGCGGAGGCGGCTCGACGCCATCACTGCAGCTCGAGGCGATAGCCCTGCATCACAAGATCTGACCCTAGCTACACCTACGGGTATCAGCCAGGCTATCCCTGGCAATAGACTAACTTAGGCCGAAAGCCTAAGCTTGGGGGAGTACGTATTTCCACCGACATTACATTTATGTTCACACATACTCATTGCTAGATGACGGTGCTCATACTCTTTCACTGTAATATCCATGCTAGTTTATTTTCTTTTTCCTGCTTTCTTCTTGTGTGTTTAATAAACCTTAAGAAAAACCAAAAAAATTAGTAGTAGTTTATTTTTCCTGCTGTAGTAGTAGTAATTAAAAAGAAAACCCAAAAATATTTCCCGTTCTTCTTTTGCTTGTTGGGAGCTTTCCCGTGTAAATAGTTTTTATTTCTCTTCTTTTCTTTGGGGGTCGGTAGGAGAAGACCATGATTAAATTGTTGAAGTGGCTCTTATATGCATTATTGTTGATTTAACCAAGAGCCCATATTGCCTTGTCTTCTCCTGTTTATTGAATGCTCGCAGATTCCAGCTTAGTCCAATGCACGTGCACTCTTATTATTATTCACACCGTTTGGTCGTGCAAGTGAAAGACAATTATGATGACATATATGATGGACTGACTGAGATGGGAAAAGCTGGTATGAACTCGACCTCTTTTGTTTTTGTAAATATGACGAGTTCATCATTCTTGATTCAGCTGATTATGAATAAACATGTTTGCAATGACAATTAGAGATAATAGTTGCTTGTGCCATGCTTGATTAGCTACGAGTTATAATGGTTTACCTTGCGTTCCAACATGCTATTAAAATGGTTGTGATGTGGTATGATGGGGTGGTATCCTCCTTGGAATGATTTAAGTGACTTGACTTGGCACATGTTCACGCATGTAGTTGAAACAAATCAACATAGCCTTCACGATATTTATGTTCATGGTGGATTATATCCTACTCATGCTTGTATTCAATGTTATTAATTTTAATGCATGTTCATGACTGTTGTCGCTCTCTAGTTGGTCGCTTCCCAGTCTTTTGCTAGCCTTCACTTGTACTAAGCGGGAATACTGCTTGTGCATCCAATCCCTTAAACCCCAAAGTTATTCCATATGAGTCCACCATACCTTCCTATATGCGGTATCTACCGCTGCTCCAAGTAAATTTGTATGTGCCAAACTCTAAACCTTCAAATAAACATTCTGTTTTGCATGCTCAAATAGCTCATATATCGACTAGTGCTGCCCTTATCTTCCGTGTTAGGCGGGTTATTCTCAAGAGGAGTGGACTCCGCTCCTCACTCACGAGAAAATGGCTGGTCACCGGGATGCCCAGTCCCATGCTTTATGCAAACTAAATCAAAATAATTGCAAACAAAACTCCCCCTGGGACCCGTTGAATGTTGGAGGCACTCATTGTATCGAGCAAGCCATGGATTGATGCTTGTGGAGGAGGGGGAGTATAAACTTTACCATTCTGTTTGGGAACCGCCTATAATTTGTTTAGCATGGAAGATATCGTCATCTCTTAGTTGTTATGTTGACAATGAAAGTATGCCGCTCAAAATATAATTTATCTCTATTTCAAAACTGAGCTCTGGCACCTCTACAAATCCCTGCATCCCTCTGTGAAGGGCCTATCTATTTACTTTCATGTTGAGTCATCACCCTCTTACTAAAAGCACTAGCTGGAGAGCATAGCTGTCATTTGCATTAATTACTGTTAATTTATATCGGGTATGACTATGATTGGATCTCTTTTACCATGAATTACAATGTCTAGTCAGTCCTTGATCTTTGAAGGTGCTCTGCATTTATGTTTTCTTGATGTCGAGAAAGGGCTAGCGAGATACCATCTTGTTATATCATATTATGATTGTTTTGAGAAAGTGTTGTCATCCGAGATTTATTATTATGGCTTGCTAGCTGATTATGTTATTGATATGAGTAAACATGAGACCTGAGAATTATTGCGAATGTGGTTAGTTATAATCTTTGCTGAAAACCTGAATGCTGGCTTGACATAGGTACAACAACAAGAGCAAACAGAGTTTGTAAATGTTTTTCTTATTCTCTTTCAGTTTGTCAACTGAATTGCTTGAGGAAAAGCAAGGGTTTGAGCTTGGGGGAGTTGATACGTCTCCGTCGTATCTACTTTTCCAAACACTTTTGCCCTTGTTTTGGACTCTAACTTGTATGATTTGAACGGAACTAACCCTGACTGGCGTTGTTTTCAGCAGAATTGCCATGGTGTTGTTTTATGTGCAGAAAACAAAACTTCTTGGAATGACCTGAAACACCACGGAATACCTTAGAATAAATAATAAAAAATCCTCGCCAAAGATGAAGACCAGGGCCCACACCGCCCACGAGGTGGGGTGCGCCCCCCTCCTGGGCGCGCCCCCTACCTCGTGGCCCCCCTGGAGACCCTCCGACGCCAACTCCAACTCCATATATTGGCTTTCGGGGAGAAAAAATCAAAGAGAAAGAATCATCACGTTTTACGATACGGAGCCGCCGCCAAGCCCTAATCTCTCTCGGGAGGGCTGATCTGGAGTCCATTCGGGGCTCCGGAGAGGGGGATTCGTCGCCGTCATCATCATCAACCATCCTCCATCACCAATTTCATGATGCTCATCGCCGTGCGTGAGTAATTCCATCGCAGGCTTGCTGGATGGTGATGGGTTGGATGAGATTTATCATGTAATTGAGTTAGTTTTGTTAAGGTTTGATCCCTAGTATCCACTATGTTTTGAGATTGATGTTGCTATGACTTTGCTATGCTTAATGCTTGTCACTAGGGCCCGAGTGCCATGATTTCAGATCTGAACCTATTATGTTTTCATGAGTATATGCATGTTCTTGATCCTATCTTGCAAGTCTATAGTCACCTATTATGTGTTATGATCCGACAACCTCGAAGTGACAATAATCGGGATACTTCTCGGTGATGACCATAGTTTGAGGAGTTCATGTATTCACTATATGCTAATGCTTTCTTCCGGTTCTCTATTAAAAGGAGGCCTTAATATCCCTTAGTTTCCAATAGGACCCCGCTGCGACGGGAGGGTAGGACAAAAGATGTCATGCAAGTTCTTTTCCATAAGCACGTATGACTATATACAGAATACATGCCTACATTACATTGATGAATTGGGGCTAGTTCTGTGTCACCCTATGTTATAATCATACATGACGAACCGTATCGGCATAATTATCCATCATCGATCCGGTGCCTACGAAGCTTTCCATATCTTTGGTTCTCGTTTATTTACTTTTCCGTTACTCAAGTACAATCACTACAAAAATACCAAAAACATTACTTTTGTTGTCTTTACTTTTGTTACAGTTACTACCACTATCGTATTACTTTGCTACTAAACACTTTGCTGCAGATATTAAGTTTCGTGTTGTTGAATTGACAACTCAGCTGCTAAAACTTGAGAATATTCTTTGGCTCCCCTTGTGTCGAATCAATAAATTTGGGTTGAATACTCTACCCTCGAAAACTGTTGCGATCCCCTATACTTGTGGGTTATCAAGACCATTTTCTAGCGCCGTTGCCGGGGAACATAGTTCTATTCTTTGAGTCACTTGGGATTTATATCTGCTGGACACTATGAAGAACTTGAAAGACGCTAAGATAACAATTTAGCCCTCAACTATGAGGGGAGGTAAGGAACTGCCATCTAGCTCTGCACTTGATTCACCTTCTGTTATGACTAAGATAGCGACACCTAAACCTGCTTCTGATATTCGTTCCGATATGTCGCATGTTATTGATGATGCCACTTCAGCTATGCATGATACTTATGATGAAACTACTTCTATGATTGATACTACTGTGCCCCTTGGTGAATTTCTAGATGAACAAATTTCTAGGTCTAGAGAAAGAGAAAATATTGAAACTGAATACAATGATGAAAGTGATGATGAAAATATGCCTGCTATTCCTGAGGGTTATCTTTTTGATGAGGAATCTTCTGCAGCTATTTTTGCCTGCCAACTATTTTTGCAGCTATCTTCTACAGCTATTTTTGCCTACTGTTACTACCACTATCGTATTACTTTGCTACTAAACACTTTGCTGCAGATATTAAGTTTCAGGTGTGGTTGAATTAACAACTGAGCTGCTAAAACTTGAGAATATTCTTTGGCTTCCCTTGTGTCGAATCAATAAATTTGGGTCGAATACTCTACCCTCGAAAACTGTTGCGATCCCCTATACTTGTGGGTTATCAATCGTCGACACCACCCTTAACCCAACCACCGGAGCAGCTTCTGACGCCCCGTCCACGGCCGCAGATTCGCATCGTCGACACTATCCTTAACCCAACCACCGGAGCAACTTCTGATGCCCCATCCACGGCCGCAGATCCGCGTCGTCGTCACCATCCTTAACCCAACCACCGGAGCAGCTTCACCTACACCCTCGTCCACGGCCACAGATCCTCTTCGCCCACACCGTAGTCCACCCTACCGGAGCCGCTCCACAAACACCCTACTCGACGGTTCTAGATCTCCTTACCGGACCCCGACCAACAAGAACGTCATCACCCTCGACGTTTCTAACCCGATTCCCACCGTCTGGAGAGATGCCAAGCACCCGCCACGGCCTAGGTACTTGTCACCTTTAAACCTGTCCAGCATCACCTACCCAATGTACTTCAAATATACTAACCGGTCGCGTTTACCTGTTATGCAGCTGTCAAAAACTACAAGGACGATGTTTCTTCTGGATCTAACAGCTTGGCCAACCAAGATCCTGGACTGAGTCATTGCTATGATCTTGTAAGCGCGTCTCTCTCTCTTGTATTGTTCTGTGCCTGCCCGCTTCGACCAGTAATCCCTTTGTGCAGACAATGATTCCTACTACTGGCTGCTAAATTAGATATGTAGATGTCATACATGACACTACCTCGTACCTCCGTTCCTAAATATAAGTATTTCTAGAGATTCCACTATAGGCTACATACGGAGCAAAATGAGTGAATCTACACTCGAAAATGCATATATATACATCTGTATGTGGTCCATCTTTGGAATCTCTACAAAGACATATATTTAGGAACAGGGCGTTACATTACACAAAATCGTAGGTGGCATGTAGGAAGTCCAAAGGCACTACATTAGGCTCCCTTAGAGTGCCTGCCACCAAAGATACGTAGTCATGGCTAGTTTATGGTACGCAGACAATCGTTAATTGGTGGTTTAAATATGCGCAAGGGATATGCAATGTAGTATCATGTAGAGATGTCTGAAATTAGCCGTGTCAACTTGCAGATAGGGTTACACAATGAAAAAGTACAAGATGTATGTGGCAATTTCATGGAACATCGCAAAAAGGAGAGGCAGCGGTGAGCCTATACGATTGTGCTATGGTACGTCGGTCCTCCATTGCAATCATCGTGACATGTTATTTGTATGCCAGTTCTATTAGCCAAGTTTCTTAGGGACAGTTATTACGAGTTATCCTAAGAAAATAAGCACTGTGAATATAAGCTCCATGTAATACGCCAACCAGTTCTTTTCATTGCATTTTCAGCTTATTTTTGGTATGATCAGTGGAAAGTCTAGATTGCATTATATATAATTTTCATTTTGCTGCCCATATGGAAATAAATTTGACCTGCAAACATCACAAATTGAACCCAGTGCAGTAATTAATATGATAGGAAAACAGACCATCACAATTTGCTCAAAACGCAAATACAAAGATACCATCTACTTGGCACAATCTACTTTGGTCAATGTTTTCCATAGAGATCCCATTGCCTAATTTAAACAAAGAACGCATGACCCACATTTAAATGAAGAACAATTATTTATTGAAATTCGATGGTCCAAGTGGCTGGTTATTATCATATAGCAGCACCACCTGAAAGCATCATATAACAGCAGCAGCTCATAACAACTCATCATATAGCAGTAGCAGTCTGCAATTCATCATATACCAGCAGCAGCTCGTAGCAATTCATCATATAGCAGCAGCAGGAGCAGCTCATAGCAATTCATCATATAGCAGCAGCAGGAGCAGCTCATAGCAATTCATCATATAGCAGCAGCAGGAGCAGCTTGTAGCAACTCATCATATAGCAGCAGCAGCAGCAGCTCATAGCAATTCATCATATAGCAGCAGCAGCAGCTCATAGCAACTCATCATACAGCAGCAGCAGCTCATAGCAATTCATCATATAGCAGCAGCATGAGCAGCTCATAGCAATGCATCATATAGCAGCAGCAGAAGCAGCTCATAGCAATTCATCGTATAGTGGATCAAAATGAAAATTTGGCAAAAATCGAGGAGATCCTCACCTTGTTGGATGAGCTCATCCTTCAACAAAGACCTCAAGGCCATGCCCCAGGAGGAGGGGAGGGGAACAAGGTGCCTTCTACCGCATGTGTGGCATCGGCCAGAGTTGTGCAAATACGCCCGGAGTAGTGCGTTGGACGAACCACAGTGGAGCAGCTGCTGGAGACCATGAGAATGAGGGGCGGCGCCAGAGGGAGGAGCAGCCTAGCTAGACATAGCATCGTCGAGGACCAGGCCAGATGGGACCAGTGGAGACGGCTCGCTGGAGGAACCCTAGTGCTGCAGGTAGGGGATCGAGGTAGAGAGAAAGGGGAGAGGAGATGCAAGCGGCCAGGGCAATGCATGCTTGCGTGTTTGTTTTTACTTGAGGGTCAGGTGTGACACGGCGTCGCAGCTTGCATTTTGAGTGTAATATAGGCGCATAACAGAGTCATTTCACTATTCCCCTTCCCTTCAATTTTTAGTGAGGTTCTACCCGAAACACCCTCCTCCAAAGTGAAATTAGTTAAGCCCAAGCCCATAACTCAAAAATGACTTCTTTACATCTTTTATGGCTTATTTTGACAATATGCCCTGAAAAGGTGGAATCGAACTGGCCCTTAACCTGCGAATCAATTGTGCGTGCAATGATGAATCACTCCTGCCTGCTATCTATACATTTAGGCATCATCATACATGGCATAACCTAATACATGTGCATTCCATTGTAGAATCTGGAATATGCAATGTTTATGTTAGTTCATATGTTGCACATGATGTTTAAATGCCCCTTAAATCTGGTCACCAAGTGATGGTCTTTAAGCCTCCTTCTTTGCTTCTTTTCTTGATATGTAAGATTTGCTCACACATCTGTTCAATTGCTTGTTTGCATCAGCCAGCCATACTAGGACTGTTTGCTTTGATTACTTGTTGTTCTTGACCTAACACTCTAACGGAGCTTGTCAACGATTTAAACACTAAGGGATGCTGTAGTGGGGCCTTGTCTAACTCATAGGTGACATAAAGGTTTGGCTTTACACTACAGTAGGCTCTCCAAGATTACAAGGATATCCAGTTCGAAGGTATTCCTAGTTTTTACATAGTGCATACATAGTAAATGCTCATTTCATTGTGTGCAAGTGCAAGAGATGCGGCATGTTTCATTATGTGGTGTTGTTTTGTTATAATCTCATCCTTTTATGTTCACAGACTGGAAAGTATGCATATTTATCTTCCAAGGAGACGAGTAACTAGTTTGTGTCACCTTGCAGAGGGGGTGCAATGAAGATAGGATCGAGGATTTCCAAGTACAAGATGTTAGGAAGGAGCCTTGCAAGAGAAGTAGGAGCTGCGTTGAGCCTCTTCAACCTGCTAAGGTAAGTCACTGTATGCAACTCAACAGTTCAATTCCTTGTTTGTTTTAGGCATAGTTAATTTTCTTTTCAAATGCTTTATTTGTCCTCACTTAATGAGATGCCCAAATAATTATGCCTGATGTTCGGTACTTGTATCACTATTAGTTGACATAATTAAAGGCCTTACAATTTAATTACTCTGCCGAAGTGTGCCTGAAGCTTTGAAATCTATTAACCAGCTATTATTGCATGAGGCTCACAATCTAGTTTATACTACGCTAATGATTGCATAGTTTTGCCTCATTGTAGTATGTTTGTATGAAACCCTCTGCTGTTCATTATGCTCCCTAAGACTTTAATTGAGGTACGTAATGGCCAACTGCTTGCTTACTTATACGCAACATGCTGTCTAAATTTGTAACTTGTCCGTGTTTTCGATTGGGCCCCAACATCATGCTCCTCTGGTGAGCTAAGAGGGATTTCTGTATGCAGGCTGCACAGACTATCTTTTTTATAATTTTTAAAATATCACCTTCTTATGTTTCATGACGTGTAACATTTTTTTTGTGAAAGTGACGTGTAACATTATTGTTAGTCCTACTTTGCCATGTAGTACAAAATAGTGTCTTGTTCGCTTCACTGTTGTAACTATATTTTTGCCCTAGTCATGTGTACTTACAGAAACATTTCAGGATGAAGTGACATCAACACAAAAATCTCTGACAAAGGCGGCATGGCCAAGCATCGAATGATTATGGATTGGAATTGGAATGTGCCGATGTTCTCGAGCATCAACTAGAGGTGGCAAGACAACGTGTACATGATTGTCAACGATAATCAACAAGTTGAGACCGGACATGCGGTATTAGATGAAGGAGTCAAAAAATGAAAGAAGACACCGAGGTAACCATGAAGGAATTGGAGATTTTGCAGACTGAAATTTTTGCTATCCGAATCCGCCAATCCTATTTTTCAAGAGATTATAGTTCAAATGGAGTTAAGTTGATGCGCGTCCATGATGTATGAGCCGTATTTGCCCAGTGTATGTAATTTGCTGTTTGTGTATGCTTTATTATCACCTGTGCCGTACCATAATGCCCAGTGGGTATAATTGGCTGTAATTTCTTTATTGTATAATGTAGGATTATTCTACCTTTCTATGCCTTGATCTCTTTGTTGTATAGTGTATGCTTTTTAGAGGTGATAGTATTGAGTAGGATAATTCTTTGAATATGCTATATCGTTCAAACGGGGGCCAACTCGCCCGACCATGGGCCTTCTATGTCTCGTAGGATCCATGGGCCTTCTACGCCTCGTAGGATCCATGGGCCTTCTACGCCTCGTAGGATCCATGGGCCTTCTACTTCTCGCGGGATCCATGGGCCTTCTACATCTAACAGGATCCATGGGCCTTCTATGTCTCACAGGATCCATGGGCCTTCTACGCCACGTAGGATCCATGGGCCGCCGACTCATTTATGGGTCTTGTACTGGCCTTTAATGGGCCGTAGACGGGCCTATAATGGAAATTGTACGTTTTATGGGCTGACCATAACGGGTCGTTAATAGGCCATATTTGGTGATGCTGTGAAAATGGCCCAACAGACTAACGGACCACAAACGGGCCAATCAGAACGATCGCTGAATTTGGCCCACAAGCGTAAAATGACAAGAACGGGCGATAGTAACCGAATGATGCAAATGAGCCCAAGAATAAATGGGCCCTCAAAAGGCCGAAAGTTAACTTGGGCTGGAAACGGCCCAACGGAATAACGGCCCGTTAATGGGTATAAAGTGTTACACTGTTCATTAGGGCCAGTTTCACCGCGGGCCGTTAATGGGTGTAAAGTAATACACTGTTCATTACGGGCTGATTTCAAAGACGGGCCACTAATGGGCCAAGAGTTACAAAGGGCCTCATATGGGTCGAAGACGCCATGGGCCATACATGGGCCGGCGAAACGGGCTGGAATCATATTGGATGGCCCAGATGACGCTACTGGGCCTAATTCACATAGGGCATAACGGGCCTTGGGTTAGCGGGCTGTAATGGGCTATATGTTAACAGGCCGTTAACAGGATTTCCATGGGCCGGCCCGCCAGCTTTTGACCAAGTCAAACAGGCCGGCCTTTTCACAAGAATGGGCCACTGTTGGGTCGTGCCACGTGTCGACGTATCATAGGCGCCTTCTGTCCAGTGAGTGGACGACATCTATCCCAATGATGAACCGACACGTGTTTCCTCCAGCCAATGATGATTTTACACGTGGAAAATCCCCATTGGTCGGGGCTGTTAACGGGTTATCGGATCCAAAATCCGACCCGATAGCTTAACGGCGTCCGCTACGGTGGATGCCACATGTCGGTCACCCTTGACGAAAGCAGTTATGTGACGCGCGATTTATCGTCATGGAAGTGGACACTTCCGTGATGATAATTTTGGTAATGTCATGGAACACTTCTACGACAGCACAAGTATGACTATCTTGATTCTGTCATAAATTTTTCATGGATGTACATGCATGACAAAAAACGCGACCTACTGTGACAAACATGTATCATCACGAAGTGTATTTTTTTGTAGTGAACCGATACTAAATGTTTGGGGGGGGGGGTTTGGTTTTAATTTTTATTTTTCCATTAATTTTGTGTTTTCCATTTAATTCTTTTTTTGTTTGCCGGTATTTTACTATACTACATATTGTACACGTTATGCATATATATAAATAGACTTTCTCAGAGAACCGATCATATATATATATATATATATATATATATATATATATATACATACATATATATATATAATTGAATGTCTCACAACCACCATTAATTATTCACACATACACATGTATATATATACAATTTCTCCTACATGTTGCCTTGGTGCCTTCGGAGCACGATGACAAATGGTTCATGGGGGCGGTAGCGGGTAATAGTATTCTCCTTTGGGATCTATGACCTAGTTGAGAAAAAATCCCGCTATTTCCTCTTGAAGTGCTAGTATGCACTCCGTTGGTAGGAGCTGCTCCCACACATCTCTGAACTGTTAAGAAGGAGATCAATATGCATGTGTATTAGTTGTGTGACTAGATATCGATAATGGTGTAAAAATTTGTGAATAGTTTCTGACAAACGTACCCAGTCCTGTCTATCAGATATTCTCCTTTCGGATGCCATCATGCGAATGTTCTCGCAAACGTAGAATGCACACAGATCAGTCCCCTGCTACCGCTTCAGGCCTTTACGAGAATTGAATTTAATCGGGTAATAATTAATCAAGCATGATAATTAATTAATGGTATTGAAACAAGAATTAAAGAGATGGTAGCTAGCTAGCTAGTACTACTTAATTACTTACCTTGGGTCGATACCAAAATAGCTTTTCTCGCCATTTTCCTGAGTCGCCTTGATGAACTTTGCCCAAGCCCCGCTCACGACAAAGAAAATTAATAAAGGGGTTATTAAATAGTTCATATCAGAAATGACGAACTAAATAGGCCGAGATATAGTTAATAATGATTGAAATTACGTGTTGACTATCCCTTCACGATGCGTAGTCACTTTCTTTTTTAAGTAGTGAGTCCAGTACTTCAACTTTTCCTTCTTCAACTTTAATGTCTAACAAGATCCAGTGGTACCTGCATGCGCATACTTTTGCATGTATAAATTAAGCGGGCATGTGCATGACACTAATCAACTAACTGTAAACTCTATGCATTTATTAACATCTAGCTAGTAAGCAAAAACAGAATTTGTAGTACAAGACAGTGTGACTCACTCGAAGTTGTAAGGAAGTAGTATATCTTCATTTCTATTGAGGCGCTTCAAGAACTCTAGCATTTTATTCTCTACATCTTGTCTATACAATTCCAATTTCCATGTGTATTCATTAATGGTATTTGGGTCAATGAACCCAATGCCATAGCGTCCAGCTTTTTTCATTTCATAGATCTTCATCCTGCATAATACCACAGAAAAGAATATAGTGAGTATAATTACAAGTAATGATCGATCAATGAGCACTAAAACTGGCTTGAGACTTAAATTACAGAAACAAATCACTTATAGACAATAGCAACTGACGAGAGATTTGTCGAGTGCATCTTGATTGAATAACTGAAATAGTTCTGAATACTCAATGGACACAGCTAGCTTATGGAAGTAATGATCTTTCTCGACTTTCACCATGAAGGACTCTCGATTGGAAATCTTGGTAATGTTCATGTACCATTGATGCAATTCATACATTCTCGTTGGGAGGTCCTTGACCTTGTCTGGCTTGACCAAAGGTTGGCCCCGGACATATTTCCGTTTTATTTCCTCCTCTCTAAGCGGAGACATGGGCTCGATATCGAGAAGTTGCCAACAATGATCTTGAGCATTTCAGCCTGCATTATATGATCCTTGGTTATTACCACATTGCCCAACTGGGGAACGTAAACGGTTTGCCCACAATAATATTGGGCGCGCATACTCTCATGTGTTTTTGGCACAACAAGCGGGGGGATCGATTGCGCCGCCTGTTCTCCCAGCTGGGGAACGGTTTTCCCGCATTTTTTGACAGCTGCTTGTTGGCTCAAGCTCGAGCTTGCTTCTTTCTGTAGTCGTGCTTGATGTGCCTTACTGATTTGGCGCTCATAGAGTGAGTCAACAGGCTTGGGAGCTGGTGGTCTAGCCATACGAATGAAGTGGTCAATCTTTTCCTCAGGCACTTTCTCCCTCGGCGGCGGTGTTGGTTCCGGTCCAAAATGGGTGTCCACTTGGGCCTTCACTATGGCATCGTTTTGCTCCTCGGTCATGTCGTAAGGCCTCTGAGGAAGAGGAGCGAGGCTTGGACCATTTTTATATCGCTTGTCTCCGCCTGTACTTCCTGTACTACGTCGACTCGTACTGCTACGCACCATAGCTGCGGCGTATCTCTTCTACGATTGCTGAGGCAGCGGAGACGGCCGACGTGGCTGAGTTGGAGTAGGAGGAGTGGCCTGACGCTGTGCCGGACTTGAAGCAGGAGGTGTGGCCTCACACGGTGTCGGACTTGAAACAGGAGGAGTGGCCTGACGCTGTGCCGGACTTGAAGCAGGAGTCTGCTCACGCGTTCGTGGACTTGGAGGAGCGGGAGTCTGCTGACACGATGGCGGACTTCGAGGAGGAGTCGGCTCACGCGTTCGTGGACTTGGAGGAGCGGGAGTCTGCTGACTCGGTGGCGGACTTCGAGGAGGAGTCGGCAGACGTAGTGTCGGTGGATTTCGAAAGACGATGCAATACTTTCTCCATAGGATGATACGATGTATGGCCTCTCCCAGTGTGTGCTCGTCGTCACCTCCAGGAATGTCAAGCTGTAGCCCCGAATATGGGTCCACCACCTCATCAACCAAGACACGAGCATAGCCCGCTGGAATCGGGGTGCAATGGATATGTTCTTCATTTTGAAGTGTAGCTCACAGTTAGTGTTCTCTATGATGTCATCCACAGGGTATGTATCCAGCAGTGCATCGCTCGGGGCGGAACCAACGCTGCTTCTCGGCATGGATGGGAAGGTGCTATCCAATACTGGACGATCATCCGCTTGTCGCTGCCACGCCGAGACCCCCTTTCTGGCTAAGTGAGTCGATCTGCTGCTGCTGCTGGAATTTGAGTCCCAAGTCCGCGTGCCTTGCTTCTAGGCCTTGAAGGCGCTCGCATCCCGCTTCCTCCGCCTCCTCCTCCAACTTCCTCTTCTTCTCCTCCTCCATCTTCTTTTTTGCACGGGTCCTGTAGTCGTCATTCCATTCCGAAAAGCCCTCATACCAGGGAATAACGCCCTTGCCTCGTGTTCTTCCCGGGTGTCGATTTCCTGTATGCACGTAAGCTCGTCGTTCTCTCTGTTACGTGAACACCCCTTTCGAGCATCTTCTATTGCGTCAAGTAACTTTTGTTCGGCTCCTTTTAGACTTGCCTTCTTGAAACCAGGCCTATCTTCGTCCAACGCTTCCCCATGCGCATAGAACCAAGTTCTCAGACTGGGGCCAGCTCCTAGTAACCGGAGTGACCCTGCATCCTCCATTTCTTGCTCAGACTTATCCCACTTAGTCATTGCCACCACAGAGCCACACAGCCCCAGCCTATGGAATCTGCGTCTTTTATGCGGCATTGGCCTTGTTTTTTCTCGACCGTTCCTTAGATAATTCTGATTCCTTGAATTTCACGAAAGCGGGCCAGTGTTCTCTTTACTTCTCCAGTGTTCCCTTGAATTCTGGAGTCTTCCTTTCTGCAGCGAGGTAGTTGGCCCATACAGTTTTCTTATGGGTGTTGAATGCAATTGCCATCTTCTTAAGAGCAGCGTCCTTGATTTTTTGCACATCTGCATCAGTGAAATAATCTGGTAGGGTGAAATGTTCCATCAGAGATTCCCAAAGATTTTTTTTTGCTCTGTCGTCGACCCAAGTAACATTTGGACGTTTAGTTTTTGGCTCTTTCCATTCTTGAATGGAGATCGGGAGTTGGTCCTTCACAAGAACTCCGCACTGACGAGTCCACTTGTTCGCAATGTTCTTAGGCGTGAGGGGTTCGCCATTAGCTTTGATGGAGTCTATGTTGTACTTTACACCCTCCTTCAACTTTTTGCCCAGGCCTCGATTTGTCCTGCTATCTGTAGAAGCAGATTTGCTCGATCCGGAGGGCTGAAAGAAGAAAGATCGATTCGTTAATATATCTTCAAATAAAAAAAACATGTGATGATCAGCAGATGCCTGCTTATATAAATATACCTTGCCGGTAGTCTTTGTTATTTCAATATCAACATTGTCTGTGTCATCATAAACATTGTCTGCGTCATCATAATCATAATCATAGTTCATGACTTCATCAGCTCGGTCGTCGAGATCGAATATGTTATCATCACCCTCCCCGGTATTGTTCAGATATTGGGAGCCGTCATCTGCTTCATTCAGATTATCCAGCCTGCGAGGGCTACGTATGATCTCGAACAATTCCTCTTCTCTCTCTCTCTCTCTCTGCCGGTATTATCCGCCATAGCTTTACTTAACTAATAAAGAAGAAATATAAAACAATTTCGTATTCTAATTACAATGCATGGATGCAATCAATAAGGAAAAACTGAATCATATAGTACATAATATGCATCGTCTCGAATGATATATAATCTCAAGTACATCGTCTCGAATAATATATATAATCTCGAATACATCGTCTCGAATATTATATATCGAATACATCACTGGCTAGGTAGCTAATAAAGATCGAATACTATAGAAGAATCTGGGCCACTCGCGGAGAAGGAACCATCACAGGATCATATCTCCGGTCATCTGCCCAAAGAACCTGCCAGGTATTGGAGAACCTGGCGTCCATAGCAGCCATGTAGCGATGGACGGGCTCGTCCTCCTCCCTGACACGACGACGCACCACCTCCGGCGGGGCTGGCTCCCTCTGCACCCAATGTGGCCCACGCGAACGCCACCAAAGGAGATCAGGGTCGATGACGGGACCCGAGGCCAGGTTCCTCACCAAGCGGCGCGCCCCTCCAGGTAGCACCTCCCAGTGCCGGCCCGGTGGAGCCTAGTCCCGGACATGGGTCAGCCGGACATCTTCACGAACGGGTCGACGGCGAGGATGCGGGCCGGGCATCGTCGAGAACAAATACTATATGCCCGCAAAAAGTAACATTTTTTAAATGATTGGATTGTGATAACTAAAATTCTATATGCAAATTCTAACAATTTGACATTAATCTAATTCATCTAGCTAAAACTAATTCTAAAATTTCTAACATTTCTATATATATAACTAACATTTTTATAACATTTCTAATATTTCTATAACTAAAAAACAAAAAAATTGCTAACATTTCTACAACTAAAAAACAGAAAAATTTATAACATTTCAATAACACTAATATTTCTATAACAAAAAACCAGAAAAATTTCTTACATTCCTATAGATATTTCTATAACTAAAAAACAGAAAAATTTCTATAACTAAAATTTATAACTAAAATACTAAAAAACAGGGGCAGGAGCTCACCGACGAGGCGCGGCGACGGGGGGCGGCGACGGGGACGGAGACATGCGGTGTCGACGGGGATGGGGACAGGGCGGCGACGACGGGGACGGGGACGGGGCGATGATGACGGGGACGAGGATGGGCCAGGCGGGGACGACGGGGCACGGCGCGACAACGCTGGGGGCGGGGCGAGGGGACGGCACGGTGGGCGGCGACGGGGACGGGGACGGTGACGGGGGCGGCGACGAGGGGGCAAAGGAGAAAGAAGCAGAGGGAGAGATGAGAAACTGAATTTTTTTGAAGTGTTTTCTTATGTAGAACACCCCTTTAGTACCGGTTGGAGCCACAAACCGGTACTAAAGGTCTGTTTTGGCTAGGCGAAGCGGCGGGAAGCGCACCCCCTTTAGTAATGGGTGGTGGCACCAACCGGTACTAAAGACCCCCCATTAGTACCGGTTGGAGCCACGACCCGGTACTAAAGGGGGTGCGCTGCCAGGCGAGGGGCGCAGAAGTTAAGTCCCACCTCGCTAGTTGAGGAGCGCCAAGACCAGTTTATAAGCCCCGGCGCGGGCACTGCATTGAGATCCTCTCAAAAGCAGGCCTTCCGGGCCTACCTCTCCTACTCTACCTGTGGGCCTGCAGGGCTTGCGGGACTGCATCCTGGCCCAACTACCGGTTGGGTTTCTAGTCGTATGCAGGCCGCTCTGGCCTAGTAGGTGGGCTTTTTATTTATTTTTATTTTTTTGCTTTATTTATTTTTGGTTTATTTATTTTTGAGTTGTTTTTTGCTGTATTTAGAGTTTCTTTGTGAATATTTTTGCTTTAGGTACAAAAAATTACAAACTTTCTGTTAGTGCAGGTAGTTTTAAAATTTGAATAGTTTACATTTTGAATTATTTGAAATTTGTGTGAATGACTAGTTTGTGAATAACTTAACTTTGAAAATAGATTTTTCAGTGATTCTTTTTTCTTATGTTTAATATTAGTGTTTTTTATCATTATATTCAATTTGGTAATGCTTAGGTTATTTAAAAAATGAAATGCCTTTGTAACACATGACTTTTCGTCCGAAACCCTGATACTTCGAAAGAGATTGTCCATTTTGTACACGAAGTGCATCCAGTTTTATGTAACCCTCTCTACTTTTTTTCACCTGCTATGTGGGTGAAATTATGATACCATGCCAACTTTCAACCTTTTCTGAGTTCATTTGAAATGCTTTTCAATTTCAGGGTCATTTAGCTGAAAAAATCTATAAATGCATGAAAGAATTTGTTTGCACATAAAATTTCTTTGTGTTTCAAATGCCAAAACACATAACTACCCTAACTATTACAGAGATTCCCTCCTGGGTGTGAAACACAGAAGAAAGTGATGATAGTGAAGCCGATCACATCCTAGATCTTTGGGTGTGAAACTATTTCTTCGCGTGTGTCCCTTTGCACCGTAGCCATGGAAAATCTTCATCATTTAACTGGATGCTCGGGTCAATATTCACTGTGAATGGAGCAATTTCATCAAACTTCTCATAATCTTCTGACATGTCTGTCTTGTCATCCACTCCCACGATGTTTCTCTTCCCAGAAAGAACTATGTGGCGCTTTGTCTCATCGTATGATGCATTAGCTTCCTTATCTTTTATTTTTCTTGGCTTGGTAGACATGTCCTTCACATAGAAAACCTGTGCCACATCATTGTCTTGGACGAATGGTTCGTCTGCATACGCAAGATTGTTGAGATCCACTGTTGTCATTCCATACCGCGGGTCTTCCGTTACCCCTCCTCATGTCATATTGACCCATTTGCACCGAAACAAAGGGACCTTCAAACCACGTCCATAGTCAAGTTCCCATATGTCCTCTATGTAACCATAATATGTTTCCTTTCCCGTCTTGGTTGTTGCATCAAAGCGGACACCACTGTTTTGGTTGGTGCTCTTCTTATGTTGGGCGATCATGTAAAGTGTATTACCATTTTATCTCGTACCCTTTGAAAGTCATTATATTCGAAGATGGTAACTAGGACAACGAGTACAAGTCATCTTCAATAGAGGCGTCATGTATGGTACGTGTCTGCAACCAGCCAGCGAAACTCCTGGTTTGTTCACGTGTAATTCAGTCATCAGACCGCTCCGGGTGTTTGGAGCATAGAAAATTCTTGTGTTCGTCCATATATGGAGCCACCAAGGCGGAATTCTGTAGAACTGTGTAGTGTGCTTCAGTGAGAGAATGTCCATCCATATATATTAGTTGATTCCCTCCTAGCGTGCCTTTTCCCTCCAGTCTGCCCTTATGCCGCGATTCAGGAACACCAATCGGCTTAAGGTCAGGAATAAAGTCAATACAAAACTCAATGACCTCCTCATTGTGATGGCCCTTGGAGATGCTTCCTTCCGCCTAGCACGGTTATGAACATATTTCTTTAAGACTCCATGAACCTCTCAAAGGGGAACATATTGTGTAGAAATACAGGACCCAAAACGTTAATATCTTCAAGATAGGTGAACTAGGGCGTGCGTCATGATGTTGAAGAAGGATGGTGGGAACACCAACTCGAACCGACAAGACATTGCACCAAATCATTCTCTAACCTTGGTATGATTTCTGGATCGATTACCTTCTGAGAGATTGCATTGAGGAATGCACATAGCTTCACAATAGCTAATCGAACGTTATCCAGTAGAAGCCCCCTCAATGCAACCGGAAGCAGTTGCGTCATAATCACGTGGCAGTCATGAGACTTTAGGTTCTGGATATTTTTCTGTGCCATGTTTATTATTCCCTTTATATTCGATGAGAAGCCAAACGGTACCTTAATACTGAGCAGGCATTCAAAGAAGATTTCCTTCTCTTCTTTGGTAAGAGCGTAGCTGGCATGACCCTGATGTATGCCGTCTTTTCCGTGCATACGTTGCTAGTCCTCCCATGCCTCAGGTGTATCTTTTGTCTTCCCATACACGCCCAAGAAGCCAAGCAGGGTCACGCAAAGATTCTTTGTCACGTGCATCACGCCGATTGCGGAGCGGACCTCTATGTCTTTCCAATAGGGCAGGTCCCAAAATATAGATTTCTTCTTCCACATGGGTGCGCGTCCGTCAGCGTCATTCGGAACAAGTTGTCCGCCAGGACCCTTTCCAAAGATTACCTTCAAATCCTTGACCATATCATGTACATCAGCACCAGTACGGTGGCGAGGCTTCGTCCGGTGATCCGCCGCACCTTTGAAATGCTTGCCTTTCTTTCTTACGGGATGCCTGCTCGGAAGAAATCGATGATGTC
Source organism: Aegilops bicornis (assembly GCA_021605145.1). NCBI lineage: Eukaryota > Viridiplantae > Streptophyta > Magnoliopsida > Poales > Poaceae > Aegilops > Aegilops bicornis. The sequence goes on along the minus strand of CM038675.1, from coordinate 626,237,136 downwards.
CCAGGTACACATTCTTCCTACAATTTTCCAAATATATACTATCAGTATCATCCAAACAGTGCGTGCATGCGCGGTATCCCTTGTTTGTCCGTCACGAAGGTTACCGAGAGCAGGCCAATCATTGATGGTCACGAACAGCAACGCCTTTTAGGTCAAATTCTTCCCCATGTGCTCATCCCACGCATCGCATTCTGCTCCATTCCACAGCTGTAAGAGTTCTTCAACAACGGCCTTAGGTACACATCAATGTCGTTGCCGGGTTACTTAGGGCCTTGGATGAGCACTGGCATCATAATGAACTTCCGCTTCATGCACAACCAAGGAGGAAGGTTATACAAACATAGAGTCACAGGACAGGTGCTATGGCTGCTGCTCTGCTCCCCAAAAGGATTAATGCCATCTGAGCATAGACAAAACCATACGTTCCTTGTGTCATCTGCAAACTCCTTCCCATACTTTCTCTCGATTTTTCTCCACTGCGACTCGTCAGCGGGTACTCTCAACTTTCCATCTTTCTTACGGTCTTCTCTGTGCCACTGCATCGCTTGGCATGCTCTTTGTTTTGGAACAAACGTTTCAACCGTGGTATTATAGGAGCATACCACATCACCTTGGCAGGAATCTTCTTCCTGGGGCGCTCGCCCTCGACATCACCAGGGTCATCGCGGCTGATCTTATAGCGCAATGCACCGCATACCGGGCAAGCGTTCAAATCCTCGTACTCACCGCGTAGAGGATGCACGATCATTAGGGCATGCATGTATCTTCTGCACCTCTAACCCTAGAGGGCGCACAACCTTCTTTGCTTCGAACTCTCGGGCAATTCGTTGTCCTTTGGAAGCATATTCTTTATCATTACCAGCAACTTTCCAAATACCTTGTCAGATACACCATTCTCTGCCTTCCATTGTGTCGGGGTGGCTGATCGTACCCACGGACACCTATGGGGCCGGCGGAGCAGGCCCCTTGTGGTTCGGAGGGGGGCGGAGATCGCACGAAGAGCGGATCGAGGCGATGCACACGAGCAGTTTACCCAGCTTCGAGCTCTCCTGAGAGATAAAACTCCTCCTGCCGCTTGTTTGATCTATTGTGTTCTTGCTAGGGAGCAATGCGAGCTACAAAACCTAGCTTGAGTGTGTCTAGACTATGGCCAATGAACTCATGTAACCGAAACGAATGTAATCAATCAACCTCATGAACCCTTTCTACGTTGCACCCGGCCTCCTTTTATATGCTCAAGGGTCTCCGACAGTGGCAACATAGACGAGGGTACAACTGTAAAAACAGGAGTTGGTACACCTACTTGAACAAAGGTATGCTGCCAAATACCTAACTCCTCGACGGCAAGGGACAAAAGCAATAAATGCCCGTCATTGTCGCCCAAACAGTGCAACAGAGGCCGTCAGTGCGCCTTTCGCCGCCACGATGGCGAAGCCTGTCGCTGCCGCTTGTCGCTGCTTCTCTCCGCTGGCTGCACAACCGCCGACACGCCGCCCATGGAACGGTCCCATGGCGACACGTCGCTGGGTGAGCTGGAGCGGAGACGGAGAGGTTGCATGCCGCGGCAAGCGCCTTGCCGCGGCCGAATCCTTGTCGCGCTCGGAGACTTGTCGCGCTCCGAGCCTTCCCGGCAAGCTCCTCTTGCCGGGCCTTGTCTTCTGCAGGCTCGAGCGGCCTTCCGACAAGCTCTTCTTGTCGGGGCCTTGTCTTCGCGTGCTCGAGTGGCCTTCCCGACAAGCTCCTCTTGCCGGGCCTTCTCCGCGTGCCTAGAGGCCTTCCCGCAAGCTCCTCTTGCCGGGTCTTGTCTTCGAACGGCTGCGGAGGGTCTTGGCGGACGCCTGGCGAGGCTTGCCACGGGACGCCAATCGCCTGCAGACAAGTTCGGGGTACTAAGGTACCCCTACTTTAGTACACCGACAGAGCCCCCGGTTCTGGGCCATACACGGTGCCGAAGCGCCATGTTGGGCCAGCCCAAAACAGGGCACGGGCACGCCGCGGCCTGGGTCCAAACCAAACCCACTCCAGATCCGCCGCGTTCCCCGTGAACGGCGCGTCCAATTGTGGCATCGTGGGGAAGTGGGCGGCGTCGGGTCGCTTCACCCGTCGCCTCGATTCTGCATCCCCGCCACGTGGTTCCCATGCTCTTGGGGTCACGGACGGTGGGAGTGGAAAACTGGGCCGTTACGAGCAGAGGCAGCAGGTTGGCCCCGATTCCCTGCTCTTCCTATGCCCTGATTTGTCGAGCGAGGCGGTCGAGCCCCCACCTTGCTTCCTTAAAAAGAGCGGAAGGGGAGTGCGGCCCGCACTCTCCCATCTCCTCCTTTCCTCGTCCCCTTTCTCTCGTTCGTCATGGAGAAAACGAACCTTGGTCCTTCATCGGTGGCGGCGAGGGTCGCCGCTAGGCAGCGCTCCCCTCTCAACCCCACGCCCGGGGTGGCAGAGCCAGCCACAAGAGGAAGAGGGAGGGGGCGAGGTCGTGGACGAGGTCGAGGCGCTCGGGGAAGAGGCGGACGGGGCGGCGCGCCGTCTCCGCTTCCGCCGGCGGTTCCCCTCCCTGCGGCGGTCCATACAGGGGACGACCCTTGCGAGTTCTTCGTCAGGCTGCGCCGGGCGCCTCGTCGTCACCTCCGGCTTCCAGCTCCATTCATGAGCGATGGAGTCGGATCCGCCCGAGACACCGAGACTGCACATGAGGGGTCATGGAATCAGCGGCATGCGAGTCCGTGTTGTATTCCCAGCCCCTAATGTGATGTATCTTGATCGTGGGTGGAAGACGCGTTCACTGCATCCACAGCTGAGGGCGGGTTTACCCTCCATTTTCGCTAATGGAGGGCTCCTCTCCGTCAAGGTCTTCGGGATCTCGGTACTGGGCGAAGTGCTGCGTGGATAGCTCCTCCGACAACAAGATTCCCTCGAGCGAAAGTGACGAGGAGGAGAGCGACAACAGAACGACGAGGGTAGCGGGCCCTATTAGTTGTCGGGCGCCGCTCAGGCGCCACCGGCGACCCCATCATCCGCTGCTGCCGCTCCTTGAACTCCCCGGGGTCGTCTCCTTGGGCGACTGGCGTAGGGAGGCTGCGGAAGGGGAAGAGGGATGGCGACAAGGCCGTCAAGTCGGAGTACGAGGGCGTAGTGCCCTCGACAACGTGTTGACGTCCTGCCGCCCCGTCTTCGAGCCCCGCTTCCGGCGCCGCCATCTCCGTCAAGCCCTCGGGGAGCTCCCGGGATGTTCTCTTGGTGCCTTCTGGCACCCGTAGCTCGTCTAGGCGTTTCTTTTGCCCTTCTCGCCTCCTTGACCTACCTCCTGAAAAGAGGGACAGGAAAAGGGATTACAGGCATCTTATCTTTTTAATTTGTAAGCCTTCGGGCCTTATCCGCATTTAAAACTTGTAATCTTCCCTTTCATGTTTTTCATTCCCCACGGATTGTATCCGAGTAGAATGTTTTTAATGAAAAGGGATGCTTGAAAAGGGACGAAGGGCTTATCGATATCTCAGCCCCCGGCAACTCGGCTTGCCGCAGCCCCGGCAACTCCGCTTGCCGGGCTTGGGTGCTTGCCACGCCTTCTTCTCCTCTTCGCTGTTATTTCAGTTCTGAGAACGATTTAGCCAGTGCCGCAATAAGTTATTTTTGTAATATAACTTTATTCTGGGCAACATTCGCTACGTTACTTCCTTTACTCGACTCTTGGCTTTGTATGTTATTGCCCTACGCTTTTCAGGGAAACTTGCCGGTGCAGGCACCCTTGCCGCGAGCGCCGAAAAGCGGAACTTCAAAGAAATTTGGCGGGTCGCCACCGATAAGCAACCTTGTCGCGGACTAGCCGCAGCTCACTTAAGTTGTTGAGCGGACTCGAAACAAAGTAAGGGCGACCAGTCACGATTTGGTTCCTCCGCGCATGTGTTTTCCATACAAAGTACGGTCGTTCAAGGGAGATAACTTTAAAAATTTATTACTGATCGTTGAAACTTAGCAACTTAGCTTTTCTGTCTCTTGCTTCCCGACGAGGCGAAACTTCCTCGAGCGGTGCCTGGTCCATAGTATTATCTCCTCCTCCCCCCCTGGTTAACTTGTGCGCGAGGGGGGCTTCCCTTTCTTTGAGAGAGGAAAAAGAAAAGAAAATACGTTATGGAGCCTAGCGGCTCGATTCTGCTTACCGGGTGTGGTTGTTGCACAAAGTGTTAGCCAAAGCATGCGATAAATTGATGAAAGCATGAACTTGACAAGCTGTGCGCAACACATGAGCTTTATCGATGCACGGGTCTGCGCTCGCTTTGTAATGGCGATTACATGCAACAGCGGCAAGACTTGTATAAAGGTGGTTGCCGGAACGGGTTCCGACAACCGCGCTTTATGGGTAAAACTTACGAAGATGCTCAATGTTCCAGAGTTGCTCACCGGAATGCCATCTTCGTCTCTGGCATGGACAGCGCCAGCCTAGTGACTCGTTTCACCCGATAAGGGCCTTCCCACTTCAAGGCCAACTTGTTTGAATTCTTGTCGGACCGAACGCGCCAAGAACAAGGTCGCCTTCCTCGAGACTTTTGGCACTAACCTCAGCGGCTATGGTAGCGACGCAGGCTTGTCAGAAGCGGCGGCTCGCGACAAAGAAATCAAGACGATCCTCCTCGAGGAACAAATAAGGCCATCTTGTCGCAGCTGCTCTTGCTCAAGCTCATCATAAGCGAGTACTGAGGCGATCCAGATACGAGTTCCGTGGGGAGAACTGCCTGCTCCATAGACTAGAGCAAAGGGTGCCTGGCCAGTGGCTCGATTTGGCGTCGTCCTGATCGACCAAAGAACCACCGGCAGCTCCTCGATCCAGTTTCTTCCACACTTGTGCAGCCTGTCGGAAGTTCTGGTCTTGAGCCCGCGCAACACTTCAGCGTTTGCCCTCTCTGCTTGACCGTTGCTTCTCGGGTGAGCAACAGAAGCAAAGCAGACCTTGGCGCCAAGGTCTTGGACGTACTGCATGAAGGTGCGACTAAATGAATTGTGTGCCGTTGTCGGTGATGACCTCGTTAGGGATTCCAAACGGCAAACAATCGACCGAAGAACTTGATCGCCGATCGTATGTCACCTTCCTCATCGCTTCCACTTCCGCCACTTTGTGAACTTGTCGATGGCGACATACAAGTACTCAAAGCCCCGACAGCTTCGGGGAAGGGGCCGAGGATGTCGAGCCCCTGCACCAAAAATGGCCGTGATAAAGGGATCGTCTGGAGAGGTTGAGCTGGCTGGTGTATCTGTTTGGAATGGAACTGCACGCTTCACACTTGGTTACTTGTGCAACAGATCTCGGAGGGCTGTCGGCCGAAGAAACCTTGCTTAAAGCTTTGCGGCAAGTGCTTTCTGCGCCAATGTGGTGACCACATATGCCTCCGTGTATCTCGCCAACAGCTTCGCCTCTTCCCCGAATACACTTCAATTTCACACCGTTGAGTCTTCTTACATGCAGTATGCTGTCGACAAACCGGTACATACTTGACTGCCGGGCTACTCTTTCCGCTTCTTCTCGCTCTTCGGAAGTTCTCCGTCTGAAGGAAATGGACAACCATTGCGCCCATGCTAGAGCTTGCGGCTCGACAACAAGGACTAAAGGCACATCTGCTGCCGCGGAACATCAGCTTCCACGGCAAGGGCTCATGCGGCCTGCCGAGTTAGATGCTCCCGACAAGCTTGCTTGCCGGAACAAGACTTGTCGGGAGCGTCTGCTTCAATGGAACAAACCACAGGGTCTGTTGGAGCAGACTGCCCCTCAAAGACCTTTGTTGGTGTTGATCTTGGGGACCTTTGCAACGACGGCTTCGGGAGCTCTGGCCGGAAAGTAGTCACCAGAGGCCAACTTCCTCTTCTTGCTCATTCAAATGACGGTGTTACGGTTGGCTGAGTCAGCTTGAGCACGAAAATCCCTGGTTCCATTGTAACTTAAGCAAAAGCGCACTTTGACAGTCAGCCGTCGGCAATATCATTCTCGAGCTCTTGGAACATGTTCCATTTGCAGGCCGTCAAAGTGCTCTTCTAGCTTCCTCACTTCATCAACGTGAGGCTTCCATCAATCGGACTCGTAATCTTTGTTGACTTGGCGGACTGACGAGTTGCGAGTCACCCCGACAATAAGTTTCTTGATCCCAAGGTCCACGGTGATCCACGAGATCGGCAAGCAAACCTTCATACTGCAGTATTGTTTGTCGCTTGCTCCTTGGGAAAGTGCATCCGGACGACGTGCTTGAGATGCTCTCCGTGGGTGCGATAAGCGACGCCGCACCGGGCGCCTTTAGAAGCGAGAAGGCACCATCAAAGTACATCATCCACTTTTGCTGGCTTCTTTGACGGGAATGCTCGCCTCCTAATCTCTTCATCTGGCGTTGGCGCCCATTCGCTATGAATTCTGCCAATGCTCGCTTTGGATAGTTGATGTGCTTTCAAACTTAAGACCAAAGCTTGACAGCTCCAAAGGCCCACTCGACAATCCTGCCTGCCGCTTCGGATTCTGCAGATCCTCTTCGTGGGAAAGCGAGTGACAACTGTGATCTCATGTGCTTGGAAGTAATGGCGCAGCTTTCTCGAGGCCATGAGGAGGCCGAAAAGCAATTTACGCACACCGTAATACCTTGACCTAGCCCCTTGCAGGAGGGAGTCGACAAAATAGACCGGGCGTTGCACCATCCTTTTCTCAGACTGCTCATGTGTGCGCGGATTCGTCCTTGTCGGGTCCAGAGCTTGTCGACGAAGCCCCTCGCTTGTCATCGGATGTGCTTGCCGCGTTGTCGGCTCGTCATCCGCCTCCCTCTCCACCACTAACGCAGCACTAACCACTTGATTGGTTGCCGCTATATATAGCAAAGCAACTTCTCTTGTGGCCTAGGTGCGACAAGTGTTGGAGTGGAGGACAGTATCTCTTTAAGTCTGCAGCGCAGCCTCCGCTTCGGAGTCCATTTTATCGACCCGCCTTTTTCAAAATCTTGAAAAATGGCAGGGCGCTACCAGCAGACCTAGAAATAAACCTGCCGAGAGCAGCCACGCAACCGCAAGTCTTCGTGACATCCTTGACGCGCTTTGGTGCTTCGATCTGCTCAATGGCCTTGGTCTTGTCGGGATTAGCTTCAATCCCCACGAGATGAAGAACCCGAGAAGCTTGCCGGAAGGGACTCCAAACACGCACTTCTCGGGGTTGAGCTTGAGGTTGATCTTGCGCAGATTTGCAAAGGTCTCGGCCCAAATCTTGAACCAAAGTTGCTTTGTCCTTGCTCTTGACCACTATGTCATCCATGTAAGCTTCTACATTTCGTGCATTTGCGGCTCAAAAGCGCCATGGACTACCCTTGCAAATGTTGAACCAGCATTCTTCAAACCGAAAGGCATCCGTATGAAATAAAGTATGTGCCACATGGTGTGATGAATGCGGTCTTCTCCTCATCTTCTTCAGCCATGAAGATCTGATGGTATCTCGAGTAGGCATCAAGAAACGAAAGCAAATCACATCCAGCCGTGGAGTCAACAATCTGGTCAATGCGCCGCAAGGGAAATGGATCTTTGGGACAAGCTTTATTAACATCCGTGAAGTCAATACAAAGTCTCCATTTCCCATTTGCCTTGGCGCATCGACTACACGATTGGCCAACCACGTAGGATGGAGCACCTCCTCGACAAGGCCCGCTGCTTCCGGTTTCTTGATCTCTTCGCTATGAATTCTTGGCGCCCACCGCTTGCTTCCTCGACTTTTTGCTTGACGGGTCACAAGATGAGGACAAACGGCCAGCGGTGCTCAATCACTTTCCCGGGAACACTGGGATATCGGACGGTTGCCATGCAAACACGTCGACATTCGCCCGCAGGAAAGCAACGAGCGCGCCTTCCTATTTGGGGTCGAGAGAGGCACTGATGGTGAAGGTACCACCAGCGCCGTCCTCCTTGGCGGCACCTTCTTGGTTTTCGGCGGAGCCACCATCTTCTTGCACTTGCCGGTGGAGCTCGATGGTGCGTCCTCGACGGTAGCGCAGCACTCGAAGAGGTGCGCTGTCGGAGTGAGCATCAGAGCCCTTGCCGGACTTGGACTTGGTCTTCTTCCCCCCGGGAGCTTCAGCGGCAAGTGTCTGGCAATCTGTCACGGCTGCTGCATCCCGGAAGATCTCGTCGGCACAGATAAGGGAATCCTTCTTGTCGCCATGGACAGAGATGACACTTATCGGGCCCGGCATCTTGAGTAGGTTGTAGGCGTAGTGAGAGGCTGCCATGAACTTGGCGAAAGTGCCGACGGCCAAGTATCCCATTGTAAGGCAATGGGAAATCGGCAACGCCAAACGTAACCCTCTCGGCCCTGAAGTTCAGCTCACGCCAAATGTGACCGGCAACGTAATCTTCCCTTCGCTTGCTCCTTCCCGGATTGATTCCTTGAAGGTTCCGCCTCTTCGAGCTTCGCTGTCGAGGATTTGAAGCTTCCGGAGCACCGCGGAGGAAATCAGATTCAAGCCGCCCGCCGTCAACTAACATTTTGTGACCTTGAGGTTGCGGATGGTTGGAGAGACCAACATCGGCAAGCACCCGACCGCAGCTTATGCGATCAGGGTGGTCCTCAATATCAAAAATGATAGGCGTCTTGGACCACTTGAGAGGCTTATGCGTGACTCCACGGATGGTTCCGCTGCATTGACCTCCCGCATCCATTGCTTGAGTTGGCGGTGGGAGGTATGCAGGAGGCACCTCCACAACGCAGAGAACCTCCGTGGCTTTCAAACTCCTGCTCGTCGGGCGCCGGGCGCCTTCCATATCTTCGCTGCCGTCCTCATCTTTCATCCTTATCGCGCCGCTGGGAGGTCGATCTCCTTGTCGCTGCTTGACCTTGCCGCGCCCTCCCCGGCCGGGACGCTTTCTTGCTTGCTCCTCCAGCACCTTCCTGGCCTTCTCCTTGTCGCGCGCCGTACTCAGCTCTCCTTGTTCGACAAGCTGCTCAACCTTTTTGCAGCTCTGGAGATCGTGGCCCTTGGTGCGGTGGATCTTGCAATACCGCTTGCCGGAGTTGTCCTCGCTTGTCGGCGGCCGCCACCGACCGGGTGGTTGGCGTCGGCAACCTCCTTGCCGGAGCCACCAGCCTTGGCGTTCTTGTCGCCGCCTCGCTGCCGGATTGCTCGACAGCTAGCACTTCTCCGCTTTTCTTCTTCCTGTTGCCTCGCCGCCGCCCTTCTTTGCCGGGCGGTGTCATCACCGCCGACCACTGCTTCTACATTCTCTCCGTGGAGTCTCCTCCCTTCCTCGCTATGCACACTTGTCGGCCAGTATGCATACAGCTCATCGACGTCCTTGACTTTGCATTATCGCCATCTCCTCCTCATCTCGCGGTTCCGCACATTCTCGATGAAATGCGCCGATCACCGCGGCAGGGCGGACGTCCCGATGTTGTAATGCACACGGCTGAACCTTCCGAATGAACTTGCGCAGGGACTCTCCTTCCTTCTGGGCGAGCAAGTGAAGGTCACTCTCTTGGCCATGAGGTTTGTGGCCACCTGTGAAGGCGCCAACAAACTGATGGCACAGGTCTGCCCAAGAGGATATGGAGCTGTCAGGCAAGTGCATGAGCCAAGATCTGACGTTGGGCTTGAGCACGAGCGGGAAGTAGTTGGCGAGGATCTTGTCGTCCCGTCCCCCCGCAGCCTGCACCGCGATGGTGTAGATGCTTTGAGGAATTTCCGACGGTGCGCCCCGCCATCAAACTTCTCCGCACGCCTGGTTTGAAGTTTTTCCGGCTGGGCCATCGGACTTGCCGCAGCTCACGAAGTGAACGCAGGGCAACCTACCGCTGACGGCAAGTCGCCTGCCCTCCGGCGCGTGCATGTCAACAGAAGGCCCAGCGCCGCTTGTCGGATCGACGCCGCGCTTCTCTTCGACGCCGATGCGAAGTTCGAGCGCCCTCTTGTTGTCGCCATGAAGAACTTGGCGCTGATCGCGGCGAGCTCGCGGATCCAACGACGCAGCGGAGTCGCTGTCGAGGTGGATCCGGCGAGTCGGCGATCTTGGCCTTCTTGGCGGAGAGTGCACGGTGGTTGCACCTCCGACAGCCTGCCGCCACCGGCTCGTGCCTTGTCGCCTCACCGCTGCAATGATGGCGTTGGTTGCCGCGGAGCTGCCGCCGTTGGCAAAGCCGATGAGGCTCGATAGTGGCCTTCCACTCGTCGACCTTGTCGGCCGCTGGAGGGTAGTCGAGAGCAGCTGATCTCTCGCCAGAGCTTCGCTGGAGTAGTAGGCGGCATTGGAGAACGGTGCGAGGAGCGGTGACACGCCGACTTCTAACTACGTTAGAAGGAGCAGCGCCTCGTCCGGGCGACCGTATCTCACTCGTGCCAGCATGTTGGCGCGCATGCTGGTCTTGAGGATCTCGATCCAACGAACGTATGGCGTTGTGAACGTCATGACATTGTTGGTCTCGCGTCTCCTGAGATGGACGCGGGGGATGCGCGGACGCCGAGGTCTGCGGTGCCTTGTCCTTGGACTTGGCAACGTCGCGAGCACCTTCGTCGGCGCCCGTTCCTCCGCCAGCGTCAGCCCCACCACCTGTTTGCTGCGGTGAGGGTGGGTACGACGCGGACGGCTCTGCCGCCGGGCCAAGCCTTCTTCTTCGTGGCATGTTGAGGAATATGTTGATGACGCTGCTCGTCGCGAACGCCGGATCAGATTCACACGGCCTCGACGCTTCTACCGGGCGCGCCAGAGATGTCGGGTGGCTGATCGCATCCACGGACACCTATGGGGCCGGCGGAGCAGGCCCCTTTGTGGTTCGGAGGGGGCGGAGATCGCACGAAGAGCGGATCGAGGCGATGCACACGAGCAGTTTACCCAGCTTCGGAGCTCTCCGGAGAGATAAAACTCCTACTGCTGCTTGTTTGATCTATTGTGTTCTTGCTAGGGAGCAATGCGAGCTACAAAACCTAGCTTGAGTGTGTCTAGACTATGGCTAGTTGAACCTTGCGAACCGAAACGAACGGAACAGAACCGAACCTCGCGAACCCTTTCTACGTTGCACCCGGGCCTCCTTTTATATGCTCAAGGGGTCTCCGACAGGTGGCAACATAGACGAGGGTACAAATGTAAAAACAGGAGTTGGTACACCTACTTGAACAAAGGTATGCCAAATACCTAACTCGACGGCAAGGGACAAAAGCAATAAATGCCCGTTATTGTCGCCCAAACAAAGGCAACAGTAGGCCGTCAGTGCGCCTCCGCCGCCACGATGGCGAGCCTGTCGCTGCCGCTTATCGCTGCTCTCCGGCTGGCTGCACAAACCGCCGACACGCCGCCCATGGAACGGTCCCATGGCGACACGTCGCCGCTGGGTGAGCCGGAGCGGAGACGGAGAGAGGTTGCATGTCAAGGCAAGCGCCTTGCCGCGGCCGAATCCTTGTCGCGCCGGAGACTTGTCGCGCCTGAGCCTTCCCGCAAGCTCCTCTTGCCGGGCCTTGTCTTCGCAAGTGCTCGAGCGGCCTTCCCGACAAGCTCTTCTTGTCGGGGCCTTGTCTTCGCGTGCACAGGTGGCCTTCCGACAAGCTCCTCTTGCCGGGCCTTCTCCGTGTTTCAGAGAGGCCTTCCCGCAAGCTCCTCTTGCCGGGTCTTGTCTTCCGAACGGTCATGGAGGGTCTTGGCGGACGCCCGCGAGGCTTGCCACGGGACGCCATGCGATCGCCTGCAGACAAGTTCGGGGTACTAAGGTACCCCTACTTTAGTACACCGACACATTGCAGCAATTCCAGTGTGGTGCCCAACTTTTTCTTGTCAGCTTCGCAATTCGGGTACAAAATTTCTTGTGATCCTCTAACATGCGCTGCAACTTCTTCTTCTCCAAATCACTTCATGCAGCTTTATTTTGCATCGACAATGGCCCGACCTAGATCATCGCAGGCTCATCTGATGCCTCTTCTTCAGCTTCTTCCGCATTGCCGCTCAGCTTCTTCCCCCATTGTTGTATCATCGTATTCAGGGAACCCATGGCCAGGATAGCTGCCGTCGTCCTCTTCTTCTTCATTGTCTTCCATCATAACCCCTCTTTCTTCATGCTTGGTCCAAACATTATAGTGGGGCATGAAACCGGACTTAAACAGGTGGACGTGAATGGTTCTTGACGTAGAGTAATTGTGATCATTCTTACAGACATCACATGGACAAGGCATAAAACCATCCGCCCGTTTGTTTGCCTCAGCTGCAAGCAGAAAAGTTTGCATGCCATTAATGAACTCGGGAGATCATCGGTCATCATACATCCATTGTCGGCTTATCTTCATTACACAACACTGAAAAGACCAAATTAATACAAGTTTATACAAAAAGTTCATACAACACTTAAATGCAACAAACAAATAACTCTCTAACTAAAGCATTTAAATGCAACAACAAATGCGATCAAGATCGCAACTAAGGTAACAATTGATCCAACAGCATAATGATACCAAGCCTCACTATCAATGGCATATTTTCTAATCTTTCTAATCTTCAAGCGCATTTTCTCCATCTTGATCATGTGATCATCGACGACATTGGCAACATGCAACTCCAATTCCATCTTCTCCCCCTCAATTCTTTTCAATTTTTCTTTCAAATACTCGTTTTCTCTTTCAACTAAATTTAACCTCTCGACAATAGGGTCGGTTGGAATTTCTGGTTCACAAACCTCTTAGATAAAAATATCTATGTCAACTTGATGGGCATAATAATTTTTCATAAACACGAAATGCAACAACTAGTTTTAAAAGAGAATATACTACATCCGAATCATAACAAGGACGAGGGCCGACGGGGACGGATATCAAAACCATGGCACTATGTATAACAAACAACGTACGGGTAAGATAATTATACGAGTAACTATATATCCAAATCACACAAACATCAATTTGGTAATGTAAAACATTCATGAACAAGAGGCTCACCACAAGGTGGTGCCGGCGACGGGACGGTGCGGGCTATCGACGGTGGTTACGACGGAGATTTAGAAGGCACTAAGTAAACCACACCTACATATGCAAACTAAGTGTTATTTTTGACCTCAAATTGCATATAAATCAGATACTAGCACATATATTTCCTCCCGAATTACTAAACTCATAAATTAATCACTATACAAAGCATTTCAAGAGCTAATCTAGCAATGAGAGATGAAAGGACAAAGTTGCTAACCTTTGTGATCATTTGAATGGATGGGGGCCTTCAAATCTTGACAAATTTTGGGCAAAATGTGTGATGAGCTCGAGAGGAAGAGGGGAAGAACAGAGATGAGAGGGGAAAGGGGAAGAATGGAGCGAGCTCGGGTGGACGAAGGGTTTATGTACGATGACCTTTAGCACCGGTTCGTGCCACGAACCGGTACTAAAGGTGCTGGAGGGGCCCCGGACTGACGACATCCTGCCACCACTCATTTTAGTACTGGTTCGTGGCACGAACCGGTGCTAAAGGTTAGCCATGAACCGGTACTAATGAGAGCGTCCGGCTAGCCGTTGGAACCGGCAGTAATGCACACATTACTGCCAGCTCAAAATCAAACCGACACTAATGTGCTTGACATTTGACCCTTTTTCTACTAGTGTATCCTACTCCTATGTTTTTATCATGCGTTGTGCAAAGATAAGATATTACAATTAGGGGGGGGGGGTTGTCTAATGCTCGTGTATCTTCGGTCTATGATTGAATTCTTGTGATCTTGTCTAGATTCTCGCCTAACCCCGCCTTTTATGACGATGACGTGGTTCGGGGTACAATGGTCAAATGGTCATCCAATAATAACCACTACTGCAGGATGGTCCAAACGCGGCAGTCCAATCAGAGACCCTTCGATGAAACTGTGTGGGATGCATCAATCACAAACGGTGATGTAATAAAACCATCAAAAAAGATGCAAAACGTTTATGATGGCGGTGACATCAAACACGGTTCATATTGGAGTTGCGTGTGCGATGCGTGGCAAATGGTTAATCCAGAAGAACTGCTTGCGATGAGGTAGAACAATAGAAACGGGCAGTCAGATGAGGATGTGTGCAATATACGACATACAGTTTACTAGGATGAACTGTGTGTGATTAGGCAACACAATAGAAACGGTTCAACTGAACAACATGTGTGTGGTACGCGGCAAACATGTCCGTAATCAGAAATGTGTGCGAAGACAAATAATAACACAGAAGATTGCTGCTAATAAGCCATGTGATTTGCTCTGTCTACAGAAGAATAACTATATATATATATATATATATATATATATATATATATATATATAAACATCCAGTTACATAAGTGACTATACAGATCATTCGTACACACCTCAATAAACAATTGTATGCATTCTAAACTAGGAGAAACGACCGTCTAGTCATCTACTTCTTGTGATGCTCCCACCACTGCTCTGTGGCTCGATCCTTCGTCTGGGGCAGGAAAAAGACACTCCCTCATGTCAACGATCCGCATGTACATCTCGTAGCTTGTGTACGCGTCCTTGGCCGCGTACTTGACGTGTTGTTCATCTGGTCTCTCATGCCAGACATTGTGCCAGGTGTTCTTGTCCTTCTTGCTCTCATCCTTCATCTTCATGTAGTAGGGGTCGATGATGGCCGAGGCGACTTCAACTAGGGAGTTCTGTTTGTTGTTGTCGCTGCCCCAGACCTTGTAGTGGTCCTGGATGTTGACAAGATTCTGGCATTTCAAGCCCGAAACCTTGAGCGCTTTTAGATTGTTGGAGGTGTCCACCGCACCGAAACTGTACTCGGAGCTATTTATAAACCTGGAGAAACACTCGCAAGGCCTTGTGGCCAGGTGGGAGTGGTAGACGAGGACGTCATGTCGCATGCACAACTGGGCGACGACAACCTTCTGATTGTGCATGTTACGACCGATGGTGTACTCGAGGTTGAAGCCAACCACTTGGTACTTGTCCTCGGCAGGCAACTGCTCCATAGTTTGGATGGAGCTCTCCACCGAGACCGGCTCGTTCATGTAAACCACCGAGAGGGCCGTCCCCCTCATGTGGGTGTCCACTACGTGATGCGTGGTGAACTGCCCGCCGTTGTCATATTCGGACGCTGGGTGCGCCATAGGAGCCATGGGGACTGACGGTGTCCTGGACTAGGGGGGGCTCACCACGTCGTCTCGCCGCAAGCTGGATCGGGCCGAGGACCCCCCATGGCGGTTCACTCATGGGTCACTTCGGGCAGCCCACGCCGCATACAAGGGAGATCCCACAAGACTTGGCGCCCAAGACGAGGACTCTCCTAAACCCTAGGCCTCTGGTGTGTTATATAAACCGAGGCCAGGCTAGTCGATAGACAATCTCATATTCATGAGAACAACCTCGTGGTAGATACTTGTACTCTGTACTACACCCCATGTGGATACAATCAAAAGCAGCATGTAGGGTATTATCTCTTTGAGAGAGCCTGAAGCTTGGTAAAACCCTGTGTCCATGTTACCATCGCTCCAAGATGCCTACCTTAGGACCCCTACTACGCGATATGCGGGATATAGAACTGACATTGGTGCTTTCATTGAGAGCCTACTAAGGTGTCATCGTGGCACGATTGGATCTTTAACCAACGCCCGATCAGGTGCTATTCTTCCAATTCGATTATCTTGCATTAGTTAATTTCTTTGAAGTTATTACTACGGGCTTCGCACTACTTTGGTCATAGTACCGGATCAAGATCAAGAAGAGATTTGGCGGCTGCGGCCATGCCCAACAATCAAGCTCCGTTGCCATGAGCTGATACTTCTGCGTACCATGGAAACTTCGGTAAACCATGGTCTGTCCGTACGAGCAGCCAGCGAGAGGCTAGTAGACTTGGCGACTAGAACTATCCGGAGCGATGAACAATCCGTCTCAAAGCGGTGTGATTCCAGGGAGATTCTTTATCTTTTTCTTTCTAAATCCAGCAGCTAGATGGCTCATGTTTCCTTAATGGTTTTTTATTTCTTTCCAAATCATGGAGCGATCAACCAGAGCTGCTAGTTGTGGCACATCAATCGAGGATGATCAAGGAAAAAAGGAGCGTTCTCTTCTGCATGTTATTCTCTCCACGATTAAACATCTAGCTAGCATCGTCTACTGGTGGCTTCGAGTTTCCCGACTAACTTGGTCACAACATCATCCGCTTGATGCCGTCGTCCCGCAGATGACCGTCCCGCATCGACATCTCTGCTCTGCCGCAAACTCGGCACTCAGGCTATATTTCTTTTATTTCTTACTTCACTTACATTAATTAAGTACAAGATTTTTTTCTCTAAAAAAAGTATCATCATTATCATTATTTTTTATTACTTTTGGCTTGCACTATTTTTTGTGCATATGTAAATTAACTGGTCGGCGTCATCACCTCGGCGAACGTACGTCCTTGTTCTTCCAACATCGACCAAAACTACATCGTCACATCAGCTGGCGTGGGGGTTCTAGGATCACCTCGTCGATCAGCTTCGTCACGACAACTAGACCGGGGGCTCCGCCTCGCCACATCGACCATGCGACATCACCACGTTGTCATTGGACCGATCTGTTGATGATCTCTGGCAACACTGAGTCCCAACTGTTAGGACAGCTGTCGCTGCATGAATCCGACAGCCGTACTCATGTGGTTTCGAGCAGCCATGCATCCAGGGAAGCGTCTTTACTTCCTTTTACTTTTAAAAAAACTAAGTATAAAAGCTGTTGTTGATCGGCCATTGCTTTATTATTATTACTGAATATGCGTAGGCTATGCACTAACGCACTACTAATTTGCAACATGATTTCCGGGTCTGAGTGATGAACGGTGCAGCCAGTTTTGCATGTAGTAAGCCATGTCAAGCAAAATTCATCCATGGCGGCCGGCATCATCGTGCTGTCATCAAGCCACATTGACGTAGTCATCCTATGTCTACACAGCAAGTGATCGGCGGATAGTGCCTTCATGACACAGTTTATTCCGTATATTGGAACCTCGACCTATGTCGACGTCTTTGCGTCGCGTCGCCAAATCGACCTCGTAACTCAGCCATGTTTTTTTATTCACTTTGCATGAGTTAATTATGCATCCTTTTTCCTTTCTTTCAGTTACTATTATTTCTTGCTTGCACTGTTTTATGTGTGCAAGTAATCTTCTTCGACCATGTCATGCGGTCACCTTGCGTGCCGATGTCGTCGTCCCACCTTCGTCGATCAAACTATTTCGTGACTTCGGCAAGCCGCCCTATACCTGGCCACACCGTCACTTCTTCAAGCCGATGACACTTTGGCTGACATGGGGGCTCCAATGACCATCGTGTAGACTGGCTCAGTCACCTCGGCTGGACCAAGGGCTTTATCATAACTTCTCTAACCTACTCCAGGGACTTCGGTGTTACCTCGCCGACCTACTTTGTCGCCTCGGCTGGAGCTGGGGCCCTGCCTCACGACATCGGCCGAGCTGTGTGACCACTTTGAAATGCCGACCTCTTCGCCTGGCCACCTCAGGACCGGCTCGGGGGCTGCGATTTCATCTAGCCACAAGCCTGGACCGCGCCATCTACACCGAACACATTACCGAAAAAGGCTTTCACCCCGCTTTATAAATAAAGCAAACCGCCACAAGACATACAACCAAAGCAGGTTCACACACACACACCACCCGAGTCTCACAACAAAGTACATAGGTTCTGCTGAGGGCACAGCTCGACAAGCCCAAAAGAAAGAGAAAAAACAAAGCCCTCCAAGCGCAGGGAGTCTAGTCAGGCTCCGACGGAGGCGGCGGGGGCGGCGGCGATAGACGGACGGCCATCGAGCGGAGGTCGGTGATGAAGGCTGAGATGGCGTCCCGGTCCGCGGGGCGGCTAAGCGGCCGCCAAAGCTGCAAGAAACCCGAGAGTTTGTAGAGAGCGTCAGTAGCGCGACGAAGAGGAGTACGCTGGATCACAAGCTTATTACGAACGGTCCAAAGAGTCCAAACAAGAACCCCAACCTCCAGCCACCTAATGTGGCGAGAGGACGTGGGGGACAGCTGGAGTTCAGCAAATAAGTCCGGGAAATTGGTGTGGCACCAACTTCCACCAACAATCTCGCGAAAGCAGCTCCAGAGAAATCATGAGACGCATAGCGAAGAAGATGTGGTTGGAGTCTTCCGGGACATCACAGAGGGGGCAGATACCAGCGTTCGGGCCATTGCGCTTTGCAAACCTCCACACCAGACGGGACCTGGCCCACGAATCCACTGCCACATGAAGATGCAAATCTTCAGGGGGACGCAGACGGACCACACCATCGATAGGGGAAGGGGGCGGAGGAGGGGGCAATGGCCAAGTAGAGCGACTTGGTTGAGAACTGGCCCGATGGTTCCAAGCGCCAACAAGACAAGGTCCCCGATCCCCATCCACCAACGGCTCATGCAGAGCAACGCAGTCGAGCAACTCACACCAGGCGGCGGATTCCGCCGGCCCAAAGGGCCGACGGAAAGCAAGGCGCCCTAAGTCAAGAAGGGCCCTATCAACAGATATCATAGGTTCGACGGAGATAGAGAAGAGGGCGGGGAAGCGGGCCACAAATGGGGAGTCGTCGGCCCAGCGATCAAACCAGAATAGAAGGCCGAGAGGCCGGACCCCACCGAGATGGAGGTACCAATGCGGAGAACCGGGAGAAGCTGGACGAGAGACTGCCAGAACTGAGATCCGCCCGATTTCTGGCAAAAGGCTAGGGGTTGACCTCGCAGGTATTTATTCCGGATAATGTCCAGCCAGAGGCCACCATGACCCTGTGCGATGCGCCACAGCCACTGTGATAGAAGGGCAATATTCATCCGTTTAGAGCACATGATACCCAAGCCACCCTGCTCCCTGGGCTTGCAGATGTCAGGCCAGCTAACCATGTGATACTTCTGCTTGCCATGCTCGCCAAATTTCAAAGAGAATCGGGACTGAATTGTGGCGATCTCCTTATGGAGAGATTCATGGAGGCCGTAGAAACTCATAAGAAACAAGAGGAGGCTGGAGAGGGTTGAATTGATAAGAATAGTCCGGGCCGCCTTAGAAAGCCACCTCCCCTACCAGGGCTCGCACCAGGACTGGAGCTTGGTCACGGAGGGCCGCAGGTCTGCGGCAGAGAGACACGAGTCACTAATGGGCGTCCCAAGGTAGGTAGTGGGGAAAGAGCCTAGGCGGCAATTAAGTCTGTTGGCAATGGCCACAGACTTAGAGGAGGAATATCCCATCACCATAACGTCGCTCTTGTCGAAGTTGATCTTGAGGCCCGACATCAGTTGGAAGCAAAGAAGGAGGAACTTGAGGTTGGCGATGTCCATCTCCGAGCCTTCGATAATGATGATCGTGTCGTCGCCAAGATACCTGGAGGATGGAGATCCCCGAGCCCCCGTGCAGAGGTGGGGGTAATCCTCGGATGTGGCCAGCGGCTTTTGCCTTATCCGCATGGAGGCCAAAGCGCCCACGACCATACCGAAGAGAACGGGGAGAAGGGGTCGCTTTGGCGCACCCCACATAGGGTAGGGAAGAAGGGCCGATCTCGCCGCTGATGTTGATCACGCCAGGCGACCGCAAGAGACCATTTGCATGACTCTTGTGATCCATCGGTCGTCAAAGCCCTTCCAAGAAGAACTTCCTAAGGAAGGTCCAGCTAACCGTGTCGTAGGCTTTATGGAAATCGATCTTCGTAAAACCGCCAGCGCGTTTGACCCGGACCTCATGAAGAACCTCATGAAGCACCAGACACCATCCGTGATGTACCACCCCTTAATGAAGGCCGACCGTTAGGGTGGGTAATCCGATCAGCAAGGTGGTCACCCTATTGGCACTTTGGCCAGATCCGGAAGATCACGTTAATGACCGTTATCGGGC
The DNA here is from genome assembly GCA_021605145.1 of Aegilops bicornis. Classification (NCBI taxonomy): domain Eukaryota; kingdom Viridiplantae; phylum Streptophyta; class Magnoliopsida; order Poales; family Poaceae; genus Aegilops; species Aegilops bicornis. Next base: position 626,217,318 of record CM038675.1, on the reverse strand, counting down.
GGAATCAAGCGGATGTCACCGCCCTGTGGACCTTTTGGGGATGAGGAAGATGGTCCCGAAGTTGAGGCGACCTAGGTCGATAGACCCCACAAAGAATTCATCAAAGATGGCCATGACCTCTGGGTTAATACGTTCCAGAAGGTCTGGAAGAAAATAACCGGAAGACCGTCCGGGCCCGGCGCGGAGGAGGGATTCATACCCTTGATGGCCTCCCTGCACCTCCCGCCCGTAGAAGGGAGCCGTCGAGGCCGCGTTCTCCGCTGTAACTAGTTGGGCGCCAGCCCAACAATCGGGGCGAGAGATGCCGCTCCTAGGGGCGGAAGAGAAGAGGGACCGATAGAAACCGCCGACATGGGTCCGTATGTCACGGGATCCCGGCGAGGGTTTCCCCATCCCACGTGCATGGGATGGTGTTACGCCCACGCGCCGCTGGCAATCGCTCGAAGTAAGCCGATTCGCGTCCCCTTCAGACCTAACGCCGGGCGCTCAAGGCGCCAATATGCTTCCTCATCGGTGTAAATCACGGAGAGCTGGTCCTCGAGGTCATAGCGGGAAAGCCACTCGTCCGGGGAGAGACCCACCACGTCAGCCCGAAAGTCGAGGGCCTGGATCGCGGTAAGCACCGCCTTCTTATGCTCCCTGGCGTCACGGCCCAGGTTGCCCTTCATGAATTGCCTGCCACGCTTCGCACAAAACTGCCACGTGTCAATAGCAGAAGGGGGGCGAGGGTGGGGGTGAGCCCGAGCCTCGGTCCATCGTGCGCAAATGGCGTCGGTAAAACCCGCCTGGGATAGCCAGAAAGTCTCGAAGCGGAAACGAGGGGGGATCGGCGGACGTTCATCCGCGGAGGAGAGAAGCAGGGGGAACTGGTCCGAACCAATCTGGGTGATGGCGCGGAGAGAGGCTAGGGGGCAACGGAGGTCCCATTCCGAGGAAACTAGGACCCTGTCTAAGACGGACTGGGTCGGGGAGGCTTGTCGGTTGGTCCAGGTAAACCGGGCCCTAATCCGATCAATCTCCCGGAGGGCAAGGTCGGCAATGAAGTCATTAAACAATTGCATCTGGGCAAATCATACATTGCCATTGCTCTTGTCTTCCGCAACACGCAGCAGGTTGAAGTCGCCACCTACTACCACGGGGAGGGAGGCTGCCGAGATCTTCCGGTGGAGCTCCTCCAGGAAGGAGGCCGACCTACTATGGTCGGTCGGCCCATAGACAATGATGATCTCCCACTTGAAGTTGAGCGACCTCTCGAATAACTCCATGCTGACGAAGAATTCGCCCCTATCCATGCTGCCTACCTCAAAGGTGGCATACTTCACATCTAAGAGGATGCCACCCGAGTGGCCCGCGCTCCCACTAGAAGGGAGCCAGTGCCACGCAAAGAGGTGAGAGCTCAGCCGGTCAAGCTCAGGAAGCGCGAAATCGCGACGCATGGTCTCTTGCACAGCCACAATGTCGATGTGCTCATCCCTCATGTACTCCACTAGCTGGCGGCGACGGCCATCATGGCCAAAGCCGCGGATGTTCCAGAAGAGGGCCCGTGATTAAGGAGCCATGGGGGCTGCTTGACCCCAGAACACGAAGCGCTTAGCGCCAAGGGCCGGGCCAGACGGGAGCGAGTGCGGCCCCGAATCTCCGACACGGCCACAGGGGGAGGAGGGACCGTCGGCTGCGGCAAGGGCGGAGAAGGGGATCCCCCAGCCGGAGAGGCGACTAGGGGGACGAGGAGGAACGCCCGGGCCTCCGCGAGCTTACCATCGAGAACCTCACGAGCTCTGGTGGCCGCGATCTGGGCAAGAGGGGGACCAACTTCCTCGAAAATGATCATGAGTCGGAGGCCACTTTGGCGAGGTGGCCCAGCGGCACAGACTCAAGCACAGAGAAAGAACAAGAGGAAGCAGAGGGGGGAATGGAGGGCGCACCTGGCTCCAAGTTACGGGCGGCCACGTGAAGCTCCGCCCGCCATGGATGGGCAACGCTGGCTGCCTCTGGTGAGCAAGCATCCAGCCGAGCACTCGGCGGGATGCCACCACCGGGGAGGAGGACACCGACCGCGACGGGAGTAGGCGGTGGAGCGGGGAGGGGGGCACTGGGCCGCCAAAGGCGTGATGATCCGAGCCACCCCCACCCCAGGAGATGGCGAAGGAGAGGACAGCAGACCCGACCCAGCACAGCCGAGGAAGAGCTGGGCAGGGGGTGACGGCGCGGCCGGGGGGGGGGGGGGGGACGGCGCCTGGGGGGCCGATGGAACGACATCCGGGGCGACCCGAGGAGACGACGGGGCCGGAGGAGCATCAGGATGCGGGGAGGAGAAGGCGACGGGGGGAGGCGAGGCCTGGGTGGGGGGGACAGCCACGGGAGGCGTCCCCCCAACCGCGGGCGCCGCCAGAGAGTAGGTGGGCATGCCTCCGTGCAGGCCCACCGAGTCCAGCAAGGGTGGCGGAGACGAGGCGGGGGAGCGCGGGGAGGAAGCCGGGCAGGCCACCAGTCCCACGCTGGAGATGTCGCTCCCCTCGGAGGGCGACGCCTCAGAGATCGGCGGGCCATCCATCGGGGGGCGAGAGGCGACCTGGCGGCCCTTGCCCCCCGCGGCAGGAGGGGGGGCGAGGGGGAGGGGGAGCGGGAGTCCTCGGACGCCCCCTCCTCATCCGAGCGGTGAGAGCGGGAGCGGTGACGGCCGTGGTAGTCTCCGCCGGCCCCCGGGTTGTCACCGGGGGGGCCGACGTCGAGGAAGCGGGGTTGCCCAACATGGTTGGGAGGCTCGGGGGCGATCCTGAGGTCGAAGCCCTGGTCGTTGAAGAAGACCCGGACCGAAGTGTGAAGCTTGGAGGAGTCGAGGCACTTGACCTTGACCCGCACCTCCTCCTCCTGCGCAATGAGAGCTCGTCGACCACCACCACCTTGCCCAAGAGGCGAGACATCCGCGGATGACAAGCTCGGATCTGCAATATCGGGAGGCCGGAGATGAGGATCCAGCGGTGTCGAGGACGGCCACGGCTCAAGGCCGAGCACCGGCTCGGATATCTCAACAACCAGCTGGTTGAGAGCGAGAGTGATCCGCCACTACGCTGCCGCCAGAGTCAAGCTGATGGAGTCGGGGAAGACGACAGAGAAGACGTGACCAGCGGTGGGGGTGACCACCCAGTCCCACTGGTGACGGTAGAGATGGTTGAGCTCAGCCTCGATCATTTCTGGGGATGCCACCCCATCAACGACCGTGACAATCGCCCAAGGGAGGGCGACGCGAGGGGCGCCCTGTACCGAGGTGGAAGAAACCCAACCCTCGATCCCATGCCCATACATCATGAGCTCCGAAACCACCGGTCTATCCGCACGTATGGGCGGGTGGCCGGATCCCGGCAGAGGTAGCAGCATCGGGGTTGACGCAGCGACTTATGAATGCCCCTCACCCCACAGCTTGAAGCAAGGGCGAGGGAGACCGAGACGGGGCCCGGAACGGCGAGGAGCCCGGACCCAGCGGGAGGGCACGGCCGAGTGCCGCCGACACCACGGGCGCTTCTTCTTCTTGGCAGGTGCGGGAAGCTTCATGGGCGGTGCCTCCACCAAGAGCAGGGTCAGCCGCAACCCCGTGGAAGCGGGCGTATGAGGGACATAGCGACGAGGATCCGGTAGGAGGATCCTGCCCCGCAAGGGAGAGCTGGCCCGCACTGGGCGGGAGGGTGACGGAGAGCGGCCCCAACGATGGGTTGGCGAAGGGGAGCGCCAGCGGGAGCGCCAGTCCCCCGACGAAGCACGCGGCGACCGAGATTGAGCCCGGTCATCACGGCAGGAGGGGGAACGACGGCTATCACGCAGCTCACGAAGCTCGCGCCGGAGCTCCTCCTCGCGCCGAAGAGCGTTGGGGGAGGGGCGGGATGGCTCACACAGGGGCTCCCCCGCCTTCCGCTTCATCCGGGGCCGCTGCTCCACCTGCGGCGGCATGGCTAGCTGCGGCGCGGAGGAAGCTAGGAAGGACGGGGCGGGGGGCGGGGGTAGGGGTGCCGGCCGGCCGGTCGGAGGAGGGGGGACGGCAGGGGGCGCCGGGGGGGCGAGGAGGGGGACGGGGGGGGGGGCGGAGGGGGGCGAGACCGGAGCGAAGGTCGGAGCTGGCGCACGGTGTTTGGGAGTGGAAACCCGTGACGGAGGGCCAATCGACCCAGCGCCGCCGCAGGGCCTAGGGCAAGATTCGGCCCGCCTGCATTGGTCCGGACCATGAGGGGAGAGGTGGGCCGACTAGTAGTGGGTCGCACCAGCCCACCGGACGCTGTGGGCCGGGGCCCAAAGAGTCTGCCAGCCCAGCAGACGGCTCGCGCCACAGGAGAGAGCGGGCAGAGGGAGAACTCACCGACCGACGGCTGCCGCTGGCCGGGCGCCGGACCAAGACGGGCGGCAGGAGGAGGCCGGGCGACCCGGCCGTTCGCACATGGAACCCGGAGAACTGGCGCACGATGAATGGGCGGAACGACGCGGAGCGGGGCATCGAAGCCGGGAGGAGGGGGGAGGGAGATGGTCAGCAGGGGAGAAGGGGGGCCGGCGGCCGGACCCCCACCGCCGGCCGACGCCAGGAGGAGCTGGCGGGGCCCCGATCGGCACGCCTACCACGCCCAGACAGCACGCTGGCGGCGGCGAGGAGCCCTACCCGCCAAGGCCGCCCCTTGGAGGGACTCCGCCCGAGCCGGGATCCGGGGAGCCGAAGGGGGCGACGGCGGCGCCCGCCTGCCGGGAGCAGAGCCCCTCACGTGGGGGGCTGAGCTAGCTGGCCGGCGATGCAGGCCGGTCATGGGAGGAGCGAGGAGGGAGGGGCTGGGGAGAAGGGGAGGGGAACTGAGGCGTCATCAGCCAAGAATCCGCCCAATGGAAGAGGGCCAAGGGGCGGAGATCGAGAGGGCGACCATCGAGGGGGTCGGCGGTGGGGCCGAGCCAGGGAGGGCCGGCGAGGAGGAGGCGGGAGGGCGCCGGCGCTGGAGACGGGGCGGAGGCGCTGGGGCGCCAGGGGAGTCGCCAGAGCCCGAGCCCAAATCCATCTTATACGACAACTTTTAGGTCGGATAGGTGGTTTCACACCGAACACATTAACCAGCTAAGTCGCTTTCATGCTCAGCTTTTTCAATTTTAAATTCTTGTTCCGTTCGACCAAACATTATAGTCATTTGTTAAATACTTAGTTTGTCGAAAACATTGTTTGTTAAAAATATTTCTTTTACCCAAGTTAACTGGGGGCTCGTAAATTCACATGAGCCATTTTATAATAAGTATTTTTTATTAGTCGTTGCAATGTATTTTTCTATCACTCCTTTTTTCGACGCGAGTGTGTGGTCAATAGCCGAGGAGCCTAATTTCTCTCTCAAAGCCGCTAGAGTTTAGTTTGCTAAACTGGCCTAACGAGAAGTACTCCGCCTTCGGGATAGGAGGTTGAAGCCGTAGGCTGACACACTTGAAGTCTTGAGATAGGATGTGTCATGTTAAAGCACAACAGAAGCACAATTTTTTTCTAAGACCAATTTTCGGATTGGCACCAAACACTCGATCTAGTTCGGATGTCAAGTTTTTATTGAATTTTTTTGGTTTTCCAAGCCTATGGCACTTTTAAACTATTTGTGTGTTTCCAGCATAAGTCTCGGAGTGCAACGCCGGACACCTTTAGAGATTCGGCAAAAACATTCTCGAATATTGCTATATATGCATCGGTTTTGAACTGTGTCTTCGGTCAATAGTTGGGTTGCCTGGCTCCTGTGCTTGCCTCCTAAGTTCCGCTTTGTTCGGCTAGGTGTGCAAAGGGAGAACCACTGCGATTGTGCTTCCAGCTCGAATGGTTAAGCACCTCAGTGGAGAAATCCAAAAACTGACTGTCACAATGGGCGTAAACTGGTCAGCGATCCGATGATGGTGTCAAACTATAGATCGATACCGTCTACCCTGTGTTAAATGATGGGCCTGTCTTAACATTGGGCGAACTGTTAATGGCTAGAGTTCGGTCGGCGTCGAACACTAACCGGGGGCTCGTAGCTAGCTTCCCCAGTTTAAAGCTCCTATGACTAAGTGAAAGTTATAAAGCCCGCATATCTGATTGCCTCGTTTCCGCTAAAACAACCGCCTTCGGGCACCGAGACATCGGCTAAGGGTTGATTTGTTATTGCAGAAACACCCTGTGTAGCATCTACAAGGGGGTGGAAGCCGACGATGGGCCACTTTCAACTGATAAACAGTCGCAACGGAGTCAAAATAAACACATCATCGGCGTTTGTATTTAATATACGAGGGCTGCCTTCCATAATTATCGTTATAAAGCCATAAATATGCATCAATTTGACTTAAAGTTTTGGCCAAGCTGGGTTTCCTGGCTCGTGTGCTTACCCCTACGTTCCCGATTGTTCGGCTAGGTGGTAAAGGGAGCACCTCTGTGATTGTTACTACCAAGTCATCCGAGTTAGTACCTCAGACTGGGTGAAGCCGAAAGCTAGCGATCTTAAAGAATAAAATTGATCGGCAACGACGGAAGTGAAAATTTAGGCTCTCTAAAGACCACATAGTTCGGGAACCTTCCCCAAACTAAATCCTCAATATTTTTCTCCCGCATTGATCGGAGGTGAGGTTTCATGATCATGGCCGGCATGACAACCCAAAGAAAGGAACCGATAGCGGGAATGTTTTCTTTGGAAGATGTTTCTTATATTAATATAATATATCTCTCCGCATGCCTTTGTTCATAAAACCGAATGGCCGAATTGCCTTGTTTGCCGTAAATCTTTGCCCTCATAAAGGCTTTATAAAGTGGGACAAACACTACCCGGCTACTGGCCGAGGAGGTTGAAGCCGATGGTCGGTTAATAGAATTTTGTACAATGCGGATCCGAGCATTAATGATGTAGAGTACTTGGATACATAGAATCATTACACATAATTTGTGATTTTACTTCGGATATTGATCCTTAATTTGGCCACCCGTGCCCGCATTAAGGCTCGGGGGCTACTGGGCTTTAGGCTTATCATGTACTAATATTAAGGGGCACATCGATCCCCTGATCTGGTGTTGCCACCCGACCGGTGTCTCGGGTGCTATTGCATTGCCTATTCAATGCAGAAAATTCAAAGTGCTCAGTGTTCGGCTTGACCAAAATATGGGCAAACATGTCTTCAGACAACAATAGATACCATTTGGGTCTTATCCGGCATCAAGCTAATGTACTACGACACTTCTCGAAACTCTCTCTCAAGGGCCCGTTCACCTATCACTATTTCCTCTAAATATGTCACACCTCGTTTCTATTCTGAAGTATGCTACCGAGCTAGGAATTGATCCTCTGGCCGATTTCACGAATTGACCTGAGTTCCAGGGGCTACTGTGGTCAGCGGTTTGATTTTATCCTTCAGGTGCATCCCGGATATTAGGCTAACACCCACCTTGAGGGCTACTAGCTATACATCTCGGCAGGGAATACATTGCACAAATCGGAATTATATTCGTAAAAATCAGCTCATGGCCGAGGTGGTGCATCACATCGGATACAGTCCGGCGTTGGAGCTCAGATATAGTCTGGCGTTGGTGCTCGACTGCAAAAGATACCTCAGAAATAGTCCGGCATAAAGGTCGGTTGCAAGTGGATGGCTCCATAGAGGGCATCTCCGGCATTAAGCTCAGTTGAACCCTTTTAACTTTTTCAAAGACCGAGGTAATCTATGACACTTCGCGTCCGGCGCTGAAGCTCTGATGCAGTCCAGCGTTGGTGCTCGACTACAAAAGATACCTCGAATGCAGTCCGGCGGTGGAGCTCGGATGCAAGAGGACACTGTCACACGAGAAACACTTTAGACCCAAGGTGTGGTGTAAAAAATAACAAGGCATTGATAAAGGACGATAACTTAAAGGGGCTCCTCGGATACCTGACGTATAAACTCTTCAGGTCCACTTTGGAAATCCTCAAGATCGAAGATGAGAAGATTTGTTGAACTAGTTTTCAAGACCGATGACCGAAGATGAAGAACAGTTCAGAAGAATCGAGGAGTGTCCCCAACTTGAAGACCGCTTCAAGGGGCTACTCACGGTGTCTTAGACTAGGGGGACTCACCATGTCATATCCCCACCAGCTGGATCGGGCCGAGGACCCGCATGGCGGTTCACTCATGGGCCACTTCGGGCAGCCCACGCCGCATACAAGGGAGATCCCACAAGACCTGTCGCCCAAGATGAGGACTCTCCTAAACCCTAGGCCTCTGGTGTGTTATATAAGCCGAGGCCAGGCTAGTCGATAGAGAATCTTATATTCATGAGAACAATCTCGTGGTAGATACATGTACTCTGTACTACACCCCATATGGATACAATAAAAAGCAGCATGTAGGGTATTATCTCTTCATGAGAGCCCGAAGCTGGATAAAACCATGTGTCCATGTTACCATCGCTCCAAGATGCCTAGCTTAGGACCCCTACTACAAGATACGCAGATATAGAACTGACAGGGAGCACCATTGGAACCGCTGGATGTCCTCTTTGTATGTGTCGTCGTGGGTGTGCTTATTGTGTCGTGTAGCGCGAGAGATGAAGGTAAATGGGCGCAAGAGTGCTACCTCTTGAGCACTGCGTTGGTTTTCCCTTGAAGAGGAAAGGGTGATGCAACAAAGTAGCGTAAGTATTTCCCTCAGTTTTTGAGAACCAAGGTATCAATCCAGTAGGAGGCCACACGCAAGTCCCTCGTACCTACACAAACAAATAAGAACCTTGCAACCAACGCGATAAAGGGGTTGTCAATCCCTTCACGGCCGCTTGCAAAAGTAAGATCTGATAGAGATGAGATGATAATATTTTTGGTATTTTTATGATAAAGATTAAAAGTAAACATTGCAAAATAAATGGTGAAAGAATAGCTAGTTGACGGAAGATTAATATGATGCAAAATAGACCCGGGGGCCATAGGTTTCACTAGTGGCTTCTCTCAAGATAGCATAAGTATTACGGTGGGTGAACAAATTACTGTCGAGCAATTGATAGAAAAGTGCATAATTATGAGAATATCTAGGCATGATCATGTATATAGGCATCACGTCCGTGACAAGTAGATCGAAACGATTATGCATCTACTACTATTACTCCACACGTTGACCGCTATCCAGCATGCATCTAGAGTATTAAGTTCATAAGAACAGAATAACGCATTAGGTAAGATGACAGGATGTAGAGGGATAAACTCATGCAATATGATGTAAACCCCATCTTTTTATCCTCGATGGCAACAATACAATACGAGTCGTTTCCCCATCACATCGGGATCGAGCAATCGCAAGATTGAACCCAAAGCTAAGCACTTGTCCCATTGCAAGAAAGATCAATCTAGTAGGCCAAACCAAATTGATAATTCGAAGAGGCTTGCAAAGATAACCAATCATACATAAAAGAATTCAGAGAAAATTCAAATATTGTTCGTAGATAATCTTGATCATAAACCCACAATTCATCGGATCTCGACAAACACACCGCAAAAAATAGTTACATCAAATAGATCTCCAAGAGAATCGGGGAGAACTTTGTATTGAGATCCAAAGAGAGAAAAGAAGCCATCTAGCTAATAACTATGGACCCGAAGGTCTGAGGTAAACTACTCACACATCATCGGAGAGGCTATGGTGTTGATGTAGAAGCCCTCCGTGATCGATGCCCCCCCCCTCGTGAGCGCCAAAAAGGCCCCAAGATGGGATCTCACATGTACAGAAGGTTGCGGCGGTGGAAATAGGGTTTGGGCTCCTTTGCTGATGGTTTGGGGGTACGTAGGTATATATAGGAGGAAGAAGTAGGTCGGTGGAGCCACGAGGGGCCCACAAGGGTGGAGGGCGCGCCCAGGGGGTGGGCGCGCCCTCCGCCTCGTGGCTTCCTTGTTGGTTGCTTGACGTCCACTCCAAGTCCTCTGGATCATGTTTGTTCCGAAAATCACATTCCCGAAGGTTTCATTCCGTTTGGACCCCCTTTGATATTCTTTTTCGGCGAAACACTGAAATAGGCAAAAAAAACAGCAATTTGGGTTGGGCCTCGAGTTAATAGGTTAGTCCCAAAAATGAAATAAAAGTGTATAATAAAGCCCATTAAACATCCAAAACAGAATATATAATAGCACAGAACAATAAAAAATTATAGATACATTGGAGACGTATCAAGCATCCCCAAGCTTAATTCCTATTCGTCCTCAAGTAGGTAAATGATAAAAACAGAATTTTTGATGTGGAATGCTACCTAGAATATTTCTCAATGTAATTTTCATTATTTTGGCATGAATGTTCAGATCCGAAAGATTCAAGATAAAAGTTTAATATTGACATAAAATAATAATACTTCAAGCATACTAATCAAGCAATTTTGTCTTCTCAAAATAACATGGCAAAAGAAAGTTCATCCCTACAAAATCATATAGTTTGGTCATGCTCCATTTTCGTCACACAAGAATGCTCTCATCATGCACAACCCCGATGACAAACCAAGCAATTGTTTCATACTTTAGTTATCTCAAACTTTTTCAACTTTCACGCAATACATGAGCGTGAGCCATGGATATAGCACTGTGGGTGGAATAGAATATAATGATGGGGGTTGTGTGGAGAAGAGAAAGTCTCACATTGACGCGGCTAATCAACGAGCTAGGGAGATGCCCATCGATTGATGTCAACGCAAGGAGTAGGGATTGCCATGCAACGGATGCACTAGAGCTATAAATGTATGAAAGCTCAACAAAAGAAACTAAGTGGGTGTGCATCCAACTTGCTTGCTCACGAAGACCTAGGGCATTTGAGGAAGCCCATTGTTGGAATATACAAGCCAAGTTCTATAATGAAAAATTCCCACTAGTATATGAAAGTGACAAAACAAGAGACTCTCTATCATAAAGATCATGGTGCTACTTTGAAGCACAAGTGTGGAAAAAGGATAGTAGCATTGCCCTTTTTATTTTCTTTTTCTTTTTTCTTTCTCCTTTTTTTGGGCCTTCCTTTTTTTATTTGGCCTTTTTTTGGGACAATGCTCTATGGATGATGATCATCACACTTCAATTTATTTACAACTCAATGATTACAACTCGATACTAGAAAAAAATATGACTCTATATGAATGCCTCCGGCGGTGTACCGGGATATGCAATGAATCAAGAGTGACATGTATGAAAAATTATGCATGGTGGCTTTGCCACAAATACGATGTCAACTACATGATCATGCAAAGCAATATGACAATGATGAAGCGTGTCATAATATACGGAACGGTGGAAAGTTGCATGGCAATATATCTCGGAATGGCTATGGAAATGCCATGATAGGTAGGTATGGTGGCTGTTTTGAGGAAGATATAAGGAGGTTTATGTGTGGTAGAGCGTATCATATCACGGGGTTTGAATGCACCGGCGAAGTTTGCACCAACTCTCAAGGTGAGAAAGGGCAATGCACGGTACCAAAGAGGCTAGCAATGATGGAAGGTTGAGAGTGCGATAATCCATGGACTCAACATTAGTCATAAAGAACTCACATACTTATTGCAAAAATCTACAAGTCATCAAAAACCAAGCACTACGCGCATGCTCCTAGGGGGATAGATTGGTAGGAAAAGACCATCGCTTGTCCCTGACCGCCACTCATAAGGATGACAATCAAAGAACACCTCATGTTTCAAATTTGTCACACAACGTTCACCATACGTGCATGCTATGGGACTTGCAAACTTCAACACAAGTATTTCTCAAATTAACAACTACTCAACTAGCACAACTTTAATATCACTATCTCCATATCTCAAAACAATCATCAAGCATCAGACTTCTCCTAGTATTCAATGCACTTATAAGAAAGTTTTTATTATGCTCATCTTGGATGCCTATCATATTAGGACTAATTTTATAATTAAAGCAAATTACCATGCTGTTTAAGACTCTCAAAATAATATAAGTGAAGCATGAGAGATCAATAATTTCTATAAAATATAACCACCACCGCGCTCTAAAAGATATAAGTGAAGCACTAGAGCAAAAACTATATAGCTCAAAAGATATAAGCGAAGCACATAGAGTATTCTAATAAATTCCGAATCATGTGTGTTTATCTCAAAAGGTGTGTATAGAAAGGATGAGTGTGGCAAACAAAAAAGCAAAGCCTCAAATCATACAAGACGCTCCAAGCAAAACACATATCATGTGGTGAATAAAAATATAGCTCCAAGTAAAGTTACCAATAGACTAAGACGAAAGAGGGGATGCCTTCAGGGGCATCCCCAAGCTTAGGCTTTTGGTTGTCCTTGAATTTTACCTTGGGATGACTTGGGCATCCCCAAGATTAGGCACTTTCCAATTCTTGTTCCATAATCCATCAAATCTTTACCCAAAACTTGAAAACTTCACAACACAAAACTTAACAGAAAATCTCGTGAGCTCCGTTAGCGAAAGAAATCAAAACACCACTTCAAGGCACTGTAATGAACTCATTCTTTATTTATATTGGTGTTAAACCTACTGTATTCCAACTTCTCTATGGTTTATAAAGTCTTTTACTAGCCATAGATTCATCAATATAAGCAAACAACACACGAAAAACAGAATCTGTCAAAAACAGAACAGTCTGTAGTAATCTGTAACTAATGCAAACTTCTGGAACTCCAAAACTTCTACAAAAATAGGAAGACCTAGATAATGTGTTTATTGATCTACTGCAATTTGAATCAGTATTTTATCACGTTCTGGTGATTTTTAACAATTGTTTTCGTGAACAGAAAATTTCTGGAATTTTCAGCAAGATCAAATAACTATCATCCAAGAAGATCCTATAGGTTTCACTTGGCACAAACACTAATTAAAACATAAAAACACATCTAAATAGAAGCTGGATCAAGGATTTATTACTAAACAGAAATAAAAAGCAAGAAAATTAAAATAAAATTGGGTTGCCTCCCAACAAGCGCTATCGTTTAACGCCCCTAGCTAGGCATTGATATTTCGATGATGCTCACATAAAAGACAAGAATTGAAGCGCAAAGAGAGCGTCATGAAACACGTGACAAACACATCTAAGTCTAACATACTTCCTATGCATAGGCATCTTATAGGCAAACAAATTATCATAGCAAGCAAAAACTAGCATATGCAAGGAATTGGAAAGAAACAATAGCAATCTCAACATAACGACAGGTAATTTTGTAACATGAAAATTTCTACAACCATATTTTCCTCTCTCGTAATAATTACATGTGGGATCATAAGAAAATTCAACAATATAGCTATCACATAACATACTCTCAACACGATCCACATGCATGCAAAGTTGACACTCTTCCAAAATAGTGGGATTAACATTAACTAAAGTCATGACCTCTCCAAACCCACGTTTATCAAAAAAATCATAAGATTGAACATTCTCCAAATATGTGGGATCTAAAGTTGACACTCTTCCAAACCCACTTTCAATATTATTGCAAACATTATTATCAATGTCATATTCATCATGGGGCTTAAATAAATTTTCAAGATCATAAGAAGAATCACCCCAATCATGATCATTACAACAAGTAGTAGACATAGCAAAACTAGCATCCCCAAGCTTAGGGTTTTGCATATTATTAGCACAATTGACATCAAGAAAATTTATAGTAAATCTTTGCGATCATGCTTTTTATTCAAGGAGCTATCGTGAATCTCTTCATAAATTTCTTCATCACAATTTTTAGATTCACGAATTTCAAGCAAAACCTCATAAAGATAATCTAGTGCACTCAAATCACTAGAAATTGGTTCCTCATAATTGGACCTCTTAAAGAGATTAGCAAGTGGATGAGGATCCATAAAATTTTAGCAAGCGAAGATGCAAGCAAAAAGAAGTCACATGGTAACACAAGATCAAACGGAAGGAGGGCGAAGAAAACGGCAAGGGTGAAGTGGGGGAGAGGAAAATGAGAGGCAAATGGAAAATAATGTAATGCGAGGGATAAGAGTTTGTGATGGGTACTTGGTATGTCTTGACTTGTGCGTAGACTCCCCGGCAACGGCGCCATAAATCCTTCTTGCTACATCTTGAGCATTGCGTTGGTTTTCCCTTGAAGAGGAAAGGGTGATGCAGCAAAGTAGCGTAAGTATTTCCCTCAGTTTTTGAGAACCAAGGTATCAATACAGTAGGAGGCCACACGCAAGTCCCTCGTACCTACACAAAAAAATAAGAACCTTGGAACCAACGCGATAAAGGGGTTGCTAATCCCTTCACGGCCACTTGCAAAAGTGAGATCTGATAGAGATGATAAGATAATATTTTTGGTATTTTTATGATAAAGATTAAAAGTAAAGATTGCAAAATAAACGGTGAAAGAAATAGCTAGTTGACGGAAGATTAATATGATGGAAAGTAGACCCGGGGGCCATAGGTTTCACTAGTGGCTTCTCTCAAGATAGCATAAGTGTTATGGTGGGTGAACAAATTTGTCGGTGGGAAACGACACCTATGGGATCACAAGAATCCCTACTGCGGTTGCGGGGCGCGGGGTTGAGAGAAGAGCGGGTCTAACAGAGAGCACGCGGTTCGTTTATCCAGGTTCGGGCCGCGAGGATGCGTAAAACCCTAGTCCTGCTTTGGTGGATGTATATCTGAGTTCTTGAGCTAGCTACGGGGTGTAACGAGCTCCAAAAAGCCAAATCCTTCTCCTGGTCGCCTCGGGCCTCCTTTTATAGGAAAAAGGGGTCGCCACAATGGCGCACAGGAGGTGGAAAGGGTACAGCGTTGCGAGGTTATCCCTCGTATTATAGGACAAGACGCATTTAATGCATCGCAGAGGTGTCCCTTTGCTTTATCGGGGACGGGGGCGAGGCCCGTCCCGTCCGTCGTCGCTCCTCCTCGCTTCAACATGCGCCCTGGCTAGCGATGCATGCGGTGCCATGTAGGCAGGCAGGCAGTTGAGGTGCGCGGTGGTGGTGCCTGCCCAGCTGGTTGGGTCGGCAGCTGCATGCGAACGGCGGCGGAGACTTGGTTGGTGCGGGCCTGGCGGTGGCCCTGCTGGTGAGCTTGGCGAGGGCCTTGCCGGGTGGCCCGGCAAGGGTCTTGCCGTGGCATGCTGTCGTCCCCGGCAAGGGTCTTGCCGGCGGCCTTGGTAGACTTCCTCGGCAAGGATCTTGCCGAGGCTCGTCGTCTTCTAATCCTCATCTGACCTTGAATATGTCTTCACAAAGATCTGCATGCCACCACAGAGGTGCCTTCCCGAGCCCTGGCCCCATGTTGATGACGGTGTTGGGGATCGTGGGCTCAAGGGTGGCTCACTCCGTCAGCGTGGGGCGAGCTGCCCCGGCAAGGATCTTGCTGGGGCTATCGAGGTTGTCTCGGAAAGGGTCTTGCCGGGGGAACCTGCTTCATCCTTCTGCTCTTTGTGGTCTTGGTCTTGGCGTTGCTCTGGCCATCTTGGGCTTCGGTCTTACCTTGGCTCACCTCCCTTGCTCTTCTTGGTGTGGTCGCGGGCGCGGCTATGACTGCCCGTGCACAGGTAAAGGGGTACAAAAATGTGCCCCTAGTTTTGTACACCGACAGGAGCCCCCTGGCCTGGGCCACACATAAGCGCGACGCGTTGTTGGGTCAGGCCCAAAACGGTGCGCGGGCAGGCGGGGCGGTTTTACCGTGGTAACTGTTCCGTCTGCTGCGCTTCCCCACGACCCGCGCTGAACGCACTACGTGGGAGTCGTGCGCCCGCATGACGGAAGCATGCTGGCGTCATCCCGTGGTGGACAGTAAAGAGACGGCTTGCGTGTCTCTTTGAGACTGCAGGGCCGCTTCCCATTTACTGCCCTTGCTTGGGAACCGTCGCTCCACGCGTCCCACTGCGCCCGCCTCCTGCGCCATGTTCGCTGCATGCATAATGCAGGGCGAATGACAGGCGCGCAAGATGTGGGAAGTTGTGCGCATGCGTGGGTCGATTCCCACGCGCCTTCAATGGAGCGGGGAGGGTGGTTGACGCCCCCGCTTGTGGTCACTTCAACAAGCCGGATTGGCCGAGAGGGGGCAGCCGAGCCCCGCCCCTGCCCCTCTATAAAAAGGGGGGAGCGGGAGGAACGGTGCCTCTCAACCTTTCGTCATCTGCCTCTCCCCATCCTTGCTTCCTTTCTTCTTTTGCCATGACGAGGGGGCATGGAGACGCCTCATCGGTGGCAGCGAGGTTTTCGGCCCGACAGCGCATCGCTCCCCCCAAGAACTCATAGCGGAGGGGCCGGCCGCTAGAGGAAGGGGGAGGAGGCGAGGTCGAGGCCGTTGTGGTGCTCGAGGGAGAGGAGGACGGGGTGGCGGATCAGCTTCTCCTCTGCCAGTAGCTCCTCGTCCGATGGAGGGCCATGCCGGGGTCAACCCCCGCGAATTCTTCATCAAGCTGCACCGGCCAGCGCACCATTGCCTTCGCCTCCCTACTCCATTCGTGCGGGAGATGGAGCTAGATCCGCCGCAGGTGTTGCGGTTGGATATGAGGGGCTGCGGGATCAGCGGCACATGGGCCGACGTCGAGTTCCCCGCCCCTGACGTCATGTATCTCCACCGAGGGTGGAAGACCTTCGCTCGCCTCCACAGCTTGACGGATGGGCTCACTCTCCATTTCAAACTAATGGAGGGGGGCCCTCCTCTCCATCAAGATCTTCGGGCACTTCGGGACTCACGTAAGGTGCTGTGTGGAGAGCTCTTCTGACGACGAAGATTCCTCCTCGAGCGAGAGTGGCGAGGAGGACAACGGCAGCGACGACGAGGCTAGCGGGCGGCAGGATGACGGGTCCGACTAGGCGTCGGGCGCCGCTCCGAGCGGCACCGGCGGCCCCATCATCCATGTCGCCGACTCCTTGAACTTCTCGGGGTCGTCTCCTTGGGCGGCTGGCGTTGGGAGGCTGCGGAAGAGGAGGAGGGCGGGCGGCAAGGCCATCAAGTCGGAGTACGCGGGCACCGACGCCTTTCGTCGCTGCATCGACGCCCGCCGCCTCGTCTTCGAGCTTTGCCTCCGGCGCCGCCATCACCATCCAGCCCTTGGACGGCCACCAAGATGTTCTCTTGGTGTCTTCTGCCACTCGTAGCTCGCCTAGGCACCCCTTTTGCCCTTCTGTTTCCTTGTTCCATTTCCTGGGGAGAGGGACAAGAAAGGGATTACGGGCACCCTATCTCTTTTTAGTCTTGTAAGCCTTCGGGCCTTTGTTAACTTTAGAACTTGTAATCCCCTTGTTCATGTTTTTCATTTCGTATGAACTGTACCTGTACGGGATGTTTTTTAATGAAAAAGGGATGTTCGCCGGGTTTTTCATTCACAGGTAAAACCCATGACAAGGAGTAAATCCTTGTTACATTTAAGATAATGTAATCTCGCCTGGCAACAGGCCTTGCCGTCCCCCCACTTCGCTCGGCCTTTCTCACGCCCTTGGCTGAGGCAGGGATGAGGTGGGCTTAGGCTCCTCGTTTCATTTCCTTGCTACCGCGACTACGACCAAACTCGGTCCTAGGAAACGAGTCCTAGGGTCCGATGAGGGGAGCACGGTAGCCCAAGGATAAAACGAGGTTTCACATACCTCAGTCCATAACGAAATGCGATATGGGATAGAGAACTCATCTGAATCTGCAGCCCTCGGCAACCTTGGCTTGCCGCGGGTGGATCTTTGCTCTTGTAGCCCCGGCACATCGGCTTGCCGGGCTCGGACGTCGGTCCGTCCCCTTTCTTCCAAAGCAGCTCAACAAGGATATTCATGTTTCCTGCGAACCAAAGAAGACAGAGAAGAACAGAGAGACGCGCACTCGACCTCTAAGGTAGGGGTTAGCCGCTGCTAAGCACTATCAACCCTAACCAAGGACAAGACTAGACCTAGCATGCATGCTATAACTTAGGGCGCTAGAGCTTCATTTGTTTATGCTCAGGGCCTGCGCCTGGCTTTGTACAAAGGGTCACATGCCTTGTGGGCAAATCTCGCATAAAAGGTGGTTTGTCGGGAGGCTCAGCAAGCCGCCACATATGGGTAAAACTTGAGAAGATGCTCGATGTTCCGTGAGTTGCTCACCTGCACGGCATCCTCGGTCTCTAGGCAGATCGCGCCAGTTCGTGACTCAGACACCCGATAAGGGCCTTCCCACTTTGGCGTCAACTTGTTGGAATTCTTGGCCGACTGAATGCGCCGAAGAACAAGGTCGCCTTCCTCAAAGCTTCGGGCATGAACCTTGCGGCTATGGTAGCGGCGCAAGGCTTGCTGGTAGCGTGCCGCTCTCACAGCCACCCAAAGATGATCTTCCTCAAGGAGCGTCGCGTCATCTTGGAGCAACGGCTCTTGCTCAAGCTCATCATAAGCGACCACTCGAGGTGACCCGTGTATGAGTTCCGTGGGGATAACTGCTTCCGCCCCGTATACCAGGGCAAAAGGTGTCTGGCCGGTGGCTCGATTTGGCGTCGTCCTGATCTACCAAAGAACCGCTGGCAACTCATCAATCCAGCGCCTTCCACTCTTGTGCAGCTTGTCAAAAGTCTTCGTTCTCAAGCCTCGCAACACTTCAGCATTTGCCCTCTCCGCTTGGCCATTGGTCTGTGGATGTGCCACAGAGGCAAAACAGACCTTGCTGCCGAGGCCTTGGATGTACTGCATGAAGGTGTGGCTTGTGAACTGCGTGCCGTTGTCGGTGATGACTCTGTTTGGCACACCAAAACGGCAGACCAGTCCTTTGAAGAATTTGACGGCCGATCGAGCAAATACCTTCCTCACCGCTTCCACCTCCGCCACTTTGGCGAGCTTGTCGATTGCAACATACAAGTACTCAAAGCCCCGACAACATGGAGGAAAGGGGCCCAAGATATCGAGCCCCTGCATCGAGAATGGCCAGAGAGAGGGATTGTTTGAAGGGCTTGAGCTGCTTGATGAAGCTTCTTTGAATGGAACTGACACGCTTCACACTTGGTGACTAGTGCCGTCGCATCCTCGGAGGGCGGTGGGCTGAAGAAACCTTGCCGAACGCCTTCCGGCAAGGGCCCTCGACCCTATGTGGGAGCCACAAATGCCTCATGTATCTCTGCCAACAGCTCTAGACCTTCCTCCCGGGGGATGCACTTGAGTATCACACCGTACGGCCTCCTCCGGCTGTGACGCCATCGACGAATCGGGTACAGGCGGACCGACGGGCTACTTTCTCCGCTTCTTCCTGCTCCTCAGGAAGCTCCCCTGTTTGGAGGAATTGGACGATATGCTGCGCCCATGCCGGAGCCTGAGGCTCGACGTCAATGACCAAAGGCATATCTTCCGCCGTGGGAGCGACTGTCTCTACGGCCAGGTCCTCGACGCTTCATGAGCCAACCGCTGTTAAGGTTTCGGTGTCCGCAGCACCTTTGCCGCAGCCCCGGGGCTCGGTAGGAAAGTACTTGCCGGGACCTGATTTTCTCTGCTTGCTTTGCCCTGCTGATGGATCGACGGATGGTTGAGTTAACCGGAGCAAAAAGGTACCTGGTTCCACAGGTAGCATGAATGCGGCACGCTTTGATAGGTAATCGGCAATGTCGTTCTCCGCTCGGGGGACGTGCTCCGCCTGGATACCGTCAAAGTGTTCCTCTAGCTTCCTCACCTCATCTACGTATGCTTCCATCAGTGGGCTCTGATAATCTTTGTTGACTTTCCTGACAACGAGCTGCAAGTCACCCCTGACGATGAGCTTCTTAACCCCGAGGTCTGCTGCGATCCTGAGACCGGCAAGCAATCCTTCATACTCGGCGGTGTTACTGGTGAAAATCTCCCTAGGGAAGTGCATCTGGATCACGTACTTGAGGTGCTCTCCGGTGGGTGCGACGAGCAGCACACCGGCACCGGTGCCTGGAAGCGAGAAGGCTCCATCAAATACATGATCCAGTTGCGATCTGCTTCCTTGCCGGGGAGAGCAGTCTCCTGGATTTCTTCGTCAGGTGTCGAGGTCCATTCCGCGATGAACTCTGCCAAGACTCTGCTCTGAATTGTCGAGGTACTCTCTAACTCTAAGCCGAAGCTTGACAACTCCAAGGCCCATTCCACAATCCTTCCGGTTGCGTCTGGGTTGTGCAGTATCCGTTGCAACGGGAGGCGGGTGACGACTGTGATCTCATGGGCCTGGAAGTAGTGACGCAGCTTCCTCGAGGCCATAAGGAGGCCGAAGAGCAATTTTTGCACGCTGGAATACCTCAACCTAGCCTCCTGCAAGAGGGAGATGACAAAGTAAACCGGGTGCTGCATCATCTTCTTCCTTGGCACCACTTCACTAGACTGCGCGGGCATTGCCTTGGTGGCACCAGACTCTGCAGGGGGCCGTGCATTGTCGGTGTCGGGCCCTACCGGGGGAATCTTTGGCTTGCCATCCGCTAGTTCTGCCGCCATTGCTGCCTCCTCGTCGACCTCCCTCTGTGCCACTAGTGCGGCGCTGACCACTTGATTCGTCGCCGCCAGATACAGCAGCAACGGCTCTTGTGGTTTAGGCGCAACCAGTATTGGCATGGAGGAAAGGTATTTCTTCAGATCCTGCAGTGCTGCCTCGGCTTCTGGGGTCCACTCTATTGGGCCCGCCTTCTTCAAAATTTTTAAGAAGGGAAGTGCGCGCTCGGCGGACTTGGAGATGAATCGGCTCATGGCGGCAACGTAGCCGGTGAGCCGACGCACATCCTTTGATCCGCTTGGGCGCCTCGATCTTCTCAATAGCCTTGATCTTGTCTGGGTTTGCCTCGATCCTGCGCTGCGACACAAAGAACCAGAGAAGCTTGCCGGACGGGATGCCGAAGACGCACTTCTCAGGGTTGAGCTTGAGGTTGATCTTGCGTATGTTAGCAAATTTCTCTTCCAGATCTTGCACAAGAGTTGGCCCGTCCTTGGTTTTGACCACTATGTCATCCATGTAGGCCTCCATATTTCTATGGAGCTGAGGTTCAAAACCAATTTGGACTGCTCTTGCAAATGTTGAGCCAGCACTCTTCAACCTAAAAGACATCCGTAAAAATAAATACGTACCACATGGGGTGATGAATGCTGTCTTCTCTTCATCCTCTCTTGTCATGAAGATTTGGGGGTAGCCTGAGTAGGCATCGAGGAATGATAGCAGATCACACCCGGCCGTGGAGTCAACAATCTGGTCGATGCGCGGCAATGGGAAGGGGTCCTTAGGACAACCCTTATTGATATCTGTGTAATCAATACACAGCCTCCACTTCCCATTTGCCTTGCGCACCACTACCGGATTGGCCAACCGCGTTGGATGGAGCACCCCTCTCACCAAACCTGCTGCTTCTAACTTCCTGATCTCCTCTGTGATGAATTCCTGCCTCTCCAGAGCCTGCTTCCTGACCTTCTGCTTGACGGGCCGTGCGTGGGGGCAGACAGCTAGGTGGTGCTCAATCACCTTCCTGGAAAAAACGGGGAAGTCGGACGCTTGCCATGCAAACACGTCGACATTCGCCCGCAGGAAGGTGGCGAGCTCGCCTTCCTATTTGCTGTCGAGGGCGGAGCCTATGATGAAGGCCCCTCCCGTGCCATCCTCCGTGACGGGCACCTTCTTGGTCTCCGGCGGCTCGGCTCTGGATCTCTTGTTCTTGTCGGTAGAGCTCTCTGGCACGTCCTCAACGGTAGCACAACACTCCGAGGAGGTGCGCTTGCCGGTGTGGGTGCGAGAGGTCTTGCCGGGCTCTTTCTTTCCTCCCGGGCTTTTGGCGGCAGGAGCAGGCGCCTTGACGGCAGCTGCTGCAACTGCTTCCCGGTATAGTTGGTCGGCGCAGATCAGCGTGTCCTTCTTGTCGGAGGGGACGGATATGATGGTGAACGGCCCGGGCATCTTTAGCATGTTGTAGGCGTAGTGTGATGCCGCCATGAACTTGGCTAGTGTCGGGCGGCCGAGGATCCCGTTGTAGAGTAAGGGGATCTCGGCCACGTTGA
Source organism: Aegilops bicornis (assembly GCA_021605145.1). NCBI lineage: Eukaryota > Viridiplantae > Streptophyta > Magnoliopsida > Poales > Poaceae > Aegilops > Aegilops bicornis. Next base: position 626,195,449 of record CM038675.1, on the reverse strand, counting down.
AGACGATCCTCTCCGTCCGGTAGTTCAACTCTCCTCCAAATGTCACGGGCAGTGTGACCTTTCCCTTCGGCTGGCTTCTCCCCGGATTGACCCCCTGAAACATGCCCGTTTCCTCGAGGTCTCCGTCAGGGATTTGCAACCTTTTGATCACGACAGGCGAGATCAGGTTTAGGCCGGCCCTGCTGTCAACCAACATCTTGTTCACCCTGTGGTTGCGTATTGTTAGCAAAACCAACAACGGCAAACACCCGAATGCGGTAGTGCGCTCAGGGTGGTCCTCGGCGTCAAAGATGAGGGGCGTGCTGGACCACTTTAGCGGCTTCTGAGCGCCGAACGACGGCTCTGTTGCTGTAACCTCTCGTGCCCACTTCTTGAGCTGGCGGTGAGAGGTATGCAGAGAGGCGCCGCCATCGACGCACATGGCCCCCGTAGCCTTCTGGAACCCTCGCTCACTAGACTCGTCGTCCTCATCGTGATCGTCGTCTTCTTGTTTCTTGCCGCGGCCCCGGGTGGGCCTCTCTTGCTGGTTGTCCTTGCCGGGTGGCCTCCTTGGCTGCCACGCTTCTTGTCGGATCCCTCAGCACCATCCTGGTCCTTATCCTTGTCCCGCCTTTTATACTCAGCCTTTTGCTTCTCAGCAAGCAGCTCGACTTGTCGGAAGTTCTGGAGATCGTGGCCCTTGGTGCGGTGGATCTTGCAGTATTGCTTGCCGGAGCTTCCTGGCTTGTCGGTAGCCGCCAAGGCCCGACAGGCGGCGCACCTGGCAATCTCCTTGCCGGGGGTGTCTGCCTTGACCTCCTTGCTGGCACCGGTATCGTCAGATCCCTCAACGGAAAGCACGACCTTGCCTTTCCGTTTCCTGTTGCGACGCCGGCCCTTCTTCGTCGGGGCGGCGGCGTCCTCATCGGTAGAGTCGGTTTCCGTGTCGGCGTCTTCGCCGGGGTACTTCCTTCCCTCTTCAGCCCGGGCGCACCTGTCGGCCAAAACGTAGAGCTCGGCCACATCCTTAACCTTGGTCATCGCCAGCTACTCGCGCATCTTGCAATTGTGCATGTTCTGATGGAACGCGCTAATCACAGCGGCGGGATGAACGTCGGGGATATTGTACTGCACCCGGCTGAATCTCTGGATATACTTGCGCAGGGTCTCTCCTTCCTTCTAGGGAATGATATGCAGATCACTGGCCTGGCCATGAGCTTGGTGGCCTCCTGTGAAGGCGCCAACGAACTCATGGCGCAGGTCTGACCAGGAAGAGATGGAGTCCACCGGCAAGTGCATCAACCAAGACATTACATTGGGCTTGAGCGCCAGCGGGAAGTAGTTGGCAAGCACCTTGTTGTCGCGGGTTCCAGCGGCCTGCATCACGATGGTGTAGATCTTTGAGAACTTCAGACCGGATGGAGTCTTGCCGGTGTACTTCTCGCCGACGTAGGGCTTGAATGTGCGGTGGGACGGCCACTGGAACTGCCTCAGATCACGGGTAAAAGCCGGGCAGCCCACCTCGTAAGGTAGGCCGCCGGGGCTCCCCGGTGCCGGGTGGTCCATAGAGGGTCCCGCCCGCTTGTCCGACTGGCGGCGCGTTTCGCGCCGGCGCCCGATGGTGGTTCGAGCGTCTTTGTGAGCTCGCTCCCAAAGGACCTGGCACTGGTCGCGGAGGGTCCGTGGATCGGACGACGCTATGGAGATGTTATCACCAGCGTCGTCGCGATGGGCCGGCGCCCGCGGCGGTTGGCGAGGAGGAGGAGAGTGCACCGTGGCCGCAGCTCCCCCGGTCCTCCCAGCGCCAGCGTATGGTGGTTCGGTGGAGCGCCGACCCAAGGGCCCCGCCGGTCGCGGGTCGTCTTTGTTCGCGACGGCGACGAGGCTCTGGATGGTGGACCTCCACTCATCGAGCTTCTCCGCAGCAGGAGGAAAGTCGAGGAGCAGCTGTGCACGCGCCAAGGCTTCTGCTGGCGTGGGCGGCGGCGACAGCTGAGTGGATCGCGACGCGCTTCGACTTCTAACTATGTTAGAAGGATCTCTGTCACGACCCAGCGGCTGCGTGCCATTTTCGCCAACGCTTCGGTGAGCGTGTTGAACTCCTTCGTCTTGCCGACGACACACATGGATCTTCCCACGGCGGTGCCCATGGTCACCAAAGTGGTGACGCTGTTTGGCGCGCACACCATGGGTAGACCGCGTGGTGGTCGCCGGTGTATGCGTCTTGGAGGTCTCCGCACAGACCGGAGCCGGCGCAACGACACCCCCGGAGGGCCCCGCGCCGCCGGCAGGGGGCCCAGCTCCGTCTCTGGATCCGGCAGCGTGGGGCCGATCATCTGGTGCATGAACGACGCCGCTCGCCAGGCTCCGACTGCTTGGGTGGTGCTGGTGCTCGTGGGCCACGGCCCGAGTCCTGTCCGCGACCGGTCCGCTGCTCGTCCGCACCGGGACGGGCTGTTCGGCCCCCATTGAGCCGATTACCGTGGCCGTATTCTTCTTGGGCGCCATGGCGACGAAGAACCGCTAGGCTAACTACCAGATCAGATTCTCACAAATGCGCCCCTACCTGGCGCGCCAAAGATGTCGGTGGGAAACGACACCAATGGGATCACAAGAATCCCTACTGCGGTTACGGGGCGCGGGGTTGAGAGAAGACCGGGTCTAACAGAGAGCACTCGGTTCGTTTATCCAGGTTCGGGCCGCGAGGATGCGTAAAACCCTAGTCCTTCTTTGGTGGATGTATATCTGAGTTCTTGAGCTAGCTACGGGGTGCAACGAGCTCCAAAAAGCCGAATCCTTCTCCTAGTCGCCTCGGGCCTCCTTTCATAGGAAAAAGGGGTCGCCACAGTGGCGCACAGGAGGTGGAAAGGGTACAGTGTTGCGAGGTTATCCCTCGTATTACAGGACAAGACGCATTTAATGCATCGCATAGGTGTCCCTTTGCTTTATCGGGGACGGGGGCAAGGCCCGTCCCGTCCGTCGCCGCTCCTCCTCGCTTCGACATGCGCCCTGGCCAGCGATGCATGCGGTGCCATGTAGGCAGGCAGGCAGATGAGGTGGCACGATGGTGGAGCCTCCACGAAGGGCTGCATTTTGCCACGCAGGTGCCTGCCTAGCTGGTTGGGTCGGCAGCTGCATGCGAATGGCGGCGGAGCCTTGGCTGGTGCGGGCCTGGCGGTGGCCCTGCTGGTGCACGTGGCGAGGGCCTTGCCGGGTGGCCTGGCAAGGGTCTTGCCGTGGCGTGTTGTCGTCCCCAGCAAGGGTCTTGCCGGGGGCCTTGGTAGCCTTCCTCGGCAAGGATCTTGCCGAGGCTCGTCGTCTTCTAATCCTCATCTGACCTTGAATATGTCTTCACAAAGATTTGCATGCCACCACAGAGGTGCCTTCCCGAGCCCTGGCCCCAAGTTGATGACGGCGTTGGGGATCGTGGGCTCAAGGGTGGCTCACTCCGTCGGCGTGGGGCGAGCTGCCCCGGCAAGGATCTTGCCGGGGTTGCCGAGGTTGCCCCGGCAAGGGTCTTGCCGGGGAACCTGCTTCGTCCCTCTGCTCTTTGTGGTCTTGGTCTTGACGTTGCTCTGGCCATCTTGGGTTTCGGTCTTACCTTGGCTCACCTCCCTTGCTCTGCTTAGTGTGGTCGCCAAGCGCGGCTCGATCGCCTGCGTACGTAAAGGGGTACAAAAATGTGCCCCTAGTTTTGTACACCGACAAAATTACTGCCGAGAAATTGATAAAAAGTGCATAATTATGATAAGATTTAGGCATGATCATGTATATAGGCATCACGTCCGCGACAAGTAGACCGAAATGATTCTGCATCTACTACTATTACTCCACACATCGATCGCTATCCAACATGCATCTAGAGTATTAAGTTCATAAGAACAGAGTAATGCATTAGGTAAGATGACATGATGTAGAGGGATAAACTCATGCAATATGATATACACCCCATCTTTTTATCCTCGATGGCAACAATACATTACGTGTCGCTTTCCCCACAAAGGATCGGGATCGAGCAATCGCAAGATTGAACCCAAAGCTAAGCACTTGTCCCATTGCAAGAAAGATCAATCTAGTAGGCCAAACCAAACTGATAATTTGAAGAGACTTGCAAAGATAACCAATCATACATAAAAGAATTCAGAGAAGATTCAAATATTGTTCATAGATAATCTTGATCATAAACCCACAATTCATTGGATCTCGACAAACACACCGCAAAAAAGAGTTACATCAAATAGATCTCCAAGAGAATCGAGGAGAACTTTTTATTGAGATCCAAAGAGAGAGAACAAGCCATCTAGCTAATAACTATGGACCCGAAGGTCTGAAGTAAAGTACTCACACATCATCGGAGAGGCTATGGTGTTGATGTAGAAGCCCTCCGTGATCGATGCCTCCATGAGCGCTTAAAAGGCCCCAAGATGGGATCTCACGGCATGTAAGGTTGCGGCGGTGGAAATAGGGTTTTGGCTCCTCTGGTGATGGTTTGGGGGTATGTAGGTATATATAGGAGGAAGAAGTAGGTCGGTGGAGCCACGAGGGGCCCACGAGGGTGGAGGGCGCGCCCAGGGGGGTAGGCGCGCCCCCTGCCTCGTGGCTTCCTCGTTGGTTGCTTGACGTCCACTCCAAGTCCTCTGGATCATGTTTGTTCCAAAAATCACGTTCCCGAAGGTTTCATTCCGTTTGGCGTCCGTTTGATATTCTTTTTCTGCGAAACACTAAAATAGGCAAAAAAAAACAGCAATTCGGGCTGGGCCTCCGGTTAATAGGTTAGTCCCAAAAATGATATAGAAGTGTATAATAAAGTCCATTAAACATCCAAAACATAATATATAATAGCATGGAACAATAAATAATTATAGATACGTTGGAGACGTATCAAAGAGTAAATGGGGGTCGGGCGGCCTGGATTCTCGGGGCGTCTGCATGGCAGTTTTTGCAGCGGGTAACTGCATCGTGGCATCGCGCTCGGCACAACCGCATGCACACGAACGTGCGTGATAGTGCGCCGGCCCCAAATACTGGCAGCACACGTGGAGGGATGAGGGCGGAGCATGCGGAGGGACGCGAGAGCAGAGCGCGCGCGACGAGACCCGAGCAGAGCACGCCGCGGCAGCCTCAGCCGCAAGGAACGACACGCATAGAGCAGTTGAATACGCAGGAAATGGTCGTCTACAAGCCGGCCGACAGCTGCGTCGCTGCGTAGAGAGCGGCAATGTGCTACTACCGCCGTCTTGTTCGATTCGTCCCCTTTATATTCTGTGCCATATTTTGACCTTAAATTTAACCAACAAAATGTTAATGCATGTTACAAAAATTATATAATTGGAAACTATGTTCAAATACAAATCTAACAATATAATCAATGGCGACATGCATTCGTATTTTATTAGTTAAATATAGTCAAAATTTGGCACAAAATGCATAGATGACTTATAAACTAGGACGGGGTAGTAGGTAATTTAATCGTAAACGTTTTTATTTTATTAACTGTATGTGTACGTGTCCTTTAGTCCTCCTCTCGCACATCTTGTCACCCCACTGTCGTAGATGGCTTAGAGCGCAAGCTTGAGTAGCGCGCGGGGGCATTCTTTTGGCCAAACGGTGGTGAGCCCGTTCCCGCGCAAGCTTCCCGCCCGAGTCGGTGAAATCCCCCAGAATCCCAATGCTTACCAGCCTGCTATATAAACCCTCACGACCGGCGAGTCATGCGTCGCATTTTCCCCTCCCTCCTGTAGCTTATCTCGTCTGCTTCTCCCACAATCGCTGTAGGATCGAAAGTATGTCTAGAGGGGGGGGGGGTGATTAGACTACTTGACCAAATAAAAATCTATCCTTTTCCCAATTTTAGTTCTTGGCAGATTTTAGCAACTTTGGACAAGTCAAGCAATCTTAACACAATTCAAGCAAGCATGCAAAGAGTATATGAGCAGCGGAAAGTAAAGCATGCAACTTGCAATAATGTAAAGGGAATGGTTTGGAGGATTCAAACGCAATAGGAGACACGGATGTTTTTGTCGTGGTTCCGATAGGTGGTGCTATCGTACATCCACTTTGATGGAGACTTCAACCCACGAAGGGTAACGGCTGCGCGAGTCCACGGAGGGCTCCACCCATGAAGGGTCCATGAAGAAGCAACCTTGTCTATCCCACCATGGTCGTCGCCCACGAAGGACTTGCCTCACTAGCGGTAGATCTTCATGAAGTAGGCCATCTCCTTGCCCTTACAAACTCCTTGGTTCAACTCCACAATCTTGTTGGAGGCTCCCAAGTGATACCTAGCCAATCTAGGAGACACCACTCTCCAAGAAGTAACAAATGGTGTGTTGATGATGAACTCCTTGCTCTTGTGCTTCAAATGATAGTCTCCCCAACACTCAACTCTCTCTCTCTCTCACAGGATATGGATTAGGTGGAAAGAAGATTTGAGTGGAAAGCAACTTGGGGAAGGCTAGAGATCAAGATTCATATGGTAGGAATGGAATATCTTGGCCTCAACAAAAGTGTAGGTGGTTCTCTCTCATAAAAGTAAGTTGGAAGTGTAGGTTCGTTCTGATGGCTCTCTCCACGAATGAAGAGGAGGTGGAGGGGTATATATAGCCTCCACACAAAATCTAACAGTTACACACAACTTGCCAATCTCGGTGGGATCGAATTGGTAAACTCGGTCGGACCGATTCAGCAAATCTAGTGACCGTTAGGATTTTCGATGGGACCGACATGCAACTCGGTAGGACCGATATGGTTAGGGTTAGGGCATAACGTAATCTCGATGAGACCAATTACACAAAATCGGTGATACCGATTTTGGTAATAAGCTAACCAGAGAGTTGGTCAGGTAAACCCGGTGGGACCGATTCGCTCATTTCGGTGAGACCGAAATGTTACGAAAAGGAAACAGAGAGTTTACATTGCAATCTCGGTGGAACCGATCGCTCATCTCGGTGGGACCAAAACGTTACGAAGGGAAACAGAGAGATTACAATCCCATCCCGGTGAGACCGAGATCCCTATTGGTGAGACTGATTTGCCTAGGGTTTGTGGCAGTGGCTATGACATATGAACTCGGTGGCGCCGGATAGAAAGAATCGGTGGGGCCGAGTTTGACTTTTGGTTTAGGTCATATGTGGATGTGAGAAAGTAGTTGAGGGCTTTGGAGCATATCACTAAGCATTTTGAGCAAGAGCCTCATTAAGCAACACCTCATCCCTCCTTGATAGTATTGGCTTTTCCTATAGACTCAATGTGATCTTGGATCACTAAAATAGAAAATGTAGAGTCTTGAGCTTTGAGCTTGAGCCAATCCTTTTTCCCTTAGCATTTTAAGGGGTCCACTTTTCTCATCCATGCAATGCCAATCATTGAGCTTTCCTGAAATATTAATCTTGAAATAGCATTAGCTCAATGAGCTATATGTTGTTAGGAATTACCAAAACCACATAGGGATAGTTGCACTTTCAATCGCCAATGGCACCGGTCCGTCGTCGTCACTCAGCCACTCCGCCGTCATCAGAGGATAGCTCCAGCTAGGAGTCTACACCGCCGCCGCGGTGCAGTCCCCGGCGTAGTGTAGTTCGCGTGGGGTCCCTGTTGGGTGTGCACGGAACACCCACCACACGCTCCGCCGCCGCTGCCCGTCAGCAGCTATTGCCGGCTCCCATTGCCGCCACCCCACCATTTGCCGTCATGGCTGCCACACCACCGTTGAAAGCCAGGGCCACCGCCCGCTCCGTCGCCGCGGCCCGAAGGTGGGAGGTGGCCGTCGTGGCCGCCACTCCATTGCCGGCCACCGTGACCATCACCCATCCGTCGCCGCAGCCCGAAGGTGGGAGGTGGTGGTCGTGGCCGCCACCCCATCATCGGCCGCCATGGCTGCCTCCCCACCGTCCAACACCGGGGTCATCACCCGCTCCGCCACCGCCACCCGAAGACGGGAGACGAAGGAGGAGGCCTGCATGTGCGTCAGCGGCCTTGCACGCTACATCGAGTTCCCGCGGAAGGACGAGTAGCGCATCGTCGAGCACGCAAAGAGCCTTACCACCACCGTGGCCGCAACACACGCTGCCACAGAGGCGAGGAAGCAGGAGATCTACGAGGAGAACCACCAATTCGAGAGGGGTCGCCTGGAGTGGCAGAGGGCGCTCGAGGTGAGCATCGCTGAAGGTGCAGCAAGAGCGGGCACCGTATTGCAGGCTTGTCCAGCCTGGCCGGTTGGCTCCTCCTTCTCTGCCTCTTACTGAGCGTGCTCGGCAGAGGAGAGACTGACGGAAGTAGTACAAAGCCCCTCCATAGTAGTAGTATTTAGGGGCTATTTTGTTCAGTTCTTCTGACTATAGATGTGGTGAAACTATACAACGTACTTAAAATTAGCAGTATATATAGTTGAACTAGCAATTTCAATACGTGGTTGGCAACAATTGGGGAAAAGTTTGGTCGATTACGCTATCGAGTTGAACTGTTTGTATAAAGAACGATAGCTTAATCTACGAATGAAATCTATGCTTGATTACTAAATTTTAGTTACAAAAATTAGATAGTGCTAGTGATTTTTAGCTGCATATTTTGACAAATCACAGTGTTACAAGGTTGACAAATGGCAATGTTACTAGATCAACAAATGTCAATCTTTCTAGTTTGGCAAATGGCAATATACCCAATATGACAGATGAAAATCTTTCCGAATTGTCTGTACGTGGTTGCACACGGGTCATCCAAAACAACTGTTTGCGTTGAAGGGATATACAAATCCTGCGGCACATTTTCTCTTGGCTTAGCACCGAAGTCTGTCTTTGCATACCGTATTCAATCTGAACCGTTTGCATTGAAGAGATGCACAAATTCTTCGTTGCAAATTTTCTTCACTTACTGGGGAAGCCATAGCTGTCACTTTGCATACGGGTGTTCTATCTAAAACGTTTGCGATCAAGAGCTGCACAAATCCTTCTTGGCACATTTTCCCTTGGCTTCCTGGGAAGTTGTCGGTTTGCATATGGGTGTTCTAACTAAAACGTTTGCGATGAGTGTTTTATTTTTGAAAACCATTGACGTTTTTTAAATAAAATCGTTTGAAAAGTCTGCACATTAAAAGAGAAAAATTCAAGTTCGTTCAGACCATATCTTTCATTTAGAATTTATATCCATATGATAGAGATACAATATTAAACCCAAAAAAACTATTTCCGGCGGCGGCGGACTCGGCGTACCGCGCCAGCATTGTTGTTGTCGTCCTCCGGGACACCGTTGTTGAAGTCTTCAAGGCAGCACATAATGTTCTTCACATGGAAATCAAAGATCATGTCGTAGCGCGATCGACGGGCGGGGCATGGGAGGACAGCAACTGGCGGCGCAACGAGGTAGCGGTCGACGGCGGCGTCGCATGTCTTTGAGGGGGGCGCACGCATGGCACGGGCGCGACGGGTGCAGGAAAACGCACAGGGACACTACAAAAAAATACACTACCATGATGATACGTGTTTGTCACAGTAGGTCACATTTTTTTCATGCATCTACATCCATGACGATTTTATGACAGAATGAAGATAGTCATACCTGTGCTGTCGTAGAAGTGTTCCATGACATTACCAAAATTATCATCACGGAAGTGTCCACTTCCATGACAATAAATCACGCGTCATAGAAGTGCTTTCGTCAAGGGTGACCGACATGTGGCATCCACCGTAACGGGTCGCCGTTAAGCTATCGGGTTCCGGTTTGGATTCGATAACTCATATCAGCCTGCACCAATGGGGATTTTCCATGTAAAATCATCATTGGCTGGAGGAAAACACGGTTCCGCTTCCTCGGTGGGCCAGATGTCATCCGTCCAATGGAGGAGACATGCCTATGATACATCGTCACATGGCAGGGCCCAACAGAGGCCCATATAGGTTAAAAAGGCTGGCCTAGTCAAAGGTCAGGTACTAGTGGGCCAGCCCAATAACGGCATGTTTAAACATGGCCCATTTACGGCCCGAAGCCAGATCCGACCTGTTAATTGTTCGCCGAATATTTGGGCCCAGTTACGGCCCAGTGAATTTCGGCCTGTTAGAGGCTCGATGTAGACATGGGCCCATTTCAGCCCGGTGTGTCTTTCGGCCTGGGAATGGCCCGTGTTGCCCATGGGCATATATGGCCCGGTGCGACATCCGGCCCATTAACAGCCCGTGATAAAGGTGGCAAAAGTTCAAGCCAACGCGACTTTGGGCCTGTTAAAGGCCTGTCGTATAATTCGGCCCGTTGATGCCTGTACTAAGCTTTCGGCCTCTTAAAGGCCCATGATATTTGTGGGCCAACTAAGGCCCGAGATATGTGTCGGCCTGGTAACGACCCGACCTATAACTGGGCCAAAACGGCCCGGTCTACATTTCAGCCTGCTGAAGGCCTGTCGACGACTAGTGAATATTGAGGCCCAGCATGCATTTCGGTCGGCTGAAGGCCCATGGTTTCTTCTGGGCCGTAACAGGCCAGCAGAATATTCAACCTGTTAATGGCCCAAAACTACATGTGCCCAACTAAGCACTGGGTCCACTAAAGGCCCAACTAAAATTTGGGCCGAATATAGGCCGAAGTAAGTTGTGGGCCTGGCCCAAAGTGTGAAGGCCCCAATGGCCATTTGGGCCCAAGAAAGTTGCAGGCTGGCCCAATTGTGGCACGCTAAAAACCAGGCCCATTAGAGGCGAATGTTTTGGCCCGTTGACTACATCAGATTTTTTTCAGATAGCGAATGATGGCAGTAACTAGTAGGAACTAAGAACAAACCTACTCTATACAATAAAGAAATTACATCATAGTAACTTAGAATAAACCTACACTATACAATAAAGGATTTATGGTATATTACATCCACTGGGCATTGAAGTTTGCCACTAGTGATCATAAAGCGCAACGAAGAAGCAGATTACAAAAACTGAGCACCATTACAGCGTAACAAAATAATACTGAACCGAGACCACTTCCGAGATAGTTCAAGAAAAGTTAGCCTTGCGCGGGAACTGCTGCGAAAGCTGCTGAGCAAGGTTGTGAGACCGGCCTAGCATGTTAGTCATAGCTTCCAGGTGTAGCTGTTTAGTAATGAGGTTCTCATTAGTGTTCTCCACAATCTTTTTTAGAGATAGGACTTCAAGTCGAAGTTGAGTTGCAGAATGCCTTTCTGCTAGAACTTGGAACTGAAGAAGTCGAACTGATTCAGACAGCGAATTATGTGAGCTTGTCTGACTTCTTGTCTCAAGTAACTTGAACACTGCATCAAGACAAGACTTTGGGTTGTCTTTCTATCTTCAAGATGTTTTGCCTGCAATACATGTTGGGTTTATCTCACAGCCTTCAGCAGACTTGTGCATGCCATCAGACATATCACCCTGAAACAAGCAGAGAGATGACATGTTTTGCACGTGTATAAACAAAGATGATATCTGTGCTATCAATTCCATCCAATTTAAAATTGGAAAATAAAGAGTATGTTCAAAATATCAATAGCATAATTTGGCATTGTTCATAATGCAGGGAGCTTCACCACACTACTGCATTACCATGTCAACATAACAAGCATAGATGAAGGGCAAAGACAATCATTGTATCTATTTTGGTTAATGTGCATGGCATGTTGTTCATATCATCAGCAACATCTGTAAGATAAAACAGGAGATGACAAGGTGCAAACATGGGCTGCTTCACCACACCTTTGGATTATAGATCCACAAAAACAAGCATACATATAGGGAGTATTGAGTAATGTGCATGGTACGAATAAGGAATTTGGTTTTAGAAGTAAAACTTGGAACTTACGGTTGTTGCGAACATGCATTTTGATAGAAACAGCAAACTAAACAGCAGTTAACGATAGGGAGTATGAGCAAATTAAACAACAGTTGAGGATAAAGGCTGTAGAAGGACTGACTTACATAAAAAGTTAACACTGGCTTTATAATGCCCTTCTCCATGTCAAGGGAAGGATAACTCAAGAATTTCAGCACATAATCTTCTTCATAAGCATTGCATGTACTCTAGATTTTGTAGAGAGTAATTATAGATACGATAATACTGGAAGGTATACAGGATAATGAAGATAAGATGCAGATTGATGCTACATAATCAACTACCAATCCTTGGAAGTACAAGCGTTACAGGACAAAATGTACAGACAAGAGCAATGGGCTACACTTCATACCGGCATTGTCTCTGTGGTATTCAACTTTTGGTAAGATTAAATATAGATCTGATATTTTTTAGTAAATGGTGGGTGAGGGAGATAAGATGCAGAATGCTACACAATGAACCAATCCCTTTTCCCATAATACAAGAGTGTTTTGAACACTGGTGTACTGTTCAAAACGTTCTTACATTATGGGACGAAGGGAGTAGCTGTTAATGTAAGTACAATGATAGACGACATTCAGTCCTTACAAGAGGACCGCGGAACTAAACCTCTTCAAAAGCATTGGGTTGATTCTAAATTTATGCAAGAGTCCATACGGATCTTATAATGTCCACCAAATGGATGATAACGAGACTAACATGTACAGTGATGCTACATAATCAACCAGCTATGAAAGTAAGTATGGTCATACAGGGCAAGAGGTACTCACAAGAGCAATGAAGTGTGCGTGCAGTATAGTTGCGAGATTCTATGGTCCCTTGAGAATGAATGTTCTTCTGCTAATAGTTTTCATACAAGTGAGATGTTAAGGAAAATGTATAAATGTAGTTCAAATTGTGATGTGATATCATAGACAGTAGCTTACGCTGCATTCGAGACCAATGTGTAACAAGATTATTCCAGTCACTGTCTGATAAATGTAGCACCGGAGACTTTACAGAAATTTCGCTAGAGGCTTGCCATCGGCGCGCTTTGCCTCAGGTAGGAATGATACTTCATCAACGAGTGCTTGAAAAGCGCAACCAACCCTTGCTCGTCTTGACAATCCAGTTTTGTCCTCGCCTATTTAAAAGAATGAAATCTTGTGTCTTCTGTCAGCAGAAACATATGTAGTAATTACCATGAATAACATTAGTACATTACTTATGCGTAAGTTGCGGAGGAAGACTGGAAATTGTTCTGTGTGTGCGGTATAATCTTTCCATGAAGGAAAGATGCGCACAAAGTTCCTGACAACAATATAAGCTTCGTCTTCTAAACTGGGGAGAAATGGAACAGGGGTCCTATTTGCTGTAATTAGGGCTCTCTCTGGTTCGAAAAGGGATTTGGCAACTAGATTTGTTGTACTCTTTGCTGGAATGGGTGTTTTGCTTCGTAGAGCTGGTGCTATGTCAACTGGCACCATCATACTGTTTGCTGCAGTTGGGGTCTGTTGAGTTGGGGCATCAGAGAAGACCAGTGTAGTAGGGCTAGAGTCTGCTAGAGTTGGGGACTTGTTTTGTGGGTCAGGTGATATTGCAACTACACATAATGGGCTATTTGATTTATTAGGTGTCACTACCTTTTCCAAATACTTTGCCCGTGCTCCTCCGCGATCAGAACTCGCCCTCTTCCTTTTGAACGTCTGATACACAAGAACAAAATTTGAATGGATAAATATGGTATGATGATAGATGGAATAGGTACTGAAAATGGATAGGCAGGGTGTATTCACATACACGATGTGTAAACTAAGCTAATGATAGTGCAACAAAATAGAAGCAATGCAAAGCATCAGTTGCAAGATATGTGCGACCAATGTAACCTTGGAAAGTTAGAGCAAGCACCTTGACGGGTGAATAAGATAGGGTATCTGCCTCTGACTCCTCCACTAGGGAGCTACATTGACTTAGGTCCATCTCTAGCTCAGAATCACTGTTAGGATCATATTCTGAGCATGAATCTGTAGGTGGCACTACTGGAATTAGCTTATTTGCCGTCTGCCAATTCTTTGCTGTCTGCTGGCTGACGGCAAAGAAGGTCTTTGTCGTCCGCTTATGGAAAACAGACGGCAAAGAACTGGCTGATAGCAATAGGTCTTTGTCATCAGCCATTTCTTTGCCGTCAGGTGGCGGACGGCAAAGAGAGAGGTGGGCCCCATTAACGATGCTTAGAAAAACCTAACGGCCCCCCTCTTTGCCGTCTGCTAGCAGACCAAAGAGCAAAAAAGCGGACGACAAAGGAGGGCGGACGACAAAGAGTTGACCTAACTAACGGCAGAGCCCCACCGCACCCTGCCTCTCTCTCTATCTATCTATCTCTCTCTCTCTTTCTCTCTCTGTTTCTGTCCTCTCTCCCCGACGACCACCGCCACCCGCCACCGCCCCCACCACCCGCCACCGCCCCTTGCCCCGCCACCCGTCCACCCACCGCCCCTCGCCCCGTCGCCCCGACCACCCGCTACCCCCTCGCCCCACCACCCGCCGCCGCCCCTTACCCCGTCGCCCCTCACCCCTCCCCTGCGGCGTCCCAACCTCCACCGCGCCCCCTCCGCCCCTTCCGCGTCGGCCAGCTGCACCACGGCCGTCAGCCGCCCCACCCTCCCTCACATCATCCCTCGCACTGCCCCCGGCCATGGCATGCCGTCCGGCCTCCTCCACTGGCCGCCTCCTCCAGCGGCTGCCCTCCCATCCACCGGCTGCCCCACGCCTCCTCCACCAGTGATCCCTGCAGGTGAGTTCTCCCCCCTTTTTTTAGTTTAGTTTTTTTAGTTTATGTTAGTTTAGTTTCTGTTTTAGTTATAGTTATAGTTATAGTTATAGTTTAGTTTTATTTTATTTTATATTAGTTTTAGTTTTAGTTTAGAAGAAGAAGAAGAATAGTAGAAGGAGGAGGAGGAGGAAGGAAGAGGAGGAGGGAGAAGAAGAAAGGATAAGATGAAGAAGAAGAAAGAAGAAGAAGAAGAAGAAGAAGAAGAAGAAGAAGAAGAAGAAGAAGAAGAAGAAGAAGAAGAAGAAGAAGAAGAAGAAGAAGAAGAAGAAGAAGAAGAAGAAGAAGAAGAAGAAGAAGAAGAAGAAGAAGAAGAAGAAGAAGAAGAAGAAGAAGAAGAAGAAGAAGAAGAAGAAGAAGAAGAAGAAGAAGAAGAAGAAGAAGAAGAAGAAGAAGAAGAAGAAGAAGAAGAAGAAGAAGAAGAAGAAGAAGAAGAAGAAGAAGAAGAAGAAGAAGAAGAAGAAGAAGAAGAAGAAGAAGAAGAAGAAGAAGAAGAAGAAGAAGAAGAAGAAGAAGAAGAAGAAGAAGAAGAAGAAGAAGAAGAAGAAGAAGAAGAAGAAGAAGAAGAAGAAGAAGAAGAAGAAGAAGAAGAAGAAGAAGAAGAAGAAGAAGAAGAAGAAGAAGAAGAAGAAGAAGAAGAAGAAGAAGAAGAAGAAGAAGAAGAAGAAGAAGAAGAAGAAGAGGAGGAGGGAGGAAGAGGAGGAGGAGAAGAAGAAGAAGAAGAAGAAGAAGAAGAAGAAGAAGAAGAAGAAGAAGAAGAAGAAGAAGAAGAAGAAGAAGAAGAAGAAGAAGAAGTAGAAGAAGAAGAAGAAGAAGAAGAAAGAGAGGAGGAGGAGGAGAAGAAGAAACTAACAAAAAACTAAATCGACATCCCGACCAACGACACCCCGACACCTGACACCCCGACCACCGACACCCTGACCCTAACCACCGACACCCCGACCCCGACACCCCGACCCCGACACCCCGACACCCTGAGACCCCAACAATCGACACCCCTACCCACCACCCCGACCCCCGACCCCCAACACCCTAACACCACACCCCGACCCCGACCCCGACACCCTGACACCCCGACCTCGACACGACACCCCGACACCACACCCCGACCCCGACCCCGACCACCAAGCAGCCCGACTCGACACCCGACCACAGCGGTACCGGACACCCGAGACCCTCACACCGAGACCCCGACAATCGATTCCACACTCCCCCACCCCCATTCTGACACCGATAATTCTCGACGAATTTCGACACTCTGACACCACAACCACCCCCGGATTCTAATTTCCGACGGGGTCATATATTTGTGAATTATGTGTTAGTTTGTATATTTTTCGATTTTGTTATGCAAAACATCATATATATTTGTGTTGATCGGGTGTATTTTTATTATGTTCATGATGATGATACACTTAAATTATATACATACTATTTTGTTCATGTCAGGTATCCAAAATTTTTATGTTGTACTAATTTCGTTTTCTTTTTGTCATTGCAGGTGTTGACAGGATGATGGGCAATGGTCCAGAGCGCCGCGAGCCTCTCAAGCGAGCGCCATCGGGAGGTGGTTCCATTATTCCAGCCCAGCCTCCGGAGAGCGCCTGGTAGACAAGCAGTGTGAATCATGCAAGTGCGCTTCTTCATCGGCTGGGAGAGGTCGGGAGAGGACAAAAAAGGCTGGTAGATGTGGATGTGGCAGCAGGAGAGGTAGGAAGGCTGCTACGCCTTCCTTGGCGCCACCCTCAGCTAATTCACCCGACCACAGGACTGCTCCGTCTGATGTGGACCAGTCTCGGACTCCGGTCCATGAGCCTCCGGTCGCTGATCTTTTGCCCCACCAGATTCGAGTCGCCGATCCTTTGCCCCACGTGAGTCCGGTCCCAGAGTGTTCGTCCCACAAGACTCCGGTCACGGGGTCTTCGTCCCAGAAGACTCCGATCCCACAGTCTTCTTCCCACGAGAGTCCGGAGGCTAGTGGCCCGGAGGATGGTAGCGAGGACACCTTTTCAGATGATAGCTACAGCGATGACGAGCTGGTTGAGAAGGGCAAGAAGGTCTACAAGCGTGGCTGTACAAAGCTCCCGCCCGTGCCGACGAACCCCGACCAGAGGTGGTTGATTGCGCCTAAAAGTCTAAAGTAAGTGCATTTACTATTTTTAAACCTTTTGCCTTCATGTTCCTTCAAATTAATATCTAATGCATTATCCTTGTCATACTGCAAGGGCTGGGTACACCCCCCGTGGTGTCCGCAGGCCCAACCAGGTCCTTGGTGTGCTTTGCCGGAAGCACTTCCTTGGGTGGGTCACGTTGCCCGGTGAGGGCTGTGTTGCATGTGACTAGCATCGACACTGGAGCTGTACTCGGTTCTTCGCCCCGCCGGAGGAGAGGGTCGACGGTGTCTTGTGCGAGACGGTGGTCGACATTGTGTTCCGTCGGTTTTGGGTAATTTCTCCTTTACAGAATTAAAAATCCACACTACCTAGTGATTGTACTAATTAGTGGTGTCTTGTTTGATTGCAGACCTTCTACAGGGTTTCAGAGGGAGAGCAGGAGGCCGCGTGTATGATTTTTGAAACCGAGTGCAAGCGCCTACTTCAGAACTTACGTCACGAGGCTCGGGTGCAGGCCGCTCGAGACTACTACGCCTCGAAGGGTATTAGGGTGCTAAGAAGCAGGGTCACGGCAAGTTTCTGAGTAAGGAGAAGTACATGCAGGTAATTACCTATTCTTAAGGCCTTGAACTTAGTTTTCCTGATTTGATTCGTAGGCGTAGCGCTGAAATTTCTCTTGACTCACATAGTTACCCACGAGATGGTGTGTGGATAAGATGGACTGTTGGGAGGCGTTGGTGGATGCGTGGTGCTCTCCCGAATGGCTAGTCGAACACCAAAGGGCCAAGATAAGCGCGACCAAATGGAAGGTGTGCCACACCATCAAGGGAGATCCAACCTGTTTGAGTACGGGGATAACTGGGTATGTGGTTTGCTACATGATTCATGCAATTTCATTCTTCATGCTAGCATTTACCCCTTCCAAAATGACTTAATATGCTTAGTTAGTTAAAAAAGGCTTAACTACCTTGGATAGTTCATTTATGACATATTTAGCTCTAAAATGACATAATAACCTTTAGATAGCTCTATAAAATGACTTAATATGCTTTAGATAGTTAAAAAATGGCATAACTACCTCGATAGCTCAATAACGACCTAAACTAATCTTAGCTAGTTCATTCATGACATAATTAGCTCTAAAATGACATAATAACCTTAGATAGCTGTA
Organism: Aegilops bicornis; assembly: GCA_021605145.1. Taxonomy (NCBI): domain Eukaryota; kingdom Viridiplantae; phylum Streptophyta; class Magnoliopsida; order Poales; family Poaceae; genus Aegilops; species Aegilops bicornis. The sequence continues at coordinate 626,177,559 of CM038675.1, read as the reverse complement.
TAGAATGCCTAAATATGTTATACTTAGCTAAAAAATGGCATAACTACCTTGGATAGCTTAATAATGACATAATTAGCATACTTTGGTAAAAATGGCATAATAATCTTGGTTACCTCGAAAATGACCTAAACTTAGCTTATTTTCCTTGAAAATGACATAATAACCTTTCTTAGCTCCAAAATTGCCTATTTACATAGCAATATCATTCTTCATGCTAGCTTGAGCCCTTAACTAATATTTTGTTCCTCTCTCTCAGGCGCACCACCATAAGAAGCATGTGCCAAGTCTATTCGACCTCTATGGCATTGTCGGCGTTCTGGGAACGGGGGGCCCAGACTTGCCTGCCTGTGGCCTGCGGCGTGGCTCGAAGGAGGCCCAGCACGACCCGTCTTCATCAACACAAGCTCAAGACCCTCGCGAGGGGCCAAGCCTCGCGGGGCGGACGACAAGGAGCTTCCTCAGGCACGACCTCGTCAGGCTGGCTCATGAGGAGGCGGAGAGTTCAAGGCTGCCCATGACGCAAGCCATGACGACCAAGGGTGCTGCTTACGCCACCGGCCAGTCGCCCCTCCTTTCCTCTTTTGGTGCAAAGGGAGAAAACGCAGCGAGAGCATCAAGCAAAGGCATCCGCTTTCGGTGCAATAAGACTCAAGACCAGCCCAACGGCCGGAAGGGAGTCATCGTGGAGCCCAAGCAAAGGCGTCATCACCGAGCCTTTGGCGAGGCGAGGACCAACTTTAGTCGTGATAAGTGTACCCGCTGTTCCCCTTCAAAATGGCCAATTGTTGGCGCCCTTCCCGCTCAATATTTGGGAAGAGGCCCAGGGCCTTCGCCTATAAATAGGAGTAGCCACACTCAGAGCTAGGGGCAGCTGGAAGAGAGAGAGAAGGGATCCAGATCCGAACACTCATCAAGAAACCAATAGCTAGAGAAACTAAACCCCCCCTAGCAGTTCATCACACCCACCAAGAACAGACCCTCGCGAGGCTGTTCTTCCTTGTATTGTTCCTGATCAGCCCAAGAGGCAATCCACCACACCACACACTGGAGTAGGGTATTACACCACAATGGTGGCCTGAACCAAAGATAAATCTCATGTCTCTTGTGTTGTTCCGCTTAGTAGTTTAGGGTCCCAGCGATTCATGAGAGGTGCGAGACGGTGGAGGGTTGGATCTCCATGGCACTTCAAAGGTTTGAACCTCAAGGGTCCGCCGGAACCCGAAATCCGACATTTACGCGCGCCTGTAGGGTGCGCCGAATCCACCTTCCGCCACCTCGTGTTCCGTCAGCATCGTCATTACCATGTCCGGCGACCAAGCTGGCAACCCTAAATCCTTAGGCGGCGTGGGTTCGCATACAGAGCGCCGCTCCCTCGGGCGACCTTCTGCTCCCAGCTCAGCTTGCAGGGCGCTACAGGGCGCGGGCGACGCGGACAAAGCCGACGGCTCTCACGCCGCGGCAGCGCCGGTCGGCAGCAAGGGCCTCCAATCACGCCAGCCACCATCGCCACCATACACCCGCCGGAGCAAAGCGAACTCGAGGGCCGCGCTCACAAAGGGTCTGAGAGCTACTTGCAGGTGTCAGCCGGAGAGCTGCCACGACGCGTCTTCCGGAGCGAGTGGCGAGCTCCCTGGCTTCGCCGCCTCGAGGCTCACCCTTCGCACCCAACTTCCATCTCAGCTCAGGCGGCCCGCACGGGGCTCCGTGTGCGTTCGCTGGCTCCAAAGCTACTCCAACACCGGGCGAAGATGACGGCCGGGCGGTGGCGGGTTGCCCCGCCTCGCCCACGGAGAAGAAGGACTCGACGTAACCCACGGCCCGGATCGACGCGCCACCACCCCACGGTGGGCACATCAAGCCAGAGTCAAAGATGGCACGCCGAGTTAAGCACTGGGCGTGGCCTTCTGGATGACGGGCGCCAGAAGAATACTTTGCCCCACATGATGGACCAAGGGCACCCGCATGAGGGAGAACAAGGCTCACTCCTCAGCCCGAGCTGGGGATGAGGCACCGGTTGAGCTCTTCCGAGGCCTCGGATTGTCCCACTGGCTGCCAGCTCGGGCGCGACGACATCGGGTACCGCTTACTTCCTCAAGAGCAAGCATACGCTTAATCATGGATCGCAGAGGTGCAGGTCGCCACAGAAGCAGTGGCGGGGGCCTGCCCTGGCTCAGAGTCTCCTACCCCTCGAGGAGGAGGGCGCTAGGAGCTGCGGAGAGGGGCCGAGATCCAACATCACCACCGGCTGCTGCTCGGAGCAAGGCATGCTCGTGGAGGTAGGCCCTCTGCCGGGAGGTGCCTCAGGCCTGCCTCAAGTGAGGACCCGTGGTCGTTGGGGAACTGGCTGGCGATCGGCCTACTCCCATCACGGGCGGCGCCCCTGCTTCCTGGCCGTCGTTGATGGCACTAGAGTGTGGCGCAGGCGGGCCTCGTCTGGGCGACATATGAAGCAAGGCCGGTACTGGTGGAAGAAGGGCCCAAAGGCTCGTGAAGCTTCGCCGCCCGTGACACTCACGTAATAATGAGTGGGGCTGTACACGCCTCGAAAGTCTCAGGGTGCTGCCTCAGCCCCGGGCTCCCTCCCACGCCTAGTGGCAGCACTTAGCTCCGCTGGCCGGTGAGAAGACGCCCAAGACTAGACTAGGTGCCGACGCCGCTTTTCTTCCTTTCTTCGCCTTTCCATTTGGTTGTCGCTTCCGCTAGATTTAAGTCTGATTCAATTTGAGATTTGCGTGTGTTCGGGGAAGGTGCTTAGTCTCTTGCTTCGGAAAGCAAATCTCTCAAGCTTCGCTACTACTCCGCCTCAAGGCTGTCCTTCCTCATGAAACCCCCCGTGAGCCGGGCCAGTGCCTGAAGCTTGCTAAGAGCCTATATTCACTTTGCCGCCGTCACTGGCCATCTCCCGGGAGGGTTTTACATCAGATCCTAATGGATTCACATCAGGAGACACTGGTCAACAGGCCCCACAAAGCTATCTCAGTGTACTCGTATCAAAACAAAGTGTAAATCAGCCAACCAACACGCCGCTTAGCCAACCACTTGGCGCTGGGCGAAGCGATGTGGCAATATGTAGCACCCGCTAATCACGATGAACACAAGTTTTACATGAGGGGCTCCCTCCCAAAAATGCTCACAGCCCATCGTGCCAAAGCCTCGAAGTTCTATTCATGCAGGTAATGGAACAGGACAATACATATAATCAGTCTGATAAATCCCAATGCGCTTCCTCGTGAGCACCTCCTTAACGAACCGCATGTCGGGCATCGCTGGCCTCGCCACCGGCCCGTTCTGATGGCACATCGGGCGGGCGCTTAAGGTCAAGGTCAAGCTCACCACGCCGCCCCATCGGCAAACACCACGTATCACGCCCTATCGTTGTCCAAGCTAAAGCGCCCCGATAAGAGCATCCACATTGTCTTCCCCACCCAGCGGCGCTGTGCTCGCCCGGATCGTGCCCGGGGAATCTGGGCGATAGCTGCGCACAAAGTCGTAAGTGGGGGTCCATGTTCCGGAGATTTCTGAAGACACGAAAAAAGTGCGCGCCCAAGCAGAAAGTGCGGCCTCTCCTCCACCAACCTCATATTGGCTCCCCGGGACCGACCGCCGCTTCCAAATTTCCGCACTCAGCATCGCCGGCTTATGAAGAACTCAAGGTTGCCTGGCGAGTTAATCAAGGTATGCTCGCCAATAGCCGCCTACGTATGTTACACTAAGGCTCATATTTTTTCTTCGAGCGTGTACAGCGATGGGGTCGCGTGCTCATGCTCCGTGATTCGCCACCGACGTATCTTAGTCCGTGCAGATTCTGCGGCGCAAGCATGGACGGGCTTCAGGGCCTCCTCCACCCACATGGCTATTAAGAAGGAGCCGCCTCGGCCCGGAGAGGTGGTTGACTGCTGGCCACCTCGAGGGCGGCCCTGGAGCATCGGCCCGCCGCCTCCTCCGGGGTTTCTGGCCTCACAGGCAAGCAGTCCCGCTTTCAGCCTCGGGCCTTGATCAACCCTGCAGCCTCTCCTCGAACTTCAAGGTGCCCGAGGTCCGGGCAAGGCCACGCCACTCAAGGCGTCCGGGACCTCCTCCAGACGCTGGCTTCCCTGCAGCGAGACTTTATCATCCCTCCGCCTGCCAGCCACCAAGCGCCTCCTCGCTCCAAGCGCCAGATTACAAGGCTGCTCGGGCAAAGGCTTCTGCCGCCAACGCCCTCACGCCTCGGGTGCTCCAGCCGTCAGCCGAGGCCACCTTCATCGACGCTGAGGGCTGCCTCGGGCAGCCCCACTTGCTCCTCCAAAGGAGTGACACCGGGCCTGAGTATCCCGCAGCCTGGCCTTCCGCCGCCTGGGCACCGTTAGCTTCCTCGCCTCCTCGGGACGGCCCGACATAACAGCTCCCCGAGAGGCTGCCAAACGACGCCTTTGGCCTTTTTCATCACAAGATCGTGACTGATGGAAAGACAAGGGCCGGCATACCAGCCTCCGACCACGCCTCTTCGCCGTGTGCAGGCCTCGCCTGGCATAGGCTGCTTTTCACGGCCGAAAGCCTCTTCACCAAGAAGGCTCACCGCTGTCACCGCCTTCAAGAAATCCTTAGCGAGGCGGGCTGGCGGCCTTCCGCCAAAGGCCAGGCATCGCGCTTCCACACCATCAACCGCCTCAATGCCGGGCGCCGAGCCAAGTGAATCAGCGACCTTTCTCCGGCAGCTGGGCAATGGCACCTTCGCTGAATGCGTCCGGGCACGCCGGGCGCATTGTAAGCCCGGTTCTACCGAGCCAGCCTCTACACTCCCCTGCATTTGCGCGGCGCAGAAGCGCCAGCCAATCACCGGGGCCCACTTACTGTGAGAGAAGCCCACGGCAAAGTTAGCTATGCCACGAGAAGCCTGCTCGCCAAGAAGGGGCTCGAGGCGCAGGGCCTCGACGCGCTTCGGGCGGGTTCGCCCCTCGACGCTCTCACCACAGCAGGGTTTCCACCGCCGCTTAAGGGCGGCCGAGGGGACGGCCTCACCCGCTTCGCGCGGAGCTCCTGCAGCAGAAGGGCACCGCAGTGGCAAGGATCAAGAAGTTAGCCAGTAAGAATCAGGAGCCGGAGAAGGAGAAGGCTTACTCATCTGCTGGCATGGCACTTCCCACGCCTCAAAGAAAGCGACAAGCGGGTAATCATCGCCTGTGGCCTCCCCTTCTCTTCCCCGCCGTGAGGGCCTCAAGTCCACGCCGAAGCGACTCCAAGATTTGAGCGCAGGGTCAGCCATGGGACACGATTTAGGAGAAGCACTGGCATGGCGACCAGGCTGTGGGCATCCGCCTCACAGCGCGCTGCCGGGTCGCTTTCACCAAGCAGAAGCAAAGCAGGGCATCGGGGCCCTACTCACCAGGTAGCGCTATGGAAGCCTGGGTCAGCTGCCGCCTCACCACGCGGCAGGCATGAGCCTCTGTGGAGCTGCTCCCTCATGAGCGCCGCCTGCCAAGACTGCCACTCCCAAGGGGGTCCCTTCGGCCTACTGGCGGCTCGTGCCTCCCGCCCCGCCATACTCTGAGGAGGAGTCGCTTTGGTCGAAATGGAAGGGCGCCATCACTCACCGGATTCTCCCAAGGCACAAGGCGCGCCCCCATTCACAAAGACAGGCATCTGGTTCACAAAGTCGCCTTGCTCTGGCAGAGGTACAGCAAGGACCCTCCATGCCTGATGCCAATCGGGTTGGGGTCACAACAACAGACCAGGAGCATACCCTCACGCCTTCAGCGCCAGGTCCCTCTTTCCGGAGCTCTCATACGATCATCAAGCTCACGAAGGCCCACATCCCGTGGAGTGGCGCTGGAGAGGAGCGACACGGCATAGCAGGAACTCCTTCACCACCTTGGGAGCCCCCCTCACGCCAAGCTTTCTCGGGGAACTCAAGCGGGTTAGCAGATCAAGGCAAACCGGGGCTCATGAGTGTCACTTTGCCCCAGCCTGAGTTGGGGACATCGCGGGGCTAAGATGGCTCTGCTGCCAAGAGGGGGGCTGGGTACCCCAATCGCCCACGTGACATAGCCACCGCCATGGGGCTAAAAACCCAAAGCGTAGGGGCGGAGAAAGGCTGAAGTCAATCTTCCGAAGCCGCTGTCTCGCACAAAGAATGAAGCTCACGCACCCGAGCACCGAATGGGGTCGACGAGGGCGCAGGGAGAAGAAGTGGTGCAGCAAGGCAAATCAAGGAATGATGCCCGCTATTGCCTTCATACAAACGTAATGCAAATACCGCGATGAAGGGTGATGGATTCAGTGACCTGCATGCATCATATGGATCTGCAGTAATGGGAAAGTACACGGCGATTGAAGAAATTCTCGAGAAGGGGGAACCGGGGCCCCGCCCAAAGGGCGCCGGGCGGCACCGACTCCTCGGTGGGGAATTTCACAACGGAGAAGCGAGACGTAGGCCAGGCCGTCATTGCCCTCCCGCACTTCATTGAAGATGGTGGCTGGGGCCGAAGCGGACTCTTGCTCTGTGCCTCTCTTGGTTGACTATGACCGCCTTGGTCGACGGCGGGGGCCGCCGCCGACGGGCGAGATGTAGGCGGCGGTATCGACGGTTTTTCCTTTTCCCTTCTCGCCGGGGCCATGGCGGCCGGAAGGGGAGATGGGGAAGGTTCGAGATCGTGAGTGGATGCAAGAGCTGGAGTTCTGAGGGAAGGAAGGATGTGGAGCGCCAAGCGGCGTAGAAGGGGGAACGGATGTGTACAAAGAGCGTGTCCGCTTAGCAAGGCAAAACGGTAGATAAGGAGGCGCGGGGAATGGTGCCACCCACGCTCAATCAACTGCTTTTGTAAAGCGGGCGCCTAAGCGCCGAGGTCGTTAGGGTCTCGCGACATCCGCAGACTTCTGCCCTTTCGCCTCTCGCCGGGCCAAGTTCGGGCGCGCCAGGGCCCGGGCTACTGGCCGGGCGTTTCCGGGAACGGGGGTCCTCAGACATTTTGCTCTCGCCGCGGCTCAGCGGCGTGGCTCAAGGAGGCCCAAAGACGGTTCTGCCTTCATCAACGCAAGAAGTCAAGACCTCGCGAGGGGCCGGGGATTGCTCGGGCGGACGACAAGGAGCTTTTCGTGCACGGCCTCGTCAGCCGGGCTCATGAGGAGGCTGGAGAAGTTCTAAGCTGCGTGGTACCTCGCTGAGGTGCCCACGGCGCAAGCCACATGATCGTACTGCTAAGGGCCAGCCATTGAAGAGCCAGCCCATAATGTCCTCCTTTCCTATTTGGTGCAAAGGGAAAGCAAGCGCAGCGAGAGCATCAAGCAAAGGCATCTGCCGGTTTTGCAGGCAACAAGACCAAGACCAGCCCAACGGCCGGAAGGGGAGTCAATACCGTGGAGCCCAAGCAAAGTGCATCATCACCAGTGAGCCTTTGGCAAAAGCGAGGACCAACTTTTAGTCAGGATAAGTGTACCCGCTGCTCCCTTCAAAATGGCTAATTGTTGGGCGCCTTCCCGCCAATAATATTTGGGAAGAGGCCCAGGCCTTCGGGCCATAAATAGGAGTAGCCACACT